>OX344818.1:10006253-11315003 GCA_947034925.1 Eudemis profundana
GATGCGATTATTTGGAGGAAAACATACACACTAGATAAAACATTACAAGAGATACATACCACACTCAAAAAACCAATATCTGCAGGAGTTTCACTATCTGTTGTAACTAGTATTATGGTGAAAGCTGAAACTTGGAAGTGGTCGTACCAAGAAGTACGAATGCGTTCTGAATTTCTCCACTTTTCGTTTCATTATATCAATGTATTAATTAGTAATAAAAATTTAATCAAGAAATTCAGGAGGATTGAAACAACCGTTTATTGAGAATATTTAATTTCCTCCATTTTAATCTTTTATGTACTAAAGTGATTTAGCCTATATTTTCCATACTTTGTCAAGGAAGAAACAACTATTCCATGTGATTTACAAGGTTTTTATCTCCCCACAGCTTGATCGAAGGCAACGAATACCAGTTCCGCGTGGTCGCCATCAACAAGGCCGGCCAGAGCAAACCGTCCGACGCAAGCAAGAACTTCATCGCCAAGCCTCGCTTCCTGGCGCCAAAGATCGACCGCCGCCACCTCAGGGATGTCACCATCTCTGCTGGAGCTACACTGAAGTTGGAGGCTGTGATTACTGGAGAACCGCCACCGGCGGTTGAATGGAGGTGAGTTCTGGAAAGTTCTATAGGTATTCAAGACCGACAGACTATCTCAGGGATGTCACCATCTCGGCTGGAGTTATGCTGAAGTTGGAGGCTGTGATTACTAGAGAACCGCCACCAGCGTTCGAATGGAGGTGAGTTCCGGAGGGTTCTATAGAAGTCAAAGAATAAGAAAATTGTGTTCGACTATTGTTTTCATAATACTAATGGGTGACATGATAGCTGATCAAATTATCCGGATCTACTTTATAGTTGAAACTGGTGAAAATTCTCAAAGTATTGTCAACTCCCCAGGAGCCAGAACATGCCGCTCCGACCATCGAAGGCGGTGACCATCGACAGCCCGGACTACTTCACCAAGCTGGTGGTCCGGCCCGTGCGCCGCGACGACTCCGGCGAGTACACCGTCACCGCCGTCAACAGCAGCGGCAAGGACACCGTCACCATCAACGTGCTGGTCACCGACAAGCCCACCAAACCCGAGGGGCCGCTGCAGGTGAGGATCCCTCCTGGTCAAGTCACCTGTTCCGGCTGACCAAAGATTTCCATTCATCCTACCTATTTTACCATCTGTGCTACCAAAACTTTTCATAATTCAAGTTTCCCGGGCTATAGAAGATTTTCCTGTCAAACCGAACCAATTCCTTCATCCGGCCTATAACCCTGCAGGAGCAGAACAAACTGCTTCGGCGATCGAAAGCTGTCTGTCTAGCTTTCCAACTATAAATCCAACGTCTTTGACCAAGCATTATTCTTTAGTTGGGATATCGAATAGTAATGTGGGGTAAGTATTAAGTATGTTGTGGTTTCATTGCGATATCTCGTGATATTTCTTCAAGTTTTGTATCGGACCGAATAGTTTAATTGATAAGTTTTTTTTCTACTTGAAAAACCAGGGCTTTTCTCATCGAGAAAGTAAATGAACGATCTAGCGCATCATCTCTTAGAAACTAGAGATGCAACGAATAGTGATTTGGCCGAATACCGAATACCTAATATTCGGCGGAGTCGACGGCCGAATAGCCGAATATTCGGCCAACGGTTTTACCTAAAATGAAGTAAATTCGAACGCCCGGGTGAGCGGCGCCGTGAATCTCTGTACAGGACAGTACAGGTTGCAACTTGTTACTCGTCGTAGGCAGCCTATGATAGAAAAATGCGCCAATGAAAAATTTTATTTCATTTGTAGTTTCATTTCTAATTCGTTGTTTATGCTATTGTTCTATATATGTTTGAAATTAATGTGAAAGGCGATTAAACTAATATTTAATACAGATTACTGTTTATAATCTGTTATTAAAATATTTATGCATCCTTCTTTTTCCTTCGACTTTGTGTTAATTTACTATTCGGTATTAGGCCCATTACTATGCCATTATTCGGTATTCGGCCGAATAGTCAAAATGTGGCCGAATAGGCCGAATACCGAATAGTGGCCAAATATAAATAAATATTAGGGGACGAATCACTATCTTTATATGTCTGAAACTATTTTGATTCCACAAAAACTACCGTTAAATTTAACCTTTATAACGTCCAGTAAATCATGTAGTTTAAACTATACCGTGACTTCCAGATCTCGGACGTGCACAAGGAAGGCGCGACGCTGAAGTGGAAGCGGCCGAAGGACGACGGCGGCGCGCCCATCGAGTATTACCAGGTGGACAAACTGGACACGGAGACCGGGGTGTGGGTGCCGTGCGCCCGCTCCAACGAGCCCAGTGAGTACTATAAAAAAATAAATAAAAAAAAAACATTTATTTCAGACTTAAGTCCATACATGGTTAGTAAACAATGAAATCTTATTCGTAGTGTTAGTACGACATAAAAAGAGATACAGCTATTCAAGCAATGACTGCACGCAGTCTCTGCCAGCGGGTGAGCATTCGGCCATTTTCGCGCTCGGACTATACTTGTTTCTATGCAGATCTGGACTGTATGTGATGCTCAAGGAAAGTATCGTGGTGGCGACAACGCCGCTGATTCATCGTGAGTCCGAATCCCGAAGCAGCGACGAGCGCGACTTCAAGGCCAGCCGATCCGGTCCGGTACCGTTATGGTTACCGGACGGCGGCGGGAGCGTACTACTTCGCTATATAACCGATTGTTCGTGTCGCGATAATTATGCCTATATGTCGTTTATAGTAATTTACAGTCTACTTTCGTTTAATTAATCAGTCTGGACTGCCTTCCCGTAAAAATAAGGCTCTAGACGGAACAATCCAAAGACGGCAAAATTTTGCTAACTATTTCTAGCAAAGCTGTTGCTAATACTACCCCTGTCCATTTAATATAGTGTGAAAGTTGCAGTTCATGCTCTGTCGCATCACTAGCAAAGTGACGCTCAGTTGTACTAGCTCGATAGTGTAGTTAATTGACTTTACTGTTCGTATGCAAAACTTCCATAATAAAAAAATGTGATTGAAAAACTAGATGATGACAATTATTTCGGTGGCGCAATTGATAAAATGTCTGATTTGGTCCAAAAAGCCGATTCTCTTCAGATAAAAGATTTCTAAACTGGTCGTCACAAACACAGTGCCGTCATTCACACTTCATAAAAAGGTGCTGATTTGATCTGTTAGGAAACTCCTGTTATAAGATGTTCTAATGTTTCCAGAATGCGACGTGACGGGGCTGACTCCCGGCAAGGAGTACCGGTTCCGCGTGTCGGCCGTCAACTCGGAGGGCGAGTCCGAACCCCTCACCTCGGAGGAGAGCATCGTTGCCAAGAATCCCTTCGACGAGCCTGGTTAGTATCACTTGCATTTAGACTGTGAAATAATGGGGAGTTGACTAATGTTGAATTTTACAACATAATATAGACACATGGATTGGAAGATATTAATACAGAAGACATAAACAAAAATGTATAAAAAATATAAAGTTATGAGACCACAAAGTTTAAAAAAAATCGATATTTTTTTTATCGTCTTAAAGAAAAATTAAAGTTCATTTCGGAATGCTTAAATGACGTCCATTTTGTATGGGCCGTTTTTGGCCGTCAGCTACTTTTGATTGCAATTTGTGGCTGTTATAGAAATCCAAGTGTAGTAGTTATAGGTATATAATTGTTCCTCATAAATAGTAGAATCCATTTACATCAGAAATAAAACTTAGGACACAAGCCTATTCTGTGGGTCTAGTGAAAAGTAAAAGTCACATTTATACCAGCAACAAAAGGTCTCAAATTGGTTTAGTTTGAAGGCACCTAAAACGTACGTCTGCCGAATTCTTTTCCAGTTGTCACTGTGAATACATATCGCAAAAACAACATCTACAATTCCCCAATCGTATGTTTTAGGTGCGCCCGGAACGCCGAGCGTCACCGACTGGGACAAGGACCACGTGGACCTCAAGTGGACCCCGCCCAGGGAAGACGGTGGCGCCCCCATCGAGGGCTACATCGTCGAGAAGAAGGACAAGTTCGGCAACTGGGAGAAGGCGCTGGAGGTGCCCGCGGACAAGACCACTTGCACCGTGCCGGACCTCGTCGAGGGACAGACATACGAGTTCAGGTGAGACCATCATCACAGTTATACAGTAGTTTTTCTTCCGACCAGAGGCACATCGGGCGCGCGCATGTAGACACGAGTAAATAGGCATCCACTGAGCCAGCGAGCTACATTTTCGGCCTCGTAGTCACTTAGAATCAGGCACTATTGAGGTCAATCGCAGGTCAGGTATTTACAAAAAAAAAATATGGACTCACCACAAGCAAACATTTATGCACACCAATGCCACAGTATGGAGTGCACTCACACAGACGCGCTCGTGCGTTTGTGTAAATACGTGTCGCGCGCTCCTAAACGGCTGAAGTCGTACTACTTGTTTGTCTTTATACTTTGTCATCATCTTTTCAATGTAATTAGCAAAAATCTTAATAGTTATATTGATTTTAAAAACTTTGCGGGAAGGCGAGTATGTGTCCCCACTAGAGCGTACAGTACCGGGAATTCCCGGCGCTGCCATACTAAAATTTCCCGGTACTGCACGCCCTAGTCCCCACTCGACATCTGACTAAAACCTAATATGGTATTTTTCTTTTCGACAGGGTCCGTGCTGTGAACAAAGCAGGCCCAGGCGAGCCCAGCGAAAGCACGCACCCAATCGTCGCGAAGCCCAGGAACCTCGCTCCGAAGATCGACCGCACGAATCTCATCGATATCAAGATCAAGGTCGGACAGAAGTTCGGCTTCGACGTCAAGGTAAGAACTAGTTAAAATAAATAATAAAAAATAAATAAATAAAATAGTTTATTTCTGCAAGAAGCCCTCAAGGGCTCTTTTACAAGTCTGATTCTAAATATGTATTATTTCTTTTGGCGCTTCGGGTACTGACCTTCTGGTGAGAAGAAACGCCAAAAGAAACTCACCAGTTTCTCTTTTAAAAAAAATTTAAATATACCAACAGTTATGACATTATTACATCCGATTTCATTAATACGTTACATTAAACTGATTGTATCGCGTTATGATTTAAACTGTGGGGAAGTTGCAGAGTAGAATTATTTTGGCTCTTGTAAATAGATCACAGACTCTCATAGTCTCTACATGGGCATTCATCGAGGATCTTATTCCTCTGTCAGCAAATATTGGCGAATTTCGTGCAGGTCCCGCCTCAGCCGCACATCATTTTTTGGTTGTTGTATAGAAATTGGCAAGTGTTACACAATTGCCCAAAAAGTATATGCTTGACTTGGCGGGCGCACTGCCGTGCCCCCAGATGCTTAAAAAAAGTATATTTGTGGACAGAGGATTAAGACTCCAAGAATTACCCACTTTCCATCAGGTGAGACCAAGGTCAAACGCAAACAAATTAACCAAAACAAATACCCTTATTGTGTGTATTTAATGTGACCACATATTATGTTGCACGTAAGTGCGGGAGTGACAGATGCTGTGTATTTTGTGCGATATACTAGGTGCTGCCTGTACTAGGAGCAATAAATTAAAACGTAGATTGTACTCCTCAAAGTGAACAACATTTGTTCAGCGACATTTAAAAATAACTTATGTTTTAATTTTTAGAACACTTTAAAGTTTATTTGAAGCCGCAATGTATTGCGATGTTTTTTATGCTTGTAGCGTGACAAGCGTCGTCAATTAGACTGATGTTAACGTACATTGAAAATACTATTTAATTTGTATGAAAATATAAAATCTAAAGAATACACAATTTTTAAAATTTGTTGGACGAAAGTTTTATTGTTTGATGAGTAGAACCTACGTTTTAATTATTTGCTCCTGTTAAAGGCAACACCCGCGGGTATACTAGTACTGTAGGCTCGCTTGGACTGCTAAGTGTCCACTGATATAAGTGGCCACAGATGATACAACCCTATATTAAAGTTAAGAAGAATGCCGTGCCTACCCAAAAAAAAGATCAAATCTAATTTAATCAAATTTATTAGCTACAGTTTCGAAAAAGAAATAGTTGTTTTAAATCAGCATCTCTAACTTTCTGTGTATAACCCAATGATTTAACTGATCACCAATCTTCCAGGTATCCGGTGAACCGATGCCAGAGACCAAATGGTTCCTCGCCAAGAGGGAAGTTAAGTCTGGTGGCGACATGAAGGTTCAACACTCGGATTACAACACCAAGTTGAACTGCAAGGCGGCCACTAGAGGAGATAGCGGCAGATACACCATCACCGCTGAGAACGCCAATGGAAAGGATGTCGCTGAGGTGGAGGTTATTGTGTTGGCTGCGCCTAGCCCGCCTAATGGACCACTTAAGGTAAGACATATTCCTGGTAATACTTACAATTTGCTAAAGAAGTTAAGTCTGGGGATATCAAGTTCTTCTTAGTGTAGCTGTACAGCTTCAAGATGGTAACAACGAAATACACTCAATGAATGGTAGTCTTATCATATTCTTTTTGTTATATTGTCAATGAGTTACATTCAGATTCGCTTTTGTTTGGATCGATATTACTTCCTGATAAAATAGGTGCATTGGAAGATTTCGACTTGCAGAATCTTAGTCTGGGCGCAATTGCAACTAAGGAATTGTAGTTTTTGCTATCAATGAATCTTAAAAGCATGTAGTCTCTATGACAAAGATATGGTCAAATGCGTCCTACTTGAAAAAACCCTATATTTGATCAATATTATAAAATCCCTTCATCTGTATCATCCTATACATATAATTATTTCGTGTTGTTCAGGTCTCGGATGTCCACGCACACGGCGCCAAACTATCTTGGAACCCGCCGTCCGACGACGGCGGCCAGCCCATCGACAAATACATCGTCGAGCGTATGGACGAGGCCACGGGCCGCTGGGTCACCGCCGGCGAGACCGACGGCCCCAAGACCAGCCTGGCCGTCGACGGTCTGCAGCCCGGACACAAGTACAAGTTCAGAGTCCGCGCTGTTAACAGGTCAGTTCACACCTTAACGTATCATAGGTAATAGACTTCATACTATATGAAAGAAACATGATACAAAAGTCAAAGTGGATGGCAAAATTGAGGACGCTTGCTGGGTGCTCCGGTGGTCGAGTGGTTGAGACGCTGGGCCGGAAATCCAGAGGTACCGCGTTCGATTCCCGGTCTGGACCATAGGTGAGTGCCATTTAGTTTTTCTATGCACTTTGATTTCTTGTATCTATGTAATAGACTTCATAGTTGGCACAAAAGAGCCCATACGTCGATGGGTCACCAGCGGGAAAACTGACGGACCCAAGAATGAATTGTGGAAACTTTAAAATCAGAAAAAAATAATATAGAACAATTGAACGCAGTTCTGAAAGGAACCAGCCACGGCCAGTCAAATATGGCCATCGAAATGTATTTTTACTCTTGCTTGTCTTGGTTCCTGCTTGCAAAATTACACCCAATTTATCTAATTGCAAGATTAACTGATTGATTATACTTTCCTCACATTCACGCACACAAAAATAGCGAACAAATCTGTCTCCAAAATTTGATTTGGTTTCCGCGAACGCTTTTCTGAACCTACTTCAAGTTATTTTGCATAGAAGCGAAAATTTAAATGTATTCCTCGGGCAGAATTCGAACCTGCTTCTCCAACGGCCACTGAAGCGATACCCAATTGCTTCAAGTTGTTTTCACCTACTAACAAAACCTAAACCTTACAATCCTCTTCCAGACAAGGCCGTTCCGAGCCCCTCACCACGCCGCACGCGACCGAAGCCAAGAACCCGTACGACCTGGCCGGCAAACCTGGCACCCCAGTGGTCAAGGACTTTGACCGCGACTGGGTGGAGCTGCAGTGGGGCCGCCCCGAGAGCGACGGCGGAGCCCCGATCACTGGATACGTTATTGAGAAGAAGGATCGCTTCTCGCCGGATTGGGAGGAGTGTGCTCAGGTGAGAATTTTATGACTACTCTCTACAGCTGACTCTTAATTTTACCTTGGAGTTAATTTCCTTCGGACAATGGGCGTAGACCTTTTCCAATAACTTCCTCAAATTTTGATCCTTTGCTGCTTCTGTTGAGATTTAGAATTGCAACTTCCACGTGTTATCCTTCTCGATCAACACGAAAATCAAAATTATTGCGGTGGAAGAGTGACTTCGATAAAGATTCTTTCCAGGGTTCATACAATTGAATAATAAACATAATGTATTAAGGTTCTTGAAGTTTATAAGGCAAACTAAAATAAAACTGTCTTAATTACATACTCAATTAGTAAACTTTACTCCTTCCATAAAAGTCTTTCACCACTCACTACGTGACTCCTTTGAAATTTATCTAAACCTTTACTTACAGATCGAGGGTGACGTTACCACTGGCAAGGTCCCAGACCTCATCGAGGGCAACACCTACGAGTTCCGAGTCCGCGCCGTCAACAAGGCCGGCCCCGGCGAGCCGTCCGACGCCACCGCGCCGCATCTCGCGAGGCCGAAGAACCTCGCGCCCAAGATCGACCGCAACTTCATGTTCAACATCAAGGTCAAGGCCGGACAGAACTACGAGCTCGACGTGCCGGTCGCCGGCGAACCCACGCCCACCAAGGAATGGTTCCACGGTGAAAACCTAGTGATGAACACGGACAGGATCAAACTCGTCAACGATACACACTCCACCAAGTTCAAGGTCGTCGATGCCAAACGCGCCGACAGCGGAACTTACACGCTTAAAGCTAGGAACCTCAACGGAGAAGACACGGCGACCGTTAAAGTTACTGTGCTCGATGTCCCGACGCCACCGGAAGGACCGTTGAAGGCTGATGATATTACTAAATCCGGCTGCACATTGAGATGGCGCCCGCCTAGGGACGACGGCGGCAGCGAGATCACTCATTACGTCGTTGAGAAGATGGACCAGGAGAACATGAGATGGATCCCCGCTGGCGAAGTCCAAGCCTGCAACATCCGCATCGACCATCTCATCGAAGGCCACGATTACAACTTCAGGGTTCGCGCCGTTAACAAGCAAGGAGAGTCGCAGCCTTTGACCGGCCACGAGCCAATCACGGCCAAGGATCCTTACGGAACGCCAGACAAACCTGGCACGCCTGTCGTTAAAGACTGGGACAAGGACCATATGGATCTGGAATGGGTGCCGCCTAAGAAGGACGGTGGATCACCAATCACTGGATACATCGTCGAGGCCAAGAAGCGCTACGGACCTTGGGAGGTCGCAGCGACCGTCCCCGGCAACAAGACTACTGCCACCATCCCCAATTTGACAGAGGGAGAGGAGTACGAATTCAGAATAATTGCTGTTAACAAAGCTGGCAATGGCGAACCTAGTGATGCTTCCACGCCACAGGTCGCTAAAGCACGCTTCTGCGCGCCTCACTTCGATAAGACTTTGCTCGCAGACAAGACAGTCAAGGCCGGACAGAGGATCCAGTACGAGATCCCCATCGAGGCGGCTCCAAAACCGACCGTCGAATGGCAGATCAACGGCAAGGTCGTTCACCCGACCGACCACATCGATATCCAGGTTCTTCACAACAGGGTCATACTAGACATTCCATTCTCCGTCCGCGCCGACGGAGGCGTTTACAAACTGACCCTCAAAAACGACTTGGGAGTGTGCTCCGCTACCGCTCAAGTCACCGTGCTAGACAAGCCTGCCAGGCCTGAGAAGCCACTGGTCGTCTCTGACATCACCAAGGAATCGTGCTCGCTGTCCTGGAAGGTGCCATTGGATGATGGTGGATCACCGATCCTTCACTACGTTATCGAGAAGATGGACCTATCTCGTGGTACTTGGTCGGACGCGGGTATGAGCACATATCTGTCCCACCAAGTGACCAGGCTTATCCACATGAAGGAGTACCTGTTCAGAGTGAGCGCCGTCAACGCTATCGGCCAATCAGAGCCTTTGGAGCTCGACCGCGCTATCACGGCTAAGAACGAATTCGACGAACCGACCGCACCTGGCAAGCCAGAGGCTACAGACTGGAGCAAGAACCACGTGGACCTCCAATGGACCACGCCTAAATCCGACGGTGGTTCACCGATCACTGGCTACATTGTACAGAAGAAAGAGAAGGGCAGCCCGTACTGGGTGAACGCTGCCCACGTTCCTTCCAACAAGAACAAAGCCACCATCCCTGATCTGACGGAAGGACAGGACTACGAGTTCAGGGTCATCGCTGTCAATAAGGCCGGACAGTCTGAGCCTTCAGAACCTTCTGACACCATCACGGCCAAGGACAGGTTCGTGGCGCCCAAGATCCTCACGCCGCTTAAAGAGATCAGCATCAAGGCTGGCCTCATCTTCCATTTGGATGTCGACTTCATCGGAGAACCTATTCCAGAAGTCACGTGGACGTGCAATAGCAAACCTGTGCTCACTAATGAGAGGACGACAGTGACATCTGTTGGTCACCACACGATTATCCACACGGTCAACTGCAAGCGTTCGGATGCTGGCAAATATCATCTGTCGCTGAAGAACGATTCAGGTTCCGACGAAGGAAGCTTCGAACTTATTGTTCTGGACGTTCCCGGACCACCGGAGGCACCATTCGAGTACGAGGAGATTACGGCTCAGTCCGTCACTCTATCCTGGAAACCACCCAAGGACAATGGTGGCAGCGAACTGACCGCCTACGTCATTGAGAAACGCGATCTCACTCATGGCGGCGGCTGGGTACCAGCTGTTACTTACATCAACCCTAAGTACAATCATGCCACAGTACCACGATTGGCTGAAGGCACTAAATACGAGTTCAGAGTATTCGCCGAGAACTTGCAAGGTCGCTCCGAACCGCTTACCACTGATAGGGCAGTTGTCGCTAAGAACCAGTACACCGTTCCCGGCAAACCTGGCAAGCCAGAGCTGGTGTCCGCTGACAAGGACCATATCAAGGTCAAGTGGTCATCGCCGATCTCCAACGGAGGGTCCAATATCATCGGATACGACGTTGAAAGGAGGGATAAGGCTACTGGCCGCTGGATCAAACTGAATAAGGATCCAGTCAGGACTAATGAGTACGAAGATGATAGGGTACAGGAAGGTCACCAGTACGAATACAGAGTATCGGCAGTCAATGCTGCCGGCCCTGGTCAACCGTCCGACCCGTCCAACATGCTTATCGCCAAACCCATGAAGGAGAAGCCAAAACTCTGGTTAGATCATCTCATCGGCCGCAAGATCAAGGTACGCGCCGGCGAACCTATCAATATAAACATTCCAATCACCGGTGCGCCCACACCCACCATATCATGGACCAAGGGATCAATATCACTGCTGCCATCGCACAGGTTATCCACGGAAACTAAGAACGATGAGACCAAGCTCAGTATTGAGAAATCTACAAGAGAGGACGCTGGTAAATACACTATCTCAGCCTCGAATGCCCATGGAAAGGACTCCGCTGATATTGAAGTCATCGTTGTCGATAAACCAGGCATTCCTAAAGGACCTCTCCTCACCAACCCGGTTACTCATGACTCGGTCAGTCTGTCATGGCAGCCGCCCACAGACGACGGCGGCAGCGAAATTACCGGCTACGTCGTCGAAGTGGCTGAATATGGCGTCAATGACTGGAGAACAGTTGCTGGCTTCTGCCCGAAATGTTCCTTCACAGTCAAGAACCTTACTGAAGGCAAGAAGTACGTGTTCAGAGTTCGCGCCGAGAATTTGTACGGAGTATCAGACCCGTTGGAATCCAAGCCTACTGTTGCGAAGTCGCCGTTCGACCCGCCAGATGCGCCAGATACGCCCAGGATTACCGGCTACAGCGCAAACAGCTGTTCATTGGAATGGGAACCGCCCGCGAACTGCGGCGGCAAGCCCATCAGCGGCTACTACGTCGAGAAACGCGAGCGTGGCGGCGAATGGGTTAAGGTTACCAACTACCCCACACCCAACACCTGCTACACTGTCTCTGACCTCCGCGAGGGCAACCGATACGAGTTCAGAGTCATCGCCGTCAACGAGGCCGGACCTGGCAAACCTAGCAAGCCTACCGAACCTATCACAGCGCAGACACAGAGGCTCAAGCCCAGCGCACCTGAAGCACCCAAACCAGACAGAGTCACCAAGGATTCCGTCACACTTTCCTGGAGGCCACCGAAGAGCGATGGCGGCTCGAAGATCAAGGGCTACATAATCCAACAGAAGGGCAAGGGCGACAAAGACTGGAAGGACGTCAATGACGTGCCTATCCCGAGCCTCATCCACACTATTCCCAACCTCAAGGAGGGAGCCGAATACCAGTTCAGAGTCATCGCCGTCAACGAAGTCGGACGCTCCGACCCGAGCAAGCCTACCAGCGACATCACCATCGCTGAGCAACCTAACAAACCACGCATGGACCTCGGAGGAGTCAGGGACATCACCGTCAGGGCCGGAGAGGACTTCTCCATCCACGTCCCGTACACCGGCTTCCCGCAACCGACAGCATCCTGGTTCATGGAGGACAAGCTCCTCGACGTCGAAGGCGATTCGAGAATATTCCAGAAGATCACGCCAGAATCGGCGTCGCTTGTCGTCAAGAACGCGAAGAGATCCGACGGCGGACAATACAGGTTGCAGTTACGTAACCCGTCCGGTTACGACACGGCTACCATCAACGTACGAGTGCTCGACAGGCCTGGGAAACCAGAGAACCTGCGGGCGGACGAATTCGAGGGCGAGGCTCTCACGCTCTACTGGAACCCACCGAAGGACAACGGAGGCGGCGAGATCACCAACTATGTGGTCGAGAAACGCGAGGCCAGGACACAGAACTGGACCAAGGTGTCCGGCTACGTTACGACACCGTTCTTCCGCGTGAAGAATCTTAACGTCGGCCGGGACTACGAGTTCAGGGTCATGGCTGAGAACCAGTACGGACAGTCCGACCCGGCACAAACCACTGAACCAATCAGGGCCAGGCATCCCTTCGACCCGCCAGGCGCCCCCGGCGCCCCGCGCGCTGTGGAAACCACGGAAACTTCCATCACTATCACGTGGACCAAGCCTCGTCATGACGGCGGCTCCCCCATTACTGGTTATGTCGTAGAGAAGCGACTGATAACCGAAGATAAATGGACCAAGGCCTCCCACGCTCACGTACCTGACACTACACTCAAGGTCACCGGATTGATCGAGAATCATGAATACGAGTTCAGGGTTGCCGCTATTAATGCTGCCGGCCAAGGCCCGTACTCGCAGAGCTCGGACGCGATCCGCGCATGCGCGCCGCCTAATTCACCGAAGATCACGAGCGACCTCAGCCTCAGGGACATCACCGTTATTGCGGGAGAGGAGATCAAGATCACCGTGCCGTTCACTGGCAACCCGAGGCCGAAGGTGAGCATTGTTTCGTTTATAGTCTAGTAGTATCAAAATCTTGTGACTTGTCATTCTTTCAGATTTGTAGTCTATTTGCTCGCGTACTGTTGAATAGATATTTATTTTGTCAATGACACCCAAATTGCATTTCGAAAGTTTAGGTTAAAGTAAAGAAACTGATACTACTGACTATGCCTTCGAGGTCTACTATCGAAATAAATCAATGAGGGTGTTTAAAAATCATAAATCCACCAGGTGGCAGCAGGGTGGCGAATGGTCTTTTTGACAGTAGGTGTCAAAATCCACCAATCACATCACCTGATTTTGACATCTACTGCCAAATAGACCATTCGCCACCCTGCTGCCACCTGGTGGATTTATGATTTTTAAACACCCTCATTCAATTGAAATAATTGATAAACCGATTCTTCACTAACACGTCGATGAGTCATTAATAGTTGAATTATAAGATAGCTCTATAAATTCAATTCTGTGTTAATAATCGTGGAATTTATTTTGCTAGCATTTGCAATTGACGTTTTGAGCTCGATATATTTAGTATTTTTTTCTAACAAAATCATATTTACAATTCCCAAATCCCCTCAGGTGTCCTGGTTCGTGAACAACGAGGAAGTGTTCCCGGACAACAGACTGCGGTTCGTGACTTCGGACATCGACACCGTGTTCTACAACTCGTCGGCGAAGCGTTCCGACACTGGGCCATACACGATCCAGCTGCTGAACAGCGAGGGATCTGACAGCGCGACTTGCAGGGTAAGCTGACGTAAAAACAACTGACCAATAAAATCATATCGTCATTACTTTAAAAAAACATGTATCTGACACTGCCGCCAGGTAAAAACGCAGTAAGTGTATGTGACGTTCGTATGTAACTTTTGTCGTTTTTCTCCACGGCGTTTTTAGATACGAGTTTTTTTCAAAGTAGTAGTAACGATATATCCACAACGCAGCGTAAGCTTAGATTTCACCCAACTAGAGCTACTTAAGTAATTTAAATAAAATAACATTAAGGTTGAACGTTTCAGAGAATTTTCATACAAATTTCAGTTCCGTTTTTCTCCAGCCGTGATCATTTTCTGTATTTGAAACATTATTAGTTCGATAGTACGTTTCCTTCTGATTCCGCCAATAAGAAAAAAATACCGAAAAGATGAGAAATATTCTAAATAAATCCATTTGAAAACTAATAAAATTTTGATCAAACCATTGTTTGTGTGAGTGTAGAGTATCGTGTCGGTGTAAACAAAAGGGCGGCATTTATCAACAACAGCTGATTCTAGGTGTCAAAACAATGCCTAGATTGTATAAAACCTACTCCTAAAACTTCTGGCCGCTAAGCTAATAAAAATTAAAAAATAAAGTGCTGTCAGTCAGTGTCGAAGTTTATCTCCATCAACAAATTTCATTTCCTAAACTAATTTCAAGAAGGAGGTGGTATTGCATTGTAACCGTTTTTATCGTATAGATAAAAATTGTACAAATACTTGAGTTATTTACTTTATGGATATAAATACGAGCTCTTATTCTTAGTAAAAAATATTGGATTTTTCGATGCAGTCCATTAGTTTTAAAAGCTAAGAGAGTTTGCTCTCATTGACCATAAATGTATCGTTTGACAAAAACCTTTTTCGTTATTGCACTCCCATGCTCGATTAAAAAAAATATGTTGCCTACTTAGTCACATTTATATTTGAAGTTGTCAAAATTGTTCATAATAGCAAAGATTTTCTTTGTTATTATTATTAATTTTATTATTTGAATAGAAAACAGTTAATTAAATATTTCCTTGATCAACATTTTGCATACTACTTGGGTGGTAAGCCTGCCTGATGTGAAGTACCTAGTTACCGGAGCGTACTGCCATTATATTAAAAATAATGAAAACAAACATACGCACACTCGAGACCAGATGGATTACCCAAGTTAATCCTAATTTGCGTCATCATCAGAAGTTCATTGCCGTCACCCCTGCTATGAAAAGCTATAGCTCTGCATGGAGATGTTCGGCTGGAATCAGCCAGACTGGAGATCGCCTACCTAGCGCGTTCAAGAATTAAGAAGCGATATGAGGCAGCTGAAAGGCTTGCCATTGTATTCCACCGAAGGCTATGAATAATATTCTATCGAACCCGTGAATCAAACTTTTTTTACAGCGCAATGATAACAGATCCTAAACGTATGACAGAGTAGCAAGATATTCACAAAAGTTGCTTGTAGTGGAATTTTAGCATTTTGGTGTAAGTAAGTTTGACGCGACAATTCTCAATGAAAATAAATAAATAAAATACGATATAATATATGTTTTTTTCTTGGCTTGGCTAATAAGTAAGTATACTATAAAAGTATACTAACTTAGGTCAGTAAGTATACTAGTTACATGCACAACTAACTATTCATATGAGAGAGGTCAATTACAAAGAAAGAAGTAACAAACATGTGCAGATAATCAAAAAATCAGAAATATAACAATATATTGGATACCTAACAATATAGTATGAAACTAAAACTTCATATTTCAACATCTCCTGAAACTACGTCAAAATCTTTATCAAATAGATTAAAATGGCGCCAATATAATATGTAAACAAACATGACCTGTCATACTGTCATAATAATAATTATTGACAGTCACTGACACTAATGACTGTCAACGGGTACGCGTGTGTGCAAGAATGTGGAAAATTGCGATTATTTTAAAAAATTCTGCTTTATTGTCCACAAGAAGACTGTTGAACTGAAATTGGTTGCGATTTAAGCTCACCATTTTTTACTGGTTCAGCCATGACATAGAAATAGTACATATTTGGTTGGGTTTAGCTAAAAATAGTAAAAACACTACGCAAACGACGTACAACGCCATCTGAGCGGATAAAATTTGTAACTTTCTCTATCGAATCCCCTTAATAGGGTATTTGCCTGGAGTCAGTATAAATTACTACACGCTAGCCATTAAATCAGCTTTCGAAAATTTGCAAAAATGAACTAAACATTACCTATTTAGCGTTTTAAACGATTTTTAAAAGATCAAAACCTATAAATGACAAGATGATTTGATGTTTGAGTAAAATGACGTAATTTCACTTTTATTCCATACAAACTTCATACAATCTGAGCGTTTTGACACTTCATAAAAAGTAACTGATTTGATCTGTCAGGAAAGTAGCCTATTATGCAATCACGTCAACCTCATCCGGAAGAGCTGTGAAGTAGCCATTAGAGTTATTTTTAGACTAATGGAATAAAAATATCTTCTTTTTGTGAAATCCTTTGAGCCTATACTTAACTTTGGATATTTTGTTCGTGACATACACCAAATAGCAGTGCAACACCCTTAGAAAAAGCAGGTAATATCTAAATCCTAATTTGACATTAGGTATTGGTGGTGGACCGACCATCGCCGCCGCAAGGCCCGTTGGAGGCATCCGACATCACGCCAGATACTTGCACGCTGAGCTGGAAGCCACCGCTAGACGATGGCGGCTGCCCGGTCACCAACTATGTGGTCGAGAAGATGGATAACACTGGAGTAAGTCATTTTTATTATTCTTTGATTGACCTGCTATTGACCTCAGCTGCGCCTGGTAAGCCACTACGAGGTCGAAGTAGCTCACCGGTTCAGTAAATGCCTATTCACTTGTGTCTTGAAGAGTTCTAAGTTGTATCTGTTAGGAAATACAAACTCTGAGATCGAATTCCATTCCTTGGCAGTACGCATTAAAAACGATGAAGCTATGGGAAGGTTCGCCGAGTTTAGGAATAATACTCCACAGCTATTTATGTACATCATATATTTTACACTATAGCTTGGATGTCTGTTGATGAAACGGCGATGGTGGAATCAAATCGTATAATTCCGGCGCACACTCTCCCCGTGCACAGTCATGTTAAAGTTGTAGAAAAATTATCAAAATATCTGAAAAAATTGGGGATAAAATGTGTCGATGCCTATAATACACCTACTTAAGTGAATGATTTTGATATCTATCGATACGACTTACACGAGGGGGCAATAACTGAGTAAGTGAGGTGAAGTGGGTGGAGTAGAGCTTAAGTAAACTTTCTGTATATTCATATCAGAATACATCTATTTAAACAGAATAGGTTATGAAATGAGTTGAACAAAATCTAATCCCTTCTTTCCCTTTCAGGTATGGGTCAAGATCTCATCGTTCGTCCGCAACTGCCACTACAACGTGATGGGTCTGGAGCCGAACCGCAAATACACGTTCCGCGTCCGCGCCGAGAACCAATACGGAGTGTCCGACCCGCTTACCATGGACGACTCCATCACAGCCAAGGTTAGTTACACATATATCATCATCATCTGTTAAACGTCCACTGATATAAAAAAAAAAAGACGTGCACTACTAGACTCAGGCATCTAAGAATGTAATCATGACAACGGCCTAAATGACACAGCGGCCTAAAGATAATATAGATGTCATGTTTCATCGTGATCATTTCAACTTGCACTTGAGCGCTGTCAAGGTTACACGATGATATACCATCTGCCGTGCACTACTAGACACAGGCTCCAAAGGATGCTCCATGTCATGACCGTATCCAGCAGATCCTAGAGACCTACCCTAGGTTATCAGTTAATTTTGTCGTGTCCGTAACTCCATTGGTTGGGTTTCATTGTCGAGTTTTGACTTGCTCAACGAAGTTGGATGATTTCTACAATGGGTGCCAGTAGCTACTTTTAAATACGGGTAGCGTACAGTGGCGTGGCGTAAAAGATATCCTTGGGAAAGCTGATGCAGATTTAGTGTACATTTTTCTTAAGAGCTGTAGAATAAGATGCTCAAATGCCTGATATTAATTAGGCAAGCCCGAAGGAATGGAGTTCTTTGGATGCCACGCAACTGATATGTAGATAAGGTTTCAATTTCTAACAAATTTGCTTGAAACAGAACCTTATATACATATGCTACTTACGCGGTATTGCATATTACGTGACACGCATAGGGGGAGGGAGGGTCTAGCCAAAAGAGCTGTAGAATAAGATGCTCAAATTTCTGATATTAGGCAAGCCCGTAGGAATGGAGTTCTTTGGATGCCACGCTACTGGTGGATGGCGACGATACTTATTAACTCAGGAAATCTGGTAAAATTTTGGAAACGTAATCGATCAAGCCGTTCAATGTGTAAATTTTCACAGTTCCCATTCACGATCCCCGACCCACCGGGCGCCCCTCGCGTCACCGACTGGGACGGCTCCACGGCCACACTGGTGTGGGACCGGCCGCGCTCGGACGGCGGCGCGCGCATACAGGGCTACAAGCTCGAGTTCCGCGACGTGCGCGACAACGTGTGGAGCAGCGCCGACTACCTCGTCAAGGACTGCCATTACCAGGTAAGGACTGCCCCTACCAGGTACCCGGTCCTCAACCCGCCCGGCGTGCCCTGTGGCACCAACTTGGACGGGTCACTAGATCTAAAATCCACAGAACAATCAAAACACCCCGTGACAGGAGTAAAACAGCTGTTACAATAACAAAAAATATGCAAACTTGTGGATTTTCGTAGGTGTCGCCTAAATAGTAAGAACATCAGCTAATCAGCTGCTGGTAATTAAAATAATTTAAGTTTTGTAAATTTTAACTTTGACGACAAAGGATGAAAAAATCAATTTGGGTATCTTGGCAAAAAAAAACGCATGACGAAATATGTTTTAGTCTCAGTCCTGACCATACGTCGTTATCGCGGGTGCAGTAACAAATGAAATGAAGAGCACATATAACAGAATGTGTATTTGATAGAAACGGACATATTCTGCCTACAGCTATAAGCATCTAAGAAGCTCTTTACATGTGGAGAGTTTTCGCTAGCAAAGGTCTATAAAAATTGAAGGCATGTTTACAAAACAGCAGGAGGCGTCCAGGATAGGTCTCAGGATCAATCAGGCAAAAACAGAATACCTCCACATGAAACATTTTTGGCGGATTTGAGTTATTGATATCATAGTGGTCGTCTAAGAAGGAGCTACAAGTAGTCCAAAAATATTGACTAAAAATTACCCCATTTGTCATCTGTCCATTGCCAATCAGTCTTTAAAAATATACCCATTTTACAAAGGTAAATAATAAACCGGCCGAACGAAAAACTAAAGGTGCGACTAAAATGATTAGTACACATACATGGCACAGTTGCAAATTTAGTATTTCAGTAAGTACGTTTAGTTAGTTTTTAGTAGGTTAGGTTAGTTTTCTTTCGGGGGTTTTATACATACCCTTTTACAAAAACTACCTAAATATCTACATTATTTTTTACAAAAAGAAATAACTGTATGCATTCACTTAAAAAACTTGATTTTAAATATGATACATACACACTCTTTTTAGTAGGTTGTATAACTGGCAATTAAGTGCACAAATGTAAAAAAATGGAAATAAAAAAAATATAGATTGCACTAAGCATATAAAGGTTAACGTATCCAGAAGTCGTATCATGTGTACATCTTAAAAATGGGTGGAAATAATTCATCTCCAGAATCGTTGAGAAATATTACCCTTAAGCGTATTGCTAACATTTTATCTAGCATTATAGAAATTAAGTTGATAAATTTTAAACTCGTACGAGTAGGCATAAATGTTCCTCAAAATGAGTATCGCGTCTGTTATTGCTTGTTTTTCATAATCATTCTGAACTGTCAAATCGTTTTTGCACCCGCGATAACGACGTATGGTCCTGACAATCTTAAATACCTTCGTTTCATTGAGATTGGGAGTATCTTTACCATTGTATATCGAGTAATTTCAATTCATTTATTTCACGACCAACTTCGATCAATAATGTTAATAATAATAATAATGCATACTTAAAACTATTGTTAGTTAGTACAATAAAATCAAATTACAAATCATAAACAACACGCCTATTTAGTTCCACGACTAACTTTCATTTCTTCCCCAGGCATACAACCTCGAAGCGGGATGCGAATACGAGTTCCGCGTCCGCGCTAAGAACGCGGCCGGCTTCAGCAAATACTCGAACAGCTCGCAGCGCTTCAAGGTCAAGCCGCGCTGTGGACCTCCCGGCCCGCCGAGGGCTCCTCGCGTGGTTCGCGTTGGCAAGAACTACGTGGACCTCAGCTGGGACCCACCGGCGAACGACGGAGGTAAGCACCTCTACAATTCCCAAATTAGTAAATAGTACATTACTTACCTAGAGAGGTAAAAATGTCTCAGATCGCAGATATTTGGCGCCTGAGCCAAGGCAAGGGCGATAAATATGCGATCTGAGGCTTTCTTTATTACCTCCCGTGGTAAGTTCAAAATTTTACGTCTCCCCCAGGTCAGGAAGTGGGATATTCCGCAATTCCGCAACGTAATTGCCACTTTATGGCCAGGTGTGATGTAAAAATTATTTTGATTTTGGAATGATTGTACCCTGGTCACGGCACCAAATGTAGAAATCGGACTTGTGAATAATTAAGTATGATACTGAGAGCGTGTTCTTTAGTCTGTGGCTTGTTCCTTTTCATGAATCAGTTGGGCAAAGGATCATAATTCAGTGCTTTGAGCCAACTCTTTCCCTTTGATCCTGGTATTGAGCTGGCGCATTCGATAAGATTATGTATTATAAAAACAGAATTTTAGTATTCAATACTAATACTGTCACACTGCACTGCTGGTAGCGTTGCAATTACTTTTTCACTCGACCATTGTACTTTATGTGAAGTATTAATTGTCCCCATTTCGGCAGGTTCTCGCATCACCGGCTACATCATCGAGCGGCGCGACGTGGGTGACAGCGTGTGGGTGAAGTGCAACGACTACAACGTCGCCGATACCACCTTCACGGCCATGAAGCTCATTGAGAAGGCTGACTACGAGTTCAGGATCATTGCTGTTAACACTGCCGGTAAGTACCAATAGACTTAGAGCCTTGGACTTTGGGTCACTAGTGGCGACCACAAGCTGCGGGAGAGTTTTTTCATATATTTTGTATGGCACCGGTGAACACCCGGCGGTCTTATGGACGCGTTTAGTGGTCGCCACTAGTGACCCAATGTGCGGCTGTTCTTAAGTGGTAAGCAAGTTTTTACCTTCAATGTGCATTTTTTGCCGAAAATTTGTGTTTTGTTGTGAATATAAGAAATCTATGTCAAAAAGTGGTAAAATAGTATTCAAACGTTCATATTGAGTTTGCTTTATTTACGATAAAACGGCCGTTTTCAGCAACAAAAGATTCATCGTGAAGGAACTTCTCATTTCTTTGCGTTTCTTATGTCTGATTATGACTTTTTTCATCTTGATAAAACAAATACGATCAGTGACCGAAAACCCTAAGGCCCGTATATATTAGTCTGAAGTAAATATTGCTTACCTGCTAGATATCCAAAGAAACAAAAAATAGTTGGAACACTTCTCATAATCTCGACTATTCCTACTAGTATATTGTTAGCAGCATCTGTCTTGTCTGTCGCAACTAACCAATCATTTTACTAATCCCAGGAAAATCCGAGCCATCATCATGCACGACCCCCGTCCGCACCGGCGAGGAGATCGGAGGCACGAAGCCCGAATGGCTAAAGATGATGCCGCCCCACATGTGCGCCCCGCTGGGCCGACCCTTCACGCTCGAGTGTGTGGCCACCGGCAACCCGGTGCCTACCGGCCGCTGGCTGAGGAACGGCCGCGAAGTCGTGCTGGGAACCAGGTCAGTCACTATTAAGAAATCTCTGAATAGGTATAGGTGATACTTGAAGCCTTTCATAACGAACGGTTGGCATTAGTTTCATCGGTTGCTGCACCTACGATTGCACGCCTTTTTCATTGCGATTTCGGGTTTGTCAGGTCTCCTTACAATTTTATTGTGAGCTTAGTAATTCAACCTGTTGAAGCACTTTGCACGGAGTTTCTTTACCGAGTGTGTATGAGAAACTGGCGCAGTCAGTAGGATCGCGGTGTCAAGATCTTTATACTGAAAGAGTGTAAATAACAAAAAAGAATGTATAATTATATAGAAGCAATAATTTTGTAATTGAAGGGATGTTTACAAAAATAACATAACTAACTCACCTACTGTCATTAAATGTTTCTCTATAAGCATCAAGCAGTCTAGTTATAACTAATAAATAAGTGTAGGTACCTTGAAAGAAAAGTTATCATAATATCACTCGAAAGTCTTCGTCTACTACAAGTATTACTTATTCACAGATTCATCGCAGAGTCCCGCGAGGGTACGCTGAAGCTGAACATCCTGGAGGCCACGGACGCCGACGAGGGTGACTACACATGCGAGGCCGTCAACAATATCGGCTTCATCTACTGCACCGGACACCTCAAGATCGGAAGTAAGTGTATTGTCACTTTAATTTGGACCGCGGCATGTTTAGCAAACAATGTCGTAATTGTAACTTACTGTGTTCCGCCATTAAGCCCCGTTTTGTATTAATTAGTGAATTTAAAAAAGCGGTCTCGTGTAATGAGTGCAAATCGAGAAAGATAAATAAAAAATTGGCCCTTAAAGAACCCATCGCATAGTTAGGGAAATATTGGAGTATATAATTGGATTTCGGTTCTTAAATATTATCATAAAATTTGTACTAATTTCCTCCTTTTAAAGGTATCTTGTAATTATTTTGCTAATTAATAATTATTACAAATCGCAACTTAAAAGCAAGTAAGCTTTGTGGATGAAGACTCACTCCATATTTGTCTGTTATTACTGTTTTGAATCCGGTAAACCCAGGACATTTTTTAACAGTAGCACTTCGTCCGGCACAGTTTCTTGGGCACTAAAACAACGTCCTTGACCGCCTCCTTTGCCATATTTTAGCCCGAATACTAATCTTAAATTACTAGGAACTTTCACAAATACCTTCTTAATATTAAAACATAACCTTTTTCAACCAGACCCACCGCGCATCACCCGAATGCCGGGCGACTTGCACCTGCCAGAGCACGACAACACGAAGATCAAGATTCTTTACACGGGAGACCAGCCCGCTGACGTCACGCTAACCAAGGATGGACACAACGTCAAGGAGTCGCCGCACCTTAAGTTCACAGTGTTCGACGACTACATCCTCATATTCATTAAGGATATCAGCAAGGATGACATGGGTGAGTATCTATACCTCGTTTAATTCATAAAAATAGGCGTGGTATCTGACGTTGAGTTGCGGAAAACTGGCCCGCGTAAACGTATAACCTGTATATATTTGACGGTATCAGCGTAATTCTTCCCGTTCGTTTTTCGTTCAATTCGTATTTCGTCTCATTCTATATTCGTCACACATTCTTTATTAAGACTATTCTTTATACATAAAGAATGTGTGACGAATATAGAATGAGACGAAATACGAATTAAACGAAAAACGAATGGGAAGAATTACGCTGATACCTATTTGACGGCGTAAAAGTAAGGCCGCTAAGATATTAGATCAGATAATTGATTATTTACACACGAGCGTAGATTTCCATCAACGTTTGCACGATATTAGCATTTCAATGAGTTGTAACAAAACGACGGAACGCAGTGAGGTTAGGTGCACACAGCAGGGTAGCAGCCGCAGAAGAGGTGCAGGTGGTAACATGTGCTTTCGACCCAAGAGCTCAGTAAACCCACTATCAGGTTAAACTGCTCATCTAGCTCAGCAAAGATTCAACAACTGCACAATATATTGTTTAATAAACGCCATTGTATCGCAACCAATGACACTGAAGCATAGACAAACTTGACATCCCGTCGCGGACATCACTCTGACATACTTATATTTGTTTCCCTCCGCAGGCACATACAAGATCACGATCAAGAACAACTCCGGCGAGACATCAGACACGTTCTCCGTCACGGTGACTGGCCTGCCCGGCCCGCCGCAAGATCTGCAGACGAGCGACATCTCGCGTCACTCGTGCACGTTGTCATGGAAACCGCCCAGCTACGACGGCGGCATGCCCGTCACGCATTACGTCGTCGAGCGTAATGACACGTCTGGTGAGTACTAGTTTGATATCAGACATCCACACACATGACATATATGCAGACGTATAAGACATCCTATGACAGGTATGCAGACATATAGGGAGCATTCCATGAAAACATTACCTACTTTTTGTCGCTTACGTAACGCTGTGGTAGCTAAAATAAAACTTAGTAGGTGCTAAGAAACACTACCAATCTTAATAAGCGAAGTTATGATATTACCATACCGCGTATAAGTATTAAGAAGGTAGTTTTTTTTTCTAAGTTATGCATCTATAGGGCCCACGTTATGGATCCTCCAACAGAATAGTCTAGTTTCCGTGGAATGCTCTATAAATAGATAGACTGAAAAGGTCTCGAATGGATAGACTGATGAACACAGAACGAATCAGACAAAGAACTCGTTCATTCGCGACGGTCATCAGCCTTCACATTTGTGTAAACTCTTCCCCCTGGTGTGAACTCAAATATTACACAATTTCAAATGCAGAAACTTATTGAATTAAAGCAGCAGCTCCATAATAATATCCTCAGTGGATATCAATCCCAAATGTGTTCAATTTTATTTGATGTTACGTCACAGTGCGATCTCACGTGATGTGCAAGGGTCCTCTTGCACACAATTTCACACTTTGTAAACCTGTCCTCTCAACTGTAACGTGCTATCGATGCTCTAGTTCACACTCCGACTAATTAATTTTTTTTGCCAATGAAATTGCAACTTTATGATTTGTATACTAACGCACTAATTACGAGACCTTTTTTCTCGTAATTAGTACGAGTGTGAACCATCGATATGTGGACTGTAATCTGACCATCCAATTTGTCTGCAGGCACGGCCTGGATCACGATCGCGTCGTCGGTGCGTGACACTCGCTTCGTGGTGCAAGGACTCACGGAAGGCCAGGAGTACAACTTCAGGGTGCACGCCGCTAATGAAAACGGCGTTGGACCCGCCTGCGATGCTGCCAACCCTATCAGAGTGAGTACAACACCATACTATTGATAATATTTAGTTTGCTACCAAGAATTACGTTGTATTAATTAATTTAGGAATTTCTTTTGGATGTGAAGATTGACAATATAAGGTTGAAGTCTCTCCGCACGCTTAAACGTCTGAAAGTAGAACTAAATTGTCACTGTTCAACTAATAGTCGCTGCTAATAGGTTGTAGGCCTAGTAATTGTGCATTTCACAAAAAAAAATACATTAATTAACAGATCCTTAATTGATTCCTATTTTGTTGTCAATATTTTTGATGATTATTAATGTTTGGTTCATGTTTTGTTAATTTATTTGGATAATTAGGGTAAAATATTCTCAATAGAATCTTAATTCTGCAAAAAAAACAATAAACATTGCGTTTATCATTAAAATAAATTGGTATTTAACAAAATTGGAAAGTTAACGAGTTTTGTGACAGTTAACGCGTCCATACAAACTTATGTACAAACTTTTTGAGATATACTCCATTAGTGATGTGCCGTATGGGAATATTTCCAAGTTGTTTGGACAATTTTAGGAAAAAAATCCCATAGAATTTGGCAATATTTCGGAGCACATCTCCTACTACTATTTTGAACTTGACCCAATAAAAATGTTTTAACTAATTTCTAGTGATAGTGTTGTTGTGTTGCTGTATTTAATAAGTTTTGATTTAAAAATCTGTTCTGCAGGCCAAGGCACCATTCGATCCGCCATCGGCGCCTGGAGTTCCCAAGATCAAGGAGGTCGGAGGAGACTTCGTCCACTTGGAATGGGACAAGCCCGAGAGCGATGGTGGGGCTAGGATACAAGGTAAAGCACACACACAGTACAGTACAGTTGCTCAATACTTCAATTTATTTTATTCTTACTTATTGAATACTTTGAAATTGCTTAGCATCTCGGTGTCGGTAATTATATATTTTAGCCAGTTATTGAGATTATTAGCCTCATAACTTACGTCTTTGCAAAAGGGTATTTGACAACAATCAAAATAAATTCATTAACTCTAACCAGCAAATTACGCTTCCAAAACAGCCCGGATAAAATCATTCAAACTTATTTTCGTGCCATCAACGATTTTACAATGACGAAAACTAAAAATAAGGCACCATGTTGAGCATGACGTCACAAGATAGTATTTCATACTAAACTGCATACTTTCGGAGTATTTTGACACTTCATAAAAAGAAACTGATTTGAACTGTCATCAAGTTGCCTATTGTAAAACTAGCTTAGTTATAACTTCTAGCCCGCGGTTTTTCAACGTAGTTTTATCACTCTATAATGCATCTGAGAGTTTTACAATAAACTGTTCTTAGAATATTAGCTTTTTGAGTTTTTTTTTTACGTTCGTCGTTTCGTCGTTAGTCGTTTATACTTTCGAAACTAGTAAATACGAAAAACTGTTTCAATCAGAAGTCAATTTTCTAAGATAATAAAAAGCGTGTACACGTTTTTTTTAAAAACGGTCATGTACTATTTCATCCTTTAGGGCAATCCTTACTGAACATTATTTAAAAATCTATGCGTCTACGTAGTTTAATTCGCACGACGTCATCAGCTTTCACGGGAATACTTGTTTTACAGTACCATGGATGATACTATACCTTAACCTTTTCCAGGTTACTGGATCGACAAGCGCGAGGTCGGCACGTCGACCTGGCAACGCGTGAACCCAACACTCTGCCTGCCCAACCAGTACAACTGCTCCAACCTGATCGAGGGCCGCCAGTACGAGTTCCGCGTGACCGCCGTCAACGAGGCCGGGCCCAGCCCGCCCTCCACCGCCAGCCAGGAGGTCAAGGTCGTCGACCCGAGAGGTGAGTCCCAACAGGTCGGACAGACCCGGTAAACACAGGTCATCGGGTCGAAAGACCTTGCCTTTGCCTTGCTTTATGGTATTGAGTCGAAAAGACCATGCAGGGTTTTAACCTTCAATCGGGTCAATAGTAATGTACTCGTACCACGGATTTATTTTTCTTTACGGCTCAACTGAAAGATCGTTCAAAGACTGCATTCATTCAATATTTTTACCCAGCTACGTGTGGGAATATGTTTCTTGCAGTGTTTCAGATGTCATATTTTTTTAAAGCGCTGGTACATTCATACATACAGAAGAATAAGCCGCTTTCTGGCCAAGTGTAGACATAAAATTATGTACACAACGCGGGAGGTAATAAAAAAGCCCTCGATCGCATATTTACGTCCCTCGCTTGCAGCTCGGGCCGCAAACATCTGCGATCTCGGCGTTTCTTTGTTTCACCACCCTAGTTGCATAATGTACTATTTAAGACGTGTATTATATTATGTTTCTCTCTTTTGTTTCCAGCCGCCACTCCGCCAGAGATCGTGAAGCCGCTGAAGAACGCCAACTGCATCCAGTACCACAACGCCAAGTTCACTTGCACCATCACTGGCTTCCCCAAACCCACCATCACCTGGTACAAGGGTGAGTTATCTATACAATACAATACAATACAAATATTCTTTATTGCATACCAAAAAAACATATTACAAGGGTACATTACATAATTAACATAACTTAAAAGGTAGACAACAGGCGGTCTTATCGCTAAAAAGCGATCTCTTCCAGACAACCTTACCTATACTTTATTATGTTGTAAATAGCAATTTCCGTACTGAGATCATGATCCCATTAAAATACTAGTCTAGACTAGACCTTTGTCTATTACATAATGTTTGTCGGAGATTTACGTCCACATCATGCCAAGACAGTTAAATCGATTTCAACCCATTTTGGTACAGGGATAGTTCGAGATTTCCAATTAGTTAAATAACATATAGATTTTATAGTATACCTTTTAACCGACTACAGGGTGAGGCAAAAATTAGAGACTCTTTCGCAGACGATTTTAATTTTTGCTAGTTAAGAAATATTAACGACAGTGGAAGACATGGGTCTCAGAAATCACTTACCATCAGGTGACCTGTATGCTCGTTTGCCTTTCCTAAATTACTATGTCCGAAAAGAAAAGAAACAGAATTAACAAGAGAATTTCTAATTAACTACTGTAGATATTTGGATGTTTATTGCTAAATAACGCGATAACAGTTGAATAAATTGAGATGAAATTTGGCATATAAGTAAACCAATGGATTGAATTTAAACATGTGATATTTTATATATCAATAAAGAGTTCCTTTGGGATAATAACGGGAAAAACGCAGGGTCTGCGCGGGTAAATGCTAGGTTATAATTCTGTGGGTCTAGTGAAAAGTCAAGTTTATACCGGAACCAAAAGGTCACAATTCTACTGTATGACTTAAACTTTTGCTCCTAGGTTATATGTGACTTGTACCCCTTTTCACTAGACCCACAGAATTCGGATGTTGACAAATGTTGAATTTTACAACATAATATAGTCACATGGATTGGAAAATACTAAATTATCATAACACAAAAAAAATAAACTAAAATTGTATAAAAAATATAAAGCTATGAGACCACAAAGTAAAAAAAAAAGATATTTTTTTATCGTCTTAAACAAAAAATTTCGGAATGCTTAAATAACACCGAAAAAATAAATGTATGACAACTATGTGCTTAAACGCACTTTTTCGTGCTCAAAATGGCAAAATGCTATTTTTTTCATACAACTTAGTACAGCGATGGAAGCGATGACGTCATAGGTTCCTCCCGTTTTGTATAGAGCGTTTTCAATGCTCAGTGCGATCTGCTACTTTTGATTACAATTTGGCTGTTATACTTATACAAATGTATTAGGTGTCATATAGATATTTGTTACTCACAAATAGTAGAATCGATTTACTACAGAAAAAAAATGGAGTCAACAGGCGAATTATAATAAATGTTTGCTGTTACAGGCGCACGTGAGATAACCAACGGTCCTCGTCACCGCATCTGGAGCGAGGGCGACAACCACTTCTTAACGGTGGTTGACGTGTTCGGCGAGGACGCCGACGAGTACGTCTGCCGCGCCGTCAACCGCGCCGGCGTCAAGAGCACCCGCGCCGAACTGCTCATCATGAGTAAGTATTTCCATTATAACCATCCCATCAAGCTTCGGGTCTGTCTGATGTGAAAACATCGGACCACCGAGCTTCCGCCTGCATCATATCAGCCTAAAGACGTCCACTGCTAGACATAGATCCTTGGGGAATATCTCCACCACTGTCGGTTTCCGGCGATTTTCACTAGATCGTCTCACCTTGTGGGAGGCCTGCCAACGCTTCGTCTTCCAGTACGTGATTGCCACTCCAGTACTTTAATCCTGCCATCCGCGCGTATAATTGGTCCATTTTGATCACTTCATCGCGCATTCTACGTTAATAAAGACTATATAGTTCCTACACAATGTGAAATCTGGAACGTGATACAAGATAATCAAACCTCAATTTGTCCATGATTTTGAACAACATACAACTGTCTCATGCAATTTGGTCTACCTATTCATGAACTTTTCTATGAAACAGTTATTTTTTTGCATTTACAAAGTTGACCCCATAGTAAAAGTTGTTCAAATCATAGATAGATTGAGGTTTAATTATCATGTATCACGTTCCAGATTTCACCTAGTATGGTAATGTACATTTTCTAATTGTACTTTTCTCATTCCAGCCGCGCCAAAACTGAACGTGCCGCCCCGCTTCCGCGATACCGCGTACTTTGACAAGGGCGAGAACGTGGTGATCAAGATTCCGTTCACCGGCCACCCCGTGCCCAAGATCACCTGGGTGCGCGAGGGCGAGACCATCGAGTCCGGACACCACTACCATGTGGAGAGGAAAGGTGAGCCTTATAGACACTACGTTAGTCGGGTCTAGGGCACGCAGTACCGGTACCGTTCTGGAGAACCGGGATTTTCGGTACTAGCTGATAATAGAACCGGGACGTTTCTGTAACTGTTTGAATTACGGTAGACAGAACTCAATATAGTACACCAGTACCTCTAGCACAACTGGGACGCCCGACTCTTTGTCGTGCGACAAATGCTACCTATCTCTTTCCTCTCAATGTCGTGTGACAGTGGCAGGTGATGATCTGTCGCGCGAGAAAAGAAATCGCGGCCAGTTATGCTAGACGTACAGGAAACATAAATTTAAAGAATGCTGCTTAAATGTGTTTCCCGAAAGTCCCGAAAGTACCGGGACTTTTATTTTCACGTCCTGGTTCTTTGTTCGGCTCAAAATACCGGGAAATCCCGGTACTTTCGGTTCCGGTACTTCCAGGGAGCAAACCCTAGTCGGGTCTAGGAGCATTCCACGCGAAACGTTACGTAAGCGAAACTACCTTTTTCATACTTTTGAGAAGTAAAATTAGGAAGCTAACAGAGTTTAAAATTGACTTGTAAAATAAACAGAGACCTTAGTCTGATGGGTTGTGGGAATCTACTACTAACTTTGTAAAGTATTCAGCTCCGATCATATTGCTACCATTGCTGTTTTTACACTTGTCCTGTTATTATCTCACGACTTTTGCTTGATGTCTTAGTGTTATGCCCAATGATGAAACCTCATTTAGAAATGAATTCACGTCTTAATTATTCGAAAATGATTTTTGCGCTCTTTACACCATAAGGTTAAATGACGTTGTAATGCGTAACTGAGTGATTTCTTTATCTCCCAAATCGCCTTCTAATTTAGAAGTGGGAATTCTCTCTTCGCGTAGGTTGTCACTTATGGCCTGGCGTGAGGTATAATGTATTTATGTTGTTGTTAAATTTCAGAACGGCACGCGATCTTGACGATCCGCGACGCCAGCAAACTGGACTCTGGTCCGTACAGGATCTCCGCCGAGAACGAGCTTGGCTCCGACTCGGCCGTCATCAACATTGAGATCAGTGGTGAGTAAACACATTGAGAACATCTATAAAATTCAACGTCACAAATAAAGGGACTGGTTGAAAAATTTGATGACTTGGGCAGAGTTTCTGTAGCGTAGTTGGTAACGCGCCTGTCTTTGACCCGGATAGCCGAGGAGATGCAAGTTCGAATCCTGCCCGAGACATTTAGTTTTTCAATTTTTCTCGTCTAATAAAATATCTATAACATTGCTTACTACTGTTATAATGTACGTGAAAGAAATAAATAAATATTATATAAATAGCACAAGCACAATAAAAAAGGTGTCAGGGGCGCTAGTCACTGAGCATTTCAGTTTCAGTAATGTCATAATTTACAGTGCTTCTAAAATTTTATTTGACCTACTTAATTGATGGTGATTGGTTTATTTAACCTAACACTCATTGGAGGTAACTGATTTTCTTTTCGATCTTTTCGCCGTTGAAAAAATAATCACGCGCGAGCTTAGAAATTGTCAGGTATTCAAAAATTCATATCATGCACTTCCAGAGACCGAGAGATATGTCAATTAGTTTGCACGCGGAGTATCGATACATTTTTATCTATCTGTGATATCGATAGAAGAATTTAACTTCTTTGGGACTCATAGTTATACAATAACTTTTAATTCCAGACCGTCCGGACCCACCACGGTTCCCAGCGGCCGACAATATCGGCGTCGACTCCCTGGCCCTCAGCTGGAAGGCGCCAGTATGGGACGGAGGATCAGACATCACCAACTACCTGGTCGAGAAGCGAGAGCATCCGATGACCAGCTGGATACGAGTTGGCAACACCAGGTGAGACAATCAAATTGGATGAGACATTACTGACTTACCTAATTAAAAGGACTGACATGTCTATACTAAGTAGACTCAAAAAAGATTTTTGTTTCCTATACAAAATAACATCATTCAACTCTATTCTGCGTATTTTCACGCCATTTTGGTGTTCGGAGGGTAGTTGAATCTCTCTTTTGCTTTGCATTCGATATTTCGGCTATACAAATATCCAAACTGTCCAAATATTCAACCATTTCCTGATCCCTTTTGATACAACACGAAAACCTCCCAAAATATACTTATCATAATCGCAATCCAGGTTCACAACAATGGCGATCACCGGCCTAGTCCCGGGCAAACAGTACGAGTTCAGAGTGTACGCGGAGAATATCTACGGCCGCTCGGAGCCCAGCGAGCCCACTGGCCTGGTCCAGACCAAGGCGATCATCAAGAAGGAGTTCAAGAAGAAGGAATACCCTGGTAAGATCATACTTTACCCCTTGTACAGACAGCTTTAACCCTTAGATCCCCTACGCCTACGAAGCTAGAGGTCCCGGGTTAAAGTCCTGGTAAATATTTGTGTGATGGGCACGAGTGTTTGTTCCCGAGTATCATGTATATCGTCGTCTCGTCACTTCAATTTGAGATTCCGTAACTAGTTTGAAAAGGTTTGAAATTGACGTTAAGTTGATTTCTACTTGTGTCATTTCGGTAGTATCATTTTTGATACCGTGTGCTCTTAAGGATTAAATAGTCTGTAACATCCAAACCGCGCTGTATATCGCAACCAAATTTTTATTAATGTATATACAAGGATGTGTGACGATATATCTGACGCTTTCAATGTTACACTACTTTAAGCTGACCTACCCTGGCTTATTACATTGCTGCCACATTGCTGAATAAAAGCCTCCTGGATCTCCACATATTCTTGGGCATTTAATTTATACGGACATTTTTACTATTGGTGCCGTGACCAGGACACCAACGGTTGAGGTTAGATTTGCGAGTACAATACAATTTCGTAGTACATATAAAAATAAGTTTGAAAGCGAAGAAATTACAGTTTCCAAAACTGTGTAATTAGCATTTGTAGCATTCTCGTGAGCGAAAAAAGTATAATGCAGATCTAGCTAGTAAAAAACGCTACAAGAAATTTGAACTGTATTAGGTATACTTTGACGTATGTATTCACATTCACCGATGGTGATTTATCTCCTATCTATTTTTTACCCGACGACAACAAAGCATCAGCTTCGTCATAAAACCTAAGCTCCTAAATTGTATAATTTCGATACTAACTTTCCTCTCTTTTACTCCAGTGGACGAGACCGGCAAACGCATCCGCTCGAACGCCGACCACGGCCCAGTCAAAGACTACGACAGCTACGTGTTCGACATATACAGCAAATACGTGCCGCAGCCGGTAGACATCAGCACTTGCTCTGTCTACGACAAATACGACATCCTGGAGGAGATTGGTGAGTGCTTGGAACATTGGACTGAAATAGAAACTAGGGGGTACATTTTCATCGTTTATTTTCGTTACCAATCAAGCGTGGTCGCGCGACAAATGCTAAACCCTTTCCATTCGATAAAATGCAAAACTAACTCGAATTGAGAAAGGGATGCTAAGATGGTTTAGACTTGTAGAGGATGCATGAAAAAAGATTAAGAAAACAAATCTACAAGTCGAATGTAAATGAGAACGTTGGAAGAGGAGAAGGCCTAGACGAACGTGTCGCGATCAGTTCGAATAAGTTCTGAAAAAGGGCGAGTCAAAACCACTACACTGACAAGCATGCATGAAAAGATTAATGAATGTTTACGAAGCGAAAGACGTAGTCTCTGCTTACCCTGTTGGGAAAAAGGCGTGACTGTATGTATGTATGTACAATGCAAAATTGATTGGCCATGCCGTGTCATGCGCTATGCGAACCGCCACGCTCTGAAGACCAACAGTCGTTTGACAGACAATCAAATGAATATGAAATAATGTGCAAAGAAATGGAAAACATGACATTCATAATTGGCGTTTCGTTAATTAAAAGAAATTGTTTTAATTTATATACTAATGGATATTGTTTAATTAATTAGTTAGCATTAAATTTCAATATGGAATGCGGAATGATTTACAACAAAATAAGTAACAACTTATAATATAATATTTATTTTCTAATATTAGTTCCGGTAAGTATCTAGCTAATAAAATAATGATAATAATGTTTAACAGACATGTGGGCCTGCATTAAAAATATATTAAATTATTATTCGTTATGCAAAATTAAGCAGTAAAATAATATATTACTTTAGGAATGCGATAGTACTACAGAATGGTGGAACTAAATATGATTTCGACATGAGCATGACAATAAACAATAGAGAAACTAAACACACTCACGAAGCTGCTTACGGAAGTAGTAACCAGTAGAACTAACAACAATAGTACACATAATTCAATGTTACTCAAGTCGGTCCAACTTGATGTAATATGTTTGCCTTTTTTTTTGCAATCAATAGCAAAAAAAATGGGTGATCTGAAGAGTTCTTTGTCATTTGGCATTGAAAAACGTTGGACACTGACAAAAAAAAACAATAGGGGTCCACATATCACGTCACACCATTTTTAAGATATTTAGACCTTCCACGTCACACTTTCTCTTAACTTTTTCCAACTTTTTTAAATAAAGGCTGACACATTTGGCTAGACCATCCCTCCCCCTATGCGTGCGACGTAATATGGATGACTCCATATCGTCGGGGATATTGCAATACCGCGTAAGTAGCATATGTAGTAAGGTTCAGTTTCAAGCAAATTTGTTAGAAATTGAAACCTTATCTACATACATATGCTACTTAAGCGGTATTGCACTATCCCCGACAATATCATTTCAGATCCGTTTAAACAACGTTAAATTATGTGTACAACAACGAGTTAATCAGTAGCCGATTTTGAGCCTTGCAGCTATTACTATAGTGGTGAATTTCGCAGGTGACTTCGTGAAGTGCGCGTCCAAACGGAAGGCGAGAGGTGTGTGACTAGGTCGATGTAGTGTTGCTCTATCTCCGTCTCTGTCGCACGCACACTCTTATAATATATTTATTAGCTCTAAGATATGGCATGGTCTCTGCGATTTAATTCTGTAGGATGCATTTAAATTTCTTTTATTTATCTACAATTGACGAATTATTTCTTTTGTAAGGTTTTGAGTAGATAAATGCACGATTTTGCGCTTTTTATATATTTATTTATAATTTTAAACATAAGAATGCGCATCTTCGTAGATTTGATAATGATTGGCACGCTATAGTAGAAACACGATCAAAATTTGTCTTGCGGTCTCATCTTTGACATCTAAAAGTAATTTTTTTTCATAGTTACTGATGAAAAAATAGAATTTATTATCAAGTACGCCGTAACATTCAAAAATAAAATGTGGTTCTAAAATTGTTAATATTTTCCTGCCTCTAATATGCGCGTAACTTTTCTCTTATGTATTTTGATTTGATCACATTACATTAAAAACGATTACTTTACTTAATATAAAATTTAAAACCCGCTTTTTAAGTTACGAAAAGTATGCATAATAGACGTTAATACCTAATAATAATTCGGTAAACGTACAGATATACAAACGTATTGCTTTATGACACATTTTATATAAATGTTCTTTCATAACGCATTCAGGTCGATTAGTAATTTGCAAACTGTTCACAGTTCACTCCTAAATAGTATAAATTTATTGTATAAGGTTTACCCTTAAGTCTGTTCATTTAGGTAATTAAAAAAGGTAAACAAACCGCTAAACAAACGTTTTGTATCTGTGGCACAATACCACTGGCTGAACGACCCGAGTCGTTGTTTTTTTTTTAAATACCTAAAAGAACAGACTATACTATAGGCTCCAAATATTGTTACTGTATGGTTGCATAACCATACGGTAAGTTGGCACTCGCATTGCCAACTACTAACCGCAATATGCAACAGCAGCATGAGGTGACGGCAATGTTGTAGGCACAGGTGCGTTCGGCGTCGTGCACCGCTGCCGCGAGCGCGCCACCGGCAACGTATTTGCGGCCAAGTTCATCCCGGTGGCCGGCGCTATGGAGAAGGAACTCATAAAGAAGGAAATCGACATTATGAACCAGCTGCATCACAGGAAACTGATCAATCTGCACGATGCGTTTGAGGATGATGATGAGATGGTGCTTATATTCGAGTTGTGAGTATATAATATTATCATTCTTTGGTAATGGTCTTGTGTCTGAAAATAAAAGCTAAATCTTGTAAAAATCCTTAAGTTTCTTATCATAAAGAGTAAGCCGTCAAGGTTATATGTGACGTTCCGCGGGTAAAGGTCCCTTATGGATATTGCCGCTTGCGTTGTATCCGACTCCGTTACTATAGGACATCAAGATAGAAGGACGCAAGCGATAATATCCAGAAGGTACCTTTAGCCGCGGGATGTCACATTTGTCAAAGAAAAAACAGATAAGAAAAATATTTCTACTATAACCCCATATTCTTTACTGTTGAAAATAGGCCTCTCAGAAAGTATCTCGGTTTTAGACTAACCAAACATGATGGAATCTCACACTACTTTCATACTTCATTTTATTTAAAATATAGGACTTCTTCGTTAGTAGAATTTGACTAAAACTATGATTTTTCAGCCTATCCGGCGGTGAGCTATTCGAGCGCATCACGGAGCCCGGCTACAGCATGTCGGAGGCCGAAGCCGCGCACTACATGCGGCAGATCTGCGAGGGCGTGCGACACATGCACGAACAGAACATTATCCATCTCGACCTGAAGCCTGAAAACGTCATGTGCCAGACAAGGACGGGTACTGATGTTAAGGTGAGATTCATCATTCTTAGGGAAATAGCCTATAGGTTTTTAAAGGACAGAGTAAACATTAACATTCCATGTCAATGCGATCAAAAGCTGTTACGCAATTGTTTTGAAGATGGTACTTCTTTAATCAGGGGATTGACCGAGACAAATAAGACCAAACAAGAGTAGTAAGAATAGACAGACCTTAATGTTCAATATAAATTTTAAATGTATACCTCAAACCGTTTTTGGATGAAAAGCAGTAATAAACTCCTCAGACAGATATCTGGATTCATAACAAAGTTGTGAGGTAACGAACCCTAAAAATGAAGTAATTTACGTATTTTCTTTTGTTTCTCTAGATCATTGACTTCGGTCTAGCTACCAAATTAGACCCGAACGAAGTGGTCAAGATCTCGACGGGCACCGCTGAGTTCGCGGCGCCAGAGATCGTGGAGAGAGAGCCGGTCGGCTTCTACACAGACATGTGGGCCGTCGGTGTGCTCTCATACGTGCTGTAAGTATTTAAATATTTCCCACTTGTTCAACACTTGAACGGCAGTTTCAAGAAAAATAAGTGCTGATAAGAGAATTTAAACTAAAAGATGCCTCATTGCTCTTTGTGATCTTGTGGAATTTGTGGAGATATTCGAACTTTTCCCTTTGAGCGAACATATACTAAGACAATATATGAATTAGTTTTGTAACTTGAAGGTGGCTTGTCTTGGCTGTCTGGCTTGGCTGTGCCGTCAACAGAATACCAGTACCCAAAAATTTTAAAATCTTTTATTGGTAACAATTCACTGTAGGCACTTTCAAATGGCACATATTGCCAAATTAAGGGTGAACAGAGTAAGGTTACAATTTTGGTGCCGCGACCAGGATACATTATAACTTTTTTTTTTTCTACAGTCTCTCCGGACTGTCGCCGTTCGCTGGCAATAACGACATCGACACGCTGAAGAACGTGAAGGCGTGCGACTGGGAGTTCGACGAGGAGGCGTTCATGCACGTCTCTGACGACGCTAAGGACTTCATCAGACGACTGCTAGTTAAAAATAAGGAGTAAGTTGGATATACTTATATTTTTATGTCATAGGGGACAAACGAGTAGAGAAATCGCCTGATGGTAAGCGATAACCGCCGCCCATAGAGACCTGCAGCACCAGAGGTGGATATTTAGCAAAGTCTATCATATCTTAATAGTACATCGATCGTGATTATCGATCAGCCTCGCGTATTTGTCAGAGCGAAACGAATGCTTTCTCTGCGGAAATCGTTATGGCGAAAGATTCATAAGTGACATATTATACAAACATCCCAAAAGGACCGCTTTGTAATTTAGTGTGCTATAAAACAATATTAAACGTACTTTCAATTCCTATAAATTAATCGTAATCGGTAGAACATAATTTAATTCTTGTTTTGTATACAAAAAAATAAGATTATGTTTATACTCATTAAATATATAGATTAGGACAATTTGCATTTACCATTGCAACATAAAATTTATAATTTACACACAAGCTCGAGAGAAATATTTAGAACTAACCTTACCCAACCTCCACCAGAAAACGACTAACAGCCCACGAGTGCCTCCTCCACCCGTGGCTCGCGGGCGACACGTCGTCGCGCACGACGATCATCGAGACGCGCCGCTACGAGAAGCTGCGCGACCGCCTGCGCAGCCGCTACGACGACTGGGCCGGCTTCGCGCTGCCGATTGGTCGCCTCAGCGAGTACAGCAGCCTGAGGAAGCTGCTCATCGAGAAGTGGAAGATCTACGATGGACAGTTCGGTGAGTGTTTGTGGCTAAAAAGAAGAAATTGGCGGATTTAACGGATCCAATGTCAAGTGACTGTTATGTACTTCTCATACTATGAGAAGTTGCGTGGCTCAATGGCTATAATATTTGGTCTATGCGGGTGCCCTTTATTTGGCATAATTTTATTTGTCCGAATGTATTGTTTAGCCCGAATTTTATTTCGCATAATTTTTCTCTAGCTTTAACGGAAAATATTTTGCAAAATATTTTACATCAGCCATTTAGAACATATTAGGTTAGGTTAGGTTTCTTTTATAGTTATTCTGAAAAGTCAATATTATCTGTAAAATAACAATTATGCGTAAATAGTATTCGGGCAAATAGAACATTCGGACAAATAAAATTATGCCAAAAATAGGCGACCCGGTCTATGCTCGGCGCAACGAGTACAGTAGTCTGAGAAAACTGCTTGTGGAAAAGTATAAGAACAACGATAGACAGTTCTATAAGACGGCTATATAACGTTGATCTTCCGGAATAACTGTTCTGATTATAAGATGCCACTTTAATAAACAGAACTTTCATATACATTTTGTGTTACTTATCGGATTTACAAACACTCATCATCATCCGCCGAAAGAAGTTCACTGGACTTGGACCTCCCCTAAAAACCAATATTATTGCCTAGATTCTTGTATCGGAGGTCAAGACTGATTTTGGCTCGTTAGCCTAGATAGTTAGTTGTCTAGATTACGAAGACTTCTTCGTCGTACTGTTAATTGCTGTAGATCGCGTCCAATTTGACGGGTCTTCACCGAAGTCTGAACAACGTTTCGCTATCAACTCCTGTCTTCGGTTTACAAAGACTAACTTGTTAATTTCCCAACAGACCGCAGACAAGCCGCGCCGCGCTTCGTGATCAGGCCACAGTCGGCGTTCTGCTACGAGGGCCAGTCGGTGAAGCTGTACTGCCGCATCATCGCCTGCGCCACGCCCACGGTCACGTGGTCGCACAACAACCACGAATTGCGACAGTCCGTCAAGTTCATGAAGAGGTAGCTAAATTTTAAACTTAAAATTTGAAATGTTTTCGCTGCAAGTGCTCAAAATTTTTAATTTTTACCAACTTTCAGAAAGATGGTTCTAAGTGGATAAATTTTTTAAACTTTATTAATATAGAATAGAATCATCATAAGTACTGAAAAAGTCAAAAGTAAATAATTATCAATATAATTTACACGTAAAACTGTCAGTGACATGGTACAGGAAAAATAAGGAGAAGATGTCAATGTACAATATTACAAAATTTAAAAAAGATCATTAGCATAATTAAAAATTAGGATGTCTTAAATGCTAAATTTTTTATCATAGATCATTGTCATTCGCAAAATTAATACAAGTTTGTCTACTTCTGAGTCATTCTCATTTAGATTTGTGACTTGTTACAGCCATGTGTCAATCTATATGAGAATGATCCACATCGTACCAATCTCGGTCGTAGTACTAGGACTTTTCAAAAATTAGAAAAGCCGCTGCCAGGTATTCTATATTTGGTAACATAATTAATCTCTATCATTTCGTGCAGATACGCGGGCGACGACTACTACTTCATAATAAACCGCGCCAAGTTGGAAGACCGCGGCGAGTACATCGTCCGTGCCGAGAACCACTACGGCTTCCGCGAGGAGGTTGTCTTCCTCAACGTGCAACGTAAGTGTAACTGTCTCTTTCCCTCCCTCTAGCTCGATCACACTCAGAATAAGGGAAAGTGCCGCTTCAAACAATCCCGTTGGTACGCTTATTTTGAGCGGTCAGCGAAAGTCGCTTGGATTAGGGCATTTTTATTTTAAAATGTACGGCTGGGCGAAACTTAAGCTATGTTCAAATACGTGACGAAATATATGGAGTTTGACTCTAATCGTCATTTTTGTGACGACCTGTTTGTTATCTGCTGGTTAAGAAGACATTTTAAATAAAAAAGCCCATTAACTTCACTCGGACATGGTCGGGCTCACCTAAGTCTCTCGTCGGAGCGTTCTTAGCTGGGCTAGGGGTAGCGAACCGACAATTAAAACTCTTAGTAGCTCGAACACACACTCTGCATATGGACTGGAATCGTTTCAACCATTCCCGCTGGTCCGTTGCACACTCAGCGAAAAGTCGTGGCGGCTGTAGCTAGCGAATCTGCTTGCAGGTTTATAAGCCCCCCACTTAGTTAGGAATGCTATTAAAGAGATCAAGCTCATAGATCTAGTCAGTGTTCAAAAAATGTCTCAGTCCTACTCGACACTCTGTCTCTCTCTCTCTCTCTCTTTCTCTCTCTCTCTCTCTCTCTTTCTCTCTCTCTCTCTCTCTCTTCCTAGCTATCATCTTACATGGTGGTGGTGTTTCAGCTTCAGCTACACAGACTTGCTTATAATAATGTGTAAGCAATCTCACACAAATCGACTTGGTCCCAAACTAAGCAAATGAACCCAGAACCTCTTGCTTCGTAAGTGGTGTCATAGATATAACGTGTCCTCGTTATGTTAAATTACTCCTGTTGTCTGAACACCAAAGTAACTGTCATAGCTCAGAGATTTCTTAAATTTAAGTAACATTCAGATGAGAGTTTTAGAGAGAAGTTACAATTTGGTGCCGTGACCAAGATCCGAGAGCCGATGACCGATAACTCTTCTCGATAATTCTTAAGTGACGTCGAACCGGAAGTCACCACGGACTCAAAAGGATCCGCCCAGCGAACCACATAAAAGTAATCACAATGTGCAAAATAATGATGACATCCGTATGTTTTCAAAAAAGGAATGCTGCTGGATTTGGTAAAATGAAGTTGAAAACGAAAAAAAGAATAAATTTCAAATTAACATGTCTTAGTCTCATTGGTTTTTTTAGGGTTCCGTTCCCAAAGGGTGCCAATGGGACCCTTTTAATAATTGTCATATTATTTCAAAGTCTATGTAAACGAAATTGAAATGTGTTGTTCTCTGTGTGAATAGATTTAGTACCTAACATCTACTTCACAGCGCTACTAAGCAATGAAGTATTATATCAAATGTCGTTGTACTCGTAATCAATTAATTAAATAGCCAATTAGTAGATTTAGGCCACCGCGAGATCACAGGTCTATTATTAACCCTACAACCGAGCGGTCAGGAATAGCTTATTACTATCAATTCAGTGGCACGGACGTATCGGGATAGCTACTGTCTATACGCTAACTTTAAACAAAAGTGTAAATAGCATTTAACAGTTTGAAAAATCTAGCATCCAAATACTAAGTATATACACTACAAAGTCCCTAGTGTAAACTATAAGTAGTGAAAAGGAACCTAGTAAAAACGAAAGTTTGAAAATTTATCTCAATCGTCATTTGAAGGAATATTTTCGCGACACAGCTGTCTGACTTTCGACTTTTAAAATATTTTTGAAAAATTTATTTTGAATATTTGTTTCACATTAATTGAACTGTGATTTGTGTTGGTTATTTTGACTGGACTAAGGTTAGTGTCATAAATCGAGTGAGCTAATAATTATAGATATTACAAAACTTGTAATAGAAAGTTCTCCAAGTCCTCAAGTTTTAGGGCTATGTTAATTCAGAGTGAAATAATGACATACCTATATTTTCTCAACTACGTATCTGATCTAATAGTTTGATAAGACAGTTGAGTTATGTGACATTTCTAGCCACTAAAAACTCAGGAATGACCGCCTTCAGCGCGGTCCAGAATTTTGAAACAAACACACTTGTGTTATCACGCCATGCACGTGATGAACTCGCCTTGTTTCGGATTTTTAGTCATTTTCCTGAGGTCTTGCAACGCCCCATCTCTTTTTACAACCTCGATAACTCCCTTTTAGTATATTTTCGCTACAGACAAGACTTAGACATATTCTGCTGCCCTATGACTTAAAACCCGCCGAACTACAATGCAGTTGTATAGAAAGTAGCCGGTTTTAGCTTTTATATAAGTCTCACTGCTGGGCCCTACTCCCAGTGAATGAACTGTAATCTCCTCGCTAGCCCACTGCGGATACACCTTTGAATGTCTTCGCTTAACACATAACTTTGTTCCGCAGCGGTCCCGAAGGTCCAAAGACAGCACCTCCAGGAGGCGCCTCGCCGGCGCTCCGCGCTGCCCTACACCTTCTGGCAGGAGTCCAGCGAGACGGCGCCAGTGTTCACGTTCCAGCTGCGGCCTCGCGTCATGCAGGCCCGCGACACTTGCAAGCTGCTCTGCTGTCTCAGCGGCCGCCCGCCGCCGACCGTCAAGTGGTAAGTCACCGTCATCTAAACGACGTTCACTCCAGGATCTATCTTGCCGGCCTCTTCCAACACTACTGCCATGTATCCAACGGCAACGGTAGCTCACACAGTCGCCGCATGCTTGTAGTAGTGTACAACACGGTTGTTTAAGTTCTAAACTCTGTTCCATTTCATTACTATGTAGTTCTCTTTCACTCCGACGGGAGTGAGTGAGACCACCTATTACGACGATACGGTCGTCTTGGTAAATGCTCCATTGACTTCAGTGCCGTAGCAGCTCATTATCCTTTTTGGAAACCGTATACTATCTGAGCGTTTTAAAGAAGCTGATTTGATCTATTAGGAAACTGGCCCATTCTCTTATGACAGTTCTCTATAGCTCATTGTGTTTGTCCCCAGGTACAAGGACAGAAGAGAGTTATCCAAGCACGACTACTCGATGACGAATTCCGACGGTGTGGTCACACTAGAGATCATCGATTGCCGGCCCGAAGACAGCGGGAAGTACACGTGCATAGCCACCAACTGCCACGGCACCGACGAGACCTCATGCGTCGTCATCGTCGAAGGTACGCCTTTTTTTGCATTATCTGTGTCCCGTTTGGTTAAAAATTGGCCACTTTGGGCAATCCAAAGTGGTGCCCCTCTCAGAGCGAAGGCACGCCCATCGTTTTATACTTACATAAACTCCTTGAGATGACAATTTCGAGGAACCCGTATTCTAGACGACCTCGCCTACGACTCGGTTGCTAAAACACACAGCTTCCAAGCATTGCCGAAGTTCTTACGGGCTAAATAAACGACACGTATCATGATCGCAGGTAAGCAGAGAAACCGATCATAGAGCTACCTGCCTCATAATTAGCTACACAGCTTAGTGCTAGGTGCTAGAGTCCAGCTAATTTTGAGAGCAATGGTGTCGATGGAATTACAACTATTTGTGTTATCCATCACGTTCGACTATTCTATCTCTCTATCCAGCAAACGGAGTTTAAGCCGACACATCTCTCGTGACCGATGCCCGTCAAATGGCGTCTCACCTTCAACTGGCCTAGTGACCCTGATTTAGTGATTCTGTAACATTGAATGTGTTTGCAGGCGAGGTGGTGAGCGCAGAGCAAGCCGCGCTTGCGCACAACTTCCTGCACTCGGGAGACAGGCGCTACATTGAGAAACCCATCAAACCAGCGCCACCGCCGATCATTACCAAGACCAAGGTATTTTATTAATCTAACTCTATTTATTGATAATTCTTATTTGTTCTTACAGCTAGCCATGACAATTTTTAACGCAAAATTTTCAAAAAAATTTCGGTATTCTCATAAATCCATGTCGATTCTGGAATTAATGTACTCGAAAACGATTTCCAAAACGACTTGTATCATCAAAGTTAATTATCATTAAAGTAATGAGAATTAATTGCGCTTTTCTTGCGATAAATTCTCGCCTATTTCATTTTGATGTAAAAATTTAGTGTAATTTTCGATGTGTAAAGTATTGTATCGGAATTATGTGTAAGCGGCCACTAAACGCGGCCACAAGTAGCGAACGCGAGCCAGAAGCTTGTGACCCGAACACGGCTACTCAAACGCCCAGTGTGCGCATATAGCGCTGTGCAGCCCACACTCACAGCATACGCTGAGCCTGAGCCTGTTGCCACAGTACATACTTGTTTAATTAAGTTTAAGCTAGCTTTAATATTTAATACTATGTAATTGTTTGTGTTTCTTGTGGCAATAAATCATTTTTTTTAATGTATAATAATCCTCGGTCGCAGCTTGTGGCGGCCACCAGTGGCCTAATGTGTGTGTAAAATAATGAGACTCTAATTGACTCTCTTTTGTTTTTGATGCAAAATTTTAGTGTAATTTTTGATATGTTAAGTATTGCATTGCAATTACGTGTTCCTAACTGACTGTTTGTACGCAGGTGACGATCGATCCGCCCGTGAAGGCGCACGCGGCGCTGCGTCCCAAGTTCTCGCCGCAGACGTCTGTGGACGCCTCCAAGAAGAAGTATGGCGCCAAGCTCGATTCCGACACCTCCAGGTCTAGGAGCACCACTAAGGAGCTAGTCTGTGAGTATACTTGCTGTTATGATTTAGTATACTTTAACTCGGGTTTATAATTATGGGTCGAACTAAGTATTTTCTGGGTCCCGGGCATTACCGCTCGACAAGAACAAGCGTACGGTGAAAAAAAAAACTTTGCACAAATAGAATGTCAGTATCTAGTTCCTCGACTCGCCGCTAGAGAATCTAAGCAATCCAGTTAACTTTGGGTACCAATGCTTTAACTTTAAGGCCCCATTTAGACGGGACGAGAACGTATGCGATTATCATTTCATTGCATTAATCGATCAACTGTACTCATCGTACCTGGGTAGCCCGCAATCTTACATCGTACCTGGGTAGGGCCTAACTTTTTTAGTCACGAAATCAGAGCAATGTGGGCTAACAGATTGTTTTCCCTAGTGGCAAAGGTTGAACTGGAAATGTGACGTTTAGTAAAATAAAAAAAGTTAGGTATAGATAATATAGATGAGTAATCCCATCAGGTCACTGACATCCGGTGAACTTCGAAAATGTTCTTCAGTTCTGCTGACGCAGATGCTAGCATGTCACATATTGATTCAAAATTATACTAGTTAATAAGATTTGAATTTTATTAAACTGCATATTTACTATGTCAATATTTACGAGTAGTATTAGATACAAATTTTTAATAGTCCCTTTTGTCTGAGATACAGGGAATCCTACTCAACTCTCTAATTGTATATCTTGGTCTTTAAATATCATTGTTGTGTAATACGTTGTTTAATTTTATTCTTATTCCATGACGCCATTATTTTGCAAGAAAACAGCGTCATCTTTCGGACGTTGCCGTATAATGAGTACCTTCTAGTGATGTAATAAAAAATTTTCAGTACCGGCGTCAGACTCAACAATGTGCGTGCCGTCGTTCGCGCGAGCGTTGCCCGATGTGCTCGCCGCGCGGGACGGCGCGCCGCTGCTGCTGTCGTGCGCCGTGCGCGGCGACCCCGACCCGCGGGTCGAGTGGTTCAAGAACGGCAAGCCGCTGCACTCCTCTGATGTAAGTATTCTTCTTCTTGGGGTGCCATCTTCTATCGAAGGCATTGATCTATACAAAGGACAGGGCTAAGCGAGCGCGCAGACGGTTCCAACGCTTTGGCGGTAAAAATACCGCCAAATGAATGCCAGTCGGCAGTGCGACGCGCGGCGCGTGCACTGCGCAGCTGGTCTTTATAGCTGCATTTTTTGTTACGGGGCAAAAAGTTCCGACCTATTCGGATGGGCCTATCCTTACTTTGAAATCATTGATCGAAGGTCATTCATGAAGGCAACTTGTACTCTCGACACAGTAGATCTAAACAGCGAACGGGTGCTTTTATTGTTCCACTGGCGTAAGTTCTTAAGCCAGGATGTTCGTCTTCTCCCAACATTGCGTTTTCCTTGTATCTTGCCTTGAATGAGCTGTAACAGCTGATTTTGGGATTCCTCAAAATATGTCCGAGATATTCCAACTTTGACTTTGACAGCTGGCAGTACTTCTTTCTTCCTCATTCTTTGCAACACTACTTCGTTCCTTATTCATCGATTCGATTCGATGTAAGTATTGAGATATAGCAAAGATAACAAATCTGTACTTAACTGACAAAAAGATCTTAGAAGCTCTTGCTTTTAACACGCCGAATCTCCCGACACACTAAAATTGGTTTTTTGTACATTACGCAATTTATGCCGAAAAAGCAAATATAAGATTAACTAAAGTTCAGGTTCCGTTGGGTGAAAATGCATCCAAAATGACCACTAAAATAAAATTGACTGTTATGACTCTACATTCTTAAGAAAAATAAGTAACTGTTGTTTCTTCCACAGGTAATAGACTTGAAGTACAAGAACGGCGTAGCCTCGTTGGCCATCAACGAGGTGTTCCCCGAGGACGAGGGCGAGTACTCGCTGCGAGCCATCAACAGCCAGGGACAGGTCGAGACCAAGTGCAAGGTCACCGTCAAGCGTGAGTATACTCTTACATCGTGGCACCACAGATAGACCTGCAGTGCGAGAACAGTGCGACCTCGCAAATATCGTCCAAGTTACCAGTTTCAACGGCGTAAATAATTCGATATAAGTCAAGATGAAAATAGAGTTGACAGCGATTACGAGATACACTTCGATTCGGTATCAAATATTTTACAAGTAACTATAAAGTTGACGAAACTAGGGTAACCTAGTTAGCCTTATCGTCAATAACTGACCAATTAAGAAAATATTCTACCAAAAACTTAAGAGCTTAACTCTTTTCGGTGAAGGAGACGCCAGTGCTATCGTCAGACAAGCTTTTTAAATCTCGTTACAAGATGATGAACGCTATAGCTTGGCAACTTCGTTGGTGACACTCACCTGTGTGCTTTTTGTTATGTGCAGCCGTAACTACTTGCAACGAAGTTGCCAAGCTATAATCATCACATTATGCTAGTAAATCTGGTTGGGAATAAATTCAGCTGCACTAATCTTCGTGCCATCAACGATTTTAAATTGACAAAAACTAAAAATAAGGCACCTATTTGAGCATATGGCGCAGTGACATCACAAGTCAATTTTTCTTGGAAACTGCACAGACTGAACGTTTTGATTTGAGACTTCATAAAATGAAGCTGATTTGAACACTCATCAAATAGCCTATATTCGTTTTACCCTTTAACACCCAAAAATCACCGAGGAGAGTCACCGGGAGTTCAAGTTTTCTCGGGGCTCAATTGCCCTAATGATTCTGGTTAAGAAAAAAAAATGCCAAAAGGTGATGTTGTAAGGTACAATCTAGGCTACTTTCCTGACAGATCGAATCAGTTACTTTTTATGAAGTGTCAAAACGCTCAGACAGTATGAAGTTTGTATGGAATAAAAGTGAAATGACGTCATTTTACTCAAACATCAAATTATCTTCTTATTAATAGGTTTTGATCTTTTAAAAATCGTTGAAAACGCTCAATATGCGATGTAGTTCATTCTTGCAAATTTTCGAAAGCTGATTTAATGGCTAGCGTGTAGTAATTTATATTGACTACAGGCAAATACCCTATTTTGATTCTGTCCAATTAAAGGTGAATTCTAACAAGTGGTATGTTTATCCCAGCTATGGAAGGCAGCGCGGCGGCCCCGGGAGTGAAGACGGGCGACAAGCCGCCCAGGATCGTGGACCACGCGGCCTCGCAGGTCCTCACCGACGGAGACGCCGTCACGCTCTCCTGCAGGTAATATTACATTTCACATTTACTTGAGACGATTCAAGTTCAAGCTCAGTTACTAGAATATTCAATGAGGGTATTTAGAAATCAGAAATCCACCAGCTGGCAGCAGGGTGACGAAAGGTCTATTTGGCAGTAGATGTCAAAATCAAGTGGTGTGATTGGTGGATCTCGACGCCTACTGTCAAAAAGACCTTCGCCACCCTGCTGCCAGCTGGTGGGTTTATGATTTCTAAACACCCTCATTGCTTCAATTAAAAGAAAATAATTTAGATTTCGTTAGATACTCTTTATTAGTCATTCTAGGACTAAATATTCTACTATACCTACGTTTTTAAAATATATTTTTTTATATAGGATACTAGCATTTACCCTTCGGCTTGTTCCGCGGTATTCCCAGGAATTCTTTACCGGGATATAAAGTATCCTATGTTTCCAATCCAGGACCAGGGATACTTGCATGCCGAATTTCATCTCAAATCATCCAGTTGGTACCCTGTTATTTAGTAACAAACATTTGAACATCTTCACAAACTTTCACATTTATAATATTAGTAGAATGAGAGGGTAATATTGTAATTTCACTTATTTTAGTACTTATTACATTTTAATGATAGCACACCGCATATTTTCCCGTTTCTAAATTGTTTTCCTGAACGATTAACGTATTTTATTTCTATTCTGAAAAAAAAAACGAAACATAATTATACCAAATACTAATGGTTATAAACTTAGCATATTTTGTCATCGTCGTGATTTAAAACTTGATACGTCCACTGTTGAACAAAGATCTCCCCCAAAAACTCCACAACTAACGGTAGCACGCCTCCCGCCTCGACCGACTTCCGTCTTCTACAATATGTTGTAATACCGGTAAATTGCAAACATCCCACGTGTTCCAGGATCACCGGCGCGGAGAGGTTCGACGTGGTGTGGCTGCACAACAACAAGGAGATCAAGCCCTCGAAGGACTTCCAATACTCCAGCGAGGCCAACATCCACAAGCTGCATATCGCGGAGATATTCCCTGAGGACGCCGGTACGTTACACATTGTGGCCTCGACACACCTTGCAATTTGATCACCAACATGTTGTACGATCGGTAGTGAGCCAAACCGCGCTTGTCTCACACAACCGTCACGACTTATCGCAGCAACATATTGGCTGATATGTTATGAAGTGTACTTGCAATAAATTAAACACTAAGCACTTATATTATTGGCATCCATAACTTTTCTATTTTGCAAATATCTGAAGATCTATCAGACTGCGAGAATTTGATTTTGAAGCGGTAATAATTGTTAGGTCGTGACATTATAATTTTGTCATTTTAAGAACTTATTGCCCAAAAAACGAAAAATTTGCGCCTAGTTAATTTTCATAGCAATGCCATATGGGGATTATATTTATTATAGAACGTTCAGGCATTTTTAACATTCAGTAGTTTAATAATGTTCAATATCCTCTTGGGTTTCGGTAAAGATATAGATTTTGAAAGTGGTTTGGGATCTTTTTACAAGCTTGAGCTATTTTTTTAAATATACTAAGAGTGGCTAAGAAGGCCTATGATTAAATAGTAGACGTCTTTCGGGCGATGATGATGAATGACAGTTGATGTGTTGTACTCAGGCGTGTACACATGCGAGGCGTTCAACGATGCGGGCGAGTCGTTCTCGTCGTGCACCCTGGTCGTGGCCGTGCCCGGGGAGACCCCGGCCGTGCCCCAGTACAAGGCGTTCCCCGGCTCCGTCACCGTGGGCGCCACCGAGCCCGCCGTCTTCACCGCCGAGCTGGACAAGGTAACATTCAATGGATGACTTAGCATTGGGAGCATTCCACGGAAAATGGTAACTTTTAGTGCATGAAAAAATGTAGTCCAATAAATATTTCATTGATGCAGAAATATTCTTAAAGACCCTAAAGTTATCTCTTTTGAATATTATTTTGGAATAAACAAGCTAACAGAACATTTTCACATTTAAAACCAAGACCCGTTATTGTTTATAACAGACTACCTATTTGTAGTCATATTGAACCGACGTTTTTTAAGCGATTTAATTATTTACAACAATTTCCTACATATCAGCTGCCCAAATAGTTGATAATATTCAGAAATTCGACCCCTGGGAAGCTGTAAAACCTTTACCAGGAATATCAAAATTTCATAACATATTTGTCAATGGCAGTGAAATAAAATGCAAAACACACGCTTTGGGAGATGACAATGTTAAGTTTTTCAGTTTAAAGTAGGTATAACTTTGTAATTAAAAATTACATTTCGTACAAGTCCCGTACAAACATTTTTTGTCCCGTACAAACCGGTTGAATTTAATTTTTTTCTCGTTATTAAATAAATATTTCATCACATATTTTTCGTTTTATTTAACATGTATGCATGTGTCTAATAACAGTATATTTTTGTTTATCGATTAAATATTCCTGTTTCGCTAAAACATAGACAAGATTGGACCGAATGGAAACACGGTAGACTAGGTATGTCCCGTACAAAAGCTACTATTTTTTGGATTTATTTATAAGTGTGTTACTATTTAGAAAAATAAAAAACGGTGTAGTATACATCCCTTAGTCCTTTATTAATATTTGTTGCAAGTTGTGTAGGATAACACTCGGTTTGCTAAATACTTTTTATTTTATCTTCAAAAATGAGTACGATTTGTCCCGTACGAACCGTGGAATGCTCCATTGGGCTCCCGTAAAAAAGGGAACATATCATTTAACGTACCATAGTTTGAACGTTCTCGTAGCGCAAGTATAGCGGTACAACGGTTTCGGTCAAGCTGTAGTATTCCGCCGCGAACAGTAGCCTAGTGTGTTCTTACCTTAACTTCTTGTACCAAATTTGGTAGAAGAGCAGTAGAAAGGCCAATGCCAACATAATTATGAAACTAGAAAATTAGTGGAATCGGTTCAGATGTTTCAAAATAGATTCCTCCGTAATTCCTAAACCGATCCTGCTCATATTCGAACTTAAACATTCCATTGGTTTCAATGCACTTCTAATACATTTCCGGATGGTCGGATAAACAGTATACTTTAGATAGATAACACAGAACATACAAAGTTTGAACGCCCTTTTTGCCCTCTATTTGGCTCATAACCTCACTTACACCCCCCCCCCCCCTACACCACTTAAAACTCAATGAAAACACTTACTACATTCACTCTGCTCCCAAAATTTTAACCGGTCCGTTATCCCCACAGCCACCGCTCCAGCTCCAGTGGCTGAAGGACGGCAAGCCCATCGACGAGACCTCCGCCCGGTACCGCTTCACAATGGAGGGCACCGCGCGGTATCGACTAGAGATCGCCTCCGCCACAACCGACGATGGCGGACAGTACGCCACACGTGCCGTCGGCTCCAAGGGCGACGCCCATGCCGCGTTCTACCTTAACGTCTTCGAGGCATAACTGAACTGACCGACAACCACTGGCGAGGCATACTATGCGTATATCCATTCACGGGGACTATATGGAATTATAATATGGGGATAATAATGATTGAATTAACGCCTCGCCATTGGTGAACCTATTTATTGATGACATTTTTATACGATTCGGAGTCTAAGTGTGTAAAGGATTTTTTTTATAAAAAATAAAAGTTTATTATTTTATTTAAGTTAAGTGTTACACCCTGTCGATCCGCATCAGCGAGTTCTCTAGTCACTGTTAACGTTTAAATGTTAATTTATTTTATGTCGACGTTGTCCGATTGAGAATTTTTGTTTTTATTATTTATTCACCTAACACGTTGAAGCTTCCTTTAAAACGAATTTAAGCTTGAAATTTAATATTCGCCCCGGTCCGGCGAAACGCCCCGACCCTCTCCCGGATATTTTCAAAGCCACCATAAATGCCCCCGAGACGGTCGCGCGTACCGACCAAATCTGTAATATTATTATTTTTATATAATTTAACTGTATTATTTAATTGTACATAATTTAATTTATATCATGTGACCGCGTAATTTATAAATAAATATGTATACCTAAAAATTAAATTGTTTTTTTATTTGTTCTCAAACTCACAATAGAAATGTTCGTCTTGTACTCATGACGACAGTAGTTGACAGGCCTAACCAGCCGGGCTAGCGCCATTGGGCGCGACTTCGTGTATAGGGAACGTGCATGAACTATATATAGATGGCAGCACTAAACGACAAAAGAGACACGGGCGGACAATAAAGGAAACTATCGCCCCTGTCAAATCAAGCTGTCAATGTCAATGATAATATGTAAGTGGCAATGTCAAATACAGTAAGTCGTAGCTACACTGACGTTAATCGTCCTTCAACGCGATAAATTAACGTTATTAACGGCGTTTACGTCAATGTGGCCCCAGCATGAGAGGGTATATTATTTAGATTGGCGGCACCAGTTGGCAGCAAAAAGGTACCTACTCGCCCCACCGCCGGCGAGTAAGCAAAATTGGGCGAGTAACAGTTCATTGCGGGCTTACGACGTACAGTGTAAAAAAAAAAAAAAACTCGTCCAGCTTTACTCGCGCACTCGCCGGTGGTGGGACAAATGCCGAAAACGGCTAAGGTCAACCGGGGTAATTGCGTCTATGGGGGCCAATGCGTCTTTTAAAGACGACCTTAAGTTGCGAGTCACAGTTGTGCAAGAGGCACAGTCAAATCAAATTATTTATTCCCGCAAGTAGGCCCCAAGGATTCTTCTACTTGTCTGATTCTATTGGCGCTTCGGCAAATGACCTGGTGAGAAGAAGCGCCGGAAGAAACTCACCAGTTTCGCTTTTCAGAGTGATGTGATTTCCGTAGATTTCGCCCCAAACACTATTTCACCCCTTATGGGATATCTTCCCCCCCCCCCCCCCCTATGGGTTGTCTATTCTTCAATATTTCTAACATTCAAAATGTATAAAATCATTATGCATAACATTTAAGATGCATAAAATTATTATGCATAATATTCATTTTGTATAACAATTACTTGATCGCATATTTAAAACGTAGAACATTCAAAATGTCTAATCATCACAATGCATACAAAACAGTCGGTCGGACTCCGCAACTGCTCCGCCTCTGCGGGAAAAGCAGCCCCTTCGCCCTTGCGTATCAAAGCACAGGCACTAATGCTCGCCTTCGCAGCTTCGGCTTGTTGGTCGCATTCGACCAGCCTCAGCCGCTACGGCTCACATTGTGCATGTGCTTTGCTACAGCGGGCGAGGGCTGCTCCCTCTCTGCGCCTCCGACTTTCTATATACACTCTAGGGGTAGGGCAGACACGACAGTGGGTAGTGGGGTGCTCCGATTCGGGTTTTGTTACCTATGCTCCAATGCATGTAAAATACAATATTATCTCATCCATTATTATTATTTGAAGGTATTTTAGCGTTTATATTTACGGCAAAACTATAAAAAGAATTATCAAATTTTGTCAAAAAAGTCCTGACTTCCTTCAAACTTTAAAACCTGGGCCTCATATTTCAATAATATTAAGGGTTTACAAAAAATTAGAGCTTTTAACAGTTATACCTCGTGAATGTTATACCTTATAATTCTTATAACAAATAACGTTTCGACCAAATGAATGTTATACCTTATAATACTTTTAACAAATAACATTTCGATCAAATGAATGTTATATCATACGAAATTATAGAAAATGACTTTAGAGCATTTGAATTTTATACGAAATGTAATTATACACTTTAATTTTTATGCCATCTCAATTTATACGAAATGAATCATTATCCTAAATGAATTTCGACGAAGTGATTTTATACGCATTGACTTTATACCAAATAAGGGGATACCAGTTTGGGTATGAGGTCGAATCGGGAATGTGGACGAACTGATAGGTATACAAAAATATCAAAAAGACAATGTCGAAAAAGGGACATAAAAACCTCTTGGTAGGATTCCCATTAAAATTATGGCCTAATTGCTAAAGGAACGGAGAAGAGTAAGATACCCCATTCCGTCATATATTATGGCTTATGGTGACGTGAGGAACACTGAAAATAATAATAAAATAGTTCGTTCGTTTAGCGGAACCCGGGTTTCAGAAAAATTATACTTTCAGAATTTCGGCTCACCGCCGTATAGTCTCCATCATTGCCAAACAATGCGCTCTTAAACATCTGAACACGACTATTGTCAAGATGTAGAGTGCACGGTGCATGTTCAGATATTATTGAGCACCCTAAAGTGCTAGATGTATTTAGGTAAAACTATACACAGCCACTGTGCATGTGTAGGTAAAAAAAATATCTTAATCTAAATGCGGACATTTGTATTCTAGAACCTAGACACACGGCAGTGTGTTAGCCTAGGTCGGGAAGCAAAAGGGTGACAGAATGGCAGTATTTACTATACATTTTAGGGTCGAAAGCTCGAAAAAGTTGGTATAAGTAAACTTACAATTTTCGTACTCCATACCGCATAAAAATTTCTAAGTACCTAATGCAACAATTGAATGCAATCTACTGCATCCTTCATTCGCAACTATAAGCATCATTTAAAGATGCCAATCAATCGATATAGGCGCTAAGCCGCATTTTATTGATTAACGATTTCATAACCTAAATGAAAGAGTTAAGTCATAGTTACCAACTTAACATTTTCAGTACAGACATAGAACCTTCATTCACTAAGTATCCATTCTTTTCGCAAGCCGGCATGGACATCACTACTCCATCCCAAGGTTGTTGGTCCCGAGCGTGACTTAGCACTAACTCGGATTCCTTATTCAAAACCAATTCTCATTTCAAAATATGAAATCCTCAGAACTTGTTCCTTTTGTACAGCCACAAACTTAACTTTGCTATCAAACGTGTCGCTGTCATCTAAGAGATCCTATCATATTTTAAGGAGGCGGTTTAGTTTTATTTTTAACCACCGGCATAGTTATCTTTGTGTAGATGTACTTTTTACTTTTTAATTCGGATCGGGCGATGAGTGAATGACGGAGCGGTTTGAGCGCGTTCGTTATTATGTAAAGTGTGTTTTTTTGTTTTGTCTGTACGGGGATTTGTCTATGATTTGAGTTTAGTTGAAATTCTGATGGATCTTATTCGGATATTCAAATAATTTACTAGGTACGTGGTTATGTTTGGAGGCTGGGGTGCGAGAATTATGGATTGATCAAATTATTCTGAAACTAAGAAAACTGCAGTTTTGTTGTTGCAGAGTCAAAGTTTTGGGGCTATTAAGTTAAAGGAGAACCGGCAAAAATGTATGGAGGCTGGTCCAAGAACCAATAGCGATGTGACATATATCATTAGAAAGGTGTTTCAATATGCTACAATACTTACTATGGGAGCTCATTTCAAATCACTGTGTGAAAGAAGTTATGGCAATATAAAAAAACTTATTTTTATAGACGATTTTAAGCAATAAAAATGAATTATTTCGTATTCCATGACATTACAGTCTCCTCCAGCCCTCAGGCTCCTCCAGCCCCTCCAGCCCCCCAGGCTGCCACTAGCATGATACCGAAGGCACCCCCCGCACCGTTGACGGGACTTAAGCTGGAGGCCAGCAAGGCGAAAGCCCTAAAGGCCCGAAGCAAACACGCCACTAAGGCTATAAGCGGAACCAGTTCGACGATGAGAAGTCTCTGCGCCTTATGATCCGGGGAATTCCGAAGGAGTTCACCGAATCAGAGGTCAAGGAGGACCTGGTTGGTTAGACAGGGGATAGCAGTTCGCGAAGTTCATCGCTGCTATCGCAAAAACGATGGCAAAAAGTTCGATATTGTCCTCGCCAAAATCGACCCGAATCACCCGTCAGCCCACACGATTTGGAAGTAGAAGGAGATCTGCTTGCTGACGGGTTTCCCGGTCGAAAAACTGCGTCGCCTAGAATACACTAGGCAGTGTCACAACTGCCAGTATTACGGTCACAGCCAAACGGGCTGTTTCCTGCGCCCACGTTGCGTGAAATGCACGGGCGACCACTTGACCCGCGATTGCAAAAAGTCGAAAGATGTGCCGCCATCTTGCGTGGTTTGCGGTCTTACTGGCCACACTGCCAACTGGCAGGGTTGCCTTAAGGCCCCAAAGCAGATTGCTAAGACTAAGGAGGCACAGCCTGGAGCTCTTGACAACCGCAACAAAGGCCGAGTGGTCCCCGAGCGCAATTCGCGCAACTTCCCGGCAATTGCATCAGCCCCGCAAAAGGGGAAATACCTACCACCGTCTGCGGCGGGCGCTTCCCCTGCTCCCGTGTCTTCCACGCCCTCCGCGCAATCTGCGCGCCCGGCGTCCTCAACGCCCTCAAGGCAAGTGCGTTCGTGTAGTGAACGCCTTGCTGCTCTTAACGGAGCTCTTGCCACGCTCATCATGCGTGAAGTAGGACAGTTAGTCGCTTCTCAGAGCGGTTTGATCTCTAACGAATATGGATAGTACTAGTCTCAAGATCAAACCACGCTCGCTTATCTTAGGCTTTTGGAACGACAATGGCCTACGAGGCGAATAGGAAGAGTTAGTCGAGTTCATTAGGGAACACGCGGTCGATATTCTATTGGTCCAAGAGACCTTTTACAAACCGTTACACAGAATTTTCCGAATCCCGGGCTACGAAATGGTTAGTAACGATAGGGTAGATAGGCCCGCGGAAGGAACTGCGATTTTCTTCCGCCGTAGCTTCCACCATGATCGGGACACCACCCGGTAACGATCGCGTCAGTATATTTGCCCCCAGCTAATACACTCTTACGCAGATGGCTGCAGGAGGCGATCGCAAGGTGGGCACCGGCGTTTTTACCCGTACCGGGGACCGACTCCTTTTCCTGTCCCCGTCAGCGTCGCTGCACGCAGAGCGTGGGCGAGACTTACGGGGACCCGAACGGCAGCGAGAGCGGGCTTCAGTAGAGGCCGGGGTGGCTGAGACAGACGCGGCCGCCTTTACGGAGACTGGCGGCTTCTTAAATGAATCCGCGGCCGGAGGGGCGGGGTGGGCGGCGTTGCCTTAGTGGCGTGTTTGCTTCGGGCCTTTCGGGCTTTCGTCTTGCTGGCCTGCAGCTCAAGTCCCGTCAACGGTGCCGGGGGTGCCTTAAGGGCCTTTGGTGCCCTGCTAGCGGCAGCCTGGGGGCCGGAGGGGCCGGGGGAGCCTGAGCGGCCGGGGAGGCCTGACAGGTGGACTGTAACGTCAAGGAATACGAAATAATTCATTTTTATTGCTTAAAATCGTCTATGAAAATAAGTTTTTTATATCGCCATAACTTTTTTCACACAGTGATTTGAAATGAGCTCCCATAGTAACTATTGTAGTATATTAAATCACCTTTCTAATGATATATGTCACGTCGCTATTGGTTCTTAGGACCGTTTTGTCCGGTCCTCCTTTCCGTGGAATGTGGAAGTTGAAAAACTTTCAGGATGTTCACTCATTACAATAACAAAACGGCCGGTCAAGAAGGGTCCCTTCGCAATCATGAACGTTACGACACGTATAAAACGTCGAGGTAAATCATGTTTTTACGCGATTAAATCCCGTTTTGTTAAAATAGTGATTAGACGATCGAGTCCACAAATAATTAACCGCGAATAGTTCTGCTTCCAACTAGCCAAGTTTTACGAAGTACATTCTAACTCACTCAATAGATGGCGTCACCCGACTCTCTTAAGGAGTCATATTAGAAGATAATAACACATCTACCTTACGACAGGTCTGCCTTATTTCGTATAAAATTAACATGTATAAATTCAAAACGTATAAATTCACTTTGTATAATGTGTAATCATTCATTTTATTTAAAATTCATTTTGTATAACGTTTAAAACCTCTAAATACAAAATCTCTATTGTTCAATTATCTAACATTCAAAATGTTCATTTTGTAGAATAATTACTTGATCGCATATCCTTAGGAGTCGGGCTCCGCAACTGCTCCGGCGCTGCGGGAAAAGCAGCCCCTTCGCCCTTGCGTATCGAAGCACAGGCAACAATGCACCGTCGCAGCTTCGGCTTGTTGGTCGCCCACTATAGACTAGAAATAGTCTCATACTATTCAATACAAAGAATATTTATTTTGCCTGAAATGTTTATAGGACGGTCATGGGCATAAGTTGTAATGGGCAGATACCTTAAAATGCGGTTATTTACTATGAGTTTCCACAGTACAAAGTGGCGTTTTAGACTAGTACGGCAGAATAAGTACAATTTGTGGTCTGTTTCACCAAGCTACAAGTTTTACAAGTCCAAACTAGCAACATTGGTCAGGCTAACCAACAGCAAGGTCTTACAAACACAAACACCCCTAGAAAAACCACTCCTTCACACCAACCAACACCACGCGGGGGACCCAATGCGTAGACCGATAGCGCGGCGGGTCCCCCATGCACACTCCACAAGAAACGGGGGGGGGGGGGGGGGGGGGGGGGGTTTAGTCCGTAGGCGTTTGTGGATAGACTCGAGATAACGTGACGCTGGATTCTATCCGCGAGCGAGTCGGGCATGCTGTCAGGTACGGGCCTGGCAGTATCCAATGAGGATTTCCCCCTCCAACGCAAAAAAAAAAAAAAAACCAACAGCAAGGTTGTATTTGATCAATGTATAAATATCGTTAGTTTAGACTTGTAAGGCTACGATCGTAACACTATTGGTTGTAGGGTTTTCTCCCGGGAAATACCGGAGGGATTTTTGGGAAACAGATTTACTTAAGTAGCATTTTTCAACTATTTCAGAAATATGTCTGCGACTTATTCATCTGTCTCCATACATTTAGTTTGAAAAAGGGCCAGAGGAATAAGGTGACCGCAGACATATTTCTGAAGAATAACCCATTGAGTTCTGACTATAATACTAATTTAAATAATGCGGCTATAATAATTCAAACATAGCGAACAGGAGATGAATAATTCGAAATTTCGAAACGAACAAGCGTGTAGTTAAATTTTAACCAAACACGGGTGGCGGCCGTCGTAACGGCGATCTTCGACGATTCACCCGCGCCTGTCGCGCTGGTCCGTAAAATAGTAATTATTCAATTATATTCATATAAAGTGGTTATACTTCAAAGAGTAGTCGTTTTTATTAAAAAAATAACAAAATCCAACGAAGTCTCATCGGACTCAAGTATCGACAGAGTTCTGTTCTTGAAGACTCGTCCCGAAAGTACACAAAATACCAGAATATCCTGGTCCTATTATCGACCAGTACCGAAAACCCCGGTTCTTTAGAACGGTACCGGTACTGCATACCCTAGTCGTAACACTGTTGGTTGGAGCGATTCCGCACCGCACCCGATTCATCATCCGATCCACACATTGTTGCTTGTAGATAAACGTATACATTAGCAGTATGGTATACTAACTAACTATAGGTAGATAGGTATATTTCTACATTGATAGAATCAAGCACAAAGAGAAATTCAACTCAATTTAGGATGACACACGACTATTAAAATTTCCTCAATCACTGAACCAGCCCATTTGGGCTCCCGCGCTACGCGTGTCAACACCAATAAAAATACTTCATTCACTTACACCAGCACATAAAACACCGCGTCCCAATTACAAATTTGTTCCGGCAGCACTCCGCCCTATCAAACCCAGTACCAACCTAATAGTCGTCCGCTTTAATAGATCATAAAACAGTAGCATCGTGCGTCCATTAGTAAAAAAAAAAACAAAAAGCATATCCTCCATATTTCAATATTTATCGCAGCATCGTTTCCGAACGAAATCCGAACGATTCTTTTTGTTTCTCTTATTATAAATGAGCGCGCGGGTCGAATACATTTTTTAAAAATCATTCCATTTTTGAATTTTTTACGTGATTCGAAGACTGGTTTATGGAGTTGCGTGGTTAATTATTATCTTGTTTCTCATTCCTCGAAAGGTTGTAAGGTATTGCTCCGATCCTGATGTATATGACCTTTGGGGAACACTTTTGTGTCGCTTTCCGTACTCGAGGATGCCATATTGTTACGATTGCGATCTTAAGAGGAAACACTGGCATTTTGTTCATACCTACGAGAAATCTAATTGAGGACAGATTTGACAATTTTGTATCTAATTAGATCTATGTGTAAGATATATCATCAATCACACACACTAATCTTATACATGTGCAAGTTTGTGAAAATGTTGGATGTTTGTTACTAAATAACGGGGTAACAACAGAATGAATAGCTCAAATTTGGCATGCAAGTACCAGACCAAATCCTGGATTGGAACAAGGATACTTTATATCCCGGCAACGCGTGAAGGTATCGAGATGAAATAAAACCATATACTCAGGTCTACGGTCCCTAGAAGCTGTGGAAAATTCAAACTTCTAAGTTAACGTCAAAAAAAATACGGTCGTTTATGCCGCAAAAAATGTAAATTTCGACACTCTCAAGGAAACTAAAAATTCGAAGGGTACTTTCCGTTGACCTAGAACTATACCGTGTTATACTACAAACATAGGGAAAAGTCTAAAAACTATACATTTTTAATTACTTGATGAAAAAAATAGACTTTACAAAGGGAATCAAAATGTATAGGGTACTGTACGGAACCCTCAGTGGGCGAGTCCGACTCGCACTAAACTTGTTCTGATCTAAAAACGAAATAGGTGAATTTAAGACGAAACACTTCTCCCTCTTAAGGATACCCTTGACAATACTTCCCACACCTGAGGTAAGGACACGGCGACAGGCCGTTGCTCGGCAACGATTATTGAAACATTTGACCGACGACCCGGGATGTTGATAAATGGCCGCAGTCAGATCCCGCAGATAATACGTGCCTCGTACAATTTACATTCCACTATGGGTAAACAAAATAGTTTGGTGCAGGCATCGGTAATCTATTAGTTACTTATGGGTTCTGCTTTAATAGTGCGGTAATTTTTATATAAGTGCGGAATAGTACATTACACAACTAGGATGGTAAAACAAAGGAAGGCCAAGGCGAGATCGCAGATGTTTGCGGCCCGAGCTACAAGCGGGGTAGCAGAGTGGTAAAATAAGGAATGACCTAGATCGCAAGTGTTTGTGGACCGAGTCGTAGGCGAGGTCTTTCCCCCGGCTGCCCCATATCAAAACCTAGTACCTAAGTGTTCCAGATCAAATTTTAAAAAGGACGTTAAATATAAACATAAAAATGTAGTTAAGCTCTTTTTTTAAATTTGTCAGAAGAACTTACTAGGTTTTAATGTCGGGCAGCTGCCCTGGCCAGAAAGTGAAATTTTCTCCTTGCGCAGAGGGTGCAAAGTACCATTTACTGTAGTGACGTAAAATACTATAATAGCGCTTTGTATAGTTTTTGTATTTTTCTAAGGCCTCTTGCTAATATGTACCTATTTGCTTTTAGGCGTGTACTGTACACAGGCGCAAAACAACGGGCCTATACTCTGAAACGTTTGTGCTTGCTGTCTCGCTCACTCGTATGTTCAATAAGAATAGAGCGAGAGAGACGGTACGACACGAACTTCGAACAAAAACTTTCATGATTGAGCCCCTGAAGTGGTCTTCATTTTCCAAATTACTTCGACATTTCTTGGGTTGACCGCTCTAGTTACGTCAGCTAGGTGGCACTGCAGATGCCCACATAGCCAATAGGACGTACCTAGTTTAGGGAAAAGGATCCAACCCACAAAAAGTCTGTGAAATGTCAACCTTTCGATTAAGCATTTGAATTCTATAGTCCTAAATTGGTTCGAGTGCGTTAGATACTTTTCCCTAAACTACGTCCATTATAAGGGACTATTAAGTCTAGGCATGGCAAATTTTCGGTACCTACCAATCGTAATGGTATTCCGTTTAATTAAAGCCCGCGTTGCGTTGCTGCGGAGACCTGCGCCGGCGCATCGTAATTAATTACCGGCTCGTCCGCGGCGCACGTATTAACTCACTTTTGTAACATCAAATCATTTCTCGGTTTTTAGGGTTCCGTCGGTCCCAAACAGAGACGACACGGCCCTTATAAAATTAGAGAGGTAATAATAACAAGGGAAAGGGAGATTATCATCATCATTATTACAACCTTAAGGCGACCACTTCTGAAGATATATCTCCTCTAAAGACTTTCACAACGGATGTCCAAGTAAAATGGCATTGGGTCAGCCTAGTCTCTGCCCAACCACCCTTTAAATCCCATCGAATGCACCCCTTCTAATGTCTAGAAGAAGCGTTGCTCGATGGGGTGTAAAGGGTTCCTGGATGGAGATCACAAACCAGAAGACTCACAAACACTCCTAGAAACACTATACATGCACACTCACCATCACCACGCGGGGGGCACAACGCGTATTCCGTAAGCGCCGCGTGCCCTCGAAAGCAAACTTGACACGACGCGAGGGAGGTTAGGCGTTTGGGATTAGAGTCGAGATGACGTGACGATGGACTCTATTCCTGAACGAGACAATGAGGATTTCCTCCCTCCACGCACAAAAAATAACAGAAGACTCAGCGTGGGTCGGCGCCCCACGAGGTGGACTGATGACCTGGACGGTTGCTGGAGTTCGATGAATGCGAGTGGCACAGCTCGCTCTCATCTAGGCTTGTGCCACAGTATAATACAGTAATTTTTCTTCCTACATCGCGCGCTTGAATGTGTGCGCGCCGTGTAGGAACAGACTACAAGCAAAAATTTAAGAATGCTCCAGTGGATCGCACTCACACAAACGCACTATCGTGCGTCTGTAATACGTGTCGCGCGCTCCTAGATGGCCGAAGTTAAAATCGGGCTACTTGATTGTCTTTATACTTTGCTTGTGCGCAGCGGGAACTATATAGACTGATGATGATGGGCTGAACAGGACCACTCATGGTCTTTATTGGGGGAGACCTGTGTCCAGCTCCAGCACTGGACGTCTCTCGGCTGATGATAATGATGAGGTAAAGAGAGAACCAGAGAGATACTGCCCTCATCATCAACTTATATAAGGTCCACTGATAGGCATAGGCCTACTCTCATAGATCGGAGTCAATGGTAGTTCATATAACTCTCAAATTAGAGAAACGTGATAATAAAAAGAGAAATGAAGAGTATAAGGCTGTGTTTCTCGGGTGGATATTTTTTTCTAAAAATAGCATACCTACTTACCTAGAGTCTGACCCTTATCACACTTGCGATTTGCGAGCGAGCTGCGGGCTAGTTAGAAGCGAAGTTCCATACAAATGTCGCTCACGGCGAACTCGCTGCGAGTTCGCCGCGACTGGTTTTGTATGGAGACTCGCCAGCAGGCTCAAAACAAAAGTTTTAAAATTATGTTCCTTGCAAGGCTGAAAGTTTTCTTGGCGTTTCTTTCTGTATGCCTTTTTTGAAGCGCCGCTTCTGGCATGTGTGTAAACAAACGTCTTTACACATAAGGCCCATGTGGCAACACTAATTTTCAAATTTTTCAAAGTGGGTTTAAATTGTATGATTTTCTCAGTCTACCCGCGACCGCGAACGCTGAAAAGGGTTATGAAACGTCGGAACGTAACAATTAAGTAATATACGCGATGTAATCCGTTTAAGATGTTTTATTACTTATTACAATATTATTATCATGGTCTTGTTACCCGACTGCGGCGAAGCCCAAAGGAGGGTTATGTGTTTGGCCTGTATGTATGTATGTATGTCCGTTCCTATGTCCGCTCGTAACTACTCAACGGAACATCCGATTTTGATAAATGATACATCATTAGATTCGTCTTGATGGTGCGAGTGTCACTGGGTATGAAATTCGTTAAAATAAACAAAATGGCGGTATGCAATTTCAAAGTGCACCGCGGTCGGGTTTTTTTTTATGAAAATGTGGTTATTTTCATGTAATGTTCCTTCATTGTGTAATAAAGTATTATAATATTCGTTAGTATAATCCAGCCCAGTCTATTCAAGATTGTAAAGTTACATAAGCTGGGTAAAGTGGTCGTCGACGGAACCCACGCGCTGCGTTGCGGTTCGCGCTTTGCTTAATTTCCCCGTATCTTATTTGATTGTCCGACTCGGGACAGAGGCTCTATGGAGTGGACATTATGTTAGTAAAAAATGTGTACTGAAATAAAAATAATGAAGGGATTTATGTAGAATTTACTTGAGATAGGGCCTATGGTCTTGTTTAAAGCTCACATTTATAACACACGCTTAAAATTACTTATTTAAAATTTTGTGTGAATTTGGATTGTTTATTATCAAACAGTTTTGTTTTCCAAAATCAGAAAAATAGTACATTACATAACTAGGGTGGTAATACAAAGAAAGGCCGAGATCGCAGAAGTTTGCGGCCCGAGCTGCAAGCGAGGGACGTCAATATGCGATCGAGGGCTTTCTTTATTACCTCCCGTGTTCTGTACATCATTTTATGTTTACACTTCAAAAGAGTCACTTTATGGCCAGGTGTGGCATAAAATGGTATTATAATAGTATAAATGTATTTGTACTGCTGCTCTGGAGTAATGTGACAATTTCTAAGAAACAATTTATTATGAAGTAACGGAGTCCCTAAAAGTTTATTCTTAAAACAGAAAAATTTCTTTAAATACTGCGACTCGATGTAAAATAGCCCAAACTACATAAGTTTTCTTATAAGGCCAAATAACCGACTCTTGTCTGAAATTAGTTTTACATTTTTTTTTAGAAACTATTTCTTGAAACAAGCTAAAGACGAATTCTTCGTTCCGTTTAAAACGAAATCAACTCTTAACGAAAAAACCGTTTCTTATGTAACTGGTATTCAAAATAAATACTTGTCGAAAAGAAACTGTTTGGTTTCGTTTCAACAAAACAGCGTAACGACACTAACGACCCAGTTCTACCTTTGCCAAGAGTTTCTCACTCCGCGATCGTTCCGCGTGGCCTTGAAGCCACCCGTGGGTGGCGTTGGGAACCTCATCTAACAAATCGTATTCGCCAGCGACCAGAAAGAGCACGCGTTAGTACGCCTTATGCGATAGAAAGAGACAGTCAGACGGGCTTCCAAATTTAAGGACACTTTTTTCTACGTATAAGGTTCGAAAGTACTAACGATTCTGAGCCCGAAAAACCTCAAAAGTCCATATTTTGAGAAAGTAGCTACCCGGTATTTATTTTGGAAAACGTCCAGATGCGGTTAGCTCCGTCCGGTCGTCGGACCCGAACGACAGTTTTGTTGGCTTCTGCTGTACGTAGTACTAAAACTTATTCTGTGCCTTTGCCCAGCAGTGGGACATTATAAACAAAACATAAAACAAGCTAGTTAAAAAAATATGGTGTCGGCTCCACAGCGCCCTGTGCCTGCATTTACAATGGTTTATTGCGTCGTCCCGCGGCGTTTATTTGCGACGCACTGATTTAAAACGCATGTGTCTTCGGTTCGATTCCCGGCCGGCTTTGTGTGAACAGCTAGTACACAAAATAATACATAAATGTATAAATTATAAGACTTTCACTGATTACGCCCGTAATTAAACGAAAAATATAAGGTATTTAATGATGTATTTATAGAAATAAATACGAGAAAGAAAATTCGAACGTAGTTTTAATTTGAAAGAGTGCTGTACATAAGCAATAGTGTTGCCATAAAACAGGTACAGAAGGTTCAATTTTATTAATACAACATTTAATTTGTCATAACATAATGTACTACATAAGCAATTCAAAATCGGAAACCTCCCATGTAGCACATGGGAAGTATATAAGAGAAACAGTGATAGGCTATTTGACGACAATCAAAATAAATTAATTAACGCTAACCTTTAAAGCGTGTTTACAAAACAGCTCGAAAAAATCAACTATACTAATTTTAGTGCCACCAACGATTTTAAAATGATAATTAAAAACTAGAAATGCCAAGATGGCTAGGTACTCATTTGCATGACGTCACAAGTCAGTATTTCAAACTACTTTCCATACTTTCTGAGCGTTTTGATACTTCATAAAAATAAGTAGATTTAAACTGTCATTAAATAGCCTATTAGTTCTAGTAAGTAGGTCCAGGGCCTGAATGGGCGTGATGCTGCCTGAATTGTATTGACAAGAGATTTTTATATTATAATCGACGTATGTACACTATGATGAACTACTAACAATAAAAATCATCCACAAAAAAGGCTTGTATGTATTAATAAAAACCGGAAAAGTGCGAATTTGACTCGCCCACCGAGGGTTCCGTACACATATGTATATTAAGGGTGCGTCCCACAAGATATAACTACATAATATATAATTTCATATTAATAACGTTCACAAGATATAATGAACGTTTGCTATAACATCAAAACCAATATTTTTATTAGGAATAACAGTTAATTAAACTAATACTAAATTTACATTTTTTGCGGCATAAACAGCCGTATCTTTTCAACGTTAGCTTAGAAGCTTGATTTTTTCATAGCTTCAAGGTACTGTAGACCTGAGTAAATGGTTTTATTTTCAACTCTATACCTCCACGTGTTCCGAGATAAAGGGTCTTGACAGACGGACAAACGGACAACAAAGTGATCTTATAAGGGTTCCGCATTTTCCTTTTAAGGCACGGTACCCTAAAAAAGCTAATATATATTAAAAACTGGGCAAAAACTTTGTTGCGTGATAACTAAACACAGATTTCTTCAAAGTCAATAATGTCGTCATGGAGACTGTATTGATTGCAGTTATTTATGACGTCAGACACTAGGTCAACTGCAAACTTGGCGGTGTAACCCAGACGTCCCGAAAAAGACTGGTCATAAAGATATTTCAGACCATATTTTAATTTAGACGTTTATCTGTATAAAATGGAACTTGGCATTTTATTTCAAGTTATCCTATCCTACTTACTAACAGTATTATGTGAAAGTTTATATAAAGATGTTTGGTGGTGGATGTTCGCTACTAAATAACGCGGCTACAATGGAATGGATTGAGATGAAATTTGTTATACAAGGTAGTTCAAGTCCTGGATTGATACATAAGTTGCACTATAGGATACACTTTTAATCCTGTAGGCTTATGATGCTACTCTTTGTCACGTGATAAATAAATGATAATAAAGCATCCGTCACTCTCACACACTATTTGTCAGAACGTGACGGATGCTTCATATCATTTATTTAACGCGTGACAAAGCGTAGCATCATAAGCCTACTGGTACAAAATTCAAAAATTCCTCCTTCTAGTGAGAAGAAGCGCCGGAAAAAACTCACCAGTCACATGAGATTTCATTAATACATTACATTCACCTTAAAACTACATTTTTAGATATGTAAAGGGTCCCTAGGCGTCAAAACAAGGCAAATAAAATAGTAGAAAGTAAATAGACTAGTAAAATTAATGGAGATATAAAGAGTCTCCGTAGTCAAACTATTATGTTTTAGACGTGTAAAGTATCTCCAAACGTCAAAATACAAAATGGGAATGTTTACTAAAATATCTTACAGAAATGTAAAAATTCTGCGACTCACATAATATAACTTACAAAAATTAATTAAAATTAAAACCATACGGAGTATACGGAGGGAATAACGCAGGAAAAACCGCGGGTATGCTAGGTCATGATAATAACCTAAAAAGTTAAAATTTCACTTGGAAGAGTAGTTGATTATGAATCAAAAATTAATCTCAATCTTAATAGACAGACAGAGATATTACAAGGCTTTTATTTTTTTGTTTGTGTTACAGAACCATAAAACAATTTAAGGAATTTATTTCTTGTATTTACTCACCCATACGCTAACGCGACCACAAAAGAACTCGTACCAAAAATATTAATAAAAACCTAATCTCACATTTCCTCCAAAACCGAGACACAAAACTGACGTCAGAAAAAAAGCAAAACCACAGACAACGTTTTTGGAGCCTCTACTTTTATACCCTTTTCAACCCAAATTCAATTTGAAAAAGGAATTTTTGGTTTTTTGAAAAATGATCAATGACAGGCTTACAATGACGGAATATTGGGCGTTTTTTAAGGGTTTTTTAAACGCTTTGTGCCAGAGACAATAGAGGTCAATGCACGGGATTATGAGATTTGAAGAAAGGTCCTTTCGGCGTATCGGGTCCTCGGGAGGTTACGAGGAGGACTTTTACGAGTGGTATCATAAAATTATACACCGATTTTTATGAAATTTGGCGCATAGGTCGAATAAGATTCCGATTAAAATATAGGGTAATTTTTGCCACATTGAAAAGGAGATTATAAAATCTGATCTGGTTAAATTCTTATAATTCTCGAATTTATTAGATACATGTATTAGTTCCAAATTCGGTTTTATCTTACGCATGGCAATCGGCGTGACTGAGCGCCCGATACGGTGACCATCGGCCTGGGAAACCGACACGAGCGTGATCCTACGCGCTGTACTCCGAGAGACCGGGACAAACATTCATATTCATCGAGTAGGTATACTTATTTAATAAAAATGTGGATACAAATAGTTAGTAAGAATGAAATGAATGTAAACAATATAATTAAGTTCAATATAATATAATAATGTGATATAAAAATTATTAAATCCAATCTAAAATAGTGACATACAATTGAACTGAACATTACTTTGTATCTAATATTAACTTTGGCATTTTGATTAATAACTTTGTATTTAGAATTAAGACAAAATATTGCACGTCTCTCGGAGGCAGGACATCACGGACTATAATGCTATTTTTAAGATCTTTTTGTACAACTCATGACTAGGTATGCAATAAACATTATGATTGATTGATTGAAAAATCAATGGCATACATGTAAGTTGTGGACATCTCGTGGTTATGATGATAGGAGTAACTTCTACATAATACAAACTTTGTGCCCGTAAACTATGTTTTAATTACGTACATTTTAATACTTAATAAAATGTTGAATTATCCTTAAACTTGCAAAGTTAATTCTTATTCCGTACTTTGTATGAAAAGAGAGTTATGTCGTATCGAAATAAGATTAAATATGTCATTTTACACTTATTATCTCAGTCTCGGCTGTGACATGCTTGCAGCGTGCAAAGCGGCGGGCATTAATCACTAGCTCGATAGAGCATTTACGTGATTTAACGTAATGTTATGTCAGGGGTGGCTGATTTTATACTCGACGACGTGCGCTTCTCACAATACCGTCGCGTCCAGTGCGGGGTCTTATTTTTCAAAAATGTGTTTTGGAGGTACTGAAAAACAAGACACAAATCCTTTTATTTCAGTATTTTGTGATTTAATCACAATATCAATTTTGCATCCACTTCGTGCACTCAATGATGTAATTCGCCCGTAACTCCCTTCCGCTCTCAGCTGTACCGTTTTTAGCACCGTACGAAGCAGCAGGCATTAGTCGCTAGCTCGATAAAATTTATGTGATTTAACGTAATGTTATGTCATAGATGCCTGATTTTGTATTCACTAATGTGGGCCTCTCGCATCAGCCTCTTGGTCTTGGCTGTCACGTGTTGAATGACGTGCAAAGCCGCAGGCATTAGCCGCTTGCTAGTCCGATACAGCATTTACACATAAATGCTCTAAAATTTAATCAATCCATAAGACACGGAATGTTATGCAATTGATTGATTTTAGATCATTTACTCGTTAATGCTAAACTAGCGGGTATCGATTTTGTTCTCGATGACATATGATTCTCTATGACGTGGGCCTTTCGCAACAGCCTCCTGGTCTTGGCTGTGACGTGTTTAGCACCGTGCGAAGCGGCAGGCATTAGCCGCTAGCTCGATGCATTTATGTGATTTAACGTAATGTTATGTCAGGGGTACCTGATTTTGCATGTACTCACAGTATTACTGATTGTGATTACCGTTACTGTAGATACATTATTTGTGTCTATCTTTAGGTAAATTAGAAGTATAATCTAGCTTTCCAGCTGGCTTCATTTCAAAATTGTAGAAATATATGAAACTGTTGGCATAACATCGAAACAAACATACTTACAACTTGTACCTATGTTTTTAGACTAAACATCTATTTTTGTTTTCACTTTTTCTCCCGGTAAATTGAAAGTGAAAATACTGTTTACTAAATATTACACTGAATTAGTTTATATTTGTGTAATTTTGACCACAATGAACGATAGAGCCCATACTCAGTTGACATGTTCGGTTCTCTTTACCTTTAGTCTGTGTAATTGGTAAAAAATCGCGGAGTCAGGCCTCCAGACGAGTGTAACGTGTAATGTAATTTAAACTTAACTGTAATTTTAACTCTGCGTGTGGACGGCAATATTCTCCACAAATGTGGGAAATTACACGTAATCTTACATTATCCGTACACTCGTCTGGACCCGGCTTTACATTCAACGTCTGCGTTCGAAGTTCGTCTCGTGCAGTCTCCTCTTACAAAACATTTGAGTGAGTTGAAACGGCAGGACGCGAACTTTTCCGCTTAGCTATATTTTTATCCGACTGCGGCGAAACCCAAAGGAGGGTTATGTGTTTGACCTGTATGTATGTATGTATGTCCGTTCCTATGTCCGCTCCTAACTACTCAGCGATACAACCGATTTTGATAAATGATACATCATTAGATTAATATTGGTGGCGCGAGTGTCACTGGGTATGAAGTTCTTGAAAATAAACAAAATGCCAGATTTTATGCACTTTTAAAGTGCACCGTGGTCGGGTTTTTTTAGGAAAAATATTTTTTACCCCAGCGTTGTTGCGATCATTTACTGCAGCGGTCGGCAACCTGCGGCCCGCGGGCCGCATTCGGCCCTTGAACCGCTCACTTGCGGCCTTGTATTCCGGTCTGTATTGCCGTCGCTTTATTCCGAATAGTATAAAATCACAAATTATTAACAAAATGCGGCCCGCGTCAATTTCCTTAGCTACTATATAGTTCTTGGCTGCTAAGCGGTTGTCGACCGCTGAATTTTACTGTATTACCTACGTTATGAATTTGTGAATTAGTGTACAGTCAAATACAAAAACATGTATCGAATAAATCGTTTAATCGGTTAATCGTTTCACTTGACTGTAATATATGATCTAAGGGACACGCAAATATATCTGACTCGCCCTACGTATGTAATTACTATAGGTCTATTCCTTACACCACTAGTTGTCAGATATTTTTGCATGCCGCGTTTTTGTTAAATTTAAAGTGTGGATCACAATATCGTAAACACAAGCCGAATCGGTCCCTTAATAGCTTAGTTAAAAAAAATTAAAATATATTTTTTTAATACAGTTTTCTTTTTCTCTGTGACGTCATATGGAACTTAATGTTTCTTTTTGATATATTTGAATAACCTGCTAGGTATACATTCTTCACAGATTTATCACATAATTATGTAGTTCCATGGCAGAGAGTAACGTCAGTTACCAATTCGTCGCGTTTATTTATTGATGGTGCAAATTTAAGTGTCAATATATCTAGGCATTAAAATAATACTTATCTAGACTAAAATTACTAATTACATTGGATCATAAATAAATAAACACTCGATGAAATGGTAACTTGCGTTACATTTTCATAACCCTATTATTGTGGGTGACTGTACAGGGTAGGGATGGCAAGATGCCCATCTCATTAATCGGGCCTATCCGCGCGGATGTGCTAGTCGTGTATACGCGCATGCGCACTGCGCTACAGGTACACTACAATGTACGCGGATCGCCGATCAGTGCCTTCACCCATACATATGAATTTTATGAATTCTGCCTAAGGGAGGCGTGGAGAGGATTTTTGTATTTTTGTTTATTTTTTAACAATACAATTGTAAAATTACGATTTCAAGCTAACATGGTCATTTACATAATAACTACTATTAAAAACGGGGTATTTAGCATGTATGTATGTTTGTTATGGTAAATACCCCGTTTTTAATAGTAGTTAGTTATTAATTGTAGTTATTAATTGTAAAATTTAAACGAAATTTAAGTCTTAAAACCAAATAATTTTGCTTTTCTAAGTTCTTGCCCACCATAACAATAGTTATTTTATTAACAATAGTTAGTAAAATGTTAATATCAAGTTCATAAATCTTTTCGTGAAAAGTTTAACCGCTAAATGTAAAACCAACTGTTTTCTCATGACTAAACAAACTTGGTATCATTTTCAATTTGGATTTACGATTTTTCTTCGAGCTGGACTGTTTTATTGAATTTTAGAATGACATATCTATTTTTGCTTTTATTTTACCAATATTTTACTTATTCAGCACTTTCTCAATTGAAATGCCGCATTGCACTGAACTGGCTTGCCAGTTTCAAGGGCTGAAAAGACAAAGTCATTATTCTAGGTATCAATATCATCATCATTTCCAACTGAAGACGTTCACTGCTCAACATAGGATCAATATCATTATTTTTATCTAATTATAAATACGTACTATGCGTACAGTCAGCTGCAGAGATAAGTAGCCCCCCTGTCATACATGCGTAGTATGGCAGGGGGTATACATTGTCCCAATCTTTAGTGGCCTAGGGGCATAGGAGCATTTTTACGCATTCTTCAAACTTTGCTTGTAGAGCGTTCGTCCACGGCGCGCACACATACAAGTGCTAGATATACCTATTGTAGGGTGAAAAATTGCTGATATTATACTGTGGCAATGGACGACGGGTTGATGATGATAAGGTACCAAGGAGACCACAATCCGATTACTCAGTTTGTCTGCAAAGAAAATACAATCAATCAGTTCTATGTAATCCAGTATTTTCTCCATAAACCAATCCCATTTTTCGTACATTACGACTGTGATTTTCAATTAAGAATATAGTATTGTATAAAGTATTGACATACTCCTCTCCGCACCGCGCCGCGCCCGCGGCGACGTCCTCGATTTATGTCGATACTCGATAATTAAAAACAATCCGCCATATGCTTTTTGTCTCTCCTTTTATCCCCGTTGTTCCCTCATTTGATTGTGTTACTTTCCTTTTTTCGTGAGTTAAAGCTGGTTTCACATTAACGTGGTATCGACTCGGACTCGATTTTGTAGCGCATTGAGACATTTTAATTTATATTTTTATCGGACGCTCGGGGCTGGGCCTTTGTTTCTTTTAACCGTTCGATTCGTATTCGAATTATGAATATGCTGGCAATCAGGGATTTGAATTTAGAATGCCCGTTGGTAATTAATTGGGGAACGCCTCGCAGTTTGGTTATCGGTTTGAGTGTAATTCTTTTTATTTGCAAAAAATTGCCGTAAGTTGGATTATAGTTAATTAAACGAAATTTTAAATTAAAAAAAAACAGTTTCAGGGTAGTATCATATTTTTTAAGAATTTCCCAAAGTCTGGATTATTGCCAATGAGATCCACGTTTAATAAATCACTAAAGAACAATAAATTAACAAATACAAATACATATTTACGAATGCAACCGTTAAAAGTTCAATTCCCTACTATTATAATATTAATTTAAAGAAATCATGGACCAAACCGCGGCTTGTTAAATGGTTCGATTGTATCTTTGACGACGAGTTGATGGCGAAGGAAATCATTGTGAGGAAACTTGCATATTCCTGTGAAGTAATTGCACTCGAGATTATAGACGACGTTCTCAAATTGATAAAACAAAGCACTGAGACCTATCTTGTTATTAGTTATTTTAAGAATATAAATATAAACCAATTGGTTCTTCTTATTTATCACATAAAGGAAGCCTATTTTGTATAGCTAGGTACTGACATTTTTTAAGAAAATGGCATAGGTACTTACGAATTCCGATGTCATGCTTTTGGACATTTGTTTATTTTGATATTAGTTTGTGGAAGGGAAAAAACACTGACCTGAAAAAATAGAAATGATTATGGTATAAGTACCTAAGTAAAAAAGACACACGTTTTCCAAGTGACTGATGCACACATAACTCTATTACATATGGGTCGATTTGATAACTTCGTTTTTTCTTTTAACTCGATTAATAAAATTTTTACTAAAAATAACCCGACCGCGGTGCACTTTAAAAGTAGATAAAGTGTCACTCGCGCCATCAAGACGAATCTAATGATGTATGATTTATCAAAATCGTCTGTGCGGTTGAGTAGTTACGAGCGGACATAGGAACGGACATACATACATTATATACATACATACAAACAGGTCAAACACATAACCCTCCCTTGGGCTTCGCCGCTGTCGGGTAAAAACACATTACCCTCCCTTGAGCTTCGCCGCCGTCGAGTAAAAAAACATTGATTCGAAAATCAGAATGCGGTTAAAAAGCGTCGTGACGTATTTTACCCGATTTCTCGAAATAATGGCGCTAAAACGAGAAGATTTGCGATTGCAGATTAACGAAGTACTTTAATAAAACATGTGTCGATATACGAAAATATTGTGAGTATACTAATATAAAAACCGTACGAGTGCGAATCGGACTCGCCTACCGAGGATTCCGTACATATTCGTACGTACATATACAGGGTGGGAGCGACTATACCGACATACTCCGGCCATGAATTCCTGGTGGTGTGACGAGTAAATAATGTTATATCAACATGGGTCGAATATTGTCATTTTACATTAATAGTCTTATGGAACAAAATAAATCAGTAAATTCAGCCCCTCGTTATAAAAATGTCCTTACTGGAGGAAAAGTTATCAAAAAGAAAAAAAAAACTATAATGGAAACGAAAGGAATTTTTTGGCCTCGTAGTCGCTTACCATCAAATACTGCGAAGGTTAATTGCTGTTTACTTAAAGGATTTTAAAAAATTTGTAAAACTATCTTAGTCACATTTATTAGGGCTTGTTACACATTTGGGAATTTTCATTTAAAAAATAATGAATATCTCTGAAAGTAAGCGTTTTTCCACTATACATCACATTACTTTTTTCTCTCCTAATAGTTGTTAGAATCCATAGTTAAAGCTTGTCGGGTTATTCGTACCCACGGTGTATTAAAGTGGTAACCTATCGCAAACACTAAAAACCTTTCACCAACTTTCATTTGTCCAAAAACTATTCGAATTATTATCGTTTGTCCGATAACAAGTTTCGTAATTTTTTCTGTTTACCATTTCACGTTTAGTAAAAGTATAAACGTAAATTTCATTATTATTTTGAGAATTTCGATAAAGATTTGCCTGAAAACGTCACATTTGCAGTATCGAGTTACGCCCTTTTGAAATTGCAATATTGCGGCACGGGCGCATAAATCTTAGCAACCTTTTACAGCTCTTAGGGAAACAAAGTGCAGTATGAGATAGGTATAATATAAGGCTTTATTTTTTGTTGACCGAGTGAGGGCGAAGTTTCAGCTTGAGCAAAAATGCTTTCGTATATCCGTCCGGATGTCCGACTGTTTTAAAATAGCCTTTTTATTGACCAAATGACCGAATTAAAAAAGGCTATCCTGAATTGAAAGGATACTTTAAGCCACACCTGGGCATAAAGTGGCATTTGCCGCACGCTACATGTACGGAAAAAGCCGCTTTCTGGCCAAGTGTAGTCATAAAATGATGTACACAATACGGGAGGTAATAAAGAAAGCCCTCGATCGAATATTTACGTCCCTCGCTTGCAGCTCGGACCGCAAACATCTGCGATTTGGGCTGTTCTTTGTTTTACCACCCTAGTTGTGTAATGTACTATTGCGTTTGCGCTACGCGTGCGGAAAATCCCACTTCCTGGCCCCGGGGAGATGTAAAATTTTGTACTTACCTCGGGAGGTAATAAAGAAAGGCTCAGATCGCATATTTACGTCCCTCGCTTGCAGCTCGGACCGCATACATCTGCGACCTTGCCTTTGGCTCGTGCGTCAAATACCTGCGATCTGAGACATTCCTTGTTTTACCTTCCTAGGCAACTAACGTAAGTACCTACCAGTGGCGTGGTGTAAAATATATCCTTGGGCAAGCCGGTGCAGATTTGGCGTACATTTTCCTTAAGAGCTGTTGAATAAGGTGCTCAAATGCCTAATATTAGGCAAGCCGGTAGGAATCGAGTTCTTTAGACGCCACGCCACTGGTACCTACTAATTATTGCAATATAATGATAGGACGTCCGCATTGGATGTATGTAGCGTGGCGTCCAAAGAACTCGGTTCCTACCGGCTTGCCTAATATCCGGCATTTGAGCACCTTATTCTACAGCTCTTAAGGAAAATGTACGCCAAATCTGCACCGGCTTACCCAAGGATATCTATTACGCCACGCCACTGGATGTACCTTTATGTATGTCATCGTTATCATTAGAGACCGGAGTTGAAGTAGCGATCTCAATATTAATATGGATATGACTAGTGCAATTTGTTAAATACATGTCATGTTGGTTATATAAGGTCTTAATTTTTACTGTGCATTGTGAAGAAGAAATATTAAAGAAGGAGAACTTAAAAAAATAAACTATTTCAAAAATTAACTAACAATGTTTTTATTTATTATCATCATAATTTGACGCGGGCCGCAATTTGTTAATAATTTGTGATTTTATAAAATTCTCGACCATTACACGTTCGCCTTCGATTACAAATTCGACCTTTACATACAACATAGCCAGGGAAGGCAGGGAGCGGTTCACGGGCCGCAGGTTGCCGACCGCTGAACTAAACGGAGACATTACAAATAGAGGAACTTGTAGAGAGTGGTAAAATAATTTGTAATCGAATATTTACCGTAATAGTAATGTATCTACATCTGCACATCTGGGCCACACGCTCGTTTGCCATTGATGCCGTATAAAAAACAACAATGCGAATTTGATTGAAATTCACTAAAAGTTCACTTTTTTTCTACACTAAATACGATTATATTTCTAACCTTCAATAGAAAATTGAGGTCATTAGAAATGCTCTCCATTGTGGTTGAAAGAGTTATGACCTCATTTGAAACAGCTGATAACGAGGTATTGTGCGTGTTTGAACCCAAAAATCAATATTGACCCTTAACAAAAAGCAAATTTCGCACTTTTTCAAATTTCGACACAAAAAACTTTAATAAAAAAGTCCAGGTGCAGCGAAAGGGTTGAGCGCGCCGTCCCTTTTTTTCTAATGCTAGATCATGTTTTCTCCCGCTCTTTTAACCCTTTGAGTTTTTTCGCTCGAATTTTGTTTTTTCGATATAATGAGATATTGTGTTACGCGCTTTGAGTTTTGAACTGGTTTTTACTGGTTTTTAAATTTATTGCGCACGATATGGCGTTTCCAGTTTTGTTTCGTTGAAATTATGCGAAGTATTAATTAATTTTGGTCGTAAATTATTAATTTAGACGTCGCTCGCAGGAGTATATTAAATCGTACACTTGGTGCGACAAAGGATTAACTGATTAAGATGTTCGTAGTGAGATGAGCTTTTGTTTTAGTCAGGATACGCATTTCTGTGTAGCATTAGTTAAGGACTTTAATTAAAGGAGTATCATATATTAATATTATAAGTAATTTACATACTTTGCAATTTCACCGCCGATATGTTGTTGCGATCAGTTGGAGTCGCGGTTGGATGTATGCGAAAGACAACTGCTAATTGCATACATACGTTACAATACATCGGTGCGCCTCGCGAGTGATCGTACCAACGCTACGACATGTTGGTGGTAAAATTCTAAGGGCCTTATCACACTTACGATTTGAGAGCGAGTTAGAAGCAAAGTGCCATACGAGGAACCTCGTACAATTGGCAACCCTGCACTGGTTTTGTATAGCAACTCGCCCGCAGCTCGCGCGCAAATTGCAAGTGTTATAAAGGTGTATAATAGATATAACTATTTGTCAGTTAGCTAATCGTGATTTCAAAAGCTGAGTTCAGGAACCCCCGGAAAAGGTGGGCTGACCCGACAAAGCCTTATTAAAAAGTCAAATCAAATTTCAAAATTAGAAAACCGCCTAACGGAACTATTTAAAAGGTAAACATGACAGAGTAAAACCTCAATTGTCTTCTAGGACTGAGTGAGTAACCGTCGCCCACACGCTCCCAAATAAGAAACGCGAGAAAAAATAATTAAATACAATCGTAATTGTGTAATATGCTCGCCCCGCCATCTTCCGAACATCTGTTAACGTCAACACACCTGAGAGCGACGGATTAGATCGCTCTCTATCGTATGACAATGAAATGGTAGGGAAAAAGAGAGACAACGATAGTGTATCCGTTCGGTCTTTGATGTGGAAGTGACAAAAAACCCAAGCTTCCTGTGTCTTTCGTATCATTTGAAAAAGGAATAATGCTTATACAGTATATGCTATTGACGGAGATAAATCTTTTATTCATGGTAAATTTTCGATTGGAAAATAAGTAAGCACTATATTTACCTCATTAAACAATGCATTTGACGCTTATACTTGAATTTAAATAAATACAAAAAGCTCGATACAAATTAAATACTGTCGAGGTAGTATTTTAAAAAAAAAGCTCGATTCCGAAAGTAATTTATTACGAGTCAGAAGGCGCTTTATACTTTTTCTTAGATACATTCTTATTCTGAAAGATTTATAATGTACATTGTACAATATCAAATTTCATCTATGGTTTACAGGATGGAAAAATTTGATGGTTACTGGAAGGAAGCTCCCTTAAATCCTTGAGTTAGTTCATTTCACTTAAAGGAAACATTATTTTATTTTTAAAAAGAAACAAAACCGCTTTCAAAGATTTTCTAAAATTTGCTTGTCTCCCTCGGGAATCGCTAAGATAAAAATAAATTTAAGTCAAATGAGCTAACTTACGAGTAAGAATTTTAGGTAGTTTCCCCCCAGGGCCCGTCAACTTTTGACACACTGTATATTGATAATTATAATATGATATTGTAAATTTAAATAGAAATATAGGACGCTTTTCCAGATTTATTTTTAATACTCAACTAGATGAAACGCAGAATGTTTCTACTGAAGTAGTCGTCAAAGTTTAGGGTATTCCCAAACTAATACCAAATTACTAATTATGAACTAATGACTTATTTTGTCCAGCGAACGATTTTAGTTTAATTTGGTTTAATAAAAAGAAAATCGTGAAAGATTGTAATATTTTGCATATACTGCGCTACATATGAGGTTTTGACGTATTCCATACAATGTGGACTTTTTAACAATTCGAAAATAGAATGTTTTTAACTTAACCCTTCCATATTTGACAAAAAAGAGTTTTTTATATTTAGAACGCGACGCGGCTTGAATAAGAATTTAGTTCTTTTGAATTTGGAAACAGTTCGAAAATGGAACTCGTTCGAAACTTCGAAATATGGAATAACGGGCGTTTCCTTTTACGTTTTTTACTGAATATTGTTATGGATAAAACAATTCATATTGAAGATGCGCATCTCAACAGAACAGACTTAAGTTTCTCTTTAACCAAAATAATGGAATTCTTTATGAGCCGTTTAAAATATTGCTTATATGGTTATTTGAATATTAGACTTATGTATTGTATTCTGCCCGTTCCTCTTGATGTCTACTCACACTCACCACTAGTGAATGTATTGTATTGCCTTGTTTTAGTATGTACCTATCGTCTGTCATTTTCTGTTTAAATAAATACTAGTTAGTCTTAAGTTTAATCAAAATACATAAAAAAACTTTAAAATACAGTTACAGATCACCCTTTCTTTTCAATAAAAACGTCGCAAAATGTCATTACGTACATTTATCTTCATAAAATATCGAATGTCGGAAATTCCCACAAAGAATCTTACGCAAAAGGGTAATTTTGATAAAAAAATGCAACAGTAATATTTTGACAAAACTGCAGAGTCATGTTACATCGAAAAAAAAAAAATACAGATTCCTTAAGGATACGGGAATAAAAGGATTGTATCAAAAAGGTGACTTTTTTTTAGATTAAACTTTGACATCTGGTGTCGAGAAACGGGAAGCGCGGAATCCAACACAATGTAAGAAGTAACGAAGTTTCTTACGTTTTTTTGTTGATTTTGTGAACATTGTAATTTTACAGAAAGAGTTAGATGTGATATCTGCTACGATGTATAAATACGTAGTTTATATTTGTCAATAACATGTTGTACATGTGATTTTTTTAAGTTACAGAATACAACTTCAAATAACGATTAAATAATATTTCAGATTAAAATTTTCATTAATAAAGTACATAAAACTTCAAAAAGACATACATTACCGAGTAACTGTCCTTTGTATGCCCAGCAACCCTATACCAGATTTCAGGATGATGAATAAGTGAATTGAAATAAACTATAACTTAAGTACCAAGTTATCGTCTTGGTAAGCTTCAACTTTGCCCATTTGGAGTGAGTGATTTGGTATACAGAGGACTTCTCCTTGAAAAATTAATAAAAGGGGCGATTTCAAAGCGTTTCCACCGCGGCGGTTTTCTTAATTCGTGTTCCAGCAAATACAGCAAGCGGTGGTGATCACAGTTAACTTTTATTATAAATGATAGACGGTACCCAACTAGCAAAAGTAAGTACTATAAAAGTCCATAGAACGTTTCCAGAACACTAATTAGTGTTTCATACATGTCCTATAACGTTGATGTAAACGTTTACTCAGGCAGGTTTTGGCACAGTTATATCGCAATTTCGTGACATAACCGTGTTATTGTGGCTCCATACATCACATTTTAGTGCTATAGTTATACTAAAACCGCGACGTGTAACACTTTTTAAGCTTTTAACAGTGATTGTTGAGCCATCTACATCACAAAAAAGTTACAAAAAAGTAGTCAGAGTTCTGTTAATGGACTTTTAAGTCCTATATTAGAGATAAGGGAGCTATTATAGTTCATCCGTAAAGTTGATGTGAGTTGTGAGACGGTGCGTACTGCTCGGAACTAAAAATCTCCTTGGTAAGTAAATTGATTGAACTACACATTTAAAGCAAAATGGCTGCTCACTGTTTGTGAAATTAGTGTTATTGTCTTAGACTCCCATTTTTACTTGCGATTGAAGATTTACGTACAAAGTATACTAGTATTATAAACAAAATTTTCATGCGCCCCCTTAATTATTAATATTTATGAAATTAAAATCACGAAAATATATAAATTTCTCGATCGCTGGTATAAAAGTGTCTTCGTGCTTACTATAGGCTTACTATATAACGTCTATCAGGTCAGTCATTTGCCGCCATGACAAAAATAGGGTTCCTTGACACCTGTTAAACCGTATAAGAAACCTTTGATGTCATTATGATATTATTTGGTGGTACATGTTCCTTCCATAATATATTTATATAATTTGCAATGTATGTTACAGGATCACTTTTCACAAGTAATTGTATTATTAACAAATTATTGGGTACCTACTTATACCCAGATCCAAGATCAATATATATTTTTTTCTTTTCCAGTACGTACAGTAAGATGGATTACGACTGCTTTTTACGAAAAGATGATTTTATGCGCCAATCTGATTTGGAACATTATTAAACATTACTTGCTGGGGTGGTTTCATTCGTATTATTATTTTGTACGGAACCCGGCCTTGCTTAGAACAACGTGGTAAGAGGATAGTACCATACACCAATATGTCTGTCTTGTTCTAAAAGAACATTTTAAATTTCTACTATTGGACATTTTGGCTGATTATAAGTGGTCAAATGCTACTTTTATATATCAGAAAGGCCCATTAAAAGTATTTCAAACTCTTTAATACAACTATGAGACGTAACAGTTACCAAAACAATGATTTCAAGACTTTTTAGTGTTTTAACAGTGTCCTCGGGGCAACTATAGTATTTGTCCTATAGCAGCTATTTGGAAATCTTTATTTCACAAATCCGATACATACCAGTGTTAAAGAAATCAATAATAGTACATTATTATCCTATAATAGTATTCTTTTAACAATTATAGTACTTGCACTATAATACTCATTTGGAAGCGACAATAACACATATTTGCCTTAAAACGGTAATATATGTTCCTTTAATAGGACAAGGAAGCTCTTTAGTGGTATAACAGAATCATTTATAGTGCAGCGTTAAAGGCATGATTTAGGACTGTAATGTAAACGTTTACATCACTATTAAACAGTACTAAAGTGCTGTATAATATTATACAGCTGAAAAGTGATATAAGTTGCTTTTATAAAACACATGGTCATAACGAAAACCTTTATAACGCTTTAATAGGACTCTTTAGTGATAAAATGATTTCTTAATGGACTATTTTGCTGGTTGGGTATAGAGGCGACATATATGATTTAATCAAAGGTCGTCATTCGATAGTTCTTCGCTATCTTCGCGGTAATTATCTAAAGATACTAATATAATAAAATAGTAATAAAAAAAATAACGGAAAGACGCCTGAAATCTACCTACAATTACACGCTACTAAACAACAATAGTTCTAAACTCAATGGTAAAAGAACAACGGTAAAAAAATAAAACTAAACGAAAATAAGTAACACATTCGACTTCGAATCTTACAGAAAATTGCCTAAATTGAAGACCATTTCAAACAAAGGCCTCTTTAGCTGAAATAAAAATCGAAATTTCCATAATTTATCGCAACCACCTGTTAAAATTTGGCGCTCGCAAAAACCTCCATACACTTTCCCACACTAACATCGAGTTCGATTTTAATTCCTCCACCCGAACCGACGACATAACACACTGATTACAACTCGAAAAAGTTTTCGATCAAAATAGGTATAATTACAGATATTCGACTAAGCGGGCGGCGAATTTTCCAAAAATTACGCGATCGCAAAAAGTATGAGTTGGACGGCGACAGCGTAAGGATGTAACCCGGGAATCAAGGTATTTGCGCCTCTGCTTTTGTTTTGTTCGGGTGCTCGTTGATTTTAGTGTAATTTCGTTTTTAGGTATAAGTAACTGATAAATCTTCTAATATGGCACATTATATAGTTCTTAATCATCCGACTGGTCTCCAGTTTGGGTGCGTCCCACGAGATATAACTACATAATATATAATTTCATATTAATAACGTTCACAAGATATAATGAACGTTTGCTATAACATCAAATTCAATATTTTTATTAGGAATAACAGTTATTTAAACTAATACTCACTTAGTATAAAGTTTTTTTATATAACGTTCAAATATTCTAAATTTAGTTTATATAACATGCATAACGTATATCGATCATAGTATATACTATCTTTTAGTACAATGATTATAAAATATAATAGCGTATGATATACAAAATTGGTTATAACTGCTACTCCTGTAGAAAACAAGAGGTTGCCAGAACAGTAGGTAGGCTTATATTAGGTCAGAACATTTAAGCAACTAGAGTTATGCACGAGTTCTTAGCTACGAAAAGGCTTAAAAAGGGGGGACGGGGGGGCGAAGCCCCCCCCCCCAACGGGGGCTCGGGGGGCGAAGCCCCTCGCATGGAAAAAAGCAGACAGAAAAAGTAGTTTAGGTTGAGTTAGGTTTAGGTTAGGTTTGAAACTGCGTCCCCCAACGAAAACTAACTGCTGGCAGAAAAACTAGGTTAGGTTAAGTTAGGTTTAGGTTAGGTTTGAAACTGCGTCCCCCAGCAAAAACGAACTGCTGGCTGAAAACTAGGTTAGGTTAAGTTAGGTTTAGGTTAGGTTTGAACTGCATCCCCTAACAAAAATAAACTGCTAAAAGAAAAAGTAGGTTAGGTTAAGTTAGGTTTAGCATTATGCATTATGGTGTTAGATGTATTGTATAATATACAATATAAAGCTGAGATATTATGAACGTTATGCATAATGATGGTTATATACAATGATATTATACTTAACAAACGTTATGCTTAATAAAAATAGATAATTTGATATTATACAAAACGTTCGTTATACACCTTGAACCGTATACAAAACAAGCTTATACAATATGAGCGTATATAATATGAATATTATAGTATTAGTTCTTATATCTTTTATTACTTACCCCTCCAGTTTAGTGCAAATGTTATTGAAATAATATTTGTACAGAATCCTTTCTTAAAAAACTGTACTTTTTTAGACTGAAAGAAATCCCACGTCTATCATCCGTTTTGATTCTATTTTTTACCTTTTATACTTATGTGCACCTATTTCGGAATGCATTTCATGGACTAAGGACATATTTATTTTCCTTATTTCTAATACGATATACGCAAAAATCGCAAAATAGGCGCATATCAGACGTCGATTTGCGGAAAACTAGCCCGCTTAAACCTGTAATATATTTCTAATACCTACCTACATCCATTTTTAAAAGTTTTCCAATCAAATTCACTTATGATCTTCAAAATAATAAAAAAATCTTACTTATCCTATTTCACAACCTTCCAGTCCTAGCCCAGTGCTGTCTCCCTCTTATGAAAGAAACACCCTGCCCTCTCGCTCTCCGCGGAATTCAAAAATGGAACACAAAAATGTTTCCCGCGCAAAATGACTGGCATAGTTGTCGAACTGAGAAATGTCAGTTTTGTTCCAAATTTGAAAATTAATAACGAGTCCCCGGCATTTTACCTCCGTAATTAGAAATATTTTGTTATTTAGCATTTTTTGCGGCCAGATACGGAGATTGGCTGTTATAAATAGGTCGCGATGTTGCCTTTTTATATTAAAAATCCAACCTTAAGCTTGTTTTATCACTCTTATTGACAGTTTACTTATATTTGATTTTGATTCTTGTCTGATGAAAGCTTATAGTTTAAAATGTAACTGAGCAGAGTTTGAGGTAGTTAAAAATAGTTTGGAATGTTTACTTGTTAGGATTAGGTCCTATTTTTCTGCACAAACTAGTAGCACAGACGGTCATCGAATGTAAAGTTGCTTTACTTCTTACTTATAAAAGTATTGCTGATTTCTATATTCTCAAGTTCGAAACAAGCATGGGCTGCATGCTGAAGGAAAGCGGAATTAGCAGGCATATCACACATTAAGGAAATACACAATTCGTTGGTGTTAAATATTGACACTAACACAGATTGCGCCATTTAATTCAAATTAATTAATTTCTTTATTCCTGTCCATTTAGGCGCAGTAAAATAATAATACTCAGCTCAATTAAAGTTATAAAAAATATATCACAAAAATAATTTGATTTAAAATTGTTCAACTCAGTTAACCCAAGACTACGACGGTCTGACCCACCTGCTGAATCTGCGCTTCACAAAGCCGCTGGCACAATGCGCGACCCTCGCCCTAGCCTTTAAAAAAACATTGACAATTACAAAAAAACGGAAAGATGGCAAAGGTGTCTCAATTTTTGACAAAAAGTTCGCCAAGGTTAAGACCCATGGGAAAGAGTTAGTTACGCTTAAAAAACGCCTTTTCGCTATATCTTCCGTATTTTTTCTAACTGTTCAAAGCGAGGGTACCGTTCATTGTGCCGGTTTTAAAAATCGCCGAATTCACCCCTTTTGCAGATGATGCGAGATGCGTGAGATACTTTTTTCTATTTTGTGCCGTTTGATTTATAACTGTTTGTAGTAATTTGAGAGTTTTATGGATTTCGGAGTCGTAGGAGATTTAATAACGGTTTTGGCACAAAAGACGCTGAGTCATTTCCTCTTTTGAGGCTTTTTTTGCGGGAATCATTCGAGTACTAACTGTAATATTTTTTATACGTAGATAAATAACAAATGGCGAGTAATTTTATTAGATTGTCCATAGTGATAGTACGTATCATAAGCGCCATTTGTATGGAACTTCGCTTCTAACTCACCCGCAACTCGCAAGTGTGATAAGTGAGATAGTTTTACAAAAATTAAACCAATATTTTTATACTTTCTTAACCATACCTTATTTCCTTTACTGGCTATTTTTCTTTTTTTCAATTCCTTATTCAAAAAACTCTCTTTTTATCTCCATTGTGTTTTTTCTTGCAATCAGAGGCGATTGTCAACAAGCTTTGACCAGCGGACAAAAAATGGCAAAAAGGTCACTCGGGTCATAACTTACACCTTTGTACTGTAAATGGGGTCAATTTCTTTGGTCTATTTTAACCTCAAAAAGGTCAGTTGATACCCTTGCGAGTGCAAAAAATACAATGAATTCCAGAAATGTGTGTTTCTTGAGAAATTCGATATTGGTGTGACCCGAGGTCAATTGGGTCGAGTCTTATTGTTGGGCAGCGGAAGGGTTAAAAGATTGTTTCCTTGTGGTTTTGGTGAATGGTGTGAATTGATTCTGAAACGAAAGTAATCGTCCATTCCTTTGATGTTTTATTGCAATTGGTTTTCTTCTTTTTTGGTAACCATTGTTGACCAAATAAAATAATAATAAAATAAAATAGTTTATTTCTGCAAGTAGGCCCTCAAGGGCTCTTTTACAAGTCTGCAAATGTGAAAACTAAAAAATATAGATAATTTTTTGATTTGCAGATTTATGGGACACTTTATTGTTAATATCTTAGTTTTGATATTGCAGGACCTACTGTTATGATTTTTCCTTTAGTCCGTTTTCACAATTGCGGTTTCGCAATTGGCTACTATAGAAGAATAATTTTTCGCTGTTTCGCAATTAATTACCAAACAAGAATTTATATACGGTAACGTATATAAATTCTTGTTTGGTAATTAATTGCGAAACAGCGAAAAATTATTCTTCTTTAGTAGCCCATTGCGAAACCGCCATTGTGAAAACGGACTAAATGGATTTTCAAGCCTATTTTCACATGTCATTGTCAAAAAAAAATAATTTTGTATCATTAAGTTTTATGTATTTAAATAAACTGCCTCTATAATCACTAACCACATGGCTATTCTAAGCACGCAGCATTCAAAGACGTATTTTAAGGGTGAATATTCCAACCTCCTAATAATTTAGGCACTTCGTCATTTGCAAATCACATTCATCTCAAAAATCCAGTTTAAAAAACTAAATTAATGTAAAACAACCTTGAATCGCAGATCCCTTTGATTCGCGACCCTCTTCGTGGACCATTTCCCACGATTCACCCCAATTTTAGGGCTATCTTTCATACATACAAAAAAGATCATTTAAAAGTGGTATCTTTATACTTTTTAGTGAAAAAATTCTAAATTGTGACCCCATTTTGTGATGAGGTCGGTTTAAACTCTAACCCCGACTATTTTGATATCCGATACGGTTTTTATTTTTTATGTTTTTTTGTTGCAATCCATCATTTTGAGAAAGTGCAATGTAGCGATGAAAAATCTTGTGAGAACACTTGATATTCACCTCGTCTTGTGATGAAAAGATTGGGAATTACCGCTTAAAAACTCATGTTGGTTTAAAAAACTTTAGTGTAAAGTTCAATGTTTATGATATAGGAATATGTTACATTATGTAATGTAACATGTACTTACATATTTTTGTATGTAAAGAGAAAGACATGGTGACGCCACATTTATTGATTGTAAATAATATGTTTTGGATGAAATGTACAAAGATACTAATGTAGCTAATTAAATATTAACTGAACTAAAAGGCTGGTTTTTAAGATACTGTATTCTCTTTTCGCACCCAAAAATTGTGCATTCGCCAGGAACTGGACCCTCATTGCGTTTGCGCATTAGATTATATTCCCCTGAATGTCAGGTATTTTTTATGTCGTGATTCGCCTTTTTGTCATTATTCACGGAGTAAGGTCAATCCTATTTAATACGAACGTAGCCAAAATCGAGGCGACGCATTGAGAGGGTTAGGTTAAGGCACAGAATAAGTAATAGAATAGCACTACCTTCATATGTCTCGTTTTCTAACAAAACTGACCTTCGATAGAGAGAGACAGTCGGATCGCACCGATTTCGTCCGGTGGTTGGACCCAAACGTCAAATTTGTTAGAAAGAGTACTTACTCGTATTCTGTGTCTTTGGTATTGTTATTTCATCAGGATCCTGATTTCAGACATTACATAAGCCACACTACCTTTTTAATACTTTTGAGAAGTAAAGTTAGAATGTATATTGGTATAGTCTAAGATCCGAGTATAGAACGACCTTCACCGAACTGGTTAATGGATGAACCGTATTTTATATGAAATTAAATATGTTAATAAATATATTGCAAGTGGGTTGCCTAAAAAAATTCAGTCCAGAATATGATTAATTAAATTGAAATTGTATTGTAAAAATATCTCTACCAGTGTCAGCTAACAATATCTTTGAGTTTTGCATGCCAAATTATTGGTTAGATATGACTTGGCGCTAACTCATTTCTTACCACCTTTTGTAACCATATCTAAAGCAAATAAATTATTTCATTTCATTTCATTAAAAATTTAAGTTAATTTTGCACCTGGTTGGTATGTGATGCTAAGGACACGAGGTGCAAACTTAGCTCAACCGGTTAGTATGAGAAAGTTAGGATGAAGTCGGCACGGGTTCCCGTTCACAGAATGAGCAGATTTTTGGTTTAGGGGCATTTTAGCACATACGTGCATAGGTGCAAATTTAACTTGAATTTTTAATAAATCATATTCTGAACTGAAAGTTTTTAGGCAACCCACTTGAAATATATTTAGTAACATATTTAATTTCATATAAAATACTTTTCATCCATTAACCAGTTCGGTGAAGGTCGTTCTATACTGGGATCCTCTACTAGTATGGTAATAAATATCATAACTTGGCGAGACATTACTCAAGATAGAGATGAGTAGGAAAGTAGAGTGGCTTTAAGTTTGTTTTTTAGCAGCTAAATATTACGTTTTATTAGGGTAGTTACTCGTACCATACGCGTTACGTAGGCGACAAAGGTAGATGTTTTCGTGGCATGCCCCTTTACACTAAATGGTGGGTAGGGCGTGCAATACCAGGATTTCGAAAAACCGGAATTCCGCCTTATTTTTCCGGTTTTACTTCTTGTTATTTTCGTTTTTATAATTGTATTTTCTTCATTATATTGGACAACATAAACAGTACCTAATTGTTAGTATTTAGTTAAACATCTTTAAACTTACATGTTATATATTATGAATTACGGTCGCGCTAACCATTCTAATTTTATTATGCATTGTATCGGAAGTGGCGATCGGCTAGCATTGATTAATAATAAAATAACTAACTAACTAACTAACTTGGCTCAGGGACCCAAAGAGGGTCTTGGCCTCCGAAACGAGAGCACGTCATCTAATAATAAAATAACGATGATTTAATACAAATAAAAATAATATGATCATTTAAATTCTGTGTCTCTAGATCTAATCTAGCTTTAACAAATTTGTACGCCATTAGGCAAACACACAGCTCTGTATTTTTAACATAACACTTGTATTTGTATTACCTGCGATTTACAAATAATAAATTCTATTCTATTCTATTCTACGGACAAGTAGTCCAACTTCGGTCATTTAGGAGCGCGCGACACGTATTCACACAAACGCGCGGTGAGTGCGATCCGTACTGGAGCATTTTTACGCATTCTTAAAACTTTGCTTGTAGTGCGTTCTTACAAGGAGCGCACACATATAAGCGCGCGATGTATCTTTTGCAGGAAGAAAAATTACTGCTATCATACTGTGCCGCAGATGTAGTAGGTAGGTATAGGTAGGTTAGTGCAGTCTTCCCCTATCAGTCGTATCTTATGACTTCGACCCCTGACCCGTAGAAAGTACTGAGTACCTCAAGGCATTTGAGACTGACTCTGTCGCACACAGAACGGCATGACCGCCATACTATATTATGTCTATTGAATTCCGTCCTTTTGTGTTGGATGGGTTATTGCCATCAGTTATCGAAAGTTTTACGTAATTATTGAAATAAAATTTAGTTATCTGCAACTAATAGTACTTCGCGTCGAGATTGCAAGATCAAGAAGGTTCAAAATCCCTGCAGTTCCGTTCCGTTCGGTTCCGGTGACTTATCCCATCCAACAGTTCTGCAGACACAAGGGATTTTAAGGGGTTTTATGCAAAAATGATCATTTGACTAAAAGTGTTTCTGCGATACATGTTATGCGGAGTATATTTCTGACAAATAATATTATGCCAGATGAGGGTAACCTCCCCCACTCCCGCTCAGGACGTCAGCGGCTGAGAAATAGTAGATTGTGTCACAAGGGAGCAAAATGATATATTTACGGCGAGGGCGTACATTGAATCCTGAACGAAGCGAAGGATTCTACAATTGAATCCCGAGCGTAGCGAGGGATTTTAAAGTAGAATCCGGAGCGTAGTGAGGGATTCAAGTGTTAACGCCCGAGGTGAAAATAATTTTGCTACCTTGTGACACATACTGCTTTTCACACCGACTATGAGGAAAATTTAAATACAAACGCTACCTACCAAAATAACGAAATATATAGTTAATCAAACAGCATCACACATTTTTAATAAAATGAAATGTTAAATTGTTCAATTTATAGTCTCTTATTATTTTATTAAACGTGTATTATTTTTTACGGACGGGACGAATTTACCACTTCCATATTATATTTATGGCCCTCGCCTGCGGATCGGACCGCTAACACCTGTGACCATTCCTTATTATACCGCCCTCTGTGTGTAATATATTAATAAAGCTGTCTATGGTATGGCATATTCTAAGTAGGTTCAAACTAAAAATACCCTGTTGTCCTTGAACAGAAAAGTATCACTTTGATCCCTCTTATCAGGGATCGAAATACTTTTTTTTAAATAGGAGGTGTGAAAAAAAGATTACTTAACTCCGCTCCGTGGTCGACCGCGTCGTGTGGCCCTCGCGAGATTTACAAAGGAGCTGTGGCTCTTTGCTAAAAAAGTTTGGAACTCCCTGATCTAGAGGAATATATGCGGAATAAAAAAATAAAATATACACATTCGGACAAATAAAGTTATGCCTAATAAATGAAAGGATCATTCTTGAAAATTATCACACCCCTGTGTACACATATTGGTGAATATTCAGAAGATTCCGCCTCTTTAGAATGGCATTTTTGGTTATTATGTAGTTCTGGCCAAGCTCTACAAATTAACCAAAATGCAATTGAAATAAGCCGGAGTCTGCTTAATATTTGTGGGCAGGGAATGATGTCTTTCAAGAATCACTCAAAACCCTTCAGAGGTTAACTTTATTTCAGCATAATTTTATTTGACGGTTTAAAATAGCACATTACAAAACTAGGGTGGTAATACAAAGAAAGGCCGAAATCGCAGAAGTTTGCGGCCCGAGCTGCAAGCGAGGGACGTAAATATGCGATCGAGGGATTTCTTTATTACCTCCCGTGTTGTGTACATCATTTTATGTCTACACTTGACCAGAAAGCGGCTTTTTCCGTACGCGCGTGCGCATTGTGCGGAAAAAGTCACTTTATGGCCAGGTGTGGCATAAATTTCTTTACTCCATCCGCCTATTCTCTTTTACATCATTTCCACCATATCCCACAGGCATGTTAACATAAAACCATATTTCCATAACTTCACTTCCATACTGTACCTCGAACGCACGTCGAAAGAGCTGTTTCTCCGTAAAAAGTCGCAGGCATCTGCGAGCTAAAAATAATTTCCAACATTTAATACAAAAATTGCAATAATTAACTTCGTTACAGACCAATAAATTACAATGCGAGCATAAAGAAGTGCGCATGATACGCACACCGGCGCGCTGTGTGCGTACACACGCACACTGCGGCGAAAGGGATGTGCTGATTGCATCGATTCGATAGTTTGTGTTGTGTGTTTCGTATATCGATCATGTAATATATATTATTGTGAAAAATGCTTAATGACATAACATCCCTTTAATTATCTAACTACCTCTATTAACTTGACAACATTTACAATGTCACGTTAATAGACGTAGTACTTGAACCGAAAAGGTAAATAGTATAAGTTTTACTTAAATATTACGTGTTTGCTAAATATTAAGTGCATTAAATAAAATAGTTAAATAATTATGACAATCGCAAAGAATTGTTTTTATATGTGTGTAAGGGGATTTATATATCATATATATAATAATAACTCTATCTTGAACAACCAAATATTCTTGCGAAAATAATGATCTACCTATTGATCAGCGACTAAACGTATGCATAAATTATGTTATATTTGTTTGTTTAAATTTAATTTACTTCTCTACAAATTTGGAATACAATTTAATTTTAGTTTTTTATCATATCTCCATCTCAAATTATCGAAGGAAAATCGATAATAAACATTAATAACCCCATCTTGCCCCGCCCTATGCTCGCCCGATCACAAATACATTCGTATGATTTATTGTTAACACGAACAACAATTCATGTGTGGAAAGTATCATTGGCTCACGCACACAGATGCATGGCGACTACTTGGGAAAATGTTATGGATTTTTTGTTTAAAACTGGAATTGGCTTTTTGAAAATGGAATTCCGATATTTGAGTTGTGCCGTTTGCTGTGTTAATCGAACTCGGTATTGGCGTTAATAGCAGTTGTATATTCTGATTAAAAAAATGTTTTCTTTTTTTAGTTTATCTGATATTTGCGTGGCAACAGCTTTACTTTTAATCAGTCAATGAGATCGCAGTTAAGAACATTTGTATTTAGATTTAACAACAATTCTGTTGATGAAGTAATTGGGATTTGATTGTACTGATAGATAGCAAGTCAAAAAATTGTTACGTGCTATTGTGTTTTTTGTAGATACAATAGTATTCAAATTTTGATTTTGGGATGTAAGTAGATAAATTAATCAATAATGCGCTGTATTTGATGTTAATTCTACCCAACGCCTGAAGTAATAGGAGAAAGTTAACATCCTGTATAAATGTGCAAAAGTAATATTATTAAAATGAACCTTAGATGGGAGTTTTCCAAAAAAACGTGTCCGAAAAATTATATTTTTTAAAACTTCCCACATAAGTCGAATAAATCGTTCCATTGCAAGACGACAAAGAAGCAGCAAGAATACATCAGTCCCGTAGACACTTAAGACCTTTCTCCCCAAGAGCAGCATATTTGAAAGGGCCTTTTTGTAGTAAGCCCGAGATCGCAGATGTTGTAAATATACGATAGAGGGCTTTCTATATTTACCTTTCTTTATTTTACCTCCCGTGTTGTGTACCTACATAATTTTATGTCTACACTTGGCCAGAAAGCGGCTAGCGTGCGGTAAAAGCCACTTTATGACCAGGTGTGGCATAAAAGTAATTTTGTCTGGTATTTTTATTTTATATGTCTTAACTATTAATAGTATTGAAACAACTCCAAATTAGAAATCGATACATGAAGCGACGACTTACAACCAATAATAGTAAAAATTTGACTTTGAAAAAATCTAAATATTTAATTTTCTTTATAATTATTCTTACATGATATAAATATTCCGACCACGACAAAGCAGCAAGAACACGAGTCCCGTAGACACTTAAGCCCTTTCTCCCGAGGAGCAGCATACCGTAGCCAGTGGCGACTAAAAAACACGCGGCGAGATTGTTCGCGCCCGCGCAAATGTCAGGCTATTTCCGCGCGTGACGCGCCACGCGTCACGTGCAGGGTTAAAGTTGTCACAGGTCGTGTCAGTCGTGACGTAATTGTACACAATTTTCGTCTGTTAGAATTTACTATGATTTTTTTTTATTAAATATGTTAGGAAAATGAGGGGTATACATTTTTAATGTACGGGTAAACTTTTCCAAGGGCCTTTTTTTATTATGTAACTTCTCTTTAAATATTCGTAGTAAAGCTCACTTGTATTTAAACCACTACAAATTGGAAATCAATACATAATGCTGAATTTAAGTGCACGGGTAATTTTTTGAAAAGGCCGTAATTTTACGCCTTACCTAGCTTTCGTTTGTGACAATTTAGTAATAGATATGTTTTTTTAAGCTTTATATGTATGGGAATCTTATGCCTGTAATAGAAACACTTGGATTTATTTGTATTTCGATTAAGTTTTGACTAACAAGCTGCATAGGAAAAAATAAAAAATCAAATAACCAACTTTCAATGGATTTATTGTTTAATTATTAAAAAAAAACAGGGCTTGGTCCATTTGTATGCCAAATCTCAATCCATTCCATTGTTACCGCGTTATTTAGTAACAAACAACGAAACCTCCAAACATCTTTATAAACTTTCACATTTAAGGTACAGTCGGCCTCAAAAGTAGCTGGACACTTTAGTACTACGCCACGATACATATGTGTTCAGCAACTTTTGAGGCCGACCGACCTACATGGGGGTAAATCCGAATGAGGGGCAATTAAATTACAGATCGCAACAAATCCACGCAACATATTTATTGTAACGTGCGAGAGTGCAACTACGATAACTTTGCAGAGCGGAACATGGCAACACCTCCATTTAAAAGTCACATTTTCGTAGTAATTTGACTTTTAAACGTAGGTTTTTTTTTTTTAATTTATTTATTACCAAATATAAGTTTACATTTACATATATATATCATCTGCCAAACTGTATAACAGTTTGTTGGCAGAAACACTTTACCCTCTTTATGTTTTATCTAATTTACATTTTGTTTTCTAATCTAGTAACTGTAACCATACAATGATATAATACAATAACAACAGCATAAGGTACACAACAAACGAAGCCACTGTCAACTCACCACCTATAGACTTTAACGCGTTGCAATAAAGTTTACATTCGTTTACAAATGTACAATCAACAGTGTGTTCGATGGTAAGTACCTGTTACTTTCAACCTAATAGTAAACAAACAATATTTCTTACCATGAAATAGCTAACAGCTAATATAGGAAGGCGGTCTTATTGTTAATTACATTCCAGTCAGCCTTCCAGTAGCAAATAATTATTAATTTAATTTAACTTAACTTAACTTTACCATGGTGTTGCCATGTTCCGCTCTGCAAAGTTATAGTAGTCGCACTCTAACACGACTCTAACACGATACTATGCACGCCAATAGTGACTTGACGAATGGGGTATCCCAAAAAAATAAGGTCTAGTTTTTATATTTTTATTCAATAGAGAAGGCTAATTTAAGAAACTTATTTCGTTGTTTTTGCAATTAACCAAGTAAATTCATTTATTTAAATTTTTAAAGAAATTTTCATTATGACGTCACTACTCGGTCTGTTTGAGACTTGCTTTAAATTTTTGGGATATGTTTGTGCGTTTCTGTGAAATGTCATTGATTGTGTTTTTTGCCTGGCAACACTTCGTTTTTTGTCAAATAAAATAACGTTGACTTTGCCAATTCAACTATAGCATAGACTAGCCTAAGAGTGATGGGTTCAAAACGGACTTATAGCATAATCAATCCATTTTATTAAAGATCTTACATGTCATTTCGATGCATATTACTACATTCCGGACATGGATTATATGTAGTACTATGGTAGATCACAGATTAGATACAACTTACCAATCACGACCGTGACGTCACTAAATAAGGTCAAATGATAAATTACAAATAACTATATAACGCGACACTGACGCAGCAGCTACGACTTCCATCGAGGTGCACCGGAACAAGGCGACCTGGTTCGACCCCAGGCGCCTCCGGCACCCACCCAGTTCGATTCACTCGGGGTGGTCCAGCTAGCGACCTGGTTCGACCCCAGGGAACGCCACGGCTGACCACCCGGTCATATGATTGCTACGCCCACTAGGGTTGCAAGTTAGTCAGACCTGCAAAAAAAAAAGAGCGGCTATGACACTGCGACCGATGCGATAGAACCGCTTTGGTCGAAAGTCGTTTCCCTCTATCAGGCAAGCGGCAAACAACAAGACCTTATAGTATACTTACTAGGTAGTTAGTTGTATATACCTTGTATATTTTGTATATACCTTGTTGTCATATTGTCAAAATTTTTAAAGCAACAAATATTTTCTTATTTTTAGGGTTCCGTACTTCAAAAGGGAAAAACGGAACCCTTATAAAATCACTTTGTTGCCCGTCTGTCTGTCTATTCGTCTGTCAAGACGCTTTATCTCGAGAACGCGTGGAGGTATTGCGTTGAAATTTAAACCTAACGTAAACAAAAAAAATCGTTTATGCCGCAAAAAAACGTAAATTTCGACACTCTCAAGGAAACCAAAATTCAAAGGCTACTAAGCGTTGACTTAGAACTATGAAATTTGGCAAGTAATACCGGCTTATACTACAAGCATAGGGGAAAATCTGAAAACTGCAAATTCAAATTCAAAATACTTTATTTGTGAACAATAGCCATACACATAATCTCATAATATTAATGATTTATGCTAGATGGTAGGTAGGTACATTTTAAGTTTCGCTATGCTCTACCCTGGGCTAGGGTATACAAGTGATTCCTTACAAACTAGTTACATACAGACTAAGCTAAATTAGTATCTAGTTACAGTGTTCTCTAAAACTTATTGCACATCATCGTTTAGATACTCGTTGATACTGTAGTAGGCCTTTTCAACTAGATAAGTTTTTAGAGCATTTTTAAATTCTGCGTTCCTTTCGATATTCCTGATTTTGTGTGGAAGTTTATTAAAAATCCTAGGGGCCATTCCAATGACGCTCTTAGATAAAAGTGCAGTTTTTGATGAAGCAGCACACAGCTTATTGCAACGCCTTTCACTTGTAAAATATTGGAATTGGTCAGGATTTGATCTTACAAATAAGGCGATTTCGAAGATATATAAAGAGGGCACTGTAAAAAGTTTTAATTTTATGAAGTGGGGCTTACATGATTCAATAGATTTCAATCCACAAACTGCTCTTACACATTTTTTCTGCGCCCGGAACACTAACTCACGATTGGTGGAGTTACCCCAGAAAATTACTCCATATCTGAGTTTTGAAGAGACGTATGCGTGATATGCAGTCAATACAGCTGATTGGTTTACTACTTTACGTAACATGTGTAATGCGTAGGAGTACTGGTACAGTTTTTTACATACATTTTCGGTTTGGAGCTTCCATGACAAATTGTGATCTAGTACTATGCCTAAAAACCTTGCATTATCGACCTCTGAAATATGAAAGTCCTTGTAGACAGGTGTAGGATAGTTCAGATTTTTATTTCCGCGTTTGAAGTTCATTATATGTGTTTTGGTCAAATTTACTTTAAGATTGTTTCTATCCATCCACCCAATGATTGACTGTAAAGTTGTATTTATTTCGGACTCTAATGTATCAGATTGCGCATCGGTAAATATGACAGTGCTGTCATCGGCGAATAAAACCATATTGTGACTGGTAATTTGTGGAAGATCATTGATATATATCAGGAATAAAAGAGGTCCTAAAATACTCCCTTGAGGGACACCGAACCGGTTTATTCTGAGGTTTGATGAGTATACAGTTTCTTCTTTGGATGTGGGGTTGATATTTGCAATTTGTGTAGCTTGCTTTCTGTTACTAAGGTAAGATTTGATGAGTTCGTGGACATTTCCTCTGATCCCATATGTATATAGTTTATCTAAAAGTGTTTCATGACTGACAAAGTCAAAGGCTTTGGTCATGTCCATGTAAATTACAGACACTGGTAATCTATTGTTCATATTATTAAGTACCTTTTTTACCACATCAAAGATAGCCATGTCGATGGACTTGTTTTTCCTAAATCCTTTTTGTTCCTTAGCAAAGAGGTTATTAAGTTCAAAGTACTCATACAGACTATTATAAATTACTTTTTCTAAGATTTTGGAGATGACTGGAATCAATGCTATCGGTCTGTAGTTTTGTACATTGTCTTTCCTATCTTTTTTATGTATCGGTCGGATGACAGATGTTTTTAGCGTTTCAGGAAAACTGCCGTGTTCAATGCACATGTTTGTTATATAGCTAATCACTGGTGCAATAATATGAGACACTCTTTTGATAATTTTGGTACTAAAGCCGTCGTAACCTACGCTGTTCGTGTTCTTCAGTGAATTAATTATTTTATAGATATCATTTGGCGTTGTCGGAGCCATAAATATAGAGTTTTTAGTGTTAGGTGTCCAATTTTGTTTACTGCATGTATTACCGGGTTTTAAATTACTATTACTAGTGTTGCTGCTTGTCTGGGATATAATCGAAGAGCTGGTTTTATCTGGTACATTGTTTTCTACTACGTCTATAAAATAATTATTGAATTCGTCTGCAATAAGTTTAAGGTCGTTTATAACAACGCCGTTAACGTTTAAATTAGATATGTTGTCCCTAGGTAGATTACTTTTAGCATTATTTATGATTTGCCATGTAGTTCTTGCTTTGTTTGACGATTGTTTTATGTTGTAGTCGTTTTGAGCTTTTTGGATTAATTTAATAATTTTCTTAAGGCGATGCGAATACGCATTAAATATTTCCCTGTCTTTAGTTTCGGTCGATGTTCGATAGTTCCATAAAAGCTGCCTCTTACGTTTACAGCAAATGCGTATACCTTTAGTTATCCATTTCGGTTTTTTGGTTAATGAGACTTTAATTCTTTTCAATGGAAAACATAAGTCATACAACAGTTTAAAATCATCGATAAAACAATCGTAAGCATCGTTTGGGCTGTTTGCCATATACCGGGTGTGGCCTGTAATACGAGCAAAAAATTAAACCGTAGATTCTGTTCCTCAAATAATAAAACTTTTGTTCAACCACTTTTTAAAAATATGTAGTCCTTAGATTGTCTATTTTTCATACAAAGTAATTAGTATTTTCAATGTACACCAAAATCCGTCTAATTGACATTGCTTGTCAATCTTGTCACCCTACAGACGTAATCAATTTCGCAATACATTGCGTGTTCGGACAAACTTTAAAGTGTGCTAAAAATCAAACCACAAGCTATTTTTAAAAGTCGCTGAATAAAAGTTGTCTAGTTTGAGGAGTAGAACCTACGGTTTAATTTTTTGCTCGTATTACAGGCCACACCCGGTATGTACTGTTAAAGCTCAGCTGCTGTAAGGAGCAAATAAATTTTCCTATATTTTCGTCGCTATAGTCTCTTCTTCTTATGAACCAGTGCGTCAAAGCACAGGTTTTCTTAACAGGGCATTTTATTACTTGAGCTGTGTGATCTGAAAGAGCTAGTTCTATTACTTTACATTCCCCTCCACGTACATTCTTGAGGAGAATGTTATCTATACAAGTTTTACTAGCTGGACGTGTGGGCTGTTCTATTCCTATCCTTAAATTATAACTGGCTAATAGATTTTTGAAATATAGAGAAGCATTAGTGTTTTTAAGTAGGTCGATGTTGAAATCTCCGCAGGTAATTATTTTCTTTTTACTATAACAACAACTTCAGGTACATTTTTAATCACTACATAGTATAAAACAAACTCGCTTTCTCTATCCCTATCTATGCCTAAATCTTTAAAACTACGTAACGGATTTTGATGCGTTTTTTTTAATAGATAGAGTGATTAAAGAGGAAGGTTTATATGTATAATACATGCATAATATAATAGAGAAACACTGTGCGAAGCCGGGTCGGGTCGCTAGTTAAATCATAAAAAATAGACTTTACTAATGGAATCAAAATTTATAGGGTACTTTAGTATATGTACTTACAAATTTGTACGGAGCCCTCGGTAGGCGAGTCCAACTCGCAAATGTCCGGTTTTTTCTACCTCTGCAGACTTAGCGTAGACAGACTCTAATTTCAATTTACTCACATATGTGGAAGTGTACGTTACGCTGATACCCCTTTCGCAAAAAATTGTCTACTGTAAAATTGTTCTCTGGTGCCTGTCTGTCGCGTCACCTAAGGTCGATACATAATTAATAAAATCGTCAGTTATTGATATGTGGTACATTAATTAATAGTACATTACACTACTAGGGTGGTAATACAAAAAAAGGTCGAGATCGCAGATGTTTGCGGCCCGAGCTACAAGCGAGGGACGTGAATATGCAATCGAGGGCTTTCTTTATTACCTCCCGTGTTGTGTATATCATTTTATGTCTACACTTGGCCGGAAAGCCACTTTATGGCCCGGCGTGGCATAAACATATTTAATTACAGATAAGCCTCACACATCGTTACAATTTTTTCTTAGCTTATAGAGTGGGACACCTTTATAAACTATGACAGGGGTGGGCAAACCGCGGCTCGCGAGCCGCATGCGGCTTTTTGAAAGCCCAGGTGCGGCTCTTCAAATCCCCTTAAAAAAATTGGTATACAGTGAAAAACCTGAAAGAGAAAACTGCGGCTCTCCGAGCTTCCGAAACATCGATATTGTATAAAAAGTTTGCCGACTCCTGGGCTAGGAAAAAAACTACGACTGGGCAAAGGCTCTCGAAAGACCTTCTATTGTCAATGTTTTTTAATTAAACGGAACTGCTATGTTGCCAACTATTAATTAATTATTACGGAAAAAATAATTTTGAATTATGACGTGAAAAGAATAAAACAAATGCCAGTCGGACTCGCCCTCCGAGGGATCCATACGAATTTGTAGGTAGATATATTAAAGTACATGCCCTATAAATTTTGATTCCCTTTATTAAAGTCTATTTTTTTACGATTTAATTAAAAATGTATAGTTTCCAGATTTTTTTCTGTACTTGTAGTATAAGACGGCATTACTTGCCAAATTTCATAGTTCTAGGTCAACGGAAAGTACCCTTTGAATTTTGGTTTCCTTGAGAGTGTCAAAATTTAAGTTTTTTGTGACCTAACGGCCGTATCTGTTTTTCACGTTTGTTACGTCACTCAGAATTTTGATTTTTTTACAGCTTCAAGGGACCGTAAACTTGAGTATGTGATCTAGGGGCACGGCAGTGCCCCCGCCAAGTCGAGCAAAACAAAGGCACGGCCATACCATCCTTTTCTCGAAGCCATTTCAGGCCATTTTCAGCCTTCCGTAATTATGTACTGGCTAAAGCTAGAACCCTGAAATTTCAGGGATATATAGGGCATAATAGGACTTATATAGGTATATTCTCAATATCATTCAATTTGAACGAGTAGTTTAAGAATTATCGCATGTCAAAGTTCCTTAGTTTTGACACTGACTGACTGATTCACTGACTGATGATCATCATAATTCTTAGGTACTTCTAGCAGACTCACAGGCTCAAAATTTTAAGCATAGTTAGTTGTTAGCCTATTAAGTCCTAAAAAACCTCCAAATATTGCAATTTCAGTCACAGCTGCACACATAAGTTTGTAATCCTATACAAATAGATGCGATTACAAAGTTAATTTTGCAGTTCAAATTGGAAAAATAATGGATTGGCACGTAATAAATAAAGGAAGATCACTTACAAAAAGAAATGAGATCCCATCAAAAACATTACATGTAAAAAGATGCAAGTCTCGCAACGCAGTTCTTTTACAACAAAAAAGTTTTGAGATGTAGTTGAGTGTGATCTCCACGCGTTCCCGAGATAAAGGGTCATGACAGACAGATAGCCACACGGACAAACGGACAACAAAGTGATCCTATAAGGGTTCCGTTTTTTTCCTTTTGGAGTACGGAACCCCAAACACATGTGTGGAAGTATACGTAGCGCTAAAACCCCTCTCACAAAAAATTGCTTACTGTTCTACAAAATGGAAAAAGGTGCTCTGGCGCCTGTCTGCCGTATCGCATAAGGGCGATACATAAATAGTCAGTTAACCCTTATAGTACGTTACACAACTAGGGTGGTAATACAAAGAAAGGCCGAGATCGCAGAAGTTTGCGGCCCGAGCTGCAAGCGAGGGACGTAAATATGCGATCGAGGGCTTTGTTTATTACCTCCCGTGTTGTGTACATCATTTTATGTCTACACTTGGCCAGAAAGCGGATTTTTCCGTACGCGCAGCGTGCGGAAAAAGCCACTTTATGGCCAGGTGTGGCATAAAATACATTTTTTTTCTTTCCTTACTAAACAAATACGTGGATTTTTTGATGTTTCGACATTATAATAAGAAATTAATTACATACTTAGTTAAAAACCGCCAAACACACTCGACGAAAACCTTCAATTTCACTTTTTCTAAATTGCCGCCATCTTGCTAATAATTGCTAACCTCAAAAGGAAAAAATGGAACCCTTATAAGATCACTTTGTGGTTCGTCTGTCAAGACCCTTTATCTCGGGAAAGCGCGGAGGTATCGAGTTAATACTATATACTCAGGTCTATGACCCCTTGAAGCTCTGTAAAAAAATCAAACTTCTAAGTTAACGTAAAAAAAGATTGGACGTCTATGCCGCAAAAAACGTACATTTCGACACTCTCCAGGAAACCACAATTTATAGGGTACTTTCCGTTGATCTAGAACTATGAAATTTGGCAAGTAATACCGTCTTATACTACAAGTATAGGAATAGATCAGAAAACTATACGAGTAGGTACATTTGTAATTAAATCGTAAAAAACATAATCTTAAAATAAATGTATATTTAAAGTATTTGTACGGAACCCTCGGTGGGCGAGCCCGACTCGAACTTGTCCGGTTTTTTTTAATACAGTTTGGCCAATAAACGAGTATTAAAAATATGAAACTACGTTAGTTTTCATTGCAGAATCACTCTTAAGTATATACAAAATAAATATTTCTAGTTTTCAAAAACGAATTATTTTTTACCCGACTGCGGCGAAGCCCAAAGGAGGTGTTTGATCTGTACGTATGTATGTAAGTATGTATGTATGTCCGTTCCTATGTCCGTTCATAACTACTCAACGGCACATCCGATTTTGATAAATGATACATCATTAGATTCGTCTTGGTGGTGCGAGTGTCACTGGGTTCGTTAAAATAAACAAAATGGCGGATTTTATGCAGTTTCAAAATGCACCGCGGTCGGTTATTGATTATGTAGGCTGCATCCTACACAATGCATTTAAGAGTTACAGAAATTGGGTACGTTAATAACGCATATTCCATTACATATAAATTACCTTGAAGTTATACCTTGTTTCATTTTTAACCCCAGACGCAAAAAGTGGGGTGTTAATAAGTTTGACCGCTGTGTCTGTGTCTGTCTGTCTGTCGTACCGAAGCCCTTAAAAGGGTGAACCGATTACAATGCGTTTTTTTTTTATTTGAAAGCAGGTTTTATATCGATGGTTCTTCTTAGACATATTTAATTAAAATAGGTCATATCGCGGTTTTTTTATTTAAGTTTTAGATTACAAAAGTCTTAGGAAAATCGTTTTAAATCCTCAAAAATGATACAAAAATGCTACAATATTATATCCTCTGATATTCTAAAATAACAGTTAAAATTTCAATTTCAAATGTAACGTAGTATTTGATAGGTATGATCGATAGGTAGGTACGATCTTTTTAAACTAATAAAAAACAAAGAAGCATGCAGCCCACCTGAAAACAGAAATTGAATGAATGAATGAATGAATTAACGTTTATTTAGCGCATAAACACAGCACACACCAAAAAAAATATTTCAATAAAAAACGTAAAAAACGGCGCTAAAAAGGGTCACCACTCAGCATTGTGCCATAGCAAGCCATGGCGCTGATTTTCAGTAGTGCCTTTAAACTAAAACCCAACTCAACGCAGAGAGAGATTTGAAAATTGCTACTGTATACAACATGTAACGTTTAATGCACAACATTACATTCTTATTATTATTTGACGACCGCTTTAGCTTAGTTGGTAGTGACCCTGCCTAAGAAGCAGGAGGTCCTGGGTTCGAATCCCGGTAAGGGCATTTATTTGTGTGATGAGCACGAATATTTGTAGCTAAGTTTCTTACCAGAGTCTTCTTATCTAGGCTGTAACTTCACATGGCGGTGTGGCGAAAGCCCATGGGGTTTTAGTCGGTGCAAGCCCGACATAACCCGCCCTCGCCCCCGAGAGGACAGGTATGGCATGGCAATGGTTAGGCATATGACCCCATGACAAAATAACTGGCCAAGAGCATGTCGGACCATGCTCAGTGTAGGGTTCCATAGCCATATTTATAAGGTAAAACATACGATGTAAAAAAGTACAACAACAAAAGAGCGTATCTTCATAGCAATTACGTCCTTTTGTTGAGAAGCGCAGTTTATCGGCAATAACTCAAAAACGTTACATTCGATCTTGTTGAAAATAATTTTCGTTGAAAGTATTAATTAAGCGTTACCTTCGTGATTTTTTTTCATATTTTTCTGACGCATGGTTTAGAAAATAGAGAGGGGGGACACAATTTACACAACTTTCGGAGCGATTATTTCCAAATACATTCACTTAATCAAAAACATTATTTAGAAACCTTATAGTGTTTTTTAAAGAGCTGTCGAACTATGTACCACACGTTGATATTAGTTGAAAAAATTTTTTTTTACTGTCTTTAACATGTATGGAGTGCCCCCCCTAAAAATATTTATTTTAATTATTTATATACCAAACTAAGTAGCGGCTCATAAAAGACACCTATATTCCAAATTTCATCAATATCCATCATGTAGTTTTTGAGTAAAATGCCTGTGACATACGGACAGACAGACAGACAGACGGACGGATATGACGAAACTATAAGGTTTTTGCCATTTTGGCTACGGAACTCTAAAAAAAAGGTTTTAGCCAACCGGCAACTAAAACTCCCATTAGTTCGATTTACTCACTCTACATAAAGACAGGTATATTTATTTAAAATTTATTGCACAAAAGAAAACTTATCGTACAAAAGGCGAACTTAATGCAGGTTGAATATCGAAATATCGGATACCAAACGGAATTAATTTAATTTAATTTTGAATTTTAATTTAATGTTAAAACTTAATCTGTAGTTTAAATTTCTAACATTAATATTATTATGCATGCACCATCTTGACTAGGGCATGCTCCCGGTACTGGATTTCCATACAAATACGGTACCGGAACCGGGAATTCCCGGTTCTCGCCATACAAACTCAGTACCGGCAGCATGCCCTAATCTTGACTCAAAATATTTGTATGCCCTGTGTCGCCACAGGGCATACAAATACAAATTTTGAGACATAGTTATACATAATTATAACAATTTCAATGTAACACCCATGCCCCGGTAACTCAATAGAAAAAAAGTGAACCGCTTTGCTTTGATTGCCATCTACCTTACATTACACGTACCACTTGGCCTTCTTTTAATATACGTAATGATGTGAATGTAATTAAATAAACAAAATATATACCAGATAATACATATAAAAATCGTGTGAATATAAAAATATATTTAAATTTAAATTTCAATTGATTAAAATTAACCACTCATGATATTATTTATTGTTTGTTACATGGCAACAATAGTCTGTCAAGGCGGTGCTGGCTGGTTGGCCATAACATTCCCAAAAAAAAAGAAATCGGTGCTGGTTGACATCAATCAAATAAAAAATGTCGGGAAATTCGTCGAGTGCAGTATTTTCCATTATTTATTTCATTTCAACGTCGAGTTCAGCATTAATTCCCCCGTTGTATGTGCTGTTACCCTTCTGCTGTGTTAAGTTTTGTTATAAACAAAATGTCGGTCAGAATTTTCTGACTACCCGGCCGCAAAGTTCGTGACGGAGAAGGTAATTATAATGTTCTGGGTTTTTTTATCAAAGTGGTCTACTATAATTTAGACACGGAAATCACGGAATTGAAATCGCCTATAAATATCCAACAAATTGAACCTTTTACCAATTCTATAATAAATGTTTCGTGGTACTAAATAGGTTTGCGTATTTCGGAGTTGATATCATCTTTAATACTTTTTCTTTTTCAGGGATCCAATTGCATAGATTTCGGAATCCTGCTAGCAATCCAGAAAAATTTAAAATATCGAAGCACAGTTGTGGATCTGACTTTTAAGGGAAAGATGATAAGTACATTTTCTTGTGAATTTAAAAACGAATGCGAAGATAAATTCACCTTTGAAATAAGTAGGTATAAGTAAAACTAGAAAACGGAAACTGGTATTTTTATTTACACTGCTCCTTAGTAATCCTCTTTCAAACTATGCAGTGTGGCACGTCTTAGAAGTTACGTAGAAATAAGTTTTTAGTTTAGGTCACTAAATTTAAATTAATTTGCTTTATTGGGCGCATTTAATTTAAACTTGGTGATTGTAATTAGAAACTTATTTCAACGTAACTTCTAAGATGTGTCATACCATGCCAAACTATAATTGCCTATATATACGTAGCTATATATATGTGTGTATGCGTGTGTGTATGTGTGTGGGTGTGGGTGTATATGTGTGTGTAGATTTGTTGACGTGTAATAAAGGATAGATGGCAGCACAAGTACGATGATTAGAAATTTGGCCGAGTTGCCTGTCTATAACCTAGTATAATATTGTAGTCTTTGGTAACACCTACAAACCTATGTTCACAAATAAATCATTTGACTTTGACTTTGTTGATCCGAACCTCTCCCGCTGGTCCGTTGCACACTTAGAGCAATCAGTGAAACTTCCGTGGTGGTCCGTGGTTAAGCGACCTGTAGGCTTATGATGCTACGCTTTGTCAAATTGTAATGCGATAAATAAATGATAAAGCATCCGTCACGTTCTGACAAATAGTGTGTGAGAGTGACGGATGCTTTATCATTTATTTATCGCGTGACAAAGCGTAGCATCATAAGCCTTACTGAGTACTGGTTCGATCCTAGGGAACGCTACACGCCCCCACTATGTTCGATTTTTACAACAGCCAGGCTCGTTAATACAGTCAGCGTCTTACTTAAATATTTTTCCTAAAAAAAAACCGACCGCGGTGCACTTTAAAAGTGCATAAAATTCCCCATTTTGTTTATTTTAACGAACTTTATACCCAGTGACACTCGCGTCATCAAGACGAATGTATCATTTATCAAAATCGGTTGTGCCGTTGAGTAGTTACGAGCGGACATAGGAACGGACAACATACATACATACAGGTCAAACACATAACCCTCCTTTGGGCTTCGCCGCAGTCGGGTAACTACATTGAAGATGGCAACTACTAGACGTCTACTTTATAAAAGGTAACAAGTATGTATCCGACATAACTAATTTAATACGTTTTATAATATTGTCTTCGGTTTCCGGGATTATCACTCATTGTAATAAACAACTTAAATGGATTAAATCGCGTATAGGTATATATTACTTAATTTTGACGTCCCGACGTTTCGTAACCCTTTTCAGCGTTCGTGGTCGCGGGTCTTTCCGCGTTTTATTACAATTCATACGATTTAGTTATGATGGAAATGGATAAGTTAGGTAATAAACTGGGTGGGTAATAGATGTCTGGAAGACATCGATTTTAGCTATTAGACCTCCTATTGTTTACTTATACTGTTAGTATGGGTTAGGTGTTCAAAGGTTGTATAAGAGATCGCTCTTTACAAATAGGTCCTTCTATTTATCTTCACACTGTTAATGTTACTTTAGACTGTGTATTTCATTATTTCGAGGTGTAAAATATATTGTTTTGTTTTCTAATTTCTCTCTTCTTTTTCGTTTCGCTCTTGGCAGAGCGGGGGAGGGTTAGAGGCTGTTGTTGCCCAAATTATTAGGTTGGTGTTTTTAAATTAGGCTTTGGTATATTTCATACTATTTATTGCATTGTAGAGTTTTAGTTTGATAAATAGGAGAGCTAGTGTGATTACAGGCGTATAAGGCTTTACATCTTAATCCCGGGGGTGTCAACGCAGTGGTAATATTAATATTAGGAGACAATCTTACACAAATCGAACTAGCCCCATAGTAAGCTCAATAAGGCTTGAGTTATGGATACTAGACGACCATATTTATATATAATATGTAGATGCAAATACTTAAATACATAGAAAACATCCATGACTCAGGAGCCCGACAATGTCGGAAGGAAGTTCGTTAAGTCATTCATTAGCAACAGAAGTAGGAGCCGGGAGTCAACTATTGGATATTACGTGTCAAACACCAGAACGTTTACCTCATACATCTGTAACATACGTATAATGTGGGTATACTTACTTATACATATACGAGTATAGGGTAGATCTATGTATCTTATGTCAGTCTTGTATTAAACGGCCAACAAGTCACTATCCCTGGTCGTATTCCTGGATTTTATAACATCTATCATTAACTGAATTCCTAAACATGATATTCCAAGAACTTATAATATAGTGCTCCGTCAAACTTATCCCTATAAGGGATCCATTCCAGTCAGCAAGACTAATTAAGCGCTAAATTATTAATCATAATCACGCTCTATAAAATCGCCCAAGTAGAGAGCCATAAGAAATGTGTTGACGTTTCTTCTCTACATGATTATGATTAAGTATGGTCAGCATATTAGACTATGGTGTATTGATGGATGAAAACCTACATAATAATTATACTTCTTCTTTTAAAATACTAGTTAGTAACTGTAGTAACTTTTGCGTAAGTTATCAAGTATTACAGAACCATTTGTTTTAATAGTTGGGTGTATTTTCAAAAACGTAATTTTGCTGTCATGACATATTGGCGAATACTGAGAAGATTCTGCCTAATTAGAATTGGATTTTTGGTTACAATATAGAATCAGTCAAGTTCTAACAAGTAAACAACGAATGCCAGTCCAGTGAGGAGGAATCTTTTAAATATTGGTGGCCAGAGAAATTACGCCAGTGAAAATACACCCAGTTATTCTGTTAGTCGGGGCAGAGACAAACCCAAAAAAATAAAGATCATAAAAATCGATCCACCCGTTCTCGAGTTATAAATGGTATAATTAAACCGACTTTATTCTTTGTATATAGAGATTAGATATAGAAGATTTATTAAGACACAATAAAGTGCAAAGTATGTACAGCAAACAAATTTATTATTAATTGAAAAATTATAAGATATCGTAATCTAATCGAAATTAATCTTAGGCATGATTTTATTCCATACAAGATATTAGGTCATCGTAAGGACTAAAACTAAGTTACTTTACTAAAAGTACTATTTAAACCGCGACCTCGCGAATTGAAGACGAACCGTGTCGAGTCAAAGGTCGCTCCAATTCTCTCCCTTCATAAAAACCGACCACAGTTAACCCTACTAAGGACCCTTTCTTATGTTTTTTGGCAGAAAAAAACGCGTCGCGCTCCGACCGAGCGTAGACATTCGGAGCCAGGCGGCTGTGGCGCGCGGTCGCTCGTCACGCGTACTCATACGACTTTTACGACTATTTACGACTTTTCCTAGTCCCCGCGCCCGCGGGAAAACTCAACGGTCCTAACAAAGGTCGGCTTCCAAATTGAAATTTCGAAAATCGAACGCGTTCGATTTTAAAACACCGGTGTTTTGTTTATTATTGTTATTATAGTAGCTTCAAATTAAACCGCGCATTGTTTTAAATATTTCGACATTGTTCGTCTATTGTTTTAATTGTTCTTACAACTAGGGATTGTTTTCGATGTTACTTTGTTGGGTATAAACAATTGATAGTTCGCGGCGCGCACGCGTTTTTACCAATGTTTTTGCGTGGTGCGTGGTGGGGGAAGGGTGGGGCCTGCGGAGACTCGTCCCTCTTCTAGCGTATTTTGATTTAGTTTCCGGCTCTTACGCAGATGCGGCGATTTTTTCAGTCGCGCGAGGGCCGCGCGGCAATAACCACCTTTTGAGTTTTCCCGCGTTCGCCAATTTTCACGTTAACTTTTCAGGACAATGTGGAATGGTTGAAACTTTTGTGTTATCAAACTGTGCTGTGTTGGATTCTGTGACTAACATTGGTGACATTGTGTGCTGGCCTGACTCGCAATTTTGGATGTCTTAGATTAAGGTAAGTTTAATTTATATTTGTTTACTTATCTTACCATTAGTACAATGTTTACACAATTAATATTTTTAACACTGGAAAACCTAAGTTAAACAAAAATAACTTAATTTCGAGTAATGTTGACTTCTTACAAAGTTTATTGATTGCACGTTTTTGAAGTAACTAATTCAGTAAATATTTATTCCGTAATTGTAAACTGTTCTAATATTTATTGTATATTTTGGAACATAACTTTTAAGTATATTTATTGGTCATTATTGTACTCAACTAAGTAGGTAAATAACTTGTTATAAGTAATCTACTTATATGATTATAATGGCTGTAATTAATTAATTAAGCAACCATAAAGAAGCCTTGTTTGACCAGCCTGAACTAAACTAATAAACACATCACGTAGCTGAAATGTTCAAGAGATTCATAAATAGACGGACAGACAGACGAATATATTTGAGCTCTTACTATTCTTATTAGATAATATGGTAATTAATTCATCTATTCTTCAGTGGTTTATATCAATTTAATTGAATAACAGTACATTGTTGCTACATTGTATTTTGTACTATTATTTGTAGATAGTAAAATGTTCCATACATTTTGTTCGGAAAGACAAGGAGATTCAGATTGGTTTAAAACTTTTGAATTGATTAATAGTTTCTTCTTAACATTGTAAATAATTTAAGGAAATATTTTAAAAAGACTATTTTAAGTGAAATGTTAGCCCAATTGGAAACATCAGACTTTATTACTTACACCTTATTTTATTGATAAAAGTTAATATCATTTATCCGCATTATTTCATATTTTAGTTTATTTTTACCTTATTTCATCTAACTTGAACACCTATTATGCATATCATATCACTTATTAAATCATTTTCAAACACCTACCACTAGGTAAAAAGTTCGACAGTGTTTACAGTGCTATCCCACTTCTGATTCGACTCCAATAATCATCATCATCATTATAAATTTAAGAGATTTGCTCTTGTCGGGTCGGAATCAGAATTCCGTTTTTTACTGTTACAACTAATAATTATACTTTTGTATATATACCTACCGAACAATGTACGAGTAGGCTGTAAGCAATTATCCAGTTTTACAGTACACAGGACACAGTAAATCAGGTCTTAATTGTTCATTTAAGTTAATATTTTCATGAAACAATGTTTATCACATAATCCGCTTGCTTGACTTATTTAAAAATGTAAAACACAATGCCAATATTTATTGAAATCGGAAACGAGCACAAATACAAGCGCTATTTAAAATAATGCTGAAAAGACTTCGTCATTATTGCTAAAAAGCTGTGTTGTAAAAGTGTATCAGTACAGGTTTAAAAAACTTTAATATTATTACCGTGATTATGATCTTACACACTGACAAGTCTAATTTAATAATACTTCGTTTTTTTTTCGTATTTATAATAAAATTATGGGGTTTCCACGTTAAGGTACAAAGTTGTATGCACTTAAACGTTAGTATTTGTCTGAGCAAGATTAAATTTAGTAGGTATAAGAATTAAAATATTTCCAGTAAACATATCAATTCAAATACAAATACTTCGTGCGTTCAAATTCAACATTTATTTTGCCTGCATTATCTAAAACACTTTTGGTATAACACCTTAAAATATTATCTACCAACCATTGGCAAAAACAGGAACATGACACAATCAATTGTTGATCTGAATCAGAAAATACGAGTCCGTTTTTTTCAGTCCGGAATGGTTGGTATTGAGTCTTATCGAGTTATCTAAGGCCGGGTCAGCCGCAGGTGAAAGATCAAGTCAATACTGTATGAAATTCAATTTCAAAACGGCTACTTTCTATTGCTCTAAGATACATCCGTTTTTTATGGTTCGTGAAGTGAAAGAAGTGAGTTTGAAGTGTTCCTTTTACAGCAAATTTACTTACCGCTTATTTATTTCAGAGGAGTCATAAATAGGTGCAGCTGCCTCGTGGTTTGTGCGCAATATAAATGCATAGTTGCACAAATGTGTATTAAATTGAATACACCTCCAACATGCGTAACTTTGTTATAGTATATAAAAGTGTATTAATTATTATTATTCAACGGCCGCGCTTGCGTCACTCGTTAATACGAGAATAAAATAATTCCAAAGGGAACTCTTTACTGTGATATAAAGTATCCAATTTCAGTCCCAGACTTGATCTACTTGCATGCCATATTTTAGTTGCTAACGCTTTATTTAATAACCAATATCCAAAAATCTTCACAAAAATTTACATTTATAATATTATAGGTTAGGATTGAAGATTAATGATAATAATTTTGATTTTAGTATTTGTAATTATGCCTATTCAATATGTATCCCATGTGTAGCTGATGTATATTTGCTTAACATACATTCCGTGACTATTGATATAGTTTATTATAAATAAGAAGCTACAGGTCAGCCCCTTTCTTCAACATTGACATAATAATAAGCGCATAAACCTTCAGCCAGAATCAAACCACGATCCAATCTTTAGTCGGGACATGGTACCACTTCATTCACGAGACCACAGGTACCACTATCTAAGTATTTTTATTTTAACTTTCATTGGCTCTATTGTATTCAAGTACATATTTGTAGATATCATGGATCAAGGCGGTTCGCGTTTGATTGCATATTTAAGTGTGTTCCTATATTTTTAACCCTCTAAAATAATAATAATTTCAAAAGTCTTGAAAAGTTATCGGACTTTTCAAGACTTTTGAAATTATTATTATGAACCTATTAAACAATCCTGATAAGTTAAAGGTTTTAGAGTAAAATTAATTATGCCAAATGATACAGTTGTTATGACTAAAATGTTTGTACAACGCAATATAATATGGACCCGAATCCAAATATTTACCAGCGTCTATTTTTTGTAAAATAAGAATAATTTTTAATAAACCACACCCAACTGTATAAAAAAATCAATAAGTATAACTGTTAAAAACAAAGTTTAACTTTAGTTCCGCTAAAATAAGTAACTTGAATCCATTACCTCTAATTACGTCAATATTTTTTAACATTAATTTGAATGCTTAAATTATAATTTAAAAACACATGTCCTTATTATTTGTCCACTGACAGCTGAAGTGAATATGGAAAGTCCGATAAAGGGTATATTTGATGTATTTTTATTTTAGCTCAATGTGGTTATCATTAATAACAGAAAATAATCTGTATATGTATTTTACGAATAAAAAACGCAGATTAAGTATTTAAAATATTTAAATGATTGTCATGGTACATGCGTTAATATAACATATTATTAACGCATGTACCATGTACATGTTTAATTATATATTTGGGTTAAAATTATTAAATGGTGTATATCTGTAATCTGGTGTTATTTCAAGATTTACTTTAAGATAATTATGCTTAAAAATCGGCCGCTACATAACCATATCCCATTTTTAGACTAGAAAAAAATTGGTTATTATAAAAAAAACTCAAACCTTATGTCTGTCGCCCTTACCTTTGATTCCAGGACAATCTGAGACTTTTAATGCCCTAGCTGTGTAACAATCATAAATTGGGCTATTCTTCAGAAATATGTCTGCGACTCATTCATCTGTCTCCATACATTTAGTATGAAAAAGGGCCAGATGAATGAGGTGACCGCAGACATATTTCTGAAGAAATGCCCAATTATCTTTTACGTTACGTTACGAATTCTTACAGCACAATACTACTAATAAACTGAGTATGGACTAAATTATGTTAGAAAAGATTTATTAAAATAAAGAAGTCATTCATAATTAACGCTGCAAGACAGTTAGCGGAACCGATCAATTAAATCGTAGAAGCTTCAATACGGAAATTAACTTATAATTTAACATATCCGGTTTGTCTGTCTAAACGTTAGTTCTAATTATAAATAAGTTATAACTCCTTTGATTGCCTATCAGTCTATTTTTGCACCTCTACTACGTCTTTTTAGAGGTTTCATATAAAAATAAAAATAAAAAACATTTATTTCGGACAAAATTAATCCATATGTTGTTAGTAATACCAAATAACTTAAATAACTATGTTAGTCCCTAAACTAAGATGTTGAGAGGTCCAGTGCCTGATTAGGGCACTGTCCCATCTCTCTGCCACAACGGTCAGCTTCTTTCGTTTTTTCTAAATGTAATAATATTTTATTGAGTTATACTGCCGCCGTGACGCAAAAGGACACATCTAACATTTTTTACAATACTGAGTTATATACATATTCTGAATCAGTGAAATTTACAGGTTATATGCCCTTTTGTGTTGTAGCAGCATATTTTCGATCTCTTTAAAACAATTTAAAATATTATTCTTAAAATTAAGCTAAATAGTTTAATATAATACACCGAACTAACAAGAAATAATATTATTAATTCTTTTAAATTAGGATTGCAGCAATTCAAATAAAAGAATCTACAAACAATTTGGGGAATTTTGTCACCCCGGGATTGAACTTATAAAGACAAAATATGTTTTATTCAAAAGTCTTGCCGGCTATGATACTTATCTATTGTGTTGACCTAACAGAATAATTTCTCAGTATCAGCACGTCAGAATGTGTATTCTGGAATAAAAATACATTAAAAAACTACAATTTCGTAAACTAATCAACGTCATCCAATCCGTAAACTGTTCAGTTCCGACACCTAAAATTACATCTGAGCTTAAAATTGCTAGCCCTCTTTCGAAAACTGTTGCAACCATTTGCCACACAACTCAAAAAAACGCACGCATCTATTAGTCATTCAATCTTTATTTGTAATTACCAGGTAATATAAAGTTTACAGCGATAAATATATGAATCCATTTTTGATTTGGCAGATATTAATGAACCGTACAAAAACGTGCCCGAAATCTGTTCCAATAAGGTTGTAATGTTTAATTTATTAGCAAAACCAAGTTTTTTCAAGCCTTAATGTTTGAGCAGTCGTCTTTTTTGTTTATGAAGTTTTTATGTTTTGTACATAGTAGTCGATTTGATTTTATTTTGGCAAATTTATAATACTTTGCATATTAAATGGAAAAATTTATTCTCAAAAAATACTGATTTAGACACCGAATGATTGATCACAAGCAAAGCAAACGTTTTCATTATAAAAAAAATGTTGTTCATGCGATATCCAGTTTGGCATTTTTTTTTAACATTTAAATACAAAATCTATAATACGCTACATTCAACTTACAATTGTTTATTTCTGTTAAAGAATTTATAAGCGCGGGAGTCACGAACCACCGTGACACTACCCCCCCAAATCCCTGCACTGTCATTCACTGCACCGAATCCTTATCGAACGTCCTCGAGCGTAAAAGGTCGTTCGTTCATTCGGTCATCCATTCACTCACAGGATTGACCGGAAGCGTCCTTATCAAGCGAGGATGTGACGTCAGCGCTACGTGAGCGTTATAATAATAAATATATTTTTTTCTTATGAAAACAATGAAACCGGGAAATGTTTAAGTTTAAAATATAAACAGTTGAAGTTGGGTCTTTATTCGTCTTCCGGCTGTTGTAATGAGTGTAGCAGTTTAGAGTTCTCAGCCAGCTATAATGTAACGGTTTTAACATCGCATAAAAGAAAAGAAACTGATGCCTACATTATATACTTCTAATACGTAATTTGGAAGAATAATGCATACGGAATACTTAACTTATTCCGTATGCATCATTCTTCCAAATTTCATAATTCCGTTTATTTTTTACCATTTTATTCACCTTATATATGCCTGGTTTTAAGTATTTTTATCTGTTCTGTTGTCTTTATTAAACAATATTGCCAGTTATCATATCATTCCGATTAGATTTTTTTTCACAATATAAAATTAACCGAAACTTTTAATCGTTCTACTAGACTGTCTAAATCAAAATTATCTTTCAGCAGAAAATAATATTCGGAAAAAAAATTAATTTAATGCATTGAAAAAAATACTCTTCAGAATTCATGACTGCCTGCAATTCTTATATTAGTCTGAAAAAAAAAATAGAACAATTATAGGATAGTTTGTAACGGTGTGTCTGTAGTCTAAGTTATGTTTCAGTATTTTGTTTTATCTTGTAAGGCATGCATAATACTACATTACACAACTAGGCTGGTAAAACAAAGAAAGCCCGAGATCAAACGAGGGACGTAAATATGCGATCGAGGGTTTTCTTTATTAGCTCCCGTGTTGTGTACATCATTTTATGTCTACACTTGGCCAGAAAGCGGCTTTTTCCGTACGCGCAGCGTGCGGTAAAAGCCTCAATTTCGATTGAATTTATACTGTAGTGGAATTTCGAGACTGATTTATACATCCCACAGATGGGCATTTTTATTTTAAAATCTACGGTTAGGCGAAACTTAAGCTATGTTCAAATACCGTCTAACCTGTCAGTCCGTGACGAAATGTATGGAGTTTGACACTAATCGCCAGTTCTGTGACGACCTGCTAACTGTCAGTTAAGAACGCACTTTAAATAAAAAAGCCCAGATATTGTAATTATCTAGCTACGTATGTGATATTGTGAATGTAAAAATGAAAAAAATCTAATAGCAATCAGTTTGGGGAAATCGCTCGATCAATCTCAATCAATGGAAGCTGTTGGAGGTCCGTATACGTATGATCATATTAATGTTACTGGAACCCATCTGATAACGAATCGGCAAGTGAGATCCTCTGCTACGAAGAAGGTTCCGTGCAATAGTACATTACACAACTAGGGTGGTAAAACAAAGAAAGGCCGAGAGCACTGATGTTTCCGGCCCGAGCCGCAGGCGAGGGACGTAAAGATGCGATCGAGGGTTTCTTTATTACCTCCCGTGTTGTGTACATCATTTTATGTCTACACTTGGCCAGAAAGCGCGTAGCGTACATAAAAAGCCACTTTATGGCCAGGTGTGGCATAATATGTATGTATTTGCTTTACGCTTTCGAGGTATATGTGATTTATTCAAGGACCTTAAAATAAATAGCTGGTCGGAGCCTCGGCAGCAGATAACTGAAGCGTGTGTAGCGGGCCAGTTGCTTTGTACTTACGAGCCGCTCGCGCACATCAACAAGCTTTTTCTTACTACCCGCAGCACGCACGCACGGACCTGACCAACCAGCGTTAATGAAACCGGCGGACTAGATGTGCTTCAGTTCGTTGTTAGTGAGGCTACGTCCAGCTATTTATTTTAAGGTCCTTGGATTCATCCTATTTTGTAAAACATTTTATGCCATGATATAAAATGGCATGGCATTCAATTATTATGAATATGATCATGATAAATTGACGTAAAGCGACATAAAATCTGTTGCATATTCGTCAGTTAAAGCCAATGTTCCGTTAGTATCTGCTCTAATTAATGAATTAACGGGTTTCATTATTTAGTGCATAAATACACAATAATAAAGCAAAAATTTTATGTCATCTCAAGACGAAAAGAATCTGATTCATCATAACTGTTATGACATAACATCATGTGATTTAGGCGGCACTACATTCACGTTCTCGATTTTTAATGAGTGCAGTACATGTTCAGACAACCAGAAATAATCTAAATGGAAACTATTAATTTTTTTTGGCAGTCTACTTAGGTGTCAAGAAAAAATATATTATTGCAATAATTCTGAAAATAACAAACAAAATTCTTGAAAGAACCTGTAAAGTTACAAGATTCAAAACACATAAAAAATCCGAATATACCTAGAATTTGACTGTCTCTGCGCCAATCGATCGTAAAGGCGGAACCCGTAAACGAAGAATAAACACCGCCATTTTAAAATTTAATATCATCGGAATAGTATCACGGCCGTAGCGGGAAGCCATCGTGTGTCATAAATATTTTCCAATTGTAATTCCACGAGCCTTTCCAATAAAAAACACATTTCCTAATTTACTCGGTACCTATACACAGTTTACGCGCCACCGAAAAGGCTTATTAATATCGATACAAATTACACTTAAGCCCTTTTTGATAATAAAGAAGTATTGTGTTTGAACAATGGACTTGACTCACACGTGATTCATTCAAATATCGAACGCTTAAACGGTTTCCATAAAACCGTTTTCAATTTTCAAAACGGCCGACGCAATTCGTTCGCTTTTTGAAAATCAGACGTTTAACCGCTTGTATTCGAGAAACAAGCATTCGATATTCGAAAAATTGTTTCCTTTGCGGTCTTTTTCGCTTTGTTCTGTTGACTTATACAAGTTCTATCAAACTGCGCAGTTATTTGAAATTTGCACTTTATTTTGCATTCAGAAAAGTCTAATTTAGAACAATGAAATCGGGTGGAAGAAAACGTTCCAAAACTTATTCCTTTATATTGCACGTTTGTGATTTTAACATGTGAATTAGGCTTTATTTGCTTTTGGTAAAGTTGAGTTTTGTAAAAACGTAGTTATACGACCTTATGACTGTTATTTAATGTTGTGGAATTGATTGCCTCGCTCGCTAAATAGCCAATAATGTTACCAATATGTTTCTTTGAAATTGAATTAGAATTTTAACTGGGTCAACGCTTTTAAATGTAAAGCTTGGTCTAATTAGATTAAATTTTGCAACCATGATTTTGTCACGACTACGTATTTTTTGAAAATATTGTACGAACAGAACAGATTAGAAATTCTAATAATTGTGTTTTACCATTTTATTATAATGTTTACCAAAATGCACTTAGCATTGTATTCATATAACTTCTTATTATAACAAAACGGGACTTAATCGCGTAAAAACATGCTATTATTATTGAGGTAATAGCATGTTTTTACGCGATTAAGTCCCGTTTTGTTATAATAATGAGTGAAAATCGTGAAAGTTTAAATCAATATTTCATGCAACTTGTTAATTTAATTTGCATTGTTAAACTTGAAAAACAAAACGAAATTAACGTGACAAATGACAAAATTCCAATTTGAAATTAAGTTTTGTTTTATTTTGTCACTTTAGTATTTAAACATCTAGCTTAGTTGGTCTAAATAAAAGAAAACACAGTTTTGTAGTACACACGTTGCGACAGACTCATCTCGTGAGTCCGTCCATAAGGGGCCATACATCAGCCGTCTGTCCGTCCGTCTGTCACTCGGACCTTCTACGGTCTATATTAATTGTTATTTACAATTGTAAATGGCCAGTTTATTTTATTAGTTAAACTTTAAATGGTAATAATTATTTCTGACGTTTGCAGTAAATGGTCAGAAAGTACACTTTGTCGGTGTTTTTGCTTTTTGAATAGTTTCTTTTTGTATATTGCCGTTGACAAATTGAGGTTTTTATTGTTGATATCTTATTTCGTGAACAGATATAAACATGATACATTGAAAACGAGATAGCACGAGTTTTTGGATGTTTTATTAAAAATGCCTAGACTTTACTGTAACTTATGGTAGTTTCAAGGTTTCATAAACAGTTCTATATTTTTTCTCTGTATAATACTTACTTTAGTGAACTTGCATATACAATACAATACAATACAAGTATACTTTATTGCACACCAGAAAAACACATTACAAGAGGTACTTACATAATTAGAACAATTTAAATAGGTAGACAACAGGCGGTCTTATCGCTTAAGAGCGATCTCTTCCAGACAACCTCTGGGTAGCATATAGTTCGCTATAACATGTGAAGGCATCGATAAATGTAAGTAACATTTATCGATGCTGTAAAAGCTAAAGCGTAGTTTGCATACAAGTAGGTTCACCATTTCCAAACTGGACAAAGTGACAAAAAGCGAACATTTTACATAAATTTGGACCGTTGCAATCACATAAGTTTACACGCGGACATTAAAAAGCTGCGTGCGCGGGCATATTAAAGGGTTCTCCTTGTTGTACGATAATATTTGTCCGAAAGTAGTGTTCGTCCGACAACTCTCCGCATAATAACTAGTTTACAGATACCAGATACTATTGACTTTTCAGAATAATATGAAATATACCTATCCTAACCTATTAAAAGTGACTTGCGTAGGGAGGGGAGACCGGGTTTGGTTGTCTCGCGGGTTGGTTGTCACAGCGGCCATAAAATCATACTAAACGAAACATTAAGTACATCGATCGGTGTTAAAAGATGGCAAGAACTGTACTGTACATCCTTCCGTACTTCACCAATCGATGCACTTATTCCTTCGTTTAGTATTATTTTATGGCCGCTGTGACAACCAACCCGCGAGACAACCATACCCGGTCTCCCCTAAAATATTTTCGAAACGTTTTTAGCAGGGCTCGGATACCGGTATTGTCGGCATACAAAAATACCGGTATTTTTTTCGTTATTTTCGTTCTGTGGTTTATTATTTAATTTTTTTAATCGGACAATCTAATAATACGAAGTAACTTTACCTAAATACATGATTGAGCCCTATATAAAAAGCATAAAATAATTCTAAATATTGGGCTATTTCAGGGTTTTTGCAAGTTTTTGGTTTGAATTATATGAGAATTATGTAAATTAAAACTTTGGACACACTTTACATTAGGACGAATAGAGGGAACCCATAATAAAAAGCTGGAGTTGTTCTGGCAAATCCGGACAAATGGTGACGACACTCAAGAATTGGTATGTCATCTCATCATCATCAGCCTATTATACGCCCCACTGCTGGACAAGTCGACTCTCATACGTGACAAAGAACGGGCTGAAGTCAGGAGTGCCTCACTTCGCGATTTCGCCGCGCGGCTGCTAGTAGCAAATTTTGGGGTTAATCTTCAGAAATATGTCTGCGACTTAGGGTGAAGCTACATATATCAGCCTCTAGCAGCATTTTCTTCTCTATAAAGAAAATGCTGCTTGATGCTGATAGATGTAGCTTCACCCTTATTCCTCTGTCTCCATACATTTAGTATGAGAGACCAGAGGAATAAGGTGACCGCAGACATATTTCTGAAGAATAACCCTTTGCTCCTCCGGAGAGGCTCAGCCAGCGACCAGAAAGAGCGCGCATTATGCGATAGAGACGATCGGATGCGGTGGGTTCCGTTTGGTGGTCGGGCCCGAACTTCAGTTTTGTTAAAAGAGAAACTTCTATACGTAGTAAGTAGGTACTATTACTTATTCAGTGCTGAAGTCTCCACGCTGACCCATTGAGGGTTGGAGACTTTGAATTGTTTCGCGGATGTATGCAGAATTGGTATGTAAACACATTTATTTAGCCGTCTAGAACTAGGCAGCCACAGTAAGCGGTTTCGGAGGATATTATTATAACCGACAACAGTTCGTTTCCGGCGTAAATTAATGGTTTAATAGTTAAATGAAGCTGTAACGACAAATCATTTCCGATTTGAGCCGAGCGGACTACCGAATGTGTTTGATATAATACTTAGATTAATAAAACGTATGTGTTTTAGATAAGATTTTATTACATCTTCAAAAACAATTGAATATATAAATCGTGTATTAATACATTAAAAATACAGATGATTCTGTTCATAATGTCAGTGTAAATGTATGTATTACTCTAAGGTGTGCAGTAAAAAGTATAATATCTAAAGAACAAATATATATCTCCAGAAAATAACACATTAAATACAATTTAAAACGGTAGACAACAGAGAGTCTTATCGCTAAAAATCGATCTCCTCCAACCTACCAAACAAAGTACTAGTATTGGATTGTACCCATTTGTTTAAAATGAATCATTCCATTTATACATTCGATTCATTCTCTCATATGCCACTAAATCCGCATTCGCATCAAAGTTCATACTATAAAAATGTGTTATATCACTTTTGTCCCAAATATCGATTGCTACAAAAAAATTTTTTTGTCACGTACCAGCGGCGTATCGTAAAATATATCCTTGGGCAAGCCGGTGCAGATATGGCGTACATTTTCCATAAGAGCTGTAAAATAAGGTGGTCAAATGCCTTAGGCAAGCCGGTAGGAATCGAGTTCTTCGGACGCCACGCCACTATCACGTACCTTCTTAGTAACCTGACAAAATAAATGAAAAAAAATATATATTTTGAGATGTGGCCGTATTGCAGTCAGTAGGTGAAATATGGAGCTACGTATTGGATTAAGCATGAAAGTTTAAATGTGTCGATTTTATTGACAAAACAGTTTTTATGGCTCTACTAAAACGAAGTAATCGGGACTACGTACGCGTACCAAATATCGAATTAGACTGCATGTGGGTCAAATTGGACTTGACATGGTTGTCACGAAAACAGACAAATGTATGGTTACATTACAAACATACCTACTTTGTGATCGGCAACAGGTGGCATTTTCATATTAAACGTTGTTGTAATTACTGAGATAATGATCCCTAGGAACAAATTTATTGAACTATTTAACATGTAACATTTAAGTTATTAGTATGGATTCCACAACAAGGGTCTTATTAGTAAAAGCAGTCTTATTAATACATGTTTCTGTTAATGTTATTCTGTAGGCTTATGATGCTACGCTTTATATGAAAGAAACATTTTTGTCTCATCATTGGTGTTTTTGATGCGGGTAAATTACACCGCATTTTTATGTTACATACAGGGTGTCCCTAAAACCAACTTTTATACGATCAGGGCTGATAGACCAGCTCATAAGAACCTAGATTAAGCAAATTTGACCTCAGTAAAAATCTCTTAGTTTTCGAGATATTGACGTTTTTGTAAAACTCGTGCTAAGTGATACCCTGACTCGGTGTTTTGAGTGTCATTGCTAAAATATCAAGTATTTTACAAATCTGTATTTTGCTATGTGTGGCCAAATAACTATGCTATTGAACGTATTTTCTATTTTTGCTAATTTATTCATGCTGTGGACACAGTACAATAACAAAAAAAAATTATTCGATTTTTTTCAAATTTCACCTCTGACTTCGAACTAGCGTGGTGAAAAAAAAATGTACCACCATAACCAGGCACTCAACGTAAAAAAATTGCGCATTTATTGTAGTTTCTAAAATGGTATAAAATTTACTAAACACTGTAATAATTTTTGAAATAATGATATTTTGTTACAAAATTAACTGTCTGCCGCCTTCATCTCATACGATCCGGTTGAACTAAGTTTGCACCTGGCGTGCTTGACATCACATACAAATTAGGTGCAAACTTCACGTAATCGTCAATATCTCGAAAACTAAGAAATTTTTATGAGGTCGATTTAACTCAGTCTCGTTTTTTATGAGCTGGTTTATCAGCCCTGTTCGCCATTTTGTAAAAGTCGCGAATTTTGATAGCCTGGATCAGTCTTTCGAATGTCATGACTTCAAATTTCAGTATTTTCTTAATCTGCTTTTTGTTAAACATTACTTAATAATTATACTTAGGGCGATCCGTACGGTTCGGGTGGGTTGATTTTCGGCCGCGACATTTGTATGCCAAACTAAATGTATGGCATACAAATGTCGCGGACGAAAATCCACCCGGGTCTATAGTCCCCGTAACAGTAAATGAAGCCTTTTACCACGCAATTAGGCATTTTTATAACGTCCGGCTGCGCTGTGCGCTGCGCCAGTACCACTGCCGCGTAAAACTGATTGAACTGATTTTTAGGAACGCGTTGGAACCGTCTGCGCGCTCGTTAGCCCTGTCCTTTATGTACGTCTATGGGAAACGTTGTCAATATCGCGATGATGGACGATTAACGTTAGCGTGCCACGACTTACTATACTAGACATTGAAATTTATAACCAGTTTTTTTCATGCCTAATGAGTTTCCTTTACTGTCCGCATAGTGTCTCTTCTCATTCGCCGATTTAGTAGCCACATATAACGTAAGTGTCCACTATTCCGGGATAGTACATTATGCCGTGGTATTTTGATTTTAGTCGTATAATAAGAAAACAATAAAAAAAAACATCATTAAATACAATACTACATCAACTATAGTTTAAATACAACCGAAAAACATGATTTTTTTATATTCATAATACGTTTTAATACCTATGTTGCACGTTTGATTGAACGCGTCAGTTGCAACCACGCAGTAGTTTCGTACTGGCGCGTAGTCGGTGCGCGTAAGGTGACAGTGAAAACTTCGTAAGGATTTGTTGTGATGCTGGGAGGTTTATTTAATATAAATTTGTAATAATATTGAGTAGTAGTTATTAACCTGCGGTTTAACAGTAATTTCAAGTTAATATAAAGTCTATTTTAATGGATTTTGTGACTCCCGTAATCATGTTCACAGATATGACGCGATGAACCTAATTCCGTGTGTATCCCGCAATAAGGGAAACTCAGTCTAAAATGTTTTAATGTTTTATTTCTATCTGAGGCTAAATTTGTTTATAAATTTAATGTGAATAAGTTTAGTAATGGCTATAGATTATTGTGACGTAATTACGGTATATGTTTTTTTTTTAATTTGAGTCATAAACCGGGTCTGAAATGATTACTCGTTGTGTCATACATAAGAAATAATGGAGTATGACAACGAACTTTAATTAAATTTGTTTTATAATAGCAAACAAAATAGTTAGTTATATCGAAGTTATACTTATGATTGTTATATTACCTTCCAATCTATAAATAATTTTTCTTTAAAATATTTGGTTAAAACCATTTTTTTGACTCCCGTAATAATGTACACCAATTTTGTACTCATGTCCCTTATTCCGGGATATCGGAAAAATAATAAAATAGATAAACAAATAAAAATAAACCGGTCAAGTGCGAGTCGGACTCGCGCACCGAGGGTTCCGTACAAATTCTTACGTAGATACGTACCTAAATAGTTGAAGAAAAACTGTATGGCGGTTAGCTTAGTAGGAGCAAATAATGATGTGTACGATTTTTGAAAATTTCTAAAAAACGATGCAATTTAGGAAAAACGTTTTATTTTTCCTGTAATATTTAGGATGATATTAATAATTGGTAATTATTACAGATTTTTCTGTTCAGTAACTTCGAAGATAATAGGGGGGGGAATAATATTTTTTGAACGTTTTTGGTCATAAATCAAAAAGTACAAAATTGAGAAAAAAATAAAAATGGCATTGGAATCTACAAATTAAGCCCTTTCATTTGATATCCCACTCGATATAATAGCTCTACTTTTGTTTTTCCACATCCCATTTCGGACCCCTTTAAAAAAAAAGTAAAAAGGCATAAGATTTTTTTTGTATCCAATAGGCTCGAGTAAGCGATTTTTAACACTATTCCAAATTTCAAGTCGATAGCATCAGTAGATTCTGAGATATCTTGCTGTGACAGACGGACAGACAGACAGACAGAGTCGCACCATAAGGGTTCCTTTTTTACCATTTTGGTACGGAACCCTAAAACTAAGTAAGGGGAGGGGTCCATTGCGTTTTTGTGCATCTGTTACAGGATTATTAAAATTATTTAGTGGACTTAGAATAACTCCGATTAAGTAAAACTTCTATGCAACCGTTTTTAATTTTGTCAATTTTATTTGATTATAAGTTTAATAAATTTATAAAATAATGACTTGTTTGTATTATTATTTAATGATTATAATAATTTAAAACAATTTATTTTGATAGGCACATAAATATTGTGAACTTAGAAGATAGCACGGAATTACGTACAACGACTCCCGGAATTAGATCCATAGCGAAATTTTAACACGGAATTACGGACAAACAAAGGGTTTAGCAAAATAACGATAATTTCTATAAATTAAAAGCTACGAGGCAAAATAATATCCTATATCCATCTTATAAGAACAATCTTCAAAATAAAATAGATTCCACGTTTAGCACCTTCGTACTTTTTTTTTAAACCTTCCTCGAAGTAGGAAACACCTTAATATCCCGTAATATGGTACACTTACGTTAGTTCTCAGGTTCAAATCCTGGTAAGGGCAAATATTTGTGTGATGAGATGAGTATTTGATACTGAGTCATGAATGTTTTCTATCTATTTAAGTATGTATTTATCTATACATATAAGTATGTCGTCATCTAGTACCCATAGTACAAGCATTGCATTGCTTAGTTTGGAACTAGCTCGATTTGTGTAAAATTGTCACTCGATATTTATTTATTTTGTAGTTCCTGCACGATCACACTAGGCTTGGTTACTGAATTGACGAGGGTCATCTTCGGCCTCGTAGTCGGTTGCTAGACACTACTAAGGTCAATCGCATGTCAATTAAATTATTGTGTAATAAAGAAACCCACATATACACCGTGGGCCTGTATAACCCGACCAACTTTAACCATAGATTCTAACAACTATTAGAAGTAAAAAAAGTTATGTGACGTATAGTCGATTAACGCTTACTTTCCGAGATATTCATAATTTTTAAAATAAAAACTCCCAAGTGTGTAACAAGCCCTAATAAATGTGACTAAGATACTTTTACTGATTTTTTAAAATCCTTTAACTAAACAGCAATTAACCTTTGCAGTATTAGATGGTAAGCGATTACAAAGTCAAAATATTGACCTTTCGTTTCCAATGTAGCTTTTTTTTCCTTTTTAATAACTTTTCCTCCAGTAAGGACATATTTATAACGAGGGACTGAATTGATTGATTTGTTTTGTTCCATAAGACTATTAATGTAAAATGACAAAATTCGACCTATGTTGATATAACGTTATTTACTTGTAATACCATCAGGAATACGTGGTTTAAGTTGGTCGGGTTGTACGGGCACACGATGTATAGATACATAAATGAACCTTGAAAACATAACTCTCCTTTTTTGGGCAGTCGTGTAATAAACGCGTTTTTTTAAACATTTTATCCCATCGCTTTTTCGGTTCGTTTTTGGACTCGCTTTGCCTATGATCCCAGATTTGGTAGGGCCCCCTTTTGATGTTTCCCCAAATTGTGTAGATAAAGAATTCGCAGATGTAACAACGATGCTACAAAATATCGAACATCCCGATTTGTCCCGACAATCGTAATTATGTTAATAAAACACATTGCAAAATCGTGCATTCATTCGCTTTCTCTCTCTTACGTAGGCCGTCTCGCTCCTCACACATGCAATTGTCGTAAACCAATTAGTAAACAATTCTCACCCTTCACTGGCCGAGATAAGATCCAATTTTGTCCAAGCAAACAAAACGTGAAGGAATCCAGCTGTGTTAGCAGACACTTACCAGATGTTACTCTAAGTTCTTACCAGTAAAGATCAAATTGGCTTATGCAAGTGGAATCAATGAGCCAGCCGCGATGAAATGCGAAATGGATTATTTTTTCAAAAATGGAATTAAGAAGAGACAATAACGCTCATTGTTTTAAAGATGGCGGACGGGACGGGTTCAAATATGAGATTATTACTAAGCTCGTGTGCGCCTCATGAATCTTATGATAATTTTATATCATTGTAAGGCACAATAGCGACATTATTTTTATGCAAACCCGTGGGTCTACGGGTAAAGAAGGAAATGCGGCTCGATATACCGGTCGGCGTAAAAACGATATAAAAAAAGCCATTCAAAAACAGGAAACGTGTTAAACTCCTGTTTAACACGAAATAAAAGATGTATTTATGCAATACACGTTGTGATTTTTGCTAACCCGCGTCAGGCCAGGGGACTCATTTAGCATACGATTTTAGGTTCGCGACTCGTTTTGGTAAAAATTGAAATTCTTACAGCGGCCCGCAGCCCTCACTCTTTTTTACCGACATATTTCAAATAGATTAATAAAGACAATACAATTAAATGTATCGAATTAAAACAAAATTAAAAACGTCAGCGCGTCGGCTTTGTTAACGCATTCTGTTTGCGTTTTTAAATTGGAATTTCGAATTCGAATCGGAATGGCGGACAAATTATGAACGAGTGTAACGGCCGCTCCTCAGCTGCCAGGAGCAAATTAAAGTGACGTGTCACACGCTTCCAGAAAGCTGAATAGTACGTTACGAGTAATTTAAATAGAGCGATCCCTCAATTGAGGTTAATTCCCGTGTTTAAGGAATATGGAGACTTTAATTACGCGACGGGCGAGCGGGCTTCATCGCCGGAATAAAAGACATTTGATATTTCATTATTAAGCAATTTACTAATAGTTTTTAAAAGAGAGTTCCCCTTTTAATAAACGTAACGACTCAATAAAAATCAATTTGGACAGTAAAATGAGTTCCGTTCAAAACTCCCAATCAGCCGGAAACTTCGAGTTGTAATAACATAAAGAGCACGTTTGCTATCTACTTACATCACTACACTCGTTTCAAGTTTTTACCGAATCGTGATCCGACTTTTTGTGGAGAACACATATTCAGATGTGTAATGACCAATCTCCAGGCGTCGGACAAAAAAACGATACAGATCATTCGAGGCATTAATGCATCAGTTACTAAACCGTCGGGCGCATGCTCTCGCATCCTTAACATTCATAATAAGAAAAAGACGTTCCATTTTCAAACGGACGGACGAATTACAAACACAGAAGCACTCCCGCCGTTACTTTCGGTTCATATTCAAATTTCTGTTTTGAAAATAGAACGTGAGTGATTCGAAATTAGAGACGCGCTTAGAACTTCCAGTGTCCAGGATTCAGGGAACTGAATCCGAGCGATTTTTGACAGCTTGCGTCATTTTACTCGACGCCGACAGGAAATTAACAGAATGCCATGCGTGAAAACTATTCAGCCTTATGAATACGTGTCCGAACTGTTCAATCGCTTATTAATTAAAGATTGATACACAAACACGGAGGCACGAGTGCTTTTTACTTTTTTAATTAAGTCCAAAACATGGAAGTCTAGTTCGTGCGGGGTCAACACCCTTAAGAGAGTACAAAATAACCATTCTAATATGATCTCTCAAAATATGAATGTGTTATTAAAAACCCGGTCGTATAGAGGCGGTCGCTCGCTGCGTGGTCACCCATCAATCAATGGGATCATATCGCCGCCGAAACGAACTGGCCTCTACGCCTAACATTATGATTTTATAAGTTTGAGTAATATTTTATTCAAATCGTTAGTTGATTGAATGTTTCGGTTTGTTACTTTAAAGAAAGATGACTGGTAATAAATAATATTATCTTATTAACTAGGTGGTTATAACTAGAAAGCCGTGGCGATTTGCAATTTTAAATCGTTTTTTGTTCGTAAAATAAACATGTGCGTTTTTTTTTTCGAATTTCGAAACGTAACGGTAATAGAAAAAAAAACGATCGCGGCATTATCAAGATGTATTCCAGCCAGCCACGTCTCCCGCCCGTCATAATCCATCCATCTCGGCTCATTCGATATTTGAATACACTCGGATTTGGAACACGCTCGTAACATGAACTAAGTTCGTTTCGTTTTTCAATTGCTTCACTTATATTTTGAATATAGAACGATGGTTTCGAGATAAAGAATTCCGTTCCGTTTTTTACTTGCGTTCGAAATATGAAATTTTAAATAACTCACGCATTTTCGTCTAGACGTTTTTTACTGTCTAATAAATTTGGAACTATCGCATTGTTTTAAGTCGTTTAAGGTGTGATAGAGAAATCGTAATTCAGTGATTCAGCGCGCGTGTGGTGTTACGTAAGGTGCGTATTGTGTATACGGTCTCGTTGATATCGAAAGGTCGTAGGTCCATTAGACTGGAGGTACATACGCCTTTTTTGTTGAACGTGGGGGCATGGAGAGGCCGGCACGCGCCAACTCCACGTATTCGCAATAACCCACGCGGGGTGGCCCTCGCATTCTTTTACGAACAAGCAACCATAGCTTAATAAAAAATCATGTTGCTAGGCGTTTTTTTGTCTTATTAACTAAAATAATTAATATCACGATTTGTTGACGTAAAAGGTGTTTTATCGGTGTAACGGATTGGTTCTTATTTGGTCACTGTCGTTAGAGACCTTGTTACTTTTGGCCGCAGGCTTCGTAATTAGAGTTGCATTGTGGGCTACATAACTGCACTGACATATCTCTTTGTAATAATAAGCGTGCATTTATCATTGTGTATGCTATACCTTCCAAGTTTATAAGAACGGATGTGTTTAGACATTCAAGCACATACAAAGTCTTTGGTAGTAGCGACTTCAGAATGTAACCACGTACGTCAAGTCAGATTCTTACAAGTGTGACAGAGTCAGTGAAAGTCCCAATCATGACAAGGAATGTTAATATGAAGTAATGATGAACTACAAACAAATAACAAATTATGTATAAGGAAATATCTCTTGTGATTTTTGTATAGTTTAACTCATAACTTTCCGCTTGCCGGTCATCGCTTGCTATATCTATCAGTACAAATTTGTCCATACTCCTAGTTTGAGCTAAGTTTGCACTTTGTGTCTATGATGCCGTATAAAATCGAAGTGCAAACTGAACTTAACCGGGATACTTGTCGCTCTCTGCGTTAGTCAGGCGCGTCAATTAGATACAAACGTTCGAAGGAACGTTTCGCTAAGGTGGTCGTTGGACGCATTCTTTTGGGCATTCCTCGAGATTTTGTCGTCATTTTCGGTTACTTTGAAGAAGCCCGCGACTTCTACCAAATGGCCGTTAATATCTCGATCTCGCGGAACTTTATAAAAATGCGACCAAACTCAGGGCAGTTAAAATTTTTAGATTGATGGCCTTAAGCTTAATTAATAAAAAAAAAGTCAAATTATTAAAGAAAGCAATGACAACTCTAACGCAGGGTCAGAAGACAATGCTCAATGAAGGCACGAACCCCCTCCCTCCTCTTTTTACAAAGGGTCGATATCAAAAAATCTTTCAAAAACTTTAACAATCTAATAAAGCATGATGCTCTCGCGCAGGGTCAGAAGACAATGCTCAATGAAGGCACGAGTCCCCCCTTCCCCTTTACTAAGGGGGGTAATTATTCCCCGCTAGCCTACAACCACGCCTGCCATTGTCGCTAAACACGGCTTACGACCTAAGTGACGCGACTAAGTTCCATTTAATTATTATCTTATTTGAAAATGGAATGTGTGTAGGATACTGGCCGAAATGAGTTCGGAAATTGAATTTGGAACCGTGGAGCCGAAGAATACTGGCCGTTTATAAAAAAGAGTTCGAAAATCAAATAAGGTCTTGATAATGGATTGCGCGTCGTTTTTCGAGGTAAAGCTTAGAATTCAATAAATTGATGAATTAGATAAATTGTGTGTAAAGTCTTTATATGTTCGAAATCCAAATATTTGCCATTCGATTATGTCACAAAATTGAAAACAGATCCACGAAAGGTCATATTTAGGAATCACAGAAACGAATTTTAGTTCTTATAAAACCAAAATTAAAAGCAAAGCCTTTATCTTGAATTTATTAGTAAAAACTAATTCGACATTTCATTCCGCGTCGGTTATAGCTTAACAAACTCTTTACAGCGTTATTTAACGAATGTGACAGCGCTAAGGAACCGACATCTGTTAAAGGCAGAGTAATTGGTCTAACAAATTGTTAAATATTATTAATGAACGTAAACGACACTAATAGTAACTGCAACGGCTTTTGGGATTAAAAGCGTAACTAGTTCGAATATACGACGTACAGTCTGCGTCAAATAGATTACCTTAGTACGGATGTAGTGCAAAATGATTTTCCATCGGGAAAACTCGGATCTCAATTGGAATACGATAGCACCCGAACGGTCAATCAATGATTGTATTAAATGAGTGACGTTTTCATATCCATTATTATGGAACTTTATTGTTTAGTGTCAAATTCAAAGTGAAAAATGGCGGCTGTAAGATGGGTACGGAAGCTGATTGAGAGAGCACGATAAATACGAATTTTTCCGATAAAGTACGATGGAAAATACACTACATCTGTAAAGTATTGAAAATGACGTGTAGGTACATTTTTAAAGTTTACAAAAAAGCAAATGGTGGACGTAATATCAAAAGACTCCTAACTTATATTTATTTATTTAAACTTTATTGCACAATAATAAAAAAGTATGATTGGCGAACTTAATGCCTTAAGGCATTCTCTACCAGTCAACCATCGGGTAAAACAGAAACTTTAGTTGGACTTTAGTTAAAACGACATTTGAGACGCAAATCAATATAAGAGTTTATATAAGTACATATATTACAATAATAGACATACACATAATTATACCGTAATAAACATACATACATACCTATACAGGATGGCCCATTTCGATCGGTCAGTATGGGAAAGTCTGAAACTATAAGAGATACGAAGATCTGTTCTTAGGACCCATGTTATCGATTTTAGGGACAAGAAAAACTGCATACATAGATTTGAAAAAAAAAACTTGTATTTTAACCGAGAATCGAACCCGGTCGTTTTAGAAAATAAAACTTTCGTCATTACTATTTGGATATCGATCGTGTAGATCATGAGCAGTAAATGTTACTAGGAAACACTATATCTAAAACGAATAAAATCCATTGTATTTAACATCTTTAATTCAATTAAGTTTTATTTTCCAAAACGACCGGGTTCGATTCAAAGATGTTTTCAAATCTACATAGATTTTCTTGTCCCTAAAATGGATGACATGGTTCCTAAGAACAGATCTTCGTATGTCTTATAGTTTCAGACTTTCCCATACTGACCGATCGAAATGGGCCACCCTGTATAATGAAACAAATGTAATGCAAAACATCATGCACGACAAATAATCAACTTTGACTTATATCAGAGAAATGCTTGCGCAACTTGCGCTAATATTGTGGATGCGAAAGCAACTCTAACGTCCATCTACGATATACGTGTGATGAAACTTATGAAATTTGGTATGGACTATGACAGTGATTCCGACCGAACCTGGGGGTAACTACCCCTCTAGGGGTAAAATTAGGTTTTCTCAGGGTTAATACGCAAGAATATCAAGTCGTTTTCTATGAGTAGTTTCTTACAAGCTTGTACTACCTTCATTTGGAGGGGTAGCAAAACAAATTGCGATGGGGATGTGGGTGAAATAGTAATCAAGGTTAGGGACCACTGGACTATTCAATTATTATCATCACATAGGAGACATTTTATCCCGAAAAATCATCTCGTAAAGAAGAAGAAAATGAGGATGGGAGTTTGTATATTATGTATATCATTCATTTTTCAAGTAAAATATATAAAACTTTTGCTCCACGTAGATGACGTTGCGGGTAAAAGCTTTATAAATCTACTGTTGGGTTGTACAGAAACTTATTGCTGAGGAAAAATATTGAAGGTTAAAAAATGGATGTTGTGAATCCCCCAATTTAACTATCTAGCTGCTGTCGTCTTACTATTAGTCAAAAACAAAAGTATACAAAATAAGCTCTTTGATTTTCCTTAGACTTGAAAATTGTAGTCGGTTTTACCGCCAATGCCGCCAATACATATTTCCTTGTTTGACCTAGTTGGGATAATACTACTTACTGTAAGTTGTATTAATATAATTATGAAAAACAACGAGTACAAAATTGTATTAGGTACAGAAGTTTTTCTTTCTAACAAAACTGACGTTCGGGAACGCACCGCATGCGACCGTCTCTCTCTATCAAATAACGCGTGCTCTTTCTGGTCACTGAGGAAGCCCCTTCGGAGGGGTAAAATTTGGTACAGGTAGCCGCGCGGCGATATCGCTGAGTGTGCCACTCCTGTTCGTATGTAGCTTATTCAAGTTTAGTTCGTAATGGACAAGGAACAGTGTTTGATAAAGTCAATTGATGATAAATGAACGTCTCGCTTAACTCGACTTTAATTATAATTGGCTTTGACTATACAATTTGTACATGTGTACACATAAATGTATGTAGATACTTACTCACGTACAAAAAACAGTATAAACCGATCATCTGTCCGCTTAAAACGCCGCATCCATCTAACTTATCTCGTGCACTCAAAATATCTATTTTTAAGCCAAAACCAACCGATCCCCATCGAATGGAGGCAAATGTAAAAATTTCATATCTCGAACAGTCGTTACGAACAAAATGATTGATTTTATTACCGCGTTCCCGGATTGATGGTTTAAAATACTTTTGTTCCATTTCGACTGTTCCCGTCCCACAAATAATGTTTATTCAATTAAATTATGCTTTTAAAATTGACGTTTTTATTCGCCCGCTTTTAGTTGCGGTTGGCGTTCGATTTTCGAATTAGAATATGAGTCGGTTCGAATTTATTGTTGTTCTATATTCGGACGTGTCATCTTGTTTGTCGGTGCTTTACCTCGTTAGTTCTGTTTATAGACTTTTATTGGCAGTTATAAAGCCGATTAGTGGTGTTAGTGCCTACTTATTTGTTGCGATTCGATAGGACGGACATGTTAATGTGTTAAGACTTGATACAAACTTTGGTTGTGTAATGTATCATCTACCCAATGAAGATACTGCATTAATATGACTTTAACTCAATCTTAACGGTATTATTGTTTCACGCTACACATTTCTCAATTTGTTTACAATTAAATTAAACTCATAATATACGTAAAACGATCATTTGATTATAAAACCGAATATATTTTGAAACTGGATCCCCGTTTACTCATAAAAGCAGAAACAAATAAATAACTCTGTTAGTCATTTCGTTGGAAATTTACCACCTAATTCATAAACGTCGTAAGTGCATAGACGTTTTAAACAGATACTTCTTTTTCGATACTGAAGCCCTTCAATTCCGTACTCGGTATCCAGAATCAACAGGACGTAACGTTGTCTGAAGTTTAAAAGCACTAAATGCGTTTTTCTATTGGGTATTTAATGTTGTATCTGCTCTTTCTCAATATTGGAAACACATCTGCACTCGTGATGCATTAAATCTCATATTTGTACACGAGAGTATTAATAATACGCTATTCTCGGAAACCTAAAAACATTTTTGACTATTTAAATTGAAGCTTAGATTATTATACTACCTAAATACGAAAAGGATTTGAAAAACGAAATTCCAAAGACATAACTCATGAAAAAAACACTAAACTTTGTTAACGGTTTACCGCCGCGAGATAAAAACAACTATTTCGTCCCTTGACATTTACCAAGAAAATGTATAAGGAAGGAATTTACTAAAATAGAAACAATAACTGCCAAATCCGAAAGAGATTTCACAAAAATGATTGATAAATATGAGGAAAATCCAAAGATCTACTGGGCTCCCGCGGAAATCTGTTGTGTGTTGCAAGGGAAAACAAAAGGGAAAATGTGACATGAAAAGAGCTTTGAAACTTTAGCGTTCAACCAAATGATTCATTTGAATGATTTCCTAATTCACTGTAATGATTCATGAATTTTGACGTTTATTGAGCGTGTCATTGTAATTGGTACAAAATGATGACACGACGGTTTAAATGGCTGTTTAGGAATGCTTATCAAAACAATTTTACAGGCGTTCAGTTGCGTTTGCGTACAGCAGGATACCGGTTTACCGGTATTTTATCCATACAAAAATACCGGTATTTTTCCGTTCTTTTTGTTTTTTGGTTTATTATTTCCTTTTATAATCGGAGAATCTAATAATACGAAATCATTACTTAAATACATGACTGAGCCCGACATAAAAATCGTAAAAAAATTCAAAATATTGGGCTGTTTCGGGGTTTTTGCAATATACCGGTTCCGAGCCCTGGCGTACAGACAGCTTTTGACATGACATTTGACATGAAAAAGAGTAGAGACTTTACCCAGGTTTGTAGTGAACACTTATTCTTTTAATACCATGTTTATTCAAATTAGGCACTATTTACGCAAATTCAAGGAAGTTGTTAAGTTGTGCGTGTATAACTGTGTATGCATAATTTTTGAACTCTTAAACTGTATTACGATATTTACGCAGAAATGTACAGTACCTATATCTGATGTTGACTTTACTTTTTGGCAAGCTCGAACAATTAACGTTCGTTGAGGATCAAACTCACATCAATATTGCAAAATGTTGTGGGCCAGCCGCATATCGGTACGTTTTGTCAACATCAAACTGGTTCTTTGACAGATATTCATAAGTACTCTATCAACAATACCAACATACGTAGACGGAAAATAATTGAAATTCCTTAAAAGCGGCAAATATTTTCATAAAGGGATAAAAAGGCTTTATGTAAACCGGAGAGGAATAGATTTGTGATAATTCGGGTCGCTAAGCGATTGGTTTTCAATAAAAATGAATATTCCCGCCGCCGTAGGCTCGCCGAGCCGCTTATGAATCTCAAGCCGCCGTTTTTAGCCCCGTTCCACGGCAGCAAATTAAAAATGTAAGAATTCTCGCTTGCAAAAGGAATTTATATTTTATTTCATTTCATTAAATCCGCCATCTTTTGTTTCCACGGCCGTTCCGATCGGAATTCATATTTTTCTGTGTTTTGTTTCGGTTTGCGAGCCGCGTATTGTTTTATTGTTGTTCCGAGTTCGGCTCCAAACGGGTATTAATTATTTTCTTATTTTTGATGAATGCGCCCGTCAAATTTTAAGACGTCTTTTAGTGGCGATTAAGAGTCCGCGATATAATTTGGCTTTTAGAAACTCAATCACGATTTTCATTAAAATTCTGCGCTGCCGTGGAGTCGTTAAAAAAATGAGATCCGATCATCTCTAAGTGAAATCGCCGTTGCCACTCAAGATTAGGCGAGCCGAATACTGGTATGCTTAAACTATTAGACGCAACGTCGACTCCAAACAGACAGAGATACGTATCGTTTACTGAAAATAATACCTACCTATCGGGCGTAATCTGACATTCATACGAGCGTTACGCAAGTGACTTTCCGCCTTCTCCAACAACGGGGATTATTCGTTACTCATCAATCTTAAATAGACGCGGCCACTCCATTGTTCCCGTGACATTTAGACGAATTTATAAATACTCCGCGGAATAAATTCTCTCACCTATTTATAAATTAAATTATTAACCGCCCGTGTACATTATTAAAGCGCGTTCGCAAATGGAACCCGAACGTGTCGCGTTTCGACGAACTTGCTGCGCGTAGCAAATTTATTCCAAATCCAAATTGTGATAGTCGCATTTGAATTTGGAATATAGCGCATTCCTAATTGTTTGTCGCTCGCTCGTCGCGCTGGCATTTTGGCAACGGTCTAGCTCTATCGACTGATGCCTTTTCGTATTTCGAACGTCGCTTTGTATTCGAATTTAGAAAAGCTGATTATTTTGCTTTCTTTCTGTTGCGTATTGTGTGCAAATGTAATTGTCGTTGCGTCGGTTATTGCGAGCGATAGTTCGGTGAGCTCCATAAAGATTACGACGTATAATGCCTGGTGATGAGCGATGGCGCTTCTAACAGTTTATTGCTGCACCACGGTGCGCATTTTTCACATTTTTTTCCGACAGATGCGCACACTTACATGCTTTTTGCTGATAAGGCATAACACTTTAATCGATCCAGGAAATGTTTACAGATAATAAAAATGCACGTAAACAGAAGCTACATTCCATGTGTATTATAATGTAATGTGATTTGCGCTGCCAAGGGACTTACTGCCAAAATACGTGTGTCAGATTTATAGGCATTGCTGGTAAGTGACAATAATGTTGTTCGCGCTTTAAACGGGTGCTTAATGGGACGTTCATGGAGTCGTCGTCACAGCTGTTAAATACCTATGTTTGTTATGAAATTGATGGCGCGTTAATGCCAATCAAATTTACAAATTGCGTTTCAAGATTTTCGTACTGAAAAAAAAGTTTTGTTAACAAATTTTAAGTGTTGAATTTGTTGGTTCCATTACTAGAATTCAAATATTTAAACTGGTTCAACTGTATCATTGTAACTAATTAGTCACCGTAAACATTAATAATACAATTACGTGAAGATAAATAACTTGTTTGGATAGGTACAATACAAAATAAAAATAAATTATTCATAACTTTATTACCGTCAACACCCGTAACTTTGTCTAGGGTGTCTATCTTTGCCTATTGATTTTCAAAAACTTCCTCTTGGACAAGTCGCACATATAACTATTCAAAATCAAGTACCTATTCATTACTGAATATAGAATTGTTTTATTTGCAGCTTGTACCAGAGGAAATTTATAAAAATTACCAGAAACGGGGGAAAAGATACGGGTGTTGACGGTACGACTATTAAATATAGGTACCCATGGCTTTATTTATTATGGCTAGTACATCGAAAAAACGCCTGAAAAAACGATTTTACATGTTTTACAATTTCACGCTAAATTTAGTTCACCGACGCAAAACGTACGCATTATTTTTCGTAGTAAACAAACAGTTTAAATGTAACCGCTCCATTGCAACGGAAAAACTGCAAATAGAGTTCCATTTCCGAAATTCGAACGTTAACCTTTCCAGCCAGCAACAACAGACGATCGCATAATAACGTTCTAGAATTAAATTCTATCTAAACTGTATGCGCCGCTCGAAATAGGGCGCGTTTGCAGCAATTATTTTAGCTCTGTCTTTCTGAAAATTGGCAGCAGTTTGAGATCTTTTGCGAACGGTATTCGGTTGGGAAACCGTTGTATCGGACGGCCAGCGTAATAAGACCCACGATGCACCCCCGAACGTTTCCCACAGTTAGGACCAAAGCTAAATGAGAGGACCAGGTTATATTGGTGGTGCTTTATAAATAAAGTGCCCTGATATGCGAATAATAGGTAAGTCCGTCTGTCAGTGTGCGTTCGACATGCGTAATGTACTCTTGATTATTTTATTTTCGTCTAAGTTGCATCAGTTCCAACTGTCTTTGTTTGTGAGACAATAGATTCTCTAGAAACTGCGAATATCATTCGCTTTGGGTAAGTTTAGACGGTAAATAAGATATTTGTATTTTTTTTGCATTCTTACAAATAAGAAAAAAATTAAACCTAGGTTTATGATTACAGCAATAGCAAATAGCAATGTATTTATCAGAAATAAAAACAGAAGCCTGAATAATGAAAACTAATCTACGATCGAAACAATAGGACTCAGCAAAAAAGCTAAAACATAAACATTCATTATTAATTCCGCTAAAATTTAATACCATAAAGAGAAATCGAACAGAAAAAAGCTGACCAACGCCGTCGCGCGGTGAAAATTTACATTTGTAATCAGAGCCATTAATGTCCACAATAAACTGCATTGACACGCGCCAGAGCGAGACAGCGCTAGCGCGGGCGAGCGAGACGCAAGGAGCTCGCGAAGTCGCGCCAGACACAATAGCGACGCGCGCGCCGGCAGAGCGAGCGCGCGCTATCCGGCTAGAACGAGACGGATATATTTTTGTGCGTTGTCATCGCATTCAATAATAGGTGCGTTGGATTTTATGCGTTTGCGAAAAATGCACGGATTTATGGTTTGATACCGCGTAGTGTATTAATGGGCGCTGTAGAGCGAATTATAACGTATCTACAATTAAATGCGGATGACAGGCTAATGCGAGCTTTGGGCATCAAATACATTATAATAAAATATTTAGGTACACAATATATTTTAGTTTTTTTATGCTTTTTGAAGACCACCTTTATTTATCTGTGGATAATTAGGTTATTGACAATATTAAAAAAATTGGTATCAAAATCCTGCCTATCTTTGCATGGTCCTATTAAGTTATATCATTTAATTATACAATTGTATAAGCAATTATATAAAAAAAATATAATTAAGTACGTATTCTTCATCACCGTAATTAAAATATAACTGTCTTATTTTGTTCAATAAAGTGTGTAGGTACAAAAAGTATGTAGGTATGCATACTTAAAAAATATCATACTTAAATCATTTTATCCACAAAACAAATAAAATAAAATAAAAGCTAATGAAATAGTGCCATACACCAATATTGTTTCCTAAAAAATACCACCTAAAGATTAAATAAAAAAAATATTGATAATTATCTCAAATTCTCGATCATATTTTTTGTTTTTTTTTGCATGCGTAACTAAGAATTTATGTCTGATATTGGGTAATTATAGCATTGCATTTTCATAATCAGCGTCCCGCGGACACCAAAACAATGATTACCTAACAAAACAGGGTAACAGAGTGCGGGACAGGTGCGGCGCGGAATCTCGAAACAACCGATTAAAATGACGTACGCGCCGTGTATTATCTATTTCTGACAAATGTCGCGCGTTTGTGCGCGAGTTTTAATTAACCGCGGTTATTAAACAATCATCATCATCGTCATTATAGCACCTTTTCCAGTGTCATTTGTTTTAAGTTTCCACTATCACTTACAGTATCGGCCGAAAATATATCACCTTCACGTTTTAAGGTAAAACTTTTTAGCATCGGGTAGGTAGTATGTAGACTCCTTGGACTACCAATGAGAAAACCTGCCCAAATATAGCGATTGCTTTTCAGTATTATCTTGGTTTTGAAAATTTTTACATGCCAGTAGATACCTTATCTACCTATTCTTTTATTCGTAACACAAAGGTGATATATGTTTAGCCTGTAGATAGGATCCTGACCTCATGAAACGTAGAATGATTTGAAGGTAACGATCCAACCTAATTAAAATTGTTTATTAAGCTATCATCATCACCCACTTTCCACAGTTTCTTTTGTTTTAAGTTTTGACTATCTGTGATCGTAGATTTGGCAGGTCAGAATCCTATCTAATAAACCGCAATTATTAAACAATTATCATCATTATCGTCTTCCTAGGGTTTTTTAAATTGTTTATTAAGCTATCTCCATGACCCACTTTCTACCGTTTCTTTTGTTTTAAGTTTTAACTATAACCTATGTTTTGTTTGTCATTAGTTTTTAGTATCTTGTTTATTTAAGGATCTCTGTATTTTCTTTTGGTGTGCAATAAAGAGTATTGTATTGTATGTTTTGAAATATGGTAGATCTGACAGGTGTATGAAAGGTTTCGGGCAGATGACACGGATAGTTAGCGGTCTTGAGAAAATCGTTCCATAATTTGTATACATAGAGATCCATAATTATCACCATAAAAAATATACATTACTTACAACCTTGCAGTTTGAGATTTAATAAAGGAATTACAATTACATACTTACTTTAGATCTTAAAAATCTAAAAAGAACTACGTTCTTCGTATACTGTGATTTCCAACAACAACATTTCTCAAGGCAAGACACGGACACGGAACCATAACATTTTAAATTTCGTTTAAATTTTAAATCTCGTCTCATTTTGGGGCAAAAGCATGAGCCATATAAATTTTTACGAGCCCACCGCAGAAAATCAAAGTAACACCAATTTGTGGGTTTCATTCAATGCTCACTATAGTATATAAACAACTCAAAGTGCCAACGAAACGCGGAATTGAACATAATTCGAATCACATTTCGTCAACGGTCACAATTTAAACAATAAAACATCGTTCCAAATTGAAAAATGGATTCGTAATTAAAAATTCTAAATTCAAACACCTGGCCGTTCAATCTTTTTACAAAGACCGTGTAATACGTAATATTATGACACTAACATGTGTCTTCGACTGAACTTCCTATAATCCTACATTGCATCCAGTTTTTACCTTTTTGTGTAACCATTGTTGCGTAAGTTAGTACGGGAAAGCAACGAGTGTACTGTAAGCAGGCAATGCATTACGTTTCTTGCGATGCATCCGCGGATGCGCTCACCGCCACATGTGCCCCTTCTCCCTTCACAAGGACATTCACCCTGTTTTTTTCTTCCTCGAAACCGATCGCTTCCTTTGATTTTTTGTCCGAAGATTTTTATTCGATTTTAATTGTAAAGGGTTCAACTTTTTTGTGTAATGTTGACAAGTCATTTTGTTTAATTGTCTTATTGTATAAATTGTTAACTCATCTAAAAGGGTATTTAAAAAGACTTTTATATCAAAAAATTCAATGTCTTTTTATACGTATTTCCCGTGAACCTTAAAATATGTACCTACTTGCGTTTTGGGTTAGTTACTCGAAATATCTGACATAATTTTGTACATTAATATTTTATAGTTCGCCAAATTCTTATAGCTATTTATAATAATCTTTTAAGCTTAAATTTAGGAAGACAAGTATTGATTCAACCCGTTTAACATCTGCTTTTTTATTGTAGTCTTTACCTTTTAAAATAAAATCGTTGATTGATAAATAAAAGCTCTAAATCCATGATTAAAGCAAACCCTTTCATTTCAATAGGATCTTGAATGTAATGCCGCCCGCATCCAAGCTCCCAAAATATAACCCATTGTAAGTACCGAAACACCAAAAAACACCCTCGCCCCAACTTAAAAATGTTCCCGAAATATTAAAATAGTCAAAAGAGTTAAATTTAAAAAGGGTGGAGGAAAAAACGTAATACCAAAACTAACAGAACGCAGCTGAGTCTTACAACTCGGTTCATCTATTTATTATATCTACAAGCGATCGTAGCGTTTTTAAGAGTTCCAATGATTGAATAATTAGAACAAATATTCCGTATATACAAGAAGATTTATTTATTTATTCGTATGGTAGTTTGTTACTTTTAGTATCGAATCGTCTACATAGCAAAATGTCCAGTGACGCAAATTGACCACAAAGCGAAAAGTCGATTATGTAAATTGTCCATTTTGTGCAGATGCCTAAATAGTAAAATACACAATTAGCATATAATCCATAAAGCGACACGGCTAGATAACAACACTTATAAGTACGTAAAATGTCAAATAATTAAACCGTCCAAAACGCAAATTACCTAATGTCGACTACAAAGCTGAACACCTAAATATCAAAACGTCCAAAACGTATAATATTACGTATGTCACGCTGAAAATAGATTAATTGGAATAAAACGTTTTGCTTTTTGGTCATTATGCTACTTGGGCTAATTGCTTTCGATAAGAGATAGAAGATCGACAATGTGCTATTTGTAGTATTAGCTTTTTTAACATTATGTAATTTGGACACTATGCTACACAGACGAATTGCTATTTTGATGTTCTGTGTTATGGACGTTATGTTATTTGGGCAAAATGCTTATATTGGACCACTGGACACTTCGCTTTTTAGTCTATTTGCGTCATTGGACATTTTGCTACACGGACGATTCGGTACGAACCCTTTTGTTAGTCGTGCATAACATACTACAATAAAAAAAAACATTGAAATTCTGCGTCCTACTATGAAGATGATAAGTTACTATATTAAGTTTTCGATTCAAAATGACATTAAATTTATGTGATTATTTACACAGTCATTACATAAAAAATAGAGTAAAAAGCAAATTTTCAGTTTTCTGAATGTTTCGCATTTCGAATGCATTACATTTATTCCAACATTGTCGGTACGAGTTTGTAATTTATTGTTTATATGTAGTTGGAAACCCAAACATATTGCGAAACGTTAGGTAATATTTTCTTTGAGGTCTTCGAAAATCTGTTAACTTCTCCTTCAGATAATTTCAATGTAGGTAAGTATTTGTGCAAAGAAAATATGAAAGTACATTCATATTTACTCTCATTCGTAAATCTGCAAATATTTAAAATTCAAAAATATTTCAACACAAATGAAAACCGATGAAATGGTGTAGGTAGGTAATGCACGTTCCAAATTCAAATAACATCTTTTAAATCCCATGCATTGTTCGGATTAAATAAACGTCGCTCATTTTCTAAACATCATATCTCACTTTCTAATATACTACAAAATAGACGTTATTGGGAACAAAGAGAGTTTAAATTCCAACACAATGAAAATGCGACATATGCGGTCGAATTAAGCAGTGGAAATGATACAATAGGGCGGCCGTGACGAATCCAATTCAAAAATGGAAGGGTTTCGCTTTTCGTTCTAATTTTAAAAAATGAATCTACGCCGGGTGATTTGAGTGATTCGGAAGGCTTGAAAAAGGAATGTGTGATGCGAGAGAGAACTAAAATATCTCAATATCAGTCATTATCTACGTACCTATTTAGGAAGTTTTCCTGCATTGTAATAAATGCGTGATATGTTAAACAACACACACTGTCACTGATACCTATTTTATAAACTGTTAGCGTAAACATATCTTACTCCTTCCTAATTTTTTCATACTTTCATAAAATAGTAAGAATGAAAAATTTAGAACATTATATTTCGATGAAAGTTTTAGTTCAGTACTTCTCTTAAGCTCCTATTATTTTACGGATTCATAATTATTAAGATTTCAATCTACCAAATTAATAAACATAAATCCAAAACATCCCATTTCATCCCGACAAAACACTAACCGACACTAAAAAAACCCAATCGTATTTTTAAACCGAAAACCACTTGAAACTTTTAACTTATACATTACTTCACTTGTGTACATAAACCCGACCACTCGTACGCACACACGCGCAACGCAGATGTTGATTCCATAAAATAATATTTCATGTAAAGCACCGAGGGCGGAAGGATTGCATTCTATTTTTGAATTTTTATATTTCGAAGCAATTCAAACCAGCCAGCTTTTTCTTTACTGCTTTGAAAGGGGTAGATTTTAAGTAAGATAAAATGTGTAGTCGATTTTGTAATATTAAAGTAGGTTTTATACTTATATTCTAAGTAGGATTATTATTTATAATTCTGTTTTATTACGATTTGGTGGTTTATTTTAGTACCTATAAATAATTACGTAATTAGAGTCTGGTTTAAGGGGTAAACAGAACACTTAAGCATTCCTTGTCAGTTTCTTCCAATACGAACTGAATGATACGGAGTCAATATGTAATGCCATAAAGCCACGTGTACAATCGTTACAATAAGACATAAAAAAGAGCATAGGGATATCCACTGTTAAGATCGTTGTCAGGATGTTTACATTAATGCCTAACGTCTCCATTGCCCGCCACATGCGTACAGGTCATTTTACATTTGCGGACGAAAGATGAAAAGGGTAAGCTATTTAGTCTGAGGTCAAAACAAACTGAGTCAGCCCGTTTGATATAACACTCCCCGGCAAAGGTCAGAGCGTAGGCAGAAATCCGTTGCACTAAATTATACAATATCAGGACACCTAAGCTTTGAACCGAATGACACCCGCAAAAAGGCAACGGACCTCAGAAATATATTAACATTTCCCTCGAGACCATTCGTCAATTAAACCGCACGCGATTCGATAAAGCGAATAAAAAATACGAGTTTAAAAAGCTCCGTTTCGAAGTAAAGAATGTTGCGTACAATCTCGGTTCGGACAAAAAAGTGACAACAAATAAAAAACAAAACACAACACGGCCAAGGAACAGATTATCAGCGCTAAAAGGGTTGCTCCCGCGCGCTCCTCCTTTTGTTCTTTCCAAATTCAAACTTCAACCGTACAAGGAGCGTTCGAATGCGAATTCTATTTTTGAATATTCTACCGAGAATTTTTAATTAATGCCGCTCGGCCGTGCTCGTATTTTTAAAATTCGTATTCTGTTTTAAATCGAGTTCGATATTCAATTTTTGCGTTCGATTTCAGTGTATTTTTTATTTATGTTGTGCGATAATGACGTTTCGCTTTAAGTGCTTTATTTCGATTGGCGATTTTATTCCGATGTTCTCCTTGAAGGTCGGTAGTTTTAGTGATTAATGGCACTGATATGTGGAGTGCTTTTTAAACGAAATATTGAATTTAATGATGTTTTGTGAAACTCTGCGCGCAATCTGTTTTTGTTCCGCCGTGTAGGCGTTTCTATAGTCGTTTTCACCTCGAATACAAGCCTACGGTGTCATAGATGTAAAAAGGAGTGCAGGGAAAAAAACGTAGGTATCAAAACCAACACATCCTTCTTACAATGGTTCGGCTCAATATTTTATAATTAGGAACAAGGCATACTTACAGAACTTTAATTTAATAGAATTTGACGCATAGTCACAGATTAGATTGTTATCGAGATATTAATTTTATTAGCAACAGACGTTTAAACAAAGTATTTGATTTAACGATGTTTTTTCGGGCTACGAGCGTATACTTTTATTTCGCGACGTGTAGGCGTCTCTATAAAACCGCCAAAACAAAAAGGCTACAAGTGTGTATGAATTAAAAACATACTTACCGTATTTTCGTCGTCTGAAGAGGTTTGACCACCGATGCAATCTTAGTGTCACCTGTGTTTCCACTTCTAAAATAGCTGCATACCTAACTCATTATTTACCTATCACTTCAACACTCTACTCGATCAATCTTGCCACGTGATAAATACGGGTTATAAATAAAAGCGTATGCGCTATTACAAACCAGCCCACATACAACCTTTTGCAACGCGATTGAATATATTACTCGACTCGACCTTAATGAAGAGCTATTTCCATAATAAAAATGATATTCACTCCTTAAATGATTGAAGCGTTATTCCGTGTTTATTGCTCTTACATTACAATGAGCCCTCATCCTCCTAATAAGGTTCCGATGGCCGCAGTTGAAGGAAACATTATATGTACCTAGATTGGATCGTGGAGGGGGTCTTGAATTCCTCCGCACTGAGACAGACGGAGTCGCACTTTAAATGAGTAACCAATAACTCGCATTAAGAGGTCACTTGTGCATAGCGTCACACGCACTGAGAATACACAAGTCGATGACCCCGATACGCCAATGAAACTTGTTATGATACCTATAATTGGTATATTATCACGACTAAAAAACACTAAAAAATCACACTAATTCGACAACCTACGCGTTTTCTATTAAACTCAAACCAATAGTTATTCTTTCGGGCGCATAATGGCGTCACTTTATCTAATATTCCATTTTCGAAATTCGAAACGTCATGCCCGTTCCGTGCTTTGTTCGAAAACGGCTGCACAGTTCAACGGCTATCAGATTTTAAATTTGGAAGCGATCGATTCGTTCCCAATTAGAACATCATTCTTATTTACAATCTTTATAGTTTTGAATTTTCTTCGAAATTTGTGTTGTAAAGTTTGGAATTCGGTAGGTTATAATTATAAGACTAATAAGACTGTTGTTTTTTTCACAGGTATGGCTGTTTAGACAAAAAGCGTTCAGTGAGTACTTTTAGTATTATAGAAGCTGAATAAAAGACTCCAAAAACAACACAGCCATTTTTTCGAAGATTTATCTTCGAAGCCCCCATGTAATTTTATTACTTTCCCCTTCCCTTAAAATATGAGTTTATTTTAAAATTGGAAAGCCGAATGCATTCACCAAAATAATTGATGACGGAACTGGACTCACCCCTTTGATAATCCCGTTCGTTTAGGGGATCGCACACAGACATACATTACATACATGTACTTAGTTATCTAGTATGTAAATTTATTATACTCGTTCTCAACACGACACTCAATTATTTTGGTAATTCTGTACTGGACGATGGTTTATATTACTTTATGCCACACCGCGCCATAAAGTGGCTTTTTCCGCACGCTGCGCGTACGGAAAAAGCCGCTTTCTGGCCAAGTGTAGACATAAAATGATGTACACAACACGGGAGGTAATAAAGAAAGCCCTCGATCGCATATTTACGTCCCTCGCTTGCAGCTCGGGCCGCAAACTTCTGCGATCTCGGCCTTTCTTTGTATTATCTCCCTAGTTGTGTAATGTACTAATATTAGAGGAGTAATAAAAATGTGAAAGAAAAGAAATATGTACAAAGGAATCGTAGTTGCGGATAAGAAGATGAGAACTAAAAACAATTGCTGAACCAATATACTTACAGCCTTAAATAAGTACTCTAAAAGATCAATCTTATCATTAAATTTGATTTAGTGAAGAATAATATATGTAATAAGTGGAGAATTATAGTGTCCGAGGATGTACCTATGTAAGATTACGTTGTTGAATTTACTTAGGTACCAGTGACGTGGCGTTGAAGAAATCCGTGGGCAAGCCGGAGCAGCTTTGGCTTCAATTTTCTTTAAGAGCAAAATAATTAAGTGCTGAACTGGCTAATATTAGGCAAGCCGATGGAAATCGAGTTCTATGGACGCCACGCCACTGTTTGGTACACACATTCATTAGGTATTCAGCTGCTGAAGAATATTAGTGTATTATGGCGAGATCCAAATTTGATACATTCCTTTGAAGACTAAATACAATATACATAATTAATTCGTCAATTTAAGATTCATTGCACATTTTCGATTCAGGAAGACGTCTTAATTAGTGGTTGTTCAATCGATATGTACTTACAATTACAATAGGCAATCGACTCAAGCCGACTCTGTATTAAAAATGGTATTTTTGTAGCCGACTGAAACAAAGCAGCGGTAATTCGTATGAAGTGACTTGCATTTAGCCTCCTTTGTCCGTCCATCTGTATTCACAAACGTTTAATTTTTTATTCCACTCGATTTCCAAAGATGATTTTCTTTAATTATCGCCCAGTCTAATGGTAGATTAAAACTTTCGATCTAGCAACACCGTTGATTTGGGGAGTTATTTTTCGATGCTGGCAATAATGAGCGCCGTATATGGCGTTCCAATATTAAAAAGAAGAACCGTTGAAGCCGTGACAGTTTCCAACCGGCCAGTTTTATTTTATCAGAACTTTGGTAATCTTAGCAAGCTCTTGTAACAATTTCGATTTCGTTCGATATTCACACTTTATCTTCAAGAAACAAGAGTATAAGTACAATGGCATTATCGAGGGAGATTCGACTTTATGATAGTAATGTTTGGAATTGCATTACTGTGTAAAAGGTGACTAAGTTCCAAAATCGTACGCTGGCATGAATTATGTATGAACAACTTTATACTTCCCGAGCCGTTCGGTGCAAAAATGGACGTTTTCGGATATAAATTTATCGAAAAACGCCTTTTATACCACATTAACATTATTTATGTCGATATCGAACAAGCCACTACTGACGGCTGAAAGTTTTTCCATTGTTCGAAAATTAAATGATTTTTAGCGATGTAAAAACTTTCTTGATTCAATTACTTTTCAAATTTTGATTGTCGATAAAAGCTTTCATCTTAGCCCTGAATTTACTTTGTCACATAAATGAGTTTGATATCATAAAATACTAGCGAACCAAAAAGTAATCTGTATCAGAAAGATGAAATAATGATAATAAACATAGGTAAGTAATTAGGTACCTAAAATTTAAGTTTAACTTAAACATCATTTAATTACATTAAAAAAATGTGAGTATTACAGTTGGACAAAAATAGAACCCAAATCTGAAAAATGTACCTACGTCGCACCTCTTTAAACTAGTCAGTGCAGTGGTTGATAGTTACCTACGTTCTTACATCATCTAATTCTAATGCTAGTATTGTGCTTTTTACTGCACGCTGTAATCCCAATACTAGTCAATACCTCAAATTATTAAATAAACATTGCATATCAGATTTCAACAGTATCAGTTTTCCGAACTCGATTTCATGAATACCATATCCAGCTCGAATAAAAACGGGCGAACTTTTAAACAAGCGAAAATCGTCCGATGATTGGTTCGTGAGATACTTCACAACAATGTCAATAGTATAAAAACAAAAAAGGCGTATTTACAATCGAATTATCAAGACTTACGACCTATTGCTGTCTTATGTATGTACGTAACTGAAGGCTTGCTTGCGAAGTGACCCCCCTGGGAGACTTCACGAGTAAAAAGATCTTGAATTTAAGTGTCACCGACATTTTAGGCTTGTGTCGTTAATGATACAGTCCTTTCTCATAATTAAGCATAAATGAAAATTTATTGTCGTATTTTTCATTTTGTGGACGAAGCTTATCTAATTTTTCCCGTATTTTTTTAACATAAGCTATCACATTTGGTAAGAACTATAGGTGTGATTTAGTATATAGACGCTCCCTTAACCGAGTAGTATGATGATCAACATAAACGGTAGATAAGTAAGTATTACTAGTAGAGAAGTTGAATAGCTCCATAAAAACTCAAATAATCCTCCTAAAAATATACTTCTAGTTCGAAGAGAATCCTCCATAAAAAAAGAACCAATGAAAAGAAATTGATCAGTCAGAACCACAAAGAAAAGGTCTGATGTCTCTTTCTTTATAGAACATATACGACTTTTAACTGATAAGATACAGAAATATGAGTAACTCCTTATATTCGTATAACCTTATAAGCACGAAATCGCATAATTATTCATATTTCGTTCGAAATTCGACCGTTACAAAGCCGGCCGCGGATATACGAATCGTGTCCTAATTCAGAAATAAAGAACAATCGGAAACGCTTGCACGTCGCACCGATAACGCAACGGATTCGAAATTTTAAATAGTTCCATATTCAAACTCGGATTTCAAATATGGAACGGCATTGTTTCCCGTTTTCGCTCGTAGTTTAGTTTTAATATGCGGGTTACGCGTAGGTACGTTATTGGACGTTTCACAATGGATCGGATATCGTTGCACGTTCTAATTTTATATGATTGACAAATTTAAATAAATACAAGGGCTAGTCATGTAATTAAATGAATGATTGATTTGTAAATACATCCATAAGAACTGATCTTGCTACATTAGTTCAGCGACCTAAAAAGGATCTCAGCCTTCGACTACAGTTCGTACTTACTTCTGTTTTAAAGACAAAAATAATAAATGTTAACATACATTAGTTCGTTCACCAAGAAAGTGTGCTAAGCTGGACTACTTTGTAGTTAACCTGTGTGTTTTTTATTAGGTAGGTACCTAAACAAAATTAACATTTAGTAATACGCAAGTTTCTCACGTGCAATAAAAAATCCATTCACGATTCACTCAGGAATCGTTTTCCGTACTCTACCCGATGTTTATCCGTCCGTCCGCGCGTAAAATAGCGACATTTCAATAACACGTCCCTACGAGTTAGCGGGAAAATAGCATGTCAAAAGAATAAAGTTACATGAGCATATGGAACGCTTATATCGCTACTGCCTTGTCCGTCCAAAGAAAAAAGTTGCAATAACTCAGTCAATCAGTATGCATGAATCGAACGCTACGTCTCGGTGAAAATATTCGTTCGTGCTAACGTCAAATATATTATTACGACTTTCTACGACGTTTTCGGTGCAGCTCCTTTATAGGCTTAAAATAACTGTCTATTTATCGTGACGCAATTCGACTTTAAGCGTCCGATATTGCGATTTCGAATATCGAACGCGGTAGGAATTCGAATAGGGACGTTTAATTGGTTTCACAATTATTGTACAATCAATTTAAAGGTTCTTAATTCGTTACTGTTTATTAGTCGTCCAATTTGAAACCTTCATAGCTTTCTTTTACGGTTGAGAATGGGTTGGGCGTGATCGGGTCTCTCCGTCAAACATTGTTAAAGTGGTCACTTCCTCGGAGATTTTTATTTTTATTGATAAAAGCGCTGCGCGACAACAATTGGTACGGATTTGCTCTTAAATTGGTCGAACAAGCGGCCTCGATTTGTGCTCGCTTTTCGGAATATCGATGTATTGAAGATCCGGAAAATCAGATTCCAGTCTAGAATTTCCAGGTCTGTAGAAAAATGAAGACGTTATGGAGGTGGCAAACTAGGCAATCCTAAGACACGAAACAAACTATAGAATTCCTTGATTGTCTTTATTAGAAACCAAACCTGTGACACATTGTAGCAGTTCAGCAGGTTATCTATCCCTACGTTGCTTTCTCAGATAATCTTATAAGACAATTTTTTGATTTCCAATTAGGCATTCCAAATTGGACTCAACTTCGGAAAGGTTTATATTTCGTTAAATATCTATCCGAAAATGTAGCAGTAAAGCGGCATGGCCCATTTTCATCCCGTAGGGTAGATCTCGTAATCCGTATCGATCGCGACGCACTATTCGGACACAAACATGCAAACTCACCCCATTTTTAAAAGTGTTAGTGTCAAATTTTAACTTCCCCGCGTCCACTTACAGTACCCTTCCAAAAATATAAAAATAAAAGAACGAAGGGGGACTTTTAAAAATCGTTATTATAATCTCGGACGCCATTCTGCCTAGTGCCTAGGGGACGCGCCCTTCAATTTTTAAATCTTTTTTTAACAAAAACCCCTTTGATGTTTATGCATTTTGGCAATATCTGACGGTCCGCTAGATACGCGACATTTGGCCGTTTCGAGGATTTTACAGATGCATATTTTAGATTAAAATTTAATGCCACTCGCCCACCCAAGCGATAATGCGTCGCTGCCAATTATTTGAAGCCGATAAATCATGTATTTCGCTTTTGTTGTAGGCTGCGATCTATCATTACAAGTATTACAACTGGGTATGTATAGCCGTTAACACGTGTAGATACGCGAGTACTCGTGTCTGAAGGATGTCTCTTCTAGGCTTCGTGTGCCGCGTCTCGACGTCTACACGACCCGCAAACTGCAACAATCAAGACAACGAACACTCCTATTAATCAACGCATTTAAAAGACAAACAACTTTGAAAAAAGAACGTGTGGGAAAAATGTACATACGTACCAACGCATTCCGAATCCGAATGAATCTGAAAGGCGAGATTTGAAAAGAGAATGAGATTTGAAAATAGAACACGCCATTAGGAACGAACACAATGGTCTCATTGGTCGATTTGAAAAAGGAACAATTTGTTAAACGTCAAATATGAAGTTTTTTATTTCGGTTGTAATGAAACGCTCTCAGTATGATGTCTAGTACACGTTTGAGGTTTTTTGTGGCGCGTCAGTCGTTTTCCATTTGTTTTACTTGCGCGTATTAATGTCGAAATTAAAATAAGACGGTCATGTTAGCGGGAACGCCAAAGGCGACAAGATTATTATGATATTATCACGATATTAAAGCCTTCTCCGTCCATCGATCCAATTAGTCATTAATAGGCGACCATGCGTGAAATTTTATCGACAGAATACCGATAAATTCGTGGAATTTACATAAAACTTATATAGATAAAAAACTACACTTATTTACATTCTTGAAATTTTTACTACGAATTAGCATTCTATTCTATATCTAACTAGTTTATTTTCAATCTAATAAGAGTCTGAACTCAAACTATTGGCCAATTTTGACAGCAATCTGATAAAAACGCAACTGTAAATAATCATTTTTTCAACATAATGAGGGTACTCAAACATTTTTCTTATCTGCCTACACATAACCTCTCAACTCGATTGTTCCAAGCAACTTTCTATCTCCAAACCGTTTATCGAGAAATCAAAAACACGAGCAATGACATGAAACTATCAATATTTCTAATAACGTTCAAAAACAAAGCATAATTAGTTTCGAATACGAACGCAGCGGCCATATTAATCATTGGAACGAATTTCCGTGCGCCATGTCATACGGCGTTCGTTTATTAAAAATGTGACGTATCAAGATCAACATCTCATAGAACGAACGGAACGTAAAGTCGTAGAACGCACGAGGGGGAAAGAGACGGACATGTGCTGACATATCAACGGGTCATCAACCCTACAGGCGTCCTGCTCTAACGAGAATTCGAAGATTTGATTTGAATTGTTCCTAATTTGAAATATTGCTCGCTCGATCAGGACTCCCGGCAGTAAACGGTATATTCCAAATTCAAATCGGTTTTATATTAGTTTTGTATCGACATGCTTGCTTCCGTTTGATGTGCCTTAATGATCGGGTTATCCATAAAATACGAATAAATGGACGTAAAAAATCGTTAAACGATTTTATGTCTCTACTAAGATTGATATTTGTAATTACCGCTTTGGATCCTGTTTGTAGTCGGCCAAACTTTACTCTGCAACTCTAGTTTCGTAACTAATATGAACTTTTAGTCGAATTCCAAAGTTGCTGAGACTAATAGAGCGAACATAAATCTCGTGCGAATAAAGTTAAAATGCTTCCAAACTTGGATCGGAGTCGGTGACAAATAAGACGCATAAAAATGACGAAGATATTAATAAAATATGATTCATGGGGCTAAGCCCGAATTAAAATGCAAGGGCACAGTGCTAGTCGAAACAAAAGCAACAAAAATGTAAAGCAGCTACTATAGGAGAATCATAAGCGGTCATAACTGGTTATTCCGATCCATTTATGGCCAAGTAATCCTATTGTGAGTTGTGTGTGTGCGTTGCGTGCGTGTTTATATAAATGTGTTCAATCATTAATTTCGTCTGTAATTGAAAGACTGGCAAAAAGATGTTTCTGCGAAGTGGAAGTATTAAGTGTATCGGTCGGCGATTTTATACCTTCATAAAATTCTTTTGTCAAATTTACCGAGTTCCTTATAAAGTGGACTCTGTGGATTCTTTGCCGAAATCATCGTCTACTTTTGCGTGTGTGAGTGTGTTTTTTCTGTCGGTTATTATGTCCTGGTGAATGTTTGGTGGGCTTTAATCTGTACTAATAAAATAATAATTACATTATACGTATTAAGTATTATGGTTACGACTCTCGCGAAAGGATTAATGCTTAATTTTTACAATATGTTTATAAATATTGCTAATTTTGGAGAGATACTGCTTGGTACACTAATTTATAGTTAATCTTCTTTTTTAACACGTTGTTACAGTATTCAATTTAAATGCACTTATTTATGATATGATGCAGATTTTATTCTTTATCATTTAACTACTCTTAATCTAAATTTAAAGTCTACAGGTAAAAACAACTACTTAAAGAATCGAGGGTACAAAAAAACGAATTCCATATCTAATTACTTTCAAAAAATCTCTACCGAAAACGCATTCATCATTTATCTGCTATCGATATCAGCTACCAGACAGTCCAGTTTTCTATTATTCATTAGATGGCCGTGCCGACCGTACTGCGGTGACCGAAATTCGGTGACTACCTACATTAATAATTACTTCTCAAATAATGCCACAGATGCACGACTGAGATACCGCGTAGCGTCGGCAAAAGACGGAACGGCTGGACATGGACATGTTGTCGTTCGAAATTCGAACTACGGTTTTGAATCTCGATAGTAATGCTACGGCCATATTATTAGGGATTCAGCGAAGATTCGTGTTAGCGTCTCTTTCTCTGACATACAAAAAGAACGAGACGTCGAGACTTGAGACGGATCGGAGTGCTGCTAATATGTTATCCTTTTTCAAAATAACTATACTGCTGTTATAAGGCAAAAACCTTATATATCTACGAGACTTGTGGGCGTAACAGGGCATTATATCGTTGTTTTTTAAATCAATCAAATTGCAAAAATTGGTGTTGTAACTATATTACAGATATTTTTACTGCAACCATAACATACAAATTAACATACAAAAAAAAGAGTAAAATCCAAATTGATCCTATAAACGGCGTGTTAATTCCAACATTACTGTCATGAAGTCATGACATGATGTGCTAAGAAGTAAATAGATTGACTTAATTGAGTGCTGAATAATTTTAAAGTGTAGGTCCTTTTTTTTTTGAAGCCTGAGAAACGTGCAAGCCTTACTGGGTGTTGCAAAAATCGGACCAGGAAAGTATAGGTCCAATAACCAAAAGTATACGAGTAAGTAAGTAGTTTTAGGGTTTAAAATGGCTATTATTACCAATAAAAAAATTGAAGTTCAGCTGAGGATATATATGTTACCGTAAAATTGCGAACACCGTCAGTTTATAATCTGACTCATCAGATTATAAACTGACGGATGGGTTAGGTTAGGTTAGTTTATGCCACAGCTGGCCATAAAGTGACAGTGAAGTGAGTTGAAGTGGCCTAGACATACAATGATAAAAGACATAAAATGAGTAAAGTGTAGGTAGACATAAAATGATGTACACAACACAGTCGGTAATAAAGAAAGCCGTCGATCGCACATTTACATCCCTCGCTTGCAGCTCGCGCCGCAAACGTCTGCGATCTCGGCCTTTGTTTATATCACCACCCTAGTTGTGTAATGAACCTACTATTATAATCTCGCGCGTTAGATTATACTTATTTACTTATTTTTAGATTAACTAACAGTCGTTTACAATCTTACAGTGACATATACATTGCTATGCATGCATATTAGCTAAGCGCAAATGTTCTTAAATGTGTATAGTTGAATACTTACATAATAATTTCCTTGATTGCATGGATTATTACTTCCCATCCGCTCATTAGCTTCCTTACAGATGCTAGGACTTAAAAATTTGTTATGTTTCGAGTTAAGCGATTCTAATTCGAAATTTGAAAATGTGTCATTTTTAATCCGTCACTCATGAAAGTCATGAATCGTACTTAACTAGTTTCGAGCTTCGAGCCGTCGTTCGAATTCGAGAATTATTGCATCATTTAATTAATTTCATGCGTCTATATCAATCACATGCGATCCAGCGGCAGATCAAAGATCTTTATTGTTGACTTGACACGTACGTAACGTAATATGTTTGTACACAACGCACTTAGAAAACAAAAGAGTGTACCGAAAGCATGAAGCCCGTTCGATTTTCAAATTACAATGGTCATGGTAAGGTCGATATTGGAATGCTATTGTTTTTAGTGTTAGAGCGTTTTTGAATATATTCTTTAAAAAAGTAAGTACGCAAAGCGTAAGCTAATTCAATTTTAGAATTGAGATGGTTCATCTTAAGGTTTACTTTGCAATGCAGCTGTTAGACGAGCTAGGGCATTTTGGTTTTGTCAAAGACTGTCTTCGTTCAAGATGAATGGTAACAAGTTTGTCCAAGCTAATTAGGCAAATTTTGCATACTGTGATTGAGAAACCCTTATCAATGGTTTAAAATAATAAGCCGTTACGTAGAAACCGGAATATATTGTAATGTTGATTAAATTTTTATCGACGAATACGATCTGTAGTCAATAGAAATTTGGCCTCGATTCGAATTTGCAGCCTTTGTGATTATGATGTGTGAAAGGTTAAATAAGTGACAAAACTCGTTTGATTGTTTCGACTTGAGAAGAATCAACTCTTATATATTTTTTCTTCAAACAGGGTCCGGAAATCTTTTAAATAAGCAGACACCAGTAGCTGGGCTTCAAAGAAGTCGATTCCTACCGGCTTGCCTAATATCAGGCATTTGAGCACCTTATTTTACAGCTCTTAAGGAAAATGTGCACTAAACGTGCATCATCGGCTTGTCTAAGGATATGTTTTACGCCACGCCACTGATAAAATACCATGTGCTGTACCGCTATTGCAAATTTTAAATTTAGGTATACGACAAAATGGTCAATTTTTCATTATTTCTTCAACATTTATACTTCAATTTTAATTTCAATTCTAAGGTATCAAAAGTTCAAAATTTGAAATTAATTTAATTTTAAGTTATAAAATAATCGAATACTATAAGTTAACGAAATATTGATTTAAACTTTCACGATTTTCACTCATTATTATAACAAAACGGGACTTAATCGCGTAAAAACATGATATTACCTCGACGTTTCGGACGTGCCGTGACGTCCATGGTTGCGAAGGGACTGGCGAGGCGGGTGTCAACATCTTCTAGCCGCGCGGGTTTTCCGAACTACCCGCACTTGGTCTTGATTAATACTTTGCATATTAGGGTTGTCACTCGGCCGACACACAACACTAACAACATCAGGCGATTTGCCGGAAGACACTTGATGATATTGACACATGCTGATGACTGGATTCCACGACGAAGAAAGCTTAAACCCATCTTCCCGATTGAAATTGCGGTGTTTTTTGATTTCAACCGCTTCACGGACAATTCTACTATAGTAATTGCGTTCTGTAGACAGGATCTTGGTATTATGAAACTCCATCCAGTGGTTTGATCCAGACTCCAACACATGCTTCGCTATAGCCGATTTGTCTACTTGGAGTTTTCTAACAGCCGCGATGTGTTCTTTGACCCTTTCCGCTATGGTGCGCTTGGTCTGCCCAATATAAGAACTCCCGCAACTGCAACCAACCCTGTAAACACCCGGCGATTGTAAAGGAATAACATCCTTGGGTGATCTTACATGCCTCGTGACCTTGGATAACGGTTTGTACACAGTTTTAATCGAGTACCTTTCTAGTACTGCACCGACTTTATCCGTTATCCCCTTCTCATAAGGCATGAACGCTGGTTGTCTCTGAACGCCAGGACGCTTTTCCTTTGCTTTTCTTCTCGGCTGCCGCCCTTTCACCTTGTATCCGTTCCACCCGAGGACCTTCTGCACATGCGACAACTCGTTATCCAAAAATTCTGGGTCACAAAGGTCACGTGCTCTGTTGAATAACGAGCTAACAACAGACCGCAGGTGACGGGGGTGATGGTGAGACAGAGCATTCAAATATCTGTCGGTGTGCGTCGGTTTTCTGTGGACAGTGTGCGTCAGGGTTCCGTCCGTTCGACTTATCACCTTCACATCCAAAAAAGGCAAGCTCCGTTCCGATTCCAATTCATACGTAAAATTAAGCTTAGTATGAATGGAATTGAGATGCTGTAGTAATCGGGAAGATGGGTTTAAGCTTTTTTCGTCGTGGAATCCAGTCATCAGCATGTGTCAATATCATCAAGTGTCTTCCGGCAAATCGCCTGATGTTGTTAGTGTTGTGTGTCGGCCGAGTGACAACCCTAATATGCAAAGTATTAATCAAGACCAAGTGCGGGTAGTTCGGAAAACCCGCGCGGCTAGAAGATGTTGACACCCGCCTCGCCAGTCCCTTCGCGACCATGGACGTCACGGCACGTCCGAAACGTCGAGGTAATATCATGTTTTTACGCGATTAAGTCCCGTTTTGTTATAATAATGATTATAAGTTAACGATTTAAGTTGAGGTCGAATTTTAAAGTATGAATATCGAATTATAGAATTCTGTGCCTGCTTTGCCGACAGTACGAGTAAAGCCTACTTCTCTAGACCATTACGTTCAGAACAGTGATTTTTGTCAAGTGCCATATCGTTTATCTCCTTGTAATGAGCTTTATCAGAATACCTTTTTTTTTTTTTTTTTTTTTTAATTTATTTTCAGAATGGTGTACATAACTAAATGTTTACAATTAACTCGCCAAACTGCTAAAACAGTTTGTTGGCGAGATCGCGCTCATATTTCACAATTCTTAGCTACATTCACCCAGTTTCGGGTTAAAGAATTATTTATTTCTCAAAAAGAAATTTACATTTCACTTATATGAGAAACACTTTTGGTATTTTATCTATTAGTTACAGTTTATTATTTCTAACAAGTATATATGTATAAATTAAGCTGGTATCAAGTTATCCAAATATATCATGAAGCAAGAATATTCTTGAAAAACATGTCCTAGGGCATTTTTTCCAAAAATATCCTTTTTAAGGTGTTCTTCACTACATTCTTACTACATTTGTTTTCGCCTCTTAACCACTCAATTTCATTATAAATTTTTGGGACCAAACCTAACAAACACTAATTATTGTAAGTTATTATTTATTAGTCATTTCATTTCATAACGGTTTATTTACACTTTGTGGAGTGTTAAGTCCAAGATCGTAGATTTACTACGAGTTTGACCCAAACCTTAATTTCTTAGTTTGAAATAACCGCTGAGTCGCAGTTCCAAAATCACTAATAATAAGATCCCTGATATTTAATTGATTTCATGACTTGTGTTTCTGGTGAAGTTTGTTCTTGATAATGTAATTAATTATTTATCCATTTAAACATTTCGAAAGATATATGACGACGCAAAAGTGATTCCTGTAATCGTACTTGAATAAATCATAACTTGTCTTAATACTATTACTGCTAAATACCTTTACTTTTTCCTATGAAACTAATTTTTTACTATTGGGATTGTGCGACACTAAACACTTGTAGTGTAGTACAGTAAAGCAACATGGTTGCAAATCATGAACGCGAGATCCAAAATCACCTCTTATTACCCAAGACGAAGGTAGTACATAAATAAGGTTTACTATTGGATCGCATAAATTTAAAAGGCATAATACATCATTTCGCATAATTCATCATTTGGCATAATGCTTTTTTTTCTGATCCCGTAAACTTTTCAGGATTATTATAACGCAAACCTAACCTAACCTAACCTATTTAACAGGATGAGGCCTTAAAGAGTCCTGGAAATTCTACAGTTTAAGAAAAAATGCATTATGCCGAATGATGAATTATGCCAAATGATGCATTATGCCTTTAAAAATTATGCGATCCAATAGGTTCCCCATAAATAACTACCCGCAGAAGTAGCCTTTCAATCACAGATATCCTTCAGAACAGTGAAAAGTTGTCTGTATAAACACGAGTTTCGTCTGTTCCTTAATTGTTACAGGTCATTTTAAGGTTCTTAACTGATTACAGTTGCCCTTCTAATTTATTTAAACTTCAAGTTCACGCACAAAAGACATTAACTTAGTAAAGGCAAAGTATAAAGACGGACAAGTAGTCCAACTCAAGGACCTTAAAAATAAATGGACGTAGCGTCGCGAACAGATAAGTGAAGCACTCATGATGCGCCGGCAATGCGCCGGCGCTTTGTACGCACGCACGCACACATCAACCAGCATAATGGGCCGGTCGGCTGCCATTGGGCCGTCAATGCACACATGCTCACTTCGGCGGCCATTGCTTGGCTTCACCTGCGTCTTAGACCGCGCGGTATCCTTCTATTTTATACATCCATGGTCCAACTTCGGCCGTTTAGGAGCTCGCGACACGTATTCACACAGACGCGCGATAGCACGTCTGTGTGAGTGCAATCCATATTTTTGAAACTTTGCTTCTATTCTAGCGCGCAATATACCTTTTGTAAGAAGAAAAATTACTGTTATTATACTGATGTAAAGGCGAACTTAATGGTATTATCTACCGTTTAACATTAGAGCAACGCATGTAACCTTTGTGCCTTTTTTCCTTGACGGGAAATTCTCTGTAAATGTCGAGGTAAGCTTACTTAGCCTTTTCCGTTTCCTTTTCACTCTTCCTAGAATCTTGTGGTTTCAGCTCTCTTAAAGTATTCGTACTTCCCTTTTAACACTCACTCCTCTAAATACTTGCATAGGTATTGAAAAGACAGGTTGTCGGGTTGTGGAAAAGACTAAACATTAGACTTACACATCAAAACGGAATAAACGTTTTACCTACTCACACATTTACAGATCAGCAAATATTGTTTTCTAGCCGATCTCTCACATTTCCTATAATATCTTTAGGTGTATGCTATAATAGTTAAAACATGTACCAGAAAACAGTAAATAGTAACTATTTATTGTCTCACACTGATAGAAAATAGCGAAGAGTATCATAAATATTCCTCAAATAGGCAACGGGGCATTAAAATCTCTTAAGATGTGTATTAAAAAGTGTATATGATGTGTTTTTAGTAATCTGCAATGTGCGATCTTGCATCTCTTTCTTGCGTATTCATCGTATGTGTTAAAGTGAGAAAAGAGTTCGCAAGCAATATCACTTGGCTTGTTTTGAGTGGGTATCTTGTTAAAATAGAATATACGATGTTGGTAAAAGCTTGGAAATACACTGGGAAGTAATCAGTAAGTTAATTCAGAACTTATCCGGCAATCTCGTGTCAAATACTTGACCCGTGAAATAGTATTACCTGTTTGTAATCGGAGGTCATGTTGGTGTGGTCCGTCAAAGGGCATTTCTTCAGTAATATGTCTGCGGTCACCTCATTCATCTGGCCCTTTTTCATACTAAATGTATGGAGAGAGATGACTGAGTCGCAGACATATTTCTGGAGAATAGCCCCAAAGACGAAGTGACGAGTGTACTAACATTTTATCCCCCATTAAAGGAACTGTGAGTACTTTCACCGGTCAAATTATATTGGGAATGGAAATTACAGCGAAGTTCTAAATTCGGTTTTTGAGGTATACGTCGTCACTCCCGTAGGAGTGAGGAGTAATATAATACATTTCACAACTAGGGTGGTAAAACAAAGAAAGGTCGAGATCGCAGATGTTTGCCGCCCGAGCTGCAAGCGAGGGACGTAAATATGCGATCGAGGGCTTTCTTTATTACCTCCCGTGTTGTGTACATCATTTTATGTCTACACTTGGCCAGAAAGCGGCTTTTTCCGTACGCGCAGCGTGCGGAAAAAGTCACTTTATGGCCAGGTGTGGCATAAATAATATTTGCTCTTACCGGGATAGGACCCAGGACCGTAAGCTTCGTAGGCAGAGTCACTAACCGCTAGGCTAAACCGCTAAGCAGGCTAGGCTAAATAATAGTATTTTATGCAACAGTTGTATAAGAAGGTTCAAAAAATGCGAATTGCGTGAGTTGCGATACGAGCCGCGAATGCGGCGAGTATCGCAAATAGAGACGCAATGAGCGTTTTTTGACTTAATTATACAACGTTGCATACAATACTTTTTCTACGACTAGGTTAAAATATAAAATACATGGACGTCACGCGTGTCTCGTCCGGTCTCTCCCAGTGTGTACAGCCGGCATGACAGTTGTGTCTATGGTAAACTTTTTTTTGATATGGCTGGTGACACGATGTGACGAAAATTAAAATACTTTTTTTTATGTTGGCATCAATTAATTTAATTCGGAAAGTTTTGTTTTTCTTATGAATCGTAGGAATTTAATTGTTTGTTAAGTTGGTAGTTGTGAATTTTTATCGTGAAGTTAGAATTGAGCGCTTAATCCTTGACCTAAGTTTAACCTAGATTTAGAAGTCTGTGGATGCTAGCAATAACGTAAAGTGACTATAACGACACTAGTGCTGTTATGGGGAATAGAGTATAGACTTCTCTGAACTCAAATTATGTATGTTCTTATATTAGTGTTCGTGACCAAGTAAAAGACAGATAACAGTACAGGAGTAGAAAAATAGTTTTTTTTATTGTGGTTTAACCATTGCTCACTCCCGCGCCTCACGCGTGGCCCTCAATAAAGTTGCACGACCCTACCTACACATTGACATTGACAACGCGCCCTCGAACTTTTCAAAGCAACTTTTCTCTAATATTTGTTTTTTTCCTAAACATCATATCTCGAATTCCAATTGGCCAGTACTCATTACACGCGTTCTGGCCGCTCAATACTAAAATGTAGTAAATTTAAATGAATACTATGTACCTAATACCTTCATCTACTGGGTATTTCGATACTCGCATGCTAATACAAAAATGTAATAAGTTTATATGAATACTACGTACTTGGTACTTTTTTCTAGTGGGTGTTTTGATACGTGCACGCCCGGGGCGGTTACGGTACGCCGCTCTACATATGCGATTAGAAACCACGCATTGATGGAAACAGTTAGCTGTCATTCAAAACATGCATTGTTTGGGTGTGATTCAAAATTTTAATAATCTAAGATTTTGATTTGAGTTTTAGCCTCTCTCTTTGTGGTCGTTCCTCAAGACTGAGGATCGTGGTGATCGGTGGTTCGGTGGATGTAGATGACAAAGTATAAAGACAATCAAGTAGTATACTTCGGTCGTTTAGGAGCGCGCAATACGTCTTCAATATCGAGGCGCAGGCAGTGCGATCCGTGCTAAGTAGTGCGTTCGTTCACGGCGCGCACACATGCAAGCCACGCAATGTGCCTTTTGAAGGAAGAAAATTAACAGAAATTATACTGCGTAGACGGTCTAGATCAGTATCGTGGCGTCCAAATAACTCGATTCCTACCGGCTTGCCTAATATCAGGTATTTGAGCTTTGAGCACCTTATTAAGGCTCTTAAGGAAAATGTGCGCCAAATATGCATCGGCTTGCCCTAGGATATTTTTACTCCTCGCCACTGGTCTAGATATACTTACAATTAGTTTTTATGATCTGCCTCCACTGCCTCATCGTGTCGTGTAAGTATTAGATACACAGTCATATTGAAGTCGAGTAGATCAAGTAGATGTCACAAGAAAGATCTACCTTGCGTGTCAATTTGCATAGATATGCCACACGATAATATTGGGAGTTAAATCCTACTAAGCCCAGATTGTTCACGACCATTTCAGTACGTGGAAATATATAATTACAAAAGATAGGTAAGTTTAAAAAATGGTAAGATTGATATAGGAAGTAAATTTAATTTAAATCTAACATATGTCATATTTGCCATAGAAAAAAGTGTTATATTTGCCACCGTAGTAATAGCCGGCTTCTGGCTAACCATTACAATTTTATAGTCCAAGTCAATAATCTTTAAAACAAACTAAAAACGAATACTTTTGACGACCGCTTTAGCTTAGTTGGTAGTGACCCTGCCTGCGAAGCAAGAGGTCCTGGGTTCGAATCCCGGTAAGGGCATTTATTTGTGTGATGAGCACGAATATTTGTTCCTGAGTCATGGATGTTTTCTATGTATTTAAGTATTTGTATCTATTAAATATATCGTCGTCTAGTATCCATAACACAAGCCTTATTGAGCTTACTATGGGGCTAGTTCGATTTGTGTAAGATTGTCCCCTAATATTTATTTATTATTATTATTATTATACTTATAGCCGTATGTAAACATCATAAAGTTTCGACCACAAGCATAGGACCACTTAACTAAGTCATATAAGATCGGTGAAGAATGCTTAGCATTTCTAAATCTTTATGTCAATACGATCAAACCGAGAAAATTTAAATTTTTCGTCACCTTAGCTTCTAGTGTTTACACATAAGTTTTTACGCTTCGAGGACCGAAACAAATATTCGAACATCGATTTTAAAAACAACATTAACAAGTGCATTCGAAAAAAGTAGCCACTATTTGCATTTCACATACTTAAGTATCGCTGACATCTCTATAATGTTATTTTTATTACAAATCACAAATTATAATTAACACGAATTCTTGTATCACTATTTTAAAACAATGACCGCTCGGAGGCACAAAAACTGGCCACTAGTTGCTGATTAAATCAAAACTCTAACTGAGGAATTCGAAATTTAAAAACTGTAATGATTGATTGTCAACCAATGACAATCGCGTATTCAAACCAATTCGAATTTGAATATCGAACGAGTTCTTTTTCCTGTTGCGCGCATGGCCAGTAACGTTTCCATAGATTGTAACAATAAGCAATTATAATAATAAACAATTTTCTTGCGTCCAGCGTTTTATTGTTCGATTCTTAACAGCCAAATACACTTATGGCGTGTGTTTGACGTTTCACTTTATAAAAAATGTGTTCGTAGTTGTGCGTAATTTAGTCGCTTTGCAGGATGGATATATGAAGCAGGAAAGTAATCCAATATTACTCACATGTTACGAAGCATTTAAGACAACTGGTGCTTCACTTAAAATGCCATATGTTTATCTTATAATAAGCCCGTGTGTGCGTCGTGTGGGTGTGTGAGTGCGTAATTAAAGTATGGAAATAGTAATATTCATTTTGAAGTGTTTTCTCTATAAAACCGTCGAGTGGCTGGGAACACTCGTGGGTCGTTGACCCCTAGTTTTTTCCCTTGTGTTATAATAACAGCTCTGTTTACTGAGATGCGTCTGTTATTCCTATAGCATTCGAGATTAGAGAATTCAGCGTTCAAAACGTATTTTAGTGAGCTTTTGAAATCTGACTATTCAGTTTTCTGTTGTGTTTCATACTCGAGAGTAGTTTTTGAAAATACATAAACCACATTGTACTTATCTATTTTCATTCAACTTATAGGTTTCTACTGTCAAACTTTTGATATATTTTTTCACGTCTTTAAAGTAGCGACGACTTAGTCGCATATTTGTAACATTTGCTATACTATGCTAACCTAACCGTGGAGGAACACATTTTATAATTCTCAAATAAAGACTATTCCACGGGTCAATAATAGGCAAGTCGGTGGACATCGAGTTCTGTGCTGTGGACACCCCTCCGGTACTGACTTGGTTTAACATTGCATCTCAAAACTTTTTTGCTGTAGAAGAACTGCGTCGCGAGACTTGCACCTTTTTACATGTTATGTTTTTGATTGGATATAATATTTCGCGATCTTTAAGAAACATGTGTAACGTTTTAAAGCTTCAATAATACAGTTTTGTAATTGGTTTCTGAGAAATTTGTTCTCTTGCCAAAAACAATTTATTCTGAAGAAAATGACATCTGTACCTAAATCCCGCCCCTTATTTACATACATTAATATATTGAATATGCATTCTCAATTTCCTTGCAAACATGGCGTTTTTGTAGGTATTTTACTAAATTGTATAAAATATTACAATTTATACGGCAGGTATTTTACTAAATCGTATAAAATATTACTCATACACGAGCAATTAGTACACCAATAGAAATTTCCCGATTTCCACGATCATAGACTTTTTCGCACAAGAAGACAAATTGTCTATTACCAAATACAGTTTATGAACGGAATGTGGAAAACATCGACAGAAAGAATTATACGTCTTCGCATTGCTACGGCGCTTAAGCTGTTTTTTCAATCAAGCTTATGACGAAGGAAGAAGGGCGTTAGTCTGATGCCATTTCTAAGACAGTTATGACCTTTTTTGTTGCACGCATATTATTTTGACTGTGTCGGTTACTGAGCTCGTTAATCTCCGCTGATCCGAAACTGTCCGTTGGATTGAAAAATGTTCTCGAAAGTGGACTGGTGACGTCATCGTTGTATTTAACAGTTGACACTAATTAGTATGAGATATTTCAAATGACATGTTTCGGTATTTGTTTTCAAAATTATCCCCGCGGCCATAGTATTTGGCATTTAGAAACTATACGTGTACATAAAGTTGAAACTATGTTATAATTTATAAAGTAATGATCACGTTGATCTCTAAGCAAAAATCACGCTGCTGGGAAGATGAACCAATAAACAGTTTTAGAATTATATTTATATTAATTATTTTTATATATACATAGACAAGAATTTATTATGGAGGTTATAAGTGGTTAACACATCATATGATTTTAAAAAATTCGGTTACATTTATATTATTTCACAAGGGAACATTAACCTTTACGCCTACGACCGTTAAAATTTATGGAAACGAGAATTGACGGATGATTTAGAAAATAAACCTCCATTGTCGAACATTAACAAGCCCGAACAATTGAAGCAAAAAAAAAAAACAATTATTAATTATGGTAACAATACCAACTCCATTCCGCGGCCCACGGCAATCGAAACGAGTCCAATTCGGAATATTAACAACGAAATCAGTATAATGTGTTCCATATTTGAAATTCGCAACCGCCTATGCAAGCGCTGTTCGTTTTTTAAATTGAATTTTGAATTCAGAATCGTGTGTGCTATTGTATTGTTAGTAAATGGAATTCATTGCAATACGTGCACTATGCGTTGACCTATTCAACGTGGCCAGCGTAATTTGACCTACTATGTCCGTAGATGGCGAATGATGTGGAGCGCATTTCTCACTGGCCGCTTATACAAACGGTGACTGACTGAAGTGATAGCTGGTTGCAAATTCCTAATTTGCAAAATATATTTGATGTACACTAAATTGATCACGGGCCAGTACGTTCAATGATTTTAAAAATCGAACATGAATAGCCATCGAATTCTGTTTATTGTAAAATGTGTTTTATTTGACATAGATCAAAACGGCTTTTGAAATGGCATGATTCAGTAAGATAAGAGCTTATAAACACATGCAAAAACGTCGGCAAAAAATGTTTCCGCGAATCGAAACTTATGACGTTTAATGCACGTATAGGAATATATGTATGTGTGCGATCGTTGTACGTGACAGGGGCACCAATCAGAGCTCACTTACACCGGAAATTTATGAATTTAAATGAGAAAGTGTTAGGAATTTAATGACAGACTTCGAGGTAAGGCTCTTCCTGATGTCCAGTTACATAAATATTGAGTGGTTTTATGTTAATTCTGATTGACTTATTGTTTTCGGATACGGTCTGGTGAGTGCGATGCGTGGATTTTCTTCGTGTTTTGACGGGTTATTTGGAAAGGGAGGTGCGGGAGATTATATCTTGTAATAATAAATTTTGATAGCTGACTGACTGAATCTACTCAAGTAACTGTTTCACCCATATAGCGTTACTTTTGCTGAGTACGTAAGGCTTAATACAGCGTCTGCGTACTTTGTATAAAAACTAGTATAGAACTTTAGATTGTATAAAAAAGACGGTGGACAAAAAAGCAAAAGCCTAACCTAATACAGTTATACTACATATTTTAACCACCTTTATACCAATATTTTAGATCTAGAAGTAGGGTATTTATTATTACAGTATTTTAATGGATCCTATAAACTTCTTTGGATTCAGCTGAATGCTGTTTTCTTATAGCTCTCTATCGCAAAACACGGATTCGAAATTGAATTGAATTGAATATGTAATATGAATATGCGAATAACCTCGTACGTACTTAATATACGCATGGTGTTAGGGCTTTTTGCTAAAAACCTCTTCCAGCTAATCTATGGCATATAAAAAGTTTGTAAAAACCGAATTGATAGTCAAAATCCTTCGCGGCAAATAGTTTTTTTAATAGTTGAGCAACCGTACCTAATTGGTCTACACATGACAGCTACAAGGCGTGGTCGCATATGTGCTATATATACGTATATATGACACGGACGCACAGACGGTAATTCTCCTTTGTATGCTAATTCGAATTATCTAGCCAACGAAATTGTAATCTTATAACTTGGTTGGAATTTCTACATCTGTTGTTTGCGTTTGTTTTGTTTTCGAAGGAATGGATGGTATCTGTTGAGATATAGGAAGGAGGGAATGAATTATTTAACTCCAAAATGTTCATAATAAAAGAACTAACAAAATACTTCAGTGTAAATTTACCTAAAATTATAGTTCTGTGTACTGTAACTGTACTCAGCGCTGGATTTACACTAAGGGCACTAGGGGCATAGTGCCTAGGGCGGCGAATTCCCAGGGATGTCAAAATTAAGGGCTTGTTTTTTAATTTGTAATTTTATGTATATCTGACTGTACTTAAGGCAAACGTCCCAGTCCTCGACACGCTAAAGATCTCTGCCCACTAATATGAAAGTGTCAGGCAAAGTAAAATGCTTTGTATTGAAAAGTATGAGTGAGACTATGCCCTCTAGCACGATCCGTTACCGACCAGCATTTGTTTGTCATACCGTGTCTGATACGTTTATAGTACGGTCATGGTATGAGACGGTGTAGTGGGCAGATACCTTTTGCCCAATTTGCGTTTCGACACCCCGTTGTCACCCCTATTGCTAATGACTTAACATTCAAAATGGCGACAACTGCGACAGTCTTGATCACTCGGACGTTTACCTTATATTTATTTGCTTTTATTCCTAGAAAATGTTAACCCAACGTTTCTATTTTTTTCTGGTTCGTCGGCTGGCCACCCAAAAACCGCCTAAAAAAACTAGACAGCTCGTAAAGTAAGGTATTTAAATAAAAACTTTCTTACTGAAAAGCAAATTAATTTGGATCTACATCCTACTTCCTACTAATAAATGCGAAAGTTTGTGAAGATGTTTGGATGTTTGGTATCGAAGATGCTGCATACATATGAAGTGCAAACTAGCTTAACCGTTGATGTAGGAAATGAGTATTTCCAAATCTCCCATTCAATGGAACCCAATCTTTAAGTGAAGTTGATCACGTTTTGCTATCAATTTAAGGAATGTTTACAAAAACAACATAAGTAACTAACCTGGTTGACACCTACTGTCTTTAAAAATGTTCCTCTATAAGTATCAACCAGTCTAGTCAGTTACGTTGTTTTTGTAAACTTCCCTTCAATTATGTAAACCATTCTGTGAGTCCAGTGAAAAGGGGTACCGTCAAACCCTCCAACTTTGCCTTTGCTTCCTGCAGGAAGGAAATAGTATATTTTCATCCTGGGCAAAGATTGGACGGTGGGCAAAGTTGGAGGGTTTGACGGTACAAGTCGAATTTATACCAGAACCAAAAGGTCACAGCTCTGTAGTATGACTTAAGCTCTTTTGCTCCTAGGTTAAATGTGACTTGTACCCCTTTTTGGACCCACAGCATTATACTTTGCCGTATAGGGGTATTACCGTACCAGGCTAGGCCAAATTAATCGAGTGTTTTGGTATATCGTTAAAAAGGCAAATCGAACTAGTAACTACTTAATAATTAGTTATTCTGATTATATCAGCTTTACCGTTTTACATTACAAAATATGTTGATATATGGAGTGTTTACTAAATTAAAAAGTAACACCTCAAGATAAATGCTTTTAGAAAATTTTGAGATAACTAGAATTAGTGTCAAACTGGCGGAAAACATTAGTCTTGGCCTGGTTTAATTGTAGATACCTTAGCTTTATTTATTGTCTAAACAACGCAGCAACGCACTTGTGACTCTTTTGGTGTTGCAGGTGTCTATGGGCGACGGTGATTGCTTACCATCAGGCGACCCGTCTGCTTGTTTGCCCCCTATTTCATAAAAAAAAATCAACTAAAGTTATAAATCGCCGAAGTTCAAAATTATTGCATACCTAATATATAAGATAAAACCACAATAAGCTCTAGATTCCATTTTTTGAACCCAGTTGATAAGTAGCATTGATATTACGTCTAATCCGTTTAAATCGCAGTAAAATTAACCAATAGAAAAAGGAACCGGTCTTGCTGGAGAGTGATATAGAACAATAGACAAGACATGCGTCGAGCGAGTGCATGCATGTTAGTTTATTGCACTGAAGGTTATAAAGTAAAATTACATTGATTAAAGCTTAAAATTGTTGCATGTATCAACAATTATGGCGTATATCTATTTAAATCAATGCAATAGGGAATATGCATGATTCTTTTTTAACAGATTTCTTAACAAAATTTGAAAATACCGTAAAAAAGATGATAGACAGTCAAAATAAAATTGAAATCGGCCGAGAAATACGGAAGATATAAACATTTTAAAGCACTAATCAGACAGCGATTAGAGAGAGAGATCCGATATGGACTATGACGTCATAGTACACGGCCACCATACAATCGCAAAACAGAATATAGTATGGATACTATATTCTGTTTTGCGAGAAAGAGATAGAGATAAATCTTTGTTGTGTTATATCTTGGTTATTTTTATAGTTATTCGAAAAATATTTTTTTCGTACTGTTTTTTATGTGAATCAGGTTTTATTAAAGTAAATAAAAAATATGATGCATATTCCCCATTAGGGCTACTATATTTTTGGCGCTACTGAGCTGAGCAGTCCTTAGAAAAAGAAAGCAGTTCGACAGTTATGATACATCACTTCAACAGATGACATTTTAAATGAGTCATAGACGAAATGGAGTGTCTCTATTTCCAAAGCGATATTTGCTTAAGTCCGGAGTCATTATGTATATGGTATGGAACTACCATTTATCCACGGCTTTGCCCGAATTATTCCCGTTATCGTCCTAAAAGGGACTCCACCTCCAGGGACTCTACCGGGACTAAGGGGACTCTCTATATATTTATCTACATAATTACAATTTATATATTGACGACCGCTTTAGCTTAGTTGGTAGTGACCCTGCCTATGAAGCAAGAGGTCCTGGGTTCGAATCCCGGTAAGGGCATTTATTTGTGTGATGAGCACGAATATTTGTTTCTGAGTCATGGATGTTTTCTATGTATTTAAGTATTTGTATGTATGTATCTATTAAATATATCGTCGTCTAGTATCCATAACACAAGCCTTATTGAGCTTACTATGGGGCTAGTTCGATTTGTGTAAGATTGTCCCCTAATATTTATTTATTTATTTATTTATATATAGTCGTTTAGTACCCATAATGCAAGCATTGCTTAGTTTGGGACTAGATCGATTTGTGTTAGATGTCCCGGAATATTTATTTATGTAGTGTTATGTAGGTAATACAGGACTTGGTCCATCTGCAAAAATCTCGGCGATTTTTCAAAATGTTCCATAGATTTTTCCAAAATCAAAACTCTCTTAATTTTTTTGTGAAATTTCTAAAAACTTTCCCGACTTTTTGAAAATTTTATTTTGTGGTTAGAACATTTTTGAAATTTTCGTCCATACATGCTAACTGTACTATCTAACCCAATTGTTACATCAAGTTAAGTAGATTAAGAAATTCGGAAAAGCTTTGTGCAATATCTAAGCCTGACAGAGCGCGTGACAGCTCCCTTGACAGTTTACTAATGCCGCTCATTGTCAGCCTAATTCCGTTTGATTTGGTGACATTACCTTACATAACGGTTACGTAACAAACCTGTTTGATGTTTAATGCGACATGGGTTTAGTTTATGTCAAGATGCGCTTGCGCAAAGGACTTTGTCTAATGAGGTTTTAGTAAACCATTTTAGTTACCTAGTCTTAAATACTACACATGGAGTATTCCATGAAAACATAGACTACTTATTGTCGCTTACCATATCGTCGACCGTAGGCTGAATTACGGTAAGGGACAGGCATAACAATGTCCCTTACGCTAATTCAGCCTACGGTCGACGATATAACGCTATAGTAGCTACCCTAATAAAATTTATTAGCTGCTAAGAAACGCTACCAATGATGAAAAAGCCATGAGAAATAATTATTACCATACCAATATTCAGCTTCTTAATTTTACTTGTCAAAAGTATTAAAAAGATAATGTCGCTTATATGTGGATTATATTAGGTTTATGCCATTATTGCTTCTTCCTATTCGCGATTCTGCACAAAATAAATTCCACACAACTGAATTTAATCACATGCGTAATGCTTCACAGTCGTTATTTCTACGCAATCTTGTTTCTTCCTAGTAGCGATTCTGCACAATATGAATTCCACCCAACTGAATTTAATCACATGCGTATCTATCTTCTATACTATCTTGTTTTTTCATAGTCGAAATCTTCAAAAAAAATTCTCTGCCCCAATTTCGACCGGGTTCGATTCCCGGTTATGTATGAGATTTAAAAAAAAATAATTACAGAATCGTGAATTGTGAACGCACGTGATTAAATTCAGTTGTGTGGAATTCATATTGTGCAGAATCGCGAATAGGAAGAAACAATAATGGCATAAACCTAATATAATCCGCTTATGGGATGTAACGTTTCCGTGGAATGTTCCATAATTATGTATTTAGAACTAATGCCGTCTCAGGACTTAGTTCGTGTGAATTTCCGACTTTTTCAATCTTTCGTCGAGTTCATTTACATCTACACATAAGAGTGCACTACTGCGTCCTCTAAAAATATCCGCTTCAAATTACGCAAAAATAGGTTGTAATTTTTTTTTATGAAAAACAGAATTTTAAATCGAATTGCGTGATATAATCACACGCATGTATTTAAAATTGTCGAATTGTGAACCTCCACCTTTGTGAATCGTTCCGAAACATACAATGATTTAAAATGTTTAGCTAAGCTCATATGTATTTAATCAATCAATATCGTTATAAAAAATACATACCTACATCGAAGTAACATATCCATCAAGCATAACATTTATATGCAAATTCAAATAAAACTGATAATAAATGTTATGGTGTCATACACTTAATATTCTACACACATTATGCAATAGTCAAACGCATTCTAAATGTCCGTCTTGCTGTCCTTCGTTGACAGGAAAATGGCAAACGGTACAGACATTTTAATATTTCATACGGGTATCATTCTTCGCATAGCCTAGATTATGCATTAAGTACCTAAAGTTACGTAATCGTTGTACTTCGATTTTATTATTAAGTAAAAACACTGCATGCCAACAGTTAAGGCAAAATTAAAACTAAACGCATTTTCGAACTATGTTACAACTTAAGAAACGTAGCTGGCAGAAAATAAAAACATAAAAAAACAAAGCCGGGCAACAATCGCACCTCTTTCAGTTACATAGAAAACTACAATAACTATCAAGTTCAAAAAGCAAATGCCATTGAATAATTACCCTTGGTACATGGCAATAGCATTCATAGCAAATTATATAAACGGTACATTCGCATCTCATTTGACGCACTCGTTCCAATTTCAAACTATTTCCACTTATATTCAAATCTTTATTGCGACAATTATACCGATGCATACGGAAAAATTAACCTGATTCTTAAGCTCATCGGTTTAGAGTTCAATTCGGCGTAACGGTAATATTTGAGCATGTTGCAGTTGGTTAATTAATGTTTTGATATGAAGAATGCTTCTCAGAAGAAACTTAAGGTCCTCTTGGATTAACAATAACATTTTTGCGTTGTGTTTATGTCTGGGTGTTGGGTTACTGCACGATTGCTGGTAGTATGGAGATTGTGCGTAGGACTTTATCAGGAACACCGGTAGGTCCGTTTCCATGGTGGTCTTGGATCTAAATTATTATTTAACAACAAGTATATTTAAATCAAAACTTAAATTTAGTTTTTGTAGTTTATTTGCTACGCCGTAGCATTCGTAGCAGCAGCTACAAGCCAGAGCCGAAGACAAAACTATGCGAAATATTTCACATATACCATATCAGGAAAAGTAATTAAGAAAGCTCCTCATAAGCATAGCACTGCAGCCGAAAGCGTGGGCGAATAGACGCTGAGTTAGCCACGCGCCATGCATTGTCGCTTTATAAAAACAAAGGCGAATTCCTCTTACTTGAATTCCAATGGCATTACACCTAACGTATCATGTATCGATTTTCATAAACAAAAAAGACATATAATAAGGCATAAAAAATAACACGCCGTACTTAACGCTAAACACTCGGCCCGGCTCAATTGAAAACGAATAAAAACTACAAGTTCAACCACTCCAAACACATTTACATCTCCTAATAAATCTTCGAGCGAAACAAAAATCCCGGCCGAAAATGATTAAAACGAAAAAATCACAAAGCCGGTAGTGAGGCCGAAAAAAGAAATTAAAAATTCAAATAAAAGAACGGATTCCTTAAGATAATGCTTATTCATTCCACATTTAAAATCAAATTTTCAAATAAAGAACTCGAAGCAGTCGATCGGGCGCGTAAGCTCGAGCGAGCGAGAGGTCCGACGCTTCATGTAAATAAGACAAAGATGGATAGCTTATTATGATTGACAGCTGAGAACGGTTAGCCTTGAAATATTTGAAACATTATATTATTATAAAGTACACTATCTTCGTTTAGCTTAAGAGTGAAGCGGCCATTTAATTATTGCATTTAAAGTGGATGAGCTAGTGACTTTTGTGAACTTTAGCTTTCTACGATTGAAATTTTGTAACAGATCATCTTGCTTACGGTTATTAGCTATTAATCCTTTTAAGATGCTATCAATTCTTTTACCATGTACGTAAAAGCTGTTCATTGTGATCTACATTTAATTACTGACGTTTTTTGTATTGATTATACTGCTATTGAAGTAAATACTTTTTAGTAAGGAAGTGTTTGTTCTACCAGAATTTATTGTCCGCGTTGCTCGTATGTAAGCTCTCATTACCCATATGTATAATGACGGCGGCTAGATGCTCGTTTTTAGAAACGTCGAGTTTCTCCGGAACACGTTTTAAATCATAATTCGAACGCCGTTTTTGAATTTAGAACGTTGACTTTTAAATTTTTTTGTGGTACGAGAATGTGAGTTTTTTTCTGCCATTACCGGCGAGGTTAACAAATAGATATAACTACTGGTTTTCAAATTCTCCGCTTTTCGGGTTGACAGCTTTTAAGAGATTAATTCCTCGTGCCGCGAGACTGGACAGTTAGCCAATTAGGCGTAGATGAAGAACTTTATAATGACTGTTATTACATTTTGACGTATAAAATCGTAATTGTAGGCAATGAGGAATTTTCGTATATCATATGCGTGACCTTTGGAGCTTGGAAACAAATGTGAAGGTATGGGTGGTACCGGTAATGGTGAATCTGAACGGTTTGAATTTGGAATTGCGGGTGAAATGGCGGTTAATTCGCGTGCGCGGGAGCATTTCCGCTCCCTTCGCGTAGAGCTACGAATCTCGTAGACGCTACGAGATATCAAAACATATCATTTGTTACATAAAACGATGTAATTTCTTATAATACTAGTTTTTTGTATTTTTAAATGTATAGTACCCGTAAATGTAACGTTTCCATGTAAAAGATATCACTTTGCTAATTATTATGAATAAGAGCAGTAAGTACTGTATTATTACATGTGTCTTTACTGACGTTAAATTATATTTTAATGAGACATTGCAAATGACCTTAGTATTTTTAAAAATCACTTTAAATATATTACCAACTAACTACCACAGACATGTAATTTACTTGCATATTTAATTATTTCTAAAGGTCACAAATAACAAGGTAGCGCAAAATAGATTTTAAAATAAATTATGCTAAATACAAAAACAAACGGTAGTAAAAACGAACATATTACCAGCCAATTTTATACAATAAGTTTTTAATATCGTGAAATAAGTAGTTAATTACAATTTTAAATTGAACTTTGTACACGAGTTGGTGTCACTTTGTGTCTAAGTCAAGTATTACGATACAGAAATATGCATAACGTCCATTATATTCTTGCATTGCTATTTTGACTAACTAAGGACATATTAAAATACTGTCGTACTTATTTCTACTTATATATTAAACACGTTAATAATTTCCCGTAAAAATCGTCTTACGTAAATTAACAATCGCCGAGAACGAAAACCGTTTTAAAAAAGAACCGAACGAGTTTAAATTCTAGTGTTTTAATAAAGAAGCAATCGTTCGATTTGAAATATTTGAATATTCAAATGTGGCGTTAATCGTTTTTATGGCGTCTTTACGGCCAGTAATGATCGCCTTCGCTGACTTATTTCTCCGGAACGGACATTTCTTACAATGTTCCAATTTTGAGTTTTAAACTTTAAACGGTGTTTTTCGGATCGTTGTTTTAATTGGCTTAATTTATTAGGATTTGCAAACTTCTGAATGCCCATTGCGTAGTCTGATGACACTTTTAGCTTAGTCGGAGTGAGTCCACCTACGAAGCTAGACGTACCAGGTTCTAGTACGGGCAAATATTTGGGACTAAACCGATTGTGTAAGATTGTCCCGAAATATTTATTTATTTAGCTATTTCTCTTCATTTCGGGTTTACTTTTTTCGTAACTCAAACATAACTAACGTACAACTAACTGAACTGTATTGTTGTGGTAAATCATAACAAACTGCATCAATGATAACATTAGGCACAAAATAATTATGCGATTCTTTCTAAATTTTGAGATGTTTTTAAATGCTTTAATCAATTAATGCCTACCCAGTTGATACAACATAAATCTCTCCAACCTAAAATAGACAACGATAACACGCCACAATTTCTAAAAAAGATTAAGTTATTATTTAAATTGAAACTAATCCCAATAAAATAATTAACATAATGAAATACACATAAAAAGCTACGCTTTCCACCTACATTGACACAAACTAGCTTAATTAATAAAGCGACTATCCCAATCGATTAGTGTTGTAATCGAGTGAGTCCATCGATTCGGAATCGATACATAATTTTTATTAGAGTTCGCGTGGGCGATGTGGACTTGGGTTCCATCGATGGAAAAAACTTGTTTATTAGAATATGACCACATAACATTAGATATAACGAGCTCTGACAATTGTAACGTTGTTTCGTCAGGAGGGTCTGACATTTATGAATACACTTGCTCAAAAAGCAGTACTTTTCGCAGCTGTGCTGAAGTTGTATGTTGCACACTAGTGCTTTTTACTTTTCATCTAGTTTTTGTACACTAAAAAAGAACATTACACAACTAGGGTGGTAAAACAAAGAAAGGCCGATCGCAGATGTTTGCGGCCCGAGCTGCAAGCGGGGGCTTTCTTTATTACCTCCAGTGTTGTGTACATAATTTTATGTCTACACTTGGCCAGAAAGCGGCTTTTTCCATACGCGTAGCGTGCGGAAAAAGCCACTTTATGGCTAGGTGTGGCATAAATATATTTATTTGCAAATAAAACAACTAAAAATTAATTATAGCGATTTCATGTTTAACTAATTAAATTAAACTATGATATATGACTCTATGTTCCTTCACAAAACAGTTTCTTTTGATTTAGCTGAATGGTGACAACTGATGCCACAATTTTTTTCCTTGTTTTGATACTAGACTATGATATACAATATATCACACTGTTATGCATGAGGTGTTTATCTTTAAGTGACTGTTACACTACTCATCGAAATTATTGTATGTTGTTACTGAATTGTATAGGTGTAAACTTTCGTTGATGAACCTTAAATAAATAAAAAAAAAAAAAATACTTAAAATAGATAAACAGATAGCAACTCATTTAAAATCCACCATGATTTGAACCGAGGACCTCAGGCCTCGTAGGCGGAGTAACTCCAACTGGACTAAGCTGAAGCGTGTGAATTCCCAATACATAGTAGCAGACCTGTATAAAAGGATATACCGGGTGTTGCATGTAACAGGAGCAAATAATTCTACTCATCAAACAATAAAACTTTTGTTAAACAACTTTTATTTAATCTTTAGATTTTATCTTCTTCATACAAATTAAATAGTATTTTCAATGTACGTTAACATCAGTCTAATTGAAGTCGCTTGTCTTGTCACGCTACAAATATAAAAAAACATCGCAATACATTGCGGCATCAAATAAACTTTAAAGTGTACTAAAAATTAAAACATAAGTTATTTTTAAATGTCGCTGAACAAATCTCGTTCAGTTTGAGGAGTACAATCTGCGTTTTAATTATTTGCTCCTAGTACAGGCAACACATAATATATTAAATAAATAAATAAATAAGTAAATATTAGGGGACAATCTTACACAAATCGAACTAGCCCCATAGTAAGCTCAATAAGGCTTGTGTTATGGATACTAGACGACGATATATTTAATAGATACAAATACTTAAATACATAGAAAACATCCATGACTCAGGAACAAATATTCGTGCTCATCACACAAATAAAATGCCCTTACCGGGATTCGAACCCAGGACCTCTTGCTTCGTAGGCAGGGTCACTACCAACTAAGCTAAAGCGGTCGTCAAAAATATATATAATATATGACCTTTACAACTCTAATTGAGGGCTAATAGGGCTGTATAAGATAAAGCCTGTAATCTAATTAGGTTTTTCTCCTATTATCACTAATTTTAAGAACAAGTATAGTATATATAGATACAAGAAATCAAAATGCATAGAAAAATTAAATGGTACTCACCTGTGGTCCAGACCAGGAATCGAACCCGGTACCTTTGGATTTCCGGCCCAGCGCCTTAACCACTTGGCCACTGGAGCACACAGCAAGCGCCCTCAATTTTACCATCTACTTTAACGTTCGTATCATTCTAGTTTAATAGGTTTTTAACCTAAATATATGTAACTTAAAATGTGGTGTAATTTACCCGCATTAAAAACTAATAAAGAAATATCATGTTTCTTTCATATGAAGTATCGTAATGTTGACACGGTATGGCGAGGAATGCCGAAATCCGGGTGACGGTCGGAATGGCGAGTTTTTACCATAATTTATAGATCGCTCCAGGCGCTGTTTTATCAAGTTCAACCAATCCGAGCAATGTGGGCAAGATGGATTAGGTAACTGTTGTAGAGTACAGTCCGATTCAATAAAAATATAAATATTGGGTGAACAATCTTACACAAATCGAGCTAGTCCCAAACTAAGCAATGCTTGTACAACTATGGGTACTAGACGACGATATACATACTTATACACCGTGGGTAACCCGACAAACTTTAACTATAGTCTATAGATTCTAACAACTATTAGGAGTAAAAAAATTATGTGATGCATAGTCGAAAAACGCTTACTTTCCGAGATATTCATTATTTTTTAAATGAAAACTCCCAAGTATGTAACAAGCCCTAACAAAAGTGACTAAGATAGTTTTACTAATTTTTTAAAATTCTTTAACTAAACAGCAATTAACCTTCGCAGTATTTGATGGTAAGAGACTACGAGGCCAAAAAATTGACCTTTCGTTTCCATTTTAGCTTTTTTTCTTTTTGATAACTTTTCCTCCAGTAAGGACATGTTTATAACGAGGGGCTGAATTTACTGATTTATTTTGTTCCATAAGACTATTAATGTAAAATGACAAAATTCGACCTATGTTGATATAACGTTATTTACTTGTAATACCATCAGGAATACGTGGTTAAAGTTTGTCGGGTAACTCGTACACACGGTGTATAGATAAATATATACTTAAAATAGATACAAGCCTAGATTTTCGTATATGTACACACGAAAATGGAAATTTATAGAAGACTAAGAAGAGTTGCTGATTTTTTTTAATTTGAAAACATTTTATGTTTTATCGAGAACAGTAAACGATGTAAAAAATAGTTCGTTTATAGCTCTTGGGTAATGGGATGTACTCTTGCGGTAAATATGTAAAATGTGATCCAAAAATGATATCCTGGTACCTGAAAGAAGGACCAAGGCCACGGACTGAAATGGCCACTTTTAATCTTAACCCATTGACATAGAGTCGAAAATTTAAGAACCTTTTCATTACGTATCATGTGAACGAATATGGCGTTTCTATCTCAAGTACTATGCTCATATTAAATGAGGATATCGATACAAGAATCTTAACAAAAATACAACCCATAGTATAAATCTATATACAGAAAACAAAGTCGTGTTAGTTACGCCATTTATAACTCGAGAACGTGTGGGCCGATTTTTATTATTTTTGATTTTTTTGGGTTTTGTATCTACCCCGAATTGTTATTCGGAATCCTCAGAATGTTTAATGTCTTAGTTGTTATTCTGTTGAATAACAACTAAGACATTAAACATTCTGAGGCGGAACGAAGTTCACCGTTGTAGTCAAACTTCAGCCGTTTAGGAGCGCGCGACACGTACTCAAGGTCGAGCCGCAGACAGCGCGATCCGTACTGGGCCATTCTTACGCATTAAAAACTTTGCTTGTAGTACATTTGTTCACGGCGCGCACGCATACAAGCCGCTTGATGTACCTTTTGTAGAAAGAAAAATTACTGCTATTACATTGTGGTATAACTTTACTACGAAAATAAGTGGTATTTTATAACGCGTCTGTAATATTGGGACTAACTGTACAAGTGTACAATTATACCAATTTAGGTTCGATTTTATTAGAGACTAGCTTTCTAGCGCCCGGGGGGGGCCAAAATAAACTTAATAGCGATAAATTTGTTTACGATTAATTCGTATATGGGAAAATATTGCTAAATAAGCAATAAAAAGGCAACTTTAGTTCCAAAAAAGCAGGTAAAAATAACCATTCAATAAAAGAAAATTGAAAAAAATATACTTGTCTTATTTATTAAACAACTTGCTTAGGTCCCCAAGTAGATTCCCAAGTTTTAGAACTAAAATGAGAACTTCCTCTTTTTACAGTCGGTTAAAAAGGTTTTACTTTTTTTCTTCCATTTTCTACACACCTGCGCATATCGTCGCTCTGTTCGTGTTCAATAAAATGTACTCTGATATTGTATTATTGTACCCTGTTACCTTTATGAAGGAACCATGCACTATAGTCAATAATCACTGAATGCCAATCGTCTCATTATCCTTTAACACGTACGTATGTTCGTCTGTCTGTCGGCCCTTTTTCGCGCGGCCTTCGCGGAACAATATCCAATAATAACAATAAAACCGTCACATTACCCGCGCCCGCGCACTCATATTGATCGCGTGCGGGTCAGTGCCAACTCTACTAACATTAATATGATATTATTAAGATCTATATCATCATCAACTTACTTCCGTCCACTGCTGGACATGTGCCTCTCCCAAGGCACGGAACTCAAAGATCTATCTTTGTATTCATCAAAGATCTATATAATTAACTAGGATTTACCCGTGGCTTCGCCCGCGTTATCTCCGTTAATGTCCCAAGGGAACTCTTTACTGGGATATGTCTCAATACAGGACTTGGTCTACTTGTATGCCAAATTTCATCTCAATCCATCCACTTGTTACCTCGTTATTTAGTAACAAACATCCGAACATCTAAACATCCAAACATCTTCACAAACTTTCACATTTATAATATTATGTGATGTGATGTGATATACAACATAAAAAATTAAAATAACCGACTTATGACCCGTGAGCTAGTGATAAATTGATATGAAATAAATTATCTCTTATGCAGAAATTTTAAGTTTTTTTGGTATTTTTGTGGGCAGTGATGGGACTGTCTTGGTTCTATAGTCCACCTGGGATATTTGCGACAGATTGCTGTTGACGGTTTCCTTGCGATATTGCGCGGTCACGCAGTCTCTCTGGTGCGCTGGGCGTGTGCAAGTCCTACGTATGATAGCGGGTAGGGTCGCTGTTCCTACATTTTACACTGTGAGGAACTTCATTCTCCTACCAGAATCATACTATGAATAACTAACCCCTTAGTTTTTTTAAGTAGCAATACTATATAATATGTACATATTTAATTTGTGTATTTCACTAAATTCGCTTATTTCCTGTAACATTAACGTGTTGACAATAAACGAATATAATTTGCATTTATTTTGTGATAGACATTTATTTTTTGTACTACACAGAATTTTATTATCTTCAAAGTTAGAAAGTAATAGCACAAAAAATTTGGGACTAACGCTAAAAACTTAATGCTTCTAATCAGTCTAGTTCTCAATCTTCTCCGCTTCCTTCTGTTTTGTGATAGACATATCGTAGAGTTGCGCAGGACCCGACGTCGGCAAAAATATGCGAAGGACGACGGAAACGCTTCTATAATTACGTCGATTTGAGTGACGGGCTGTGATAAACATTAATAATGACTTGTATAATTCAATTAAACATATTGCACTTTGTTCTAAGGGAGCATTTACTTTAAAACGAGATAATACTCGCATAGAAATAGCTAATTATTTTAGTGCACTCAGCAGCAGACATAGATACCTGATACAGATAATAACATATATATAAACTGTGCAATTCTGACAATATTACATACTAGCATTTACTCGCGGTTTCGCCCGTGTTGTTCCCGCTACTGTCCCAAGGGAACTATTTACCGGGATATAAAGTATGATGTTGTATGTTTCAATCCAGGACTTGTTCTACTTGCATGCCAAATTTCAACTCAATCCATCCAGTTGTAACCCCGTTATTTAGTAACAAATATCCAAATATCCAAACATGTAAACATCCAAATATCTTCACAAACTTTCGCATTTATAATATTAGTGCGAGTGCGATGGGATGGGATACATACGGGTCGAATTGATAACCTCCTTTTTTAAAGTCGGCTAAAAAGGACAAGAAGGCGTTATACACTAAGTATTGTTAGAGCAAACATTTGTGTAGTTGGACATATGTGTGTGTGTAAGGCAGACAATAATTATAAAGTACCATTGACCAAAAAAATACGATTTTTAATAATTTCACCTGCCAGTAACTATGAATGAAAAAAAAGGAAACTATTCAAGTAGTTTGGCACAAATAATTGTTTAAATGATGTCTTAAGCTTTAATGCTCTTTAAAATCAATTTCCAAATGGGAGTGGAATATGAATCACCAATACACGTAATCTCAGACATGCGGCAAACTAAGCAATTTAAACCAAAGATCCGGTTTTACATAACAACTAGGTTTTAACAAGAGCTCTTGACCTTATTACAGCGAATCAAAGTTTTATCTACCATCGTAAGCTTTACAAAACTTTTGTAACACTAACTTTGCCTTAATTACCTGACCTTTCAGAGTCAAGAGTCAATTAGTTGACTTAGTAATAAACAAAAGGTTTTAATAACAATTTTTATCAGTTGTAACAATGACCGTGCTATTGGGACATTCTTTCATTTAATTCAAGGCTGGCGTAATTTTAAATTTCGACGCGTATAGGCTGAAGTGTATTATACATTTAATTTTATACGACAATAACCCATTGTTATAAGTTCGTAAAAAAACGGGCAAGGTTTACTTCCGTCAGTTTTATTTTGTTAGAATTAACAATAATAAAATGTTACATTTCAACTTAAGTTTATATGATGCCGATTTTCAAAATATCAGAACCTTCGAAGCTAATTATTTAGATAGTGTGATGATCTGAAAGCCCGACCACCTGCGGCGATCAGCTATAGCTATATCCATGGCGTTCTTACGTCCCCGATCTGCACAAGAGTTTTCGGTAACAAGATCGGGTACGTAAGCCACACAAAAGCGCACGAGCTCCACCAACACCGGAGTTGAAGTAGTCGCTGTAGTCGAAAACGACTAGGAGAGTGATGATAATCACGATACAAATAATTAAATCTTTAAAATGTAACAGATTTACATTTCGGAACAATTCTAAAAGAGCCTTTGGTAGGCATCTATTAAATGTTTGATATCTATTAGACAATTTGTAATTACTGGTTGATTAAACTAAAATTCGAAATTCAAATCTTATTTCATCTATCAATTGTTTTACTACAAATGACTCACTTAAATTGAAATAAAAATAAATTTCAACGAATTATGCGAAGTGACGTGACACGTTGACAACTTATCGGAGATGTCAATAGTGATGTGACATTTACATTATCGATGTGTCGATCGACCAGTGTATGTTTAGACATAGTTTCAAAGAAAGCAATTACGAAATGTTTCTAGTTATTTTTAATAATAACATGTTTAGATGGGAGATAAAATTTAAAAGGTTTTAATGTCAATCAACTTTTTATTATTAGTGTTTGAATTTAATAAAAATCAATGCCTAAAACATTTCGGCTCGTTTTTTTGCACAAAAACACGTCTCAAGCTAAATCTGAGACCGCATCGGTAACCACGAAAGTTTCAAATGTCAATTTGGTTTAAGTTAATATTGGATTAAGTTTTTTCCTTAAATGTGACGTTGAGAGGTATCGTTAGTTTCAAATTAACCTTCGATGTCGAATTGAAGGATAAACATTTAACATTAATGCCATTTTAATATAATCTTTTAAAGATCTGAGAAAAAAGCAAAATGGTTGATTATGATGAATTTGAATGTTACAATAAAAATAAGAAATACGGTATTATATGTTATGACTCGTTTTTAACGTTGTTTTAAAACAATAAGGATACGTTTCTTTAACATGTATTTTTTGCATAATCTTTTATGTTACTAGTGCTTTATTATTGCATTATCATCACTAGATCGTGCACACCAAATTTTACATCAATTCTAATTCTACTTCTACTACTAAAAGAACGTGAAAATTGAACTTGAATTTAAAAGGTCTGATTAAAACTACTTCTTTAAACCATACAATATAAATTATTAACTTAAACATTTCACTACGCTTGTCTGAAATACGTTTACGATAAACTTGAAGAAAAATATCGATAAAAATTTGCAAACGAGGAGTCGACAGTTTCTAATCTCTACGGAATCCCAAAAGGCATCCACATGGACTAATTGAATATTGTAATATATTTTTTCCATTTGCCTACACATGAATCAAAGTTTTTTGCCCCAGCCCTGTATTAGATCATTCACCGAAATGTCAAAACCGGATAATAATTGACAACATCATATTTACGCCCTTTTTAGCGATACGTAGAAACTGAGAAATGCCAAGAAGTTATTGACATGAATCTGTTGTTTTGGATACAAATATTGACATATTTGGAGGTATCTGATATTTATCCATTTGAGAAATAATTAAGTTTAATAAAGTTTAAGTAGTAGTTGAAATCTAGTTTTAAATAAGGCTTTCCACTCGAATAAGTTTAATCGACTAGATCTCTGGACTAAAATACAGAAAAAAGAAAGAAGTTAGAAAAACATGATTTATTTACTTCATGCAAATTATTAATTATGACATAAAATTACCACTTGCAAAATTTCTGCATAAAATTAACTCCGCGATTTTGACTAAACGAATTTTAAAATATCTCCGACTGAACTTTTAAGATTTGTAACTGTAGCTAATATCTTGTTTATACGAAATCACAGCTATGTCTAATGACCTACTCGCCTCCATGTCATTACACGAAATTACTTTTATAATGAAATAGCCGAATAAAAAAACCGGCCAAACGCCAGATTCGCGTAAACGGATCCACAGCAAAAAAACCCGCTCAGTTTCCTAGACGAATTGACGTAATGTACTGTAATTTAAGAATAATGATTCTAAAAAAGCTGGGTATCACGCATCGATCAAGTTGGTCGGTAAAATTAATTATATTCAAAGTATTAGATCTATTTTCGAGAAAACGAGATTGAGCGGGGCAAAAAACGCTCGGTGTGTTCATGTCGAAATTGGTAACGTGGACGGTGTACAATTACTTATTAAAATTAATACAACGATTTGGCCTTCGCCCGCCTTCGGGTTTAACTATCAATCTGACCAGCGTTACTCGAGAAACTCTGCTATTTACCTTGTTACTTTGAATTAAGTGACGGACTGCACCTATTACTTGCTTAACTTTGGTATATCTACATAGTTACTAAGCGCTGAACTGTACCAGTTAGTTAAAAAAGTGCGTTATTTTCCTTTTTACATCGATTAAATTTACTGATTGCCTTATAGTCTACTGTGATCTTATTTCTTGGTTTTATATTTATCAAAACATTTAGAATCTTCTAACTGAGGAAGTTTAGAATATTAGAAAATGCATACCTAATCTTAAAAAAATAGCATTTTTTGTAGTCACGTATGTTTACTACATTTTTGTGTTCTTAATTTGATTTTTCTATTGTTCCAGATGTTACAATTGTTGGCTGACTTTGAAGACTGATTAGTATACTTTTTGAAGCCAACTAGTCAGGAAATGAGTGACCCATGAAGCGCAATTCCAGGTAAACACTATTTTAAAGCCTAAGACTTCAATTTTGGAGGTTACAAGATCTCCCTTCGAACAATACCTATCAAATCAAATCAAATTCTCGGGGCAGAGATTTTACTTTGAAACCGGTAGTAAATCTTGACATTCACAGGTGCATTTTTAAAATGCCTAAATTGAAGAAAGAACTTTGACTTTGAATATAACTGTCAGCTTCGCGACAACCCTAGTGCACAAAATGGGCAGCCGTATAAAAACATCGCCGAGAAAATTAAAGTTTAAATTCAAAACATTCCACAGCATTCAGCTAATCTGACTGTCAACAAAGAGCTATTGTTCACTGGACACATTGTTTCATTTACATCGAACCGAAATGAATCACTGTTATGATTGCCCGCTAAAATGTATTCAATTAAATTCGATTGTTTATGACAAACTGAATTCTTGTCACAGGTCGGTTTCGATTGACGCCGTTAGAGTTCACGCTCTGCGATGACTGCGATGGCGGCCCACCAGGAATCTTTGCACGAGAGGTTGCAGCCAGTGGAGGAACCCCTGTACCTGCACCATGGCGCGACCTGGCCGGAGACCGCCGACCAGCAGGACGAGCACAGCATCGACACCTCTCCCTACTACAACATGCCAAAAAGAAACAAGAGGAAGAACTTTAAGCCGCGATGTGCTCCCAACGCCACCACTTTCTCAGACGACTCCAACGGAGCCAATGGTGGCGATCAAAGCCCCGTCAATGGCAACGAAAGAACCACACCAGAACAAACAGGAGACGGTGATTATCCTAAAATAGGAGTCACAAACTTCAATTTTCTAAAAGGCGTCGCCGTTGACTTAAGTAGGAGATTAAGCACAGACTCCAACGAAAACATAGATTCAAATTACCAAAATAGGTTACCGGACGATAAAAAGGTGGAGTCGTTCCAACGCTCGTACATAGATAGCTTACAAATAAGTCAGGACAGTCAGAGGGATCGGACCGTCCTGAACTTTAGTAATTTACAAAATAAATCTTTTTGTGCCAAAAATCCTTTTGCAATATCTCAGTTAATTAAGACTAACTCGCCTCCCAGGAGAAGGGAGTCGGAATCGGACGATGACAATAAAGGTCAAGATATTAATGCAAATGATAGGTTAGGAGAAAACCAAGAACCTGTCGAGGTTAGTGAGACGCAGCAAAACGGAGATGGGTCAAACGCTACTAACAAGATGTTGAGGGACTATGCAATGAACACGATGAAGGAGCTACTGGGAATTTACGGACTGTCTTCCAATGAAGTTGCTGATGCTATTAGCGGACAAATCAGAGCTTTGGAAGCACTTCAAGGTAATCCTCCCAAACCAAAAGGCTTAAACGATACACCATCACTGAACAAAGTGTTAACCTATGCTTTTTCACCAGGAAAACCATTCACCCAACTGCCTCTGAGTCTAAAAAGAAGACACGATTCTGGGGAGGGTGAGAAGATTCGCAGGAGGTCTTCGTCGGCGACTGAAGACGAAGGCTCCACTAATATTACCCCACCGAAGACACCTGATAACGACATTGAGGCTCAAAGGTACGATTTCCACTCCTTTTTGATGTATGCCGTATTCGTAAGCCTTTCGGGCTATGTCCGTTATCGAGTGATGTGATGATATCTAGAAAGACGCTCCCGCTCGCATACAATTTCACCTCGGTAAATTGTTATGTCTAATGAGGCATTTTTTGTTCCTTCGAACAAAAAATGCCTCATGCATATACTTTTACAATTGTCTAAAAGACCAACACACACACACAGAACAATTGTCAATGAAATGCTATTTTCTGATTAAGATCTCCTCTCCAAATATTGGAGATGATGACTTTAGTTGAAGATTTTTTCGGCTCTGTAATAACGATGATTCTTTTCACAGGCAAAGAGCTTTACAAATAATCAACCAGCAGTCGATGAGACTGTTCGGAAGGACCCCCGAGGAGGAAGGGAGTGGATCTGATGATGGAGAGCAAACTCTGGACTTGAGCGTTTCCAGGGATACTGATGGACAGGTAAATGGAACTTATTATAAAGTTTATGCCACACCTGACCATAAAATGGCTTTTACCGCACGCTACGCGTACGGAAAAAAGCCGCTTTCTGGCCAAGTGTAGACATAAAATGATGTACACAACACGGGAGGTAATAAAGAAACCCCTCGATCGCATATTTACGCCCCTCGCTTGCAGTTCGGGCCGCAAACATCTGCAATCTCGGCCTTTCTTTATACTTCCACCCTAGTTGTGTAATGTACTATTAACATAAAGACAAAATATAAGAAAACTGTTTTCTGGGTACAAGTTGAAGGTTCAGTAGTGTACATGTTTCAGGAAATTCAAAATAGCTAAGCAATCGACTTTTCAGTCAGGTTGAATATCTTATTATTTATATTTTGAGATATTATCCCATCTTTTATTGTCGAGTCTTACTAGATCGGGTTGGATTAATTTGGTTATTGATTCGTTTGAATACTTAGCAAGGCTATCTGTTTTGCTAAGTATGGGACATTTTCCTTGTATTGTAGCTATAACTCTATTTGCTTATTTGTATTATCATACATATTTTTTAATTCTTTGACTATTGTATTATTTAAATAAATATATTTCTATTCTATTCTAATATGATTAATGTTTATCTAGGAACAGTCTACTACGTCTAGCGCCGGCAACAGCGTGTCGGAGTTTGAGCAACAGAGTATGCTCATGCGCAAGAATCTCGAGGATTTAGCCAATCTACAAATGCAGGTCAGTTCGAGCATATACATATGTATGTGGGTCAATTCAAACTATGAAGACAGGCAAGTAGTCAAACTTCGGCCATTTACGAGCGCGCGATACTTATTCAATGTCGAGGAACCCATACCACCATTCTTACGCATTCTTAATACTTTGCTTGTAGTGCGTTCGTACACGGCGCGCACACATACAAGCGCCCGATGTACCTTTATTAGGAAGAAACATTACTGCTATTATACTGTGGTCAATAGGGAATATGCATGATATTTTTATTTACTTTAATAAAACCTCATTCATATAAAAAACAGTAGGAAAAAAGTATTTTTCGAATAACTATAAAAATAACCAATATATAACACAACAAAGATTTATCTCTATCTCTTTCTCGCAAAACAGAATATAGTATGGAGATTGTATGGCGGCCGTGTACTATAACGTCATAGTCCATATCGGATCTCTCTCTCTAATCGCTGTCTGATTAGTGCTTTAAAATGTTTATATCTTCCGTATTTCTCGGTCGATTTCAATTTTATTGTGACTGTATGTCATCTTTTTTACGGTATTTTAAAATTTAGTTAAGAAATCTGTTAAAAAAAGTTCATGCATATTCCCTATTCAAGTCAAGTTAAGAATGTTTTGAAGGAGTTACTAATATATGTATTATTTCAGGGTTTCTTTCCAAAGCCGATGATGGATACCGACGATTCACAAGAAAGAAAACTGCAAGCGAGCGGTAAGTAACCTTTTTTAAAAAAAATCTTTGTATGTAAACGTATTAAAATTGATTAGTTATGCATTTATCACCATTAACGTTATGCTATACGTATCAAGAATTTCAAGAAATGTAAATTGATACGGTTTGTCTGAGAATAAACATCAAAGTTATGAGTTTCCGAATTAAAAGTTTCGATCGTGAAGAGTCTGGGATAGAAAAAAAACTTATTGAACTATATATTCAACAGTCTTTAACATATGGCAAAGTATTTTACAAAAAAAAATGTGTAGGTAATAGACCTAAGGCGATAAAATTATAGTCTCAGATTAAAACTATTTATCATGAACCGAAAACTCTTTCCACCTTTGGTCGATGAAATTTTCGGTTTTTTCACCTTTGGTCGGTGAAATTTTCTTTGGTCGGTGTAGTAAAACTTCTGACACTAGTAAATTCCACTTACTCGCACGAACCGGTCATTAACAGATTATTAGTATACTCCTTAGGTTGGCGTTGTATACGATCTACTTAAAGAAAACAATACTGTTGTGTAGTTTTGTACCTCATTATCGTCCGTCATAAAAGAGAAGCGTGCTGCATAGATAAAGACTTTGTACATTGACATTTCAGTGGATTATCAACTCTAGGGCCATTGCAAAGAGTTAAAATCGCTTTAATAGAAATGTGACTTACGTATTATGAATTTACACCGCTGGCGTTTACCTGACTATCTGAGAATCGAACAAATGCGAAGGCAGCTAGAACGCCATTTTTCTATTAATGCATTCGTAATCTATGGTTCAGGAGATAGAGTTGATAATCAATTGAACTTTCAAGGTGGCTGTAACGACTTTTTACAATGTGGTCATTTAATCGCTTTGTTTCCGTGAAATGGATCGTACACAACCCCAACCGAAAGAGTTTAACTTTCCACATAATTAGTTGAAAATGTATTTTTCCGTTTATGTCGTAACGCGGTTTGTTTGTCACTTTTGTCATACAAGATCGCTAAGTCCCGGTGTTAGCAAATTAGCAACTGCTCTCAGTTTCTTCTCGTTAGTATCTTTTAACGGGGAAACTGTGTTTGTGTGTCAGTCGATATATCGGAACCTTGTAAATTTGATCCTGGCTGAAACATCGCTAATAACAGATCGCTGATTTTATTAGTTAGGATCAAGGACCATTAAAACATGAGGACTGTCATTCTCCATACAAAAAGTATGTTCCCCGATATTTACAACGCCATCTATGTATAAGCTTGGTATAAGAATTATATTATTTACAGTTATTCAACTTTGCAAGCGTGACACAGTTTAAATGTTAGAATTTATTTATTATTAGCTGTTTACGAACTAATTGTTACTATACTATGTTTCTTTGTTCAATTATAACATCGTCAAATGTTTAATTTTTTAGTGCCATCTAGTTTTTGCCTGGATATCCCCTTGCGGTCCGGGCACGATCCAAAGTATGGAGAATGACAGTCCTCTAATGGTCCTTGGTTAGGATACACAGTATGTATCCTAAAGTAATAAAATCTGGACTCTACTGTTAGGTTCTACCTTAGTAAATAAAAAAAAACAGTAAAACCGTTACTTGAAGTCTCAAATACATAAGTCCTAATGTCAAAAGCACGGAGGACCGGTTACGGTGGAGTTTTTTTGGGGGAGGCCTATATTCAGATTTATACGACTTTCTGCCGCTACTGATGATAAAAACAAAAAATTAGAAGTCGATTGAAAAATAACTACGTTTCATGAAATCGTTATTTACCGATTTTTATTATCAGTTAACTTACTAAACCAATATAACTGTGTTAGTAATGATATGCCCAAATTACACACGATTTAAATACGGTCGATCGTCCGAGCACCGACGATCTTTTAAAATAATTGCTATACATTACCGGTTTCATAAAATGTATTTTTTCTCTTTGATGAATTTCTTAAACGTAATTATATATATGTTCTTTATTTTTCTTTTTTAAATGTGCATTTCTTTAAGTGATATCGTAAATTATAAAAGAACTTCCATACAATTTTTTTTTATAAAATACAATATAGTTTCATCAAAATATGTATACAGTGGTATAATTTTACGCAGGCTAATTTTACACAGCGACGTCTGATGCTTTTCGTTGGTATTGTAGTGTGAAATTGACTGGATTGACCTTAAAGCAGCAATGTAAAGGATACAACGTCCCATTCTCATTGTATAAGCGTTGTTTAGGAGCTGCGCTGCGTTCTCCACAAAAGTGTACATTCTTTACACTTTGCCGTGAAAAGTGGCGGCCGACTAATTTATTCGTTGATCAACCAATTCCGATGTTTCGGCATAATTATCAATTCCACACAAATATTGGTTTTGTTCGTTGAACTCAGAGAAAGCTGTCAACATGCCTCATTTGTTTTACTTCGTAAATCCAAGAAATTTACAAGTCGTAGAACTTTCTCAAAATCTGAAAATATTTTCAGTACTATGCTACTGTTTCGGAGATGGATCAAAAATCGAAAAATATAAGAGAAAATTTCTTCCTATTTAATTTAGAGACTGTCGCATTCCAGGAAATTTCTTGATGAATCACTTTATTTTATACGATTATACTAATAGACTAGTTTAAGTACACTTACTTAATTAATAATATAAGTCTCAATTCAAATCAAATCAAAACGTTTATTTATGTAATTAGGCCTTAAGGGCTCTATTACAGGTCTGATTCTATGAGTACTTACTATGACCACTTTACGACAAACCCCGCGACCACTACTTACACTGTTCTTGAATAAAAGCGTTTAGCAATTTGCTATAGTATTTTGAGTTTTTTTTTACTTAAGTGAGTTTCACACGGAGTCGTGGGATTCGAGCAATTAATCTCAATATGCATTCAGCTCTCAAGTACAAGCGTAATTTTTAACCGTAGTTTTAGGCGTTTCCGCGCGGCCCCTGGTCGAGTAGCAGAAACCTCGGCGACTCTAAAACGGCTAATCTGCTCAATCGAGCCAGTTCAACCAATTGGAGCTAATGGGCTGTGTGATCTCTTTGCGACGTTTCGAAATATACCCCGGGTTGAGAGACGGGCCATAAAGTAACAAGAGTTTTATTGAAGTGGAAGCATGACTAGTGGTATGAGCTCTATTGGTAAAAGAATGTTAGTAGATATTTTGGTAGGAGAGATAGTACTAATTTGTTATGTTCCGAAATATACGCTGCATGCAGTAGAAGATGAGCAATATACTAGCCTTATACTCCTAAGGGAAGTAGAAACATGTCTTTTAGTATAAGCTCTTTTAGCAATAGAATTTGTGAGTTAAAACCTTTACAGCCTACCAATTGTAAGGTGATTTAACTAGCTTGATAATGGTAATTTATGCGATAATGTCTTCTCACCAGAAGGTTTTTATCCGGAGCGCCAAAAGAAAATAATATAATTATACATGTAAAAGAGCCCTTGACACTTACTTGCAGAAATAAATAATTAAGATTTTTTTAATATGACGTTATTTTTTTGGTGATAGACTAGTACTTTCATCTTGATTTCACTTGATGTTAATTAACGAAGCATGCTTGTCTATTCTTTCTTGACTTAAGGTGATGCAAGTTATATTTTACAGGATTGAATACAAATGATATATCTACTTATTAACTGACGCGTTATTTGATAAACATGTTTGTCTGCAAACTAATGTTGGTTTGCAAATCTGTGTTATACCTAAACAAATAGTGTTTTCGACAACTTCAATTTAACTAAAAGGTCGATAAACTCTACTATCGCAAAGTCCGTACATGTAATTGAATTTGCATAAATTTTAGGACAAAATTACTTGGTTACATTAAGCCTAATGCTCAAAGTCGTGTACTGCCTAATTTTAAAGCAAAAAAACCAATAGAAACCAGTTTTAACTGTTATATTAACTGCCCCATATAATCCAAATTGAGACTTAATAAAGAAATCATTCCAAAATCGAATTAAAAGTACAACAACCTAATCGATTAAAATCGATTAATTATTCGATTACAAGCCCAACCGAATTAGAATAACTAATTCATAAACAGTTTTGTATGTAGGTGTAAAACTTTGTAATATTGATAAATACCCCGGCACACAATAAACATCGAAAATATAGAAGAAGCCGTGTTTTTAATTGCTATAATTAACAAATTCTTAATAAATTATATCTCTATCGCCTTAGGAGTGCACGGTATAATAATTTATAGAAAAGGAGGGGGATATTAAACTATAGTAACTAAAAGGGACAGATGTATTGGGAACGTTGGGTTCGGTGGGAGGTTGCGAGTCGATAATCGATGATTTTATCAAACAATCGATTTGTCATTCGATATCTAGGCACTGAGTGCGCCGGCGGCGGCTTTTGATTTTTCCAATATGTTCTAATTTGTGCTGTGGCATTAATAACTGGATGAATTCTATTATTACCTTTTTTGTTGCGCCAAATATATTGTTTTAATAGCATATTGACCTTAACACAAAGTTAACTTTATTAGGTGAGAATTTATAATTAACTAAATTTATACGGTTAAAACTTTTTTATTTGAAACTTATACTGGTTAGAAAAGATATATTTTAAATAATCCTCTGCTTTGTTCCCGTTAGTGTCCCAAAGGAACTCTTTGCCGGGATGTAATCTAAAGTATCCTATGTTTAAATCCAGGACTTGGTCTACTTGCTTGCCAAATTTCAGCTCAATCTATCCAGATGTAACCCCGTTATTTAGTAACAAACATCCAAACATAATATTAGTGTGATTTTACAGTTTTTTGGAAAAATATTTAACGTACAAAGATAGTGTTGTACTTAACTACTATTAACGACGGGATATTTACCATGTACGTTTGTTTTTGTGAGTTCCCGATATTTCGGGACTGATCAACGATCATCACGGAGTAACTGATGGCGCTTGCAACAGTGCCGAAATATCGGGAACTCACAAAAACAAACATACATGGTAAATATCCCGTCGTTAATAGTAGTTATTATGTGAATGACCATGTTAGTTTCAAAAAAGATAGTATTGTTGCGATTCTATTATATGTATTACATAACCCACACAAGCAAATGGGCAAGACGCGCTCTCACGGCAATAAGCCCGATCGTCACCCACCGGACGCGGGCCTAGATGCCCAGTAAATGGGAAACGGCTGCCTGATTTGCCTATTGCGGCCCCCACAGGATATCACGGAAAATAACCGGCAGCAACGGTTAAATTAGGATTTTATTGACAATTGTTCCCCTTAACACGATTGTGCTGTGATTCTAAAAAGACTATGATGACTTATTCCTCATGTGATCTGAACTTGAAAAATAATTTCTGTTACATATATAGATACAAGAAATCAAAGTACATAGAAAAATCAAATGGCACACACTTGTGTCCAGACCGGGAATCGAACCCGGTACCTCTGGATTTCCTTTGGATTTCTGGATCTGGGTTCTATTCCCGGTCTGGACACAGGTGAGTGCCAGTTGATTTTTCTATGTAATTTGATTTCTTGCATCTATTATATATGTAACATAAAAATGTGTTGTAATTTACCCGCATTAAAAAGACCAATGAAGACACAAAAATATTTCTTTCATATAAAGTAATAATTTCTGTGTTTCGCGGGCACGTAGTCCTTCTAATCTAATAACAGCAGATTTTACATGTTGACTGGCGTAATTTTTCCATATAAATCCATCTTCTTCATTTTACTTCATCATCTCGAGTTTCAATATTTTTTTAACACTCATCTGTATTATTTGGAGCTTCTGATCCTTCGATTTAGGCAGTCCATTGTGCAAAATAGCTTATGTATAGACTTATATGGGGGCACGGCAGTGCCCTCGCCATGTCGAGCAAAACAAAGGCACGGCCGTACCATACTTTTCTCGAATTTAGTTTTTTCAATAAACTTCAAATTGACATACCAAATTTTGAGGACATAAGGGAGTTAGATATGTATCGCCAAAGTTGCTGACTGTACAGTCGGAGATATAATTACGGCTCGAATCGAAGCAATTCCTCGTAAATATCACCGTTTGTTACACATTGGCACTTGGTTAATACCGAGCCGCGGGCGGCGCTAGTATGCCCGGTATAATGTTGTATAGTGAACAAACTGTGGATGCGAGCCCTTTTGTTAATTAACTTAGAGTTGCTGCATATCCTGCCGAGAGACAGAGCTGCTATGGAGGCGTATTAATTTAAAATAAATAAATATTACGGACAATCTTACACAAATCGAACTAGTCCCATAGTAAGCTCAATAAGGCTTGTGTTAAAGATACTACACGACGATATATTTAATAAAGACTTAATAAATACAAATACTTAAATACATAGAAAACATCCAAGACTCAGAAACAAATACCATCACACAAATAATATTTGCTCTTGCCGGGATTCGAACCCATGACCGTCAGCTTCGTAGGCAGAGTCACTAACCACTAGGCTAAACCGGTAGTCAATTTTATATCACTAAAGCTTATTACGTGAACTAAATCACCGCCTCGAACGGTCTTTCTGAGCCAAGTTTAGGACCAACGTGTTATGTGACGAAGTGCCTTTCCAACATAGAAAACCCAGAGTCTGATATCATATGGAACACTGATTAATCTAGCAGGTCGTTCAGTTTATGTTTTCTTAAAAGTCAAAACTTGGTCCTGTTCGAGTGAAACAAGCATATCTGTTTCCTAGTATCTACTAGGAATTAAATTTCATATTCATTTATCAATTGCAGAATAGCGTATAAAACTAAATATTTTTACTAAAAAAAAAACCGACCGCGGTGCATTTTAAAAGTGCCTAAAATCCGCCATTTTGTTTATTTTAACGAACTTCGTACCCAGTGACACTTGCGCCATCAAGACGAATCTAATGATGTATCATTTATCAAAATCGGTTGTACCGTTGAGTAATTACGAGTGGACATAGGAACGGACATACATACATATATATCTACATAAATACAGATCAAACACATAATAATATTGCAACATACTTTGCGTCCTAAACAGCGAGTCTTTTCGCGAATTACAAATCTTAATAACTAGACTTATCTAAGGTTAGCAAATTATGTAAGTATATTTTCGATATAAAATCAATCAAATACTTCATTATCCCGAACAAAAGCCAATTATATACAAGATTTTATACAAAGCAACAGTTTTTTCGCAGTCCAGCGAGTGTGTACGGACCATGACACTAATTTTCATAAACTGGTACAATGTAATGTGATGATTTGATAAAATTAGTAAAACACTGGTTATAAGGAATAATTGTCACGCCTCAATGATTCTGTTGATGGAGTTCCGATGCGACGATTACAACTGGAATTGGAATTTGGAATGAATGAATGATAAATTAATTTTATTCTTTTGGAATGTGAATAACAGTACGATAGGACAATTACATGACATAGACAAAGACATCATTTATTTTTAATAGATCATAATATTACAAGTCGTGTTTTCCTTTTTACATGTCACTAATTAAACTCTGAATTTATAAGTGTTTTTGAATCTGTGGTAACTTCAAGAAGTTGTCACTGATTAACAAAATGTCGTAATAAATATTAATTGACATTCATTAATAAGATAAGACATAAACGCGTCCATAGTGTCTGGAATATCTGTGGAAAATTGGAAATGTCATAAATAAGTTCACAAGTCTGTAGTATACTACAGTATACTGGCGTTTCAAACAATATGACATCTAAAGAGAAGAAACGCTGCAAAGAACTCTTAACTCGCGGCCTTTTTTGCTACAACCATTTACGTGTACATTTAGCAAGTGATGTTCTGTCACTGATTGATATTCAAGATTGAATAGCGACTCCGTAACTCCGACTGCGGACTAAGTCATTTTATACAAGAGCCAGCCAGTCTAGGAAAAAGCTATTAATATTCAAAGGTTCGATCGATTCGCTATAAACCATCGGTGCGATCCGCCGACTTTTCTCTTCCATAAATACTAAAGAGCGTGTAGGAAAAATATTAAAAAAAAATCACACCTCCACGGATTTAATGCGCGTATAATTTCTTTGTGGCACCGCGCAGAATGTGAACAGACGTCATAAAATATGCATTTCTTTGGATGCGTACGCGATGCTCGCACACACGCGTCCGCTCGCACACGCGGGCGGTTCCTACAGTATCGGGATGCGCGTAAAGGGACACACATACGTACGATCACAATAACTCAATCCCTATACACTCTCAACGCTTTTGCATATTCATTTGAGAGTTGCAGTTTGTATCTTTGTATAAAATTATAATGCATTATGTGACCTGAAGCGTCTTGGTCGTTTTACGTTATAAAAGGCAGATACTAGCATTCTTCTGAGCTTTAATTTTACCTTTTGCTCGCGTGTTAAATTGAATGAATTGTTTCTGTAAAGGGAGGGTGAATGCTAGTTATTTGTTGGGCTTAAGACCGAATTTATATAAAGGATACTAACGTGACAGTTCGATAATCTCAGTTTCTTACTGCTTTATCTACTGTTACTGATTTCATTTCGAATTTATTGTTAATTACAAAGTGAAGATGCTGTCATTAAATCCATTACCCTATTTTAATTAAACTAAGGCAAAGTCTCATCTAATGTCAATACTGATCCTTAAAATATCTGTAATCTAAAACACCGCCGTTAATCCACCTTTTATTTAACGTTAAAATCAGTTTCAAAACATTCCTCAAATACCTATTGGTACCTACTATACCGCAAATACCTACACTTAAAAGACACATTTTTTACCATATTCAGCGACCGTGTATAACCTAAAATTTGGCTATATTACTTAACTTTTTGGGCGGTGCTGCATAGTATTAAATGCTTGCATATTACTGGAAAACAATAGAAAACCACACCCTTCCAAATATTATGTTAAATTACAAATACTTTGTTTAACGCTGGAACCGCCTCAAAACCGCTAAAAAAGTAAACAATCAGACATACATTTGCCACGGTACCGCCTCCCAAACTCATAATTTTTCATTATTATTCACAAACCACGCTGTACGTGTGGCTGTTCTATGGCAAGCTATGCTTGGAGTCTCTTTACGTGATCGAACCAGAAATGAGGATATCTGTAGAAGAGCTAAGGCAAATTATAAAGACAGAGCAGTAGTCACACTCCGGCCCTTCAGGAGATACCTATTCAAGGTCAAGGCGCAAACGGTGCGATCCCTATTGGAGCTTACGTATTCCTAAAACTGCTTGTAGTGCGTTCGTTCACGGCGCGCACACATACAGGCCGCGCGATGTACCTTTTGTAGGAAAAAAAATTACTGCTATTATATTGTGGCGAAGTCAGTAAGTTGAAGTGGCAATGGCCTGGGCATATGGCTCGAAGAATGGATAACCGAGGTGGCGTAACGGTTTTCGAATATAGACCACGAACCGGAAGACGCAGCCTGGGTCGGACCCTCAAAAGATGGTCCTGGACTTGGATAGGGTCGCCAAAAGTCGATGGAAACATGCGACCGTTTATTGTGGGTGTGGAAGTCTTTCAGGGAGACCTATATTGGAGCATTCCATGAAAACATCAACTTTCTGTCCTTTACGAAACCCTATGGCAGCTACCCTAATAAAACGTATTAGCTGCTAAGAAACACTACCAATCTTAAAGCCAAGTTATGATGTTACAATGCTGATAATTAGCTTCCTGAATTTATTTCTCGGAAGTATTAAAACGGTGGTGTCCCTTACGAACTATTTTCATGGAATACTTCTCAGCAGCGGACGTCACCGTAATGATGATGATTCATAAACTTTGCAGTCCTATCGCACTTTCCAATTTGTACAATTATAGCAAAATACGAAAGACAGTCACGTGACCCCGTCATTTGTCACCTATACGGTATGAATGTTAATGACATATTATGCTGATTTTATATTTTATACGTGGTGGAATTATGGCTGTGTTTATGTGAAGTGTCAGTTATGACAACGCTTGATTAGGGTTATCCAACGAGTTCCACTAAAGTTATGGTTAGGAAAGTTTGTGATCTTTTGTCACGTAATTGACATTGGTAGAAAATTGTTCTTACATCCATGGAAATCATTCATTGTTTTGTTACTTTACTTTGGACAGTAGAAAAGTAGACATTAAAGCACTTTTCAAAAATCGGTGTAACAGATCTTTAAGTTAAAGGTGATCTCATTTAATAATTTATCGCCATATATAAAGCTTCCACCTTCTTTCCTTTTAATAAGTCTACTTTTACCATCAAGTTCGATAAAGAGATAAGATCTAGGTACATTTTAATCATCAGAATTTAATTAAGAATTCTGAGTGGGTAAGTGTAATATCTACAATTTATGTCAAACATTAACAAAGACCGTATCGTTCCATTATTCATAGTCTCTTTTGCAAAACATACAATAACTCAAAATTACCCGAACAAACGTAATGACTTCTTATACTCGTACTATTCCACTTCAGCATCAAGATAATTCGCAAAACTTATTGAAATTAAAACAAAAGAACATACGTACATCTGCTCGATAAAAGAATCGACTGCAACAAGACGAGCAAAGTTCTCGATTATCGCCACATTAATCCACATAATCGATTCGTATCGATGCGATCGGCCGTCTATCCATCATTGTGCGCTTACCTTTATTTTGTTAAGGATCGGGACAATAACTTCGTTCAGAAATGGTAATTAAGTGGAGTTAATGATGTGTGCTTGTAATGTTGCTAAATGTAATTTATTTATTCGGCTTTGTAAGGTAATTTTTGGTACATGATGCAATAAAATACATTTAAAGAAATGTTACTCACACAGTGTGCACAAACGAGAAATATCCTTAAAATTCAGTTAAGCATAATAATAAACATACCCAATTATTTATCATTTGATAATATTTTGAACTCCGATTTTAATTTGGATCAGCCAGGTTTTTTTTTATTTGGAAATAACCAATGATTGAGTCTAGTTTCATCTCATCAAATATGCATAGAAATTAATAATGTAGCTCACTAGTTAAATAACAGCTCTTAACTAAAAGTAATCAAAGTCACTAAAAATGTTTCACTAATAATGATAGATTTACTTAAAATGGGTTAGTTTGGAATTAAGTGAAAAATAACTGTAATAAACAAGTGCTCGAAATACATATCGTAGAGAAATTGGATAATGATGAAAACGAAAAAGTAAAAGTTTCCGTAATCACACATTTCCGGAAACAAACCGGTAAAAAGTACGGAAACCAACTAACGACCATAAAAAAAAACAAACAAAACTAATTGACCAGCAGTTAAAACGAGCTAAAAGGCTGGCAACATCGAGTGAGACAGCGTAAACAGAGCAAAAACCAAACAAGATCATGCGGAATCATTTACTCCAATCACCGCTCGCAGCCGAGGGGCGCCGGAGACGCCCGAACAAAGCCGAGCCGGGACAGATGGGGATTCCGTGTTATGGCGATTGCGATAGCGATAAATGAATCATCGAACTCCGCACAATGACAAATGACGTGAATGTTGTCGTATGCTTATGTACTTTTACCAAAAGTAACTTACGCAAAGGAAAATCTGCGTCGTAAAGTGAGAACACATCAATCAGTTCTAGTGAAGAACAGAACTTGCATTATTTTGTCGCATGACCAATTAAAAGTTAATGAAGCTTTAAATTTTCTTTAAATTGACATTCATTGTTACCAGAAGAATCTAAAGAAAGACATTTCCATCTTAGGATTCCATCATAGTAGCGATTTTAAATACCTAGTTTTCCATGCTTGGAATTCCATTGTCTAATCAGTTTAATCCACATGTCATGACTGCTTCACTACATACTTGCTTACAATGTAACAAGTTTAAATAGCCTATAGCAATCGCAATCCCCATGACACGTAATAGCGGCCGATCGCCGGCGCAACACATCTAGATCCTTTATCTATCGACGGACCCGATTTGATCTACGCATGCGTACGTTCATAATTATCAAGCTCTTTCATCCGCCGACTCACTTTATGGGTCCCCAACCCGTGTAGATGTCTCAAATCATATTGGCAACTCGCTAATGGATCGGTTCATACGTATAATTAACTATGGTGTACACAATGCTGTAATTATTGTCTAATTAAACTTTAACGTCGACCATTCATCGAGTAGAGAGCCGTTCTAAGTGGACGTTTGGTTCGAGGAAAGTACGCGCCTACTTAGACCGTTTCCTATTGTTGTATTGATTAACTAGGAGCATGTTTTACAAATTGTTGCCCGCCAAATATTAGACGTGATTTATATGTTAGCATAAATCGTGGCAAAAATGAGAATATAGACACGCCGGTTCTTAGTAACAGATTAGAATCTAAAGACGTCAAAAAAACCAAATACGTAAACGTTACTATAATAACTGGTATCGAACAAAACACACAAAAAGATCCCACGCGATAGATGCAAATACAAATAACAATAGTACAAAATTATCTGCACAGGAAAACGTTAAAAATACCTCCAATCTCGAAGACACAATACATTAATCGATATATGGAAAAATTAAAGTAGACGTGGTTGTCCTTATCTGTGTATCTCCAAACCGAAATATTGTTACAAAAACTACGTTGTTAAGTACAAACTTTGTTTTACTGGCTGCTAGAGTTTCTGCTTTTCTATTAACAACCTTATTAACTTGAAATAAAGACGTTTATTTGAAACTATTGAGTGGTACGGGTATATTTGTAGCTTGGTCATCGATCACATATATTGACGTAATATTCAGAGGAACGCATGATTCATGTCCATTTTGGAGTAAGTACAAATAGGGATACGAGATTCATTTTTAATTGAATTAGATTCACAGAACTCCTTTTATGCAGTGTATTCAAATACTAGTTCTTTATACAGGAAATTGATCAAATCAACCTGTCATGTTTCTTCACTTTGAGTAAAGAACACAATGATCGGAAAACAGCGAATTCAAAAGGAATTTGAAGGCAGAATTATAAAAAACTTGACAGTCAACTTTAGAGTTAAAGACAATAGTTTATTAAGTCCATAAAACTCGTTACAAAAGTAGTTAATAAGCTTAAAGGTGCTTAAAGATACATACATAGATGATCTTAAAGCATGTCAATAGCCATATCTTTGTCTGTACATACACCCATGGCCCCGCCTCATTACCTCCTCTATACGATACACAGCCTTATAAAATGTACTATTATACTGAACAACCACCAGCGTAACATGGACCCTTGCATTCAATAAAATTACCCGTCAACAAGTCAGCATCAAGTCTCAAGTAAGACCGGACATGTAAGTTTGAAGACAACGATAACTTTGCTGTCAAAGAGACCGACATGAGTCTTGTTGCTGATGAATAAGATTCAACTTTGAAGGACGATAATGAAAGACATGTAGTTGGTTATGGTGTAGATGTCTGTAGACCGCATTTACATTTTAGAGATAGTTGCAGAGAATAAAATGTCAATTGAGAGACGAACGAGGAATTGAAGACGCAGTTATTGAACTCATGATGACCTGATTGTTGACGGGTGGACCGCAGAATATGGAGTCGTTTAAAGAGAGCTATTTATAGGGAGAAAAAGTACAAATATAGAAAGCATGCGTATTTTACAATTGACTACAAATGTCACTTGACTTGATTGTCTCTTTGATAAAGTTCACTTCGGACACATTGCATTACGATGAGATTGACTACATACAATTCTTTATATAGTCCTTACATTACTATCACAGCCACCAAAATAAGTTTAAATTAACAAAAGGAAGATTATATTAACAAAAACGCTTTCAAAACCCACGCGGCTCCAAACCAAACATTTTCGAGCATTTATCTAAATCTCGGATGACATTTTACTTCAATTAGTGACAGAATTGTAAAGCTGTACAAGCCGAGTGACATTTGAACATTTTTCACTTAAGTAAATGCCAGTGCCGGATTATAACAGAACGGCGGTTTAGTTTTCGGCATTAACGGTCAAAGACTAAACGCCTCAGTAATAACCGTGTGAACAAGATCAACACTGTTATTAAGGATATTAACAAGGAAGTTGTTAAATAAGAGATTAGTGATTTCATAGACTGTTACGAATCCAAAAATATGATTCAATTAAATAATCGTGAGGTTATAAACGATGTAGAAACAAGCAATTTATCAATTGTGCAACATGTCTGCATCAAAGCACGGATACGTCGAAGGAAGGAAGTCGCGCACCCTTTTCTCTTGAATCATAAATCCAAACTTTCGTCGATCACCGCGAGGTTCCATTGAGTGCGCTCAAAAACCCATTATGTAGAACATTATGAGGACCCCATTGTCTCGGCTGAATGAGCCAATACAATATCTTACGAAATTTCCTAAAAACCACCTTCGTATTATAAATGTTTATTATGTCGAACGGGCATTATCTGATGCCGGATCGGTCCATTGTCTTTTTATTTTTCATCATGTACTCGCAGCGAATCGAAAATTCAATTCCGGCCGATGTTTCACGATCTCACTTCGACGTTTCGTCAAATATCGTCGTTATCGCATCACTTAATCTTTAATCTCCATAAATTAAAGGCTATAAATTTGATTCTTAACACTTATTGACGTGTAACAATGCTTATTTTTCTCTATTAATTTGGCAGTGTTACAAAATCGTGAGCCATTAACGTGAAGAAAGATCTCGGAAACCGGTGATCTGTTTCATTAATAATAACCTGCTCTCTAATACTGGTTACAATCACGCGTATTCATGCACGACTTATGTAACCGGCCGAATTATCAAACCGTATGTTAACATCCATTGTGTTGAACGCTAATCTACATAAGTATAGGTATTAATTCGTGTTTCAAAACGAATTTGTAAAAAAAGGCAGAGGTGGAGTGTCGACACAGCTTTGGAGCACAAACACCAGTTTAATCTCTCAGAGAATAATCCCAATTTTCAATACAATGCGGTATGTGTGTGGATGATGTAATGACGTGCGCAAAAGTGTTTCTCGTGAGAAAACACTGATGACGCCAAGATAAAGTTAATTAACAATGCCGCCAGAATATGTAACAATTATGTTCCTTAAACGGCTCATAAGCTGAATGAAGTTGATAAAATATTGGTAGTAAATCATTACAATTGTTTCTTCAAAAGTGAGGACGGCGTCTTCGCGACTTGTAAAGAGTTGATACACAAAAACGCTTTCGTGTTACAATGTACGCACTAGAGCAGAGTCAACGATCACTCACAATGGCCGCTCCAGAGTGACTCGGAGAAAACATTGATTAATTACCATAATAATTTATTTGATACTCCAAAACTTGATACGGGGAGGGGCCGGTTACACAACCAACAAAGTTTTGGTTTTTTCTCGACCTAAACCTCTTAACGATAGAAACTATAACGTAAACGTACAGCATGACGTTAATATTTCCGACACGATGAAAACAGTACATTGTTCGTTTGAATATGATGCATCGAGGTGATTTGCCTGTTCCAAACAAAAGAATAAGTTTGACGGAAAAGGAATGCTTGAATGTATCGTTAGTTATGATTGTTTCCAAGGATATTAGCATATGTTTTTTCGTGTTTTTTAGGTTTGCTGTCGGCATTGAATCATTTGGATCAAGCTCGGAAGAATTCGCTCCAAACTACGGTGGATTACTCTAGATATGTCAAGAGGTATATATTTGTAATATTTAAACATCTATACATCCCACGCTGATTTGGATAAGGAGTTTCAAAATAGATAATATACTGAGCATTACAATGACCGTCATTGTTTTGCATTCAAATTCAGGTTCAACAACTCGAGATTTAAATTTCACAACAGACATTAAGTTTACACAAATGATAATGACGAAACCGTCCTTAGGTGTTGATTAAAGATCATCAACTTTTTAAATGTCATCTTTATTATTCTGAAGATTTTCCTTTAAATTTGAAGAATGTTGGACAGAAAACATAATCTAATGGGGCCTTTATACTCGGAATCATAATTTGTATTGTATTGAATCATCCATTTAAAGAACATCATTTTTTATGTCACTCTTTATAAGTGACACCAATTGCGTAAGCAACGTTGAGGAAGGAATATTGTTGACGAACTCAATTTAGGCGTACCCATGTCATAAATATAGTACTATATGAAAAGGAAAATTTACATTAAAGATAAGATGGAGATCTTTGAAGCGATCTTCAAATAAAGATCTGTAACTCTACCTCTAGAGAATATTGTCACGGTTTACGTTTTTATTAGTTTGTGTTGTTTTACAATGCAAATATGTAAATACCAATTCGTTTTCCTTTTCCCGTGAGTTAAGCCCTTTAACACTAAATTGAGCGAAATGTGTAAACTTCACATATTTTTCGCATAAATGGTTGCTTGGATTTCAGAAGCAGCGAATGCATTTCTCAGTCTGTATAGCCCTGTTACCTAGTGTACGTAGTAGTACTTTGTTGTTATAATGAAATTACGATGGCACAGGCGTCAAATGAGAACTTTTACCGATTGGCCGATCCGTGTTGCCCATAGTTTACTGTAACTATTCTTCATCTCCAGGTATAGCTCGACCCTGGAATGCGGTTCTTCATACTGCAAAGACCTGGGCTACCGAGAACACTTTCACTGCATGGACTGCCCCGCCAGGGTTTTCTGCAAGAAGGAAGAGATGATCAGGCACTTCAAGGTCAGTACCACAACTCCATAACTAACTACTTGTGGTATTTCCAAATTATCCACTGAGATATCTTGGTATCTTCAAATCAAACACAAATTTTGTGTTTTTTGGTCATGCATATCCTACAGGAATCTAAAAAAGCTTGATGAGGACTCCATCGATTAACAAGAAGACTCATTTTGATGATAATATTGAGAATAGATAATGATTGACAGTGACACGCAATTCTTTGACTTCTATCCTTCCTTAGGCTTATACGCTTGCCTTTTGTTATATTCTATCTAAATAAAGGAAATGCCCGAAAGCGTATGACGCGCTAATTCCCAATAGTCGACACACTGCTGTTACCTCTACTGCTAAAAAAATGAAAACTAAAGATGACAACTACTGGCACAGAGTCAAGCATTCGCACGTGAACTTAGGTGAAGTATTACAAAGTGAAGTATTACAATTCTAACTTATTTCTAACAGTGGCACAAGAAGCGTGACGAGTCACTAGCGCACGGTTTCATGCGTTACTCTCCTCTGGACGACTGCTCGGAGAGGTTTAGCGACTGCCCTCACAACCGCAGCCAGACCCACTACCATTGCATCCAAGATGGCTGTGATAAGGTGAGTTGATGCGCCTTTAAATCTGAATAAGTTTCCGGTGAAAAACTTATACGTCCTTTTATTGCAACTTCACACAAGTCGCTAATATAAGCCCAAACTAACGCCTAATACTTTCTGAGACTTTCACATTCGTATGTCTCATTTTTTGTGTTTAAACGACTGCAAATTCTTAACTTTCCTATTGGTTAGCCTAAACCTGAGCTTCCTAATTCATATTTACAACAACTGGACCTTATTTTGAACGATTAATTTCTAGGTATACATTTCAACCTCAGACGTGCAAATGCACGCTAACTACCACCGCAAGGACTCGGCTATCTTACAAGAAGGTTTTCAGCGGTTCAGAGCTACCGAGAGCTGCGCTGCTCCTCACTGCGTCTTCGCTGGTCAGAGGACCACCCACTTCCACTGTAGACGACCTGGATGCACGTATACATTCAAGAATAAGGCTGATATGGGTAAGTGAAGTGATCTTGTTGAAGTCCGTAAGGATAAACGTCGTCAGTAAAAATATTTTCACCAACGGATACAAGTTCCCAAAATACCACTTGCAGTAATTTTCGTTGTCCGCATCCAGAGGACTGCCGCTTCACTCGTTTTTAGCCCACCTTGGGGCCTTCCCACATTACGAATTTCAAAAATACCCTTTTTTACAGAAAAACACAAGACTTACCACATCAAAGACGAAGCCCTCTCAAAAGATGGCTTCAAGAAGTACATGAAGAACGAAGCCTGCCCTTACCGTGACTGCCGCTTCAGCAGAACTTGCAACCACATCCACTGCATCAGACCTCATTGCAACTATGTGCTGCATTCTAGCAGTCAGATCTTCACGCATAAGAGGAAACATGAGAGGAAGGAACAAGAGATGAGTTTCGGGTAAGTTGGTACCGCGAATGTTGGAACTTGGAAAATTTTAGCATAAGAGATTTGTCTTTAGTAGTGTTAATCTAAATCTGTCTATTTACCTACTACCTACGCAAAACCTACATGGACGCTACGGTGCGTTACATCTTGTCAAACAGGACACTTTCTATGTGTCTGCGAATCTAGCTGACATTCCAAACAATACTCAAATCAATAAGGTTTTAAGTGACCTCGACTATGTTAGGATGATCATATCATTATTAAATAGTACATTACATAACTAGGGTGGTAATACAAAGAAAGACCGAGATCGCAGAAGTTTGCGGCCTGAGCTGCAAGCGAGGGACGTAAATATGCGATCGAGGGCTTTCTTTATTACCTCCCGTGTTGTGTACGTCATTTTATGTCTACACTTGGCCAGAAAGCGGCTTTTTCCGTACTCGCAGCGTGCGGAAAAAGTCACTTTATGGCCAGGTGTGGCATAAATGTAATTTCTTCCGCAGACTTCCGACGTCAGTGATCCAAAGCGCGCTGATGCAGCAAGGAGCAGACCTGAGCATGTACTCGCCTGGTGCCAACCTACATATCGATGATGACATGTCGAATTCTATGATGGACTCCGACTACCCTTATCCTTTCGTTAGTATGCTAAAATCTAGTGTTTATTCTACTGTTCACAGACTTTCTCGGAATATCTTTGCTTATAATTCAGTAATTCTATGTAATCAATGTATGGGAAAGACAAACAAATTAATAAAGTTTTCAAACTTGTGTGGCATGATACCTTTGGGTGTGGTGTTCAAAACTCACAACTCTCCCCTCCCCTCCACCTGACGCAACACCCCCCCTCGCAGTGAAATGTGTCCCTTTTATCGGTTTTATCACATTTTCTCGAAAACTATAATGGATACAAAAAAAGTGTCAAAAGTAAAAATGATCCTCATTAAATTGTAAACAAAATTTGTCCTATATCTTATTTTGATAGGCTGGACGGTTTTCAAGCTGTAGGTAGTTAAAAAACTAAAATGAAATTTTTCATCAGATTAACGACAATATAGTCATTATTTATTGGAATGAAGTAAATAAAAAGCTGTAGGTGGAATCATTAGGGGTGCACTAAGAAAGGATTTTTCAAAATTTACCCCCTAAGGGGTCAAATAGGGGTTCAAAGTTTGTATGGAGAGTCTACGATTTTAGAAGTAAGAGATTTTAAACTTCATGTTTAGACTCTTTATTAGATTACAAGAAAAGTAATTTCACCGTTTTTCGAAATTAATCCCCTAAGGGGTTTAAATGGGGGTTGAAAGTTTGTTTATCAACGCACAGCCCAAAGCGCTGGTCCTAGGAATTCCAAATTTAGCACGTAGGTTCCTTATAAGGTCTAGGAGTGCACTAAGAAAGGATTTTTCAAAATTCATCCCCTAAGGGGTTTAAATGGGGGTTGAAAGTTTGTATATCAACGTACCGCCCAAACCGCTGGTCCTAGGAATTCCAAATTTAGCACGTAGGTTCCTTATAAGGTCTAGGGGTGCACTAAGAAAGGATTGTCCCAAAGAAACTCTACAAACTACATATACAAATTTTCAACCCCCATTTAAACCCCTTAGGGGATGAATTTTGAAAAATCCTTTCTTAGTGCACCCCTAGACCTTATAAGGAACCTACGTGCTAAATTTGGAATTCCTAGGACCAGCGGTTTGGGTGGTGCGTTGATATCTAAACTTTCAACCCACATTTAAACCCTTTAGAGGATGAATTTCGAAAAACGGTGAAATTACTTTTCTTGTAATCTAATAAAAAGTCTAAACATGAGGTTTCAAACCTCTTTACTTCTAAAATCGTAGACTCTCCATACAAACTTTGAACCCCTATTTGAACCCCTTAGGGGGTAAATTTTGAAAAATCCTTTCTTAGTGCACCCCTAATGATTCCACCTACAGCTTTTTATTTACTTCATTCCAATAAATAATGACTATATTGTCGTTAATCTGATGAAAAATTTCATTTTAGTTTTTTAACTACCTACAGCTTGAAAACCGTCCAGCCTATCAAAATAAGATATAGGACAAATTTTGTTTACAATTTAATGAGGATCATTTTTACTTTTGACACTTTTTTTGTATCCATTATAGTTTTCGAGAAAATGTGATAAAACCGATAAAAGGGACATATTTCACTGCGAGGGGGGGTGTTGCGTCAGGTGGAGGGGAGGGGAGAGTTGTGAGTTTTGAACACCACACCCAAAGGTATCATGCCACACAAGTTTGAAAACTTTATTAATTTGTTTGTCTGAAAAACACATAATTACCACACTATACTACGCTTTACAGAACCCAGCCCTAGTAGAAGAGGTGTCACGGAAATACATCGAGACCTTTAACGGCGGAACCGAAGCAGAAGACAAATGCAGTAAATGCAGTGCCTTCAACAAGCATTATCACTGCTTGGCTGAAAGCTGCAAGATGGCTCACAGGTAGATCTTAATTATTTATGTTTAAATTAGAGGAGTACAATAAAAACATAATTTAAACGAAATAAATGAGAAAAATACTAACGAAAGTTTCAAATGATGATGAGATAACCGAAGAAATACAGGTAGTTAGAGTTAGACAATTAATAAGAACTAAAAATGTTCATATAGATGACTCTTTTACATTCAATAGTTAATTTTAACTGTTTCTTTCCGCAGTTGTCACAACACTATGGTGAAACACGCCATGGAACACGAACAGCAGAACCAGGTGACTGAGGCCTACTTCATGACGTACTCGCGGAGCAATCCTTGCTCGAACTCTGCCTGCCAACACATCAGGGATATAACGCACTATCATTGCACTTGGGTAAGTCCACAGCACTGTTGATAAACTTTGTTAACTGGAGAACATTGTGAATTGTGAATAGTCTCACTGCTAGACTTGCTTTCTCCTGAATTTCACTAATCTTATCCTTAGTTATTTATAGCCATCATCGCATTTTTATTTTAAGATTAAATATATATGTTTTTGTTTCTCAGGAAAACTGCGGAGCCGTTGTTCTCTCGTCAGAAGAACACCCATTCAGACGTCTGGAACATCATCGCCAGCACGCAATTCTGAGCCCTATGTCGCCCAACTTAGCGGCAAGATTCGCTCCCAACTTCACGCCACAACTATCAGCCCAGCTACATCCAAATATGGCTGCACAGCTAGGCCAAGTCTCGAACATACCCACCCTTCCACCAAACTTGGCCCAGTTGGCTCAAATGACGCCAAGCCTCAGCTCTCAGCTGACGCCGAATTTGCAAGCTCAACTCAACCTTGGACCCAATCATGGGCTGGTTCCTCAGCACGTTAATCCTTCAAGCTCGTTGGACGAAATGTTCAGTAGGAAGAGAGGACGACCACCTAAAAACAGGGTGGTCGAAGTTTGGACAGACAATGTGAGTATCAGAATAAGAACCAGTAAGTTAAGTAACTTAAATTTGCCTTTTTAGGATCTTTGACGACATTATGATTATGTAGATTTATGAACATACTAAAATGTATGTGTTTTCAGGTTACACCCCAAGCGATATTCACGTCATTCAAATTGCCGAAAAGCAATCAGCTACCTCTACCACCTGTTCCTCAGGCCCCTGTCATAACGACAGTTGAAGAGTTTCCGGTAAGTATATCATAAATAACCAAAATTAAAAAGTCCCCATCTGGGCCGGCGTGGGCACCATAGACCTATGTGCACCTATTCACTCTTATCTATGAAAGTAGACCTATGCCCAGCAGTAAGACGTATTGATGAAACATTGTTAGTGTTTAATGATCGATTTTTTCCTTTTTCTTTTCCAGCGAATCAAATTCCAACATTTCGAGGTCTTCACATCACCAGACGCCTGCTCACAATCATATCCTAGCTGTCAATTAAGAATGACGAGACTCCATCTCCACTGCTTCAACTGCAGCTTTGCCGGCGAAACTCATTTCATCATGGAAACACATATGAGGGAATCCCACTCTATAAGCCCTCTATTAGAAGGCTTCGATTACTTTGCTTCCTTCGACCACTGTGGTGGAAAAAGCTGTTTTAAGAACCAACTTCGGAACCACTTCCATTGCGCTCAAGGGAACAACTGCCCAGCGATTTTAACTCAGTACTCAGCTTTAGCTACTCATAAGCACGGGAGAGGTACTCCTGTGATCAAAAGCGAGACAGAACAAGACAGACCTTTTGATGAAGTGAAAGATTACTCTTTGAAGGAACGAGCTTCTGTAGACAGTGTCAGCTCTATGAAGGAGCCAAGTGAATCTTACACGCCTACAAATTTCTCGATTAAGAGTGAATTTGAAAGAGAACAAGATAATATTTCGGGTGAGTGTTTTTCCTTCAATGACTTACGGATTCATTTTTCTCTTCACTGTTTTTCTTCGATATTGGTTTTGACAAGTTCTCTTAAAAAAATTGGTAACGGATCTCTTGACATTTTTTTTTTTTTTTTTTTGGTTGGTCTGTGTCCCGCCTGGTCAGTTAATGACCACTTTGGGCAATCATGGAGTTGTGCCCCTCTCCGAAGGAGAGGGGCACAAGAGGATCTCTTGACAGTATTTTAATCAAGTATTTATTTCTTTCCAGTAGTAAAAGCGACGGGAACCTTTTATCCATCGTCTCACCTCAGGAGCAACACATCTTCTCCTCGCAGTATCTACGATGCCTCACCTTCAAAAGACCTTAAGCTCCGAATGGATTATGACCAGAAGAAACATTTCGATCCTCCAAAGACCTCTGGCCCTACGATTCCACCATCGTGTCATGATCAGGCGTGTCCTCTAAACAAGAATGCTGGAGGCATGAATCTTCACTATCATTGTCCTCACTGTAGTCAGCCGTACGTGGATTTGAAGGTGCTCTTCAGTCATATGGTAAAGAAACACAGCAATGCTATGGATCCTGGACCGGCAGGACTAGCTGCTACTAAGGTATGTAATACTTAGATCAACTTCGACCCTTTTCTAACCTTAACAAGTTGAGCGCTCAACACTAAAATATAATTCCATTTTAACAGGAAACTTTGGAAAGGGAATACCCTGAGATTTCAATACTGCCTTCAACGGCATCATCGTCAGGAACTAGTCAAGTGCCTTCCCCTGGCCACAGACCACCAAACCCAGCTGAACAGGTATCTACGAGTATTTCAAATGTTTCTTCATGTATTTAGTTTACTAGAATCATTCCACTAAACACATCAAGAAGTTTCTGAATAATTCTCCCAAAATGTTTAAGTCTTTGTGCATCATTTACCGTAATTTTATAATTTTTGTCATACTTTTCAGGTCCAAGCAGTACAGAGTCTTCTACTGCAGCAATATCTAGCTGGAGGGCGTAAGGCCAGTTTGCAAGATCAGCTCAAAATGCAACAGCAGTACACCGCCTCTTTGGCTGGTCTGCCAGGGTTGGCACAAGTCGCTCTATTCTCTCAGGGGTATGTATCTAAATATAATAAGTTATCATTAAATCAAAAATACTAAATCAAAATTTAAAGTTTTTTTTAATGTGGGTTTGCGTTTTGATCGTGATCTTATATAATGTGTGTCTAAATTTTCCCAGTAATATTGGGTTTCATAATTATTATGTTTTACTTTCAGTGGCTCTCCCTTTCCCCTCTACCCGACGATGCTGTACCCCCCCGAGCTGCTGTTGGAACAGAGCCTCCTGCAAGGCCACGGCATGCCTCCCGGTCTAGATAAGGAAGCTGAGATGATTGCTAAAACGTAAGTGTTTAATCATTTTTTGGCCAATATCTGCAGAACTTAAACTTGCAAATCCAATACTATTTTTTGAAATCTAAATATTAAAAAATATTATAAGCCATCATCAGACTGGGTATCGAATTTAGCTCTTTATCTTACCTAGCAGTAGTAATTATGTTCTATCATTAAACTCTTTTTTTTTTACTCTCTTTGTTCTATTTGTTTTGAAATTACAAATGTTTCTTTCGTTACCTTCTTAGATAGTCTTAATATTTTAACGTCCTGAACAGCTAAATTAAAATGTATAACTGTGTTTCCAGGAGACGCACGCACACTACCAGAGGGCCACACATGCGTGTCCTCAAGGACGAGCCCATTCCCGAGGGCTATCTGCGGTTCCGCTTCAACGAAGACTGCGCCTATCAGCACTGTGGATATAGGTACTTGTTATTTAATATCGCGGCAGTTCTATAGACTGAACAAGTGAAAGCCCATAGAAGGAAACTGCGTATCTGACTGTGCCAGACAGTCTGCCAACAGGGAGAGATGGCGGGAGATCGTACGGAGAGCTGTGTCCGCCTCTACCATCGATGTGGACGCCTCAGTGTGACCACGACCGCTCTGTCAAGAGCGAAACGACAGAGAAGAAGAATTTAATGCTTGGACGTATTTAAAAGGAAAATATTCTGTCTATAGTAAAATCCAACCTTTCAAGCAAAAAATGCCAACCTTTGCTCTAAGTTGAATCCAATTATCTTAACTACATCCACTGTCCATATTAGGATCTAAGAGTTGAATAAATTATTCCTCCATTTTATGATTTCATTTTAATCGGTAAAATCAGATATCTTATAGAATCACATTGGTGTTCCCAGTTCCCTCCCATTCATTTCTAGAGCTGTTTTCGTTTAAGAGCGTATCGCACGGTGACCCGGGGCAGAATTGCTCAGAGATGGCGCTGTCTTGGTCACGTGACCAAATGTTCAAGACTATAATTATGATATCTGCTTATTTTACCAGCATGAATCAATTAGCCCAATATTTTGAGTCTCTTTCGATGATTTCTAATTCATAATAATTTATGTACGTGCTTACCAAGCGCAGGAATGTGTATGAAACTCGAGTAGTACTTTGACAGGTAAATATACACGCACACTAAAGAAAAATCATTGATAAAAGTGACATCTATTGACAGAGATTCTAACTTGTAAGTTCGCCTATTGTGCTCCGGCGCTCCGGCTATTGTGTAAACCCGTATAAGCAGAAACTCGGGTAATAGTCATGCAAATTAGAAGGTAAAATAAAGAAAAGTGTAGGTACTCGAGCAACAATATTCTCGATTTACCATCGAACAAACGAACGCCGATTTTCCCCCTTGTCTACCCCACATTCTTTTTGATCGGTCAAAAAATAACTTTGTAATTACCACCTAGTTTCATACCCACATGGGTATTACTCAATTTTTATTACCAACTGGGTAATATAATAAATTTGTGAAACAAACGCAACCGTTTATTTCAAGATAAATGTACAGCTCTTTTTTGTATGGGAATATATTGAATGGAATAAGACGTATAACTGAGTAAAATAGTTTTATTCATAATATATTTATTCTCAAATTTAGCGAAGCCGATCTCCATATTTTATAGATTCTTAGGGCCGTAAGTTTACGGACCAATAACATATTATAAGTTGTATAAACATTGAACAGGCAGACTTAGACTCACTCAATGTGTTATTGAGAGAACTCTTGATTTTCTAGGCTTACAAGTAAACTGGCATTGAGCACATTACTTGAAGTTTGTCAAGGGACGCCAAATTTCTCGAATACAGAGATTGATGCGAGTTGACTCTGTCAGTCGTCCTGTAATAAATAAAGTACCATGTTACTATAAGTCAATAAAACTAGCATTGCAAAACACTAGTAATTCAGTCTAATATTAAATTAACTGACTACCTTTTATATGTGTGCATCTCAGGTCTAGGAACTTAGTATTTTGTTCTACGATTCGCGTCACGATTTCAGGTACCTAAAACATATTTTTTAAAGAACAAATCAATTCTGGCATCCTCTCTACGATAAATGCATCTTCCCTTCACCAATTGGAAAATTTAGAAACAAAACGAATGACAGCATTATTGGTGACAGCGTAATGTTCCGAAACCTTCTTCATTTTGTGGAATCCTAAATATGGAATGTCAAATATTAATTTTGTACTCGTATAGTAGATTTGTGTTTTCACATCACTTGTATTTATTAGGAAACAATAAGATGGGTAAAGTTATAAGGTGATGGTACAATATAAATTTTCTCGAAAAGTATTTGAACGTCCCTGACTACTAGACTCTCGTATTTTAGTTTGCGCGAATCAAAAAATTGCCCAGAGTTGCAACGTTGCGTTGCCACCGTGACATGCGACGTTGCCATCTGTCACCGTTTGTGAGACATCTATGAATGCCTAACGATCGACGACACTTTTGGCTTAGCGGGAGTGACACCGCCTACTGAGCTAGAGGTCCCGGGTTCAAATCCTGGTAGTTTTTTACCCTAATAAGGATTGCTTAGATTGTTTTTGTAAAATTTACCTCCGTATTATTATTATTTCTCTTTATTTAAGTATCCTGATTTAAAAAGTAAAACAAAACAATATTTAGTAGGTACATATATATTTCACAATATAAATTTAGTCAAAATATTTAGTAATTTGGCATAAACAGGCTAAATTACAAAATTAATTACAGCGTGTAGTATTCGATAAAAACGAAAAAAAAGAAAGAATAAAATTATTTCGGGAATAGAACCCACAACCAAACGTATCCATAAGTGAAGGCTTTAGACCACTCGGCTACGGATGCACACTGAAACGGTGCGTAAATTAAGATCGCTTTTGAAGTGTCAATAGATAAGTCACACACACGCCTATACACCATTTGCCTGTGTTTGCGTGAGTTGTGTTACCCACCTGTAGGTGATTCGCACACAGTGATAGAATATCCAAGTTTTTCATCGGTGAAATATGGTATTTAGCGTGAAAATATACCATTTTTTTAGCATTTGCCCAAAATAAAACGTAAATTAATTGATATTTGTCAAATTAGTTTCTTAATATACCCTGCCGTTAGCCCGTGAAGGTGCACCAACTTTTGTATGGGAACGCAACCACCTTAAGTAGCTTTATCAATTCCAATTTCTCTAAGAACTCTTATCTGGAGTTTCATTTTCTAATCGCTTTTTAACTCATTGGCATTTTTTATAACTCACCCATAGTAATGGTCAAAATTACTCAATGATAATTATTTGGCAATGGGTTTCTGTGTGCTAATGTTTTTTTTTAATGTACTTTGCAGGGAGCATCAAACTCACTTCCACTGCACCCGCAAAGATTGCGGCTACTCGTTCTGTGATAAGACTAGATTCGTCCAACATACCGCCCGGCATGAAAGGTAAGCAATAAAACATCTTGATTATCTGTAGGCTTGTGATGCTACGCTTTGTCGCGCGATAAATAAATGATAAAGCAGCCGTCTATGGCTCTTTGACAGTGTGAAAAATAATGTAAGAATTATTGATGTTTGTATCTATTAATTATAAGTTTTAAGACCAATTTATGGCAATATTACTAAAAACAAAGGCATGATTTATTTATAAAACTCGGATGAAAATTTATTATTTTTTATCTGTCGTAATTTTATTGATAACGGTCTGGATTGGCCGATGACGTCACTGGTTACACTGGTAAACAGCATGTGCCAATTCTGTCATTCATTATCCATCCGCGAACCTGTGAGTTGACGTTTGTCTTTTACAGACATGTGACGTCAGAGACGCCATTGCCGAAAGTGCATTTTTAATTGCTTTTTTTAGAAAAAATGCAAAAGAATTAAAAATTACCTCTTTATAAGTACTCAATGGACATCATCAAACAATCTGAGTTACTTTTCAGAAACCTGTCAAGTAGCCTATTGCTCAGATCGGGACGGATGCTGTATCATTTATTTATCGCGCGACAAAGCGTAGCATCATACGCCTACTGGCTTCTGCAATCTATGACAGCGGTCGGCAACCTTTTAGCAGCCAAGGGCCTACTATGTGGTTAACGACATTGACGCGGGCCGCACTTTGTTAATAATGTGTCCATAAGGACGACTTCTAATATACATTATTATGCAAAGAGCGCCTTATTGACAGCAAAGTGTGGGAATTCGGCGCCATCTGTTAGATGTTGGAATGTTTTCATGTCCACACGACGGTGAAACGGCTGAATCAATTTAGACCATTTTTGGTACAAGAATAGCCAAACCGCCCGGAATTACTGTAAGATACAGTATCAAGAAAAAAGGTTTATGGCTTTTTTCTCGTAGAGAGTTACAGACAACTTCTAGATTCTATTGACTATTTTCTCCTTGGTCTGTCTCAGCAGTAGTCCTACTAAAACTTCTGCAGTTGAAATTAAGTTTTCAATAATTTGACGTCATTTTCAGACTGGACACACTAATGGGAGGAGATTTCCAGCAATACCGCGCCAACGTCTACTGCCAGCGGCCGGACTGTCCTCACGCGTCGACTTTCGGTAAATATTACACTTTATTGTCAAAAATATTCCCATTTATAACGTCACATTCACATTGCTAATCGCCATACACTAGCCACTTGTGGCTCGTCTCATTACGCAACAAGATTTAATTTTACAAATTTGAAGTAGCAAAATTAGCCAATGTATGTAGTCTAGAAATGATATTTCAAATATAATATTTGTAATGATGGATCATAGGGAATAATTCTCGTGAACATATTCATCTTTTTAGATCTAAATCCTCCGGTTTAGCTTAGGTTGCTCACTTTGAGCAATCAGCGAAACTTTAAGGTGGCCCGGCCCAAGCGACCTGGTTCGATCCCAGGCGCCCCGGCCCCCACCTAGTCCGATTTTTGCAACAGTCAGTACGACTTGCAAGTTTGTCAGCATCCAAACAAAAGCTTATTGTCTATAGAAAAATAGAATAGAATAGAAAAGTATTTATTCCGATAACACATTACAGTTACATGAGAGTCTTTTGGATTATTCTTCAGAAATTATGTCTGCGACTTATTCCTCTGTCTCCAAACATTTAGTATGAAAAAGCGCCAGAGGAATAAGGTGACCGTAGACATATTTCTGAAGAATAACCCTTTTGCGTTCTATTAGAATTTTATTGTGTAGATCCTATTAATGTTATAAATGCAAAAGTTTGTTACTGAATAACGTGGTTACGATTGATTAATTATGGATTTAGATGAAATTTTTAATACAAGTAAATCGAGTATTGGACTAAAACATAGGAATAATTTATATCACAGTAACGACTGCCATTTGAATAATAGCGAAGGTGACCGCCACGGATAGACACTAGACTTCTATAATTCAGTGGCTCCAACCGCCCTCGCCCTATTGCAAAACTATGTTAAGCTCAGGCTTCCGCGCAGGTACCGGGCAGAACAAGGCGTCCCACTTCCACTGCCTCAAGTGCGACTTCGTGTGCACGGACACCAACAAGGTGGTGGCGCATCGACGGCAGCATCAGAAGCTCGACAGCATCCAGGCTGCTGGCTTTGAGAAGTTCCCGCCCAGTAAAGGTAAGGCGGCCAACCGTCCCGCATTCTGCGGAACAGTCCCGGGTTTCATGCTTCTGTCCCGCATTTAATTATTGATTAAAAATGTCCCGCACGTCTCGCATTCTCGCAGCCAGCATGGATTTTTTAAAGATCTCTGTAGTTTTTGGCGTGCAATAAAGAGTATTGTATTGTATTGTTTGTCCGCTATCATAATTGCGATTACCCGGCGATCTTTTACTTTGATATTTTAGTAAACCATAGCCATCGACTTTTAAATTCAAATCTTGCAGATTGATTTTAATTTCTCTGATCATTTTATTTCTGTTAACAGATTGTAATTGTGTCCCTTTCTCTGAAGTGTGTTCTTAAAAGGATTTTTATTTAAAATCTCCTCTTAACTGGCAGTTAACAACTCGTCACAAAACTGATGATTAGTGTCAAACTCCATATTTCGTCACCAACTGACAGGTTAGACGGTATTTAAAGATAGCTTAAGTTTCGCGTAGCCGTACATTTTAAAATAAAAATGCTCTAATACAATATTTCTTCTTACTTTTTCTAGCATGCGGCTACGAGCCCCAATGCATCCACAGCAAGAAGCAAACCCACTACCACTGCCTTCAGTGCGGTTTCGCCGTGCTAGGCCTGTCGCAGATGACGTCACACAAGTACAAACACCAGGAGGCGAACCTCGGGCCTTCCACCAGCGGCAACTGACTATTAACCCTATGAAACAAAGGATAAAGTCCAATTTAGTCTGGACTGTGAATAGTGAAAATAGATTAAGGGTATGACGATGTATAAGCAAGCCAACCTTGGGCCTTCCACCAGTGCCAACTGACTTTAAACCCTATGACTTAAAGGATAAAGTCCAGTTTAGACTGGACTGTGAATAGTGAAAATAGATTAAGGATTTGACGATGTATAAGCAAGCCGACCTCAGGCTTATCACTAGCGCTAATTGATTAAAGACGCTATAACTCAATGAATAGAGTCCAATTTAGCTTGGGCGTACACATGACTGCAAAAAGCAAAAGTAAACTAAGAATATGACGATGGATAAGCAAATCAAAATTTGCAAGAATTTGTAAACAAAATTGCTGTAATATATACGTTACAGTATTTTGTATCTGTGAATACATGGGTTTGCGAAAAATGCATGGATATTCCATTTATCATTCAAATGTGTCATTTTATACCTAAATATTGACTATAACTAAACGAGAGCAATAATTTTAAAAAGATTTGATTGTATTTCGTAATGAAGTGTTTGTCCCTCAAAATAGTGCCTTAGACGCTTTGATCGGATTTAGTACGTGGCAATAACGTGCCAAAATAAATTAAAACACTATTCAGATTGTTAGTAGATTTTGTAATTTAAGCGAAGCCTATTCCACTTGCTGATGAGGCGTAAATCTATAAAAATATATTAATTTAACTGTATTTATTGTAAAATAGAAATCATAATGTGAGATTTTTTTTAAGTATGCGGTTGATTTATGTCTTGCATACGACGCCAGTGACTGCACTATCCACCACAGTGCTTTCGCTGCGATTACCGCGGTATACAGTGAAACATCGTAATTGTATTGTATGGAATAATATAGAGCACCTCACACGTAGGTACTGCGTTTATCGCATAAACTACCGCACGCTTAAAACATTAGAAACAGGGTTTGAAGATTTGATTTAATATCTAATTGAACTGGATATTGCATTTTAGAGACTTTTATGCATTGACGCCTTGTGGAATAGGGCATGTATTTTAAAAAATCGTTTTTCTACAAAAGTGTGAACGAAACGATTTTAGAGAAAAGAAATTCTAAAATAGTTAAAAAATTGCATGTTAAATATATTTAAAGTGTGTATTTTCCTAAATCCCGACCAATCTTAGATGATAGTTTATATAAAAATTATATATTTATTACTATCCCAAGAAAAGACATTTTTACGAATAGTATTATTAATTTAGGCTTCGTAAAATTTTAAAGTAAGGCATTCATTTTGGTTCGACGCCAGTGTGCCTCAGCCCTAACGTGACAATATATAATGTGGTTACTGACAGAGTACAAAAGCGTGCTAAATTTCAAAAATCCTGTCAATATTACCGCAAATAGGTTAACAATCGAAAATTATAACTTAACAAAAAAAAGTATTTAAAAATGGTCAATTTTATAAACAATGTAAATAAGAATTTAGATTATATTGAAATCATTGTTAATAAAAAAATATATTGGTATAGTATGTATAGAAAATTGGATTTGTACAGATATGAATCAAGTGCTAACGTTTGTGATTCATGAGGTAGCCATAAAATGCCATATTCATACAAATATTTTAGTAATAATCGCTGAAATTTAATTTAAATCAGTATTAAATTAGTCAAAACTCAAAAGTGTCCTTCGGAAATCACCTTTTGCATTCCTTTTTTATTCCCGGCGTTTAATCTGGGGCGATACCGCAAGATTGCCACTGACACCGAAACCACAGGCATCCGTTATCAACATGTATAAGTAGGTAGTATTATATTATAGAATCGAACAAAGTGTGTCAAACATGTGTGTGTCGAAATTCGAATGTTTTTAATTTTATTAAAAGTAGTAAGGGCTAAAGAGTCCACCTCTATGTTTTGAAGTTGCACAAAAAATACACTCTTTAGAGCACTACAATTTTCATTCAATTGATCCACATTTGACATAAAACAGCAAAATTAACTCTTTTTAGCGGGCAAAGTTACCCGGCCTCCAGGGCTAAAACAGTAAGTACCAGAGTCAATAAACTCCAGGGCCAAAACAGTAAGTACTTACAGAGTCAATAAATTAAGTGGAACAGCGATGTATCCAAAAACAGACAAACATTACCTAAATAAATTCAAAAACTATTTATTTACTTACGTTCAATACTTATAATTCTCCCATGGCTGCTTTTTTGATAAAAAAAATTGTGGTAATTTGAAAAATATGTATAATAACTCATAATAATTGAGCCTTTTTTCGAGTATTTAACTACGACGTACACACGTGTATGCTTATGACTGTAACAACACGGATGTCCTTTGTATCGTTGTGTTGGTGAGCGCACTCTGCGTAGCTCCTCTCTCAATCCATTCCTATGTAGTGTTAGAATGGTCCCCGGACTATTCTGCCAGTTCTAAAAGGCAGTAAGTGGTACTGCTTTTTCGACGGCAGTGTTACGACCAAACCATTTTGAATCCTATACCTAGCTTGTATCAGTATTTTTTAGTGTAAGCTCTCTCACGTTGTTCCTATATTCATTTTCTTCGCACATAGCCCATTTACACAAAACTTGAGATAATCTTTACAAAAGTATATCTACAATAGATTTAATATTTTTTAATGTAAAAATTCTGGTAAGAATTGGTACCGTAATAATGATATATACTAGCAAATTATGATCATTCGTGTACTGATGGGTTTTTGGGACTTGATTTTTGTATCATCCTTACTTTAAATTATACTAGTAACAAGGGATACGAAATTGTAGCTAATTCAAGAATAATTGTATGTGTAAATGGGCCATATCATTAAAGTAGACTGTACTCATCTTTAATTATCCTAGTAAAACCGAAATCTAAATGTATTTCTATGTAAAACTACCCTTATGGTCCGAACTATTCAAACAACACTTGTGTGTAAGTCAACTTTGATTTTAGTAGTATGATTTGGTAGCAACACTTCAATATTAAGTATTACCTATATCGTCACTATTTTAAAAAAAAACGTCATAGAGAAAAACGTCAAAAATTACATACGAACGTGATATACACATACCACGTTTTTACCTGGAGTCAGTGAAAGATACGATAAGATATTTCTTAAAAGTAATGACAATATCTCATAGCAGTGTGTTTGCTAGAACAGGTACTCTCACCAGGAGTGAGCAAAAATATTTATGATGAATTATTAAGGTATGCAAAAATATCTGACACCACTCTATTCCTATTGTAATCATGTCGTGTCAGATTTTTATGCGTAAAGACGCTTCTATACGGGCAATATTTTACTGCAAATTCTGGCCCGACCGTAGTGGCCGGCCACTACATCTTGCTTTACCACGAAGTAAGAGAAAAATAGCAGGACTTGCGGGCTAGAAGCGCCCTTACATCATATTTATTGCGGTGACTACACAAAAATACATTTTATGAATGTGGTGTTGTTGCTGACATACATAGCTAGTTTGAATCATAATCGTTACGTTTTACAGTTTGTGTAATATTATATCTTTGTTGATATTTTCGATAATCAAAGTCCGTGCCATAAATTAGTCATGTTTTAAACTTATGACTACCTTGGACAAAAGCTATTTAAGTTACCTTTATTCATTTGTAAAACTATTTGGATTTCAACTTCTCAATTTTATGTTTTAATCGGCATTGGCAGCTAAAAAGTCAATTATTTGCAATAAAAATATGATTTCTCACATTATTGGTTGTTATTCTTCTTGTTTTGTTATCTAATTTTACATTTAATGTTTTTATTTCGTCACTTTTAAGTTTTTCATTTCTCATAAACACTTTTAAAAATAATTTAATCACGTATTTATGTATTTTAGCATACGTAGCTTTAAATTTAGTAATTATACTTTAAAAATATTATTTCTTTTAAATATTATTGCACAAAAACGAGACAGGAGTGTTGCTAGAGTATTTAAATTGATAAAAAAATATGTTTCGTACAAAAATTGAGTTTTGTGTCTTTTGTATGTAGTATCCGAATGTATTCCGAATATTTGTACCTTTGTTTAGATGTTTGATTGAGATTACAAAACTATTGGTATGGAAAATAGATTAGTGTTGTTTACCTCATGAGTTCTAGAAATTAAACGAGAATATACAAAACTATGTTTTATTACACCTCTGATTATTTAGGTAACCGATAAAATAAGTAAAGATTAGAAGATAATGAAAAGATTATATTATCAGTGATGGATTGATTATTCGAGATGGTATAAGTACAGTCACTGACATTAAAGATAAAATGGGCTTCGAAAAATATCTGACACCACTCCATTCAGATATTTTTTGTACCCCGGACCATCATTTATGTTACTGCCTATGACTGTACTTCTCATTCTAATTGAAACCTTGAACATTTTATTTCTTTGCCAAAACAAAGTCCAAGTGGAACATTAAACGATCTTGAACTTGAGTCGAAAACGTCCAAAGTGACTAAGTTCTATCTAAGCATTCGACCGTCCTCTTTCATCATCATCATTTCAACCTTGATACGTCCACTGTTGAACATAGGTCTACGGAAACGAACGGTCACAACGCCTCCTGCCTCCATCGACTCCCAGCGACCCTAACCAGGTCGTCAGACCATCTTGTGAAAGAAAGAAAGAAAATACATTTATTAATGACAGCACGAGATAAAAACAACAAAAAATATTTTATATGAAAGAAACATTTTTTTGTCTCTTCGTTGGTTTTTAATGCGGGAAATTGTACACCACAATTTTTAGGTTAATTCCTATTAAAACAGAAAAGATACGGAAGTCAAGGTAGATAGCAGAATTGAGGGCGTTTTCTGAGTGTACGATGGACGAATGGTTGAGTCACTGGGCCGGAAATCCAGAGGTACCGGGTTCGATTCTCGGTCTGTACACAGGCGAGTGCCATTTAATTATTCTGTGTACTTTGATTTCCTGTATCTATATATGTAACAAAAAAATATTATAAATTAAACTTAAGATACGCTGCTACAAAAACTTCTTGTGGGGAGTCGACCTACGATCACTATAAAAGATGAAATTTTAATGGTTTTTTTCCGTTTAAGTTTAAGGGCATGTTCAGTATCGTGTTCTGATTAGGAAAAAGTGGAAGAATTTTTTTTAACTCGAAAAAAAAATATTTTCTATGGAGCAGGCCGTTCAAAATAAGCCGACCCTCCATACAAAAGACAATTTTCTTTTTTAAGTCAATTTTTTTTTTCTTATGCCTAATCAGAACACTATACTGAATACGCCCTTAAACGGAAAACAACCACTAAAATTTCACCTTGTATACTACATTTACATTCAGCCCCTGCCGCTGCCCCTCGTTCTGCCGAAAATAATTCCCAAAATACTGCTCCAGCAAGATCGAGAGGAGTGTGTGTTTACATACTGCCCTACCACTCACTTCGCTTTCGAGTGTCGGCGATGGCATATGTCAAAATAATTGTAGTGTCCGCGCTATGGCCTTTTGCGATACATAATATGTTCGATATCAAAAAAATATCAAATACAAAAAAAAAAATCGTCGTAGAAAATGGTGGATGATATCTATCCATCGTAATAGAACTTTGTAAGCAGAATGTAAACACGCACTGCCGCTCGCGCTGCCGGTCGTTTGACTTCCGCGCCAAAAACCGCTCTTTATGGGAGCGCCGGGCAGCGCGAGTGGCAATGGCAGTGGCATGAGAAGCATCGTGTTTACACACTCCTCCTGCCCACTTCCCTGCTCACTTCGGCTGAATGTAAATGCGGCATAAGCATTATGAATCGCTCAACGTGCCATGGAGAGAGCTATACTAGGAGTCTCTTTACGCGATCGAATCAGAAATTAGGAAACTCGTTGAACTAAGGTAACAGACATAACTGCTAAAGTTAGCAAGTTAAAATGGCAATGGACTGGGTATATAGCTCTAAGAACCGATGACCGATCGGGCATAAAGGTTCTCGAATGGAGATCACGAACCGAAAGACGCAGTGTAGGTCGACCGTCTTCATTAACCTTTTTTAAAAATAGAGCTTCGTACAGGATATCCTTAAAACCAACGTACAAGCGAAAAGGAATGATAGACCAGCTCATAAGAAACCAGATTAAGTAAATTTGACCTCAGAAAAAATCTCTTACTTTTCGAGATATTGACGTTGAACTAGACTATTAGCCCTTTTCGTATGTACGTTGGTTTTAGGAACATCCTGTAGGGTCAAATGCACAAAACATTTTTCATCACACTTGCTCGTAAAGGGTGTTATAACACGCGGGCTTATAGACCAGCTCGAGCCGATTTACCTCCCGTGGATTACAAAAATCTATAACTCCCATGGGAGGAAAAACTGTATGAAAAATCTATAACTCCCGAGGGAGTTATGAGTTTAGTTTTAAAATATAGAACCTACGCGTACGTCATTTCAGACTAAGGAGGTTTCAAATCAGCCAAGGCTTATTTACCATCTTCAAAACTTGGCCACAAAACCAATTTTACTGTATATAAAACGTATATGGTATATTTTACAATTATTTCAGTAATTTTTCAAATAAATTGAATGCAATTAAATTAATATAGTTTAAAAATTTATTCTGAAAACCGGTACTATCTGGCGGTATTGCCTGTCAAGTTTGAAAACTAAACGCAGTTCTTAGTATTATCTGTGGAAGACTATATTGAAAAAGTTGACAGTAAATAGTTTGATTTCTGTCTTATTCTTTTTTCCTCGCAAATGTGATGAAAAACATTGTGTGTATCACGGGCAGTAAGTGGAGTACAAACTCGAGTCATTAAAAGCCCTCCGCCTACGGCGTCGGGCTTCTAATAGACTCTCGTTAGAGTCGTTAGTAATCCCCTTCTTACTACCCTCGGTGCACAATGTAGGTACTATACCTTTTACTTTTTTGTCTTATACCATTTTACTCAGAATCATGTCATGAGCACTTTTCATTCATGAAAAGCCAAACGCCCAAACTAAATATAGGGCAAAATAGTAAAGAAAATTTTTATCAGTTTCGTTACTATTTCCCGTATATTTAGTTTGGGCGTAACGAAACTGAGATTCAACATTTGTACGGAAACTTTGTACAGCTTTTTTATTTCATAAATGAAAAGGGCTCATGGATCTGAGTAAAATTGGTTTCATCACATTTGCTCGAAAATGGTGTCATTACACGTAAGTTCTACGGGCCGTAAATTACCTATTACGCCCTAGGGGTAATGTTTTTCTTTTTAAATTTGAAACGATGGTTTTGTTTTACTCTTATTTGTCGTGTTCAAAGGAAATGCCAATTTACTTTTTTAACTTTTATCACTGAAATATTATTTAAAGAGAACTGTTATTGCAAATACATGTAAACACATATTTCTGTAACATTAATTTAATATTTAAATAGTGTATTTCAGTATTTTGCAAATATAAAATCAACCGTTTTAGGCATTTACCGTTATGGTTTCCGAACGTGACTCGACATTCGTATACAGTGACATTAGTGACATATTATGTCACTAATGTCACTGTCAGTTTTAACATTTTATTTAGGTTAAGTGAGGTTATTTTCTTTAGATTTCCTCACAAGTGTGATGAAAAACATTGTGTGTGCCACGGGCGGTAAAGGAATTACAAACTCGTGTTATTAAAGCCCTCGGCTTCGCCTCGGCCTTGTAACAAACACTCGTTTGTGATTCCTTACTTACCGCCCTTGATACACAATGTACTAATAAGACACAACATCATCAGACAAAAAAAGTAAAAGGTACATTTTTTCTGCAATTGAACCTGTATAGAAAAAAACATATTCGCCTATTTGAGTAATTCCAGGAAATTTCTATACTTACCCGTACGTAAAGCCAGTACAGTTCGATGCATAATTTTAGATAAACAAAGGGATAAGCTCAAGTCATTAATTAAAATGCAAATTTATTGATCGAGCGATTGCTTTCCCTTACATGACGCCCCAGTGACAAGTAGTCTTAAGTTCCGGTCCAACATCGACCTTGCCTCATTTTTTTTTTTTTTTTTTTTATTTATTGGTATTCAGGATAACAACAGCCGTAGATATACATAGTACATAATGTCATCTTTCAATTCAATCCTCGTCTCGTCTCGTCTCGCCCTCCCAGTGGAAAACCACCTTTAGACTGCTGAGACTTTATTTTGAAAAAGTTTTTTTATGAAGTCTGTAAAGAATACCTCTAATTCATAGGCAAAATATTGCTGGTGATTAAAAACCGGCCAAGTGCGAGCGAAGTCGCACGCAGAGGGTTTTGTGCTGCCGTCAAGAATCATTATGGGGGCCATCTTGAATTTCTTTTTCCTTCGTTTATATATTAATTATAGTTTATATATTATTGACGACCGCCTTAGCTTAGTTGGTAGTGACCCTGCCTACGAAGCAAGAGGTCCTGGGTTCGAATCCCGGTATGGGCATTTATTTGTGTGATGAGCACGAATATTTGTTCCTGAGTCATGGATGTTTTCTATGAATTTAAGTATTTGTATGTATTAAATATATCGTCGTCTAGTATCCATAACACAAGCCTTATTGAGCTTACTATGGGGCTAGTTCGATTTGTGTAAGATTGTCCCCTAATATTTATTTATTATTATTTATTATTAATAAATTTATATATAATAATATAATATTTGTCGTTATAGCGCACAAACCACCTCCACTAGACGGAGCATGCCATACGACACGAGCTCACCACGCATATGTGCGATTAAATATCGGTAGATATTACTAGTACAACGCGTGTTTCACGTCTTTTTTATCATTTTATGTTTTGAGATTGTCGTCGGATTGAACAGAAATATTTATTTCACGTTTGGTGCACACACCAGTCAGAAACATGGTCGCAACTGAACGAGCGGCTGCTCGCGTAATGTCGTAATGCTATACGATTGACCATATCTGATGTGAGCGCGCGCCGCCCAACATGCTCCGTCTAGTGGAGGTAGTCTGTGTTATAGCGGCAATAGAAATGGACATTCTGTGAAAATTTCAAGTCTTTACCTATTACGGTTCAAAAGATGACAGACGAACAAGCGGACAGCGGAGTTTTAATAACAGGGTCCCATCGCTGACTCACCCCCCCCCCCCCCTCTTGGCACCCCTAGGGTACGGAGCCCTAAAAAGTACCCTGTATAAATCAAAGGTCGATTCGCTCCCGGAGATTCGAACGCTCGGCCATCTGAAAACGTTTCCCGTCTACTAAATGGGATTTATTTCTTAATATGTAGAAACTTAGGTTATTTGTTGAAGCGTTAAATAGTCACCAGCCATGTTTGGACCGTAGAACTCTTGATTTCCCAGAGAACGTATTTGTGGAAACACTGGTAGCACTACCCATGTTCAGACACTCATACATTAAACCACAAGTAATAGTACATTACACAACTAGGGTGGTAATACAAAGAAAGGCCGAGATCGCAGATGTTTACGGCCTGAGCTGCAAGCGAGGGACGTAAATATGCGATCGAGGGCTTTCTTTATTACCTCCCGTGTTGTGTAATCATTTTATGTCTACACTTGGCCAGAAAGCGACTTTTTCCGTAGGCGCAGCATGGTTTCCGTGATTATCACTCATTGTTATAAAACAACTTAAACGGATTAATTAGTGCATATTACAACATTTTTTGCGTCTCGACGTTTCGTAACCCCTTTCAGCATTTGTGGTCGCGGTAGACTGAGAAAATGATAAATTTTCCGCGTCAAAATTATCGTTGTGCAAACCTACCCACTTCAAAAATGCAAATTAGAAATTTGTGTAGCCAGGTGGGCCGAATGTGTAAAGACCCTGAAAAAATTAACCTTATGCAACAACAAACAACAAATTAGAAAAAAAATGTGTTGCCAGATGGGCCTAATGTGTAAAGACGTTCATACGCATGCCAGAAGGGCTTACTACCTAACCTAACCTAACCTAACCTTAGAAACTAGCGGCGCTTCCAAAAGGCATACGTACTGGATAAGAAAGAAAACGCCAAGAAAACTTACCCGCCTCGCCTTATGCAAAATAGAACATAATTAACCGACTTCCAAAAGAAGGACGGTTCTCAATTCGTCTGAATGTTTTTTTTTTTGTGTGTTTGTTCACCGATTACTTGAAGACGGCTTGACCGATTTGGAAAATTCTTTTTTTGTTTGAAAGGGTAGACCTTCGAGGTGGTTCCATTGCAACTAAATCAGGATCTGATGAGGAATCTTGGAGAAATCGAGGGAACTCTTCAAATATCATAGGCATACATACAGCGATTTCAGTATTTTTCGTAATTTCTCGTCCATCTCTTATCAGCAACAAGTTTCTAGTGTTAACCGACTTCAAAACAAAGGGTAAATTTGTATCTAGGTTTCTTCCCCGATTACTTGAAGACGGCGGAACCTATTTGGAAAATTCTTTTTTTGTTTTAAAGGGTATTATACCTCCGAGGTGGTCCCATTGCAACCAAATCAGGATCTGATGATGGGATCTTGGAGAAATCGAGGGAACTCTTCAAATATCATAGGCACACATATAGCGATTTTGGTATTTTTCTTAGTTTCTCGTCCATTTCTTATTAGAAATAAGTTTCCAGTCTTAACCGACTTCAAAACAAAAAGCAATTTTTATGTAGGTTTGTTCTCGATTACTTGAAAACGGCTAGACCGATTTAGAATTTTTTTCTTTTAACTAAATACAAATGAAATGAAATGAAATGAAATAATTTAATGAAATGAAATAATTTATTTCTGTAAGTAGGCCTCAAGGGCTCTTTCACATGTCTGATTCTTTCTTTTGGCGCTTCGGCAAATGACATTCTGGTGAGAAGAAGCGCCGGAAGAAACTCACCAGTTTCTCTTTTAAAATAAACATTGAGCATTACAATAATTGTGAAAATGCAATTTCAATAAGTAATACAATTCATCAAACAACTGCTTAACTAATAGGTATACATTTCAATAAACATAAAACTTTTTTAGAGATGTAAAGGGTCTCTAGGTGTCAAAACAAGATAAATTAAAAAGAAATATGGAAAATAGAGGGACATACACTAAAATTAATGGAGATGTAAGGGGTCTCCGTTGTCAAAACATGTTTAGGAGGTGTAAAGGACCTCCAAACGTCAAAACAATATTTTTCCAGGGCCACTAAAAATTTAAAAATAAAGTAAATTTTTAAAACAAAAAATAAAAACCGACTTCCAAAAACAAACTAAAAACCAGAAAATAATATGTTAATTACCCCAAAGAAATGGATAATCAACGATTCATATATACATATACAGATATTTATAGTTTTTAACTTGCAATTTTTGAAGTCGGTGCCAGCTAAGGAAATCAGCATAGCCAAAGATTACAGAATACTAGTACCAAAGATTACAGAATACTAGTCAGCATAGCCAGCTTTGCGTGGCAGTGGCAGACACCGACTTCAAAAATAAATAAATAAATATTAGGGGACAATCTTACACAAATCGAACTAGCCCCATAGTAAGCTCAATAAGGCTTGTGTGATGGATACTAGACGACGACATATTTAATAGATACCAATACTTAAATACATATATCCTATAACGTCTTGTAGGCCCTTATTTAAGAAACTAAACCTCTTAACTGTACCCTCTTTGTACATTTACGAAATTTGTGTGTTCGTAAAAACCAATGCACATTACTTCTGTACAAAGGACAAAGTATGCAACTTCAACACGCGATACGCAAACATGTTGTGCTATCCAAAAACAAAAACCGCTCTGTATCGCAAAAATTGTTTTCCTATGGCTATACGCACATATAACAAGTTGCCTAAAGATCTCAAAGACTTAAGACTGAATAATTTTAAGACTAAATTGTATCAATGGTTAAAAGAAAAGACATTTTATTCAATCAAGGATTATTTTAACAATTAATGTTGACATTTCATTTCATTTCATTTTATATCGATTCACTGCTCAAAATTGTATGCTCCTATATTAACAAAATAATAACTTTGTAATATTTATTTAATCTACACCTAAATTGAAATTGTAGTGTAAAACAATCTCTACCAGTGTCAGCTAATATATTGTTGAGTTTTGCATGCCAAATTATTGGTTAGATATTGACTGGATACTAACTCATTTCTTACCACCTTTTGTAACCATATCTAAAGCAAATAAATTATTTCATTTCATTTCATTTCATAGAAAACATCCATGACTCAGGAACAAATAAATAAATAAAATAACAGGTTAAAAACTATAAATATCTGTATATGTATATATGAATCGTTGATTATCCATTTCTTTGGGGTAATTAACATATTATTTTCTGGTTTTTAGTTTGTTTTTGGAAGTCGGTTATTATTTTTTGTTTTAAAAATTTACTTTATTTTAAACAAAAGCTTAGATATGCTAGGTATTTTTAGAGAACACCGTTCATTGTTAAGATCTTCCAGTGCTGTGTCTTGCCCGACTGAGATGAGATGTTATACGGGATCCCAGGCAGGTGGCAGAGACAAACCATCTTCTCTATTGAAATTAGGATACCTCCTTTTTACCCGACTGCGGCGAAGCCCAAAGGAGGGTTATGTGTTTGACCTGTATGTATGTATGTCCGTTCCTGTGTCCGCTCGTAACTACTCAACGGCACATCCCATTTTGATAAATGATACATCATTAGATTCGTCTTGATGGTGCGAGTGTCACTCGGTATGAAGTTCGTTAAAATAAACAAAATGGCGGATTTTATGCAGTTTCAAAGTGCACCGCAGTCGGGTTTTTTTTTTATAAAAGTGTGGTTATTGATTTCAATATAGCCTCGCGAAGCATCCTTGGAAAATAGTGTTTAATCTAGTTGTTTTAATACAAATAAGCTAGGCAACGGATATTTGCAGCTGTGATTGACGAAACGTATTGAGACTAATGCTAGTACAAATAGTTATACACAGTCACATATCCAGCTATAGTATATATAGTCAATAACGAAATTGTACAGTTATGTACCTTATTGCGACGGAATAAGGTGACAAAATGTATATTTTGTAACTCTACGTATGTAATACAGGCCTGCAGATAGGCTACGCCACATAAATATAGTATTTACCCAAAACGTAACATTCCGGCCAGCGGCGCTTTGCCATAGGTACACTGTGTCGGAAACATAATCGTCGACACATAACCACTTGCAACCAACATATCTAACTAAGTTCACAGTTCCTCTACTCAAGTATTGAGCTACGAGTATTAACTGACTTGACTGAATTTCTGCATCAGAAGACAATAACAAGACTTATGATTGAGATGCCGTTGTGGGCGATTTATGGACTGTATGGATGGATGAATGATAAAACTCACGTAGTAAAGATATTAAATAATTTAATTTCACGAATATTTACAATGACAACCTATCTCAGCAAACAAAATTAGTAACACTGACAAGTAAAAGAATGTGTCAAACAAAAAGGTAATAAAAACTAGAAAAATATGTCAAGAGTTTCTAACAGCCGTTTCTTAGCAATCTGTCTAGCAGTTGGGCAATTTTTGCCACTAAGAGATAGCATCCTCGTTTCATTTCTACAAATACTATATATCGCCAGTACTTTAAAAAAACATACGTATCTGATACTGACTCCATGTAGAAATGCAGTAAGTGTATTAAGTGTATATGAAGCTTATACGTAACTTTTGACTATCTTCTTTACGTAACTTTTGACTATCGCCTTTAATGCGATAAGTTTTCTTTTTTGCAATAAAGTTTAAATAAATAAATAAATAAACCATAAACATAATAAATCAATTGGGAAACAATTCAACATTAAGAAACTGTTGCACACAAAATAAACATAAATATGTTCATATATAGAAATAAACTTAAGCTAAAATTGGCATTACATAAAACTTTTCTCTAGAAATAACTCATCCACCGTATCGGTAATAAGCTTTCTCTGTGAGTCTCATTCTTAATGAAGCTTACTCGACGTCATCAGCCTGCACGTAAGGAGCATACCTGTTTTTATTATTTATACCACTAGCATTTACGTGTTTCAATCCAGGACTTGGTCTTTTATGCCAAATCTCATCTCGTATCACTCAATTTTTATTCAGTAACAAACACACTTTCACATTCATAATAGTACATTATGCCACACCTAGCCATAAAGTGACTTTTTCCGCACGCTGCGCGTACGGAAAAAGCCGCTTTCTGGCCAAGTGTAGACATAAAATTATGTATGTACACAACACGGAAGGTAATAAATAAGAGAGCCCGAGATCGCAGATATTTACGACCCGAGCTGTAAGCGAGGCGAGGCTGGTGTGGCATAAAATTATTAGGATGACAGAAATATTCTGTGTCGGACCATTGACTAACTGGAACGCGCCGCCCGCCGCGGCGCGGATCGATGGCGCGCACGCGCGCCGCTCGCCGCAGTATTGAATGAGTCCATTCATGGAGCAACTGGTGCCTTTAGAATGAACCAAACCACCTACACTACGTATACCCCGGTTAAGTTAAGTTTGCACTTCGTTCATACTACTGCCTTAGCCATCAGGTGCATTCTTAGCTCAACCGGGTTTTTTGCCGCCTCGCTTACAGAACAGCTTATGTCAGTTGGATATTTACGATAGTTACGTCGTTATGTAACGGAGAGGGTTAACTATGTTGAGACAGACATAGTAGGGCTTAGTTAGTTACATCACGTTATGAATGACTGGTCATATCGTCCTCTACGTATAGCGTATGAAACTCATTGTAAAATAAAAACGGTCCTCTCATTTACTTATCCCGTTTGTAGTAGATCAGCGTATTTCAAGAGCAGATTATGCCACGCCTCAAAATATCTGTCAAGTGACTGCATCACACAATTGGGTACTTGACTGTAATCGAAATGTGTCAAAATTATACTATAAGATACTGTTAAAATAAGCAAAATAAGGAAATATGTTGAAGTTTTGAGGTTGAGTTTGTAGTGAGGTTGGTTGGCGTCTGGCGTGTAACTTTTTTTACGAGTCGGCCGGCTCACAGTGGCCCAAAACGGCCATTTCCATCTCAAAAATCTGCAACTTTTTTGTTTATTGAGATTTATAACTGAAATTTGGTGTACGTAATCCTGAATAGATACGCAATCATATAATTAAAACTTGTTCATTATAAAACTTATATTTATTGAGTAATATCGGGTTGAAAATAAATTTTCATAGTTTTTCATACAACATTTTATTATAATATTTTTTATTTCATTTTTTGTTCATATAACTACCTAAGTATTAAAATATAAGTATTTATTATAATAAAGTTGTTTTATGTAAGTTTTAGGATAGGTATATTTGTAGGCATTGTTATCAAAATGTTGGCAAAATCAGATAATCCAAAAATACTCATGGGAAAACATCTTATCAAATATGAAATTTTTCCCTCAGCTGACAGTTTTGCTTCTAGCTCGAAATGGCAGGTTTTTTTTATTTCCTTGGATTATGGAATAGTTAAGGATTCCAAAAATGATAATAACTCGACATCGGCAGCTTTCGGCAACAAAGAAACCTCCATTTGAAATTGAAACATATAGATTTTTTTCATAGGAACACTTGAAAATTAATAAAAAAATACTCATATTTTTTTTCTGTAAAACTATACCGTTGTAGCAAACTAGAGATCATATTCAATCTAAAACTGTATAATACTTATATATTTCCTTGGAAAACTTAAAAAATAAAGTTTACACTTTACGAAGCAATAGTCCGGTAACTATGAAATTATCGACGTTCAATGTTTCAGTGCAATTTATGGTCGGTAAAACTTAATAATATTATCTTTCGCTATAATATGAGGTAGGCCTGTTATCATAGTATCAAAATTATATCAAAACCACGACTTTCGTCCAAACCATTTTCGAGATGGAAATGGCCGTTTTGGGGATTTAGTAGCGAGATGCCTACTATCGCACTTAGTTGACTTTTTTACCTTTTCATACAATTGGTAGCATACCGCCCATTTTATAAAACCTCTAAGCACGTTATCGCACTATGCCTACTTTTTTATTTTTGTGACTGATATATCGCAGCTTGCCATTTTTTATGAAAAATCGTTTCAGGAATATCATGATGCTACTTTTAGTACAGTCGTGTTAAAAAGGTCTTAAAATTGGACTATTTTTAAAGTAAGTACCTACTTAATAATGTCGTGATATAAGTTAAGTATACATTACATATGTCTTTATTTAAAATCATTGCTTATCTCCTTGGTAAGTGCAAGAAGGTTAATCATATTACATAAAATAAAATAAGAACGTCATGTATGGTACGATGACTTATGTCGTTTAATTACAGTATCTTTTTAAGATTACAGTTATTATTTACCTACCGAAAAAAATGAATAATAACTATATAAAATACATCACTAACAGTGACATCGTGTTAATAAAAAATACCAAGGTACGTATATTATGTAGCTATTCTTTTCGGCGTTTAACTTGATTACAATAGTATCTGGTTAAATTTTTTGATTAAAATTATTATCAAATCAATCCGGCTTATTGTGGTTGCATTTTATCGAGGGATATTGTCATCTACCACTCCTATAGACGATCGATAAAATGCCAACCGTTATAAGCATACATATATGTTTGTAACAGGGTTCCTGGTCATTGTGGAGAAACGGACATAGTCACACACGCCAAAAATCAAATAAAAATGGCTCTAGTATTTGGCGATGCACTAATAGACGATGCTCAGGATCCGTCACTTGGATGGAAGATGACGAAACTATTACAAGAATAAGTGACCATACATGCCAATCCGATTTGTATGCCTACAAAGTGGTGGTGATTAAGGCGAATTTAAAACAAGCCGTTTGCGATGACTTGGGTCCCATACCCCAAATATATGAACGCGTGATGTTACCATACAAATCCGATCCTGAATACGATGATATATTGCCAAATTATGAATCGGTAAAAGATGCACTTTACAGAGCCAGAAAGTCGCATCTTGATGTACACGCGACAGTTTTCAAAAAATTGGAAGATGTCGTCTTAAGTGAAAGCTTAAATAAAGACTTCTTGCTCTGTGACGATGGCAACGCAGATAAAATTTTAATATTCTGTAGTACAGAGGCTCGAGAAACAATAAAAAATGTAAGACATTTCTTTGCGGATGGGACATTTAAGAGTGTACCGCCACCTTTCAAACAGCTGTACACCGTTCACGGGCTAACTACGGCTCACATTACTCCATTAATATATTGTCTATTACCTAATAAGGAGCAATATACATATGAAAGGCTGTTTGGAATGATAAAGGCATGCATTCCGGATATGAATCCAGAAATAATTCAAACAGATTATGAAATGGCGGCGATGAATGCACTTCAAATCACATTCCCTACCGCAAACATAAAAGGATGTTTTTTTCATTATGCCCAAGCTCTTCACAAAAAGGCTAAGCAATTGCATTTGTTTAATAATAAAACAATTGCTCTTTTTGTAGCACTGGCACATTTACCAGCAACTTTGATGCCTGAGGGTTTCCTCAGTATACAGTTTGAGGTTCTGTCTAATGTAGAGGGCTGGAACGACTTCGTAAACTACTTTATAAAACAGTGGATGGATCCGAAATTAATTCATGCTGTAAGCTGCTTTGATAATCCTCACCGTACTATAAATGCAGTGGAGGGCTGGCATTCACGCTTAAATAAAATAATTAAACGGAAAAAGCCAAACCTATTCCCATTCATTAAAAGTATAAAAAATGAAAGCATAAAATACGATCACGATATACGAAAGAGCCAGATCCATTTCCCGAAAACTAAAAAACAAATTAAAAAAGAAAAAATAACAAATGATCGCATAAAAAAAATTGTTCAGGATTTTCTTGATCAACATCTTGAAATGGGAGTTTGTTTACGTAGACTAAGCAAAGTTCGGTTTTTTTAATGAGGATAAGTAAACCACTTGTTTTTTAATCATTCTCAAGGTTAATAATGAATTAAAACGTTGCGTTCCTTACCCGTGGTACCATCAGATTGTACCATCAATGGTACTATGGCAAAAAATGCCATTTAATCACGATTTTTTATAAATATTAGGTTGCCTGAAGGCTGCATTTCATCTAGTTTTTGAAAGTGCCATATTAGGCTTCATATGCATTGGAGTGAAATCAGGGTCGATCATATTTGGTTTAATAATACGTCATGCTCCCCAGCAGGACCACCTTGGCTTTGATGAATTTAAACATATAGGAAAAATTCTATATAAAATCTATATAATTCTACTACCAATAAAAAAAATTCTATGTCAATAGTTTCGCCGTAAATTTGATTGCAAGGTGGTCCTGCTGGGGAGCATACTCCCCAGCAGGACCACCATTATATCTCTTTTGCTGCTTATGATACAGGCACGTAAATGACATCAAATAATTCTATAACAATTCTATACTGACCTAGCTTACGACATTCTTCAATTTATTTTGAATATACGAACTTACGATGCCACAAACTTTTATGTAAGTAATTATCGCTGCGCCTGAATTCAATATCTTAGCAAACACACAAATGTGTGGAATGAATTACTTTCAGGCGTTTGTTCACATATGCGCAGTCGCCAATGCCATTATAATATCGAACCGAATAAGGTGCTCATAAATATTTTAACGTGACTCTATGGTCAAAGCGTTAGAGTGCATGTTCAGATATAAGCCCCCTGAACAATTGGGTGCGCCAAAGTTCATATAAAATTGCAAATTCGATTATTGGAACTCCGAAAATGTATCCGTGGTAGAATGATGAACCCATGGCACCCAAAACATGACACAAAATCATCTACAGTAAGAAAACCTTTATAGTCTAAAGCGATATAGGAACTTAGTATCAAAAAAGGTACGCAGTAAAGTTTCAAGTCATTAAACTTTTTATGCAGCAATAACTTTTTTCACACAAAGATTTGGGATTACTTGCCATAGTAAAAGTTTTAGGACGTTGAATAAGCTATCCAGTGACATATCGCTTGTCCTTATTGGTCAATAGGCCAATTTGACCATCCTCCTTTGGACCTTAATGCATTCTGCCGTCCTAGTCTAAAAGGCGACTTTTTACTATGAACTTCTATAGCAAAAAGTCGCCTTTTAGACTAGGACGGCAGCATTGTGAATGCTTAACAACATTTCAATGAAACGGGTAGGAAATTAAATTCCTTGACTGTACCTCCCGTGTTGCTACGCTACGCGTACGGAAAAAGCCGCTTTCTGGCCAAGTGTAGACATAAAATAATGTACACAACACGGGAGGTAGGTACCTAATAAAGAAAGCCCTCGATCGCGTATTTGCGTCCCTCGCCTGCAGCTCGGGCCGCAAAGCTCTGCGATCTCGGCCTTTCTTTGTTTTACCACCCTAGTTGTGTTTTATTCGTGCAAATAATGAATCTCAAGCAGTTTTATCTCTTACGACGCCGAAGTTCTTGGAGGCTGTAAGTCGTCGTATCTCTTTAGAATAAGAAAAAATAAGGAAAAATGATAGAAATGATACATTTTAAACCTAAAGCTAAAAAGTCGTTCATATATGTGTTGCACAGTGACCATCAAATATAATTGTTCAGGGGGCTTATATCTGAACATGCACTCTAACGCTTTGACCATAGAGTCACGTTAAAATATTTATGAGCACCTTATTCGGTTCGATATTATAATGGCATTGGCGACTGCGCATATGTGAACAAACGCCTGAAAGTAATTCATTCCACACATTTGTGTGTTTGCTAAGATATTAAATTCAGGCGCAGCGATAATTACTTACATAAAAGTTTGTGGCATCGTAAGTTCGTATATCCAAAATAAATTGAAGAATGTCGTAAGCTAGGTCAGTATAGAATTGTTATAGAATTATTTGATGTCATTTACGTGCCTGTATCATAAGCAGCAAAAGAGATATAATGGTGGTCCTGCTGGGGAGTATGGTCCCCAGCAGGACCACCTTGCAATCAAATTTACGGCGAAACTATTCACATAGAATTTTTTTTATTGGTAGTAGAATTATATAGATTTTATATAGAATTTTTCCTATATGTTTAAATTCATCAAAGCCAAGGTGGTCCTGCTGGGGAGCATGACGTTTAATAATTCATGCGGTAAGCGGTTAAATACTTTATGAATGCAATACGAATGGACCTTTTTGTTGATTTAAAATCACTGGCGAATGCCAGTTTTTGACTGTCAGTAATATCGAAAAAGTTTATATCTGTCAGTAATAGCTAGTATTAGCTAAAGTTCTTCATTCAGGTTGTTTCCGTTATATGAACAGAGGCTCAGTCGGATATAAACATGAGTCTTATTCGAGCCTACGAAGATACAGTTCGATGTATATTTAATGGATGTTCAAACACACCATTGTTGTGCATACCCGACATGGTAAGGGTAAAAATGCTATGTGACATGAACTTTTACATCCCACAAAATACCCGTGTGTGCGGCGAACATTTAGAAGCTGGCACGTGGGAAGAACTGACGGAGTCACCAAATGTCTGCGAGCACTTTAGTCTAGCTCATACGGAGGACATTGTCAGAGTTATGCGGAGTGCAATTCTTTTAATACACACAACAGTGTCATCCATACTAGGCGTAAATAATTAAAAAAATGTATTGTGGGGTCTCTCTGAGGGATATAATCCGTAACGAGGTAATCCGTCAGAGAACCAAAGTTACCGACATAGTTACTCGAGCAAGCAAGCTGAAGTGGCAGTGGGCTGGCCACATCTGCCGCAGAACTGACAATCGCTGGAGCAAGAGAGTACTGCAGTGGAGACCGCGAACAGGTAAACGCAATGTGGGACGCCCCCCGGCTAGATGGAGTGACGATCTGCGCAGGGCGGCTGGCAGCAACTGGATGAGTGTAGCTGATGATCGAGCAAAGTGGCGCGTCTTGGGAGAGGCCTACGTCCAGCAGTGGACTGCCGCAGGCTGATGATGATGATGATGATTGTGGAGTTGCATTGTTTTACTTGCTGTTATAAATGGTCTTAAATTAACCATTACCCTCATGACTGTTAGGTAAATACCAAATTCTCCATTTTTCAGTACCACGGCTAATAAAAAATAATATTAGCCGTAGTGCCATTGACATAATGGAACCACGGCAAACATTTTTTGCCATAGTACCATTGATGGTACAATCTGATGGTACCACGGTTAAGGAATGAAACGTTGACTTTGTTGGTATGAAGTATAATTTTGTGTTAATTGGAAAGGAGTGTTTGGTTACTGGTTAGCCTTAAAAATATGATATTTATTTAATTATTTACTATTAGAATTCATTAAATAAAACCGTTATTATGTTCATACAATTCGTGTTTTGTTTTTGACTGTACATTTTGTAGGCAAAACAAATAACAAAAACATTGGTGAGAACGAAAGTCGTCATTATGCGACTCTTTGGTCTATTTAGAATAATGTTCGACAGATCGCGATTTTCGGCATAATGCGATGATATGTATGGACTTTTCAAAATATTGTCATTATGCTATATACTGCAAGTAAAAAATATAAGATAGACGAAGTGCGATAGTAGGCATCTCGCTACTAAATCCACTGTGCGGCTGGGAGGGAAAGTCCATTTTAAAAGTTTAAAATACCAAAAAACTATTAACCACGGAATACTTAAACCATACAATTTATGGTAATGTTTATTATGAAACCGTTACGATAAACGCAAGTTTTAACATAGTTGCAGAACAAAGTTCATGATTTTTTCAAACAAAATTTCGATAGTGACGTCACTTTCTAAGAGGCTGCAGTATGAAGCGTTTTTGGCGCGTTTTTGGGAAATTCTAAAAATGTGATTTTAACATTGCTGTATCTTGGTCAGTTTTTATGATAATGAAGTAGTTTTTTTACTAATATTTTTTTATTATTGAGAGATCTGTCTATTACATATCACAGAAAAAAGTTGTCAAGTAGCCAATTCAAGACGGTTGCAAGAGCATGCATTAAACCGGGCAGGGGTCGGATACCGGTATTTTATCAATACAACAATACCGGTATTTTTTCCGTTTTTTTTCCTTCTTTGGTTTATTATTTCATTTTTTAAATCGTTTTTAAATTTAAAATATTGGGCTGTTTCGGGGTTTTTGCAAAATACCGGTTCAAGCCCTGAAACCGGGCAGAGTGGCGGGAAAAGGACTCACAAATAGGCTACCGTAAACTTGGGTGTCTATGGTCCAATCTCAACTATGGTTCAAACTATGGAGCAGGGCTCTGAAACCGGTATTAGCTCCATACAAAAATACCGGTATTCTTTACGTTCTTATCGTTCTTTGGTTTATTATTTCGTTTTTTAACCAGACAATCTAATAATACGAAATCATGACTTAAATACTTACATTACTGAGCTCCACATAAAGCATAAAATAATTCAAAATATTGGGTTATTTCGAGGTTTTTGCAAAATACGGGTTTCGAGCCCTGCTATGGAGTATCCCCTTGTGTGATGCTGCGCCAATATTTTATCAATCATGGCAATAATGGAATGAACTACAGTATACTATAAATATAGTAATAGTGTGGAACTGTCAACAAGAGAGTATACATATAATCAGACCTAGAAGTTTTAGTGGCACAAATAAAATAGTCCTAGGGACTTCCCAACGATATTAATTTATCGACAAATAGTACTTTCTAATGTAACGTTGACTATGAGATAACGTATAATATGAATAATGCAACTCGCGTAGGTACCTATTATAAAGTTTAAACTACCATAAGTGAGTTCCTGTAATTGGCTCTCTACTACTACTTTGATTGTTTAGTTTTTAAGGCTGTTGGTTCTCCATGAACAAATACATAAAATAAAATATAAATTAAATAAAGTCCGTTTTAGTTGTTAAATTGAAGTTTATTTAAATTTTAAAATCCCCAAAAAGTAGGTATGCCTATGAATTTCTTAAATTACATAATTAAATTATATAACATCGATGGTTAGCGAGCAGCTTTTTAGTTAGGCAATTTATATTTTATTCGGTGAACTTAATATCTAATACGAAATGTCACTTCGAAATAAGTATTAGAAACAGCTACCTATCGATAAATTTAATATCGGAAGGAAGTCCCTAGTTAATTGACGTTTTTGCCACAAAAACTTCAATATCTGCATATAATATTTAGGACCATAGTTGTATACCTGTGGACCCCCATGGTCCCTATGTAGACTGTATTTTGTTTCTGATCTAAATCGATTCTACTATATACCTATATAGAGACACATTTTTAATGACAATAGGTGTCAACAAGCTTAGTAAGGCCCATTTAGACGAGGCGAGAAATCGTATTCGAGTTTCATTACATTGCGGGCTAGCTAGGTACGATGAGTTCAGTCGATCGATCAAACGCCGCAATGAAATGAAACTCGCATACGAATCCCCGCTCCGTCCAAATGAGGCTTCAGTCATGTTGTATTTGTAAACACCCCTTCAATTCCATCCATAGCAACCCGAATTGGGAATGATGAAACGAAATGCTTCGCGCAAATTAATGATATAATGGAATATTGAGATGAAATCGCTCCACGTGCCTGGTACAGTGGGCGGCATAGATCCAGAAGCGAGATCGGTACCGCTATCGATCTGTAGCCTCAGACAAAGACGAACAATTAGTCCAACTTCGGCCCGCGACACGTATTCACACAGACGCGCGATGGCGAGTTTACAGTGACCGTACTCGCTAGCGACTGCGTAAACAATTTTTATGAAGATAATAGGGTACCTATTTTCCTGACAAATCAAATCAGTTAGTTTTTATGAAGTGTCAAAACGCTCAGATAGTATCAAGTCCCTATGGAAAAAAGTAAAATGACGTCATTTTACTCAAACATCAAATCGTATCCTTATTTATAGTTTTTAGTCTTTTAAAACGCTAAATAGGTGAAGTCTAGTTATTTCTTGTAAATTTTTGAAAGTAGATTTAAAGGCTAGCGTGAAAAAATTTATATTGACTACAGGCAAGTACCCTTGTACAGCGCCTCTAGCGCTCGCTTACAGATCCACCGATCGCTATAGCTTGGCATTTTCGTTGGTGACACTCCCATGGTCCGCGCGGGGGGCGGGGGACGATGACGTATTGAACACCGCTACACACGATGCGAATTACGTACGGATATATCTGCCGATATCCCCAAAGGCCAGAGCAGTCTTTCGATGCTTTCTAACTGCACTTTTGCAGTCAGAAAGTAATTTTGAAATAGGTATGTATAATATACATTATGTACAATTTGTCTGGCTCCACATCCAATAATTTTTCCGATCCGCAGACTCATCTTTGTGAAGTTATCTCGTGTGCTTTTTGTTATGTGCAGCCGTGGTTATGTACACGAGTTACCGCGACCGGCACCGCTGACTGAGCTCTTGTCAGGCGGCCCCCGCCGCGCGCACACCTCACAGCACCCCGCTGTCTCCCCGCCCCCGTCGCCCGCGGACCATGGGAGTGTCACGAACGAACTTGCCAAGCTATAGTAGGTAGGTATACCTAAGTCCTACTCCTACGGTAAGTCCGTACCTGAGAAGGATAGCACTGTAAGTAAGTATGGTAAACAATACTAGAACTTACAGTGTTATGCTTGTCAGGTACGGAAATTACCTATTGAAATCTTAACGCTAGCGAGTAACGTTTTGTAGGGCTATTCTTCTGAAATATGTCTGCGGTCACCTCATTCATGAGGCCCTTTTTCATACTAAATGTATGGAGACAGATGAATGAGTCGCAGACATATTTCTGAAGAATAGCCCTGTAGCTGTTGCTGAATATCGGTACCATGAGTCACACATTTGACAGATGCCATCGAAAAATACCGTATCGACTGTAGTGAACTCTCTCACTAGCAAATTGGAGCGTGAAAACTCGTTAGAATTTTTGTTATATGTAGTTATAAATAACGCGGGCTAATTTTGTACAACTCGACGACAGAATTTGCATCTATTTTGCGTGCGAACTGCGTACTATTTGAGCCTTTAGCACTTCATAAAAAGAAGTCGATTTGATCTGCCTATGACGTTATCATAATGTTTTTATACTTCTACACCATTAGAATAAAAGTGATTAAAATACAATTTGACTCTTATTTTGATATGCGCATATTTACTAAGTAGTGTTATTTTGTTTTTTCTTATTGTTATTGTACAGTATTCTGTAACAGATAAATTCTTGATGTTAAAGTATTATTTTCCAAATATCTTTTCAATTTGTTAAAACTATACAACCGACATAAATAATGAAATTTCATATTAAACAGAGACAAATCGCCTTTAAAGGCTTTACAAAAGCCTATTTATTTAACCCAATAAATATCTTTCGGGTTCCCCTGGCATACCTGCCGCGGATGCCAGGCGCGCCGATCGCGATGGCATCTGGAAATTCCCGTCGTTAGTGGCGTCAGCGGTGACTTATGATTCCACAGGGTTAACTATTATGAGGTTAAAGGCGATTACAGTTCTTAAAAAACCGGCCAAGTGCGAGTCGGACTCGCGCACCGAGGGTTCCGTACAAACTCATAAGTAGATACATGAATAGTCCAAGAAAAACTATATGGCGATTAGTTTAGTAGGAGCAAATAAGTATGTGTTAAGATTTTTGCAAATTTCTCAAAAACAGTGCAAGTTAGGAAAACCGTTCTATTTTTCCTGTAATATATAGGATGACATTAATAATTGGTAATTATTACAGATTTTTCTGTTCAGTAACTTCGAAGATAATAGGGGGGGAACGGTATTTTTTTTAACGTTTTTCGCCATATATCAAAAACTACTTATTTAAAAAAAATACAAAAATACTGTTTTAATCTACAAATTAAGCCCTTTCATTTGATACCTCACTCAATATAATAGCCCTACTTTCACTTTGCAAAGTCTCATTACGGACCCCTTTAAAAAAAAAGTAAAAAAGTTACAAGAATTTTTTTACATCCTATAAGCTCGGGTTAGCGGTTCTTAACACTATTCCAAATTTCAAGTCGATAGCATCAGTAGATCCTGAGATATCTTGCTGTGACAGACGGACAGACAGACAGACAGACAGACAGAGTCGCACCATAAGGGTTCCTTTTTTACCATTTTGGTACGGAACCCTAAAAACTAGCCAAGTCGAGTCAAATTCGCACACGAAGAGTTCCATGCTACCGTCCAGCAAAAACTGCAAAAAAACCTTTATTGAATGGGTGCGGCCTCTTTTAATCTTAGTGCGTTTTTGTTATTTGTTTTTATGGTGACAATAAAAGTACATCTTCTATGAAAACCTATCATCCGGTCAGATGTAGGGGAGACCGGGTATTGTTGTCTCACGGGTTGGTTGTCACAGCAGACAACCATACCCGGTCTCCCCTACGTGTAAATGGCCTTATAAAAAGCTGGCAAAATAACTTAGAAACACTTACTTTACTTAGCAACAGTGGTCGGCACTATCAGTTTCACGCACGTTTTTTTTAGAGTATAATTTTAGGCTTTAAGCCACAGAAATAGAGTCAGAAAAGAATGGAGCCGTGTGATAGGCTTGCCACTCAAAACATGACAACCGCGCCTACCTCTGCTAAGAGTGAAACGACAATTGAAGAAAAAAACAGTAATATAACAAAAGTAGGTTCTGTACTAAAATGCAGACTTCCCCCATCAAAACTTCGTTAAAACCGACTACATTAAGACTGAGCATTACTTTTCCCGAAGCGTTTTCTCATTTTTCCGCTTCACCCTCCCGGGAACACTGCAAACCGCACTTTCGATGAAAAAGCAATTATGAACAAACTCGCCGCGTGATTGATCGCGCATACATTGCTGTGAATACTGCCACAGTTTAACACATGCAGTTATTGCAACCATCACAATCTGAATAACATAATTATAATTGGCCGACAGCTTAGAGCAGGGTCTCTAAACTTTTTTAGCAAAGGGCCACCTTTGAACATCTTGCACGGGCCACACAACATGGTCGACAACGCGCACATAATACCCCTGGTGTTGCAAGCGTCCATAGGCTGCGGTGACTGCTTACCATCAGGCAGGCCGTACGCTTGGTTGCCACTAGTTGTATAAAAAAAAAGTTAATCTTTGGGGGGAGGGTTGCTTTTTACTCGAAAAGGGGGGTCTCGCGGGTCGGACCATGTGTTCTTCGGGCCGGATTGGACCGGCTTGCGGGCCACGCGCCGCGGACTACTGATGGAGGCTTGATAGCCTTAAGGTGGTTTTCCACCGGCAGGGCGAGACGAAGATTGAATTGTATCAGGTTGCGCGATGCGCGAGCGGCGATGCGCGAGGAGAGGATTGAAAACTTCATACAAATTTCTCGCCCTGCTGGTGGAAAACCACCTTTAAAATGCTCAAAATCCCTCTGCTAAGCAACCATTAAACAACATGACCAGTTTGTCATGTATGAATTACTGCCGTCCGATATCTAAAACTGGACTAACCCCTATACAACTCCATAGAGATTAGTCTAGTTTTAGTGATAGGACGGCAGATTAGGGTTCCGTGCCAAATGGTAAAAAAGGAACCCTTATGGTGCGACTCTGTCTGTCTGTCCGTCAGTCTGTGTGTCACAGTCAGATATCTCAGGAACTATTGCTGTACCTCTAGCACAACTGCGACACGCGACTCTTTGTCTCACGACAAATGCTACCTATCTCTTTCCTCTCAATATAGTGTGACAGTGACAGGAGATGCTCTGTCGCGCGAGAAACAAAGTCGCAGCCAGTTATGCTAGACGTGCTGCTATCGATTATTAGAAATTTGGAATAGTTTTAAAAGTCGCTAACCCTAGCTTACTAGATACGATGTTTTTTATCTCTTTTACTTTTTAGGGTTCCGTACCAAAATGGTAAAAAAGGAACCCTTATGGTGCGACTCTGTCTGTCTGTCTGTCTGTCTGTCTGTCTGTCTGTCTGTCTGTCTGTCTGTCCGTCTGTCACAGCCAGATATCTCAGGAACTACTGCTGCTATCGGTTTGAAATTTGGAATAGTGTTAAAAGTCGCTAACCCGAGCTTATTGGACATAAAAAAAATCTTGTACCTTTTTTACTTTTTTTTTAAAGGGCTCCGTAATGGGATTTTCAAAATTGAAAGTAGGGCTTATATATCGAGTGGGGTATCAAATGAAAGAGCTTAATTTGTAGATTAAAATGCCATTTTTTTTTTTTTTTTAAATAAATAGTTTTTGATTTATGGCGAAAAAAGTTTAAGAAAATACCATTCCCCCCCTATTATCTCCGAAGTTACTGATCAGAAAAATGTGTCATAATTACCAATTATTAATGTCGTCCTAAATATTACAGGAAAAATATAACGGTTTTCCTCACTTGCACCGTTTTTGAGAAATTTGCAAAAATCATAACACATACTTATTTGCTCCTACTAAACTAATCGCCATACAGTTTTTCTTGAACTATTCATGTATCTACTTATTAGGATTATTATTATTATTAGGAAGACCGTTATATTTTCTCTTCCTAACTTAAATACTTTTTAAAAATTTACAAAAATCTTAACATATTAGTTCTACCCTCCCTACGAGAGCCATCTAGCGGAGAGTAGCAAAACTAAGCGATGATTTATTTCAGATTATATAAAAAATGTCTATTAAATACAATGATCACTCATCAGGCATCGGGAAAAAAACATAAAGTAACAATAATTATTAAAAACTCTATAATAGGAGTATAAAAATGAGATACCACTAGCGCCATCTAGGGACACGAATCTAAAATAAGGTAGCTTGTGGCTAAAAATGATACATGAGAACTAACTTAGTTGACAAACAATTATTTCAATCAGCCAATAACAAAAAGTAACGTTTAAGGGTGGATTTCAGAGCGTTTCAACCGCCGTCATCACCAATCCCGATATTATGATGACATCTTTTTAAAAATTACATAATTTTTGATCAAAACGTGAAAATAGTAGGTACTATTTTCTGATTTTATCAAAAGAATGGGATACATTCTTAAAGTGAATCGTCGAAATTTCGGGATTGGTGATGACGGCATTTGAAACGCTGTGAAATCCACCCTTAAATTTAAATTACAAGTAAAATTTACGCGCTATTTAGTATCAATAGATGTCGCTGTAGCATACGCTGCATCGCGCTGTTAAGATTTTTCCAGGTTGAATAGAGCTAAAGCGGGTTTAAGGCAGGGTTGCTGTTAGTCGTAAGGTTGGTCTACTTATTAGTTTATACGGAACCCTCGGTGCGCGAGTCCGACTCGCACTTGACCGGTTTTTTTTTAATGGGGCCGAAATGGGAGGTCGAAAATTTAAAGTTGTGCTATTGTATCAAGTGGGTATCAAATGAAAGGGCCTAATTTGTAGATTCCAAAACCATTTTTATTTATTTTCTTAATGATTTTAGATTTAGGACGAAAAACGTTCAAAAAAATACCATTCCATTTTTCAAAATTACTGAACAGAAAAATCTGTAATCATTACCAATTATTAATATTTATCATCCTAAATATTACAAAAAAATACAACAGTTTTCCTAACTTGCACCGTGTTTTAGAAATTTGCAAAAATCGTAAAACAAACTTATTTGCTCCTACTAAACTAACCGCCTTACAGTTTTTCTTGAACTATTCACGTATCTACTTACGAGTTTGTACGGAACCCTCAGTGTGCGAGTCCGACTCGTACTTGACCGGAATTTTTTATTTTTGAGGTCGTGGAATTTTCAGTGTGTTGTCTCACTTACACTGTGAATACACGGTTCTGCGAGGCTGTTTCGAACTTCGAAATACTTTTCGTCTTTCGGTTCCACACTTGCGAGCTGCAGGGGGTCTACTCAGAGGAGATTTGAGTAGAGATGTGCCATTCCCGGGAATATTCCCCATTTGTATGGGGAATATTCCCACCGCGGGAATATTCCCCATACAAGTGGGGAATATTCCCGGGAACGGTCCATCTCTAGATTTGAAGGATAGCACATGTTAATTAGGGTTCCGTACCAAAATGGTAAAAAAGGAACCCTTATGGTGCGACTCTGTCTGTCTGTCTGTCTGTCTGTCTGTCTGTCTGTCCGTCTGTCACAGCAAGATATCTCAGGATCTACTGATGCTATCAACTTCAAATTTGGAATAGTGTTAAGAACCGCTAACCCGAGCTTATGGGATGTAAAAAAAAGCTTGTAACTTTTTTACTTTTTTTTTAAAGGGGTCCGTAATGAGACTTTGAAAATTGAACTTAAAGCAATTATATCGAGTGGGGTATCAAATGAAAGGGCTTGATTTGTAGATTAAAACAGTATTTTTGTATTTTTTTTTAAATAAGTAGTTTTTGATTTATGGCGAAAAACGTTAAAAAAAATACCGTTCCCCCCCTATTATCTTCGAAGTTACTGAACAGAAAAATCTGTAATAATTACCAATTATTAATGTCGTCCTATATATTACAGGAAAAATATAACGGTTTTCCTAACTTGCACCGTTTTTGAGAAATTTGCAAAAATCTTATCACATACTTATTTGCTCCTACTAAACTAATCGCCATATAGTTTTTCTTGAATTATTCATGTATCTACTTATGAGTTTGTACGGAACCCTCGGTGCGCGAGTCCGACTCGCACTTGGCCGTTTTTTTTTGTATTAGTTTTATCGTCAAAAGGAATACAAGATGTTAGAGTTTGGGGGCGTTCAGATGAGAACTGAATCATTATTTTATATTAAAACATTACGTTAGAGTGACAAATATTTGAATTATATCTATAATTCTTCTGTAGAGACGGCCAGTTCCCTACAATACACTTGAAATACTAGAGCAAATAACTGGCCAAGAGCATGTCGGACCATGCTCAGTGTAGGGTTCCATAGCCATAACTATAAGGTAAATAAAAAATACGATGTAAAAAAGTACAACAACAAAAGAGCGTATCTTCATAGCAATTACGTCCTATTGTTGAGAAGCGCAGTTTATCAGCAATAACTCAAAAACGGTTATTCCGATCTTGTTGAAAATAATTTTCGTTGAAAGTATTAATTGAATTTTATCTTCCTGATTTTTTTCATTTTTTTTGGACATACGGCTTAAAAGATAGAGGGGGGGACACAATTTTTGCAACTTTCGGAGCGATTATTTCCGAAAGTATTCACATAATCAAAAATATTACTTAAAAACCTTAAAGTGATTTTAAAAGACCTGTCGAACCATGTACCACATGTTGATGTTTGATGAAAAAAAAATCGTCTTCTGTTATATGTGTGGAGTACCCCCCCTAGAAATATTTATTTTTGATATTTAGCTACAAAACTAAATAGCGGCTTATACAATACACCTACATTCCAAATTTCATCAATATACGTTATGTAGTTTTTGAGTAAAATGTCTGTAACATACGGACGGACGGACGGACGGACATGACGACACTATAAGGGTTCCGTTTTTGCCATTTTGGCTACGGAACCCTAAAAACGCAATTCCTGCTTCTTTCGGCGACTCATATAACTTTAACAGCTTACTGAAATAAAAAAAATTGACCGTATTTACTTCGGAAATAATCGTGAAAAGTTTTGACAGTTTGTCAAAAAATGCTTCCATTAACACCAGAGTGTCGCGATGCTTTTGACAGAGCAATTAAGGCGATGATCGATCAAAGGGGAATATATTGTAAATGATCGATGTATGTGATGCGTAGGATACAAGCAATTACGAAACTCCCACCTTTTTTATCATGATTTACTGTTTTAAAAATAAATCATTCTACTTTGAGAATCAGAGATATTATATGTCACGCGATAAATAAATGATAAAACACACATCACGTTTTTATATCCACGGATGGTAGTGAATAATGTTTTGTCATCGTATTTTGTCAGAAAAGTTCGATTTTCATTTTGACACTGACTTAGAAAACACGTCAATCGTTTAATACGATAACTGATTGGCACTTCGGTCCCATCGTATTCAGATCAGGATCCGAGTTTTCCCGATGGAAAACATTATTCACTATCGCTGTAGCAGACTTTAACCCCAGCAAACCTATTCATCTTTGCTTTGAAGAGTCTTCAACCTTTTTTTTTCTAGACCAACCAACCACAACCACCCTAGCCAATAACCTAACCTAGAGTCGAGACCTAATGTTAACCTATGAAAACAATAAACGAACTGATAACTGGTATTTGTTAGGAAAGACCTTTTTTTTTTTTTTTTTTTTTGACCCCGGGAAATGCATAAAACTGCATACCACTACGTAACCTAAGGCTATCGGGGGTGACAACCAGATGTTACGTATTGGTTATGTGGGGCTCTCCGCTCCTGAAGGGATTGGCCTACCCACTAAAACCCAGGGATGCTACCGACACCTGTGCCTTCACGGTGATGGCATGGGAATCTACTAACGCCACGCCATCACCAGCACCTCCGCCCTAGGGCGGACCCTCTCCGAAAAAGGCACACTGTAGCATGGCCAGTGTGCCTTCCCTCACCAGCTCCCCCCCGACCGAATGGCCGTCCCCCGGGGAAGCAGGGACCGGCACCCGACACACGGTGTCCCGGTCCCTCCCTCGCCGCCACGGGAGGACAATACGCCCCTACCCCGTGACCACGTGTAGTGGGGATGGTATCCGGGAAAACGTCCCTTCAACCAAACCACCACTACACCCCCATCCCTTGTCAGCAGTGAACTCTGCTATTGCAGAGGACACGCCGAGGGACCGTCAGGGTGGAAGGGTTAGCCTCCGGGACCGGATCATAGGCCCTCTGCCTACCGCATCCCTGGCCAACCGAAAGTAAGGCCAAGGGCTAGCAAAGTCAACGCAACGCGTCGACAGTTCTAACCCTTGCCCAGCCCAGATGCTGCCCATTAGCAGCCAATGTCTTGGTCTAGACGAGAGGGGTACCTATTACACAAGACATCGGGAGCAATCGGCAACACCTAGGTTACTCAACCACCCACCCTCGCTGGCCGAGAAGTAGCGATGGGTTGGAAAAGTCTACACAGGACGATTCCAACCCATTGCCGACGGCCGAGTGCTTGCCCTTTTCCGTGGGTTCCAGATCCATGTCCTCCCCCCCCTGCCCGTAGGCCCCCGAGGCCCCTCTCCCACACTCCCCGGATCCTCGGGAAAACTGCAAGCGGTTTGTCAGGTATTAGCCACCAACAAGCAATGGCCATTGCTTGTTGTTGTTTCCAGGGTGCACCGGCCCAAGCAGTACCCTTCCATGCGGATCAAACCGTGATCAAGATGGATTGGTAAAGCTCGAGCACGCGTGGAGGAACCTGACTTGCACCCCTGTTAGGAAAGACCTACCTTGGTACATCAGCGATGCGAACGAGTGTGATAGATGATGTATCGTTTATTTATCCCGCGACAAAAGCTTATTATTAAAGGTATTACGAAATATCTGTTAGGCAATCAATGTTCCTGCTGAAACGTTTGTTTATAGCACTGTAGAAGAAAGGACAATAGATCTCTCTCGAGGCGGGCGTTGTGTCTGGGGACTGAAGTCTACATACATAATTATAAAGATACGTAATAAATACATAATTATAAAGATACGTAATTGCGTATTAGTTGTTACGGCACAGGCTAGATGACTGTCATTATTATGTTTACAATGACTTAAGTTTTAAATTCATATTTGCGCCTCACGGTGCACACCAATGTAAACTTTGTTTTTTGTAATATGTAAGTTCTCAATTAAGTGAAATGTAAAATTTCTTTTTGAGAAATAAAATTTCTTTAACCATAAGTCCGGAGGAAGTTGGTTGGAAGTGGTATACGTAATGTTAGTGTTATAAACACTTCTACGTATAGTGCGATGCAGAACACTATGAGAATGGTGTATTTTATATGGGTGTTGATGTAAGCGCTATCTGTCGTTTACTCGTTGAATTGCTGTTACTGTCTTTATCTTCCAACAAGTGTCACTAGGTGGTAGTGTCGCCACAGCACGTAACTAAGGAAATGTTGAATTAAATGAATCGCTCTTCAGTCCCTTCAGCTTGCTTATTTTGAGAACCATGCTCGATGGTATCCATGTGTCATCAAAACATCCGCACTGGCCATACTGGCTGTAGGCCTTTTCCGGGATATTTTTAGTCAATATTCAAATGCGGGACAGAAGTATACAATCCGAGACTGTCCTGCAAAATGCAGGACGGTTGGCCGCCTTACATTTCTAGGCAAAGATCACATTTTTACTTAAAAAAACCCACCGCGGTGCACTTTAAAAGTGCATAAAATCCGCCATTTTGTTCATTTTAACGAACTTCATACCCAGTGACATACATGCAGGTCAAACACATAACCTACCTTTGGGCTTCGACGCAGTTGGGTAAAAAGTTCCGACCGCCGCTTGTCAGTAAACACGAAATTTGTTTATATCTTTGTACTAGTAACCTGATAAGAAGCCTTCGTTTGAAATGCTCTTCAATGTTATCTCTATAATCGAAGACGATTAAAAATGGGCATTTCTCCAGTGATTTCAGTGGCATTGACTTCGGTGACATCATTAATGTCGAAGGCAGACGTCGAGGTTTTTACCAAATACTCGAAAATATCGTACAAACCTTCAAAGACTTCGACATGATGCCACCGAACTCAATGCAACCAAACTTAGGGAAGAGTGGGGTAAATACGGACGCGGGGTAATCCCAGACACAGCCTTTTCTAGAATTCTAGCTGCCCGCATGCCTCACTATCCCGATCTTTTGATCACATGCACCATCTGAAGTGCGTGTATAGTCTTCAAGAAGAAAAGTCGCGCATGCATTTTAAAATAAGTACCAAAGACTTTTTTCACGTGTTTTCTTATAATTCGCATTTATATTTAGTGACATGTATACACTGTTATATGAATAGTTATCATAACTCCTACTGTTATAACTTCTACTGATGTGTGGATAATTGGTACTGAGTAGTTGAATGAAATATGTAGGGTAGTACCCAAAATAACCGCAATACTCCAAGTAGAGTCCGCATTTACCCCACATGCACCGGGAAATTCCGGACAGAAAGCCTTTAAAATAAAATAAAATAAAATAAAATAATTTATTTCTGCAAGTAGGCCCTCAAGGGCTCTTTTACATGTCTTACATTATTTTGTCTTCTTTTCTTTTCTTTTGGCGCTTCGGTGACCTTCTGGTGAGAAGAAGCGCCGGAAGAAACTCACCAGTTTCTCTTTTTATCCTTTGATGAATATACATGAGATTTCATTAATACCTTACATTAACTAAAAAACTACATTTATAGAGATGTAAAGGGTCTCTCTATACGTCCAAACAAGACAAATAAAAAATAGAAAATAAATTAATACTAAAATTAATGGAGATGTAAAGAGTCTCCGTTGTCAAAATATTATGTTTTGGAGGTGTAAAGGATCCCCAAACGTCAAAATACAAATTGAGAATACTTATTTACTAAATATCTTACAGAAATGTAAAAAGTCTCTTTTATTTTTCTTCTTTCTACTACTTTTGTTTTTCTTTAATGTTCAATATTATAATAAGCTGCCAAGGAATATAACTGAATTATCTATTAACAAATTTAAGAATTGTGTAAAGCGTAAACTCATGTCTAAGGCTTATTACAGCACACAAGACTACATGAATGATGAAACACCGTGGGATTAACTGCGACTGGAAATAGATATATTTTAAAAACAATGTTTGATTAGTTGTCTTTTTCTGTTTTTGTACTTGCCAATTGTTTTGACACTTGGTCAATGGTCAATGGTCTCTACCATTTACATCTCTAAGAAAAAATGGACTTAATTTAGTAAATAAGTATTTTCAATTTGTATTTTGACGTTTGGAGATCCTTTACACCTCCAAAACATAATATTTTGACAACGGAGACTCTTTACATCTCCATTAATTCTAGTATCAATTTATTTTCTATTTTTTATTTGTCTTGTTTGGACGCATAGAGAGACCCTTTACATCTCTATAAATGTAGTTTTTAAGGTAATGTAATGTATATTAAATTATTAAAAGAGAAACTGGTGAGTTTCTTCCGGCGCTTCTTCTCACCAGAAGGTCATTACCCGAAGCGCCAAAAAGAAAAGAAGACAAAGAATGTAAGACATGTAAAAGAGCCCTTGAGGGCCTACTTACAGAAATAAATTATTTTATTTTATTTTATTTTATTTTAATATTTATAAATTATTGAAAAATAAAAGATTATGGTAATTTTGTAAGGTAGTAACCAAACTTTAAGTATATAAAAAAAATGACTGCTTAACGTTAATGGTATGATTTTTATTCAGATGTTCGCTTAAGTGTCCGCAATTCCCCCACTCTCCCCTAATGCCACTAAAACCACCGGTGAAATGTGGACGTTAGTACGTAGAAAAAATATCAATCACGTCTTCCAGGTGAAACCAAAGTCAAACACAAACCCATTAAACCTTAAGAAAATATAATAATAAGCGAATTCTTTCCATACTTAGTTTGTCATAATCTGGGTATGCAAACGTTCCGCGTTCCCTCTAAATTAGAAGCTTTTAAAATAAAATTCGCTAACGCGCCGGAGTTAGCCGCCTCGCTCATTAGCGCTCGCACAAAAACGGGACCATTTTATAGAATAACTCTTCCTCCTATTTACATTTCCCTTAATCTGCGGTTCTTAATGTCTTTTGCATTTTTATTACATACTATGACTGGCGGCTAATCATCTCATTATCATCTGCCTAAATTATACGTTCGCTGCATCCGCTGACAAGAGGCAAAGACGACACCAAAGCGACTCAGCACCATCTGTTTCTGTTGCAAACTTCTCTTGTCAGGCCTGCGGTAGGACATGTCGCTCTCGCATCGGTTTATTTAGCCACCAAAAGCGATGTCTCTCTAATATTGCACCATGAATCGTCTGTAATAGCCGCAAAGGCATATGATGATGACGATATTATACGTCGCACTGCTGGGCACAGGCCTACTCTCTTAGATGAGAGTGAATGGGTAGTCCCCACGCTAGCCCACTGCGGATTGGGAAATTCCCACACACCCTTGAATTTCTTCGCAGATGTATGCAGATTTCCTCACGATTTTACCTTCACCGAAAGGCTAATGGTAAATCACACTTAATATTATAACTGTGAAAGTTTGTGAAGATGTTTGGATGTTTGTTACTAAATAACGGGGTAAAACCTAAACGGATTGAGCTGAAATTTAGCATGCAAGTAGACGAAGTCCTGGATTGAAATATAGAATACTTTATATCTAATAATATTTCGAAAAACTCATTGGCACGAGCCAGGATTCGAACCCACAAGCTCTGCTTGAAAGGCGCATGCCCGAACCACGAGGCTACCATAGCTCCAATCAATCTAATATAATCCATCTACAATCTACATAACAAATACTAATTTGATAAAGTTTTATTTTGTGGTCCCAAATAACATGCAAGCTGTATAAAAGGTTATACAGCTTCTATAATGCTAAAATACCTCGATTCTATTGCCTGTATAAGGGCATTTGGGCGTTAGGGGGCAAATTTCAACGTTAGTTTTGTTAGGCGTTATCGTTCTATACGTTATATTTTACGTGTATAAATACCTTTAGACAAGGGCGTAAGCTCCATTGGAACCTACGGCGTTTACGTCCTTTGAGTCTAAAGGTATCGATATGTGAACTTGTAATAGTATTTTATGCAACAGTTGTATAAGAAGGTTCAAAAAATGCGAATTGCGTGAGTTGCGATACGAGCCGCGAATGCGGCGAGTATCGCAAATAGAGACGCAATGAGCGTTTTTTGACTTAATTATACAACGTTGCATACAATACTTTTTCTACGACTAGGTTAAAATATAAAATACATGGACGTCATGCGTATCTCGTCCGACGTCCGGTCTCTCCGAGTGTGTACAGCCGGCATGACAGTTGTGTCTATGGTAAACTTTTTTTTGATATGGCTGGTGACACGATGTGACGATAATTAAAATACTTTTTTTATGTTGGCATCAATTAATTTAATTCGGAAAGTTTTGTTTTTCTTATGAATCGTAGGAATTTAATTGTTTGTTAAGTTGGTAGTTGTGAATTTTTATCGTGAAGTTAGAATTGAGCGCTTAATCCTTGACCTAAGTTTAACCTAGATTTAGAAGTCTGTGGATGCTAGCAATAACGTAAAGTGACTATAACGACACTAGTGCTGTTATGGGGAATAGAGTATAGACTTCTCTGAACTCATATTAGGTATGTTCTTATATTAGTGTTCGTGACCAAGTAAAAGACAGATAACAGTACAGGAGTAGAAAAAGTTTATAAATTTACGCCGATGAAGTCGATATCTAAAATAAAGGCTTAAAAAGGCTAATATAATAATCTAAAGCCTCGCTAATTATCTCAAAAATAGAACAGGGTGCCAAAATGCTTGCTTTGGCGAAATTCTTGCCAGAATTACATTCTTCTAAAATTAGCACCGAGGGGTATATTGAGAAAATGAACTCTCAAAAATTAATTTAACTTTTATGTACCTAGTTTAATTGGGATGTAAGATTATTTATTAGAAACAAAAGCAAAAGAACATTAAAATAGAAACAAGGTTAAAGTTAAATATACTAAAAACTAAAACTACATTAAAGTATTCAGGCTAAAATAGACCTAAAAATGGCCCCTGCGGCATGGTGCCGAAGATGCTGGCAGCATTTTCTCGCTGGATCGTAAGTGTACGGCCTGAGTGGACGCTCGAGCGGGGCGTGCAGCGGAGCGGGGCGTGCGCGTTCATGATAAATATAAACAAATGTATCTGAGCGTCCTGAGTGCACGCTGCACAACACCCTTTGAGGGTGGTTTTCCACCGACAGGGCGAGATGGGACGTGACGAGGATTAAATTGAAATTTTTATCAAGTTGCGCGATGCTCGAGCGGCGATGCGCGAGGAGAGGATTGAAATTTCATACAAATTTCAATTCAATCCTCGTCTCGTCTCGCCCTGCCGGTGGAAAACCAGTAAAACCACCTTGACGCTGCCCGCCACGCTGCCCGCCCCGCTGGACGCGACCCACTCAGGCCTTACACTAAGTGTAAGGCTCGTTTCCACCAGAGCTGTGCGAGGTAGCTAAGCGGTGTGCGAGGAAAAAATCCACCAATCAACGAGCCTAGCCTCGCTCAGCGCGGCCCAGCATTGGTGGATTTTTTTCCTCGCACACCGCTTAGCTACCTCGCACAGCTCCGGTGGAAACGCAGCCTAAGGCGCGTGTTTCTTGCCTAATGCATTAGGCAAGAAATAATAATAAGTACCGCGCAACAGAATCGCGGAGTGACATAAGCCTCCACTCGACTACTCGTAGGTAGCTAATGACAGTCTTCAAAAAAAAGAACTGTTAAGAAACAAACGGGCGGAGACGTTTCTTCAATCCTCGCCGTTAAAACTCATGTCATTGTAGCTGGGACATCTCTTGTTCGCATCCAAGTGTATTTAATTGCCATACTTAATAAAACAGCAAATATATCACCGATTCAAGCTAAAACGCCGTAAATCATTCGTTACTTGTGGCATATACGCCTTTTTAAAGTCAAATTGGTACCCAACCATATTGCAAGTATTTGCTAACTTTGATATTAAACTCCGCAATGCGAAGCTATTTGTGTTTCGCTCGATCTTAAATTTAATATCCCTTTTCAGTAATGGTCCAATGCCTGCTTTCAAATATGCCCTTGGTCATGGGATTTTGGTTTTTATTTTGAATTTTATTTTAAGTCAGATAGGGTCGTTTTTTAAACGGGTTTGGACCATAGATATGAATCTAGAACGCAGAGAGGATAATTTTAAAAGGAGCAGTTTGGTGCGATATGAATTATTTCTTAATATAAATGGACGCTTTTGACATAACGGAGTTCGAGTGGAGAGAAATATTCCTTTGATTTTGTATTTTCTTGGGATAAAAAATGTCGAATTTTGCGTTACAGTGAATTTTTCTATTCAGTAACTTCGGAGATAATAGGGGGAATGGTATTTTTTTTAACGTTTTTTGTATTAAATCGAAAACTACATGTCTGAAAAAAAAAACAAAAATGGTTTTGTAATTTGATATCCCACTTGATATAATAGCTCTACTTTTGATTTTCGACATCCCATTTCGGTCCCCTTTAAAAAAAACTAAAAAAGGTATAAGATTTTTTTTCTGTCCAATAGGTTCGGGTTACCGATTTTTAACACTATTCCAAATTTCAAGTCGATAGCATCAGTAGATCCTGAGATATCTTGCTGTGACAGACGGATAGACAGACAGAGTCGCACCATAAGGGTGGGTTCCTTTTTTACCATTTTGGTACGGAATCCTAAAAATTATGAAAAAAACACTGGCTAAGCTGTTGGCGGGCCGCCGATGATACCTCCGCGGGTGAAAGACACCTTACTCTATCGATTCGGCCGAAATCTTAGATGTCGTAGGGTATAACAAAATGGCAATTTCCCGTGTATACCGCAATCGATCACCCGCGGCCCATGGACGCCCACGCTTGACAAATAACCACCTTGACAGCCAGCGCAACGACGTCAGACGTATGGACTGGGTCGATATTGGATTCAGGATTTTGGTTTGGGTGGGGTAACCCCTGTTGAGCCCTCAACAGGGGTTACCAACAGGTACGAATGTTGTCGAGGGTAAGGTGCATTCGAACAAGGGGTAATTCCGAAATTTAAGAATTTCTCGTAATCCATGTAACATATATTTACTGTAACATGCTAATACATAAGTAATTGGGGTATCCCAAAAAAATGAGGTCTAGTTTTATATTTTTATGCGATAAAGAAGGCTAATTTAAGAGACTAATTTCGTTGTTTTTGCAATTAACCAAGTAAATTAATTTATTTTAAATTTAAAGCAATTTTCATTATGACGTCACCTCATAATCAGTTTCTTTAAGACATGCTTTAAACTTTTGGATATGTCTGTAAAATATCATTTATTGTGTTTTTTGCCTGGCAACACTTCGTTTTTTGTCAAATAAAATAACGTTGACATTGACAATTTCAACCATAGCATAGACTAGCCTAAAAGTGATGGGTCCAAAACGGACTTACAGCATAATCAATCCATTACTACATTCCGGACATTGATTATATGTAGTACTATGGTAAATCACAGATTAGATATAACTTACCAATCACGACGGTGGCGTCACTTTATTAGAGGTCAAATAAGGTCAAATGATAAAATACAAACAACTATAAAATACAATTTTATAATAACTAAATATTTTTACAAAAAAAACCCGACCACGGTATTTTTACTAAAAAAAAATCCGCCATTTTGTTTATTTTAACGAACTTCATACCCAGTGACACTTACGCCATCAAGACGAATCCAATGATGTATCATTTATCAAAATCGGTTGTGCCGTTGAGTAGTTACGAGCGGACACAGGAACGGACATACATACAGGTCAAACACATTACCCTCCTTTGGGCTTCGCCGCAGTCGGGTAAAAATTATCTGATAACAGGGAATAATTCTACCACTCTTTTTCTCAAAATGGTTTTTGAATCATCATACATTGCAAAATAATGGGATAACCCAATTGCATACCTTAAAAATCTTGCATGGTTTAATAGTAACTCCAAATTTTCAAAATTACCCCACGTTCGAAATGACCCCAATGCACCTTACTAAAAAAGCTCACAAAATAGACATTTTGTAAGCTTTTTTAGCTTTGAGTAGAGGGGGATACAGGGCGTGAATCTGTCTTACTTACCCTCCCCTGAATCTAGTAATGAACTGGAAGTCTTATTTTATTACATGTAATGTATCGGCGAGCTACATAGAAAGAACGAAAGAAAATACATTTATTCATGACAGCAGCACAAAATAAAAATACAACACTAAGAAATAAATAAAGACAATACATCATTTTTTCCCTGTATAAGTGTACGATATCAATTTCCCGACTATCAGCGCAACCACATATCTGTATCACTGCACAGTGCACGCCTGTATAACGGTTTACAATACAACGAAAATAACCACATTTTTACAAAAAAAACAACCCCTTTAAAAGTGCATAAAATCCGCCATTTTTCATTATTTTAACGAACTTCGTACCCAGTGAAACTCGCGCCATCAACAAGAATCTTCTAATAACGTATAATTTATCAATATCGGTTCCCTTGAGTAGTTACGAACGGTCATAGGAACGGAGATACATACATACAAACGTGAAATGGGCTGTAGTTCCGACAGTATTTAATAACTAATTATATTTATTTTGTACTCTAGTTTTAATCTAATAATAATAATTTAATGTTTTATCTGTAATCATTTTTTCCATGCCTATCTGAATACATGGAACTTTAATGGTATTTAACACCATTGCTTTATTCCTGAAATTTGAGAAAATACGTTGACGTTATGACCAATGAAGCTTGTTCCAGCGAGTTCAGTAGAGATGCTTAATGGTGTCCATATACCTATTGTTAGTCTATGGCACCAAAAGGCGGGAAAGCTGCACTTCAGCCAGTGATGTGGGTTCAATTCGGGATGAATGGGGTATCTGAAGGATGAGAAATGATGATTATTGGATGACTACAGAACGTGGGACATTGACCGGTATATCAACCCACTCGTCATTGAAACCTAAGGCAGTAGATTTGCACAAGTATGAGTAAAGAAACTTATTTTAAGGACTTCGCTATCCGAAGGTTGTATGTACGGAAGAGATGGCTTTTTAGCTATACGACCTAGTTTTGTTTTCCTCTACCGTTGATATCCCTTTGATCTTTACCTATATCAGTTATTATTATTCTTTAGTATGCAATAAAGTGTATTATGTTGTATTGATTATAATAAGAGTCCTATCCGTTTGAATGATAGATAAAATACGTTTGTAAAATAACGTTTTAATTCCGAGTAACAAGTGAAAATTTAATAATATATAATTATACTTCTAAGCAAGGACCGAGCCTAAAGAACTGAAGCATGTCTAATCAGCCGGCTACCTATGTGTGCGTGCTGCTCGCAGTAGGAAAAAACTAGTTGTTGTGTGCGTGCGGTTCGTAAGTACAAACAGCCGGGTTAATGGCTTCAGTTCTCTGTTGGCGAGGCTCCGTCCGGCTAATTATTTTAAGGTCCTTGCTTCTAAGTAAATAGGTACTAGGTTAATAATCAATATACTTCAATTATGTTCTAAACCCAATGATCATTCCATTTATTTTAATAAAAGATAAAAAGAAACTCTCAAGATACGACATCGTGTCGTAGCACAATGTGTCGTATTATATAATTGTGTTTTGACCCTTACTTCAAAAATGCCTTGAAATTCTTTCAGTCTACAGCGAGTCTATGTACCGTTGTGTAGAACAAACGCCCTTAATTACCCCTATTAATTTGCATTTATTGCAACAGGGTTGGCACGCGGGGAGAATGAATTCTGAATATTTCCAACCAAAACAACTTAAACATCTAGCAAAGCTCATACAAATCTCAACGTTAACTAAAAGGTTATAAGATTGAAAATAAAAGAACGCTTGTTCCAATTGGGGCTCTTTATTGCTTGAGAGGCATAGTGGTCATCTATCAGCGTCCGAAGCCAGCGCCTGTTGATCCAAATGGCGTTCTATTAATTTCGAGTTCATCTCGAGTGTGGATTACCTTTATTTACTAAGAAAAAAAAAACTGTTTAGTTGCTATTTAGCTTTATTTCATGTGCTTGCGTATAGCTTGGCTAATTCGTTGGTTTCATTTTTCAACCAGTCCCTTCATTTGTGACGGAAATTGGATGGATTGGAAATTGGATGACTTGGGCAGAGTTTCGGTAGCGTAGTTGGTAACGCGCCTGTGTTTGGCCCGGATAGCCGAGGAGATGCAGGTTCGAATCCTGCCCGAGGCATATAATTTTTCAATTTTTCTCTTATCTCAGTCGTTAATGCTACAATAAAAATATATATACGTCTAGCGTAGACTAAGACAAAAACATTTTATCTTTTGTTAGAGCGAGACAGACGGCATTCTATTAATTCAAAGACATCTTTTTACTTTTTACCTTGCCAGTCCGTCTCGCAATCAATGTGAAGATCGCATACGCTATATGTAACCTTCACAGGTCCTATGAAGGTAAGTCATGAGGGAACAAAAACAGTGAGAGATAGATTTAGAGACTAAAAAGGTTTTTTATTCAAATGCCAACATCACAAAATGGCCAGTAACAGAACGACTTTTCTTAAATATGTCGCAGTGTCGGAGTTCCCTCACGAAGGAATGTCAAGCTTGTCTATGCTGTCGCAGTGTCGGAGTTCTCCCCACGAAGAAATGTCAAGCTTGTCTATGCTGTCGCAGTGTCGGAGTTCTCCCCACGAAGTAATGTCAAGCTTATCTATGCTTAAGTGTCTTTGGTTGCGATACAATGACGTCTATTCAAAATTGACTTAGGTCTGTCAATCTTTTGCATGTCGGAAAAATTGTGAATTGTGCTGGACAAGGGATTGTAGTCAGTGATGGTTGACCTGAGCCTTTTGGGCGAAGGGAGACATCCCGCAAAAATATCAAATTTCACTTTTTAACATTTTTGCATAGAAAATGTTTCAATGGATCATTATGACATTTCCAAAAACAAATCTTAGTTTATACAAAACTTTCGTAAAAGTAATTGAGAAAGTTTATTTCCAAAATCATGCCATTTCCAAAACTAAAATAGCTTGTTCCCAAAACCTATGAACCTGAGATGCGTCCTTTTGAATTAGGACGGTAGAGGAGGTAGTTCAATAACTAAGTTAAGAAAAGTCGTTCTGTGACTGGCCATTTTGTGATGTTGGCATTTGAATAGAAAATCTTTCTGTCTCTGAATCTTTCTCTCACTGTTTTTGTTCCGTATGACTAAAGATTTATTTATGATCATCAAGATGATTTACAGTTGAGAGAATGATAAACTTCTACTGGATTCTACGAGGAAGATAGGTCCTTTACTTTGTTAGGTACATCTGATCGGAATTGAACTTTTTTGATTCTATCTATGTTCTCAACTACAACCAACTGCAATAAGCATTTGAAGCCTATTTGAACCTGAAATATACCGCCATATTGTTCTTGCGGTTTTAATATCGATGTTGAATCTGACATCAGGTATGTATATCATATTGATATACCTAGATATATATTGCTCTATCGCTAATGCACTCTAAACAAAGGATGGATTATGTTTATTAATAAACCTCTTTCTCTGGAGCGTCATTCAAATTTCATACCGAACTGACTAACGATCCGCCCACACATGTCCTTTATTATTCAAATCCCGATGTTGAGGTATCCGGAATATTTGTAATTACGAGCCGGATCGGGTTTCAAACACCCACAGTTTAATTTAGACCGTGGGATGTATGACTTTGTGCAACGATGTTTTTCTGTTGTTTGCATTTCGTCCCAAGCTTGTTAAAAAATATTATTTACCTTTTGGACTTGCAACACATTTGGGTGGATTTCACAGCGTTTCAACCGCCTTCATCACCAATTCCGATATTATGATGACATCTTTTTAAAAATTACATATTTTTTTATCAAAACATGAAAATAGTAGGTACTATTTTCGGATTTTATCAAAATAATGGGATACATTCTTAAAGTGAATGGTCGAAATTTCGGGATTGGTGATGACGGCGTTTTGAAACGCTGTGAAATTTTATAAATAAAAATGATGGGTAAGATACTAATGTCGAAAGGTTTTAGGGTAGTAGGATCTCGTGAAGGATCCTTATCTTGCTCTCTTATGTTTAACGGCTCTTTTACGCTTTTCCTCGGTGGAACTATTGGAACTATGTTACCCACTAACCTGCCTCGAAACAGCAGTTTTGTCCCATCACTTACGTTTTGGGTTAAGGCAATCAACTAAACTAAGATTTTTGAATTATGTTTAATTGACCATGGCTCTCAGAGTCCAAATGAGATTAATTGGCCTACATAGGATACATGCTATTTATCATGATACGAGTAACCATCCAAAGTCAAGAATACTTGGCACACGCGCCTCCTAAAACAAAAAAAGGGCATTATCTATGAAGTATTCATAACATACATAGAGCGTTTTATTCTATAGCTGCAGTGCAGCGTATTGTAGAGTGCGCTCGCGCGTACAGCTCTGTCTGAAAATACCCCAAGTTGACACACATAAATATAACATAGGCGAGGTAAATAGTTTCAGTTAACACCCGAGCAGAGTGACGTACGGAGTTTACGATGTTACATGCTCGATCGAGCAACGGCACAGAAATATATCGAGATATATGATTCGTCGATTTGTATGGCAAAGAAGCGTGTAACGTTTTTCGCTTGGCGTTTGACGCCAAAAGTGCAATTTAGTGATGGAAAACATAAATTTTCCATTTCATTTGGTGGTATTTGAACAATTAATTATTCCATTATTATCAGATCTTCAAATCTGCTAATAATATTGACGGAAACTGAAGTTAACGGTATTCAAAGTAGGTGGGCCCACTTCTTTTTAGCACGCGTGGTACATACAGTTTTTCCTTCTATATCTCGATATATTTCTGTGAGCAACGGACTTTTTTGCTCATGGAAGTTGGTTAACCCGATCATACGATGATGTGGCCTACCATAAAACTACGCAGACGCTTCTTTGAAAGGTGAAAAGTTGAGAATTTTACAGTTTTAGATTAATAACTAAGAACCTCATCAACAGAACTCGATTTCCACCGACTTGCCTATTATTTAACCGTGGAGGAACACATTTTATAGGATCTAATAGCTAGTATAATTTGTTGTGCAGCTTGCAAATTCTTGGAATGACACCGTGCGATCCCAGGTTTGTTCTATTGCTATTGACTGCAAAACAACGGAAATTTTCTTTTCGGGGGTAAGGTTTAGGCACAGAGTAACTGACTTTACTTAAGAGCTCCGGAGAATCTATTGATCCATTCAAATTTTTGTAAAGCAAGATGTCCATGGACGATTTTCCAAAGATGGTATATAGAAAAAAAATAGTATCGCCTTATAGGTTGCTAGAGATGGGAGTTTCTTTTGATGAATGGATAAGTGGTACATTAAACGCTTTTGGACCCTTTCAATTCTGTCGTGGCATCTATACTGAGGGCTCCAGACATTGGAATATTATTCCAAGAGACTCCTAACCAATGAAACATATGCAGCACGTCTGTAAAGAATTGCTGAATAACATAGTAGACACCTCTAGAAATACTAATGAGGCTGCAGCGCCCGTAAATTCACCTGCATACATGATATGACACGACGATATGAGGTAGTAACCTACAACATCATTTTCAGGCCGAACAACACACTCTAAAACTGGAATAGACCGTGTCATCTCGGTCACACCATTACTTTAGAACTAGAAAGTGAAAGAGATAGAACAATGTATTTGATTTTGCGTCGATGTGACCTAGCCCATAATACTATAACGAGACGAGATATCGGCTGGAATACTAACAAAGGCATTTCCGAAAATCTAGTATAAAGGGAATCGCGGGGGCGGCGATTCTATATTTATCCGCGAGAATATTTTGTCGATGATGAATATTAATAAGTACTCTAGATTTTCATATAGCCTATAAAATGACTTGTATTTGTATATTAGAGTTGAGTTTTCAGCACTAAGGCACAAGCTAAGTCACATCTACACCATTATTTATAAGAAAATTCAAAGTTCAAAATAATTTATTTCTTCAAGTAGGCCCTCAAGGGCTCTTTTACATATTCCTTTACCTGTAACTGTAACTTACCTTTACGTGTACCTTTTACGTAACTGATTTTATTCTTTTCTTTTGGCGCTTCGGGTAGTGACCGTCTGGTGAGAAGAAGCGCCGGAAGAAACTCACCAGTTTCTCTTTTCAAAAATACAAAGCATCACAACAAGAGATTCTAACAATAGATTGTATTGTATTGTTGTAATACTCGATTTATTACATTAAACTTAAAACTACATTTTTAGAGATGTAAAGGGTCTCTAGGCGTCAAAACAAGACAAATAAAATAATAGAGAATAAGAACACGAAAAAGTCGTTAAAATAGAAAAAAATTAATAAGCCCCGAAAAATCCCAAATTTAACGAAGTTTGCAAATAACTGTTTACGAAGTACAGAAAACTTGTATGCATGCAATGAGTTCTCTATGTATCTGTATGACTGAGGGTCTTTATTAAGTGTAATGAACAGACCTTTCTCTAATGAACCAAGGGCCTCTAATGGACCTGGATATATGTATGTGTAAGTACATTAGAGCTACATTAACATTTAACTCAATTACTTCGCAAAATGTGTCTTACACTGCGCTATATTTAGAAAGGTTCGCGAAGAGCTGAGCTAATTAAATTCTGCTGCCTTTTTGATGAGTGATATTCATATTTCACTTACTAAGTCGCTTAAAAAAATCATATTAAATTACTTAAGCGTGTTTTTAATGTATGTTAAGAAATAATTATACATGTAAGTAAGTATGTTACGAGTGAATGATGTTCTTATCATGGTTCACAAGTATTTGTTTATCTCGATTCAATACTATTCATTCAGAATATCCATTCATTCACCGGTGACCTGGAATGGAATGGGGTCAATAGGGACCTGCGCCGAAAGATGCGCTGTTAACGCCGTTTTGGACTAAACCTATTCATAGACACGTTTTATAAGTATATAAGTATCTAGTTACAGTATTTGTAGTATCCACAGTAAAATATCGAGATAGAAGAAAATAGTTCGTCGATTTGAATTCCTATTCAATAGGGAATATGCATGATATTTTTTATTTACTCTAATAAAAGCTCATTCATATAAAAAACAGTAGAAAAAAAATATTTTTTGAATAACTATAAAAATAACCAAGATATTACATAACAAAGATTTCCCTTCCCTTCCCTTTCTCTTTCTCGCAAAACAGAATATAGTATGGAGATTGTATGGCGGCCGTGTACTATGACGTCATAGTCCATATCGGATCTCTCTCTCTAATCGCTGTCTGATTAGTGCTTTAAAATGTTTATATCTTCCGTATTTCTCGGTCGATTTCAATTTTATTTTGACTGTATGTCATCTTTTTTACGGTATTTTCATATTAATTAATTTAATCTAATATAAGGCTGCGTCCCCACTCATTTCTGATTCATATAATTGTTCTCCAAGAAGGAGGTAGAAATCGTGCAAGTGTCGCCTACGGGCGTGTAGAGGGTCCGACCGTGACCACCAGAAAAATCTGACCTTTCGGTCTACCGAGTAAAGTTTCGGATTCGATCAACGGCCCGCCTAAACGGTAGTAGTTAGGTGTAGGGTGCTCGACCAAATGTCATAGAGGACCCTGGGCGACGAAAGAGGGTCATCATTTTTTTTCAAAATGGCGTCGTCAAAATGGCGGAAAATTTTCAAATTGGTCGTAGAGAATTGAAATTTTGCACTTGGGTAGAGTTTGGGCCCCTGATTCGGAATGTCGAAAAAATTTTTTGAAATTCAAAAAAAAAATTTTGTATGGCGTTTTTTTTTGAATCGCATTAACTCTTAAAGAGTGACAGATAGGTACAGGGTGCTCGACCAAATGTCATAGAGGTTTGTAAGGAGATTCTAACTGCATTATTTTTTTTTCAAGATGGCGACTTCAAAATGGCCGCCGATTTTCAAATTAGTCTGAGGGGGCCCAAATTCGGTATCGGGGGGTTTTTGGGGCCTACAAATCCGAATCTGGAATCAGATTTTTTTCGTTCATACAAAAAATATTTTTTTTCATACAACTCAAAAAATGTATGGAGATTTTTTCAAATTGGTCCGAGGGGGCCCAAATTCGGTATCAGTACGTTTTTGGGGCCTACAATTCGAACTGTGAAATCAGAATTTTTTCGTTCATACAAAAAAAAAAAAATTCATACAACTAAAAAAAGTAATTTTTGCGAGCCCGAAGGGCGAGCTTCAGGGTGCGAGGCCGAAGGCCGAGCCCCCGCGGAGGGCCGCAGGCCCGACGCGTCATCTCCTTGGCAAGCTCTCCCCATACCCAAGTAACCTAAAGCGAGGCCGAAGGCCGAGCTCCGCGTAGGGCCGAAGGCCCGAAGCGTCCGAATAGTCCCAATTTTTACTATATCCAAGTATCTTTTAGCTCACCCGAGGGCCGCAGGCCCTCGGGGGAGCGTCAGCGACGCGAGGCCGAAGGCCGAGCTCCGCGTAGCACCGAAGGTGCGGAGCGTCACAGTGCCGCTCCCACCTACGCGAGCCCAAGGGCCGCAGGCCCGAAGGGCGAGCCCGCCCGGATCCTTACTTACCCCCTAAGTGTCTTTCAGCTCACCCGAGGGCCGCAGGCCCTCGGGGGAGCGTCAGCGACGCGAGGCCGAAGGCCGAGCTCCGCGTAGCACCGAAGGTGCGGAGCGTCACAGTGCCGCTCCCACCTACGCGAGCCCGAGGGCCGCAGGCCCGAAGGGCGAGCCCGCCCAGATCCTTACTACCCCCTAAGTGTCTTTCAGCTCACCCGAGGGCCGCAGGCCCTCGGGGGAGCGTCAGCGACGCGAGGCCGAAGGCCGAGCTCCGCGTAGCACCGAAGGTGCGGAGCGTCACAGTGCCGCTCCCACCTACGCGAGCCCAAGGGCCGCAGGCCCGAAGGGCGAGCCCGCCCGGATCCTTACTACCCCCTAAGTGTCTTTCAGCTCACCCGAGGGCCGCAGGCCCTCGGGGGAGCGTCAGCGACGCGAGGCCGAAGGCCGAGCTCCGCGTAGCACCGAAGGTGCGGAGCGTCACACACAGTGCCGCTCTCACCTACGCGAGCCCGAGGGCCGCAGGCCCGAAGGGCGAGCCCGCCCAGGTCCTTACTACCCCCACAGTAATTTTCAGCTCACCCGAGGGCCGCAGGCCCTCGGGGGAGCGTCAGCGACGCGAGGCCGAAGGCCGAGCTCCGCGTAGCACCGAAGGTGCGGAGCGTCACAGTGCCGCTCCCACCTACGCGAGCCCGAGGGCCGCAGGCCCGAAGGGCGAGCCCGCCCAGATCCTTACTACCCCCTAAGTGTCTTTCAGCTCACCCGAGGGCCGCAGGCCCTCGGGGGAGCGTCAGCGACGCGAGGCCGAAGGCCGAGCTCCGCGTAGCACCGAAGGTGCGGAGCGTCACAGTGCCGCTCCCACCCACGCGAGCCTGCGGGCCTGCGGCCCCTGGGCCGCAGGACCGCACGGCGAGCCCACCCAGACAATCACTCTCGCTTTCCTTCGCAAGCTAATTTCTTTGCATGCAGATTATTCAACAACTCTCCCTCGCTTTCCCTTCCCACAGCAAATTTAAAACTTGAAAAACAATACCACTCTCCCCCTCCCACGCATTCCCCTACCGCTACCCCCTATATGTATAAGTACAAACCCCCTACTGCACGCGGGGCGCTTGCGCCCCGCGCACCATGCGACAACTAGTTTTGTTAAGAAAGCTGTTAAAAAAGATCATGCATATTCCCTATTAAAGCGTGTAACGCCAAAAATGTAATTTAGTGGTGAATAACATACATTTTCCATTTCATTTAGTGGTATTTGAACAATTAATTATACCATTATTATTAGATTAAATCTGATAATAAAATTGATGGCAACGGAAGTTAACGGCGTGCGAAGTAGGTCGCCGCCACTTCTTTTTAGCACGCGAGGTACATACACTTTTTTCTTCTACTCGTACTTCGATATATTTTAGTGGTAGTAACCAATGAGTCTTAGGTTTGTAATATTAATAAAAAAATTACAAGGTTATGATTGCGGGCATAGGCAAATTTTAAATATGTGACGAAGCGTGGATTTAATTAGTAGTCAAAATCCAATTTAAAATGGTAATCAATAATGGAAACATGTTTTAATCATTTGAGAGCGGGTAATTCAGTAGCCCGAATGGAGTTTTTTCGTTGAACATTTGACAGTGGTTTGACAGCGGTAGAAACGCGCGCGTGCTTGGCGCGATATGTTGAGACGGAAGGAAGCTGTGGTGTTCGCGAACTAATCCATTGGCTCTTAAACTGGTTTTAAATCACAGTAATTTAGTGGCAAGTGTGTTCACATAAACCTAAGTGATTAGTTGACGTAGCGGAGTGTGTCCATTTCCGAATATTTCCTTGATATATGCGCCCAAATAGTAACAATGATTGAGACCGGTCGGCTAAGCTATTTGTTACACTTCATCATCAGAAGTGGGATTACCCAAGGAATCTCGGAAGTCATACAGATCAGAGTGAACATATTTCACATAAGTATGAGTGCAAACGATGGGAATCTCCTTTTGTATGCAACAAGGAAAGTTGACTTGATTCAAGCGATACACTACAAGATTCACACGCTGCTGATCCAGAAATAGCATAATCCAAGTGTTATCTTGATAATCATCTGGCTGTCGACTACAATAGAGGTTGGGAAATCGAGTCACTAAGAAATCTTCTGTTGGTAAGGTTGTGGAATTATCATATTTGATGATTGAGCACTTGGATAATAGTAAGTAACTAACTTCTCTCTCTCTCTCTCTGATAACTCTTAATAGAAATGGTCAGTAGGTACATAATCATTGCCCGTCAGTGTGCTCATCAGCCCCGGGCTTGGTGCGGGCTAGTTCTCGGATGGGAGTGAGCGGGCTGTGGTCCCCGTACTGGCACTGTGCAGTGGTACATGATTATTTGCATACCCTATGTCAAGTACATTATGAGTTCATCATCAGCTTAGGAGTTCTTATAAATTAAATTAAAACGGAAGTTCTAAATACAGCAATGTGGAACCGGTAAGTAATAATTACATGTTTAGATGTAATGTGCTCTCCTCTTTTCTATGTCTGTGATCATGATTAAATCTAATTAGATTATTACTCAAATTAAAATTGCAGTATAAGTTGCATTTCATGTTAGGAAAATTGAGACATTTAATGGAATAAGTGAAGTAAACTTTTACATGTCAGTATCTAAATTCCCTAGCTTTGATAATTCACACATGCTATAATGAAAGAGTATTCTAAAAGACAATGACTATGGGTCAATAAATTCACAGGGTTAGTATACACATGTGTCAGAGTAATGGGAGTGCATAGGGTAACGGTCATGTTAGTAAATAATAACAGGGATAGTCAATTGATTCAATAGGGTGGTATTAACCAATCTAGTGGACCTGTGTGGTACTGACAAGCCTGTGTGGCACCGACAAGCCTGTGTGGCACCGACAAGCCTGTGTGGCACCGACAAGCCTGTGTGGCACCGACAAGCCTGTGTGGCACCGACAAGCCTGTGTGGCACCGACAAGCCTGTGTGGCACCGACAAGCCTGTGTGGCACCGACAAGCCTGTGTGGCACCGACAAGCCTGTGTGGCACCGACAAGCCTGTGTGGCACCGACAAGCCTGTGTGGCACCGACAAGCCTGTGTGGCACTGTAAGCCTGTGTGGCGTGACAAGCCTGTGTGGCGTAACAAGCCTGTGTGGCATTAACGAGCCTTTGTGGCATATGAAGCCTGTGTGGCATTAACGAGCCTTTGTGGCATTTACAAGCCTGTGTGGCATTGTGTGGCCTGTGTGGCAGCGGCCTGTGTGGCATATATTAGCCTGGGTGGCATGAACGAGCCTTTGTGGCATTTACAAGCCTGTGTGGCATTGTGTGGCCTGCGTGGCAGCGGCCTGTGTGGCATTTACAAGCCTGGGTGGCATGAACGAGCCTTTGTGGCATTTACAAGCCTGTGTGGCATTGTGTGGCCTGTGTGGCAGCGGCCTGTGTGGCATTTACAAGCCTGTGTGGCATTGAGTGACCTGTGTGGCATTGAGCGGCCTGTGTGGCATTTACAAGCCTGTGTGGCATTGAACGGACTGTGTGGCATTGAATGGCCTGTGTGGCAGTGAACGGCCTGTGTGGCATTTACAAGCCGGTGTGGCATTGAGTGGCCTGTGTGGCATTTACATGCCTGTGTGGCATTGACGAGCCTGTGTGGCATATGAAGCTTGAGTGGCATTTGCAAGCCTGTGTGGCATTGAGTGGCCTGTGTGGCATTTACATGCCTGTGTGGCATTGACGAGCCTGTGTGGCATATGAAGCCTGTATGGCATTTACATGCCTGTGTGGCATTGACGAGCCTGTGTGGCATATGAAACCTGTGTAGCATTTACATGCCTGTGTGGCATTGATGAGCCTGTGTGGCATTTACATGCTTGTGTGGCATTGATGAGCCTGTGTGGCATTGATGAGCCTGAGTGGCATTGATGAGCCTGAGTGGCATTGATGAGCCTGTGTGGCATTGATGAGCCTGTGCGGCATTGATGAGCCTGTGTGGCATTGATGAGCCTGTGTGGCATTTATGAGCCTGTGTGGCATTGATGAGCCTGCGTGGCATTGATGAGCCTGTGTGGCATTAATGAGCCTGTGTGGCATTGCTGAGCCTGTGTGGCACTGATGAGCCTGTGTGGCATTTACGAGCCTGTTTGACATTTACTAGCCTGTTTGACATTGACAAGCCTGTTTCACATTGACATGACTGTGTGATTGGTGTACAAATTGATCTAAGGGGTAAAATGAATTTAGTCGAATGTTAGTCAGGGTGACCGAGTGGCGTATGGTATAAACCATTGTCTATTATTCAGTCATAAATGCTAAGTGTACGGGAAATAGATTTACACACGAGGACGTGTGACTATGCAGGGTGGCCGTGACGAAGCGTGGATTTAATTAGTAGTCAAAATCCAATTTAAAATGGTAATCAATAATGGAAACATGTTTTAATCATTTGAGAGCGGGTAATTCAGTAGCCCGAATGGAGTTTTTTCGTTGAACATTTGACAGTGGTTTGACAGCGGTAGAAACGCGCGCGTGCTTGGCGCGATATGTTGAGACGGAAGGAAGCTGTGGTGTTCGCGAACTAATCCATTGGCTCTTAAACTGGTTTTAAATCACAGTAATTTAGTGGCAAGTGTGTTCACATAAACCTAAGTGATTAGTTGACGTAGCGGAGTGTGTCCATTTCCGAATATTTCCTTGATATATGCGCCCAAATAGTAACAATGATTGAGACCGGTCGGCTAAGCTATTTGTCACACTTCATCATATGCATTATTGTAAATGGTTGCCCAATATACCCCATTAAAAATCAACTTTTGTGCATGTATTTTGTGCATTGTAAATGTCTTGTACAGTAGTCTGTATCATCTAATTTAAAGCGTCAGATATATCGATACACATATTTGTGCCTATATGTGTTGCGATATACAGGGTGGCCCAAACCTTGAAGTCATAAGTTTTTTTTTAGATTCCTCACGTCGTGGGCTATCAGAATATACCCCATGTATGTTAGCCGATTTTTTGTAGTTTTCGAGTTATTAATTTTTTAAGGTTTTTTTTCAATAATTCTTCGGGTGTGCACTTCAAGTCATGTAACTTTTTTTTGGTAGGTTATTTTTGCGTGTTTTTTTTTATGATATTATCCTTATTAATTTTACTTTCTCCCATAAAATATTCAGCTTCCTAACTTTTAGTTAAGTTACACAAAACAACATCAAAAGTGAAAGTTTTGTGTTCAAGTAAGTCGCAGTTAAATTTTCTCACTAGATTTAAAATTTAAAAAACGGGTTTCAATGAATTTATGTAATTTTAAAAACTTCACGAGACTCTAAGCTTTTAAGAAAATACAAATTTTAAATTTTAAATCTAGTGCGAAAATTTAACTGCGACTTACTTGAACACAAAACTTTCACTTCTGATGTTGTTTTGTGTAACTTAACTAAAAGTTAGGAAGCTGAAGACCCGAAGAATTATTGAAAAAAAAAACCTTAAAAAATTAATAACTCGAAAACTACAAAAAATCGGCTAACATACATGGGGTATATTCTGATAGCCCACGACGTGAGGAATCTAAAAAAAAATTATGACTTCAAGGTTTGGGCCACCCTGTATATGGCGCTTACGCTTTACAAATATATACGTTTACTATATTTAGTGCAAATTAAGAATCTTTTACTTCCCCTTTTCCAAGTAGTGTCAAATAAGTTCTAAGTTTTGTGACATAAACAAAATAAAAGGAGCTTTTAGGTTAGACAAGTATTTAGGTCAATCAATTTTTCTTTGTCAACAAAATTTCACCTTCTCCGACTAAAATTTAAATGAAATCTTTATTCATATATTTTTTTAATAAAGTGTACGCTTATTTACAAGCCAGATAATAAAGCTACGCAATGCAAATATTTTTTTATTTTAATTTGTTTATTATAACTTGTTTATAAGCAGTGACCCAGCGGACATAGCTGTCCCCCACTTTTGTATGAAAATAAGGGTTCGTCCGCTGGGTCACCCTATTTATTTAACAAAAACGACTTTTATTTTTACTTTTACCTAATCTATCTCTAGATGTAAGATCTTGATACTAGGCAGACGCCAAGTATCAAGACTAATTAATCATCTTTCTTGTGATGTTGCCATATGATTGTTTTTAAATGCATCCTTTTTTGACTTCTGCAAACTTAGCGTAGTCGGACTCTATCATTCATTGTTACAAAAAAATTAAAACGAATAAAATAGTTTTACTGTAGTTTGAATGATTAATCCGTTAGATTAAGGAGGAGAAGAATGATTGATTCGTTAGGAGAACATAGTAGTGTATATTTTGTACGAGTACCCATATTAAAGAACATGCTTTTTGTAAAAGTTTTATTTTTAACGGTAATATAAAGTCGTCAACGTACCATTTGAACAGACCACGCAACATGGCCTTTACTTCGAAAAATGCAAATTTAAGGTCTCAGATCGCAAGTATTTGACGCCCGAGCCGAAGTCAAGGGCGATAATATGCGATCTGAGGCTTTCTTTATTACCTCCCGTGATAAGTACAAAATTTTACGTCTCCCCCAGGCCAGGAAGTGGGATATTCCGCACGCGTAGCGTAGTCATTAACTTTGCAGTTTCAAAAGTAATATATGTCGACGTCAGGGGGCAGGAGTCGTCAGGATGTCCCTCTAATTGCCAATAATCCGCAGTCGAGTGTCGGTTTCCATCGGTTGGAGCTCGATAGTACCACCAACTAATCATATTAAACGAAGAAATGCAGTGAGGTTGGTTGCGGGACGTGTTCCTTCGCCCAAAATGCTCAGATCAACCATCACTGACTCCAATTCCTTGTTCAGCACAATTCACCAATTTTCTGACATGCCAGACAATAACAAAACGTGCTAGAAGTCCGTCAGTTTTGAATAAACGTCATTGTACCGCAACCAAAGACACTCAAGCATAAACAAACTTGACATTCCTTCGTGGGGAGAACTCCACACTACGACATATATAATAATAAAGCAAATAAATATAATCATATAATTTCTAGAATATTAACAGTTAATAATAAATGTTGTATGAATAATGAACAACTGGGTCCTAAAAAATGATACACTATTCGGCTCGATACAACAAATACATGCAAAGCGTTAATGCACAGCAATTAAACAATACTGCCCGGGGTCATTAACTATGGAAAAATCTTAACATCGCGATGCAGCTTCTAGTATGGAGATTTCACAGACGTAACAATGCCATCAACCGGAATATTGCGCAGACTAAATTTATATAGAGAACTGAACTAAATTTTATATACATTAAACAACCCGCACAGGCTATAGCTCCGATAAAGTAAAGTAGAATTTTAATATTGAAAATTTATTCAAAAAAACACAGTATAAAAGAGCATACATACCTTACAAGTCCACTACGCAGGCTTCGTCCGTAAACAAAATTTGTATCCACCACAGGTTTCGTCAATATGGAGAACAGAACATTATTCACAACATGCTTCGTCAAGCAATTACAAAATAGTACATTGTGTATCTAGGGCGGTAAGTAAGGAATTACAAACGAGTGTTTGTTATAAGCCCGAGGTGAAACCGAGAGCTTTAATAACACGAGTTTGCAATTCCTTTACCGCCCATGGCACACACAATGTTTTTCATCACACTTGTGAGGAAATCTAATTAAAATAACCTTACTTAACCTAAATAAAATTGTAAAACAGACAGTGACATTAGTGACATATATCCATAGACAATGCGAATGTCAAGTCACGTTCGGAAACCATAGCGGTAAAGACCTAAAACGGTTGATTTTATTTTTGCAAAATACTGAAATACACTATTTAAACATTTAATTAATGTTACTGAAATATGTGTTTTCATGTATTTGCAATAACAGTTATCTTTAAATAAATATTTCCGTGATAAAAGTTAGTTGGCGTTTCTTTTGAACATGACAAATAAACGTAAAACAGAACCAGCGTTTCAAATTTAAATAGAAAACCATAACGCCCTAGGGCGTAATAGGTCATTTACGGCACGCAGAACCTAACTAGAACAGAACGCAACACGCTTCGTCACAACAAATAAATAAATAAACACATAGCACCACACCTAGCGCCTTGTCTGATACGTACCCGGCTCAAACGTCCCCAGGATACCCGCCGCGTTCCCACGCTGGATATCCAAAAAGATGCGCTGAACTACGTACGAACCAGACCTTGGATCACAACCACGCTCACGCAAGCATTTAATAAGTTTCACCGAAAAAATTCATAAAACTTGCACAAGCGGGAAAATTCACATCATTGGTTGACAATACGAAGACATTGACAGTTAGGTCGCAAAATGCAGAAAAACAGTTGACTCTTGTTAACAGTTGTTAAACCCCGAAATAAAATGTTTACTGGTTCATTCAGTGTGGTGTATCTCTATGGCTCGTTGCCATGGTAGTTTGTTATAATCCTACTGTAGAAATGTCTATCAGTATGCAATATTTTTTAGCTGAATAAAGCCAAGTTTACTGATGGTTTCTCATTGTATTGTATCAATTTATTCAGCTAAAAGTTGATTCAAGAAATGTCCGAAGGAAAAATAACCGAAAAGGCAAGTACGAGTTCTGTAATAAATATGTCACGCTATCTTCGCCCTGAGCGATTCGATGAAGAACCCAGCGCCACTGCCGCTGACTTGAAGTGGGCGCATTGGCATTCTACCTTTAAAAATTTCTTGTCTGAAGAATGCACCACGGATACAACAGACTCGATGAAGCTGAAGCTTTTAATAAATCATCTTTCTCCTACAATATTTTCGTACATACGAGCTAGCAAAACATACGACGATGCTATTAATGTCTTGGAAAAGGTATATATAAAGCCTAAAAATGAAATACTCGCTAGACATTTGATGTCCACACGTAAGCAGAGAACCGGTGAAACCGTGAAGGAGTATATTCAAGCCTTGAAACTTCTTGCCCTCGAATGTCACTTCACGCAAGTTACTGCGGAAGAGCACCAAAACGAATCAATGCGTGGAGCGTTCATCGCCGGCATCAGCTCACAGAAGATAAGGGAAAGGCTATTAGAGAAACTAAATCTGAGCTTAGACGAAGCCGTCAACCTGGCAATTTCTCTTGAAGACGCAGAGACAAATACGCACGCATTTAGCAATGCTAGCTCATCGCTCAACCTCAATTCCGTACCTGAATCTGAGAATAACGTCGCAGCTTCCACGCCCACTTTTCACACGAATTCGAAGAGACGTTGCTTTTTTTGCGGTGGAAATGTGCACCAGCGGATAAAGTGCCCTGCAGTAAATGAAAACTGTCAGATTTGCTCAAAAAAGGGTCACTTTGCAAACGTATGCAGATCCACAAAGAGCCAACGCTATAACCAATAATGATGCCCAACCTGACGGCGAACTGTCTGCGATATCTGCCGCCTCCCCAAGCAGCTTAAAAAAGGCCACCTCACCTATAACAATTAACGGATTCAAAGCAGAGGGCTTAATAGATACGGGGAGTTCTGTAAGCTTTATTGACAGGAGTCTAGCAGAAATACTAAAATTGAAGATAAAACCTAGCCGTCAAACTATCACGTTGGCGTCTCTCAGCCACGTCTCTTACGTTCAAGGCATCTGTTACGTCAATATTCAACTTAACAAGCATCAGTACAAACATCGACCACTTCTAATTGTCAACAATCTTTGCGCAGACGCTATTATCGGCCACGATATTCTTAAAAACCACTCCTCATTGGAACTCGAGTTTGGCGGCTCCCAACAACCATTAAGAATCTGTAATGTCATGGAAGCATCAGTTCCGCCAGCGTCCCTGTTTACCAATCTATCACCTCACACGAAACCCATAGCAGTCCGGACAAGACAACATAGCGCCGATGACGAACGTTTTATAAGCACAGAAGTCTCCAAGCTGCTCGAAGACGGCATCATCGAACCCAGTATCTCACCCTGGCGCGCACAAGTCCTGATCGCGGGTGGAGGTCTACACAAGAAGAGGATGGTAATCGATTACTCTCAAACTATTAACAAATATACCGAACTGGACGCCTACCCATTACCGAAGATAGAAACGATCGTTTCAAAAGCGGCCCAATACAAACATTTCAGTCAAATCGACTTAAAAAGTGCGTACCATCAAGTACCTATTCTTCCGAAGGAGCGCATTTATACCGCTTTTGAAGCAAATGGGAAGCTATTTCAATTTACACGGATTCCGTTTGGGGTCACGAACGGAGTAGCGGCGTTCCAGCGAACCTTAAACTATATCATAGAAAAGGAAAACTTAAGCGGTGTATTTGCCTACCTGGATGACGTCACCGTATGTGGAAAAACGAAACATGATCACGACATCAATTTATCTAAGTTTAAGGAGGCCGCTACCAAATACAATCTAACTCTAAATGAAAACAAGTGCATATTTGATAAAGAAACAATCAGCCTTCTCGGTTATACAATAACAAACAATACGGTTCGACCAGATGAGAACCGCCTTAAACCGCTACTTGATTTACCAACACCTGAAAACTCTGCTGCACTAAAACGAGCGCTAGGACTCTTTGCGCATTATTCAAGGTGGATACAAAACTTTTCTGAAAGAATTAAACCGCTGCTGTCCATAAATACATTTCCGCTCTCTGAAAATGCAACCACTGCGTATAACGAAATCAAAACAGATATTGCAAAAGCTTCCCTATCTGCTATCAATGAAAACGCCATGCTGACAGTAGAAACCGATGCTTCGGAAAATGCCCTCGCCGCTTCACTCTCTCAAGACGGACAGCCAGTAGCTTTCTTCTCGAGATCGTTAACCGACTCTGAAAGGCGGCAGTCTTCGATAGAAAAGGAAGCGGCCGCGATAGTTGAAGCACTACGCAAGTGGCGCCACTTTTTAATCGGAAGGCATTTCTTGCTAATAACAGACCAACAGTCCGTTGCATTTATGTTTAATCAAATTCACTCCAGCAAAATTAAGAATGAGAAAATTGAACGCTGGAGGCTAGAGATGTCTTGTTTTAAGTACGACATAATTTATCGCCCGGGCAAGGAAAACAAAGTCGCCGACGCATTGACCAGGGTATGTGCGCACATGGACGTCGACAATCTAAAAACATTACACGATAATCTCTGTCATCCAGGAATCGTCCGCATGAATCACTGGGTACGATCGAAAAACCTTCCCTATTCAATTAATGACATCCGACAAATGACGGCCAACTGTCGAGTTTGCGCTGAAATCAAACCCCGATATGCTAAATTAGACGGACAACTGATCAAGGCAACGGCTCCCTTAGAGCGACTCAATATCGATTTTAAGGGGCCACTTCCGTCAAAATCTCGAAATAAATATATACTTACTGTGATTGACGAGTACAGCCGCTTTCCCTTTGCTTTTCCTTGCAAAGACATGACGTCAAGCACCGTGATTGACTGTCTAAATAAAATTTTCTATGTATTCGGCACTCCTATGTACATCCATTCGGACCGAGGAACCTCATTTATGTCACAAGAAGTTACTCAATATCTCGTATCTCTTGGGATAGCTTGCAGTCGGACTACCCCATATAACCCGCAAGGTAACGGCCAGGTCGAACGTCTAAACGGTACCTTGTGGCGAGCGATTCAACTAAGACTAAAATCCAAAGGTTTAGATGTAACAGACTGGGAAAACGTTTTATCCCTGGCCTTACACTCGATACGGTCCTTGCTGTGCACGGCTACGAACACGACACCCCATGAGCGAATGTTCAGTCACCCTCGAAGGAGTCCAAACGGGGTATCACTGCCTGCTTGGCTTACTACTCCAGGGCCTATATTAATAAAACGAAATGTGCGTCGTTCTAAATTTGACCCGATCGTGGAGGAAGGCCATCTCCTACAAAGTAACCCGAACTACTCTCACGTCAGATACTCTGATGGAAGAGAAGGTACAATATCCAACCGACAATTAGCACCGATCCCCTCTGACGATGAATATCATTCGATATCCTCTGATGATAACGATGATGCGCCCGAGGCCGTGGTCCAACAACAGTTTGTGCCAGGGAACGACATCGAGCCAGTAGCGGCAGAGGAACCAAGGCCAATAAGTCCTCAACTCGATGTGCGGCGCTCTACTCGCACCAGGCGTCCGCCGGCCTACCTGCAGGACTACCATCAGACATTTTAGGAGGGGTGAATGTGGTGTATCTCTATGGCTCGTTGCCATGGTAGTTTGTTATAATCCTACTGTAGAAATGTCTATCAGTATGCAATATTTTTTAGCTGAATAAAGCCAAGTTTACTGATGGTTTCTCATTGTATTGTATCATTCAGCTATTTTAATTATTTGTTTCCGGGAAATTCGTAAAACACCGTGTTTTTACGTTTAACGTTGTTCGAACTATGATATTATTCTGCCCACGCATTGGGATTTCAATGCACATCGATTCAATTCAATAATTTCGTGAGCCCTGGACAATAGTTTTGATTTAATCGCATTAATGGACATATTGTACTAGTATAAAGCCATGGCGTATGAAATGAAATTAAATGGGTTTATTTGCCAAATATGGGTTACATAAGTAGGATGGGTATTATGTAGAAAAAGTCCACCATACTCTACTTAGATAAGCATGCAAATATAAAATCTAAATTTTGATGCTCAAAGAGTCGGATTATAATTTGTAAGTAGCTGCCTATAGGATTTTGAAATTAATGTGGTTTTAAGGATATTTATATTTAGGTCCCCACATAAGACAATACCTTTATTTTTATACTTTTTCGTGATAGAGTCTAGTAACTCGTCCAGTCATTCTAGAATAGTACATTACTGCAGAGGCCGGGAAGTAAGGAATTGCCGGCCGAGTACATATAGCTGGCCGAGCGAAGCGAGGCCAGATAGTTACGAGGCCGGCAACCCCATTTCCCGCCGAGGTATGTATAGTGCTTTTCTCAAACATGCAATGAAATAAATAAACTTACTATAATAACCTTACTTAATATTTTATAACACAAACAAACTAGCTGTCAGAAAGTGACATTAGTGACATTATATCCATAGACAATGCAAATTCGGTCAAGCTGTTTCAGTTCACATTTTTACCGCGAATATTTAGATGAAATATTTTAAAAGTGTATTTTTGTGATTTAGTTTGCAATTTATAATAATTGAAAATTGTTTATAATGTGTTATTTGTTATGTTCATGTCAATTTTAAATAAATAAAACTGCAAAATATAGCAAAAATCGTTTTTTGTTTTTTTAATGGCTGAATGCCGTGATGCTGGGGCCCTAATAAACGTGGAATGGAAATTAAAAAAAAAATACATTGCCGGCCTAGGCCGGCAATGTAAGTATGAAATTCCATTCCGTGCCAAGTGTCAAGCCGCATAGGAAGCGAGGTACTTTGTGGCCTATTTTTAGGCACGTAATATCAACATTTCATGCCATGTTTGAGAAAAGATATTTTCGTTGGACTGTGTAGACAAATAATTATGGTGTGCATTGCACAACATTCAAAATAATTTTCAAGAGCCATATCGCTAAGATCTAGTTCTATACAATCAATCCAGGAGCGAACCAAAATAAAAACACTACCCATTCTTATGAGCAACGAGCTTAAAGTTTGGCAATGTAGGTTGGTTTCAAGGCCTGCAGGAATGAATGTTTCTGATAGGCACATTACATTTATATTTATACATTTTTCTCTGAATTCAGAAAGCATTAATTCTAGGGCATCAATTTTGTTGAAGGCTCCGGCTATGTTTTGGTGCAGGACTCCGACAGTGTTAAAAAAATCCTATTGTTGCGTTGGTCATTAGCGGAGTCAGGCACGGTGGGGCGGTTGCTGGAGCTACACGTAGGTTTTAGGTTAGGTTAGTCACTGGTGCAGTTTGCATCAAAGGTAGGACGGCGTCAGGCGCTGTCACCATTGAACAACCACCAGTGTTGGTGATGTTTCCGTGTGATGTTCAGGACTTGCCGTGGTAGGATCACCGGTTGTTTTGGGAGCCGTCTTCATGTCCATTTCTGAGGTTGTGGTGCATTTTGCGTTTCCTGGTCAGGAGTTATCACGGGAAAGTTATCTGGCGAGTTGAGGTCGTTGTTATTACAGAAACCGTGGCGTAGCTATCGGGGGGTATATGCTAACGAATTCTAATTCGCTTCGTTAATATCATACTCGGGGCATTCCACGGGAATGTCGGGCACGTGACGCCATTTTTTGCATACTTCTAACAAAGTTAGGAAGTACATTTTTGGGATGTCAATATGTTATAACTTGGTTTCTGAATTGATAATGTCATTTAGGACTTTTTATTTGTTTTTAAGGTAGCTGCCATAGCCGTCACGAGCCCGATAAAGTAGACGTTTTCGTGGAATGCCCCCGCAGTTCTCAATTAAGTTAGTACACCCATGGTGAGTAATTTTTTAAACTTACTTTATAATGATTTCTTGTGAAAATCCCCGTGTAACGAAATCGACGATTTTTCGTTGAACTTTGTTCTGCACAAAATAAAGTTTCGTCAACACTGTTGAAAATCACTGGTGTGAACATAAAAGTTTATATGCGTAGGTGTCGCTAGCGATAAGGTGGATATTTTGAAACTCGCCAAGGCAGCTAGAAATAATGGAAGTTTATAAAAGAAACCTTTCGTTTTTATGGTTCCGTACCTAACGATGCCAACTGGACCCTATCAGAGTAAACCACTTAAGAAAATGTAATTAATGATCTTCATCATCAGCCTATATTTGTCCCACTGCTGGGCACAGGCCTACTCTCATAGAGGAGAGTGAATGGGCTGTAGTCCCCAAGCGAATTGGGGACTTCACATCAGTGGCGTGGTGTTGAAGAAATCCTTTGGCAAGCCGGAGCAGGTTTGGCTTCAATTTTCTATAAGAGCACTAGAATTAAGTGCTGAACTGCCTAATATTAGGCAAGCCGATGGGACTCGAGTTCCATGGACGCCACGCCACTGCTTCACATACACTTTTGAATTTCTTCGTGAAGCAGGTTTCCTCACGATGAGCTTCCTGCACCGAAAAGCTAATGGTAAATATCTAATAATATTTCGTACATAAGTCAAAATGTAAGTAAATGCCATTCAGTTACGGGTAATTATTTTTTCACGTTTGCTCCAGATTAGGGCTGGCAATTCCGGGAATTTTTGTATGGCCAATACCGTGATCCCGGATAATGTGATACCGAGAAGCTACACCAGATAAAGATTATTTATTATTTTTTCTTTTCGATTATTAATCGCTTGGTTCTCTATGCAAAACAAATTGGAGGTTAATCCACTTTTATCTACATCCATATCATCTTCTTGGGGTGACATCTTCTATCGAAGGTCAACATTAAGGCAACATATACCTGTCGACACAGCACACCTGAACAGCGAACGGTGCTTACTGTACCACTGGCGCAATTTCTTAAGCCAAGATGTTCGTCTTCTCCCAACATTGCGTTTTCCTTGTATCTTGCCTTGAATAATTCGCTGTAACAGCTCATATTTACAACAGCTCAAAATATGCCCGAGATAAGTATTCCAACTTTCTTGTCTTGACAGCTAGCAGTTTCCTCATTTTTTGTTCCTTATTTTGTCTCTCCAGGATATCCTTATCATTCTTCTGTACACCCACATTTCGACAGCTTCAACCTTTCTTTTCCATATCACAAATCCTCTTAAGTTCATAAACAATGCATAATGTTTGACCACCATAATTGCAACCAATAAAGTAACATCAGTGTGTTATCTGTGACTGTTATTATTACAGACGATCTCAATATTAATATGGATATGACTGGTATAATTTATTATATTTTCTACACACAAAAATAATATAGCTTATCGGAACAAAAAAGTAAAAACCTTTTTGGAAGCTTTTGTAAATATTGGCCAAAAATTATGGTCATAATAAATAAAACCATCGTTTTTTAATTTTCGAAATACATAGTTTATTTTTTAAGTTCTTCTGCACAATGCACAGTAAAATTTAAGACTTATATAATCAACATGACATGTATTTAACAAATTGCACTAGCCATATTAATATTGAGATCGCTACTTCAAATCTGGTTTCTAGTTATTATAATGTATCAAAAATCATAATATTTTCAAAATCGTTAATATAATGGAAATGCAGTCGGCGATGGTGGCGCTGCAATGGCGGTGCAAATAAAACTGTGAAAAGGACCAAACAGTACCTGATCTCTCATACGTCTTTGGAAATGAAGTAGTTTACATACTTTGGCACATTTTCTTTAGTAATATTTTTAGTATCATCTGCAAGGACAGTTTTTGTCTGACGCGTAAAAATAAATTTAAATATTACAGGAATTCTTTGTATCAAAACAAAACGGCGTTTTTAGGGTTCCGTACCAAAATGGTAAAAAAGGAACCCTTATGGTGCGACTCTGTCTGTCTGTCTGTCTGTCTCTCTATCCGTCTGTCACAGCAAGATATCTCAGGATCTACTGATGCTATCGACTTGAAATTTGGAATAGTGTTAAGAACCGCTAACCCGAGCATATGGGATGTAAAAAAAATCTTGTAACTTTTTTACTTTTTTTTTAAAGGGGTCCGTAATGAGACTTTGAAAATTGAAAGTAGGGCTATTATATCAAGTGGGGTATCAAATGAAAGGGCTTGATTTATAGATTAAAACACTATTTTTGTATTTTTTTTTAAATAATTAGTTTTTGATTTATGGCGAAAAACGTTAAAAAAAATACCATTCCCCCCTATTATCTTCGAAGTTACTGAACAGAAAAATCTGTAATAATTACCAATTATTAATGTCGTCCTATATATTACAGGAAAAATATAACGGTTTTCCTAACTTGAACCGTTTTTGAGAAATTTGCAAAAATCTTAACACATACTTATTTGCTCCTACTAAACTAATCGCCATATAGTTTTTCTTGAACTATTCATGTATCTACTTATGTGTTTGTACGGAACCCTCGGTGCGCGAGTTCGACTCGCACTTGGCCGGTTTTTGGGATAAAGTTTCTATAAATGTAGGCGTATTTTCCGTTCTATTTATAGATAACTAGCTAGGTATTTGATCTGAGAATAAAGACGGAATCAGATTACAAATTGTTTACGTTCTGAAGTGAACGAACTTTAGGTACTCGCCCCACCGCCGGAGAGTAAGCGAGTAAAATCGGGCGAGTAGCATTACATTGCGCTGTACTTTGTCGACCCGCAATTAACCGCGAATCATTCTAATTTTGTTATGTATTGTAACGGAATTGGCGATCGGAGTTGAGGCCACGCACACAATAACACTGTCATGTAATGACAGCGGGATTTTGAAATTACTGTTCTTTTTTCGTAGGTACCGATAGCAGGTTCAACAGTAAATTGCAAGATAGACCAAAAAGTTTGTTTAAACTTTAGCCTTGTGTTTATTTACTCACTCATTCATTTCATTCATTCACTTTTTGCAATGAGTACTTCATGTAGCTGTGTGTGTAATCATTCACCTCAACTCTCGTGAAACTACCTATAGCATTGATGGTGTTTCGATTTGTTAATCTTGTGTTTATGCTAGACCTTACGGCTGATTATTACTGTGATGTTGCATACATACTTATAATACCAAAAGTAATTTTTTTATACCAGTGAGGTCGTAGAAAAGACAATTAAACAGTATTTCCATTAAATCGTTTTCTTTTCCAAAAATGGCCGCCGAATTCCGGTATTGAGTCTCAATTCCGGTACTGCATGCCCTAATCACTGGCTAAGACAGGGGTTCCCAATTTTTTTTAGCCCGTGGCGCACTTACAAGTTTAGTACTTCGTCACGGCGCCCTACCCTAGTTCGCTCAAAATAGGTATTGTTGCTTAATAAGGTACTCGCGAATATTTGTGGTTTTAGATAATGATAGAGGATCGATTCACGGCGCTCCTACAGGTACCCGCGAATATTTGCGGTTTTCGATAATGATAGAGGCGCCCCTCTTTACTTTCTACGGCGCCCCAGGGCGCTGTGGCGCACACTTTAGGGGGGTTTAAGACCCTGGAGGGGAAAAATTTGGTACTAGTAACCGCGCGGCCAAATCGAGGAGTGAACCACTACTGGTAACAGATACCGTAAAGTCGGAGTGCTGTGACCAAATGTAGGGTAACTTTACCCACCTTGTAAATCACATATATCAAATCTATGAGGTCTGATAATTTAAATGCCATAACAAAACCTGAATCGAGTTAATAATGGCCAAATTTACCCCACAGGGCGAATGTACCCCGACCTTACGGTATCTAGATAATATCTAGATACCGTATTCATTTATTATTGTATCTTTAAAATGCTGTACACCATAGTTTATTCACACCATCTCCCGACAAAATGCTGTAAATGACAAAAACTGGTCAAAAGTTAAAGGTTAGTTTAAGGAAAGCAAAAATGCTGTACGTGATGACGGAGAACTAATTGCGGAAACTATTTTGCTGTAAACCACAACGCAGTTGAAAACACGGGATTTTATGCGGCGTTTCTTCATTCCGTGATTACAAATTTAGGTGAAAAAAAATATGCTGTATACATTTTATTTATCATCACAGACAAATAATAACTATACCAGCCGACGCAGAAAAAAAATTTAATAAGACTAAGCAAAAAAAGCATTTATGCCACACCTGGCCATAAAGTGGCTTTTTCCGCACGCAGTGCGTACGGAAAAAGCCGCTTTCTGGCCAAGTGTAGACATAAAATGAGGTACACAACACGGGAGGTAAATAAAGAAAGCCCTCGATCGCATATTTACGTCCCTCGCTTGTAGCTCGGGCCGCAAACTTCTGCGATCTCGGCCTTTCTTTGTATTACCACCCTAGTTGTGTAATGTACTATTTCGATGGTGGTGCGGGTTACAGCATTATTGCTTTCCAGCGACGATATCCTCAACTCGTTTCGCCGTGGTCGAACAATACGGGCAAACTGTCAGAGGCAGCGTTCATTCGTAATTTATAAGTTCTGCCGCTATATTTTTAATACGTTTTTTATTGAAATAAATCAATACATTGCAGGTTTCGAGTTTACTGCATTCATTTGAGAATTGCAGATATTGGTTTTACGCAAAATGATGATGACTAAAAGGGGAACATTTTTAATGACAGTAGGTGTCAACCAGCTTTTAGGAAACGTAGGGTGCATGTACTAAGTAAAGATTTTCTAAAATTAGACCTCATCAGGGTTGAAACGGGGAACGAAATTTAGTGTGAAATAGGCATATAATTTTTCAATTTTCGCTTTAAATAAAATATTTTAAAAAGTGGTATTTGTGCAGTATACCAATAGGTAAATAAGAAAAAAGTGTGGTCCTTAAAATGTGACGTTTGGCAAAAAATATAAATTAGTTTATCGAACTGCGTAAATTCAGTCGACCGAAATTATTTTTTCAGTGAAAAATGGCTACATCACGCTATGAACGCAGCTAAGCGCAAAATATACCGATCAATGGAGCTCTTTGCCTTTGACAATAAGTGCCCTGCCTCACCGGGACGCCATAACGACGTCGCCAACTGTCGTAGCCAGATAATTCGCATTGAAATGTATGACAGCGAGCGCACTTGGCCACGTTTGGCTACCATTTTTAGGGTTCCGTAGCCAAAATGGCTAAAAAGGAACCCTTATAATTTCGTCATGTCCGTCCGTCCGTCCGTCCGTCCGTATGTCACAGACATTTTACTCAAAAACTACAAGATCTATACTGATGAAATTTGGAATATAGATGTCTTGTAGATGCCGCAACTAAGTTTGGTAGTTAAATAATAAAAATAAAAAAATCTAGGGGGGGCAGTCCATATATGTAACAGAAGCTAAAAAAAATTTTTTTCACAAAATGTCAACGTGTGGTACGTAGTTCGACAGCTCTTTTGAAAACATTTTAAGGTTCTTAAGTAATGTTTTTGATTAAGTGAATACCTTTGGAAATAATCGCTCCGAAAGTTGTGAAAATTGTGTCCCCCCCCCCCCCCTCTATCTTCTAAACCGTGTGTCCGAAAAATATAAAAAAAATTGCAAAGATAACGCTCAATTAATACTTTCAACGAAAATTATTTTCAACAAGATCGGATTAACCGTTTTTGAATTATTGCCGATAAACTGCGCTTCTCAACAAAAGGACGTAATTGCTATGAAGATACGCTCTTTTGTTGTTGTACTTTTTTACATCGTATTTTTTATCTTATAGTTACGGCTGTGGAACCCTATACTGAGCATGGTCCGACATGCTCTTGGCCAGTTATTTTGTAAGGGATACGTAGCTACTTAGCTAGCGACGTCGCCATGGCGTCCTAGTGAGGCAGGGCTCTAAGTCTACCGTGTGAGAGTCAATTGAAGGGATGTTTACAAAAACCCGTTATATGTATTATTATCTTAATAACATACGTGGATGAATAGTCATAAGCGCCCTAAATAGATGAAAGAAGCCATAGCAGTGGCTCCAGTCACAGAATAACTAATATTACTACGTACAGAAGTTTCTCTTTCTAACAAAACTGACGTTCCGGTCCGACCACCGGACGGCACGCTCCGCATCCGATCGTATCTCTCCATCGCATAACGTGTGGTCTTTTTGGTCGCTAGCTAAGCCCCTTCGGTGGGGCAAAATTGGGTGCGGCGACTATATCCGTAAGTAATTCGCATCGTGTGTAGCGCTGCTCAATACGTCATCGTTCCCCGCCCCCCGCGCGAACCATGGGACTGTCGACGAAAATGCCAATCTATAGTGCCGCGCGGCGGAATGGTGGAGTAAGCCACTCCGGCTTCTGTCTCCGTTGACTGGGGTAAAACTTAGTCTGGTGGAACCATGTCGTTTGTTACCAATTTTCTTAATTCACTTCGGTTCAAGAAAGTTTCCAGCTGACTTGCTTGGAAACATATTAAGAAAACGTTTTTTATTTGCTTTGAATCGGGTTTTTCGGCCTCCTACCTAGGGCATGAAAGTCTTTAGGTAAATTACAATCATTACTAATTAAAAATATATGTAATCTATTTGTCTACCTCTAAATAATAAAATCATAACAAGGCTGTGTTGTTGTGTGTGGTCATTAAAGTTTTTTTTTCAAAAAAGTAGTTTGACCTAAATATCTATCCATATAATAAAATCGTAGAAATTTAATGTTTGTTCGCGCATCATGCATAAACTAGCGGACCGATTTTATTGAAATTTGGTATACAAATATGACCCCGCAGGATTATTAGGTCAAAATTTACCAAAGATGCAAAATGACTCCTATCTTCAAAACTTGGCTACGAAACTAATTTTACTGTATAAACTTATACGGTATATTTTACTATTATTTCACTGAGTTTTGCGATTAATTTAGTAAATTTCATTTTGAATATCGATTCAATCTGGCGGTATAGCAAGTTTGAAAACTAAACGCTGTCCTTAGTATTGTCTGTGGAAGACTACATTGAAAAAGTTGAAGTTGGCTTTCAGCGGGTGAGATTAGTTTATTTGATTTTAATGTCTATTTTTTTTCCTCGCAAATGCGATGAAAAACATCGTGTGTATCACGGGCAGTAAAGGGGATTACAAACTCGAGTCATTGAAAGCCCTCTGCTTTCAGCGCCGGACTTCTAAAAGACTCTCGTTAATGATCCCCTTTCTCTCACTCTCTTTCTCTGCCCTTAATGCACAATGTAATATTGATACAATACAATACAAATATATACTTTATTGCACCAGAAAAACACATTACAAGATTGAGTTGTGATTGTTGTCAAATACCCTATTACCGATTCTAAAATGAAATAAGATATACACGTTCAAGTGCTTAACTTGACGCTATCCCAGTAGTTGTCATTTTGGATATTAAGTCAAGAACAAGACATTGAAGTTTTTGTGGCACGAAGAAAATTGTCTTAGGGACTTCCCAACGATATTAATTTATCGATAAATTGAATATGCAATGTGCATACCTATCATACAGTATAAAGTACTATTATGCTACACAAGGTTATATAATTTACCAAAATTGGCTTTTGTTGCAAGGCACTCCTCAATGTATCAGTTTACTTTGTATGGAAATCGATTTGATAGCATTAAAAAAAGTGTTTGTGTAAGAAACAAGTTAATAATAAAATTTTAGTTGTTAAATTAAAATTGATGTTTATTAGAATTTTAAAATCCTTAAAAAGTAAGTATGCCTATGAATTACTTAAATTTCATATTATCATTATATAACATCGATAGGTAGTGATCAGCATTTCAATGATTCATATACATTTTATTGCACGTAAAACAATGCAAAACAATAATGGATATGTATATACAACCTGTGAGCATAGATAAAATGTAGGATGATTTGGCTGTTATTTGTGGCAGCATTTCAGTTAATTTCTATTTTATCCGGTGAACTTCTACTATGAAATGTCAATTCGAAATAAGTAAGTATTTGAAATAGTTATCGATTTTAACCCTTAACTTCGCAAAAAATACAGAAGGTCCACAATTCAAGTTTCGCCGGGATTCGACAGTAACGTGCGATAGGAGTTGGAAAAAAATACAAAAAGATGGCCAAAAGCCTCTAGTTAGTTAAATAAATAAATATAAATAAATATTAGGGGACAATCTTACACAAATCGAACTAGCCCCATAGTAAGCTCAATAAGGCTTGTGTTATGGATACTAGACGACGATATATTTAATAGATACAAATACTTAAATACATAGAAAACATCCATGACTCAGGAACAAATATTCCTGCTCATCACACAAATAAATGCTCTTACCGGGATTCGAACCCAGGACCTCCTGCTTCGTAGGCAGGGTCACTACCAACTAAGCTAAAGGGGTCGTCAACACACACATTTGACATTTTTGCCACAAAAACTTGTCTGGTTATTAGCAATAGAGATAACAGCGGGGTCTGACCTATTGGACACTAGGCCAAGTAAAGCATGGCTGTGATACTTTATGGTACGCGTGTAAATTTATACTTTTATTAAACTTGAAAGTTTTGCATGGCCAACTAATTTCCTAACTTGAAGCCAGACAAACCGAGGTCAAGTTTGTACAAGTTTTCTTGCCTAACTTGTCGAAGGTTACCCAGTAGATGAATATTTCAATACGCAACTTTGACACAATCTAACAACGAAATTAAACAAAGTTTTCTATCATATAAACGCGAACTTCATAAATTCGGGAGATTGGGAAACGAAGTTTTGCAACAAACTGGTTAGTGAAATGTCATAAATGCTTCCACGAGTAAAAACTTTACTATTCCATAACAAGTTGCGCAATTTTGTTTAGGTGGTGACTTTAGAAATGAGCCAGAAGGGTGAGCCTCCTTAATAGGTATTAGAATTACATGTACGTATTACTTTTTTATTGAGGAATCTATACACGAAGTCTCAAATCTCCTGCTTCAAATATACCCCTATATAAACTTTCAACCCCCTTTTAATCCCCTATGAATCCGAAAAATCCCTTCTTATTCCTAACCTAACTTACATACATTATACTACCAGCATACTGTGAAAATTTCAAGTTTCTTGCTTCAGTAGTTTTTGCTGGGTACGTCACGATGCCTATAAAAAAATGTTATAATATTAGATTAGTTGCAATAACGCTCATTTGATATAATTATTGAATCATATAAAAACACTTAACATACTCGTATTTACATAGAATTTTGAATTTGAATATGATATAATTATCATTTTTTATAATGATCATTTGATCTAATAACATTTAATATAAGATTATTTTAGTATTATGCATATTTCCTATAATAAACTTATGGTATAACGTTAATTTCATCTAAAATACAATTGGCTTAATCATTGTTGATAAAATGTATTAGAGACAGAGACAATATCACAAAACGAACTGCTGCCAGAAAAGTAGGTTAGGTTAGAACTGCGACCCCTACACAAGACGACCTGCTACCAGAAAAGTAGCTTAGGTTAGGTTAGAACTGCGACTCCTACACAAAATGAACTGCTGCCAGAAAAGTAACCTACTTTTCTGGCAGCAGTTCATTTTGTGTAGGAGTAAGAGAGTCACTAACATAAAATGGGATATCTCATAAGTTAATGCAGCTAGTTTATTGATTATAGGTAAAATAAATAATAACTTATTCGATTTTTTAGGGTTCCGTACCTAAAAGATGCCAACTGGACCTTATTACCAACCCTCCGCTGCCTGTCTGTCCGTCTGTCTGTGTGTCCGTCAATTTTTCTGTCACCTTTCTATTGCCACTATAATGATCAAATAATGACAACAAAATAAACCAGAAACTAAAGGGACCTTAGACCATAAAATTAAAAAGAAAACTATTTTTCTTAAAAAAGGGTCTCTAATCGTCTAAGCAAACGCAAGAACAAAAAAAATAAGATCCACGGAAGCCTAAAAAGCCTTTGTTATCCGTCCATTTGTGCATAAAAAGGCGACAAAATACCAGACCATCGGTACACCGTGTTAACCCTTTCATCGCTGAGCCAGTGAGGCGGCTGACCCGCTCACGCCGGCGATTCATCACGGCAAAGAAAAAAAAATACAGGTGAAATTCCTACTTTGATCGCCTTTTTTGCGCTTCAACACGTTTTACGAGAACGTTATTGAAGATTTTTTTTTAAATGCCACACTCTTTTCTTTCTCCCACAAAATATTAACATTTTGAATAATTTCTGCACAGAAACTACCTGTTTTTTTGGTTTTCCTTGTTTTAGCATTATTTTATTTTTTCGAAAGTATTGTTCGTGCAGGAACTCTATCCGCAGAATAGTTTTTTAAAGATAATATTAACTAATCACAATCAGAATAATATAAAATAAAAATAGCCTAACCTATGTTTGAATGACTTAAGATTTATTGAAATGTTTTTCGTGTAAGCTAGAGGACAGTAAATCGAATTAAAAAATCGTTCAAAAACAGGCAAAATTCTACGCAAAATATACAATAACCCGTATTTGCGTCATCCCACGTTCGACTAACTGTCCCGCGCCTTGGGCTAGACGAATAAAAAAAACTATTTAGTCCATCAGTTAGATTATTAAAAAATATTGTACACGTATTTTTTCTTTTGTTTGGCAAACAGAAAATGACGAGGATAGAGTGCTTAGAAGTTTCGAGTGACGTCACTCCTTGGCACAATTTTCACCTACGTCACAAGCCCCCACTCCAGAAGTTTGATGAGCTATAATTTTGTCGATTTTTAATATTTTGATAAACCAAAAATACGTGTCCCATATTTTTCCATAATCTAACTTACGGACTAAATAGAATATATATATTTTTAACCCAGTCGTTATCCCCATTATAATTAATCATCTTGATTCCACACCAGCCTAAGAAGATGTTAGATGCACCAACTAAGATGATATTGATTGTTAATCATAGTTCAATTAACTAGTTCTGATTTGATTCAACAAACATAGATGTATAAGGTAACTAAATAAACATTATCGAATCGTACAAAGAAGAAAATAATTATAGAAAAAAGGAATATTATTTGTTAAAATTATGAAGATTATAGATTATTGTTTTAATCACTAATGAACTTGCTGTTTTAATTAATCAGCTTTCGTTGACATGTTTAATATCTTGCTTGTTTTGTTTAATTTAACGCCAACTAAGAGAAAATCTCTTAGTTGGCTCAGATTTTTTAGAGTGTAGTGCTTACAAATTTAGCTAAGCATATTATATCATATCCAAACGCCAGAACAGAGAGATAAACGTTTAGTTACGCGTCGCAAAGACTTCTTTCAATTACCCGACTACGAGTAGTTAAGCACTCCGCTAATTATCAAGCCATGGCGCTACTTAATAAGCTTCCTGTTGAACTGAAGTCGCTGACAAAAAGTTCAATATTCAAAAATAAATTAACAGCTTTCTTGCTAGGGAAGTGTTACTACTCAATAGATGATTTTTTTAGCTCAAATTTTGATGCTTGATATGATAATTTGTAATGAATCGTATGTGGCTCGAATTCATTGAATGTATTTTATGAATCTAATGTAAGTATACCTAGTTATAATGTTTTTTTTAATTGGTTTTAAATGTATAATGTGTGTATTTCAAACACAACAACATTGTTTAGTGAATAGACTATGACTACAACATCTACGTTCTAGTCTCTTTCAGGGTGGGTCCTTCTTCGAGGATCGTATCCCTCTATCTACATTGGCGAATTGGCGCTCGGCATGTTTTGGCTGTTGTATAGAACATGGCAAATGTTACAGAATTGCCCAAAAAATATATGCTACTGAGGCATCTACATTAAAATCGCCAACATATTTGCGAACAGAGGAATAAGACTCGAAGAATCACCCAGGGTACGTTTTGAGGAGATCCCAGATTTTGATGGTCTGGTGGGTTCATGCCGTCCTAGATGAAATCCAAATAGAAATTTACGCAAAAGGCCCAGCAGTGGCCAAACATTTGCTGAGGAGAAGTGCGTAAAGTAATCGACGTGAAGTTAGCAACCGGCTAGCAGCCACGATAACCCAACCAAATCGTCACTACTTTGACAAAAACTTGTATCTAAAAACGTCGTAGAGAAAAATGTCAAAAGTTACATACAAACTTCATGTACACTTACTGCGTTTTTACGTGGAGTCAGTATCAGATACGTGTTTTTTAGGGTTCCGTACCCAAAGGGTTCCAACGGAACCCTATTACTAAGCCTTCGCTGTCCGTCTGTCATTGTATCTTTAGAACCGTAATAGGTAGAGACTTTAAATTTTCACAGAATGTGTATGCAAAAGGAAGAAAACTGAAAACTGTCTATCTGTCCGTCTGTCAAGGTCAAGGCCCTTTATCTCGGGAACGCGTAAAGGTATCGAGTTAAAATTTAAACCATATACTCAAATTTACGGTCTCTTGAAGCTGTGAAAAAATCAAACTTCAACGTTAACGTAAATACAAGATACGGCCGTTTATGCCGCAAAAAACGTAAATTTCGACACTCTCAAGGAAACCAAAATTCAAAGGGTGCTTATCGTTGACTTAGAACTATGTACTATAATTTGGCAAGTAATACCATCTTATACAACAAGTACCTATAGGGCAAAATCTGAAAACTGTAAATTTTTCATTAAATCATAAAAAAAATAGAGTTTACTAAGGGAATTAATATTTATAGGGTTACTTTAATATTCTCTTCTTCCTTGTCGGTATCACTCTTGACAGAGTGGTCGTGGTGATCACTTCAGGCGTGGTTGTGTAGTGGTGGTGGTTGTTTCAGGTGGGTGGTTGGTGGCAGGTAGTGGTGGTTGGTGGTGGCAGGTAGTGGTGGTTGGTGGTGGTTATGTACCTACAAATATGTACGGAACCCTCGGTGGGCAAGTCCGACTCGCAGATGTCCGATTTTTTTTCTTTAAATAAAACAAAACCAATCAAATAAGTAATGTTTTATCGATACAAGATATTATTTAGGTACCACTATTTTGCGCCCCACTTTGTCACGACAGAGCATTTGGACTGAAACGATAACAAAATTGGGACACTGCCGGCTAACCGCCCTAGCTATCGCTCACTGCCTACCCCGAAATGGGGACACGTTCGTAAAGTGGCGAAAAGCATACGAGTATACCGGGTGTTGCCTGTAACAGGAGCAAATAATTAAAACGTAGATCCTACTTATCAAATAATAAAACTCTCGTTCAACAACTTTTAAAAACGATCTTTAGGTTTTATCTTTTTCATACAAATGAAATAGTATTTTCAATATATGTTAACATCAATCTAATTGACGTCACTTGTCACGCTACAAACATAAAAACCATTGCAATACGACATTGCGGTTACAAATAATCTTTTTCTACTCGTCGACTTTAATCTTTCCATTAGGATCCCATAGACTAAACTATAAATGCTAACTTTTCAATGTTATTTAGTCTATGACACTCTCTACTCAACTATAATATTTTATTATAATATGCTTTAGACAACTATAATAATTTAGAAAATAGAACTTTCAAATTTAAAAAAGTGTATCCTTGTGTAAAAACCTCCTTTTAATGCAAATTCGATGATTAAATGCGTTTCAAAACGTAACACCTGTCAAATTTGCCTCTACTTAAACACGCTCCTGCCACGCGATTGGTGCAATTAGTCCTGTAATGAGCCAATCACAAACCGCTTTACAACCAATGCTGCCGCTCAATTGTTTTCGGCCTTTAAATAAAACTTTGAATGAATAGTTTTAGTGGAAGTACGGTGATTGTGATAGTTTATTTGTTTGCTTGATGTTGTATTAGTTGACTCATAGAAAAAGTATTGTATACAATAGTTATATAATTAGCTCTTAAAGTTCTCGTACCTTATATAGGCCACTCGGCAAGCCTCGTGGCCTAAACACGGTACTCGACTTTAAGAGCCTTCATTATGTTACGATTGTATAAAATACTATTAAAGTGTACTAAAAATTAAAACATATAAGTAATTTTTAAATGTCGCTGAACAAATGTTGTTCAGTTTGAGGAGTACAATCTACGTTTTAATTGTTTGCTCCTAGTACAGGCAACACCTGTTATTATAGCTCGGGTTACGGAATTTCTACAAAAGTACCTATCACCTACATATAATCACCTCCTTAAATATTGCAGGTGACTAAAACAACATCCTATATAGGACAGGCATACAGATTATCTATCTATATTATAACCTCTCTTTCTTTTATGAAGTATGTTAAAGCGAAATTTCAGGAAAAAATATTGAAAAGAGAAACGTACGTGTTTGTACATCGCACGCCGGACGGTCAACATCTCCAGCTGTCGGTGTCGAGTTCTGGGTTATTCTTCAGAAATATGTCTGCGACTTATTCCTCTGTCTCCATACATTTAGTATCAAAAAGGGCCAGAGGAATAAGGTGACCGCAGACATATTTCTGAAGAATAACCCTTTTGTATCTTTGGTGGTGGTTTCTTATATCTATTTGCATGTTTTTTATTTTGCACGTGAATGCAAGTAATTATATATAACGGGTTAACACTAATTGACACACGTTATCATATCGCGGATTAGCAAAGCAATATTTTGTTTTAATTAACATGGATTTCCGCAAAGTAACGCCGGATTCGATCAATTAAATATACGAGGCTATTTACGAAATAATTTTTTAAGAAACTTGCTTCTATTCTCGTATACTTGGAAACATTTAGATACATTCTTCATGTGCTAAAAATATATCCGCAAGTTCCAAATTTAGTACTAGGTAATACTTGACGTGTATCATAAATATCATAATAGTGCATTACATAACTAGGGTAATAATACAAAGAAAGGCCGAGATCGCAGAAGTTTGCGGCCCGAGTTGCAAGCGAGGGACGTAAATATGCGATCGAGGGCTTTCTTTATTACCTCCCGTGTTGCGTACATCATTTTATGTCTACACTTGACCAGAAAGCGACTTTTTTCGTACGCGCAGTGTGCGAAAAAAGTCACTTTATGGCTAGGTGTGGCATAAAATTAATTAAAGTCGTCCATTTTAATTTCAATGATGGCCGCAAATATAATACTCCCCAAAACAAAACCAGTTTGTCTTGATTATTATACAAAAATATAAATTATCAAAAGAACGATCTCAAATTTTTCGCTGTATCAGAATACAGCGAATTATTTGAAATAGGCACGAACGAAGCATCAACACTAACAATATCAGCATATTTCACTTTTACAAACAAGGTAATTAGGTTTATTACATTCTTCCAAAATATTTCTAAATTGCTTATAAACTTGCTCTATAAACCTTAACAGTTATTAAATACGTTCCAGATAAAAAATAACTAGAAAGAATTATTACGGAATATTCGTACTTGTGTATGACGTTGTTATAGTAACGTGCATTGTTAGAATTCATTCATCTCCGATTTACCTACGCCTAAGCAGCTTATAGTACTTACACGACAATCAACTCGTGGCTGGTTATAACTAATGACACTTACAACCTTTGCTCATATGCCACAGACAGTATTACCAAAGACAACTTAAATTCGGAAACCCTAATCAAAGGTACCTACAATTACCGACGCCTACAAATTCCTGCCAGAGCTAGTACGTGAGCGAAATCCCCCTCGCCGCGCTGTCGCGCACTCTTTCTAACGTATCAAAACAGGTATATGAGCGTCTCTTTCTAAAACACCCACTCGCATTGAGCTAAGTATACAACCCCGTTTTCAGCCCACATTTTCAGTCTAACCCCCGACGCAGCGGCATCCGCACGCTCCCTCGACAATAATTCAAGTAAAAAATCGACAATAATTCTCAAAATTGAATTTCGATCGCGCTCTTTAAAAATCGAATTCCGAGCAAGCGATGACCGCTTGACGTTCAATCGGGATTTTTCCGACGAGTATTTGTAGTTATTGAATACTTGACTATAATAATTGGCCAATTGATTGGTATTTGATTGTATTGTATTGTATTTGGATTGTAAACCGGAGTGCGGGTGACGGCAGCGAGCGATATCAGCGGGCACAACAGGTGAGTGGGCAACTCAGAATCTTTTTCAGAGATAATTTTTCAACAGCTAAATATATCTGTGCGTAAAAATAAATTGGGTGATATTCTACAACTAGGGTTGTTAGCGTTAATTTACTACCTACTGATTAATCGTAATAAAAAAGGTTTTTTCTTAATATCGCCATTTTCTTTAGGTAATTGACCATCGTGATTCCCATTGGGAAACTAAGGGTTTTATTCGTTTTTATCCGACTGCAAGGAGAACTATTCGATACACGCATTTTACTGCGATACGCCCGAAACAAGCTTAAGCAACTATGCATTTTAGACATATTTTTTTCGGATATCGGTCGGATAAAATGGCCACCACTAAAGTTCGGAAATCGTTTTCTATATTTACCACTGGACACTTAATATTTATTTAAGACACACCGGAGATCGAAAAGCGGCCGTCGCCATCGTTGCCATAACGGCAATAACCAACCTGCATCATTCACAACACGTCTCATTCCTTGTCTTCTTTACTATGTTTAACAATTTGAAGCTAGAGGTGCCTCTGCGAGATAAACGAATCTGATTTTTTTAAATCGTTTTTTGAATCTATTCCTATATATCCCTCCAAGAGCGATTTCGTCCCATCGACCTGCTAAACATGATACGGTGTATACTTATAATGATAACGTTTTTATGGGTTGGACATTGGGTTGGATGCGTATATCCAGCCGTGGATATTGTATATTGTTGTATTAAATATGTACTCTACTAGGACGTAGCAAAGGACAGGTGTTTTATTTTATTTTATTTATTTATTTTAAAAAGAAGCTCAGCATATATTTTACTAGGCCACTGTTGATTGATTATTATTAGTTGAGAAGGAAATATTATAACAACAGTAATGAATACACTGAAATATTGAAACTTTAGTGCCTAAATTGGTTAATATAAGTTTTTTATAGTAAAATATTATGAGAACGATTATATAATAAGTTATCTGCATTGCACTAAGATTAACTGGTAGAGAGTATGCCTTATGACATTAAGGTCACCCTTTGTTCGATAGTTGCCTTTTGTGTTTAAAACGTATGTATTAAAAGGCACATCAAATAACTACAAAAAGCTAATAAATGCTGATTGCCAGTTTATGCCACTGAGCTGTCCACAGTCCACCCAAAACATCGAATCTTTCAATACAGTGCTCCATCTTTCCCCGACGCGTGAACATGCAGGTTCAAATCCCGCCCGAGGCATTTTACTTTTCCGTACCTCAAAGGGAAAAACGAAGCCCTTATAAGATCACTTTGTTGTTCGTCTGTCTGTCTGTCTGTCCGTCTGTCAAGAGGCTTTATTATCTCGGGAACGCGTAGAGCAACGCGTAGTTGAAATTAAAATTATATACCGTAAGGTCGGGGTACTTTCGCCCTGGGGGGTAACTATGGCCATAGGGATTAACTTGATTCAGGTTTTATTATTGTAGTTAAATTACGGCACATTGCCATATGAGCGGTTTTAGCTGACCGTTTATGTTTTTTGTCAGACCTAACAGATTTGACATATGTGATTTACAAGGTGGGCAAAGTTACCCTACATTTGGCCAAAGTACCCCGACCTTACGGTATTTAAGTCTACGGTCCCTTGTAGCTGTTAAAAATCAAACAAATACGGCCGTTTATGCCTCAAAAAACGTAAATTTCGACACTCTCAAGGAAACCAACATTCAAAGGGTACATTATATTCAAAGTACTTTCCGTTGACCCACAACCTAAGAACTATAGAATTTGGCAAGTAATACCGTCTTATACTACAAGCATAGAGAGAAATCTGAAAACTATACATTTTTAATTAAATCATTAAATATTGACTTTACTAAGGGGATCAGAATTTATAGCGTACTTTATTATATGTACCTATAAATTTGAACGGAACCCTCGGTAGGTAAGTCCGACACGCACTTGTCCGGTTTTTCATTTAGTTAATCTGATATGCGTTTAGTTTTTTGAGGCGTTATTATTTTATATAAAAATTCAAGAATCGAAAATCTACACCCATCAAAAATCTGAATTTTATTTTGCGTGAAAATGGTACAATCTTTGTCAAGTTTTAAATGTAATAATTGTGTTCGACGTGCGATTCTGCCATACGATTAAATAAAATGTAACTCTTTGGAAAATATTTACATTTATGCCACACCTGGCCATAAAGTGACTTTTTCCGCACGCTGCGCGTACGGAAAAAGCCACTTTCTGGCCAAGTGTAGACATAAAATGATTTACACAACACGGGAGGTAATAAAGCCCTCGATCGCATATTTACGTCCGTCGCTTGCAGCTCGGCCTTTCTTTGTATTACCACCCTAGTTGTGTAATGTACTATTATTTATTTAAACTTCATCGTGCCGTAAAAGGAAGTACAAAGGCGGACTTAATAACTAGATTAATACATAGATTTTAAAGTTGCAATTTCATTGGCAAAAACTATGTAATTACTACGAGTGTGAACTAGAGTATCGGTAATATAATGAAGAAAATTGTTATTTGGGTAGAAAATACCTTATTAACGAGCTCATTAGTGTGACGACGCAACGAAATCGTATCGTTCCATCGTCTGACAAATAGCGTAAGTTGTGTAGTAGTTCTAGCAGTAGCGTGGCGCCCATAGAACGTGATTCCTACCGGCTTGCCTAATATTAGGCATTTGAACACCTTATTCGCTCTTAAGGAAAATGTACGTCAAACCTGCACCGGCTTGCCCAAGGATATCTTTTACGCCACGCCACTGAGCTCTAGTGAAACGAAGTCACACGGTATTAAGGAATCATACGGCGTATATGACGTTATGAAGAAAAGAAATGCCGTGGCTATGCCACGAGAACCTTTACTGTGCTAGTGTGTTCTGTAATAAATAGCGGGAATACATCATCTGCTACGTTACGGAATCATTATTTGGGGTAATTCGAGTAATGCAAAATGTGTATTTATTTGTCAAAAGAAGTGTCTAAGAGCCATTAGTGGAGTAGGGCCATAAGAATCATGCCGACCCTTATTCAAAAAATTAAGCCTTTTAACTCTTACAGGAATATATATTTTTGAAGTCGGGGTATTTGTATGGACAAACCCAAACTTATACACCGTATTACCCGTAAATACTAAACTTCGACCAAGGGATCCTGCGAAATTGATGATTCCGCAATATAAAAGTGCGATGCAGAGAAAAAACTGTCATGCAATGACTATAAAAATCTTCAATCGCATACCTCTAGCCATCAGACAATTGCCAACAATTGTCAAATTTAGACGAGCACTATTTAAATGGTTGACAGAAAAATGCTTTTATAGAGTAGATGATTTTTTAGAATGTAATAATGCAATGTAATGTATAATAATAATGTAATAATAATTAGATGATTTTTTAGAATGTAATAATGCAATGTAATGTATAATAATAATGTAATAATAATTTAATAGTGTTTTTATAGTTTCATGTAACTATTTAGTAATAATTATATAAACATGATTTTTTGCATGCTGTAATAAGCTGAGTGTGCGAGCGATTTTTTCTCTTATATATGTCAACGAAATGTTAACCACACTTAATGCAAATAAATATAATTTCATTTCATTTCAATAACATTCTATAAATTACCTAAATGTCTAACTCCAGTGGTTCATTTCCAGAGAAATGTTTTTGAATATATCTTAGAGACACGTAAGATGATGGCTATTATTTCAACGTCAAAAAAACGAGAATTAATTAATGGATAGTCATAGATTTTACAAAAACGTATTATATTTACAAGCATCAAAGTTAAAACAATAAAGCATTTAATTAATTCAAATTCCTATGAAATCGAGAAAGTCTCGAGTTCCCTAAATTACTTAATTAAGTACATTTCTCAGAAATGTGGACGCTTTGCTCTTGATTGCAATTATTTTATTTATTTGCTGTTATTATTGAATTTTATAGTACATTACACAACTAGGGTAATACAAAGAAAGGCCGAGATCGCAGAAGTTTGCGGCCCGAGCTGCAAGCGAGGGACGTAAATATGCCATCGAGGGCTTTCTTTATTACCTCCCGTGTTGTGTACATTATTTTTCATCACACTTGCTCGAAAATGGTGTCATTACACGTAGGTTTTGCGGGCCGTAAATGACCTATTACGCCCTAGGGCGTAATGGTTTTCTTTTTAAATTTGAAACGATGGTTTTGTTTTACTCTTATTTGTCGTGTTCAAAGGAAATGCCAATTTACTTTTTTAACTTTTATCACTGAAATATTTATTTAAAGAGAACTGTTATTGCAAATACATATAAACACATATTTCTGTTACATTAATTTAATGTTTAAATAGTGTATTTCAGTATTTTGCAAATATAAAATCAACCGTTTTAGGTCTTTACCGTTATGGGTTCCGAACGTGTCTTGACTTTCGCATTGTCTATGGATATGTCACTGTCAGTTTTACAATTTTATTTAGGTATAAGTAAGGTTATTTTAATTAGATTTCCTCACAAGTGTGATGAAAAACATTGTGTGTGCCACGGGCGGTAAAGGAATTATAAACTCGTGTTATTAAAGCCCTCGGCTTCGCCTCGGCCTTGTAACAAACACTCGTTTGTAATTCCTTACTTACCGCCCTTGATACACAATGTACTAATGTCTACACTTGGCCAGAAAGCGGCTTTTTCCTTACGCGCAGCGTGCGGAAAAAGCCACTTTGGGCATTTCTCCAGAAATATGTCTGCGACTCATTCATCTGTCTCCATACATTTAGTATAAAAAAAGGCCAGATGAATGAGGTGACCGCAGACATATTTCTGGAGAAATGCCCCTTTTTGGCCAGGTGTGGCATAAAACAATATATCGTCATTACTTTTAAGAAAACACGTATCTGACACTGACTCCAGATAAAAACATAGTAAGTGTATATGAAGTTCGTATGTAACTTTTGACGTTTTTCTCTGCGACGTTTTTAGATACGAGTTTTTTTCAAAGTAGTGTCGATATTTACTATTTAAAGTACAAATGAAAATAAGTTTAAACCAATCGTCAGTTGCAATGCAACACTCCGTCGGCTATCCTTGTAGTTTTAAAGAAACTCCCGATTTTTATCAGGAGTGGCTCACTCCGCTATTTCGCCGCGCGGCTAGGGGAGACCGGGTATGGTTGTCTCACGGGTTGGTTGTCACAGCAGCCATTAAATAATACGAAACGAAGGAATAAGTGCATCGATTGGTGAAGTAGGGAAGGAGGTGAAGCTCTTGCGAGCTTTTAACACCGAGCGATGCAATTATTCCTACGTTTCGTATTATTTAATGGCTGCTGTGACAGCCAACCCGTGAGACAACCATACCCGGTCTCCCCTACTAGTACTATTTTGCCCCCGCGGAGGGGCTTAGCCAGCGACCAGAAATAGCACGCGTTATGCGGTAGAAGTTACAAGTTATCTGCTTTGCCCTAAGGTTAACTGGTAGAGAATTCCTTATGGCATTAAGTTCGCCTTTTGTACGATAAGTTTTCTTTTGTGCAATAAAGTTTAAATAAATAAATAAAATAGAAAGAGACGGTCGGATCCGGTGCGTTCCGCCCGGTGGCCGGACCCGAACGTCAGTTTTGATAGAGTGAGACTTCTGTAGTTAGTACTATTACTTATTCTGTGCTATTTCAGTTATAATTTTTCTAAAAGAAACGACTAAACGAAAAAGGACCAATATGGAGGTCTATACCCTTTAAATTACAAAAAAAAATGAAATCGGTTCGGAAACAACATAGTTGAAGGTCTGGGGTAACAAACATTAAATAAAAATACAACCTGCTACTTAAGGATGGTAGAAGTAAGGATAATCGTCTCTCTGTATTGAAAATAAAATAAATAAAATAATTTATTTCTGTAAGTAGGCCCTCAAGGGCTCTTTTACAAGTCTGATTCTAAATATGTATTATTTCTTTTGGCGCTTCGGGTACTGACCTTCTGGTGAGAAGAAGCGCCGGAAGAAACTCACCAGTTGAAGTGTTCGTCGAAATGTGCTAAATAGGCTAGTGTTGTACATGTATAAAATGAGGTTATATTTACGAAATTATTTCGGACTACGTAAATAGCTGAGGTTTTAATATACTTGGTATATTGCCGCTTTACTGAATACATTCTTTAATCACCAACATTAATAAGCTTCACTACGTCTACAACTGGGTCTACACTGGGTCGGAAATCCAGAGGTACCGGGTTCGATTCCTGGTCTGGACCATGGGTGAGCGCCGTTTAATTTTTCTATATAGGTACTTTGATTTGTTGTATCTGTATAATGTAACACATAGAAAGATTGTGACTAGCCACGACTAAAGCGAACAACGAGAAAAAGTCATACTCAAAATCCTTTAGTCATCTTAAAGAAACCCCAGTTTTAGTTTTCTTAGTTGAAGCATCTATGAACTTTCCTACGTATAATATTGGCTTCGGTTTCCGCGATTATCACTCATAGTAATAAAACAATATAAACGGATTAAATCGCGTATTACTACATTTTAAGTCCCGACGTTTCGTAACCCTTTTCAACGTTCGTGATCGCGGGTAGACTGAGAAAATCATAAATTTCCTCTGCCAAAACGACTGTTGTGCAAACCTACCCACTTTAAAAAATACAAATTCAAAATTAGTGTTGTCAGATGGGCCTAATGTATAAAGATGTTTACACACATGCCAGAAGGGCTAAAAAACCTAACCTTAGAAAAACTAGCGGCGCTTCCAAAAGGCATAATGGGTCTTTCTTATCAAGTTTGTTCTGTGGCACTGCAGTTAATTGAGTTGCACTCGCAAGTGCTAAACTTAATAGCACTTGAGATCTCTTAATAGAACGTAGAGTTGAAAAAATTGCAGTAAAAACCTCCGATCTATTCTTTTCGCGATTATTAAAACTTAACGGCATGTCGTATTTTTACAGAAAAGATTTCTTCGGAACTTAAAATAAAAACTATCGGGAAAACTTAAATGGCATAGGAAAAAGCTGCCATATACTTAGACAATATTTAAGATAACAATGGCCGATGTTGGACTACTTTCGTCCGTCCACATACTTTGCTACCAGTCTTAAGCGTGTCACACACTACGCAGATACTATAATATAAAAAATAAAATAAAATAAAATAGTTTATTTTTGCAAGTAGGCCCTCAAGGGCTCTTTTACAAGTCTGAGTCTAAATATGTATGTATTATTTCATTTCTTTTCTTTTGGCGCTTCGGGTAGTGACCTTCTGGTGAGAAGAAGCGCCGGAAGAAACTCACCAGTTTCTCTTTTTTAACAACAGGTATGACATTATTACATTCGATTTCATTAATACGTTATAATAAACTTATAACGTCGTCAAAATATTAAGTTTTGGAGGTGTAAAGGACCTCCAAACGTCAAAATATAAAATAGGAATGTTTATACTAAATATATTACAGAAATGAAAATATTCTGCAACTATATTTTATCTGCGTATAATAACTTAATGATCTGAAACTATCACACACTACGCAGATACGATAATATACGAGACGATACATTCAGTCTAAATCCTTCAAACTGAACTGGCTCCGTCTCACACCAACCTGTGTATATCTGCAGATAAAATACTATACCATATTTATATCGGCAGATATTATACACAGATCAATTTATATACGCTGATAATATCTTTGCCATCTTTCGATATATGTCGGTGCCCACAGATCATCATCATAGGGCCTTTGCGTCTTGACAGACGATTTAAGCAGCGTCGGTACGAGAAAGGCATCGCCTTTCGTGACTAAACAGCCCGATCCGAGAATTACATATCCGTCCGCATTTACTGCACGAGAATCGTGATACAGATACTTCACGATAAAATATGTTATCTGCGCTCTGTGAGTTAGCTCATTGAATTGTATAGGGAGCGATATTGACAGATATGCGTTCAGATACAGATATCTTATCGTATCTGCTTAGTGTGTGACACGTATTATGGTCATTTCTTCAACACTGGTCGATTCATAAAAGCTGGTGCGGATTTAATATTGATCGACCTATACCTATATTAGTTCTTTGTAAAACCAGTTGTCTAAAGTTACTCTGCGTGTCTCAAATTTCCTCATTTTACAGTTTGTCCAGCGTTGGACTGACACACTCCTATAAGTATGCTCAAAAGAAGATTGCCAGATGTGCCCATCCACAGTCATTAACAAAGTCATTTACAAAACGTAATCGCATTTATGTAATCACAACGCTGGTAGTAAAATTGGCACCTTTAAAACGATCCGGTCTTTGTTCAAATCATTCACTCTTTCACTGAATGAGTTGACAAATGAAATCCCATTTCGCCATTGTTTCGTTCAGAATGAAGTCCACGTGCCGGATTAAAAGATACCCCTTAAATGTTTCCCTGTAGGTTGAGTGCCCATCAAAGCTGCGAGATAGCGAAGCAGTACGCTAGGGAAAACCGGCCAAGTGCCAGTCGGATTCGCACACGAAGGATTCCGTACCACCTTCGACCAATCGCTAAAAACACGTTTCTTGTACGGGGAGCCCTTTAATTTTATTTTGTTTTTAACTATTCTTTGTTGTTAATCTTACTGCAAAGCAGATCACTTGTTACGTTTGTTGTTATAACGGCAATAGACAGATTTTGTGAATATTTCAAATCTCGACCTAAGTATTACGGCTCAAAAGATATAGCCTAATAACGGATGGGCAAAGATGGCACCCTTTGGGTATGGATCCTTAAAAGGTCAACCAATGCTGGACCGAATCAGATTTGAAAATCTGATAATAATGGTATAATTAATTGTTCAAATACCACCAAATGCACTCTAAAAAATCAGAGCCTACCAAGAGAGATTTTCTCTTTGTTGGCATTAACTTGAATAAAACAAACAAGATATTAAACATATCAACGAAAGCCGATTAATTAAAACAGCAAGTTCATTGGTGATTAAAACAACAATCTAGAATCTTGATAATTTTAACAAACATATTCCTTGTTTCTATCATTATTTTCTTCTTTGTATGATTCGATCATGTTTAATTAGTTACCTTATACACCAATGTTCGTTGAATCAAATCAGAACATGGTTAATTGAACTATGATAAACAATCAATATCATCTTAGTTGATGCATCTAACGTCTTGTTAGGCTCGTATGGAATCAAGATGCTTGATTATAACTATCACAATCTTGTTAGGAGCAACCAATTTTTTTTTAGAGTGTGGAAAGGAAAATTTATGTTTTCCAACACTAATTTACACTTTTGACGTCAAACGCCAAGCGAAAAACATTGCACGCTTAGTTCCCATCTCGGTATATTTCTGTGTCTCGCACACTAAGTTACGTTGATTGGTGGATTCAAACATCGCTGCGCTACCTTGCACAACCGTGATGGATGTTCAGCCTTAAGCGCTCCCCGTAATGGAAGCATTATAAAGATTCCTTAAAGGGGGTTAATCTACCTTATGAAACCCCTATTACCTGTTGTTATGAGAGTTGTGGACCGAATGGGGTTTCAGCTTTTTTATGCAGGTTGACGATTGTAGCAGTTTTTTGTTAATTTTAATTAATTAGCTGCCCTTAGTTCGTCTCACTGTTGGGGTCTGGCGTCTTTCGATAACGAAGTAATATTATAAATGAGAAAGTTTGTGAAGATGTTTGGATATTTGGATGTTTGCTACTAAATAACGGGGTAACAACTAGATGGACTGAGCTGAAATTTGTCATGCCAGTAGACCAAGTCCGGGAAAGAAACATAGGATACATTTATATCCCGGTAAACAGTTCCCTTGGGACAATAACCGGAACTACGCGGGCGAATCCGCGGGTAAATGCTAGTCACCAATAAAGACAACCTAAATAAAAACCTAGTAAACTTTATTGGTAATATTACAGACTAAAATAAATATAAGTACTATAAAAAATAAGCTAAAACTAAAATAAATCTATTACAAAAAAACTGAAATTCCTGAAATTAAAACGAATTAAAAAAATCGGGCCCTTTGGCAAAACCTAAGTAGTTCTCTTAAAATGAAAATCTCTACCTTAAAAGTGGAGTATAGATTTTCGATCACAGTACTCGGGCATTAATTTCAATAAAAAGGCGGGGGGAAAATCATAGCAAGTAGTCATACAAATCCAAACCTATGTAAATAATGCAACATGTATATAAGGAGCTAACAAATTAACTGCCGATATTTTTATAGCTGACAGTACTCTGCTCTCAAAGTACATTTAAGCTTGAAACATTATAGGTCTTATGATGTTTTTAGCTGAACATTGTGAAACAAATTTGCTACGTAAAACATCATGTTAATGAAATAATAGGGTAATTGCCTGTAGTCAATATAAGTTACTACACGCTAGCCATTAAATCAGCTTTCGAAAATTTGCAAAAATGAACTAAACATCACCTATTTAGCGTTTTAAACGATTTTTAAAAGATCAAAACCTATAAATAAGAAGATGATTTGATGTTTGAGGAAAATGACGTCATTTCACTTTTATTCCATACAAACTTCATACTATCTGAGCGTTTTTATACTTCATAAAAAGTAACTGAATTGATCCGTCAGGAAAGTAGCCTATTAATTGAGAACGCCCTGAATCTAGTTTTAAACTATCACTTAACTGGCCACTTCACGTTAAACGTGTTAAACCCCTTTCAGTTAATGCATAGGATAAGTTTTAAACAAAATTTTAATATTTTTTGTTCGGTATTGAGACCTCCCTGAATCTAGTTTTAAACTACACTTAACTGGCCACTTCACGTTAAACGTGTTAAACCCCTTTCAGTTAATGCATAGGATAAGTTTTAAACAAAATTTTAATATTTTTTGTTCGGTAAATGGATATTAAAGTTTTCTTAATTTCTATTTAAAGTTAATTGTTTTAATGTAAGTTACTCTTAAAATATCGATAGCTAATTTGTTAGCACAGATAGATAGAGATAGTTTAGCTAGATAAAGGTTTAACCGAAGGGCTGGTGCAAAAAGCGCTGACGCGGCAGTTTAGGCCCTACCCTTATTAGTCCTCCTTGCCCATGATGGATCCTGTTTTATTACAAGAATTACAATATTCGTACCCTTTATAATTACTCTAAGAAATGCTCAATTTCGTGTCCTAAATTAATAATTAACAAAAAATGTGACCGGCTGCTATAGAGAGAGCTATGCTAGATTTTTTTTTATTTGATCGTAATAATTTCATCTACCAGAATTGGATGGTGTCATGCATTATCAAATTAAGTGCTATGGAAATCCTATGATTAATACCCTAGCGTTTCGCACGCTAATTTCCAATACAATAACATCCTGTGCGACCTTAATAACTTAACCACAGAATAAGTAATGACTTAACATTACATCGCACGCGTACCTTACATCAATTCTTCAAACCTTCAAGAAAAGAGCGTACTCCCACCTGAAAGGCCGGCAACGCACTTGTGACACTTTTGGTCTTGCAGGTGTCTATGGGCGACGGTGATTGCTTACCATCAGGCGACCCATCTGCTCGTTTGCCTCCTATTTCATAAAAAAACATCATACTTTGCATCAATACCACGTTTTATTACTCGAACGGCCTGAATCGCGTAGCATCGAAATATTACTCCCCCAGGACCGAAAATACGAATTTAATTAACCATTACCTTTGACTTATTATGCTTATATGTGACGTTACGTGGGGATAGGTATGTACCTATCCCCGTTACGTGCCTCCAGTAAAGGGGATACGTGACATATAAGTTTAAAGTAAAAGGTGTGAAGCCTTACAATGAGATGAACTTATTCCTTCAGGGGATAAGTTCGCCTTTGTACATATACCTACCATTAATTCGTTAGCTTCTACCTTAGTTGAGCATTGCTTTTTGTGCAATTTTCTGCCATTTTTTTTATACAACTAGGGTGGCAAATTAGCATACGGCCCGCCTGAGGTTAAGCAGTGACCGCTGCCTATGGACGCTTGCAACACCAGGAACATTACGTGCTGCGTGTTGCTGACCCTTTAAAAACCTATTTACTCCCCTTGAAGAACTCCATACTGTAGCTTTCCGGGAAAACTGCGGCAATTTTATTCAAATTAGAATTACGGACTTTTACAACCCCAATGGGACAATAAATTGTACCGACGTTTTTTTTGTATTGTTTTACATTTTCTATATACCGGTAACACAGATGAAAGTTTCATTAGTGTATGGAAAATTTAGGACACCATTTTTCTACTAATTGGGGTTCGTAATTCTAAGTAGAAACTGCTGAGTTTCTTCCGGCGCTTCTTCTCACCAGAATGTCATCTGCCGAAGTGCCAAAAGAATCAGACATGTGAAAGAGCCCTTGAGGCCTACTTGCAGAAATAAATTATATCATTTCATTTCATTTCAGAAAATTGGCGGAAAACTTCACAATGAAAAAATAGTACATTACACGACTAGGGTGGTAAAACAAAGAAAGGCCGAGATCGCAGATATATGCGGCCCGAGCTGCAAGCGAGGGACGTAAATATGCGATCGAGGACTTTCTTTATTGCCTCCCGTGTTGTGTACCTACATCGTTTTATGTCGACACTTGGTTAGAAAGCGGCTTTTTTCGTACGCGTAGCGTGCGGTAAAAGCCACTTTATGGCCAAGTGTGGCATAAATTGTATTTTCTTAGGAATGCTCGGTTGGTAACTTGTCTTATTTATGCGATAAAGTGTTTACATACATCAGTGGCGTGGCGTCAAATATATTCTTAGTAAAGCCTGGGCAGATTTGGATTAAGTACTTTTTATTCAGAAGTAGTAGATACTCTGGTGATATATCATTTAAAATAGTCAAGCCGGTGGGACTCGGGTTTTATGAACGCCACGCCACTGAAATACATATATGAGACTTGTGCCATTTTAAACCGTGTTTATAAGTGACTTATTCCCTTATTTACTAGAGGCGCCGATATCATACAAAACATACGAATATTAACATCCCCGACAATCCACCGATGCCGGAGCGTTTCCCTTTTAATTAAGTCTATTTTTGGACCCACTTGGGACCCGGATCATGTGATGTCATACTCGAGGGACGTAACGAGTGCTTCCAACAATTGTATTTGGACTAGGTCTTGTCCGAAGGGTCCGAAGGGTTATTTTCTTGTACGGCAGATACAACAGCAAAATAAATAAATGAAAAAGTATAGCTACGTGGTACATTCCATTGAGTAGTTGGTCGAAGGGGACTAAATAAAACATTTTTTGTCTCCTAACGATTTCATAACAAAGTTACCGTTTTTGGGCTATTCAATGGTTTTAACAATTTTTAATATTTTCATGCTTTTAAATTCTACTTTTGCACTCATACATAATAATTACACTTTAGGTATCGATCTCAAAACTTCAACATACTTCCTCACTTCGCTTATTTTAACAGGATCTTATATAATTTTGACAAATTTCAGGTTCAGCAAAATAGCTTATTCATCATATATTACCTATTCTTCAACCTCACAAAGCACCAGAAACCACGTTAGTAACAAAATCTTTCCAAGAAGGTGTTAAATGAGCTGTGCTATCACTTCGAGTAAATGAAACTTCTTTAATCAGCCAAGTACTAACACCTGCTAGTGCCAAATGAAATATAACTCAATCCCAAAGGAATACAGTTCAATATTACTTGGAGGAATACTTGGAAAGTTTTTATTTTTTCCGCACTAACGGTCGAGAATTCTGAAAGGAGTTTTAAAGTCTGTGCATATTGTTTTTCCTTTTTTTTTAAGTGAATGGAGTTCGGAGCAAGTTGCAAAGCAGTAGTGGGGCTTTTCTTACGCTTACTCCTTTGTATGGAAATGTTAATGAATTATTGTTTAAGAAAAATACGTTTAACACGTTTTCGCGTTACATAAAATCGTGTGCGTTAATTTCAGTTTGACCAACAGTCTAAACTAGGGCTTCCAGTCAGGGCCGCGCCGCCAAAGTGTGCGAAGTGTGCAACGCACACAGGCGCCAAGGGAATAGGTGCACCGGAATTCGAACCACGACGACAATAAACAGGTGTTTCATAGGTTTGCACACAGGCGCTGCCGGCGGAAACGTTCTCGAGAAGATTTCTCATCCAACTCGGAACGTTTCCGAGAATTTCCGAGGACGGCACAACTCTAATTGTAGAATAAGTAAAAATGTATACGTCTGTTTTTCGTATGTATATTACGAAAATTGGAAATATTAATCGGATATGCGATGTGACATCTCATCTTATCCGAATGTATTATATTCATGCGGTCACTTCTCTATCAAAATGCGTTTCTAATTTATTTTCCAATTTCTCAAATTAATAAATACTTAACACGTTCGCTGCGGGATCAAAACTGGCATTTTTTTATACGGTGCGTTAACTGGCCGATCGGCCTGGTACTTAAACTTTCCGCCGCGGCGATATAGGGCTTATTGGCCCGGTAAGGTATCGACAGATATAAATGACTATAACTAAGCAAAAACGTAAGAAATTGGATACCTATCTATCAATATCGATAGTAGACGAGTTGGGGGTCATAGTATTTGCTTCGCCTCGGGTTCCTATTATTCACTTGAGAGATATATGCAAAAATATATGTAAGGTCTTGTGACCCGAAACCGCACTGAATAATAGGTTTAATTGAGGAAGTATTAGTGATGGGAAATAAGTTATCGACATATTATTTTGAATATAATTTATCAAAGAAGCAAAGAGGCAAATTTTATGATAGAAACATGACAGACAGTAACTATTATTTCTCATATTCTACACAGAAAATATTATTATGCCACACCTGGCCAAAAACTCGCTTTTTCCGCACGCTGCGCGTATAGAAAAAGCCGCTTTCTGGCCAAGAGTAGACATAAAATGATGTACACAACACGGGAGGTAATAAAGAAAGCCCTCGATTGCATATTTACGTCCCTCGCCTGCAGCTCGGGCCGCAAACATCTGCGACCTCGCCCTTTCTTTGTTTTACCACCCTAGCTGTGTAATGTACTATTTTACTGCAATTTCTTACTTTACAATCTCTAAAATATTTAAAAACCAATTACTTTACAACTAGCGGTAGAACAATTGCGCTAAGAAACAATAAAGTCGGTTTCTTTTAAAGGGTCCTAAAAGGTTCCTAGTACTAAACAAAGACTAAACATTTGGTCGAGTAAAAGGCGACCTTTTACTACGCCAGATTTAAACTTATTTCCAAAGAAATTAAAGTTTACAACTCACAATCCTTTTGTGTGACTGTCTTACAGTTAGAACTCTAAGAATTTCTCTTACGTAATGTGTTTATTATTGTAATATTTATGATCAAATATTACTGGAAGAGAGTCGCCACAATCTAAAAACGTAAACAAACACTAGAGCTAGACTAATGCACTATCGTATCTACGTCGGTTTCCGCTAAGTACGTCACAACACTAGTCGGAAGTAAACCAATGCAATCACCTATTCAGTGCGGGAAGGGGTGGAGTGACCTTGTAATCTATGATGGGCCTTTCGGCCCATTACCCGCAAGGAATCGAAAAAAAATTCAGTCAGTGCGTTATCGGGCCGGAAAACCTTAGCACAGTTTTAATGCTTTATCGATTAGCCCTTAAGGTCCTAAACTCAAACCTATACTTGTCTCTTTTGTACATACAGGAATACTCATTATACAGCCGCCGCACCAGGGTAAGTTCACCGTTTCTTGCCTCCGCACAGAGCGGGAGTACATGCATCGGGTATTTAGGCCTTATATCGCAGCGAACGTGTTAAGATAATACAGGCTGACATATCTTGATTTATAAAATCGCTTCTACTTTTGACACCAACTAATGAAGGAAGTGATAAAATTAATTCATTAGCTTTTACGATACCGGTAATTTCCGGTAACGATAAATCAATCTAAAACCTAAAGTGAATCATGCTGTATATAGCTTGACGTAATTTTTACGTCATTGGCATCAAAAGTACGCTCCCTGATCATCAGCCTATATACATCCCACTGGCCAACTCTCATTGATGAGAGTGACTGGTGAATAAATAAATAATGTTCCAACGATAATACAGCATTTTAGTTCGCAAATGTAACTCAGATAAAATGCCTTTATCGCAAAATAATGACGCTGAGCTGTAAAATAAAGTCCTTCAAAGAAAATTCAGCAACACTTTTGATTACAAGTATGTTTGCGCTCTCATCCGAAGGCTAGTAAACCCATCAGGTGTATAAACAACGTCGCTGAAGATTTCATCTCATTCAGGCAGGCTGCGGACTCTGTGCCTTGAGCGGAGCGTGCAGCGGGGTAGAGAGAAGGGCGTAAATGCCCTAATGCGGCCACAGAACAACGGCGAAGTAAACTTTTAATAACAAGAACTTATTTAAAAAATAAGAAGAGAACGCTTCATTGAATCTGTTTATCATTATAATGACACTTAAATATGGACACAACGAGAAAACATGGAAACAGGCTCTAGTCATTTTGGGCTCACGGAGTAAAAAAATAAGTCAACTGAAAAATACGTATGAACATTCTTCGCTTAGCGCACTGAGTTGGGCAAAGAGCTTTAAGTGCTTAATTGGAACGTACCCTGGCGTAAAATATTATGGTACAAATGTAATTTTTTCTTGATTTTTAGACCCTTGTCTTTGGAATTCTTATAATAATATTTCGACAGTTTGCTTTTTAGCGATAAGATCCTATTTTAGATAAAACTGCTAGGTTTTATTTTCGTTGAGAACTTACGTTGCAATAAATTAAAACGTTTCTTGTGCAAATCAGTCACATGGACACTTTTAAAAGCCTAAATCTACCAGTGCCTCAGCAAAATAACATTTGAAGAGGAGCAACGCCACAGGATATCGTTGGTAAACTAATATTTGAGGACAGAAAAATCAAGCAGTTTCAGCGCTCCAAATATTTCTCGTGCCCGCTCACGCTTATCGAATCGCTTCTCAATAAAGCCGCTACCTCATTCCCGGCCAAGAATTCAATTTTGCAGCCGCTGACACGAACTTTTACGCCGACATGACTCTCTTTATAATAGTTGTATTATTTTCTTTCCAAAATGGAAATATATTTCAATTTGTAGATGTTTCTTGGACGCTATATACCTACTTTTGTTTTAGCAGTAACGCGACATTTCAATCGCAATAACGTCTTTGTCTTCATATCTTCAGATGTCTTACATTCTTCTTCGTTTTGCAAGTTTTTATATTACAGTCTTCATATGTAAGTTGTCTGTTTCAAGTTTTGCTAAACATTTTTCAACCAAGTATTGACCGTATCCACTGGAAGGCATACTTACTCATACTCATACTCATTTATTCGTAAAATGTTTTTCGATTTCACATGTCAAAAAAAATATTACAATAAGATTAATGTACGTAAGTTCGGTTACAATACAATATTATGGCACAGTCGAGCTCATCTGATGATGTAGCCTGGATATAAAGACTGGAATCACAGAATACAGTAATTTTTCTTCGTACAAAAGGTACATCGCGCGCTTGAAAGTGTGCGCGCCGTGTACGAACGCACTACAAGCAAAGAAATAAGAATGCGTAAGAATGCTCCAGTATGGAGACTCGCACAGACGTGCTATCGCGCGTCTGTGTGAATACGTGTCGCGCGCTCCTAAACGGCGGAAGTTGGACTACTTGTTCGTCTTTATACTTTGCTGGAACCCTCAGATGGCAAATGATAGTCGAATTTGGGCTAGAAGTTTGTTTTCATGAGTCCTTTCTGTTAAAAAGAACAAAAAAATTATGAGAGTTATTCACGATAGATTGGTTTTGAACATTATCAACCAATGAACAACTGGGTCCCAAAAAATGATACACTGCGAGCTCGTTACAACAAATATAATCGTAGCTTCATTGGTACAGGAAGTTACAATGCGAGCCTCCTCGCGTTCCCTGGTTTGACCAAGGAGGTTTAAGCAGGTCGGAAATTGTTAGCGCGCAAAGGCTTCGGTCCGGACACGTTCCATTAAACAAGTTTGCACATCGGATGAGGAGGAGTGAGTCGCCCAAATGCGAAGATTAGAGTGGTTTCACCGAGGCAGTGCAGCACTTGTTGATGGAGTGTGTCCGGACTCGAGAGAAAAGACCTACGTTAGCTAGAGTTTGGGGCTTATCGTGCAAAAATGTAGGCCTCTTTAATTCCATTTTGGCGGAGCCCCACTCATAGGCCAAGTTTGTATACGGTTTTTTTAAAACATAATGTACACATTTGGTAACCTTTTTGGTTTTTTTAGGTATTTATGTACATTTTTTATTTTATTTTTGCTTTGAATATTGTCAGGTAGAGGCTTTACGGAGCCGGCATAGTCAGTTTGACAAAAAATTTAGTTTAAAAAAAATCATTATCATGATCATTACCCGAAAGATGTCAAGCTTGTATACGGTTTTTTTAAAACATAATGTACACATTTGGTAACCTTTTTGGTTTTTTTAGGTATTTATGTACATTTTTTATTTTATTTTTGCTTTGAATATTGTCAGGTAGAGGCTTTACGGAGCCGGCATAGTCAGTTTGACTAAAAATTAAGTTTAAAAAAAATCATTATCATGATCACTATCCGAAAGATGTCAACAGCTGGACATAGGCTTCCTTCGAAAAATGTTCCTGCGTCCGACGTCCGCCCGCGCTCGCAGTTATACTCGTATTAATTAACTGGCGACCTGGTAAATTCGATGGATACTGTTATGACAACACAAATAATTAAATTTATTTAGTATAGGTAATTTAAGCACTACAATAAAACAAAAAGAAAAATTTACATGTGAAGGTTAGGCCCCCTCGGCAGAGTGCCCATCACGCAGGCAGCATCCCCGCGCTGTATTGCTATGGCGAGTCTTTGCACGAGAAAGTTGCCTAGGCAAGGGTCAATATGATAATTAACCTGACCTGTTCAACTTTCACTAGATAATGATCCTGAATCATTAAAAACTTTACTGAATATTTCATCCTCTCAAACGGAAAATTTGCTAAACACAGCCCTTCATAACTTAGCAATTGAAGAGTTGAGTTGTAACTCCAGTTGGCTAATGCGGAGATTTCGACACAGCAGGTGTGTAAAAAAACATACGGGTATTTATTTTGGACCGCCACGATCGGCATTATGTTACATATGACTTTTCACACCAAACCGAAACAGGAGTGGCTTGCTCCGCGATTTCGCCGCGAGGCTATTAGGACAGTATAATAGCAGTAATTTTTCTTCCTACAAAAGGTACATCGCGCGCTTGAATGTGTGCGCGCCGTGTACGTAACGCACTATAAGCAAAGTTATAAGAATGCGTAAGATTGCTCCACTATGGATCGCACTCACACAGACGCTATATCGTGCGTCTGTGTGAATACGTGTCGCGCGCTCCTAAACGGCCGAAGTTGGACTACTTGTCCTTCTTTATACTTTGCTACTAGTACCAAATATTGCCTCTCCGGAGGGGCTTAGGGCATTTCTCCAGAAATATGCCTGCGGTGACCTCATTCATCTGGCCCTTTTTCATACTAAATGTATGGAGACAGATGAATGAGCCGCAGACATATTTCTGGAGAAACGCCCCTTAATCAGCGAGCAGAAAGAGATCGCGTTATGCTATAGAGCAGCGGTCGTCAACCGCTTAGCAGCCAAGGGCCATATAGTAGCTAAGGAATTGACGCGGGCCGCATTTTGTTAATAATTTGTGATTTTATTTGGCCACAAGTGAGCGATTCAAGGGCCGAATGCGGCCCGCGGGCCGCAGGTTGCCGACCGCTGCTATAGAGAGACGGTCAGATATGGTGCGCTCCGTCCGGTGATCAGACCCGTCAGTTTTGTTAGTAAGAGAAACTTCTGTACGCAGTACTATTACTTATTCTGTGACCGAGGAGCGTGTAGAGTTTCCACTTGTTTTAGCATAATTTTGTTAGTCCGAAAACCTAATCTATTTTTTGAAATGATACAAATCCAGACAGTACATAATATTCGGACAATAAGTTATGCGGGCGAATCCGCACTTTGTTTCACACTGACAAGGAAGGCTACCCAACTGTCCGGCTCCGATTTGATTCATTTTGATATATGTTATAGAGTAGTCTAAAATAGCAGACACGTATTTTTTTTAGCTGCCCAAATTCAACTTTTTAGGAGATATTGTCCTTCAAAGTACTGAAAAGTGACTAAACCCTCCAACTTCTACAAAAAAAAATTCAAGCTAGTTTCTAGTTAATTTACTGGTTTCATTATATGTTGGAGAACATGAAAAAAGAATAGACACCGTGTTTTCTCATTTCACCTCAAACTCGTATTTTCCTAAAAAAAACACCCTCAAAGGGCTCAAAATTTGAAGGGTAACCGTAACCAGACCTGAGTAATACTCAGTGAGTAAATGGTTTTATTTTCAAATCAATACCTCCACGCGATCCCGAGATAAAAGGTCTTGATAGACAGACGGACAACAAAGTGATCCTATAAGGGGAATCAGACAATTTTTTCCATCCGTTATCTACAAATACTTATAAAAATGGGTCATTATTTGAGCGTTTCACCCGCCTCACTTTCGTGGACACATTATTGTCGAGATTCCGGCAGATTTTAATGTAATTTTAAGGTATTTGATAGTAGTCTCGGATATGTTTCAAATAGTTAATTATGAGACTAAAATCTGTGGAAAATCTCTCGATAATAATGTGTCCACGAAAGTGAGGCGGATGAAACGCTCAAATAATGACCCAAATACAAGTCTCTGCGACGAAAGGGTTTTTTATGTATCTTTAATACTTCCCCATTTGCCGCAGCGTTGGTTATAAAGAATGAGCTATAAGAAAAGTTTGGCGTATGGAAATAACTCTTTTACGACACGCCATATTTTACGGCCCTCTTTTCCCCGATACTGCCACATTCAAGCATAAAGTCGCATAAATTTAAGGGATGGATCACCAATTTATTCAACGGAACGAATAAAATAGACAATTGTTGCCGTATATATAAGTAGTAGTAGTGCATAGGTTGTTTACAGCTAAGCAAAGGGCACGGCAGTAGCAGAGATGAGGTGGGGCATAGCCAATTATTTAGAAAAAGGCATAGTATATCGATTAGGGAAAGGTTATTTAAGTAGTGGCAAATAAGTAGATGAGCCAGCTGATGGAAAGCCTTAACCGCCGCCCGCGGATATCTGCAACACCAGAAGAGTTGCCTCTACACGTTGCCGACCTTTGAGTGCCCTTTTGACACGGTTCTTTAAGTACCCCATGTTATCTGAGGAAGGAACTCAGAGTAATATTCATTGGGGCTCACTAAACATATGAAATAAATCAAAGACACACCATTACAATAATCAAAGTTCAGCCATATTCATAGGTATTTTGAGTTTTAACATCTTAACGTAACAATTGTAATCATTACTTATTTCAAGGCTAAACATATAGGATATTTTATACTTACATTAAAATATACTTTACATAACGCTCAGGGATAATAAGATCTTCTTCAGTTTTGAAGCCTAAATTTCGACGCATATCTCGCGCCCGCCGCCACCTCACTCCCGTGTGTCCTACTCCGAGCTAATCCGTTTACTCCGGCTGTTTATCTCGACTTAGCAACGCCGTTTATTTTCTGTTAATGGCTTTATATATTTATGAGTTCGCTGAATAAGCAACGGAAGGTTTATTTAGTTGTTTAAGGCATTACAGGATTAAACCGTTATGCTCCAGCCTTGAGCTGTCATCAGGAGTTTTTATTAAAGCCTAAGAGTCTTTCTTAGAATTTTCGTAAAAGTTTCTGGTACAGAATCCCTCATTACCAACTGCATAAATTTATCAACGTAAATTCTCTGTATATTGACACAAGTAACTAATGTATCACAGAAAGCATCAAAACTGAAATGGGCACGTATAAGTATGTCGTATGCTGAGTGAATTGTGTTATAATTATTATAAAATTATAAAATTCTAACTGTACTTTCGGACAAAACAAACATATGCCAAATAGAGGGAACCCATTTAGCACATTTCAACGGACACTTTTCGATACACAGATATGGTTCTCCTAGTCCTGACCTCTGCCCTCCATACTCGCGACCTTCGTCCATTCGTAAATGAGGATAGTAAACTCTAAAGCAACGCTCTAATCCTAGGTACGTCTGGCCTATTTATAACGTATCGGCTACTGTGTCATCAATGAAACTACCCATCCGTACATCTACAACCTTACCCCACTACAATAAGAGCTATATTCGTATGACAACAGTACTTAACTCCATAACAAAGTTAGTCGACGCGTCATGCTGAGGGTAATCCGGGATCGAAGGATTATGTTAGCTGTTCATCGATTTTAAACCCTTTTACCTATGTGATAAGGCGGAAAATGGGATGGTTAGGTCAGCTGTTGACGTAGTTAATTGGTTGAACGTATGTGTGACGTATTTTTAACACGTGGGTGTGTTTTTATTACGCGTACGCTCACGTTTAGCATTAGTAGTGTGATTCATAGAAGCTATTGTAAACAAGTTTCTAACCACTGAGATATATCTAGATAGAAATAGTTCGCCGATTTGTATGGGAACAAAGCTTGTAACGTTTTTCGCTTGGCGTTGAAATGAAAATGAAATGAAATCTTTATTGTGCGCAAGAGTTCAGGTACATACATTTGCAGTTGTGATGCAGTTCTGGTTGTTACGCCAAACCCTACCTCGTAGTTGTACACACATTGGTTTGGTTTTCCCTTATATATGCGTTTGACGCCAAAAGTGTAATTTAGTGATGTAAAACATACATATCCCATTTCATTTGGTGGTATTTGAACAATTAATAATTATACCATTATTAACAGATTTTCAAATCTGATAATAATATTGATGGCAACTGAAGGTAACGGCGTGCAAAGCCGCCGCCAATGTATCGCAATATTATAAGAATTCTGTATCATAATTTTTCCGATGTAGGACGTTGAATATTATCGAAATACAATATTGCATGGGTCTTTTAAACAAAAGGTTTTGTTGAAATCTTGCCTATTGCCTTATTATCCCGATTTAACATCGAAGGTTAGGTACCTTGATGAAAGTACACAAGCACAAAATTATCAAACATTCTATAAACGATTTAAAATATAACATTTATATAGGTAGTAATAAAATACTCTCCTTTCGGGATCCTTAGGAACTTTGAAATATGATAATTCTGGGTTTTGCGCACTTTTTACTCGACTGCGGCGAAGCCCAAAGGAGGGTTATGTGTTTGACCTGTATGTATGTATGTATGTCCATTCCTGTGTCCGCTCGTAACTACTCAACGGCACATCCGATTTTGATAAATGATACATCATTAGATTCGTCTTGATGGTGCGAGTGTCACTGGCTATGAAGTTCGCTAAAATAAACAAAATAGCGGATTTTATGCACCTTTAAAGTGCACCGCGGTCGGGTTTTTTTTAGTAAAAATATTTATTGTTTATTCTTGAACATCCAAACACACCACGACTTCGATACTTCACTTTGTGCGCAGACATTTTGTGCGATCGACCACTCGCAGCGATGGCTCAGCCCCAAATCTCAGCCCTGACTAAAGCAAGCCCGCGCAAGTCGAAATGCTTACCTGGGCATTTCTCCAGAAATATGTCTGCGACTCATTCATCTGTCTCCATACATTTAGTATGAAAAAGGGCCAGATGAGTGAGGTGACCGCAGACATATTTCTGGAGAAATGCCCACCTGCGGTGCATCCTACTTGTATGGAAGCTAGGCCACCGCTCACGCGAATAATACAACTTGCTGCCTTGTTGTTGCCTTAATTATGAGGAAATGGCCATGTAAAATAACAAGACGCAGGTTTGAATCCCGCCTTGGCTACAGTGGGTTACGTTTGATTTTTTCTATGTATTTAATCTTTGTATCTATATTATTATTAAACTACTTTAAACTATATCTTGAACGATTTTCGGCGTCCTGTATTATTGCCACTTTGCATGGATCAAGTGCAAGTTAAACCAATAGAAAAATCATATAAAATCAAATATAAGAAACGTCTTCGTAATTTTTCATCCTTCACACTTTAATTTGAAGGAAATACTTTGAAAATGGCAATAAAAGTCCCATCTCAGTTTAATATCTGCGGATGAAAGCAAAATGGTGGATAAAAGCTTCGCGGAACTGAACGCTAAATAGTAGAAAAGACTTTAATTCGCATCACTTAGCCATAACTAGGGCAGCGCCGCATCGCCGAAAACTATCGATAATACCAGTTTTACCTACAGCCTTGGCTAAAAGTGTTGAGTTCTCGTATATTTTCCATACCTAAGTTGAATATTTAAAAAAAACTATTTCTTTCGAGTGACAAAACTCATAATCACATTAATACATTATTAAACATAACATAAAAACATTTAAATTGAACCTAGTCTACGAGAATAATAATAACAATAAAATGTATACCGCAACGTCATCTAAAATCAATAAATTTAATTAAATAAGGTGGGTGATATGTCCTTACATTACAGAATTAATAATTAAATTTATAATTCAATGTCATGAGTAATTAAATAAGGATTAGTAGGTAATTTGCTCGAGATTTTCTTTTTTTCTAATAGGAATTTAAAAATTCTTATACAGCTTTTATTTTCATCATCATCATCAAGGCAAGTAGGTTTTTCTTACTTTAGTTTTGTTATCTAAATAGATACTTTGAGGTGATATAGAAGAAAATTTCCTTGATTCTTTTTTCAAGTTCTTACTTTATTAAAATTTGTGTGTTTGTATATTTTTATTGTAAAAAATAATATGTAATTTAAAAGTTATTTCACAAAAACAGCCAAGGCCAAGAAAACCCTAAATACGGCACTGATGAGTACAGAAATAAACCACTGCATATTATGCATCCCATTATAATAACGGAATGTAATTTGAAAAACATGCTTTTTTGGAGATGTAGGGGATGTAACATTAAAAAAGGATTTAATGGGTTGAACACAAGCAAGGACGGAATCTAGTTATTCGATAAAAACCCGTAAGATTAGCTTAATTCTAAAAATAAGAGGCGTGATCGTAACTGCAATAATTTAGACAGTTTCATAAATTAAAGTAGTACAATAATGATTAATACAAACCGGTTGGTAAGTACCGCTTACAATTTCCAGATTTTAATCTAGTTTATATAAAAAAAAATATTTAAACATAATTTAATAATATCTCGAAAGTTTTGTAAAAAAACTGTAAACATTATTACCTACGTGATAATAATGAACAAACTTTGTATGTAACATCTGAAGTAAATAATACATTATTTGACGACATTATTAGCCATCATTCTAAGAAAATATAACAACAAACAACCCAAAAATATCCAAACATTGACTAAAGTGCATAGCCAAAAATAACATTCAGAAAAAACGCCAATGCCTTAAGGCATTAAGTCCGTTTGTTTTACTTTTCATAATTGTGTAATAAAGTTTAAATAACTAAAATAAATAAATGAAAACCGGCTATCATTGTCAACACATCACTAATCGCAGAGTACACCGGCGCAAATAAAACCTTATTGTTAAAGTTGTCTTATCTGAGGGTTGGAAGGGGAGGTGGTTTAAGCCGTTTAGGAGACTCGGCTCAAGGCAGAAGTATTAAACGTAGCCTGACGGTGTTCACAATTTTATTTTTTTAGTCAGCAAAACTCGACTCAAAAGGCGAGTAAACAGAAGTCTCAAAGATCGGCAACGTATAGGTAACACCTCTGGTCTTGCTGATATCCATGGGCGACGTTGACTGCTTTCCAGCAGCTCGTCCGCTCGTTTGCCACTTATAACTTAAAAAAGGGTGCACAAAAAATGGCTAAGTGCAAGTCTTTCACGCACAATGGATTCCATATCACTGAATGATGGAAAAAAAAACATTTTAACTTATGCTTGTATAGTTCTTTTTTATACCGGGTTGACTTTGGCAGGACTAAAATAGCTTTTTATATGCTAGTGCATGAAAATCTGACTAGTGTAGTGTAATCCTCATCCATTATTGAAAACGCAACGAAGAGAGCGAGAAGCGCGAACGAAGCGTCTCAGTTTCAACTTGTTTTAGCATTGAAATACAATAAGTATGGCGACACTGCCATCTAGCGACACTCGTTGGAAGAAGCGGACAGTTACAGCAATTCCACGATGGATGGCGCTTACATCAACGGCACAATTCCCATACTGTTCTGTATCACACTATCGGTAGTGTTTGTAACGCTAACACTACATATACCACTTTCAACCAGCTTCCTTCGGACTTCGATCCCCAGGCACAAGACCCGCCTGGAGAAAGATCTCTCTATTGTCCTCTCTTCCTCATAAGTATGGAAGCGTAACTGACGCTCAAAATCGGTCCCACGGACTACGTGCTAATGGGGGTGGGCTAGTACGTAGTGCTAAACTAGAATTGTAACCAATCACAGATTTTTGTCTTTTGAACGATATGCAACCTATCCGAAAATGACATCTACTGAAACTTTATATGAATATTTAACATCAACTTTTTGTCCCTTACGAAACGCTATGGTAGCTACCCTAATAAAACTTATTAGCTGCTAAGAAACACTACCCCTCCTAAAGCCAAGTTATAATATTACTAGACCGACATTTAGCTTCCTAATTTTACATGTCAAAAGTATTCAAAAGGTAGTGTCCCTTACGAAACGTTTTCGTGGAATGCTCCTAAATAACTTTAGACTCACATGGTAAACATTAAGTTAGTCATCAACACCACTTAATACGTAAAAAGTGAGCGTTATGGGGCAAACAACGTCAGGTTTGTTAGGCGTTACTGTTCCGTACATTATATTTCGATGTGTTTCAGTCCCGTATAACACACACCCTGTGAAAATTTCAAGTTTTCTACATTTTCGCCCAAACTCCCACGCACTCATCGTACAATACCATGAGTTCCGATATTTTGCTCACGATTGCACAGAATGAGGCCGAGAGTCTAGTACTTTTTTCTTTGACAGCTGTCCCACGCCCTTGTCAGCTTACAAAATCGCAAAATACCTAAATTAGTAGCAAAATCAAATGACTTACGCCTTTTTTAAATGGGAAAGTCTCTAACAATTTACATTTTACCTAAACAATAAAGCTGTCGTACGTGTTTTCTCTGATCTCCTTTGGATTTATTTGAACACCGGAGTTTCTATTTACGTAGCAAAAAGATTTCTCCTTTGAAAAGAATCTAATTAGCGATTCGGGTTGTTCTCGATTTGTGAACGTTACAATTTACCTGTTAAGGGAAATGACGGATTGTGAATACAGCTGTTCTGTTCTTTTTGTATAGTTTTGATTTCATTTTTGGCACAATTTAACTATGTTCTTGTCAGTTAAATTGATTACGTTTAGGTTTAGGTAAAAGAAAACCAAAAAATTAAATGAAAAGTTTTCTTAATTTCTAGTTAATGTTCATTATTATAACGTAAAGTATCTTGTCTCAAAATATCGGTACCTAACTTATTAGCACCTTATAATTATATACCGGGTGCCATGTAACGAGGGACTTTCCTGAATAACGATGTAGAATCGATTTGCAATAGTTAAATGCTTTTAATAATAATGAAAAATAAAACTATCAAATTCGTACTTTTTAATGTTTTTACAACCCTACTACCTCGCAGCCGCTTTACCGCTATACCGCTACACGTTGCCGCCCGTGTCCGCGTATGGCATCTAAATAGGGTTAAAACAAGCAGTTTTTTGTATGAAAACTTAACAAGCTGTAACTTGAAAACGGTGATAGATGTCAACTTAGTTTATTTGGAGGAAATAATGTACTAAAGCTAAACAACGCCACAATTGCAGGAAAGTCCCTCGTTCCATTACACCCTGTATAATAGAATCAATCAAATCATTGCATATTTCCTCATGATAAAATATTCTCTTCAATTTCATAAATATGTAAGAAGTCCACAAGAGCTTACTCCACTTAATATTCTTCCTTAAGGAAAAATAATCGAAAAACCTACGCAAGGAAAAATTATGAAGCATCAAAAGTTAGCCAACCTGATGAACGAGGGACCAGCTATGAATAACAAAACGTACTAAGTGTCATAGTAAAGTTTACTACTTAAGTCATTCTTCCCAAAAACTCAGGAAAATAAGACTCAGCTGCAAAAGGTTATAAGTTCTTTAATAAAGCCTTAGACTTGAGTCTTTTGTAACTAAATTGTGCGAGATAGCCTCTGCGTCCAGTGACCATCCTAGTAATTGGTTTCGTGCTCTGCGATCCAAGTTGTTTCAATATTAACAATGATACGCGTTTTACATTTCAACGGCCAGGGAAGAAAAATGTCAGCGTACATTTTTCAGCCTACTTTATTTTTAACTAGCTGTCCCGGCGAACTTCGTTCCGCCTTTGGGTTTTCTTCAGAAATATTTCTGCGACTTATTCCTCTGTCTCCATACATTTAGTATGAAAAAGGGCCAGAGGAATAAAGTGACCGCAGACATATTTCTGAAGGTTATTCTTCAGAAATATGCCTGCGGTCGCATTATTCCTTTGATGATATTTTAATAGTTAGACCCCATTTAGACGGGGCGAGAACTCGTATGCGATTTTCATTTCATTACGGCGATTAATCGATCAACCGTACTCATCGTACCTAAGTAGCCCGTAATGCTCAAACTCATACGAGTTCTCGCCTTGTTTAAATGGGGCGTTATTCTGTTATTCGGGGTAGAGACAAACCCAAAAAATCAAAAATCATAATAATCGGTCACCCGTTCTCGAGTTATAAAGGGAGTGGCTAACCCAACTTTGTTTTATGTACATAGATTAGCATTTACTTATTTTTCATACCTCCTATTCAGAAAAAAGTATTTTGCTCCCTCATAAGAGGGATCAAAGTAGCACTTTTCTGTTCAAGGACAACAGGGTATTTTTAGTTTGAACCCACTTAGAATATGCCATACCATAGACTTAAATTACACACCGAGGGCGGTATAATAAGGAATGGCCCAGATCACAGGTGTTTGCGGTCCGAGCCGCAGGCGAGGGCCATAAATATAATATGAAAGTGGTATTTTCGTCTCGTCCGTAAAAAATAATAATTGTTTTATAAAATAATAATAGACTATACATTTGACAATTTAACATTTAATTTTTAATAATAATGTGTGATGCTCTTTGAGTAACTATATATTTCGTTATTTTGGTAGGTAGCGTTTGTATTTGAATTTTCCTCATAGTCGGTGTGAAAAGCAGTATGTGTCACTCGGTAGCAAAATTATTTTCACCTCGGGCGTTAACACTTGAATCCCTCACTACGCTCCGGATTATACTTTAGAATCCCTCGCTACGCTCGGGATTCTATTGTATAATCCTTCGCTTCGTTCAGGATTCAATATACGCCCTCGCCGTAAATACATCATTTTGCTCCCTTGTGACACAATCTACTATGGCTTCACCTGCGTTATTCCCGTTAATATCTCAAGGGAACTTTTTACAGGGATATAAAGTACGAGTACCTTGTTTCAAAGGACTTGGTGTACTTGCATGCCAAATTCAGCTCAATCCATTTGGTTGTTACGGCGTTATTTAGTCAAATAACCAAACATCCAAACCTCCAATAATCTAAACATCTTCCCAAACGTTCACATTAACAATATTAGTAGGATGGGCTCTTACACAAACACGATACGATATCGGGTCGTGCGACACGGCATCGTGTCACGATGCGACCTCATGTCGTGGAAAATTATATTTTAATGTTTCATCTTACGACAGAGACATACTGTTGTTTTTTGATTGAATGTTTTCCACGACACGACGTCGCATTCTGACACGGTGCCGTGTCGTAGCACGGCGCGATATCGTATCATATTGATGTGTAAGAGCCCGGGAGGAGGGGGAATATAACCATTATCTAGATAAGTTCCATTTCCTTTTTAATGTACCTAACATTAAAAAGGATATACAACTAATCTATCTAGGTACTGGTTATATTCTCTAATCTGTGCCTTAACATCTTGTTAGCGTTGTCATCACAACGATTGAGAGGCGCAGTTGGCCGCCCTTAATCCTACCTTTAGGAGCTTACAGCTCTGCAATCAGGAAATGAGACAAAGGGGTTAACCGCTTCCGTACGGTTCCGCATTTCGCAGGCCGCTAGATGACCACTGATGGGTTAGAACCAGGGGTCTCCAAACTACGGCCCGCGGGCCGGACACGGCCCGCGGTTACAGGTGTTACATGTTATAATAGTGTCTCCTTATTCGGCTGTCCACAAACAGCATGCATATATAGTCGACCGTAGGCTGAATTACGGTAAGGGGCAGGCAAAACAATGTCCCTTACGCTAATTCAGCCTACGGTCGACGATATAGCACATTTCAATTTTATAATTAATATAGGCAAACAATACACAATTACTAATTTACATTATAAATTATACCTTACACCCTAAATAATCTTTAATAGAATAAAACATTTTATTTAATACTCATGAAGGGTTTTTTGAATTTTGGTAATGGTAAGCCTTTAATGTCCGATGGTAACTTGTAAATTTTGACACACATTTACATCACAGTTTTTCTTAAATAAAGCTGTTCTTTGTTGCCTATCAACCTCGAGTCTGTCACAGTTTCTCTTGTTCATAGGGTTATCTCTTGCTGCGGTGAATAATCGAGTGTGCTGTTTTACAAATTTGCATATCTCAAAGACATGCAGACAGGGTAAGGGTAAAATATTTAATTTGCGAAACATTGGTTTGCAAGTCTCGTAGGGCCCAACACCACAAGTAATTTTTTTTGGCATCTGAAAGCTCTAATTATTCCCGTGCCGTTACCCCATATCTAAGTACAGACTCGACATAACCGTAATAAGCCGCCATTGCAGTTTTGTGGTCTGTTGTCTACGTAACCTCCCGAGGATGAAAAAAAACCTACTTAATCAATTAAAAAATTTATTACCAAGATAAATTCCTAAAAATCGTGCTAAATTCCATTCTTGTAGAGCATGTCCATTGTAATTAATATTTAAGGATTGTTTCAATTGATTAAAGCGCAAGTGATTTGTTTTGTTTAAGTTGGCCTGTAGATTATTTTTTTTCAAGCCATGCTACTACAAAAGCCACTGACTTATTAATTTCTCATTCGTGATTAGTTAGTTTATCCGATTTGATGTTTGTCACTATAATGGATATATCGTCTGCAAACAAAATACATTTATGGCGGGTGATGTCAGGAAGATCGTTAATATCTAACAGAAATAGGAGGGGTCCGAGAATGCTTCCTTGAGGCACTCCAAACTTATTTGGACAATATGTGGATGTATAAAGAAGAAGAAGAAGAAAATGCATTTATTTTTGACAGCAGCACAAAATATACAGTGGTAAAAAAAATAAAAATAAATAAACAATAAAGGTGAATGCTGCCACAAAATGGTCCCACCTCAGCAAAATGCCGACCTAAGAGCCAGCGCTGGTCTTCCGGTGGAACCAGCTATAATGCTCAATTACATTCGTTTTGTTAATTGTCTTTATTTCCAGACATTGTGTTCTGTTTTCTAAGTATGACCTTAACCAATGTAATTCCGGTCCTCTGACACCGTCACTAATTTCATCATCAGATCCTGATTTGGTTACAAAAGGACTACCTCGGAGGCATACCCTTTCAAATAAAATAAAAATCCAAAACGGTTTAGCCGTCTTCGAGTAATCGGGGAACAATCTTACATAAAATATTGTCTTTTTTTGAAGTCGGTTAACACTAGAAACTCATGTCTAATAAGCAATGCTCGAGAAACTATGAAAAATACCAAAATCGCTATACTTGAAGAGTTTCCTCGATTTCTCCAAGATCCCATCATCAGATCCTGATTTGGTTACAATAGGACCACCTATGAAATGTACCCTTTCAAACAAAAAAAGAATTTTCAAAATCGGTTCAGCCGTCTTCGAGTAATCGGTGAACAAACACACAAAAAGAACATACAGATGAATAGAGAACCGTCCTTCTTTTGAAAGCCGGTTAAAAGAATCAACGTCGCTTAAAATTATTGACGCCATGTTTTTTTAATCCAGTTATAAATTCTAAGAAGTAAGATTAAAACCTTAGTAAATTTAATTTAATTATACCATAAATCGTTTACTCGAAGATTGAAACAGTCTCCAATAACGAGGCCCTAAAACAACAGGTCCCTTGACTCACAGTAAGCTTGGGCACAGTACCCTGCAAAAATAAAAAGGGACGCGTTCTTTAAAAAAAAGTGTACAATAGGCTTACTGTGTACTAATAGTACATTACATAACTAGGGTGGTAATACAAAGAAAGGCCGAGATCGCAGAAGTTTGCGGCCCGAGCTGAAAGCGAGGGACGTAAATATGCGATCGAGGGCTTTCTTTATTACCTCCCGTGTTGTGTACATCATTTTATGTCTACATTTGGCCAGAAGGCGGCTCTTTCCGTACGCGCAGCGTGCGGAAAAAGTCGCTTTCTGGCCAAATGTATGGCTTAATAGTATATTACACAACTAGGGTGGTAATACAAAGAAAGGCCGAGATCGCAGATGTTTGCGGCCCGAGCTGCAAGCGAGGGACGTAAATATGTCTACATTTGGCCAGAAAGCGTACGCGTAGCGTGCGGAAAAAGGCACTTTATGGCCAAGTGACGCATATTAATTTCACAACAACTGCTCGACTCATTTAAACACTCAAATAAGGAGGCTCGTGACTGCTTAAGATTTATTCATTTAGGACTTTCTTTGAAACTCTTTGTAATTTTTATTTAATTTATCAAGTGATAGGATAATTTTTCACAGACTTCAAAAAAAGTTTTTTCACTACTATTTATATTGGTGGGCTGTAGTGTAAGCCATTGGATCTTTGCTGTCCATTACTGGGTAGGTACTACATACTTAACATGTTCATGATTGGTATCGTCCACCTAGCAGATTCGATTAAAACTTGGGATAGTTACTTGTATAATATTCCCTACAGGGCCCTACTGCGTCTATGTTAACTTTAACAAAGGATATTTTGCCATTGTCCTGAAGACGGTTTTAATTAAAAATCAAACAGATGCTTGTCCTATGTAGGAGGTCACCAGCCTTTATCGGATAGTCTAATCGACGAGGTGTGTAACATATATATTTTTTAAAGTAACACTAACTTTTTTTTAGATCTGAGAAGAAGAAAAGTGTCCCAAATTTTTTCCGTTACTTTTCCATACACACTTTTATGGCGGTAACGAAACGGAGGACCTATATTTGTATCAACAATTTGGGATACTTTTTTTCTTCTATCAGAGACGATAGCACGCGTGATTCTGAGTAGAAATGATGTACAATTTCTCAGATCAAAAAAAAATTACACAATTTTAACAATAACCACATTTTTAGTAAAAAAAACGTTGAAACTGCATAAAATCCGCCATTTTGTTTATTTTAACTAACTTCATACTCAGTGACACTCCCACCATCAAGACGAATCTAATGATGTATCATTTATCAAAATCGGATGTGCCGTTGAGTAGTTACGAGCGGACACAGGAACGGACATATATACATACATAACTTTGGGCTTTGCCGCAGTCGGGTAAAAAGGCCCGTAAAGATTTTTTTTATGTCATGGGAAAGGCAAGCGAGCACACAGGTCACCTGAGGGTAAGTGACTTCTGAGGCCCATGGACATTCGCAATCTTAATATTCATAACTGAGGCTGCTGACAGTTTTTACCCGACTGCGGCAAAGCCCAAAAGGAGGTTTATGTGTTTGACCTGTATGTGTATATGTCTGTCCATTCCTATGTCCGCTCGTACCTATTAAACTAACACACCCGATTTTGATAACTGATACATACTTAAATTCGTCTTGATGGCGTGAGGGTTACCCAATACGTAAAATTCGTAAAAAAAAAACAAAATTACGGATTTATGCGGTATGCTTTGCATCGCAGTCGGGTTTTTTTATGTAAAAATGTAGTGTGCAGGATTCTGAATCCAAAAGGTGCCAACAAGCTATGTAATTACTAAGACTACCTACAGCCTGTCTGTCTGACCGTCGTCTATCGAGACTAATGGTTATATTAATTAATAAAACTTTCTTTAATAGTTAAAAATTGTCTCTGTTTGCTCAATGGTTGTCTGATACAAAATGCGTTACGGAAATATATGTCCGCCACTTATACTTTTGTAAGCAATCAATAATAGTAGATGCAACTGATACATAATGTGGCGCCTTAAATACGAGTGTGGTTTTATAAAAAGAGCCGAAGGCAAGTTTCATAATAAGGTCACACGAGTGTTTTAAAGCGTAATGATGTACCGTTGCATACATTTTTTTATCGACACACCGACCATGAACCAACCAATGACCGCCATTAACCAACTAAGTTTCCATAACAGCATCGATTTCATCCTATAATAAGACTGGCATAGATAACACTGATATAACATTACGAGTTGCGATAATGGTGGCCATTATATACGGTTAATCGCTATTGTGCGTTCGGATTTATGATATATGGTGTAGATAAACAATGTAAAACAACTACGGTCTAGTTCTAGCTTAGTTATATCATATTATTGAAAGCATTCCGTCTTAATTTCTAAAAAAAAAACTCTTGGGTATGATTAAAAAAAAGTAAATCCATATTGATTAGACTACGATTAGTCAACTCACAACTTCTTAAAAGACGAAGAAATTGGCAAAAACTTAGCACAAAAGAAGGGTAATTAATTTATCTTAATAATTTTGATGCTATTATGAATCCCTAAGAGAGTTTTATCGGTTTTTAAAGTCCCGTAGAGTGAAAAGGCATGATCAAAGAAAGTAATGAAGCAATAATGAAGTTAAAAAGTTAAAATCTCGAAGTTGATTGCAGATATATCACCACGGTTCTGTGTACTTAAATGTTATCATTTTAAATAGTCGGGACTATTACGTTGTCAACTTTTGTAAATATTGCGATCCAAACTCAAAGAATGTTGAGCACTAAATGACAGTACTGGCGTCATCCTATCCTATTCTACTCCTACTAATACAAAAATTAATGTGAAAGTTTGTGAAGATGTTCGAATATTTATATGTTTGGAGGTTTGAATGTTTAGAAGTTGTTTGTTACTAAATAACGGGGTAACAACTGTGTGGATTGAGATGAAAGTTGGCATGGAAGTCGACCAAGTCCCGGATTAAAACATAGGATACTTTATATCCCAGTAAAGAGATCCCTGGGACAGTAACGGGAACAAAGTGGGCGAAGCCGCCGAAAGTTGGTGAAGATGTTCGGATGTTTGGAGGTTTGATACTAAATAACGCAGTAACAACTGAATGGACTGAGTTGAAATTTGCCATACATTGAGACCAATCCCTGGATTGAAACGAAGGATTATTTGTATCCCGATAAAGAGATCCCTTGGAATAATAACGGGAATAACGCAGGCGGCGGCACGGTTAAATGCTAGATTTTTTATATTTTTTTTATTTAGAAACAAACCTGTATCTACTTTTTTTTACAATTACCAACTTCTGTTAGTAACTATACTGTAGACATGTGTAAGTAATGCTCGTAATATCACAAATGAGATATCACTCGAACGCGTGATATTGCATTACGCATTACTCCGAGAAATCAAGCATCACTCCAAACATCACTCTAAATAACATTGCCCGAGCGCGAGTGAGAGCGAGAACCGAGTGAAGCGCGCGTAATAGTTTCAAAAGACGCCCTAGACTCCAGAGAACACGCGCTGCGTGATATAGGTGATAGCTGTGATGTTGCTATCTCGCGCGCGCCCGCGCTACTGCGTATCGTCATCGACTATGTACGGGTGATGTTTGGAGTGATGTGATATCTCAGTGTGATATTACGTTTTCGGAAAAGTGATGTGATATAGCATTACTTTTTGAGGCACTGTTTCGCGCATGTCTACTATACTGCTGATCGCGGCAATCCCTCCTCGACCCGATTAGCAGGAATTGTATAGACAAATCAGCAATCTTGTCAGGTAGGTATTTCAAAATTTGTATCTGGTAACCCACCCTATCGGGTATCGATTATCGGTATTTCAACTGAGTTTGATGTTCAATTCAAATTCGAGCAGAATGTTCTCGAACACTTGAGGTAATTGGAGATTACGCTCAATATGCAGGCGACGTCAGAAGCAGTGATTTTGATTGCGAGAAATGCACTTAACGGCCCGGCTATACTTTGATAAAACTGCGAATCGGAACGCAGATAAAAAAACCTCGACCACGGTGCAGTTTAAAAGTGCCTAAAAGCCGGCCATCAAGACGAATCTAATGAGGTATAATTTATCAACATCGGTTGTGCCGTTGAGTAGTTACGAGCGGACATAGGAACGGACATACATACATACCAGTGGCGTGGCGTCCATAGAACCTGATTCCCACCGGCTTGCCTATTTTAAAGCTTATGACCGGAGTATCTACTACTCCTATAGAAAATGTAATCCAAATCTACTCCGGCTTTACTAAGAATATATTTGACGCCACGCCGCTGATACATACATACGGGTCAAATACATAACCCTCCTATTGGGCTTCACCGCAGTCGGGTAAAAAGACCAAAAGAAGCAAACAGAAGAGCTATTTTATTGAAACATTGTCTTAGACTGACAGATACCTATTTGAATTATACCCATAATTCTTCTGCAGAGGGGGGGCCCCCTTTACACTACGTAGGAAAAAAGGAAGTCTATAGTAGTTTTGGGGGCGGGGAGATGCTTGAGTCGCTTCAAAGTCCTCCCCCCTCTTTCCCCCAGATTCATACTACGAGACACTAGTTGTAATTTAAATCTAATTTCACTGCAAATAGTTGAAGAACATATTTCAATTCGCAGCAAAGCACCCGCATGAAACTTTGACAGTGTCTAATGATATGGTGGTTTTAATAAAACTGAATACCCTATGCATAGCTAACATGTGGAAAATATTAGAGTATTTGCTCTAATAGATAATTTTCGGTGTACGTAATTTTACGTGTTTAAGAGGGTTTACGATGGAAAAACGCGAAATCGTTGATTTGCCATGATTTTGCGCATAGTTTTCGTGGTAACGTTAACAGTTTCCACCAAAAATATCACACCAACATAATAGGCAACTCATTAGTTTTGGGGTCAATTGACTAAATTTTGTATATTCTTATGTTTTATTACGATTGTGGGCACTTCTTTCATGCACGTTTTCAAAATTTGCCAAAACATGCTGTCATTTTCGGCATTTAAAGCCTAAACTGTCTGAAGTTATGAAACATGATGTACATTTTTAGAAACGTAATAAAATGTTCTATTTCCTCAGTTGACCAAATTTGCGATTTTTTATGTTTTCTTCAACTAATTTGATTGATGAAAACTACTTACTTTTCGTTAACTTTATGGCACGTTTTGGCTAACTAATTGCTAAACAAAAGGTCTGTTTATACATGAATATGACAAAACAACTTATCCTGTATCATAATCAATCAAAAAAAGTAACAATAAATTTAATAAAATATGTATTTAGATTCATTCAAAACTACCTATAAAACGTGACGCGTGCGCCTCGGCTCGTCATTCCGAGCCGCGGCTCTTTAGAGAACGGACGTATCGCCGATTTTAAAAAAATATTTACGTCGTGTCGAGCTTGAAGGTCGAAGAACTACAGAAAACTTTAAACTCAAAAGTCGTAAATGCCATTGTAGCCACTGGCATTTACGCCCGATTAGTCTACAGGTTTCGATATAGTATCTAAAGTTTTGGTGTATGAACGACTGTGATACTTGGTTACTGGTAATTATGAAATTATTCATTCAAGTAGATATGCTCAAGTAGATAGATGTTCGTAGGAATCGTAGGCATGTATTTGTTAGTGTAGCTAGATTATCAAGGCCTGACGCTGCACTTGGAAGGTAGTGACAGAAACCAAGTAACGGCTTACAGTAGATCCCCGTGTTTGGGCTCAAACGTATTGTCTAGTCGAGCCCTCTTTGTCTAGCTGATGGTCATGACCTGATGCTGCATTTGGAAGGTAGTGACAGGAACCAAGTAACGGCTTACTGTAGATCCCCGTGTTTGGGCTCAAACGTATTGTCTAGTCGAGCCCTCTTTGTCTAGCTGATGTTCATGACCTGATGCTGCATTTGGAAGGTAGTGACAGGAACCAAGTAACGGCTTACTGTAGATCCCCCGTGTTTGGGCTCAAACGTATTGTCTAGTCGAGCCCTCTTTGTCTAGCTGATGGTCATGACCTGATGCTGCATTTGGAAGGTAGTGACAGGAACCAAGTAACGGCTTACTGTAGATCCCCCGTGTTTGGGCTCAAACGTATTGTCTAGTCGAGCCCTCTTTGTCTAGCTGATGGTCATGACCTGATGCTGCATTTGGAAGGTAGTGACAGGAACCAAGTAACGGCTTACTGTAGATCCCCCGTGTTTGGGCTCAAACGTATTGTCTAGTCGAGCCCTCTTTGTCTAGCTGATGGTCATGACCTGATGCTGCATTTGGAAGGTAGTGACAGGAACCAAGTAACGGCTTACTGTAGATCCCCCGTGTTTGGGCTCAAACGTATTGTCTAGTCGAGCCCTCTTTGTCTAGCTGATGGTCATGACCTGATGCTGCATTTGGAAGGTAGTGACAGGAACCAAGTAACGGCTTACTGTAGATCCCCCGTGTTTGGGCTCAAACGTATTGTCTAGTCGAGCCCTCTTTGTCTAGCTGATGGTCATGACCTGATGCTGCATTTGGAAGGTAGTGACAGGAACCAAGTAACGGCTTACTGTAGATCCCCGTGTTTGGGCTCAAACGTATTGTCTAGTCGAGCCCTCTTTGTCTAGCTGATGGTCATGACCTGATGCTGCATTTGGAAGTAAGTGGAAAGTGGAAAGTGGAAAGTGGAAAGAATTTATAAAGATGATTAATTTTGGAATCAGCAAATGGAGCCAAAATTAATCCGTTTTTATAATGACTGTCTACTAAAGGAAATTATAGACCCCCGTAAAGCCAGATCTATGGAAATCCGAGACACACGGTGTTAGTTTTTTAGAAATAAAAACTGGCCAAGAGCATGTCGGACCATGCTCAGTGTAGGGTTCCATAGCCGTAACTATAAGGTAAAAAATACGATGTAAAAAAAGTACAACAACAAATGAGCGTATCTCCATAGCAGTTACGTCCTTTTGTTGAGAAGCGTAGTTTATTGGCAATAACTTAAAAACGGTTAATTCGATCTTGTTGAAAATAATTTTCGTTGAAAGTATTAATTAAGCGTAATTTTTTTGCGTAAGCCATGATTTTTTTCATATTTTTCGGACACACGGTTTAGAAGATGGAGGGGGGGGGGGGGACAATTTACACAACTTTCGGAGCGATTATTTCCAAATATATTCACTTAATCAAAAACCTTTGTTTTTTTTTTACGAATTTAGGCACTAATTTTGTCAGTCCGGGGCGTCCTTTTTTTTAAGTGAGATTAACACGACATTTTGGAAGAATTACAGGGAATAAAAATGCAATAGGGGTATTTTCTAGATCGTTACGTCGGGAACTATCGAAAAAATATATAAATTGCACACTTTTGAAAATCTTGACTTACCGAATTCGTCTACGGTATACCCGGAGGGAACGAGTAACCCGACAAACTTTAACTATAGATTCTAACGACTATTGAAAGTAAAAAACGTTATATATAGTCAAAAAACGCGTACTTTCCAAGATACATATTTATATGTCTTTCCCGTACACGGGACAATGGTGTCCCGGCCCTTTGGGAGGCGTGCGCGGAGCCGAAGCCAACGCGTAGAGGCCCCTTTCGACAATTTAATGAAAGGCGACGTGTACACCCAGCGGATGTTGTCCCTGCCCGTGTCATGGGACGCACGCAGAGACAGCCCTCGCCAGATGCAGGGACTATTGTTGATTGATGGAATCTAACTCTACTGGGCTATGGTGGTGGAATTATGGACTAGATACTGGGCTATGGATTGAGACATGACGGCGTCTGTCAGGAAAAGTGTCTCATGGCTTTCGCGGCACTGACAGACCGTGACTTGCCCTCCGCTGATGGGCCCCTGTTAATTAGCGACATTATGAGCAATGGCCCAGGGGCAACACCGCTGCCGAGGGCTGCAGGGTGTCGAGAGGTGTGCTGCGCTTTCTCCGAGGGTACTCGCGGCGTTATGCCCTTTAACACTTCCACGCCTGGAGCATATAGCGCTTATTATTATTAGAATGAAAAATTCGAAATATGTAAAAAGCCCTAATAAATGCGACTACGATACGTTTACTTATTTTTTATTTCCTTAATTAAACAAAAAATAACCTTCGTAGCATTTGATGGTAAGCGACTCCGAGCCCAAAAAATTTACCGTTTGGTTACATTGAACTTTTTTCTTTCTTCCTCCAGTAAGGACTATTACAAGTAAATAATATTTTATCAACATAGGACGAATTATTTAATTTTACATTACTATTTTTTGTGAAACAGAACATATAAAAAAATCAGCAACATCCTGCAAACGTGTCATTGCCATAGTTAGCACATCAAAAATGCAAAAAAAAACTGATTTACCATCAAGAGGTAAGCTTTTTAAACAAAAATAAGTTTCTGTCAATAAATGTTTTGTTGAGACAAGCTTGTATTGCCGACTGTACTTTTTTGTATAATCGCAAACTGCACGTCACAACTAATCAAATGAACTCAAACATGGTGAATAAACACGGTAGATGATCCTATGGCTCCATCATCAGATCACCTTCATCTTATAATAATATTGCATTGTCATCTAATTTACATATTCTTGCAAAATTTCAGCTGAATCGGTTGAAAATACCTATCTGCTTTAAAACTGAGTTGCAGTATTCCAGCCGAACAAACAGTTACATAAATACATTGCTAAATAAATAAAAGCGTTTAAGAAAATGATTTTCCGTCTTCGAGTAATTGTAAATGCATACTTGCATATAAAAAAATCCCGTTGAATTGAGAACTTCTTTTTTTGAAGTCGGCTAAAATCGTACCAAAGGCTTGAAGTCACGCGAAACTTCGACACTGTAGGTATCATTGAATTTTTTTTATTCGTTAAATTAATGAACAAATACGTATTAAATATTTGTTAATAACGTAACTGGAACATTTAAATGAAAGAGTTTTTAGTGACTACAAGTCAATCAACATACAGCAATAACATTTTAGCCGCTTTACCGCTGCACTTTATTTGATTCAAGTATCAAAATGTCATAATCGCGCTATACTCCCGGGCGGCTACGCAACTTACGCACACATAGACTGCGCGCGCTTGTGTGACGCTATTGCTGACGGCTATCGCCGATCTAGTGGCCGATATTGAGTTACGCGCTGCATCGTAAACGCTCTATTGTCGTAAAATATCGACTGCGTGCTCGGTTTTTTTTTAATGTAGAAAATTGGTAAACAACGTTGACATCTGTCAACTTGAGGTTTTTTATGGGTATCATTTAATCGATCAGCAAAATATTCATATTTTGGTCAGCAGAAATATGTATTTGGTCAGCCGAAATAGCTAGTTGGTAAGCAACTTATGGTTAGCAAACATTTATAAATCAGGCTGCAATTAATGATATACTGAACTGCTCTAAATTATTTTGGTCAGCAAATTAAATATTTGAGCTGCATTAAGCGATCTACGGTTAATCAAATTTTGGTAAGCAATCAGTAGGTAAGCAAAATATTTCATTTTGTTCATCAAAATAAAAGGTGCAATAAAACCCAATTGGCATGCACAAAATGGGTGCAACTTTACTATTCTGCCGCAATAACACAAAAGGGCACATCTAAATAAAATTTTCGAGTTTACAATAAAATAATTTATTAGAAAAACTTCTATTTCTAAAATAAAAAATGTCCGAGATTTTCGACTTCAAAGTTGACAAATTTTTAAGACGTAAAAATTTTGATGGATGTTGGTGTCATTATTACACCTATTTATTAATGTTTTAGCGTATAGAATTTGCTAGACTCGAATGAGAGAAGCGAGCGAATCTTCTCCCTTTCAGCTTAGGCAAAAATGCTTTCTTATGTCCAGCGGACCTACATCGCCACTGAGTGCAGTTTTGTGTATAGTCGATTTTCTTAACTATAAAGTACTGGAATGACGATGTCCCTCCTTACTGGTTACATTACAAGCCCGCGTTCAACAGTAAAGCAACAACCTCCCAAACAAAGAAAAAAAACAGACCAAACAATCTACGGAACCTGTCAAATGTCTACTTTTATAACACCAACCTGCAAAAACGAAGCTCGACTTGGCGGAGGCACTACCGTGCCCCCAGGTACAATGCCCAACATTAAATAGATTTTCAAGTGATTTTATAAGTACACTAGAAAAGAAGACATGTATTCAAACAAAATATATATGTACTTAAGCGAAAACTTACCTGAATAAGCCTACCTAAATCCTTATAAATAAGTTCCTAATATAGTTAATTGTTTAAAGAATGCAAGTATTATTAATGAGCTCCTTAACTCAAAAAATCTTTATGATTTAAGATTAGTAGTTAAGAATTTATAAATACAAAATGTAATGATTTGAAAAAATAACATGGAAAAATAACTGGCCAAGAGCATGTCGGACCATGCTCAGTATAGGGTTCCATAGCCGTAACTATAGTGTAAAAAATACGATGTAAAAAAAGTACAACAACAAAAGAGCGTATCTTCATAGCAATTACGTCCTTTTGTTGAGAAGCGCAGTTTATCGGCAATAACTCAAAAACGGTTAATTCGATCTTGTTGAAAATAATTTTCGTTGAAAGTATTAATTAAGTGTTACCTTCGTGATTTTTTTCATATTTTTCGGAAACACAATTTACACAACTTTTGGAGCGATTATTTCCAAATAAATTCACTTCATCAAAAACATTACTTTAAAACCGTATAGTATTTTTTAAAGAGCTGTCGAACTATGTAGCTACCACACGTTGATATTTGCTGAAAAAAAAATTTTTTTTGCTTCTGTAACATGTATGGAGTGCCCCCCTAAAAATACTTATTTTAGTTGTTTAACTACCAAACTAAGTAACGGCTCATACAAGACACCTATATTCCAAATTTCATCAATACCTATCCATCATGTAGTTTTTGAGTAAAATGCCTGTTACAGACGGACAGACGGACGGACATGAAAACGAAACTATAAGGGTTCCGTTTTTGCCATTTTGCCTACGGAACCCTAAAAACTATACGGTTATCCGTTTTCCGGACTATATGGCCCGTCCACTGCCACTTCAACCGTGCAATCCCAGCAATGTATAAGATAAACTAGGTAACGTAGGATACGTTTCTCCGAATAGCCTCGTAACCGGACGCTGAAATACGGGTTGAAATATTGTGGATACGCCATGAATGGGGTAGGGTTACCACCTCCACCCCACTGCCACGTGTAACGACGCGGGAGTTAATATTAAGTAGAGTCAATTGCAGAAAAATTTACCTTTTACTTTTTTTGTCTGATCATCGTGTGTCTTATACCATTTTACTCAGAATCATGAGCACTTTTCATTTATGAAACAAAAAAGTGGTCTAAAATGGCCCAACTTTTCCATACAAATTTTGAATTTCTCAGTTTTGTTACGCCCTAACTAAATATAGGGGAAAATCGTAACAAACCTGAGAAAAAAAAATCTCAGTGTCGTTACGATTTTCCCTTATCAATCAATCAATCAATCAATCAATCAAACTTTTATTTCAGGCGGAGCCCATAATGTTGTTAGTACTACAAACTTACTTAGCTATGTTATAAATACAGTCAAAACATATCACAACACAATAGCATACTATCACAATTATCATTAAAAAATAACTTTAAATATAAATGATTTTAACAGGATCTTAATTTTTACACAGTTACAGTCAAGAACCCAATTATGTTATTACAAAGCTATAGTATATTCTTTTTAAATGAATTTCATTAAAACAGCATTACAAATGTTACCTTCTATATATATTAATTGAAATCAAATTAAATTAAGTCAAATTAAAATCGGCACAAACAAACATGTCAGAGAGAATTAAATAATTTCCAAAATATAAAACAAAAAATAATAAATAATAAGTTAAAATAAGCAAAAATATCACCAATCATAATTTACCATACTAGAATGGAGATGCATCCACCTCTTCCACATTGGCGAGTCCCACCTCTCAGCAAACACCCTCAGAATGCTGTTTGTGCTCCCTTGCAGCCGGTTCATTAATGCCGCACAGCGTTTTCGTATGATTGCATGAAAGCCATCGACTCCCGCTTCAGCAAACATACCAGAGGCACTACAACTTCGCCGGAGCCCAAACATCACCCTGAAGGCGTTGTTGTATTGCACACGAAGTGCACTATACGTCCGCTGTGCGAACTTGACCCACAGATTACAAGTGTAGAAGCACTGGCAGTATGCTCTAAATAAAGTCAGTTTTACGTCTCTAGAACAGCCTGAAAATCAGCGAGCCAGCATGTTGCACCGGACTGACAGCGCCCTACGCTCTCTTTCTAAGTCCACATTGTCACTGAGATCTTCAGTGACCCAGTGGCCCAGATACTTAAAGCTCTTAACCCTATTTAGATGAGTGCCACATAAGGCAATAGGTGGCACCCTCTCCAATGACTTAGCACCCGCCTTGAAGATCAAAAACTCGCTCTTCTTAGCGTTATATCTGAGCCCATGGGCCTCTGCATACCTCTCACAGATATCGAGTAACGTTTGCATGGCACCAAAAGAAGGGGTGAGCAGAACCATGTCGTCCGCATAGCTGATGTTGTTTATGCAAACACCATCAACAGAACATCATATACTTATTTAGTTTGGGCGTAACGAAACTGAGAAATTCAAAATTTGTATGGAAAAGTTGGGCCATTTTGGACCACTTTTTTGTTTCATGAATGAAAAGTGCTCATGATTCTGAGTAAAATGGTATAAGACACACCATGATCAGACAAAAAAGTAAAAGGTACATTTTTGCTGCAATTGACCCTAATACTAAATAAGTTTTAGATTCTTAGATACACAGGTAGATCACTTATTACTTGAGAAAATAACAGTGCTCAGGCCCCGCCGGCGGGGACGACCTCCCCGCGACAACAGCACACCAGGGTCGCGGCCTTATTCGATACTTATAGGTCATAAAAAAACGCGGTGGCAGTCTATGGAGTAGGCCTATGCTCCGCAATGGACGCCCGGGGCTGAGAAATAAACGTCATACGAAGTTATTTTTGCATGTATTTCTGACGTGGTATAGTTTTGTTGTGATTATATTATATTATAGTAGCATTTTCCCGCGGCTTCGCCCGTGTTGTTACCGTTACTCTCCCAAGGGAACTCGTAAGGGATATCGTAGAGTCCCGATATAAACTTTCAACTCCCATTTAAACCCTTTAGAGGAGGAATTTCGAAAAACGATGAATTTAATGAAGAGTCCAAACATGAAGTTTCGAACCTCTTACTTCAAAAATCGTAGACTCTGCATACAAATTGTGAACCCCTATTTAAACTCCTTAGGGGGGGAATTTTGAAAAATCCTTTCTTAGTGCACCCCTAGACCTTATAAGGAACCTACGTGCCAAATTTGAAATTTCTAGGACCAGCGGTTTGAACTACGCGTTGATATGTCAATCAGTTTCTTCTTTTATATATTTAAAATTTAAATAAGATATTAGTAAGTAATAACTACCATTAACACCGGGGTTTTAAATTTAAGTATGAATTTAAATATCCCGGTGTTAATATTACATAGTTATTATGTTGACTTGGCTTTTGAACATTCTTTATACGTTAGTGGGTACAAGTCAATTTTGTTTACACGTAATGTTATATCTGTTGTGACTACCTATGTTTGTTAAGCGAGATAATAAATAGCCCATACTGGTATTGGTAATTGGACGCTAGTGTCTCATTTTAGGCTGTTTTTGATTGTGCCCACTAACGTATAATTTAATTACGTAAACGGAAATTGACTTGTACCCACTATTCCCACTAACGTATAAAGAATGTTCAACGGCCAAGTCACACAGCATTAACTATAATAATAAAGAAATCGCAGTAAGGAACCTTAGACTTGGCACGACTTTGTCTAGATTTCATTACTTTTTAGAGATAAACAAGCAGCTCCATCGAGACTTGGCTAGTTTTTTACAGAATGTTTTGGTGGGATTTCACTTCTTTTTGTAGAAACGTGGGCATATTGATTTATTTTATTAGATTTTCTTATTTGACACCGTTTTTTTCTTTTTATTTTTGGTTGGGCTCTTGTGTTTTCTAATCAGGGTCACCAGGTACTCCAGATCTTCGATTATCCTAGTTTTTATAGTTTTCCCTTTATGTGGCCATTAAACCCTAACTCTGTACCAAATTTCAGCTCTCTGAGTTTATGGGATGTTCTAGTTCTATTCTGATGATCATGAGTGAGTGAGTGAGTGTCATAAATTCGAAACTTTGCTTTCGCTTAACTTCGGAACTAAATGACCTACAAACTTGAAATTTTGGATTTTAAGTATGTGATTATAGCTTACTGGATAACGAAAATTTCTGCGTTCTGGTCTTATCCAGAGGTTCTCAAATAGGGGCCTGAAAATCTTGCAAGTTCATTTTGACCCAGTTCCAATTTCCGATTGAGCTAAAAGTTTTGCAAGAATATGTAGATCAGATGGCAATGCAATATTATTATGACCACACCAGTAAATCCTTGACGTGCAGATTGCGATTACAGAAAAGAGTACAGTAGCCAATAAAAACTTGTCTCAAAAAAAAATCTTGACAGAAACTTATTATTATATCAATAAATAAATAAATCTAAATCTAAAATAGAAGCATAGTTAAAATTAAATGTACTAATAACTAAAACTTTTTAGCTTATTTAATAATAATTTCGTTTTAGTTTTTAGTACATTTAATTTTAACTATACTTCTATTTTAATGTTTTTTAAGGGTTTTATGCCACACCTGGCCATAAAGTGGCTTTTTCCGCACGCTACGCGTACGGAAAAAGCCGCTTTCTGGCCAAGTGTAGACATAAAATGATGTACACAACACGGGAGGTAATAAAGAAAGCCCTCGATCGCATATTTACGTCCCTCGCTTGCAGCTCGGTCCGCAAACTCCTGCGATCTCGGCCTTTCTTTGTATTACCACCCTAGTTATGTAATGTACTATAGTGTTTCTAAGCAGCTAAAACGTTGGTTAGGTAAGATACCATACGCGTTACGTATGCAACTAAAGAAGTAGGTGTTTCCAATTAATGCTCTTTAACATTTTGTAAGTGGGGATGGGCATTTTGTGGGGATTTCTGTAAGGTTTTTATCTAAAATGTGTCTAGTGAGGTTGCGATTTTTTTGTTACAGAAAGATTTAATATTTTCTAAAGGCTCTTGACGATTTTATGTCTGTGACTTGTTGGCCACCCTGCAATGTGGGCAGACGCCCACGGCCGCTCGTGAATATTACTTGACGACCGCTACACCAAGTTGCGATAAGCTTATTATTAAATTTTTCCACAAACTTACAAAATATCGGCTTATTTCAGCGAGGCATTGAATAATATGATGAAATATTTAACGGGTATTTCGCAATAATGGTTTAAAAAGGCTATTCCAAAGTTTATCATTAAATTTTTTGTCATGACATTAAGCAAGATCTTTTATTTTAGCATCTTATATTGTATGTAATTATGAGGACAGGCGCCATCAGATATATCTATACACTTCAGGATGCTCAAAAATATCTAGACTTGCAATCTAACGCCTAAAATAGTCACGTTCAGATATTTGTGAGCACCTTTTTCGTCCCAATGTACGTCCTGATAATGACTGTAAATGTGTGAATAAATTGTCTAAACAAAACATAGTTCTCCATTGCAACTGACTATTTCGACGGCCTGTGGTGAATTTATTAATTAAGTTTAACAATCCCGATAAGTATAAGGTTTCAGAGAAAATAATTATGACAAATGATGCATTATGTATGACAGACATAACATTATGACTTAAACAAATTATGCAGGCCAATATGGATCCGGCATAGTTCTCTACAGCCAATAAAAAGATCTGCTCGAAAGAACGAAACCCGAAAAAACCCTAGAAAAAGCAGAACTATTTTGCGGCTATTATTATTAAATTTCTTCTCTTCTTCTTATAGTGCCTCCCCAACTAGTGGAGGTTGGCAGTCAGCTCCGCATATTTCTCTCGGTCTTTGGCGAGGTTAAAAAACTCCGCTGCAATGGTGACTCCGGTCCATTCCCGGATGTTTCGCAGCCATGATTTCTTCCTGCGCCCGACAGCTCGTCTTCCAGCCACTTTGCCCATGATTATCAATTGCAGAAGTTCGTATCTTGGGTATAAAAGGCAGGGCAGTTGGGTATTAAATTTCGCCACGTGGTTGGGGAGACCGGGTATGGTTGTCTCGCGGGTTGGTTGTCACAGCGGCCATAAAATAATACTAAACGAAACATTAAGTACATCGATCGGTGCTAAAAGATCGCAAGAGCTGTACATCCTTCCGTACTTCACCAATCGATGCACTTATTCCTTCGTTTAGTATTATTTTATGGCCGCTGTGACAACCAACCCGCGAGACAACCATACCCGGTCTCCCCTAGCCAGCGACCAGAAAGAGCACACGTTAGTACGCGTTATGTGTTAGAGAGAGACGGACGGATGCGGGTGAGCTCCAGTGGTCGGACCCGAACGACAGTTTTCTTAGAGAGAGAAGCTTCTATACGTAGTACCAAGGACCATTAAAACATGAGGACTGTCATTCTCCATACTAAAAACTGTTCCTCGATATTTACAACGCCATTTATGTTTAAGCTTGGTATAAGAATTATATTATTTACAATTATTCAACTTTGCAAGCGTGACACAGTATTTAAATGTTAGAAATGATTTATTATGTGGAAAAAATCAAGTACAACAATAAAAATAAACCGAAATAGTTTCGCGTCCTAACGGCTCAATAAATTGTGGGCTATAAAAATAACCCCAACCTTTCTCTATCTATGAAAACGGCGATGATAAAACGCCTAGGTCCCACGTGTAATGGACGAATGAGGTTTTTTTGTGGTTATTCCACCACATCTTCTATACCTAAGTGTAATAAACGGCGCTTACCTACTTGATACTTGGGGTATGGTATTAATAGAGTGCTGTGAATCTTTTGATACTTGCCAAGTTGTCTTATTTAAATATATTCATCATAAATATATATTTTAAGCTTTATTAAGAAATCCCGAGTAATGCATTTCTCACGAGTCCCGTGGTGTCTTGCCCGAGCCGCCAGGCAAGGGACATGACTCGGGACGAGTGGTATAGTAATGGGCTGACTAACAGTAATGGGTAATTTTCACAAAATATTTTTTTCTATTGCCCCTATAATAACAAATAATGAAAACAAATTAAATAATATTCCCGATAAAAAAAACATGTTTTTAGGCGTTTTTTAATCGAGGTGGTACGAAACCCTTCGTGTGCGAATCTAATTCGCACTTGGCCGATTTTTAGATCATACATTATTGCCGCTCATCGTACAGTCAGCATCAAATAGTCTGTAACATCCAAAGCGCCATTATACAAAGTCTAGCCGGCCGTATACGGCTGTTGCAATGCATCGAATTAATCCCACTGGGACCACAGAAACAGCAAGCTCCGCTCCCCGCGAGAATCCATTTAGAAATGGATATCAATAAGCTCGTAATTAATTAGGGGACCGAGTTACGGGGATCGTGTTAGGCCATTACCGGCGCGTAATAGCTTTAGCTGCCAATTTGCGCTAATTAGCACCAGGAAATTGAGAGAGCGAGTTCCAGAGAGTTTATAGCACATTACACACCTAGGGTGCAAAAATAAAGAATGTCCTGAGGCGGTAAATGAAAGTATGACTTATAGTGGTAAAATGAAGAATTAGGCTTTTAATGACTCGAGTTTGTAACCAGCTTACTGCCCGTGATACACACAATGTTTTTCGTCACATAAAAATTACACAGATATTGCTAGAAGTAAGAACAGCGGTTTAGTTTTCAATCTTAACTGGCCACACTGCCAAATTGTACCGATTCTCAAAATGAAATTTACTAAAATAATTTCAATACTCTCTGAAATTATAGTAAAATACGTATACCGTATAAGTTTAAAATTTAGTTAGTAAGTAAAATTGGGTTTGTAGCCAAGTATTGAAGATAGGAAAGAAGCCTTGGCTGATTTGCAACCTCCTTAGTCTGAAATGACGTACGAGTGAATTTTATATTTTAAAACTAAACTCATAACTCCTTCGGGAGTTACAGATTTTCATCCAGATTTACCTCCCGTGGGGGTTATAGGTTTGTGTAACCCACGGGAGGTAAATCGGCTCTAGTTGCTCTATACGCCTGCGTGTTATAGCGACCTTTACGAGCAAGTGTAATGAAACGAATAGTACCTAACTGAAAACACTTTTAGCTTAGTGACACCGCCTACGGAGCTAGAGATCCCGGGCAAAGTATAAAGACAACCAAGTAGTACGACTTCAGTCGTTTAGGAGCGCGCGACACGTATTTACACAGACGCACGACGCGCGTCTGTGTGACTGAACGCCATACTGTGGCAGTCGCGCGCAGTCGCAAATGCTTGCCTGTGGTGCGTCCGTACACGGCGCGCACACATGCGCGCTCCCGATGTTCCTTTTGTTCGGAGAAAAACTACCGTATACCGTGTCCGGGGCACAAATTAAATAATAGTACTACGTACAAAAGTCTCGCTCCCTACCAAAACTGACGTTCGGGTCCGACCACTGGATGGGGCGCACCGGATCCGACCGTCTCTATATCGCATAACGCGTGCTCTTTCTGGTTGGTAAGACCTTTTTTACTTACGGCACCCCAGGTGCCCAACTGGCTTAAACCGCCACCACAGTATAATAGGAGTAATTTTTCTTCTTACAAAAGGTACATCGCGCGCTTGAATGTGTGCGCGCAGTGTATGAACGCACTAGAAGCAAAGATTGAAGAATGTGTAAGTATGAATCACACTCGCGATCGTGCGATTAAATCGATGATTTAATTTGAATAGTGCACATTATAGTGTCTTGGTCAGCTACCCCTCTTCCTCTATTGGTTGTCCTGAATTTCAGCGCCATCGGTCGTTTGGCTCATGCTGAGATTTTAACCTTTTCGATGTACCATTTATATAAGGTTTGATTGCAAAAATGTATGCAACAAACAATTACTTCCCATAAATATTTATTTCTTTCTAAATAAAAACCCTGTATCGTACTTGTATACCTAGACGTGTTTAAAACAGTGTCCTCGCGAATCCGCTCCCCAAAAGTGAATGCAAAGTTATAAACCGAAACACGTACATTGTTATTTTGCAATTTACTGCCCGAGCACAGCATAATGAAGCAATGCGGGCTTAGGGTGGCCAGTAACAAATTTTAATTACCTGACAAAATTCCTAATATGCGAATAAAATGCCACAGAGTAAGTTAATGTATTTTGGAATCATCATATTTACTGGAAATATTTTGATTCCTTATAGCTTGATGTGAAAACACCAAAGCGCTAAGCCTTTCAAACATAACGGTACAGAGGGCGCTAAAATAAACGTGTTACGTGCGAGTACCCTGCCAAATTTAATGCGAGATAGCAGGAAATAGTTCGACGATTTGTATGGCAACAAAGCATGCAAGCGTTTTTCGCTTGGTGTTTGACGCCAAAAGTGTAATTTTGTGATGGAAAACATACATTTTCCATTTCATTTGGTGGTATTTGCACAACTAATTATACCATTACTAGCTGTTGCCCGCGACTTCGTCCGCGTGAAATTCGCATACCCATGTGGGTGGTTAAAGGTGCATATACCTATTTTACCGCAAGCTACTATTGGAGTACCGCTTTCTACATTAACAACGTAACACTGGCCCTGCGCAAAGCAGTTACTACCCCCTAAGAAGCAACCCCTTTTGTCCCCCTGGGGATGAGTTTCGAAAAACAGTGAATTCACGTTTCTTTTATTGAAGAAACGTGATAAGTCAGGAGAACGACTTTTTAAGAATGTGTGGATATATTTACTTGGTTTTTAGTAAATAGGATTTTTATGTAACACAAACTTGAATACCTTTAAAATATGAATTTCCAAAAAACACTTTTTTATTCTTGTTACGTTGTATATAAATAATGTGCTCAGCATATTTCAAGTGTCTAGGTTTAGTAGTTAATGATTCTGTCCAAATTCAAAATTTTCTTGACATATAATGGAGGGTTTACATATCAAGTCGCAAATCTCCTACTAAGTAGCTATACAAATTTCAACTCCGACTTTAGTCCCTTAGGGAATGAATTTTGAAAAAATGTGGAATCACTTTTCTTTAAATTTAATAAACAATATATACATAAAGTTTCAAACCTTCTCATGCAAATATTAAACCCTTTTAAACCCCTCAAGGGAATTCAAAACCTCTGCACATGTAAAGTTTCTAGATCTATAAGTTTTTGTTCTGTTTTTTAAACTTTCAATCTGTATTTAATTCCTAAATTAGATGAATTATGGAAAACGGTAATAATGGTTTTTCTTGGCTCATTATAAAAAGTATATTTATGATGTCTTAGATCTCTTATTGTAAAAATCACATATTCCCGATACAACCCCTATCCCTCCCCTATCCTTTCCCTATTTAAGCTTTTCGGGGATGAATTTCAAAAGACGGTGAAAATACTCTTCTTTTAAAACAATGAAGAATTTAAACATGAAGTTTCATACCTCTTACTTAAAAAGATCTTAAAGTTCCGATACAATATTTCAACCCCTATTTAAACCCCTTCAAGGATGAATTTCGGAAAATGGTGAAATCAGTTTTCTTTTATTCTAATAAAGAGTCTAAACATGCCGTTTTAAACCTCTTACTTAAAAAGATCGTACAGTCCCGATACAAACTTTCAACCCCCATTTGAACCCCTTGGAGGATGAATTTCGGGAAACGGTAAAAACACTTTTCTTTTATTCTAATGAAAAGTCTAAACATGATCGTTCAACCCTGTTACTTTAAACATCGCAGACTCTACATACAAACTTTTAACCCCCATTTAAACCCCTTAGAGGATGAATTTCAAAAAACGGTCAAACCACTTTTCTTTCATTCTAATGAAGAATCTAAGCATGAAGTTTCAAACCTCTTAATTAAAAAGATCTTAGAATCCCCATAAAACTTTGAACCCCCATTTTAACCCCTCAGGGGATGACTTTCGAAAAACGGTGAAACTACTTTTCTTCCATTCTAATGAAGAATCTATTAATGAAGTTTCAAACCTCTTACTTTAAAAATCGCAGACTCTCCATACAAACTTTCAACCCGCATTTTAACCCCTCAGGGGATGAATTTCAAAAAACGGAGAAATCGATTTTCTTTTATTGTCACGGAGAATCTAATCACGAAGTTTCAAACCTCTTACTTAAAAAATCGTAGTCTTTCCATACAAATTTTGAACCCCTATTTGAACCTCTTAGGGGATGAATTTCTCCTCGATTTCTCCAACATCCTATCATCAGATCCTGATTTGGTTGCAATGGGACCACTTCGAAGGTACTAGTACACCCTTTCAAATATTTTTTTTAAACCGGCTCTGCCGTGCTCGTGTAATCGCAAAACTAACATTAAAAAAAATACAGACTTAAAATACAGAATTAAGAACCGTATTTCTATTGGAAGTCGGTCAAAATAGGCACATTAGGAAAAAGGTTTTATTTATACAATATTGTTTGTGGTTCCCGCGATTATAAATAAAGCAACTGTAACGTATCAAATCGAGTAAAATACGCGATTTAATCCATTAAAGTCGTTTTATTACAAAATATTTATTCATTAATAATACCTGATATTTTCATATTCCGGCTGCATTTCTGACAAAATGACCAGAATAGGAATTTTAGTGCCGCCTGGTAACCCAGGCGGGCAGCACGTTTATGTAAATTTGGGGTTTGGCTAACCTAACCTTTAGCCTTTATGTCCGAAGTGTATATTTTTTATAATGTACATACGACGTTTCGATTTGGGAAGAGAGGATGTTAGTAGAGTAAAATAGTTAGTTTAGGTTTTAGAGCAATTTTAATTAAGATATGAGAGGTTTTGTCGTGTCGCGGTCTGAATAATTTTTGTAATTACAATTATTTAATTACGAAAGCTATTTTGTAATGAAAAGTAGTTTGAACTCTTTTGGCGAGAGAGGGCATTTTCGTTGTTGTTGCTTTCGATGGTTAGTGCAGTTGTAATGTAATATTTGAATGTGCTTCAGTAAGGCAACACATGAAATATGATTTCATTCAATGGCGGTCCAGCCCGCAGACGACCGTTAGAGGAATGCGGCCGATACTCTGTGACGTTGATGTTCATTACGGCTTTAATACGTTTCTGTTACCCTCTTCTACAGGGCTGTCACTTCAGATGCCTTAATTAAGAACTAGTACATTATACATCTAGAGCGGTAAAATAAACGCCAAGATGGAATGAAGGCGTTTGTGGAATCGTAGAGCTCCATAAATATGCCATCTGGGGCTTTCATTGTTACCGCCTGGTATGGACCTAATTTAAAAGGTAAAAGAAATGGAATTTTCTCTAAATGCTATGTCCGGACAGATGCAAAATATCATTTTCTCAAACATCTGCGATAATAATATGTGACGTTCCGCAGTTAAAGGTACCTTATGGCGGGTAGGCGCTTACGCTGTTATTAACGGCACTCCTATATTAATTTGATGCTACACGACGTAAGTGCCGACCCTCCATAAGGTACCTTTTCCTGCGGAACGTCACATATCATGCAAGAAGTATCCTCCTAGACGCACTACGCGCGTGTGTGTGAGTGAACTCCATACTGTGGCAGGCCCGCGCAGGTCCAAATGCTTGCCTGTGGTGCGTCCGTACACGACGCGCACACAGCCACACATGCGCGCTCCCGATGTACATTTTGTAGGAAGAAAAACTACCGTATACCGTGCTATTAATGTAAAATGACAAAATTCGACCTATGTTGATATAACGTTATTTACTAGTAATACCATCAGGAATGCGTGGTTAAAATGTTTCGGGTTATTCGGGCTCACGGAGTATATATTTTTTAATAAAACCTTTTTTCGACCTCTGCAAACTTAGGGTAATCCGACTATATTACTACTGGAATCTCTCGACATTGGCAGCCTCAACCGACTGAGCCGCCGAGTTTCGTTAATTTTGGATGACGCGGCTTTCAATGAATAGGCTAGACGACAAAAAAAACTGTTTAGTCCGTCAGTTAGATTATTAAAAAATATTGTACACGTATTTTTTCTTTTGTTTGACAAACAAAAAATTACGAAGATAGAGTGCTTAGAAGTTTCGAGTGACGTCACTTCTTGGTACAATATTCACCTAGGAGTGGCGTCACAAGCCCCCACTCCAGAAGTTTGATGATCTATAACTTTGTCGATTTTTAATATTTTGATAAATTAAAAAATACGTGTCCCATATTTTTCCATAATCTAACTGACGGACTAAATAGAATTATATATTTTTAACGCAGCTGTCATTCATTTATCGCGACCGCGCAGTCTGCTAATCGTCATCATCATCATTAGCTCACTTCCGTCCACTGCTGGACATAGGCCTCACCCATGGCACGCCACTGAACTCGGTCTTAAATTTGCTAACGATATAATACTATAAATATGAAAATATGCCAGGTTGGTGGACCACGAATGGCGTATTATGAAAGTCGTAGTACTGTCGTAATCCTTTTTCTCACACTAACACTTATCGACCTCCTCTGTGTCCTTAAACTCTATTGGTCCATGGTTCACCTACCTTATTTGGCAGTTCATTTCATTTAACATGGCGGTTATAGGATGCAAGGATTTATAAATTATTATGTTTTAAGTCCATTACTTGACATGTCATTCTGTTGCAGGTTATGTTTTTTGTTATAATAATTATGTAATATGAATTGATGAATAAATTATTCTATTCTACACCCACCACTACTATTATACACCGGCAGCCCTGGCGAGTAAAGGGCTATTTCCACCAAACGGCCCGCATCGGCTCGGCACGGAAAGAATTTTATGGCCTTTAAACGATACTGAATCATATGTGTACTGTTTTTAAGTCTACATTACCAAGCTGCGCACAACAGCTTGAAGGCGGGCGTCTTCCGCGACACGTGACCGTAACCGAAAGTATGCTGCGACACGCGATCGGCTCCGTTCGCTACCGATCGGCCCCGTTCGGTCGTCGACGTGTGCGATCGGAACCTTTCGGCTGTCGATGCCGCCGTCGCGAAACTATTTGACTCGGTGCGGATACGTTCCCAAGCAACCGTACGGTGCTGATCGTGTGCGTCGACATTCTGTCGGCCGCGAACGGCTGTTACCGGCCTATCGTATGCGTCGACACGCTGCCGGACGCGATCGGTTGTCGCCGCGTCCGTTCGTATTCTTTCCGTGCCGAGCCGATGCGGGCCGTTTGGTGGAAATAGTCCATAATCCAGCTGGCGAGCCTCAACCGACCGAGTTTCGTTAATTTCGGATGACGCGGGTGCTTCCAATGAATTCTCGCATTCATTTATCGTAACCGCGCAGTCTGCTACTACTATAATCCCTTGTAATTCATACTTTATATCGTACTTGCTTTTACCCGCGGCTTCGCCTGCGTCATTCCCATTATTATCCCAGGGGAGCTTCCTACCGGGATATTAAGTACCTATCCTATGTTTCAATCCAGGACTAGTTGTATGCCAAATTTCATCTCAATCCATTCACTTGTTTCCGCGTGATTTAGTAACAAACATCCAAACTTCTTCACAAATTTTCACATAGTATTACTATTACTTAGTAAGATCCTGTCCTACTATTATAAACTAGCATTTTCCCGCGGCTTCGCCCGCGTTGTTCCCGTTACTGTCCCAAAGGAACTCTTTACCGGGATATAAAGTATCCTATTTTTCAATCCAGGACTTGGTCTACTTACATATCAAAGGAGGATCGGACAAAACGGTCCTAAGAACCAATAGCGACGTGACATATATCATTAGAAAGGTGATTCAATATACTACAATAGTTACTATGGGAGCTCATTTCAAATCACTGTGTGAAAAAAGTTATGGTGATATAAAAAACTTATTTTCATAGACGATTTTAAGCAATAAAAATGAATTATTTCGTATTACTTGACGTTACAGTCCACCTGTCAGGCCTCCCCGGCCGCTCAGGCTCCCCCGGCCCCTCCGGCCCCCAGGCTGCCGCTAGCAGGGCACCAAAGGCCCTTAAGGCACTCCCCGCACCGTTGACGGGACTTGAGCTGCAGGCCAGCAAGGCGAAAGCCCGAAAGGCCCGAAGCAAACACGCCACTAAGGCAACCCTGCCAGTTGGCAGTGTGGCCAGTAAGACCGCAAACCACGCAAGATGGCGTCACCTTTCGACTTTTTGCAATCGCGGGTCTAGTGGTCGCCCGTGCATTTCACGCAACGAGGGCGCAGGAAACAGCCCGTTTGGCTGTGACCGTAATACTGGCAGTTGTGACACGCCTAGTGTATTCTAGGCGACGCGGTTTTTCGACCGGGAAACCCGTCAGCAAGCAGATCTCCTTCAACTTCCAAATCGTGTGGGCTGACGGGTGATTCGAGTCGATTTTGGCGAGGACAATATCGAACTTTTTGCCATCGTTTTTGCGATAGCAGCGGTGAACTTTGCGAACTGCTATCCCCTGTCTAACCAGGTCCTCCTTGATCTGTGAACTCCTTCGGAATTCCCCGGATCATAAAGCGCAGAGACTTCTCATCGTCGAACTGGTTCCGCTTATAGCCTTAGTGGCGTGTTTGCTTCGGGCCTTTAGGGCTTTCGCCTTGCTGGCCGCCAGCTCAAGTCCCGTCAACGGTGCGGGGGGTGCCTTCGGTGTCATGCTAGCGGCAGCCTGGAGGGGCCGGAGGGGCTGGAGGAGCCTGAGGGGCCGGGGAGGCCTGACAGGTGGACTGTAACGTCATGGAATACGAAATAATTCATTTTTATTGCTTAAAATCGTCTATAAAAATGTTTTTTTTTATATTGCCATAACTTCTTTCACACAGTGATTTGAAATGAGCTCTCATAGTAATTATTGCAGCATATTGAAACACCTTTCTAATGATATATGTCACGTCGCTATTGGTTCTTGGACCAGCCTCCATACATTTTTGCCGGTTCTCCTTTCAGCTTGTTCCGTTTAGTTGTTACCCCGTTATTAGGCAACAAACATCCAAACATCTTAACAAACTTTAATAGAATAAAATTCGCGAATACTCGGCCTTTGTAGGAAATTTAACTCACAAACTTTCACATTTATAATATTAGTGGGATGTGAAGGTTTGTGAAAATTAGGGATGTAACGATACCGATATATCGGTATCGCCGATTATATACAACCGATATTTGAAGAGCGCGAAAAGAATTTGCTGTAATTTCAATTACTGACTTAATTTATGTATGGGTCTATTACCTTGTGCAATGATAATTACTGTTAATTAAATCTTTGGTTCTTAATTAAAAAAAAAAAAACAATTTTGAGTTGACAATTTATTTATTTTTACTTTACACTTTCAAAGTTGACTCCCTGTTTTAATATAGCCAAGTTTTAGGTATAATAAGGACATGCAAAAACCTATCTGAAGTTCATACTTCATTATTTAGCTAAGATATCGGTATCGGTATCGCCGATTATTTACTACAATACAGGGTGGGAGGGACTATACCGACATACTTTAGCCATGAATTCCTGGTGGTGTGACGAGTAAAAAATGTTATATCAACATGGGTCGAATATTGTCATTTTACATTAATAGTCTTATGGAACAAAATAAATCAGTAAATTAAGCCCCTCGTTATAAACATGTCCTTACTGGCTGAAAAGTTATCAAAAAGAAAAAAAAAAGCTAAAATGGAAACGAAAGGTCAATTTTTTGGCCTCGTAGTCGCTTACCATCAAATACTGCGAAGGTTAATTCCTGTTTAGTTAAAGGATTTTAAAAAAATAGTAAAGGTATCTTAGTCACATTTATTAGGGCTTGTTACACACTTGGGATTTTTCATTTACAAAATAATGAATATCTCGGAAAGTAAGCGTTTTTCGACTATACATCACATAACATTTTTTACTCCTAATAGTTGTTAGAATCTATAGTTAAAGTTTGTCGGTATAGTCCCTCCCACCCTGTATATCGGTATCGATATCGTATCGGCAAAACTATGTATCATTACATCCCTAGTGAAAATCTTAATGGCTTGCAAGTAGACTATGACCTGGATTGAAACATAGGATAATATCCCAGTAAGAAGTTCCCTTGGGATAATAACGCCGCCTGTCAGTGCCATCGTAACTATGAGACACTTTTTCATGACAGGCGCCATCATGTATCAAACAATAGCCCAGTTTTCTGTCCATATTTTCATAGCCATAGCCCAGTACGGGTAGATTTAGATTTTATTCCTTGCATCTAGCGGGGGCAGTATCTGTTTGCGCCCCATGACACGGACAGAGATAGCATCCGCTAGGTGTACATTTTGCCTTGCATTAAGTTGTCGAAAGGGCCTCTGCGCTGTGGGACACCCGTCCCGTACGAGTAAGACATCCAATATAATAATAGGGATGACGACTGGGTTAAAACTATATAATTCTATTTAGTCTCTCAGTTAGATTATGGAAAAATAGAGGACACGTATTTTTTGGTTTATAAAAAATATTAAAAATCGACGAAGTTATAGATTATCAAACTTCTCGAGTTGGGGCTTGTGACGTCACTCCTAGGTGAAAATTGTACCAAGGAGTGACGTCACTCGACACTTCTAAGCACTCTATCCTCGTCATTTTTTGTTTGTCAAACAAAAGAAAAAATACGTGTACAATGTTTTTTAATCATCTAACTGACGGACTGAACAGTTTTTTTTTTAGTCGTCTAGCCCATTGTGCTTAATGCATTTAATTATATGCTTCGGGGCTCCTTTGGCATGGTGGCAAAGATTCTGGCAGCGTTACTTCACTGAATGGTGATACTGATTTCCTAAAATCTGAGTACTAGAAAGTTGAGTAAACAATTTCATGACGAAGATAGCCCATACAAATTGTTTTGTCTCTACGTTAAACACCTTGAAACATAAATGCGGGCTTGAAATTTCTATGGTTATGTCTATCACACAACACTACACCTTTCACATTCATGTACATGAAATATTTATACCGAGCAAGACCGTTAAAGTAGTGTAAGTGTGCGCAATAAGACGTTTTATGTTCAGCGCGCAGATGTTCGGCCGTAAACGTTTTAGCAGAGGAGACCGCCGTACTTCACCCTCCCTCGTACGTTATTGCATATAACATCAATGATCATACAGAAACAAAACAAGAATCAACGGCTATGTACAAAGGCGAGGCGAGACTTATTCCGGTAAAGGCGGTAAGGGCGGTTATCAGTGGTGTGGCGTCCAAAGAACTCGATTCCTACCGGCTTGCCTAATATCAGACATTTGAGCGCCTTATTCTACAGCTCTTAAGGAAGAAAAAATGTACGCCAAATCTGCACCGGCTTGCCCAAGGATATCTTTTACGCCACACCACTGGCGGTTATTCTTCTTTATTTTTCGTGATGAAACAAATTTAGTATGAAATATGAGGTAAAAATAGACAGAACACGCCGTTTTTTCCTGAGTTCTTCTTAAACCAGCCTATATAAAAAGATAGGTTATTTAATAGCAAATACAATAATAATAGTTGGTAGGCTTAGGGTTGCCGCGATTCAAAGGTTTTTAAGTCTGATTTACGGTATTGCGATCAAGAATAAAGTAGGCGCTCACCTTGGCATTTTCTCTTACTATCGAATTTTTTTTTATGTAAGAACCCGTTTACCATCACTGTCAAGTAAACATTGTAATTAAATACTTTTCAATTAAATATAGCCTTGCCGGGATATGCGGTGGCAACTCTACCGAGTTGCACTTATTTTTACCTCTAATTGTGTACAAAATTGCTTTAATTACGAATAAGTTTCTTACAAAAAAAAAAATTTTTGTGATAAGCTTTTTTTTGCTCCGTACTTTTTTGATATAATCACAAACTGCATTCAAGCTTAATCGAATGGGTCCAAACATGGTGGATTTACCTTATGTAGTTTAGATGATCCTAAGGCCACCTTTCGGCTCCATCATCAGACCATCTTGATGGTACAATAAGCTTGCATTATCACCCAACCTATATAAGGTGCCAAATTTCAGCTAAATCTTTGAAGATGCTTTGCAAATTTTGAAACCACAACTTAAATCCATACTTACTTATATACATACTATACTCTCTCCTAGTCGTTTTCGACTACAGCGACTACTTCAACTCCGGTGTTGGTGGCGCTCGTGCGCTTTTGTGTGGCTTACGTACCCGATCTTGTTACCGAAGACTCTTGTGCAGATCGGGCACGTAAGTACGCCATGGATATAATTATAGCTGATCACCGCGGGTGGTCGGGCTTTCAGCTCATCCCGTTGTATGTCGAGTTCTACCTTACGACTTACTTATAAACTTACATACAAACGTTGTAAGTTAAATAAAAGCTTGTAAATAGGAAACTTGGCTTGACACGTCACCGCGTGTCTAGATGAGAGAAGGTCCATAATCCATAATATCTTGGACTATTTGCAGGGTTAGTCGGGTTTATCGTTGTATGTTTTAATCCCGAAGTTCGTACTACCTTTAGTACATTACATAATAGTAAAGGGTTATGTTATTACCAGTTTGAGTCATGGTTTACGTGTAAATTGAATTGAACTGTGTTGTAAAATTTACATTTAGTTGTTTAATGGATATTAATACGGAACCCCTTGTTACCCATAAAGTTATAACTTTAGTCATACTGTATTGTAAGTCTCATAATTATCGAAAGTCGCACAGTATTTGTTCTTATAAAACGGTAATATTTTCAGGATAATTTAAAACGCTAGCGACTTTTGACTGGCTAAATTCAATGGCGGGCGCCATCAGATGGCTTTAAACTTGGCTAAAGGGGGCGGGGGGTGGTCTCTTCTTCTTAGTCGTATACTCTTGGCAGAGTAGTCGTGGTCATGGGGGTCGTAGCACGGCCTTTTTGACTGTCTCCTGCCATCTTTCCCTCACCGACGCATTTCGCACACACAGATTTAAGCATGATTCCGTTAGGGCTTCCACTTGTTCTCTTGGATGTGTGGTCCAGTTGGATATAATATCTGTTCGAGTACATCAAGGGCTAATTTATCTGATCTTTGTATGACGCGTGTTGAATGTCACAATCACAATGTTGGCTCGGGGTTGAGTGCGGGTAAGCGCGCAGTTCCCGTCCCTTCCGCCCGTCGTCTGGTAACGACCCGTGTAACTGCCGGGCGGCACTCTGCTAACAAACGCAGGGACGGCGCGGATAATGCATGCTTTGTAGGTACTATTGGCCACCAAAGTCACGATTTTGTACTGAAAATAGTACAAACAGTAGAAGTGCGAGTCGGGCTAGCCCACCGGGGGTTTCGTACAAATACTTTAAATAGAGACTATATTTTTATGATTTAATCATAAATGCATAGTTTTCAGAATTTTATAACATGCTATTATTTACCAAATTTCATAGTTCTCGGTCAACGGAAAGTACCCTTTAAATTTTGGTAAAAGATAAAAGATCATTTAGTTGCAGAAATGTAGCGGTTTATACAGTTGGTATTGTTTTTTGAGTGCGTACATTTTGCTTAAAGAAGCATTCAAAGTTACTTATAAAATGGTTTCTTTGAGAGTGTCGCAATTTGCGTTTTTTGCGGCATAAACGGCCGTATTGCTCGGCAACGACCCGTGTAACTGCCCGGGCAGCACTCTGCTAACGAACGCAGGACCGACGCGGATAATGCATGCTTTGTGTTCTTGCCCGTAAAAATCTCAATTTGCCAAGTGTCAAGACTAATTAATCCTCTTTCTTGTGATGTTGCCTTTGCATTTTTTATATAAAACCATTTTTTGACCTCTGCAAGCTTAGCGTAGTCCGATTTTATCTTTGCTGTGCAGTCATGATATAATATGGTTACCCACCGAAGGTCGAGTCTCATTTAGCAAAATATATATCTTAAAGTGATTACAGTAGGTCGGTTTTCCATACAAGCATAAAGGGGGTCATTGTTTGCTTTTATGGCGTCATTCATGTTTGAAATAAGCTTTGTTTTATAGTTTGATACACTTTACCTGTGCGAAATAACATGAAAAGTCTGAATTAACGTGCAATTGGGACTTTAAGGTCAGCGCCACGCAGAAGCATAAAAATGTTTGGTTTAAGTATATATTTTCTTGACTTTTTGACAGTTTCCATGTCATTCCGCGTGAATAAAATGTATCATGCTATTAAATAAAATACATTTCAGTAACGTCAGTACGTTTCAGTTTCAGTTTCGTGTATTCTAAGAAAGCTTACAATGAACTAAGTAGTGCTAGGCTCTCCGCTTTCAGCTATGCAGTTATGCAACCATTTTATTCGTTCGATTCACACACTCACATAAGGACAGGTTGATCCGCTTCAACCTTCCCGCTGGTCCGCTGCTCACCTTGAGCAATCCGCGTAATTTCAAGGTGGCCCTGGCCTAGGCGTTCCGATTCGACCCCAGGCGCCTTGGCCCCCATCTAGTGCGACCCTCTGAGGGTGGACCGGGACTAGCGACTTGGTTCGACCCCAGGCGCCCCCGGCCCCCGCCTAGTCCGATCCACTCATGGTGGTCCAGCGATCTGGTTCGACCACAGGGAACGCCACGGCCCCACCGGGTCCGATTTTTGCTACATCCAGTAAGGATTGCAAATTAGTCAGGCTTCAAATAAAAAACCATCTTACATTTCTTTGTTACACTGTAACGTCGGTGTCGCGGCTTCCCCTCGACGTCTTATCGCCGCTCTAGGGAGGCAAATGAAGCTTATCCTTATAGCGTATTGAATAACCATATTATCATGTTTATCGAGCGTAAACGGCGAGCTACGCGAATACTCGTGATAACAAGAACGCCAAACGTGAGTGAACCGACTTATTTCGATATATTGGAACACTGGTCGACGAGTGGAAGTCTAAATGTTTTTATTAAAACGAAAATTGAACAATAAATGCCTCGTATGGTGCTCTAACCATACATCCACGGCTCTCCGGGCCACCACGAACAATTACGTTGTAATAAAACAACTGAATCGAATTAAATCGCTTATGTAGAACCCTAAAAAATAGTCTACAGTGAGTTGCTTCGGTGGCATTTACGGAATTTCTTCGTTTCTTCAAATCAAGTCAAAATTATTTACAATCCAGATCCAAAACAACAGCTTCTAAAGCATCACCGTCTGCCAGCTCTGCCCATTACAGCCATTCAAGGAAGATCATCCCACCGCGAACAAATCCCTCGTTTGTAGAGCTTAGCACCGAAACAGGGGTCATTCTAATCTGGTCGGCTGTGATTAGCGATGTACTCATTTAAAAGGGAGTATGTTTGGGAGGATCAGGGTGAACTTAAGTTGTTTAGTGCCAGGGTGCAACAAGTGGTGGGAGATTATCAGGACTGTGAAGCGTGAGGGCTAATTTGTTGGCGGTTGTTTTTAATGCTCCAAAGTGATTTGGGATAAACAAATGCGTTTCATTAATCCAAGCTTCATCATCACTACATAGTATAAAACAAAGTCGCTTTCTCTGTCCCTATGTATGCTTAAATCTTTAAAACTACGCAACGGATTTTGAAGCGGTTTTTTTTAATAGATAGAGTGATTGAAGAGGAAGGTTTATATGTATAATACATGCATAATATAATAGAGAAACACCGTGCGAAGCCGGGGCGGGTCGCTAGTATATTATAAATGTGAAAGGTACCGTACACAGAAATATATCGAGATAGGAAAAAGTTCCTCAATTTGTATGGCAAGAGTGTAATATAGTGATGGAGAACATAAAATCATGCGAAACCGATTCAAAAGCATCGATTATCAAGCGGCAAACCGATTCTATCACCGATTATTTATATTATATTCCGATATACATAAAATAAATAAATATAATTAAATTAAATTAATTATTTTAATTTATTATGTAACCAATTTTTTCTCAAACATGGCATGAAATGTTGACATTACATGCCTAAAAATAGGCCGCAAAGTACCTCGTTTCCGGTGCGGCTTGACACTTGGCACGTAATGGAATTTCATACTTACATTGCCAATGTATTTTTTTTTAGTTTCCATTCCACATTTATTAGCATCACGGCATTCAGCCATTGAAAAAACAAAAAACTATGGGTGCTATATTTTGCAGTTTTATTTATTTCAAATTGACATGAACATAACAAATAACACATTATAAACAATTTTAAATTGCAATTTCAACTACACGAATAGGTACACATTTACAATATTTCATCTAAATATTCGCGGTAAAAATGTGAACTGAAACAGCTTTTGCATTGTCTATGGATATAATATGTTACTAATGTCACTTTTGACAGAGAGTTTGTGTTATAAAATATTAAGTAAGGTTATTATAGTAAGTTTATTTATTTCATTGCATATTTGAGAAAAGCACTATACATACCTCGGCGGGAAATGGGGTTGCCAGCCTCGTAACTATCTGACCTCGCTTCGCTCGGCCAGCTATATGTACTCGGCCGGCAACCCCTCACTTCCCGGCCTCTGCAGTAAGGTACTATTATAATGTTCCATGTTAAAGTTATAATAATAAACTAATAATCAGCAATAATTTCAACAATCTTAAGTAAAGCAAATGTTATTTAAGATTATTATTGATTTTTCTCATTAACCTCCTTCTCTCCATTATTTATCCTTAGGAGAATATTAATTGGAATTGAAATTGGAGTTTTGGACAATCTGCGTAGCTTGGTAGTTGCACAGAAATCATCTTTACAGAAATGTATCGAACAATTCTTGCTTTGTTTGGCAGGGAACCAATTTTTAATTCCTGTCGCATTCATCCATATTTCTTTTATTTTTAGAAGACTGTTTTTTTATCACATTATTAAGAAATATTTAACTTTATTCTAGGGCAAAGTCTTTATAATATTTACAATAACTCTACACAGATATTTCATTACTTACGATTTTACGACATTGCATGAAAAATCGCAGTGCACAACACTAATCTACTAAAAATTGTCAGAAAACCTCTGTACTGCGATACTTGAATGTTTACGAACGTATATTTTGCTTCACTATTCATTGCGGGTTATGAAAAAGATGCCGATGTACTGCATCAATCAAAAGCCGCAATGGATGACGTCCTTAGGAAATACACCATGTAATCAAATCTTTTAGTAAAAACTCCAGGAGATCAAAGCAAATGAAAAATAATTTTTCTACTCCTGTACTGTTATCTGTCTTTTACTTGGTCACGAACACTAATATAAGAACATATATAATATGAGTTCAGAGAAGTCTATACTCTATTCCCCATAACAGCACTAGTGTCGTTATAGCCACTTTACGTTATTGCTAGCAACCACAGACTTCTAAATCTAGGTTAAACTGAGGTCAAGGATTAAGCGCTCAATTTTAACTTTACGGTAAAAATGCACAACTACCAACTTAACAAACAATTAAAATCCTACGGCTTTTAAGAAAAACAAAACTTTCTGAACTAAATTCATTGATGCCAACATGAAAACAAAAGTATTTTTAATATATTCACTGCGTGTCAACTTCATTTAAAAAATAAAAAGTTTACCATAGACACATACTGACAGTCATACGTCATATTTGCCTTCTTTGCAGGTTATGCCTTGTTTGTATTTTATAATTTTAAAACCTGTCGTAGAAAAAGTATTGTATGCAACGTTGTATAATTAAGTCAAAAAACGCTCATTGCGTCTCTATTTGCGATACTCGCCGCATTCGCGGCTCGTATCGCAACTCACGCAATTCGCATTTTTTGAACCTTCTTATACAACTGTTGCATAAAATACTATAAATTATAAATTATATGAGGTGAATATTAATTGAAAAATTACTTACCTGTGAAAGGAAACATCATCATTTACTCGACTAACAGTTCCGGATGAATAGTGCAATTAATTACGGCGCAATAAACCATTTTCTATTAGAGTTTGACAGTTTGAACGGCCCGAGTGCAACTGAGAGGTAATTTGCGCAAAGCGCAAAGTCATGGCACGCGAAGTATAAGCATTTGTTGGGTCTACCTTAATACATTTTTGTGGTACCCTATCTCCCTATCTATCTGTCTGAAACCGCTGAATCGATTAGAATGGGATTTACTATGATGATAGTTTGAAGGACATAAGAATCGATCATTTTTAAAGAAGAGGTTGAAAACTCTTATTCTATTTAAAAGATCAGATTTCTTACACCGTTTAATAAGTAACCGGGCAATAATACGAGAATTTTCAAAATCTTTGTACGATTGACCAAGATACCGCATGACTCAATACAGTAGATACTTTTCCTACCATTTATGTATTTACTACATATATTTACTTATCTGGAATTTAGAAGAAAAACAAAGAAGTACTTAAGTAGGCCTTCTAAAAATAAGACGTGGCCCTCTCGCGTGCGAGGGTCGCTGGGGTGCAAGGCAAGAGCAGGAGCGGTTTAAAAAACTAAGGAATTAAATTTTAATCGTGGCAATAAAAAACCTAATCCGAACATGAATTGTAAACAAGAGAACGTGCAACTGTGCGCTTAAGAGGTCTTTAGACGTTTGATAAACGCACATTGATTGGTTTTTTTCCTGTATGATTTTTTAAGACGAGTTGTAGCAGCATTTTGGCATTGGGTGTATTATGAGTACCAGTGGCGTGGCGTAAAATATACTCTTAGTAAAGCCGAAGCAGATTTAGATAACTTTTTCTTCAGGAGTAGTGGATACTTCGGTCATATGCTTGAAAATAGGCAAGCCGGTGGGAATCGGGTTCTATGGACGCCACGCCACTGATGAGTACTCTCTCTACTTGAAAAGTACCTAAACACACTGTCGAAAAAAAATAGACAATAAAAAAATCAAGGTTGTAGGCTAAGTTCACAGAGGTATCTCTCAGGGCTATCGAATTATGCATGCTCACGGTCGATGCATGCTCATATCTGTTTCGTAGTACTGCTTTGATTAGGAATTATTTTACGATACAAATGAAAATAAAGATGTAAACATAACGTATAGGCAACGCCTCTTATGTTGCAGATATCCATGGGCGACGATAACTGCTTTCCATCAGTTGGCTCGTTAGCTACTTATTTCATTAAAAAAGACGAAAGCCTAGGCTAACGAATTATGCATATTTACGATTTTTATGCTCGCCGTAGGTAGATATTAGTTTCAAATTTAAAACAGTCCGCTAATGGCCGCCCGCTCTTGCTGGCGCTCATGACTCGGCCTAACGCGTGGGTGTTACATACTAGTTGGTAGGGATTTTATTTACCCCGCGTATGTCTCACATAGGCAGATCGTACGTCACCTGCGATCGATGCCACAGCGCAGCGGACCAGCGGGACCTTACTGCATCGTCTGTGCCTTTTTAGGGTTCCGTAGCCAAAATGGCAAAAACGGAACCCTTATAGTTTCGTCATGTCCGTCCGTCTGTCTGTCTGTCTGTCTGTCCGTATGTCACAGGCATTTTACTCAGAAACTACATGATGGATATTGATGAAATTTGGAATGTGGGTGTGTTTTATAAGCCGCTACTTAGTTTGGTATATAAATAATAAAAATAAATATTTTTAGGGGGGGCACTCCATACATGTTAAAGACAGTAAAAAAAATTTTTTTCAGCAAATATCAACGTGTGGTACATAGTTCGACAGCTCTTTAAAAAACACTATAAGGCTCCTAAGTAATGTTTTTGATTAAGTGAATGTATTTGGAAATAATCGCTCCGAAAGTTGTGTAAATTGTGTCCCCCCCCCCTCTATTTTCTAAACCGTGCGTCCGAAAAATATGAAAAAAATCACGAAGGTAACGCTTAATTAACACTTTCAACGAAAATTATTTTCAACAAGATCGAATGTACCGTTTTTGAGTTATTGCCGATAAACTGCGCTTCTCAACAAAAGGACGTAATTGCTATGAAGATACGCTCTTTTGTTGTTGTACTTTTTTTACATCGTATTTTTACCTTATAGTTACGGCTATGGAACCCTACACTGAGCATGGTCCGACATGCTCTTGGCCAGTTATTTTATCATAGGGAACACAACGAACGTGCTGGCAGCTGGTGCCGCCAATACAAATCTTGTAGTTTATCATGCTGGGGTCACATTAACGAGGAACGCCGTTAATATGTTATTCGCTTGTTGCATTTTATGTAATCATGTAACAGTTGTTGTAATGTTTTTGAAAAGAGAAACTGGTGAGTTTCTTCCGGCGCTTCTTCTCAACAGTAGGACATCTACCGAAGCGCCAAAAGAAAATAATCATACATGTAAAAGAGCCCTTGAGGCCTACTTGCAGAAATAAATGAGAGTTTGAGTTTGAGTTTATGGCGATGATGGACGATTATCGTTACATTGACATTTACAACAAGTATGATATTTTTTCAGGCCTGAAAAGTTTCCTTTACTGTCTGCATAGTGTCTCTTGTCGATTAAGTGCTGCCAACTACTAGTATAGTCACAGTATAATAGCAGTAATTATTCTCCCTACAAGAGGTACATCGCGCGCTTGTACGTAAGCGCGCCGAGAACGAACGCACTACAAACAAAGATTTAAGAGTACGCTATCGCGCGTCTGTGTACCTAAATCTTTGTCCCATTCTTTCCCCCGCCATGTTCAACATCATTCGACCCATTCCCAATTTTTAAACAATCTCAGCGTTTTTACTACAAAGTAGCTTATCTGTGTTAACCCTTCTGTGGACATCTAAGTGCCCCGACATTACATAGACTTTAATTTTCGAGACGCAGGCTCAATATCAATATTACGACGACGCAATTATTGTATAGACAAGCAAAATTACGTATAACATGAGTAGTAGTAATAACCTTTTATTGTAACATATTCTAGTACGATAGCCGATGGGGGAGAGAGAGAGATCATTTATTTTTCAAACATAGGTAGGTACATTTAGAGGTCTTAAAATAATAAATGGCATTGCTGATCACTATGTTTTGCAATGGGTATGACGTACAAATGTTTAGTTTATATCGGTAACACTATCATGCAACAATATTTAATTCTAAGGCCACAATGTCATCTAAAAAAACCGGTCAAGTGCGAGTCGGACTCGCGCACTGAGGGTTCTGTACAAACTCGTAAGTAGATACGTGAATAGTTTAAGAAAAACTGTACGGCCGTTAGTTTAGGAGCAAATAAGTATGTGTTACGATTTATGCAAATTTCTTAAAAACAGTGCAATTTAGGAATACCGTTATATTTTTCCTGTAATATTTAGGATGATAATAACTGGTAATTATTACAGATTTTCTGTTCAGTCACTTCGATGATAAGTATTTTTTTGAACGTTTTTGGTTATAAATCAAAAAATAAACAAAAAAAAATGGCTTTAGAATCTACAAAGCCCTTTCATTTGATACAATAGGATAACTTTGAATTTTCAACCTCTCACTACGCGTAGCGGCCAGGTGTGACGTAAAAACCATAAGCGTCATAAACAAAAACTCAATTAACAGAAAACTTTACCCCTGCAGATTAATCTTCGCATGTTTAGCAAACTCGTTAAAATTCAACATCCACTCGTTATCGTTACTTTCTCAGGCCAGTGACAAGTTCCCCGGGCAGCAACTAGCCGGGCAACTTACTAATTTAGTTGCGGCTATACCAAAGGCTTTGAGCAAGTAATATGCTCTTTAATAAATGAGAAACTGAGTTCCGCAGCTTGGCTGTAATTAAGTTTATAGTCGGTTTTTATAAATTTATGTTGGTTTTTAACAATAAATGAAGCTAATATTGTCTTCGGTTTCCGCTAGTCATAAAACAACTTAAACGGATTAAATCGCGTATATGTGACGTTCCGCAGGTAAAGGTACCTTATGGCGGGTAGGCGCTTACGCTGTTATTAACGGCACTCCTATATTAATTTGATGCTACACGATGTAAATGCCGACCCTCCATAAGGTACCTTTTCCTGCGGAACGTCACATATTACTACATTTTAAGTCCCGACGTTTCGTAACGGTCGCGGGTAGACTGAGAAGGAGTGGCTGATAAGTTTCCTTGGCGTCTTCTTTCTTATCAAGATGCCTTTTGGAAGCGCCGCTAGTTTTCTCTAAAGTTAGGTTTTTAAGCCCTTCTGGCATGTGTGTGAACATCTTTGCACATTAGGCCCATCTGGCAACACTAATATTGAATTTGTATTTTTTAAAGTGGGTAGGTTTGCTCAACAGTAATTTTGACAGAGAGAATTTATGATTTCCTCAGTCTACCCGCGACCACGAACACTGAAAAGGGTTACGAAACGTCGGGACTTAAAATGTAGTAATATACTCGATTTAATCCGTTTAAGTTGTTTTATTACTAATAAATGAAACTTTTTTTTTATTTCTTCTTGATTACAATCGTATAAAAAATCGACTTAACAGCATAGCTCATTTCAAAGTTAAATATCCGGGTTCCCATTCATGTGCTCATGTGCTCGTAGACAATGTAGTATATGAAAACTGAAAATGAAAGCTTACCGAAAATATGATGAACATTTTTGGATTTTCATCTCAGGTAACTGAAAAAATGCCTTGTTTAATAAATTTAGGCGAAGAACACACTGAAATCGCCCGTCGCCGCGATTTTTTCCGTGTAGCTGCGCATAGTAGTTGCGAGTCGCCGCGATTTACGCGCCAGTGTGCGCCACCCCGTGATTTTTCTATACAAATCGATGATTCTACATACAAAGTTGAAAATCGCTGAGTCGCGTGTCGCCGCGATTTTCGCTGCAATGTGAGATCCGCCTTATAGCTTTGCTAATTCGCTGGTGACACTCCCAAGGTCCGCGGGCGACGGGGGACGAAGTACAGCGGGGCCGTATTAACTGTGCGTGCGCCGGGGGCCGTGTGTCAAGAGCATTCAGTCGGCGGCCAGTCGTCTTGGCGGTAACTTAGACATATAATCACGGCTGCACATAACAAAACGCACACGAGATAACTACGCAAAGATAAGTCTGGCGATCGGAAAAGTGATTGGATGTGGAGCCAAAGAAATTGTACATATTGTATATACGCAGCTATTTTATAAATTGCTTTCTGGCTGCAAAAGTGCAGTTGTAAGACTTGTAAGGCAGTTTATTTCCAGGTGAAATAACTGCATCAAAATTGTAAACCAACTGCGCAGTCCGCTTGCAGTCAGCGTGCTGTTATTTTTAACTGCAAAAAATCTGCCTTCAAACTGCATTTGCAGCTAGAAAGCATCGAAAGACTGCTTCGCCCTTTAGGGATATCGGTAGACATATCCGTACGTAATTCGCATCGTGTGTAGCGGTGCTCAAATTCGCGCTCAATACGTCCCCCGCCCCCGCGCGGACCATGGGAGTGTCACCAACGAAGTTGCCAAGCTATAGTCGGTCATGATTTGAAATCTAGTCGCCCATGGCGCGGGTGGTGCAATGGCGGTCGTTTTTATGATTCCTGAAAACATTTTTTATCTGTGTGTCGATAAAATATTGTATGCAACTGCACATAATTAGCCCTTGGCTTAAACACTCATAACATGGTCATATTATGAAACGTGTCTTTGGCTCGTTTAATAAGACTCATCATTATGTATCAGTTGCATAAACTACTATTATATGTACAGTACTTTTTATCCGACGATAATGCCAAAAATGAAGCTGTTTTCAGCAACAGAAGTTACAAGCAATTTCTAGTACCTAATATGAAAAACCTCAATATAATCTGTGAAAATTACAAAGGACTTAATAAAAATTCGATTCAAAGAACTCAACCCTTACTGACAGGATAAGTAAGGGAAAAGGCTCTATTTGAGGAAAACGAATTATACTAAACAAGATATAACGTAAATCCGCCGGGAAGGGTTACTTAGGTACCCGCACAACAGCACGGGAAAACGATTCCTTAATGTACACCGATTATGCCAAAAGGTAGTAAACGAATGATCCTTAAGGTTTGATACCAAAATTGCAAATTATAAATAAATTGTGAACTGAGTATATACTGTCATAATTTAAAGTTTATAGTAAAAATTTGTTATTAATTTTTGATATTTCTAAAGTAAATCAATGTATTGCAACAAAATGAGAAAATGCCATTTTTTTCATACAGACTTAGTACAGCGAGGACTCAAAGATGGCGTCACCGTTGGCGTCCGCTTTGTATGGGGGCGTTTTCAACGTTCGGTGCGGTGCCTACTTTTGATTGCAATGAGGGTGTTTAGAAATCATGAACCCACCAGCTGGCAGCAGGGTGGCGAAATATCTTTTTGACAGTAGGCGTCAAGATCCACCAATCACACCACCTGATTTTGACATCTACTGCCAAATAGACCTTTCACCACCCTGCTGCCAGCTGGTGGATTTCTGATTTCTAAATACCCTCATTGGTGGCTGTTATAGTAATCCAAGTGTAGTAGTTATAGATATATATATATTTGTCCCTCACAGATAGTAGAATCGATTTACATCAGAAACAAAATTTAGTGCACAAGCCTATTTGATTTAGGTATTTTTAATAAGAAATTTCACTCCTTATATATTAAGGCCAATTATACATTGGCCTAAAATTATTGATGAGTCTCCAGAATATCAGCGGCTATTTTTAGAGCCCCGGGAACTCGACGGACAGTCTTCTAAAGTTAAAGGGACGAAAGTGGCCGTGAATATGGACGAAATGGGGACCTTTGTGAATGCACTGGGTTTTGTGAACCTGTTGAGGGGACTTGTAATTAGCAACGATTAAGAACGGACGTATCTGTTTAAACGTAGTTCTTACCAACAGTGAAGAGCTTGTTGTCTAATTTTCTAAGGGCCTTACTTACACTCTAAAACATCTAAGCCAGCTAAGAGAGATTTTCGCTTTGTTGGTGTTAACTGAAATAAAACAAACAAGATATTAAACATATCAACGAAAGCTGATTAATTAAAACAGCAAGTTCATTAGTGATTAAAACAATAATCTAGAATCTTGATAATTTTAACAAATATATTCCTTGTTTCTATCATTATTTTCTTCTTTGTATGATTCGATCAAGTTTAATTAGTTACCTTATACATTTATGTTTGTTGAATCAAATCAGAACTCGTTAATTGAACTATGATAAACAATCAATATCATCTTAGTTGGTGCATCTAACGTCTTGTTAGGCTCGTATGGAATCAAGATGCTTGATTATAACATTTATAATTGTAGTATCGGTAGATACTATATCCGAACGCAATTAGAGTGTCGTGTGCGACTCCGAACGTAGCGTAAGAATATATTCTATCTATGGTCTCCACTACATGAAAACGACTCCACTAAGCATTGTTGCAATTAAGAATAAGAATAAGAATAATTTATTGCACAAAATAAGACAACATTACACATACAGTAATTAAAATGGTGAGAAATACAGTGCACTGCAATTATCACTCACGCGAATTACCAGGGGACCCTGCACTAGGCTAAGCCTGTATCGCGGCGATCCAGATTTCCAATTAAAAGTCATGCATTAAGTGACAAAACATGGCAAGAGCAAAATCTAAATCTAAATGTAGTTTAATACTAAAATGAAAGTATAATTCCAAAAGCCTAGGTAATTACATTCGAAACAGTGTGTGAAATAAAGTAAACAAATCTTTCTATACTACTTTTACAAAAAGTGCCTCAGTCTCTTTGTAATGCCCTATTTAAAAATGAGCAATCAATTTTTTTTTAGAGTACGTATTTAGTTGGCTTAAATAGTTATAAACTTAGTAATATTATTTAATAGGCCTTAGAACATTTTAAATGTTTTCAATCGAGACTATAACAATAGTACATTACTTACGTGGGGCGGTAAAACAAAAAATGTCTCAAATCGCAGGTATTTGTCGCCCGAGCCGAATCAAGGGTTATTGCCACTTTATGGCCAGGTGTGACGTAAAAGGTATTGACAATATCAACCAAAGCCTGTCCGGCTTTGGTTGATATTGTCAATACCTTTTTGACCGGAACTCACATATAAGATTATTCTCCTTGCCTCTACCGTCCATAATATGTATCTAAACTCAACTCAATGTCAACTGAATGTGTCGCATGACGCAACAAATACTTTCTATCACTTTATTACCAATTAGTTAATACTAGTGGGCCCACTCGTAACTTTTGTTCGCTCAGGTGAAATTAGCTAAATATCGCTTTTTTTGCTTCGCCGGAGTTGGGTAAAAAGTATTTTATGTGTTAACAGGGGTCCTAATCTCCGGTATACCAAATATCATGGAAATCGATACGGTAGTATTTACGTGATGCATGAGCAAGCAAACAAATAAATTAACTTTACTTTTGTCTATACTAATAAACAGAAAAAGGTTAAAGAAGTAACAATAAAAAATCAGATAAAGAGACAAACCTAAAAACAGATAAACGGATAAAATTTTCGAAAACTATTTTATTACGCATTTTTAACACTTACCAGTTAAATAATTGATTGAATGAGGCGTTACTTTGCGGAAGTCTATGTTAATTAAAGCAAGAATATAATATATATATATATATATCGTGAATTAGCAAAGCAACACTTTTTGTTTTAATTTTATTTTATTTACCCGTTAAAAAAAAATAATGTACAAAAACGGTTTTTTTACGATTTTATTATAATAGTGAAATCGTAAAAAAACATTAAGTAAGTATAATACAGTACATATTGTATGTATAGATAGAGAATACTTTGAGTACCTACCACCAACTCGATAGTCGGGTTCAACGCCTACGAGGAATTTCGCTACAAACGGCAATTTACGTGCTACAAGACTACGGCGTAGCACTTGCGACGGTTGGCACTGAATGTGTACAGGACGAGATTGGCGCGAATGTATGAATTACCCTGTTTCCGGCACTTTATTGCAAGTCCCCAGCCTTTACGCTTTTGCGGTAAGTTCGTAAACGTTCTTCATTTCGCCCACGCCGACGCAACTAAAATATTTCGACCAGTATTCCAACTTAAGTTTCGACGCCTCATACCACTTACCTTGAACTTTTTTTACAAGCTTTTAGCTATTTAGTTTCTCCTGTCTCGGTGTCTGTGTCTGTCTGTAGTCAAATCTTGCAAGTTAAATTTGACCCGTTTCCGATTGGGTTGAAATTTTGCAGGGATATTTTAATCAGATGACAATGCAAATTATTATGACATGAAGCTAATCTGATGATGGAGCACGATACCAGGCCATAGCATCATCCAAATAACAAAAAATAATACAGTTTTTGGGCTCATTTGATTACTTTTGAAATGCATTTGGCGATTATACAAAAAAGTACAGTTAGTAATAAAAGATTCAAAGTGTCCACATAAGTTTTTTTCAAAGTTCTCTTGTGCTTAGTTAAAACACTGTTTCTGATATTTTTACTATGCCATGGCCTAAATAACCTTTGCAGGGAATTTGTTGTTTATGCCCCAAATGAGCGAAAAGACAGTTATTTCCTATTTGACATTTTATCACCAAAGTGATTTTACTTTAGCAAAGTTTTTATTTCTGAAAGCAATTTTGTTGCAATTTCGCACATCGTTTTCAGTTTTTATGGAAAATTAAAACTTGACAATCAACCTTCGTGTCTTCTATTCATTTTTTTTTACCAGTCAAAGTATAGACAAACATTGAGAGCTTGTAACCGTTAATTTTTATCCACCAGGTCTGTTAGGTTTTCTAGAAGAATGGGGGTGACAAGAGGCCTTCAACCCGTCACTCAATATAAGCGCATATCAAACGTCGAGCTACTAAAAGTAACCTGGGTAAACTTGTAACCTATCGGCACTTATTAACATTAAATGACGTCGATTTTTTTTAAATAATACTTAACGGTTACAAACGCTCAAACACGATTGACGCCACAAACTCTTACATACCTGAATTTCTTAGCTATTGAATTTCCTTACAGACCAAGTAAGGCACTAGCTATATGAATGCGTTTAATGCAATGCGAAAGATAATTAGTATACGATTTTTATTGGTAGATAAGTACCTCTTGTATTTTTCGAGCGACGATATCTGTGTCATGTATGTAAGACAAGATTCATTCAGTGTTTTGTGTCACGTATCTTGCTCACGACTATTAGGTCAAGTAACATTGGCAGCCGCAGACCCGGCCTATTTAGCCGTAATCGATATATCCACAAACCGATATGAATATAGACGCAAACACCAGGGGGCCGACACTCGTTTTTCGCCGAGCGCGACCTTGAGTGACGTCACTTACCGCCGGCGGTACAAAACTCCATTGGTTGCCACGCGCTCGCATGGGTGCAGCCTACCGCTACAAAGTAAGTCCGATAGTTTTGACAGCTCCTTGAGCCTGTTCACGAACAAAAAAAAAAACACCGCGTTGCACTGCACTTCAATCGCGTATTTATACGATTTCGAATTTTCTCTATAATTTAAAATTTAACAATAGAAATTTTAGAGTAGGGAAAAAAATTTATACATAATTACGTTAAAGTGCAACATCTGTAAATAAAAAAATTATAACAAAAATTGTTTTTTAACTCAATCTATTTGTGAAATAATTTATTTGGGTATCGGTCGACAGCCCTAGCACTGATTTTACGCCGCGCGGGGTCGACGACCGCACTTCGGACGTTATGATTCCAGAATGTTCTTTTCTATTGTATTGCGGAAGAGTGTCGTATCTGTTCGAAGAACTATTATATAATCTGTGCAAACACTATGAAATGTATGAGAACCGAGCGTATCAACTTTTGAGTGCCGTTTAGGGTTGCCAGATTGAAATACCCTATTATCGGGAGCAGGAAACAATATGTCGGGATTTTGAGACTTTGGTCGGGCCCCGCGTACTCGACGCGCGAGCTTTTTTTTCAGGTGTCGGGAGGACGTACAAAAACTCGGGAGAATCCCGCCAATTCCCGACCATTTGGCAACTCTAGTGCCGGCAGTGACGTCTCGTATGGTTGAAACAACTTCGGTTAAACTAATTCGGTTTAGTACAAACAGTGTTATCTACACTTTTAATGCCAAGATGTGATAGCATATACCACCATCGGTCGTGAATAATCTGGGTTTAGTAGGACTGAACTCCGACAGATTATCGGGAATACCTACGCAATAATAACACGCAAGGTCACCTTGCGACAGCTACTTCAATATTTGTCTTTGGATCATCATCATCATCGTATCCTGGCCGATTTCGACCACGGCGACTGGATATTAGCCGACGTTATGTGGCTAATTGAGAGCGCCGCTCATGAGTTCTCAGGTGGCTGACATAGCCAATTTTTGCAACGAATGTGCGACCACACTCACTGCACGTCAGCACCCCACCGACAAAATTATAGTAAATGACCGCTGATGGTCGGGTCTTTAGCTCCTCGCGCTTTGCATCGAGCTCATCCCTCTCGTTTCCTCGAAAGCTTGCACATTTACCGACACACTATGCCTCCACTTTGCTCGATCTTGCGCCAAGCTCTCCCAATGCGTTGGGTCAATGTCTCCTTTCCGCATATGACGTTTCAGTGCATCCTTGTACCGCAGAAATTGGCCACCCTGTTTCCGCTTGCCTTCTTGCAGTTCTGAGTAAAAGATGCGCTTTGCGATTCTCCCTTCGGACTGTCTTTGGATACCTCAGCATCCGCAATAGGGCATACATTTATACGAAAATGATAGCGCTCTTTTGACCGGCATGAAACTACGCCTAAAATGGCTGACGTAGATCTAATTAATGATCCGATAGTTTTCCATAGAGAAACATATCTACATAACATACACACATAAAATACATATACTGCATACGTAGACTACTTATTCCTATACGCATTTCAACGACACCTATTTTAGTTTCGTAGTTTAGATCGTACCGGGCACTATATGTCCTTTTTAATTTAGCCTCACCTCCGTTACCCTCGTTAGGATAAAATTACATACTGTTAACTTAATATCAACCCAGCGTACTGACGCTAACTAACTGTAGTTAAAATTGGAAATTACTTCGACAGTTGTCCTAATGTCTGCGACTCGAGAGGTCAGAAATTCACATCTAGCTTTGCTCTATGCTCGAAGAGAAATGTCAGCTTTTCAACCTAACTTTTAAAAATCCTTTTGCACTTAGCGTTAAAATCCGAACACTGAATATAAGCTTTTAATTCACGCCTAGAAATAGCACCGTACCCACGCTTCATTCAAAATGGCTATCGTCCTAAAAAGAGACGGAAATTAAACTAGAAGTGGACGATGACATTGGCGCACGATTAGTCCATTGTTGTAAGAGTTACAAAGGGACTATTTTTAGCGCGTCTATTATATATTCGGACGTCAGCAAGTTCTGTATTTGACACGCGCAAAGCTATTTCAGCCCTGTGCAACAGGCTAGACGACTAAAAAACTGTTTAGTCCGTCAGTTAGATTATTAAAAAATATTGTACACGTATTTTTTTTGTTTGACAAACAAAAAATTACGAGGATATAGTGCTTAGAAGTTTCGAATGACGTCACTCTTAGGTACAATTTTCACCTAGGAGTGACGTCACAAGCTCCGGAAGTTTAATGATCTTATACATTTGTTGATTTTTAATAATTTGGTGAACCAAAAAATACATGTCGCATATTTTTCCATAATCTAACTGACGGACTAAATTATTTTTCATTTAACCCAGTCGTTATCCCTTCTGCAAGTTAGTATCCATATAGATTTAAATTAGTACAAACTTGAACATCGCGGCCGTCGGGGTATAGGAACAGGGTAAAGCCTTTTTTTTAAAACCGGACGCATATAATGCCATAATTGTGTTCGTAACAATTTTCACGTTTACATAGATGCCTAGATTTTGGATATTTTTATAGGAATTTAAAGTTATCGTTAGCTACGTATGGATATGAATTTAATTTACGTTAAATAAAGTATTTAAAAATAATATGTTTTTTTATTAAAAATAAATATGTATCTGCTATAATTGCTATACTCTGTCCTATTAGGTATTTAAATAAAGGTAAACAAAAAAACACGTGACTCGGCTCGTTCAGCCAGTAGTATTGCGCCACAGATACAAAACGTTACTTAGATTAGCTGAACGAGCCGAGTCAAGTGCGTTTTTTGTTTATCTTTATTTAAATACCTAACAGGACAGAGTATACATGATGTAAACTTTATATATGTATACTTATGTCAAGTTTGCGTAGTTTTCCTAATTATTTTTATTATTATATTACATAAATAATATAATATAATCTAAGGCTCCGTGTTATGGGCATTACCATATCGGAAAATCATTCTAAATGCTACAGTTAAATTGAAGTTATCGATTTTTAAATATAATTCAATAAAATTTTGGAGCAGTTGAAGCTAAGGCTGAGTGAGTCGGTCTGGTACAATCGAAGACACTGTTAACTGTGCATTTGTAAACGAATGTCAACTCTATTGCTACAATACAATACAATACAATCATACTTTATTGCACACCAAAAAAAATAACGCAACGTGTTAAAGTCTATGGTGGTCAGTTAACAGTGGCTTCGTTTTTACTATTTTAAAAAAGACTATTGTGGAGAATGAGCCGTGTAACCCACATGCCAGGTGTTAGATTACTTAAACATAATTTCAGGAAACTATCATCATATTTTCCTTTTTTTTCTCCCCACAAGGCTTTCCAACACCCTACATTTTTCCATCTAACACCCCGGTTCCCAAGATTTCCTCATTTCCACAAAACCACACTAAAACAATGGCCTTAAAGGTCAAAACCCTGACCATTGACGTCACAGGTCACTCCAGTCGGTCAGAGTTACAAGCTTGCTTGTAAGAAACCTAAATCTAACTAACTTCAAAGGCACACTTCGCTAGTTCTTAGAAAATGAACTTTATAAATATAAACTTAAAGTCCATTTTAGAAGTGGAGTTAGAAAAGACATAAGCGGTTTTGAGAAGTCTTTTAACTAAAAAACTTTGACGGGCTTCTGTAAGACAATAGTGGGCAAGTTAGCCGCAATTGTCTGGAAACGGCTTAAAATAGAGTTATTGTTTAACTTGTAGTGACATAGTGGGTTTAAAGACCTGGTTAAGTTTAGATGATGATCGAGAAAGTTCCTTGACCATCCTATACTTGACTCGGTCATAACTGGGTCATCATCATCATCAGCAGCCTGTATCAGTCCACTGCTGGACATAGGCCTCTCCCATGGCACGCCACTGAGCTCGCTCTTCAGCTCTCCTCCTCCAGTCACCACCTACTGCCCTTCGCATGTCGTCACTGCACCTTGTTACAGGGCGCCCTACACTACGTTTTCCGATTCGCGGCCTCCACTCTAGAGCTCGTCTGCCCCTGTGGTCGTCGGCTCTTCGACAGATGTGCCCAAGCCACAGCCACTTTAGGTTGCTGATTCGCTGAGCTATGTCGGTAATTTTGGTAACATAACTGGGTGTTTTTCTAAAAAAACCCGAGATAGCTACTTTCTCAGAATACGAGCTTTTGAGGTTTTTCTGGCTCAAAATCGCTAGTACTTTCCAACCTTATACGTGAACACGCAACGCATCATTGAGTGTGGCATTTGTTCCTTCACCGGCGAGTAAGTGAGTGTTATGATATTACCATACCGATTCTAATTTGACACGTCAAATTATTAATAACTAAATATTTTTACTAAAAAAACCCGACCGCGGTGCACTTTACAAGTGCATAAAATCCGCCATCTTGTTTAGTTTAACGAACTTCAACTACCCAGTGACACTCGCGCCATCAAGACGAATCCAATGATGTATCATTTATCAAAATCGGTTGTGCCGTTGAGTAGTTACGAGCGGACACAGGAACGGACATACATACATACATACAGGTCAAGCACATTGCCCTCCTTTGGGCTTCGCCGCAGTCGGGTAAAAAGGTAATGTCGCTTACTTGACGTTTCCGTGGAATCCTCCTAATAGCTCGCTATTTTTACGTACTTTGATTTCAAAATACGACTATAAAGTCGGATAACAAAATACGCGAGCATCAACTTTGCATTGCAGGCGCCAAACCATTATTACTAAAACGCAATCAGCACAAAGCAGAGAAGTAGAAATAAACCATTTATTTACCCCACTGGACCACAAAAGCCAGTTATTACTCGAATAAAATGGCAAAATCGCGGTGCATTCTCGATTCTCTTTATACGCCGGATAGCTGAAGGACCGGTCCGGACGGTCCGGAACGCCAGTCCAATATCCGCCGTCCGGATAAGCCGTATTGTTTTACCGGACAAAAGGATTGTTCTGAATTTCTGATCCGATACGATTGTTCGATTCGATACACTCTAGATTGTTTTTAGCAGAGCAATATAATCGAGGTTGTAAATAGTACATTGTGTATCAAGGGCGGTAAGCCCGTGGCACACACAATGTTTTTCATCACACTTGTGAGGAAATCTAATTAAAATAACCTTACTTAAGCTAAATAAAATTGTAAAACTGACAGTGACATTAGTGACATATATCAAGACGACAAGTCACGTTCGGAAACCATAGCGGTAAAGACTTAAGGGGGGGATGTTCGAAGACGACAAGCATTTCTAGCTCCCCGCCCCCCTTAGACGAACAAGCGGCGCGATCCCGTTCGGAATGAACTTTCGTGAACCCAACCTGTGTAAATGTGTCAACTTATGCCGCAGCGAAATTGTAACAGTAGGTCTACTACCTTACGTACTCTCTGGTTAAGTTTATATCAGGTAGATATACCTATCTATGACATCGAAACACTTAAAATAAAAGGATCATCGATCGTAATGTTAGGAAAGAATAATAGGTACCTAACGTTTAGTTAATAAATAAATTTAAACTAAACATGATAATATTATCACTGCCGGTTACAGTTGGAAGATATTGTAGATTTATTACTACTTATAAATGAATTCGACCAACAGGCATCGTGTCGTACAATGTGAAAGGTAGGTACATATTTCATCTGGGGGCACGGCAGTGCCGCCGCCAAGTCGAGCAAAACAAAGGCACGGCACGCTCCCTTTCAGCCTCCTGTAATTTTGTACTGGCTAAAGCTACAATCCTGAAATTTCAGGGATATATAGGGCACAATAAGACATATATATTCTCAATATCATTCAATTTGAACGTGTAGTTTAAGAACTGCATGTCAAAGTTCCTTAGTTTTGTCACTGACTGACTGACTGATTCACTGACTGATGATCATCATAATTTTAAAGTACTTCTAGCAGACTCACAGGCTCCAAATTTTAAACAGTTAGATTTTAACCGACTTCCAAAAGAAGGACGGTTCTCAATTCGTCTGTGTTTTTGTGTGTTTGTTCACCGATTACTTGAAGACGGCTGGACCGATTTGGAAAATTCTTTTTTTGTTTGAAAGGGTAGAGTTCCGAGGTGGTCCCATTGCAACCAAATCAGGATCTGATGATGGGATCTTGGAGAAACCGAGGGAACTCTTCAAATATTACAGGCACACATATAGCGATTTCGGTATTTTTCGTAGTTTCTCGTCCATTTCTTATTAGCAATAAGTTTTTAGTATTAACCGACTTCAAAAAAGGAAGAAATGTTTATGTAGATTTTTTCCCCGATTACTTAAAAACGGCTGGGCCGATTTGGAAAAAAAATTTTTTGTTTGAAACGGCAAGTATACATACTTCCGAGGTGATTCCATTGCAACCAAATCAGGATCTGATGATGGGATCTTGGAGAAATCGAGGAACTCTTCAAATATCATAGGCACACATATAGGGATTTTGGTATTTTTCTTTGTTTCTCGTGCATATCATCATCATCATCATCATCATCATCATCATCATCATCATCATCATCATCATCATTATCATCATCATCTCTGGACAGCCGGCTAAGGCAAGCCAGAGGCGGGGGTACTTTCACTAAATCCCATGACCCTCCCTAAGGACCCCCGGAGCACTCGGGTACGTGGGGTCGCTACTCTCCAACAGCTCGCCACAAGCTGCCCTGCGTTATTTAGTTAAAAGAAAAATTTTCAGAATCGGTCTAGCCGTTTTCAAGTAATCGGAGACCAAACCTACATAAAAAATTGCTCTTTGTTTTGAAGTCGGTTAAGACTGGAAACTTATTTCTAATAAGAATTGCACGAGAAACAAAGAAAAATACCAAAATCGCTATATGTGTGCCTGTAATATTTGAAGAGTTCCCTCGGTTTCTCCAAGATCCCATCATCAGATCCTGATTTGGTTGCAATGGGACCACCTCGGAACTCTACCCTTTCAAACAAAAAAATAATTTTCCAAATCGGTCCAGCCGTCTTCAAGTAATCGGTGAACAAACACACAAAAAAAACAGACGAATTGAGAACCGTCCTTCTTTTGGAAGTCGGTTAAAAATAAAACAAATGTATGCAATGGCATACAGTTGAAGAAGCCTATGTTTTGCACAAGACTAAAATTTACTAATCATGATGAAGAAATAACAGTGATAAGTTAAATAACCTATCATTTTAATATTCAGCTTATCATTTTATATCAAAGGCGTTGGATTACTGTTAGAGTGTATACGCTGTGATTCTAGCGTGACGTTTATTTTGTCCGTCGAGTGAGGAGAGCTATCACGAGCTCGAAAGCGACACGAGTCCGGCCTCGGACACGCCCGGCGGGCATCTGAAGCCACAGCGCGTGGGCTACGTTGTTAAATACTACTGAGCTACTAAAAAATAAGTAATTTAAAAAAAACTTAACCGCACAGGTCCCGGTAAAATGTCATTATCTATCGATTGACATGTTTTTTAGTGGTATAAGTGTGATAGAACTCGAGTAAAACTGGAAAAACTGTTAAAAAATTACCTGTTTTCGTGACGAATTATGATCGAGCGAAGTTAAAAGTATCGTGTTTTGAACCGCACAGAAACACAGAAGCACTCTTGAACTATAATGTATTTCTTTTTCGATCCAAAAATATGAATATTTCGTTACTTAATTTTGATTCTCCCGGAGGTCGATTTCGGAAATCCTGCCCTTAAAATGGTTGATTTTATATTTGCAAAATAAAGAAATACATTATTCAAACATTTAATTAATGTTACAGAAATATGTCTTTACATGTATTTCCAATAACAGTTCTCTTTAAATAAATATTTCAGTAATAAAAGTTAAAAAAGTACGTTGGCGTTTCCTTTGAACATGACAAATAAGAGTAAAACAGAACCAGCGTTTCAAATTTAAAAAGAAAACCATTACGCCCTAGGGCATAATAGGTCATTTACGGCCCGCAAAACCTACGTGTAATGACACCATTTTCGAGCAAGTGTGATGAAAAAGTTTATTATGTTGTCGTTTTCACCATGATGAGATCGTGATTGGTGATTGTTAGATGTTACGATATTTTTTTTTTTAAATAATAGACTTCATACGAACTTATTCTATAACGCGTAGGTTATGATAGTAATAAAACAACTTAAACGGATTAAATCGCATACCTAGCATACCTAGAGTCTTTTTGTTTAAAATATGTTCTTTTTTGGATAAGGCAAGGCTGATAAGTTTTCTTGGCGTCTTCTTTCTTATCCAGTATGCCTTTTGGAAGCGCCGCTAGTTTCTAAGGTTAGGATAGTAAGCCCTCCTGGCATGTGTGTGAACGTCTTTACACATTAGGCCCGTCTGGCAACACTAAACTTTTTTCTGATTTATTTTACCAAAAATAGCATACCTATAGAGTCTTTTGCTTATATTATTTTCTTTTTTGCATAAGGCGTGGCTGATAAGTTTCCTTGGCCTTCTTTCTTATGCCTTTTGGAAGCGCCGCTAGTTTTTTCTAAAGTTAGGGTTTTAAGCCCTTCTGGCATGTGTGTGAACATCTTTACACATTAGGCCCATCTGGCAACACTAATATTGAATTTGTATTTTTAAAGTGGGTAGGTTTGCACAACAGTAATTTTGACAAAGGAAATTTATGATTTTCTCAGTCTACCCGCGACCACGAACGCTGAAAAGGGTTACGAGACGTCGGGACTTAAAATGTAGTAATATACGCGATTTAATCCGTTTAAGTTGTTTTATTACTATGAGTGATAATCGCGGAAACCGAAGACAATATTGCGTAGGTTATGATGTTGAATACGAGTAAATGATATACGAGCTACTTTGAAAAATATCCAAATCACCGTGTGCCTCCAAAATTTGAAGAGTTCCCTCGATTTCTCCAATAATTTTTGACTGTCGACAACTTTCTTGGAGACTTATTTAGTCATGGAAATGAATAGTACCCAAAACTCTGAGTCAGGAAAACCCATAATTCTGTAATTTTTTTTTTCTTGAGACAAGCTTTTATGGCCGTCTGTACTTTTTTGTAGATATAATATTGCATTGTCATCTGATTTACATATCTTCACAAACTTTCAGCTCAATCGGAAACCGGGAACTGGGTCAAATTGAGCTTGCAAGATTTAATTACAGACACACAGACACCGGGACAGGTGAAACTAAATAAAAACTTGTAAAAATAAAAAGTACCTACACCGGAAAATGAAATATTTAGCGGCGCTAAAAATTTCACCTTTTATCTGCACCTGAATATACCCATAGTCGGTGTCTAAAAATAAAAGAAGAAAGCAGCGCGTTTTCAAAACCCGCTGCTAACGTGTTTGCTGGCAAACGCTGAAAAGTTCCCGCCGCATTTCAATTTCCTGATTCCTGTATGAATATAAAATTTCGTTAGGACTTTTTTACTTAATTAATAATTAATTAAAAAAGTTTACTTTTACTTTAGTTTACTTTAATTTTTTTTATCTTACCACAGATCAGGCAATTGATATGTGAAGCAGTATAATTCCTTAGAATAAGTACAGCTTATCCTAAAGGCTCTTTAGAATTAAAATCTTATTTATATATATTTTGTTTATCTTTAAGAGAAAAACGAGGCTTTGATCGCTGAGCGACCATATCAACCTCATTGGTGCCACAATACGTAATGTCATATAAAAAATTGTTATCTACAATTCAGTTATTTTACAATTAAATGATACAGCTTAGTCGCTAATTTAGACGTCGGGTTGGAAAGAACCACATCAGTTAGCTGGAGATTAGCCTCTGCCTCGAGTGCCCTACGAGCACATTCCACCAATACGTGGTTGGTATCTTCCGTCACATCGCATATGGTACAATTTGGAGACTCCACAACTCTCATCAAGTGCCCGAACACATTAAGTGGCAAGTGTGCGCAGTCGCATGATAGTGACCACCAATTGTCCGTTCAATCGCCCCTCCCTCGCTAAACCATGGTATTTTCAGTGGTTCTTTTTTTTTTAAACTGACAAACTCGCAACCCATACCCGGGCGTAGCGATTGTCGGACCGGGTGGTTGGCCGTGGCGTTCCCTGGGGTCGAACCAGGTCGCTAGCCAGACCACCCTGAGTTGGGTCGGACTGGGTGGGTGCCGGGGTGCCTGGGGTCGAACCAGGACACCTTGTCCGGTCCACCTCGATATGATCGGGCTAGGTGGGGGCTGAACGCCTGGAGTCGAACCAGGTCGTTTGGCCAGAGCCACCTTGACTTTGCGCTGATTGCTCAGAGTGAGCAGCGGACCAGCGGGAAGGATGACTCGGGTCATCCTGTCCTTATGTTAACTTGTGTATCGAACTAATGGGAGTTTTAGGTGCCGGTTCGCTAAAAACCTAGCCCAGCTAAGAAGACTCCGGCAAGAAACTTAGCTGAGCCCGAGCAAGGTCGGAGTGAAGTTAAACCAGGACATTCGGGTCCTGGGGCAAGTCGGGACGCGGCCCTTGTGTGCTGTTGTCGCGAGGAGGTCGACCCCGCCGACGGTCGACGCTGTGTTCGTCTGACTCCGTCTGACGACATCGCAGCAAGGATTCTTCCGAATTTCGAAGCCGGGTTTCAGTGGTTCACTGAAACCCGGCTCACTATATATACCACATGCCTTTCTCCCTCGACCACTCGTCAAAGCAGTCTTTCCAATTTTCAAAACAGTTCCATTTAACTTATCTGAGTAGATCGGTGAAGAAAGGCTTATTATTTACAAATATCCCTTCGTCAACTCCAATTTTTTTTCAACCTATCCGCTTCGTCATTGCCTTTTTGATTTATATGTGATGGAATCCACTAGCATTTCTGGCACCATCTTGTAGATGCAAATAATAATATTTTATTGTAAAATTGTCCGTATGTTTCTCTTTGTTATTATGTACTGTGTAAGTTCTGTAACTGTTCTGTGTTCAGAGGGGCAATATATGTTTCTTATTCTTATATAATATCGTTTTTTTACGTAAGAATTTTTACCGTCATTTTCTCTACGTTTCATCGTTTTCCTAATAGCTCCTCTACACGATGGGCCATCGCTGGCCCAGCGATATGGCCATACCGTGGCCATGCGATGGTTGATACGCAACTACACGATGGGCCATCGCTGGCCCAGCGAGATGGCCATGCGATATTTGACGTCCACACTATGGAATGGGCCATCATGTAGATGCGTACCGCCATCGCTGGCCCACTCCCTTTGATGTGCGGCCGTAAAACCGACACCGTCGCCATTCCACGGCCATCACGATGGGCCATCGTGTAGAGGCAGCATAAGACATCAGAGGGTAATATTGTACTAATGTCACTTCGTTCAGTAACCTAATAGTTACTGAACGAAGTGAATTAGTACGTTTTAAAGATAATACGACGCATATTTTCCCGTTTGAATATTATTTTGATTGAAATCGCGTGAATAATGCACGATTTTTCTAACCCTACGGCTACACACATCGCGATAGAGTGCGACTACGATAATTTTGCAGAACGGTACATTACACCTCCATTTAAACGTCACTTTTTCATACAAATTTGACTTTTAAACGGAGGTGTTGCCATGTTCCGCTCTGCAAAGTTATCGTAGTCGCAGTCTCTCAAATTCGTGTTGGCGTCTCTTTCTCTAACAAACAAAAAGAACGAGACGCCAACACGAATCTTCGCGTTATCGCGATGTGTGTAACCGTAGGTTACCCTACGAAAAATTATGGTTACCCTATGAAAAAGGTAGGTACGTAGGTTACCCTATGAAAAAAAAGTATTCTGCAATATGAGAATAACATTGTATTTCCCGACGGTACCCTAAAACAAGACCACCGCAGCCCGGCTGACGTGTTTGCCAAACACGGAAAAAGCCTCTTCCCAGCCTTGTGCAAACAGAGCAGATGCTCTCTTTATTGCCCGTCAATCTACGTGGCAGGCTGATCTCTCGCGTTGAGTGCTGACACTGATTGGGTAAATATATTATAGTCACAGACTACCTCCACTAGACGGAGCATGTTGGGCGGCGCGCGCTCACATCAGATATGGTCAATCGTATAGCATTACGACATTACGCGACCAGCCGCTCTTTCAGTTGCGACCATGTTTCTGACTTGTGTGTGCACCAAACGTGAAATAAATATTTCTGTTCAATCCGACGACAATCTCAAAACATAAAATGATAAAAAAGATGTGAAACACGCGTTGTACTAGTAATATCTACCGATATTTAATCGCACATATGCGTGGTGAGCTCGTGTCGTATGGCATGCTCCGTCTAGTGGAGGTGGTCTGTGATTATAGTACATTACTTATCTAGGGCGGTGAGACGAACAATGTCTCAGATCGCAGGTATTTGACGCCCGAGCCATGATTAATACAATAAAGACCTATTTACTTCACTTGTGAAGTAATATGAACATTTCTCATCGAGCATAGAACTTCAACACACCAAGTTGTAACCCACACCGTCCGTGAAAGTTGCATACGTCATGTCTATCAGAGAACCTTGGAACAATGTGGTTTATCCATGCAATACTGACACAAAGTTCCATGCGAAGGCTGACAGCCCTGTTATTTATTCTGTCATTTAATATGAGACTGCCTTTGTGTTAAATTGATATTGTTTATTGTGAATGACATGAACGTCGTTGCGTCTTGTATTGTAAAATAAATAAAATCTATATATTACTTTACTCTTTGACTGAAATGGCGTTTTCAATGTATTTTCAATAAAAATTACATTTGGAGGCTTTAAATATTTGACAGGGTGAAACATTTTTTTGGCAACGCGTTGGAGGTAGACATTATTTTAGTTTTTAGTAACCCTAAGGAGGTAAAATAAAGTATGTCTTTACAAATACTGTAAATAAAGTGTACACTTTTTTTCATAGAGACCTAGTACCTAAGCGTTTAAGTACTTAGCAAAGAGTAATTGATTAGATCTAGGAATGTGTCCTTTTACAAGTAGTCCACATTCAAAACTGATTTCTCCTTCCTTTGTCCGCAGGATGCCGTGGTGGCGCGTATGGGGCGCCCTGCTCTGCGCGTACGCAGTGCAGTCGCAGCGCATGGACAACGACCCGCTGCTGGCGCGGCCGGCGCGCGTGCGCGACCGCGACGCGAGCAAGAGCGACGAGCCCTCCTGCGACCAGCTCAAGGCCATGTGGAGGTTGGTATAACAGTGTAGCGCAGTACATATGTAACTATGTTTTATGCCACACCTGGCCATAAAGTGGCTTTTACCGCACGCTATGCGTACGGAAAACACCGCTTTCTGGCCAAGTGTAGACATAAAATGATGTGCAGTTGTTTAATATACTATTCTCAAACATGCAATGAAATGTTGACATTACGTGCCTGATAATAGGCCTGATAATAATAAAAATGTATAATGAAACAGTTTTTGGAAAGGGAATTGAACATTTTTCATTCTGTAATTCTATTTTTTGTCTACTTTACTTTTACGAGTATTGTCTCTAGAAAACAAAGTTTGATTTTTTTGGAGTGTTTTTAATTTATTTCATTGCATATTTGAGAATAGCACTATACATACTTCGGCGTGAAATGGAGTTGCCAGCCTCATAACTATATGGCCTCGCTTTCGCTCGGCCATCTACCTATACGTACTCGGCCGGAAACGCCTTACCTCCCGGCCTCTGTAGTAATGTACTATCGTTCGGGTGGAATCTTGCAACTAAACTTAGACGCAGATATCTTCAACCGATTGAGCTGAAATTCTGCAAGAATATGTAAATCAGGTGACAATGCAATATTATTATGACATGGAGCCGATCTGATGATACAGCCGGATGGTAACCATAGGATCATCTAAACTACAAATCCTTGCAAAATTTCAGCTCAGTCGGAAACCGGGAAGTGGGTCAAATTAAACTTGCAAGATTTGATTACAGACCCACAGATACAAGGGCACCGGGGCAGGTGAAACTAAATAAAAACTTACATATAGCAGGTGTTGCCTGTACTAGGAGCAAATAATTAAAACGTAGATTGTACTCCTCAAACTGAACAACATTTGTTCAGCGACATTTAAAAATAAGTTATGTTTTAATGTTTAGTACACTTTAAAGTTAATTTGAAACCGCAATGTATTGCGATGTTTTTTATGTTTGTAGCGTGACAAACGATGTCAATTAGACTAATGTTAACGTACATTGAAAATACTATTTAATTTCTATGAAAAAGGTTAAATCAAAACATTACATAATTTTTAAAAGTTACTGAACGAAAGTTTTATTGTTTGATGAGTAGAATCTACGTTTTAATTATTTGCTCCTGTTACAGGCAACACCCGGTATAGATACAGGAAATCAAAGTACATAGAAAAAGGTCTTGTATCTTTATTATGTAACATAAAATGTGGTGTAATTTACCCGCATTAAAAATTAATAAAGAAACATGATGTTTCTTTCATATAGTAAATAAAAGCTTGTAAAAATAGTGACGAAGATATCAGCAAATAACTTTTTCAACTAAACTAAGTAAAATAAATAATAAATAAATAAATCACGGGACATCTTACACAAATCGGTCTAGTCCCAAACTAAGCAATACTTGAATTATGGGTACTAGACGACGACATAGGTACATACTTATAAAATAAATAAATAAAATAAATAAATAAATATTAGGGAACAATTTTACACAAATCGAACTAGCCCCATAGTAAGCTCAATAAGGCTTGTGTTATGGATACTAGACGACGATATATTTAATAGATACAAATACTTAAATATATAGAAAACACCCATGACTCAGGAACAAATATTCGTGCTCAACACACAAATAAATGCCCTTACCGGGATTCGAACCCAGGACCTCGTGCTTCGTAGGCAGGGTCACTACCAACTAAGCTAAAGCGGTCGTCAAAATAGATAAATCCATACTTAAATAAATAGGACACATCCATGACTCAGGAACAAATATACTCATCACACATATATTTGCCCTTACCTGGATTTGAACCTGGGACCTCCAGCTTTAGCGGTGTCACTCCCACTAGGCTACAGTGGCGTGGCGTAAAAGATATCCTTGGGCAAGCCGGTGCAGATTTGGCGTTCATTTTCCTTAAGAGCTGTAGAAAAAGGTGGTCAAATGCCTGATATTAGGCAAGCCGGTAGGAATCGAGTTCTTTGGACGCCACGCCACTGCTAGGCTAAACGAGTCGTCACACAATATATTCCACCATATATTAAGTCCACAATACTTTAAAATGCTAGTTTCAAACAAACGTCGGTAACATCGTTTTTAACCCACACGCTCGTTTTTAAGAGGAAACAGGAGGGCAGTTTTTCCATACAAACGTAGTCCCCTGTTTCCTCCCTGGATAATGCCAGTAGAGCAATAATTTTTTGTGCGAAAATCTATGGCTACTATTGATATGTTCCTATGTTTTCCTTTTTACGATAAATTGATTCTCAAAAGAGATATTAACCTTCAAAAACCCAAAAAAAATGCCAGATTTTCCGCTGTGTTCACACATCCAGAAAACAAATTTGACTAGATTATTAAAAAAAAGGAAAACATAGGAACACGGCCAAAGCCTTTCTTTAATGTTTAATGAAAAAAATAGTTAAATAGGTTAAGTTTTGGGGAAGAAATCAGGGGACTACGAAACGTTGTTTTTCGGTCCAAGCTGCAGTTGTCTCTATCGCGCTCTGCGCGGGAGAGGCGGGGAGTGCGGGACAGCGACACATTTTACAAATACCTAATTTTCATTTCTCTTCACTTTACTGTTTCCTCTTAACGGGTACGATATTGCGAGACTACATTGCATATCATATGAAGATTACACTTCCAAACCCCTTCAAATCCCGTGGAATTGCACTTCCTATTCCATTCACTGACTATAACTACTTGGGGCTTCTTTGGGCATACTCCGAATATTTTCCGATAAAGGGCACCCGAATATTCACTCTTATGGAACAATGCTTGATGTTGGAACCGTCGGGTTTACACCGACTGCCCAGCATAGAAAACAAATTACACACTTTCTGCTTCAGCTATAAATAGGGTATATCTATTAGGGAATATAGGGAATAGGAGACTGATCGGTTCACACCACAGTAATATATCGAGATAAGAAGGAAATAGTTCGCCGATTTGTATGCAAACCAAGAGTGTAACGTTTTTCGCTTGGCGTTTGCCGCCAAAAGTGTAATTTAGTGATGGAAAACATAAAATTTCCATTTCGTTTGGTGGTATTTGTACAATTAACTATACCAATATTATTAGATTTTCAAATCTGCTAATAATATTGACGGAAACTGGTGTTAACGGCGTACAAAGTAGGTCGCCGCCACTTCTTTTTAGCACGCGAGGTACGTACACTTTGTGATTCTACCTCGATATATTTCTGTGGGTCGCACCGCTAGAGATTGAATTTCTCTTCCGGCGTCTGTGTTTCCTGTGAATTACGACGGATGTCTATGAGGCAAGAGTGAATAAGTATTTTCTGGATAAACATGCTCCATCTTAGACACTTTCAATCAGGTGAAGCCAAGATCAAACCATCATCCATATAGAAAAAAATGGGTACGCGAACTTTTTCAGAAATATCCTTATTCTTTTAGATTTCTTACATTTTGTGGATAAGGCTAGAACAGGACTGGAGAAATAGGCTTCAAATTTAAGACGCCTTTACTCAATTTTAAGTGGATGTGAACAGATTTAAATTTATCATAATTTTTGAACTTTCATTTCTAAACTCAGGTCTTCATTTCCCTTTGCCGACTTTTCTTGTGGTCTAGTGTTTTCTGCATCCGGGCTCTGCAATACCATCGCCAAACAGCCTACGCAATTGGTAAAGCTGAAATACGAAGTACCTACACCGAAAACGAACGCAAGATTCCTTCATTTTAATAAATGTGACATTCCACGGCATTAAGGCTAAAGGTACCTAATATCGCGGTTTTTAGTTTCGGAGATATTATACGTTTTGTAAAAATGTGTAGAAGTTTAGATTCCTTTTTAATTGCTATTTCGCATACAGTGCGATGCAACATTTGTTTACCAATTATTCATTGAAGTGGCCTTAAAGTAAATATATTGTCTATTTTATGAGATTTTTCGATATCCATTAAAATTCTCGAAAAATTATATCTCCGTAACAACACTTTTTTGATATCTACATCGTATCAATTGTAGATTATTATGGATAACTCAATACCGACCATACCCGAGCCAAGGAATGTTACAAAAATCTCAAAACAATATAAGTTCATATTAAACGTAGTCTCTACAAGTTCACAAATGAAGCTCATACGATACTAAAGCGACGATCAGCTAACTGGGAACTACCTCCCGCCGCGGAAGTGGACGCAAGTGCAAAGTTGCAATCTAGCGACGCGAACTTGCATATTGCCGGTTGTTTTGTGTTTGACTTTCCGGCGCGGCGGGGGAAACCGACCGAATTTGCCCAACTGTGGGTAAATTACGCCTAGATACTCGCAATTATTTAATTTTTTGTCAAACATGCAATGAAATATTGACATTATGTGCCTTATAATAGGCCGCAAATACCTCGTTTCCATTGCGACTAGACGGCCTTTAATGGAATTTCATACAACATTGCCGGCCTAGGCTTGCAAGATATTTTTTTTTAATTTCCATTCCACATTTATTTGTGATACAGCTTTGTTTTTTACCCGACTGCGGCGAAGCCCAAAGGAGGGTTATGTGTTTGACCTCTATGTATGTATGTATGTCCGTTCCTGTGTCCGCTCGTAACTACTCAACAGCACATCCGATTTTGCTAAATGATACATCATTAGATTCGTCTTCGCGAGTGTCACTGGGTATGAAGTTCGTTAAAATAAACAAAATGGCGGATTTTATGCAGTTTCAAAGTGCACCGCGGTCGGGTTTTTTTTTAGTAAAAATGTGGTTATTTTTAAGACTGACTAACTGGCGACCTTTATTGGGCATTTCTCCAGAAATATGTCTGCGGTCACCTCATTCATCTGGCCCTTTTTCATACTAAATGTATGGAGACAGATGAATGAGTCGCAGACATATTTCTGGAGAAATGCCCTATTGGGCATAGCGATCGTTTGACCGAGTGGTCGGCCGTAGCGTTCCCTTGGGTCGAACCAGGTCGCTAGCCGGCCCACCCTGAGTGGATCGGACTGATGTGATACAGCATCACGGCGTTCAGCCATTAAAAATACAATAAACGATGTTTGCTATATTTTACAGTTTTTTTTTTATATAAAATCGACACGTGAGTTTTGTATGAAACCGAATGTAGCGGAAATTACGCGACTCACAACTCAAAAAATTACGCTCATCTGCAAATTGTAATATATTAATGAAATCTCAGGTAATAATGTCATAATCGTTGTAATACTTAACATTTTTGGTGAGTTTCTACCGGCGCTTCAAAAAAAAATTAAAAATTTGATTTTATCGTAGTCGAACTCTCGTAGCCGCAGTTGGTACTAGTATAGTAGTAGACGAAATCGCCGAGTGTGCCACTCTTGGCACCATCCCTGGTAGAATGCAGTCGGCGTAGTCCCGTCAATCACCGCCGTGGCTCCAACGGTCCGGACCACCGGGCGTTCTTACACTTCGTAATTCAATAACCCGGGCCTGCTTACAGTATCCACACTCATAGCTCGCCTTATCCGTCATGCCATTTCGAGGAAAACCATAGTTATTTAGACCGGAAATTATGAAGAATAATTATGGTCAGAAAGTGAGTGGTTATAAATAGATAATAACAATAGTAACTTAGTTTGTCACAATCTGCCAGAATATGGCGTACAATGTTTGCTATTCTCATTGCATGAGTCGAGATATCAATAAAACCTAATAAATTACTGAAATAAGCGAACTTAGTAAGTACTATATAATAGTATAAGACAAAAACTTAACTAAAGCCCTATTTGCATATATCGATACCTTTAGACTCAAAGGGCGTAAGCTCCATTAGAACCTACGGCGTTTACGTCCTTTGAGCCTAAAGGTATCTATATGTAGAACTTATGTCCTTTTCCTAAAATGGAACGTCAAACTGTCTATGCGGATGGATTACTACTACATACAAGAAGGGAATGAGATTTGGTAAGTTTTTTAACCAGACCCTCTGATCTGCTAGGCCCTAGCAGATCAGAGGGTCTGGGTAAAAAACTAGCAGCTAGGGTAACTAGGGAACGTGGGCGAAAATTACGGTAAATATGTTTTGGCCGCGCGGCTACTTGTACCACATTTGGCCCCTGTGGAGGGGCTTAGCCAGCGATCAATCTTAAACACGCCGAAAGTAACCCCCAAGTAAGGAAAAAAATATTAATTTATAATGTTTCTAAAGTTCATAAATTACGCTTAGGTAATTCATAAGCAAAATATTGCTAATGATTAAAAGGCGTCCATTATAATGGTTATTCTTCAGAAATATGTCTGGGATTTATTCCTCTGTCTCCATACATTTAGTGTGAAAAAGGGCCAGAGAAATTAGGTGACCGCAGACATATTTCTGAAGAATAACCAATAAGTCAATGAGAGGTTAAATTAAACACATTACCACAAAAGTAAATATTGTATCAATTCACACCCCGCCGCTATAATCACCGAATTGGGCTGAACCGCTCCGTAAACAACCCTTTTGTAACCTGTACATATGGATCCAATATCAGTTTGACTAATCTCCTATTATGCGGTAAAGAAATACTACAAAGAAGCGTTGACACTGACACAGAAAGGTGGAATAAACGTCGAAAAATTCTTTAAATCTAAGAAGGATCATTCTAAGTAATAACCACATTTTTACTAAAAAAAACCCGACCGCGGTGCACTTTGAAACTGCATAAAATCCGCCATTTTGTTTATTTTAACGAACTTCATATCCAGTGACACTCGCACCATCAAGACGAATCTAATGATGTATCATTTATCAAAATCGGATGTGCCGTTGAGTAGTTACGAGCGGACACAGGAACGGACATACATACATACATACATACAGATCAAACACATAACCCTCCTTTGGGCTTCGCCGCAGTCGGGTAAAAATAACGCGAGTCACAATTTCATTGCGTGTTTTTAGGGTTCCGTACTTGATCATCACAGTCAAGGCTCAGTGGCACAGCCCGAGCCGCTAGGCGAGGGCTATAATAGCCGAGACTGTAATGACCAATGCCCACAATAGTGCGGGGCGCGCGTCATGTACGCGACCTCGGAGCTGAGCGGTGCAATGTTTATTCAACCTCCGGCCAAGCCCCACGGCGTGCTCTGATTGGTCAATTTGCGGTAATTACAACACTAGTGCGATAATGTAAAGTAAAAAGCACTTGTGTGTAATAAGCTGCGTTCCGCGCGTAAGAACAATGAAATAGGAGCCACTTTATGTGCAAATGTGTTTAAAATAATATATCAATTTCAACTGATAGAAGTATATATGATTATTGTGTATGCGTTTTAAACCGATGGGAACTAATATTTGACTCAATTGCGTGTAGAGTAAAAAATGCGATTCAGCTTGAATTTTGGCAATTCGGGCTGATTTTTGACACAAAAATTCTCGTAAATTTTAGGTTTACTTTATAGGTAAAAGTAGTAGCAAATTCGCTTTATACAGGATATGATACAATGAGTGATACGAGTATAGGTAATAGCTAGCTTTAGCTAACGCCAGTGACATATGAGCGAGGAACGCGTATTCGGCATAGCTGCCACGCGCGAGCAAATACTCGACGTGCCTCGTGGCGCCGAGGCATTCTGATTGTGCGAGGCATCCTGGTAAGAGGCGTAAGCTTCAGAGCCTTTGCGATGTAAAGTTCACATACTGATGGATTTTTTTACTGGTACTCTGAATGCATGGATGCAATCGGCCATTCTCCAGAAATACGTCTGCGTCTAATTCACGCGTCTCCATACATTTAGTATGAAAACAGCGACGCGGTAATTAAGTGACCGCAGCAGACATATTTCTGGAGAATGGCCGCAATGTCGTACCCATTCACCATAATGGTGTCCCGGACCTTTAGAAGGCGTGCGCGGGGCCGAAACCAACGCGTAGAGGCCATTTCGACAATTCAATTAAAGGCAATGTCGTATTATTAAGGTGATTAGAGTAGATCGGTTTACCACACAGACATAAAGAGGGTCATTATTTGCTTCCACGGCATCAATTATATTTTTAAATTAGTTGTATGCCACACCTGGCCATAAAGTGGCTTTTACCGCACGCTACGCGTACGGAAAAAGCCGCTTTCTGGCCAAGTGTCGACATAAAATTATGTATACAACACGGCAGGTAATAACGAAAGCCCTCGATCGCATATTTACGTCCCTCGCTTGCAAACATCTGCGATCTCGGCCTTTCCTTATTTTACCACCCTAGTTGTGTAATGTACTATTATTTTATCGCTTGATATATTTTGCGAAATTACATGTGCGAAGTCTCAAATAACCTGAATTAACGTGCAATTGGGCCTTTTAGCCATTAGGGAACGTGCATGACGGAGGTGCTGCCACCTGATGCCGTCAATCTAAATCATATACCCTCTAATGCTGGGGCCACATTGACGAAAACGCCATTAACAACGTTACTTTATCGCGTTGAAGGACGATTAACGTCAGTGTAGCTACGACTTACTATATTTGACATTGACACTTACATATTATCATTGACATTGACAGCTTGATTTGACAGGGGTGATAGTTTCCTTTATTGTTCGCCGTGTCTCTTTTGTCGTTCAGTGCTGCCACGTGCACGTTCCCTATACCGGTATTGAAAGCCTTAAACCTACCCATACCTCACGAATTCCCAGTTTAGTGATACTAACAAGTGTTTTAAGAGTAGTTTGTCTGTGTGCAGGTTTTCCAAGAGGCAAGCGCGAGCGCCCGAGATCATGAACGAAGTGAGCACGTACCGCGACCCCCTCATGTACAACGAGTGGCCGGTGTACACCGCCCTCCCGAGGGCTGCCCCGAGGTAAGTCTGTAGAAGCCTGTAGCTTGTTAAAGCCTGTAGCCTGTTGGCTGTCTGTCTAACCGACTGTGAACGAAGTGAGCAACGCGAAACGCAATCCGCTCATGTTTGAGTGACCCGCCTATACTGCACTCCCTTCGTCAACCGTGCTTACGAAATTTTCTAACTGAGTCGGCCAAGGATCTTAAAATAAATAGCCGTACGGAACCTTGCCAACAAAGAACTGAAGCATCTCTAGTGCGCCGGCTACCGGGGGCGTAGCGACGTAAAACGGCGCCCAGGGCATGCATGCGAACTGCGCCCCTTTTTTTCTTAATAACACCCGGGGCGGATATTGCGGCGAGCTGGACGTGCATTCAAGAATGTTATTCCGCCATATTTGCGAATTTGGATTGTAGTTTTTTTAATAGGTAGTTAGTAAATTTCTTTTCTTTGCGCCCCCACTTGTTGGCGCCCAGGGCACATGCCTGCACCACCCTCGCTACGCCTCTGCTGGTTGGTCAGGTCAATGTGTGCGTGCTGCTCGCAGTAGGAAAAAAACGGTCAAGTGCGAGTCGGACTCGCGCACCGAGGGTTCCGTACAAACTCATAACTAGATACGCGAATAGTACAAGAAAAACTGTATGTCGATTAGTTTAGTAGGAGCAAATAAGTACCTATATATTATGATTTTTGCAAATTTGTAAAAAACAGTGCAAGTTAGGAAAACAGTTATATTTTTCCTGTAATGCTTAGAACCTGACGAGTAATGATTCTATTTAATAGCAAGGACCATTAAATCAAGAGGACTGTCATTCTCCATACAAAAAGCCGTTCCCCGAATTTACAACGCCATCTATGTATAAGCTTGGTAAAAGACTTATAATATTATTTACAATTATTCAACTTTGCAAACGTGACACAGTATTTAAATGTTAGAATTTATTTATTATTAGCTGTTTACGAACTAATTGTTACTAGACTATGTTTCTTTGTTCAATTACATCGTTAAATGTTTAGTGTTTAGCTCCATCTAGTTTTTGCCCGGAAATCTCCTAGCGTGAAACAGGGCATCGCTTAGTTTTGCTACTCGCCGTTAGGGATTTTAAGTGTTTGTAAATTTCTAAAAAAAATATTAAAGTTAGCAAGACCGTTCTATTTTTCCTGTAATATTCAGGTTGATATTTATAATTAGTAATTATGCCACATTTTTCTGATCAGTAACTTCGGAGATAATAGGGGGGGAATAATATAATAATAATAATAAAGTTTATTTCGTTCCAAAGTGTTTACAAAAGACTTAAGCTAGTTTCTTATACTAAGGTCTCATTCGTATTTCAATTAAACTATCGCTGATACTTAAAATAGGAAAAACCTGTGCTTTAAATATCAGCTATCTTCCAGCTGGTCAAATATAAGAATAAGACAAAAATTGTACAATTTGAACTAAGACAAAAAATATAAATAATAATATAGAAGTACCATCTCAATACTGTGAATAAATTTATTATTTACTTACATTGCAAAAGAACTCAATACCAAATGAATATCTTAGATCAAAATTTGTGTGTGTGTGTGTGTGTGTGTGTGTGTGTGTGTGTGTGTGTGTGTGTGTATGGGCTTAAGTATGTTAAGCTATAGGACGGAGAAGATTTTCTGTGCTATCATAGTTGAGGTCCAGTAGCCAGGTTGTTACGGTTTGTTTGCATTGATATTTATTTTTATGTTCAATCGATAATATGTTATTTACCTTATTATACATGTAGCATCCAAGAAAAAAGTAAAATCTTTTACTAAAGGCTGTTCTACAGATAACACTACAAGGGATAACCGTTTTCCGCCGACCGCGTCTAGTTCGGAATGGTACGTTTGCACTTATAAATCAAAAACTACTTATTTAAGAAAAAAAATAAAAATGGTGTTTTAATCTACAAATTAAGCCCTTTCATTTGATACCCCACTCAATATAATAGCCCTACTTTAAATTTTCCAAGTCCCATTACGGAGCCTTTTAAAAAAAAAGTTAAAAAGGTACAAGATATTTTTTATGTCCAATAAGCTCGGGTTAGCTACTTTTAACACTATACCAAATTTCAAATCGATAGCAGCAGTAGTTCCTGAGATATCTGGCTGTGACAGACGGACAGACAGACAGAGTCGCACCATAAGGGTTCCTCTTTTACCATTTTGGTACGGAACCCTAAAAACTAGGTGATGTGATGTGCGCGTGCGGCTCGTAAGTACAAGCAGTCGGTGAACTAGAAATGGCTTCAGTTTTCTGTTGGCGAGGCTCCACGGATTTAAAATAAATAGCCAGACCGCTTTTTACCCGACTGCGGCGAAGCCCAAAGGAGTGTTATGTGTTTGACCTGTATGTATGTATGTATGTCCGTTCCTGTGTCCGCTCGTAACTACTCAACGGCACATCCGATTTTGATAACATGATACATCATTAGATTCGTCTTGATGGTGCGAGTGTCACTGGGTATGAAGTTCGTTAAAATAAACAACATGGCGGATTTTATGCAGTTTCAAAGTGCACCGCGGTCGGGTTTTTTTTAGTAAAAATGTGGTTATTATTTTTAGGTCCTTGGAGTCGGCATAAACATTTACAACTTTCGACCAACTTTTTTCGGACTTCGAGGCACGGACGCCAAGCAGAACACCCATTGGATAAGGACCTCTATATTGTATCATTTGTATCTATCCCACAAGCTTTCACAGCCGCAGCTAGCAGCGTCGTTATAGCCTTTCTAAACAGATATGAAAATAACTTTTCACTTCTCATGCTCTTAAAATGTTAATTTAGTCTCTGTATATCGGGACTAAAGTTCGTTATTAATCTCTAGGGAAAGTAATTTTTTTTTAATTGACTTTGAAAACCCCTAAACAGCCAATCGGGGTGTTTGTGGTTGGAATATTGTCGCCATTTTTAGTGATTGTGTATAGACAATTTTTGGGTGTGAAAATAACCTAAAAAGACAACTGTGCAAAAATATTAAAAAAATAACGATTTAATATAGTAATAATGATTAATTATTACGAATATAAATCAATTTAACTAGATTAGGGGTAACTTAATTTTATTTTGCATGATCCAATTAGTTTTAAAATAGGTAGTTTTCACGTTTAAACCTGTTGGCTAAAAATGCCAGCATTTAAAGCCTGAGTGACTTCACTAATTAAAAAAAAATAAAGAACTGCGGAAACATTTTTCTTTGCTTTTTGAATGTTCATTAATCGTATTGAGCACAATATTTCAACAATTAATGTGTATAGTGCAAATTTATACCAAAAGTACGGAACAATAAATATTGTAATGTTGTGTAATAGAACGTCGTTTTTTTCCTCGCATTCAAAGTGAAAAGTAGAGTGTTTAACGCGGGACTAAACAACCATAATGACACTCGATCTATAGTCACCCTCGCTACGCTCGGGTGGCTAAACACCTCGTGTCATTATGGCTTGTTTTAGTCCCTAGTTGAACAATCTACTATTGCAGTATCTCATACTCATGAATGAAGGCACTTATAATTACTTTACATAAGGTCCTAATTTATTAGTTGCAGATATTTTAACACATTATACTTTATATTAAAATAATTAACTTTAAATAGAAATTAAGAAATCTTTTCATATAACTTTTTTGATTTCATTTACCTAACAAAAAAATTAATTATAATTTCGTCTAAAAAAATCACCATGTGCATTATCACATGTCACAATAACACTATCTGTCATGTCAACAATTGTTTGTCGTAAATGTCGTAACGGTTCGGCGGGAAAACTGGAAATGTCATTAGGATGGGATTTATCGACATAAAGTGGCCAGTTACAGTTAAGTGGTACGTAAAAGAGCTACTAGAATCTGTTCAATGAGTTTTCATTTAGTAATCACATTAACAGGGTGTTATTACGTAGCAAATTTGATTTTCCTTTTTCTCCAAAAAAACATCGTAAAAGCTATAATGTTTCATGCTTTAATATACTCCAGAGACCGAGTACTATCAGCTTTAAAAATATCTGCAACTAATAAATTAGGACCTTATATACTTATTCATTAAAATTTCTACACCACATCGAAATTTCAATTTCCCGACATATATTTCGTATGCATAAAATTGTCGCAAAGCTCAGTTAAAGCGCATAAATAGAGTATTCCGTGTGGAAAGCACGAAGAGCATTCCGTGAGGAAACCGCAGAGTAATTAAAAGCTTAAAGCGCGCGAAAATGAACGCGCTTTTATGTGGTTTGGTCTGTGTTTATTGACAAAAGCATTGCATAGAACATTGACAGATGCTTCAAATTTTAAAAATATGAGATGAAATACATTATTATTTTATGATACGATTGGGCTACGTTGGTCATTACATCGACTGTAATATTTTTTATTTAAACTTCAGAAATAATCTAATATTAAATTACGAACAGTTGTCACAGGTGCAAAGGTCAAAGTGTAATTGTCCCAGCTACAGTCGGGAACATATATAAGTGAACAATAGCTGCGCGGCGCGACATAATGACGTCATTGTGCGAGTTGCAGATTGGAGTTTGAATGCGGGGCCGAGCATAATACGATCGTCGTGCAGGGTTGGCATCGCAACTATTATGTCATTTTGGGACTACCTGTACAGTTAACACAAGGCTACAGTATAATAGGATAGTAAATTTTCTTTTAACAAAAGGTACATCGCTCGGTGTACATGTGCGCGCAGTGAACGAACGCACTGCAAGCAAAGTTTTACGAATGTGTAAGAATGCTGCTTTTTCCTTCACCGAAAAGCGAATTAGTAACGGGAGAATTACGCGTATTGAAGTGTAAGTTGTCTCGGCGACTCGACGCGGGAGCGGGGTCGAGGTCGCGGGGAGGGGACCGTTGCCGTCTCCCGCGCAGTGCGTTACCGCGGTATCCACAAACGTGTTTTTTTAGGATATCTTTCAGCTGCTGTTTCCAAATATTTTAGTACTGAAAGGTACTGACTGAAAAAACATGTATTTTCTATTTTTCGCTTAAGAATCCACTGTAAAAATTTTAACGGTCAAAAATCTATTATAAATTTTGGTTTCATTGTTAAATATATTATGAATGACAACTTTTTTATTTTGTGTAATCTAATCTAAGAAAATCGTTTTAATTTAACCTTTCACGCCCCGCTGTCACCTAGGCAGTGAGAGATTTTGAATTTTATAAAAATCGAAAATAGAATCAAAAATAAACTTTTATTGCTGGCTCCCTGGGGAGCCACCGGGGCTCGGAAGGTTAATGTACTAACATAATAGGCTACTTGATGACAGTTCAAATCAGCTTCTTTTTATGAAGTGTCAAAACGCTCCGAAAGTATGCAGTTTAGTATGAAATACTATCTTGTGACGTGCTTGTGACGTCATGCTCAACATGGTGCCTTATTTTTAGTTTTCGTCATTGTAAAATCGTTGATGGCACGAAAATAAGTTTGAATGATTTTATCCGGGCTGTTTTGGAAGCGTAATTTGCTGGTTAGAGTTAATGAATTTATTTTGATTGTTGTCAAATAGGTACCCTAACTGTAACGTAGGGTACTAATAATGTATGGAATGTTCAATGTTCTGATAAAAAGTTTTTTTTTTATTTCAACCTGTATTTTAAACCTCACCCGTTCACGGGATAATGGGGTCCCGAACCTTTGGGAGTGTGCGGGCGTGCGCGGAGCCGCAGCCTTTGTGTAGAGGCCCTTTCGACAAGGCAAAGGGTACACCCAGGGGATGGTATCTCTGTGCGTCTCATGACGTGATATCAGACGCACACAGGAATAACGCTCGCTGGATGCAAGGACTATTGTGAATTGATGGGATCTAAATGTTGGAGATTCAGTTGATCAGGAAAAGAAACCACAATAACAAGTTGCACAAGTGCACCGCGCGCTTGAGCGATCGAAACAGAATAGACAATTCATTGTTGTGACAACTGTCTAACTATTAAAAGCCAGCTACCTATGTTTACATTGGTACATAGACGAACTCTATGTTCCAACACTAAATCTACCGCGTTTGGTGGTGGAAATATGGACAGAAAACTTGGCTATTCATTGAGACATGACGGCATCTGTCAGGAAAAAGTGTCTCATGGCTACGATGACACTGACAGACGGTGACTTGCCCTCCGCTAGATGGGCTCTTGGTACCCTTTTCCACGCCAACGACGTATATATTAGCACCGCAGGTTGCACGCCAACGACGCAAATATTCGCCACAGACCGCAGAGCGATATAAACCTTCATGCACTAGCATAAAGTTCAATTTCGGTTTTGACACTATGTTATGACGTCTGATTTGCGGCTTTTATGTTTTACGTAGCGGTGAAAAAGTTTAATTAGCGACATTATAAAATGGCCTAGGAGCAACATCGTTGCGGGGGGCTTAGAGATGTGCCGTTCTCGGAAATATTCCCCACTTGTATGGGGAATATTCCCGGGAATGGCACATCTCTAGGGGGGCTGCAGGGTGTCGAAAGTTGTGCTGCGCTTTCTCCGAGGCTACTCGATGCGTTATGCCATTTAACAATTCCAAACCTTATTATTAAACCAGCAACTACTTCACGGACTAAGATATTTACTTTACGTAAAAATATTTCCTGACTATTATCCCACTAATATTATAAATGCGAAAGTTTGTGAGGATGTTTAGATGTTTGGATGTTTGTTACCTAATAACGGGATAAAAACTGGATGGATCAAGCTGAAATTTGGCATGTAAGTAGTCCAAGTCCTGGATTGAAACATAGGATACTTTATATCCTGGTAAAGAGTTCCTTTGGGACAATAACGGGAACAACGCGGGCGAAGCCGCGGGAAAATGCTAGTAATTTATAACTTAGGAGTTGACTCCTGAAGACAAAGAGTGAAGAGTGGTTTTTACTGAACCGGCGAACCACGTCTCGTAGTAGCTAGGGGCCGAGGGCAACATTTTTCTTTACGTCACACCTGGCCATAAAGAGGCAATAACCGCCCGCTATGCGTGCGGAAAATCCCACTTTATGGCCTGGGGGAATCGTAAAATTTTGTACTTACCACGTGCGGTAATAAAGAAAGCCTCAGATCGCATATTGATATGATCGGTCAAATACCTGCGATCTGGGATATTCTTTGTTTTACCGGCCTAGGTACAACAACGAACCAGACAACCGAGTCGACACAGCTAACTACGAACGCACGGTAATGGCGTCATTGTGCACCTTGGAGATTGCATGAAAGCATTTCCGTCGCGGGAGCACGTAACACAATAGTCGCCGTAGGTAGGGTTGCCAACTTACAATAGCGGGCGGGCGGTAATTTATTTTTCATCACACTTGCTCGAAAATGGTGTTGTTACACGTAGGTTTTGCGGGCCGTAAATGACCTATTACGCGCTAGGGCGTAATGGTTTTCTTTTTAAATATGAAACGCTAGTTCTGTTTTACTCTTATTTGTCATGTTCAGAGGAAACGCCAACTTACTTTTTTAACTTTTATTACTGAACTATTTATTTAAAGAGAACTGTTATTGCAAATACATGTAAACACATATTTCTGTAACATTAATTAAATGTTTAAATAGTGTATTTCAGTATTTTGCAAATATAAAATCAACCATTTTAAGTCTTTACCGCTATGGTTTCCGAACGTGACTTGACATTCGCATTGTCTATGGATATGTCACTGTCAGTTTTAACATTTTATTTAGGTTAAGTGAGGTTATTTTCTTTAGATTTCCTCACAAGTGTGATGAAAAACATTGTGTGTGCCACGGGCGGTAAAGGAATTCCTTACTTACCGCCCTTGATACACAATGTACTATTACCGTTACAAGGGATAAAAGCTAAGAGCTTACTTACTTACTACGTTGGCTCAGCGATCCAAAACGAGACCACCAGTCTTACTACTTTGTGTCACCTTACACCAGTCGGATTAAAAAAAATATTGCTTTGCTAATCCGCGATATGATAACGTGTTAGTCAATTAGTGCTAGACCATTATAATGACTTGCGTATTTTTTCATGCATTCACATGCAAAATAAAAAAAACATGCAAATAAGTATAACAAACCACCACCAAAAACACAAAACTCGACATATATTTCGCCTCTCTACGAGGCATACTCAGGAGGAGCCGGAGATGTTGACAGTCCGGCGTCCGTTAATGGAATGAGGCGGCCATCATCATCATCATTTCAGCCATAGGACGTCCACTGCTGGACATAGGCCTCCCTCATAGATTTCCACTTAATTCGGTTGGAAGCAACCTGCATCCACCGTGAGCCAGCAGCCTTAACCAGATCATCTGTCCATCTTGTTGGTGGACGTCCGACGCTGCGAGGCGGCCATATTTTTGTTTTAATTAACATGGATTTCCGCATAACGCCTGATTCAATCAATTATACTATACATTATTAACGGTCAAATAGAAACCGGAACTTGTGACATCATTTAATTGAATTCCGATAATGGATGCAGCCGTACTATTGGATTCACTAGGGTTGTCACTATTTGACGTTCGGCTTTACTCTTTCGTTTTTGCTGTACATGTACATTATACTTACGCATAAGTAATTGCAAGTAAGATTTAATCCTACTACTTAATATGATAAATGTGAAAGTTTGTGGAGATGTTTAAAGTTTTGGATGATTGTTAACTTTATATACAGCGTGGGAGGGACTATACTGACAAACTTTAACTATAGATTCTAACAACTATTAGGAGTAAAAAATGTTATGTGATGTATAGTCGAAAAACGCTTACTTTCCGAGATATTCATTATTTTGTAAATGAAAAATCCCAAGTGTGTAACAAGCCCTAATAAATGTGACTAAGATACCTTTACTATTTTTTTAAAATCCTTTAACTAAACAGGAATTAACCTTCGCAGTATTTGATGGTAAGCGACTACGAGGCCAAAAAATTGACCTTTCGTTTCCATTTTAGCTTTTTTTTTCTTTTTGATAACTTTTCAGCCAGTAAGGACATGTTTATAACGAGGGGCTTAATTTACTGATTTATTTTGTTCCATAAGACTATTAATGTAAAATGACAATATTTGACCCATGTTGATATAACATTATTTACTCGTCACACCACCAGGAATTCATGGCTAAAGTATGTCGGTATAGTCCCTCCCACCCTGTATATGAGGATGATAGTATGTATGTATGTATGTAAACACTTTATTGCACATAAGTTACATAGTTATAGGGGAACCTACATAAAAAAAATGAAATATGACGGTGAACTGAGAACCTCCTCCTTTATTGAAGCCAGTTAGTCACTAGAATAATTTAGATGGTCAGTTAAGCAGCACCTCGTTTGTTTGTATGCGACGCCGTAAGTACTTATCTCCTTGGCCTAGCGCCCTGGTTCGATCCCAGGCGCTTTGGCCCCCACCTAGTCCGACCCTCTCAAGATGGACCGGGACTAGCGACCTGGTTCGACCCCAGGGAACGCCACGGCCCTCCGGGTCTGATTTCTGCAACTACCAGTAAGGCTTGCAAGTTCGTCAGGCTTCAAAAAAAAAGGTACTTATCCCACCGCCGGCGAGTAAGAGAGTAAAATTGGACGAGTAGTATTTACAGTGCGAACCTGGAAAGGTTGATCGATCAAACTGTACAGTTACTCGCCCAATTTTACTCGTTTACTCGCCGGCGATGAGACAAATGCCTTAAAATTTAACGCAACAGGATTCAGGATAATTCGGATGTTGACTAATGTTGAATTTTACAACATAATATAGTCACATGGATTGGAAAATACTAAATTATCATAACACAAAAGAAATAAACCCAAAAAGTATAAAAAATATAAAGTTATGAGACCACAAAATTAAAAAAAAAAACATTTTTTTATCGTCTTAAAGAAAAATTAAAGTCGATTTCGGAATGCTTAAATGACACTGAAAAAATAAATTTATGACAACTATGTGCTTAAACGCACTTTTTCGTGCTCGAAATGGCAAAATGCTATTTTTCATACAACTTAGTACAGCGATAGAAGTGATGACGTCATAGGGAGGACCCGTTTTGTATAGAGCGTTTTCAATGCTCAGTGCGATCTGCTACTTTTGATTACAATTTGTGGCTGTTATACTTATACAAATGTATTAGGTGTCATATAGATATTTGTTCCTCACAAATAGTAGAATCGATTTACGACACAAAAAAAATCGAGTCAACAGGCGATTTACTAATAGATGACATTTGAGTCATTTTCAAAAAAAATGTACACAATTAAGGGTTTAATTAAAACAATACTTAATTTATTCCTTTGTATTACGAAAATTACCCATATAGTTTGTACCTATGCCCAACTTTCGTAACACAGAGGAAGCGATCGTGATTTTGTTTTTATTAGGTCCTTAGCCCTTAACTATGTTAATTTTTTTTGAAAACGACTCATTTGCAGATTTGGTAAATACCATGGTACAAGAAAACCAGGTATGTGACTGACATTATTGACCTCTTTTGACCTCCTGCATGCTGACGTCACAAGTTTGATATGTTGCCATTTTGTGAAAACAAATTATCCGTGTAAAATGCGCTTCATCATCACTTATTTGCTTCTAAAGAAAAGGAATGTTGAGCTAGTAATATAGTTTTCTTTTTACCCGAATAAATAAATGACATGTAAAAATAACATGTAAAAACAAATCATTTCGCGGGCTAGTAATTTCTTCTGGTACTTTTATTAAAAAAAAATAAACAGTTTTTCCAAAATTGTTACTATTATTACACAATGGTTACTTCACATAACTCCCATCCCCAATTAGCTCTCTTTATAAACTCGTATTTTACGCAAAATGTCTCATCACGAGATAATTGGATGTTTCCGAGCGCCGAAACTCGATTCTCGAGACGCTATTACTAGGAGATTTCTATTACTAGGAGAGAAGGAAGAAGAGCACACACTAATTACTAGGAAATACGTTTATTATTTATTTATTTAGACTTTATTACACAATACAGGAAAGTACAAACGGCGAACTTATTGCCAGAACAGAACAGAAATATTAAATTGGTACATGAACATTATAGTCTAAAACCGTAAATTTGAGAGAAGCTTCACACTAGCTTGAACTTCCATTCCACATATTTACTATCATTATATTTCCTAAAACATTTAAGGGATTACTGTACATAGGTATGTAGCTGTAGCTACTATAAGATTGACGCTGCGTAGAAACAGGAAGACGTTCTGATAAGAACGTTTCCGATTAACGTCCGCGAGAAACAGTACAGAAGCTGCGACGTGTTCACCGCAGCGAACGACGAGTGACTGTCGCGGCGCGGGCGCCCGCCGGTCACGAGACGTCACGCATCCCCGGCAGTGAGCAACGGATTGATGCGTAAACTTTGGCGCTGCCTAGTTTTATATTGTAGCGAGAATTCAAAACGCCCCATCGCGTGATTATCGTATGATCTTATTGCCATCTTGTTTTAATGTATTGTAAATAGTTGAAATAACGCATCTCACTTGTCTGTACATATTCTAGTTGTAAGTCTACATTTTTAGTATAAGTATAGCCCTATTTTTGTAAATAAAACATTCCGATTCCGACACGCATCTGACTATCATTTAATTAGGAGTTACTTTCCTCTACCAACCAGTCTCTCCTAAAGTGGTGACCCCTGTGAAAAGAACAAGCCCTGCAAGAACAAAACTCTGCAAGAAGAAGATGCCAGCTACCAACGAGGAGCAACCTACTGGAACCAGCATGCCAGCCACCCAGCCAGCACCTGCACACGTTCCGGAGCCAGCACCTCGCAGCGAAGTCGCCGGAATCGCCCTTTCACTGCGCATACCAGCTTTCTGGCGCGACAAGCCACGTCTATGGTTCGTCACTTTCGAATCCGCAACCGCCGACCTCAAGAAGAGCCAAGACCAGCTAGCGCAGATGGTGATCGCCCAGCTCGAGAAGCAAGACATCGAGCAGCTCACAGACATCCTATACAACCCACCTGCGACGAATTACTACAAGGCGATTAAGGAGCGTCTAATTACCATGTACGAAGAGTCTGACAGCATGCAGGTCCAGAAACTCCTCTCACAAATGGAGCTAGGTGACCAAAAACCTAGCCAGCTGCTGAGGAGGATGCGGGACCTGGCGCGGAACAAGTTCACAGACAGCACCATCCGCATCATGTGGACAAACCATCTTCCACCCTACGTCCGCTCAGTCCTCGTCGTCAGCGAGACATTTAGTCAGAAGGCTACGCTCGACGAAATATCATTACTGGCAGACAAAATGATGGAAGAAACGCAGCACACACACCAAATATCCGCCGTCACGTCGATACCTGCAATCCAGCCGCAACCACCTCCGCTAGTCCCGCAACCATCAACATCGCGCTGTCAAGGTCACGACACAACATTTCTAGTCGCCGAGATTAGAAAATTATCGCTCGAAATCGCTGAACTCCGTGCAAGACCGCAGAACGAGACTCGCCACAGCCGCCCATTCAACCGAAATCGCTCGCAGTCCCGTTCCCGCAGCTATTCCAAGAACGGCGAAAATAGAAACAAATCACCATCGCCGTACTGCTACTATCATCGTCGTTTCGGTCAAGACGCCGTGAAATGCAGCCCGCCATGCAGTTTCCGACCGATCCCTAAGCCGTCGGAAAACTAAAGAAAACGCTGGCTGCGGCGGAAACCAGCGTCCCTGAACAATCATACCGCCTATTCGTCACGGACAGGAAGACAAAACTATCGTTCTTGGTCGACACCGGTGCAAACATATCGGTCGTACCGAGAACGAAAAATACACCTGCCACAGCTCTACCTTTTCAACTGTACGCTGCCAACAACACAACAATACCTACCTACGGCGAGAAAACCTACGAACTCGATTTCAACCTGCGTCGTCCATTTAAATGGAAGTTTGTCGTCGCCGCCGTCACGAAACCAATCCTCGGAGCCGATTTCCTCAATCATCACCAACTCATAGTCGATCTGAAGAACCGAAGATTAATCGACGGCAAAACACAATTAACTACGAACGCACAACTTTCATCCGCAATTATACCTACAATCCGCAGTATCGACGTTCAACAAAACTACCACGACATTCTAGCCGATTTTCCTGGAATTACGCGACTCACTTCTATGAAACTCAACCCGAAACACTCCGTCGAGCATTTCATAGAAACGACTGGGCCGCCCGTCCACTGCCGCGCACGACCTATCGCACCGCATCGCTACGAACAAGTCAGAAAAGAATTCCAGAACATGATCGAACAAGGCCTATGTCGTCCAAGCAAAAGCCCATGGTCGTCGCCATTACACGTCGTACCGAAGAAATCGGGAGATTTACGTGTGTGTGGCGATTACCGAAGATTGAACGCGGTAACTAAACCCGACCGTTACCCCATACCACGCATACGAGATTTTACCTATCAACTCGCCGGAAAGAAGATTTTTTCTACGCTCGATCTGAACCGTGCTTACCAGCAACTCCCAGTCAGCCCGCAAGACATAGAAAAAACCGCAATAATAACTCCATTCGGTTTATTCGAGATGAATCGTATGGTCCCGGGTCTGAAGAACGGAGGGCAAACTTTTCAACGATTTATCCACGATGTACTCAGAGGACTCGACTACGTATTCCCATTCATCGATGACCTACTCGTCGCATCAACTTCCGAAGACGAACACCGAACGCACATACGCACCATACTACAGCGACTCGACGATTACGGCGTAACAATAAATCCCGCCAAATGTGTGTTCGGCCAGCCTACAGTCAAGTTCCTCGGTCATCAAGTAAATGAAGACGGAATACAGCCACCCGCCGAAAAAGTGCAAGCCATAGTCGAGTACCCTAAACCAGAAACAATAGAAGAGTTACGACGTTTTCTCGGTATGATCAACTTTTACCGAGAAAACATTAAAGACGCCGCAACAATACAAGCACCACTCAATAAATACCTACACAACGCGAAGAAACGAGACAAGTCGAAAATCGAATGGACCGACGAAGCAACGCGCGCATTCGAAGCGTGTAAAGTGAGCATCAGCAACGCCACTCTACTCGCTCACCCGCAACACCAAGCTCCGATCGCCATATTTTCCGACGCTTCAAACTCGTCAGCCGGTGCCGTCCTACAACAATGCATCGAAGGCACATGGCAACCACTCGGATATTTTTCACGCAAGTTCACCGACGCTCAGAAGAAATACAGCACTTTCGACCGTGAACTAACCGCTATCTACATGTCGGTGAAACACTTCAGAAAAATGTTCGAGGGAAGACCGCTAATAATATTTACAGACCATCGCCCAATTACCTATACCTATACGAAGTCATCGACCGACAGCGAATCGCCACGCCGAACTCGTCAGCTACTCTACATTAGCGAATTTACCACCGATATTCGCTACGTGAGTGGGAGCGAAAACGCTGTCGCGGACGCACTCTCGCGCGTCGACGCAATCAGCTGTCCAACGCCGATCGACTTCCAAGAACTCGCCGCCGCTCAAGAAAGAGATAGCAACAACATTCAAAACTTACAACAACAGAAAAACCTATCTCTCAAACAAATTCAAATTCCCGGAACCGACTACAAAATTTACTGCGAAACATCTACAGGCAACGTTCGTCCATACCTACCTACCGACTTCCGACGCAACATATACAACTGTATACATAACGTCAGTCACCCCGGTATACGAACTACGCGCAAGATGATTGCAAGCAAGTACTTCTGGCCAGCAATGAACAAGGACATCGGGACGTGGGCGAAGTCGTGCACAGCCTGTCAACGAGCGAAGATACAGCAACATACTTCAAGTTCTATATCTACGTTCAAACCGACCGGCCGATTCGACCACGTACACATCGACATAATCGGAGCCCTACCGACGACATTGGAAGGTTATCGTTACTGCCTAACGATGATCGATCGCGCTACTCGATGGCCCGAAGCAGTCCCACTAAAAGAAATCACCGCCGAAGAAGTTGCCAAGGCCGTCTACGAAGGATGGATATCAAGATTCGGAAGCCCAACCACTATCACAACGGATCAAGGTCGACAATTCGAGAGCCGAGTATTCCTATACCTAACACGGTTACTCGGAATCGATAAAGGTCGTACCACACCATACCATCCGCAAGCAAACGGAATCATCGAACGTTGGCACCGAACCATGAAGACCGCACTGAAGGCCAGACTCCAATCCGCGACCAGCTGGATCACCGAGCTACCTACAGTGTTGTTGGGTGTGCGCGCCGCCTTACGTAGCGACACAGACGTAAGCGCCGCACAACTTACCTACGGTTCAAACATTCGCCTACCCGGAGATTTCCTATCGCCCGACACGAACAATGACGTCATCATGGACAGTACCTACGTCGAACAGCTGAGAGAAACAATCCGCAAGCTGAAACCAATACCTACGCAACCGCATAGCAACAACAAACCTATATTTGTACATCGAGACCTGACTACGTGCAAATATGTTTTCGTTCGTGTCGACGCCGTAAAGAAACCACTTCAACCACCGTACGACGGACCCTACAAAGTACTACAACGCAACGACAAAGTTTTCACCATCCAGTTACCTACAAGACAAACAAACATATCGATCGACCGCCTGAAACCTGCCTATACCATCAACGAAGACACCGAAGACACATCAACACCGATACCTACAGCTATATTTTACAACAACGTCAACAACCAGAGTTCAACGACACCGCACGATCCCGATAACAACACAACACAACGAAGCACTGGAACGTCGCCTACGCACACAACTGCAACTCAAGCACAACAACCGCAACAGCCACGGACTTCACGCAGCGGCCGTACCATCCGTCTGCCCGTACGCTTCGCTTGAAGGGGAGCCATGTAGCTGTAGCTACTATAAGATTGACGCTGCGTAGAAACAGGAAGACGTTCTGATAAGAACGTTTCCGATTAACGTCCGCGAGAAACAGTACAGAAGCTGCGACGTGTTCACCGCAGCGAACGACGAGTGACTGTCGCGGCGCGGGCGCCCGCCGGTCACGAGACGTCACGCATCCCCGGCAGTGAGCAACGGATTGATGCGTAAACTTTGGCGCTGCCTAGTTTTATATTGTAGCGAGAATTCAAAACGCCCCATCGCGTGATTATCGTATGATCTTATTGCCATCTTGTTTTAATGTATTGTAAATAGTTGAAATAACGCATCTCACTTGTCTGTACATATTCTAGTTGTAAGTCTACATTTTTAGTATAAGTATAGCCCTATTTTTGTAAATAAAACATTCCGATTCCGACACGCATCTGACTATCATTTAATTAGGAGTTACTTTCCTCTACCAACCAGTCTCTCCTAAAGGTATATTATTTTAATGTAAAATGTTATACTTTCTAGACCTTTCCTAGATTTGACAACTCAACAAACACTATAGGGAACGTGCACGACGAAGGTGCTGCCAACTGGTACCGCCAATCTAAATCATATACCCTCTCATGCTGGGGCCACATTGACGAAAACGCCGTAATAACGTTAATTTATCGCGTTGAAGGACGATTAACGTCAGTGTAGAGCCTACGACTTGCTATAGTTGACATTGATACTTACATATTATCATTGACATTGACAGCTTGATTTGACAGGGGCGATAGTTTCCTTTATTATCCGCCCGTGTCTCTTTTATCGCACTAATGCTGCCACCTATAGTTCGTGCACGTTCCCTATATTGTTTGCTACCTTAATAATTTTCAAATGTTTTTTGGCACTCGAGACTACACAATTTCAGAATCTTATTACGGGTATATTAGATTGGCTTATTCTTTTGTACGCTGTGATTACTAAACTTACAATTTCCTATAGACATCACGAAATGGATTCTCGGGAACGCTATACTAGGAGATTGGATGAGATATATCATACCAATTACTAGGAAATACAGTTGAGTGAAGCTTCTCACAAGCGCGGAATTCCATTTGGCACGACACAAAGCGTTAATAAAATGACATAGGTAATCATTTATTTATCTGTGTATTGGTCTCCCATTGTGTCTTCGAACCATTACATTTACTAGATATATTTTGATACTTCAGAATTTAATATGGAAACACCGCAATATTTATGTATTTGCATGCTGTATTTTACTTTATATATACAGCGTGACTTTAGCCTTTGGATATAACCTGAAATCCTTTGCGCCTTATAAAGCACAAGGCGCTGCGGCGGGGTGAAGTACTGTTTGGCCCGGTTTAGCAAACCCAGCTTAACTGGCATCGTTTTTTAGAAATTTGCAAAAATCGCAGTAGAAACTTATTTTATCGCTTACTAAACTAACCGCAATCTATGTCGATGTTTGAGGATAACGGTTTTCCAAGAGCTAAGTTAATTTTGTCTCTCAATGCAATTTATCTTGAACTATTCACTTTTTTTTTTTTACTATACTAGGAAAAAAGTGTTTATAAACTAATAATTACAGGTTTTTACGGAACCCTCAGTGCGCGAGTCTGACTCGCACTTGACCGGTTTTTTTTTAAATACCAAACAAAAAAAATGTGTGAGTGGTCTCCGAGGCAGCCCTGGCGCGTGGGCACGTATTACAATCCTGAATGGAAATGCCAGCCCGCCCCAGAAGGACAATATTTGCAAACGGATGCTCCATGAATCCGCGGTATTAATAAACCCGCTAAATTTAGCCCTCGCGTGAATTGAGACAGAAATAACCGCTCGAATTGAAAGCGGGGTTACTTGGAAATTGCAGTAACGCCCGCTTACAAATCAGAACTGCGTCGTTGATACCACCCTAATATTTCTGGAAACTGAGTGACAAAACTAAAGAATTTCGACGTGAAATAGTTCTTAAACTACACGATGAAATTGAATGTTATTGAGAATATAATATATATTTTGACGACCGCTGTAGCTTAGTTGGTAGTGACCCTGCCTACGAAGCAAGTGGTCCTGGGTTCGAATCCCAGTAAGGGCATTTATTTGTGTGATGAGCACGAATATTTGTTCCTGAGTCATGGATATTTTCTATGTATTTAAGTATTTGTATCTATTAAATATATCGTCGTCTAGTATCCATAACACAAGCCCTATTGAGCTTACTATGGAGCTAGTTCGATTTGTGTAAGATTGACCCCTAATATTTATTTATTATTTATTTATTTATATCAATTGCTGTTCCTACAACAAAACCAAGGATAGATAGATATAGTACATTACACAACTAGGGCGGTAATACAAAAAAAGGCCGAGATCGCAGATGTTTGCGGCCCGAGCTGCAAGCGAGGGACGTAAATATGCGATCGAGGGCTTTCTTTATTACCTCCCGTGTTGTGTACATCATTTTATGTCTACACTTGGCCAGAAAGCAGCTTTTTCCGTACGCGCAGCGTGCGGAAAAAGTCACTTTATGGCCAGGTGTGGCATAAAAAACTTTATTCATCCACAAACATGACATAGAAAGCACAGATACAGATACACTAGACAGAGTATTCTAGAGAGAAAAAGGAGGTTCTTCGACCAGTGTAGGTATCAAACTTATGAATGTCAGCTCATCTTTTGGTTAGTTAAAAAAGTTGTGAATGCTCCTGAACCTCAGCAGTCGCTCGGCAGGTTTATATTTATTGCTTAGGCTTACTCGGAGAACTCCTTGGTTTTGTAGTAGGAACAGCAATTTCTTCGTACAAAACCGGGTCGTATAGGAAGAATTTATAATTCCTCGTACATAACTGTCTTTAAATCTAGTAATGTACAAAGAAGGTAAAGTTAGGTACGAAGAATAAGGGCAAATTTCAGCTCAATCCATCCAGTGGTTACTCCGTTATTGAGTAACAAACATCTTCACAAACTTTCACATTTGTAATATTCGTAGAATTACCTGCCACGTGTATTAGTTTGAGGGAAAAGGTTTCCCGGTCCAACAAACCGCTAACAAAACAATTACCGCAACATAATTTTCAACAAAGTTAACAGAATTGCGGAATAACAAAAATGCGCTGTTTAGAGCGATGTTTGCCCAATATTTCATCCACTTATTGAAGTTAGTTTAGGCCCGAACTTTGTCCTCTGTAATTTTAACAGAGTTATGGAATAATTTAACGTTACTTGTAATGACGGAACATTTGGTGTACGCAGTTTACGAAGTTGGAGGATTTCATAAGTTGAAGTCAGGCTTATAATTATACTGAATGAGACCTAACAATTTTAACTCCGCGTCCCAATTCAAAAGGATGTCACAAAAAAATCAAAATTCACTTTTTAACATTTCTGCATAGAAAATATATCAATGGTTCATATGACATCTCCAAAAATAAATCTTGGTTTATAAAATTTTCCTAAAAATCATTAAGAAAATTTAGCACATCACCAAAATCATGTCATTTCAAAAAAAACGCCACAAAATACGTTTCTTGTAACGTTTCTGAGGATAGCGAAAAGAAATACACATTTAATGAAAATCAAGGCTCTACCTAAGTATTCCGGTTCAAAAGAAGCAGTCCTGTGGCAGACGGACAGATGGACTGCGGACGCTTGATAATAAAATCCCTTTGGCACCATTAGGGTACGGAATCTACTTTGTCTATTTCAATTTGCTTTGAATTTTAAATTAGTTCTAAACGTGCCAATGTTGCCAGCCAACCGATAACGAAGCAGCTGCCTACATATTGGACTGGTCAGACGTAAGCCAATCTAGCTGACGAAAACTGCTCGTTTGGAACTACCTTTATGTACTTCGCAAAATAATATAGTCTGTCAGAAGAATCAAAATATATAGTTTTTTCTAACTATTTATCTATAGACAAAAGTAGCATCAAATACTTTTGGGCAAGCCGGATCCGATTTGGTAGGTATACAATTTTTTAAAAGTAAAGCGAAATTAGATCTATAAAATGTGTTCTTCCACGGTTAAATAATAGGCAAGTCGGTGGAAATCGAGTTCTGTTGATACCCCCCTGTACTGACTTGGTTTAAATTTACATCTCAAAACTTTTTTGTTGTAGGAGAACTGCGTTGCGAGACTTGCATCTTTTTACATATAATGTCTTTGATGGGATCTCATTTCTTTTTGTAAGTGGTCTTCCTTTATTTATTACATTCCAATCCATTCTTTTCAATTTGAACTACAAAACTAACTTTGTAATAGCATGTATTTGTATAGGATTACAAACTTATGTGTGCAGTTGTGACTGAAATTACAACTTATTTAGATTTTTTAAGACTTGATAGGCTTAAAACTAACTATGTTTAAAATTTGGGGCTTGTAGGTCTGCTAGAAGTACCTTAGAATTGATGATCATCAGTCAGTCAGTCAGTCAGTGACAAAACTAAGGAACTTTGACATGTTCTTAAACTACACGTTCAAATTGAATGATATTGAGAATATATATAAGTCTTATTGTGACCTATATATCCCTGAAATTTCAGGGTTCTAGCTTTAGCCAGTACAAAATTACGGGAGGCTGAAAATGGCCTAAATGGCTTCGAGAAAAGGATGGTACGGCCGTGCCTTTGTTTTGCTCGACTTGGCGGGGGCACTGCCGTGCCCCCAGATAGGTAAATGCTTTACATTAGTCAAGCATGAGAATCGGGTTCTATGGACGCCACATCTTTATAATAGCCAGCCTTAGTGGCAAAAAATAAAGGCAGCTCTTATTGGCAATAATTAAAATTGTTTTATCTTGTGACAAGTTTTATTATATTCTGCCATCTTATGATGCTACCGCTTTGTCGCGCGATAAATAAATGATAAAGCATCCGTCACTCTCACACACTATTTGTCAGCGAAAGCTTTATTATTTATTTATCGCGCGACAAAGCCATCATACGCCGACTGAAAAGGTTCTGGTAAAAACGATATAATTCACAAACAACGTACAGCACAATTTAAATAATGATGTTGATCCCTTTATTCTTTTGAGTAAAGAAACTTCTAACTTAGTGGAGCACAAAGTAAAAACTTTTTGCTCGCTGCTCTATTATGACTTACGGTCGTGCTGACCATACTAATTTTATTATGCATTGTATCGGAATTGGCGATCGGTATTTCATGCCCTAACTGGAACTGGGACCCGATAAAACCAAGATCTTGAGATATGTCCAAAACGTGTGTTTTACCACGTTTTTTCGCTGTGCACGTTAACAGCACGCCTGTGTCCAAAAAAGCATATAAAACTGTGGTAAAACGCACGTTTTAGAAACACTATTGCAAGCTCCTATAATGTCCCGATTTGCCCCAGGACCCGAATGTCCTGGATTAACTTCACTCCGACCTTGCTCGGGCCCAGCTAAGTTTCTTGCCGGAGTCTTCTTAGCTGGGCTAGGTTTAGCGAACCGGCAACTAATACTCCCATTAGTTCGATACACACGTTCACATAAGGACAGGTTGATCCGCTTCATCTTTCCCGCTGGTCCGCTGCTCACTTTGAGCAATCAACGTAACGTCAAGGTGGCCCCGGCCAAACGACCTGGTTCGACTCCAGGCGTTCAGGCCCCCACCTAGTCCGACCCTATCGAGGTGGACCGGATCAAGGCGACCTGGTTCGACCCCAGGCGCCTCCGGCACCCAACCAGTCCGATTCACTCACTCGGGGTGGTCCGGCTAGCGACCTCGTTCGACCCCAGGGAACGCCACGACCGACCACCTGTTCATATTATTGCTACGCCCACTAGGGTTGCAAGTAAGTCAGGCTTTATAAAGCTCCTATAATGACGATTAAGATTTTTTAGCTTAGATGTTGCTTCATGATGAAGTCAAATATCCATTATTTTTTTTTACTTTGCGAACTGACAAAGAGTTTTTTTTAACTCCGTTCTAGCGGCAAAAATACACCTTCTGACAAAGAGTTACTTAATTAAGTGTACAGTTGATTTATACTAATGACACCATGTTGTTACAGGTTCCGATACCAGTACCCATCGGTGCCCCGCGAAGCCTTCGGCCGTGTGGTCACCAAGGCGCCTCCCAATGTCGTGCGCACACCGGACTACGATGAGGTCAGTGTACCACCCGTTGTCTCTTGCACTATAAAATGCCAGAAAGGGAACGACCAAAATATCGGCGAGTTGAGCGAGTAACTATTTTAATTTCACCAGATGTTTCTTTAATGTCTGGGACTACGCATATTTGTCTGTAAATTTCGCCTTACACTATTTTATAAGCTCAGTGCAGCCGCCCTAGTGGCGAAAAATATCGTCGTGCAGCCTAAATCAACTGAAGATAGCGGGATAAAATTAGAAACACGCATTGTGTGTTCTTTAAGAGAAGAAATAATTCTTTAAAACGAGGGGTGAAATGTTGTATGTAAAAGTCGGAAATATACGGGATCAAAGTTGTTGGTATAGTAAACAATATTCTTGCAATATTATTTTATTGGGCAATACTGTTGTGTAAGGCTCGAATTGGAGCAAATAATCGCAGAGCTGTCAAGCCTTTCGACTCCATCATCATTATTGCATTCTTACCGAATATACGCAAGTGTGACAAATTTCAGCTAATATGATACCAGGGAAATTTTGTAACCACAACTAACATACCAAATCACAAACGTTGAAAGTTAAAATAAAAACGCACACACACAAAATTCACAAAATGTTCACTTTATCATTAAAAACTGGCAACGAGGATTCATAATTATTCGTATTAGAAATAAGCAGACTATATACATCTTTTATGAATTTTATTTGCGAATTTTAGTTTTCGTAGGCTTGATTGGCTGTAACTTAAAAACAAAAAAATACAAAAAGTAACTTGTTGCGACCTTGCCAGGATTCGAACCTGGAATCTTCTGATCCGTAGTCAGACGCGTTATCCGTTGCGCCACAAGGCCAGTTAGACAAGCGGTTGAAAATATAAGTTCAATGCATGCTTTCAAATTCTTTTTAACGGCTTTTAAATTTTATTCAATTATCGATATTCTGCAAGGTTACTACAACAATTTATCATTACTACTGATAAGTTATGCATTCATGTTATCATTGATGTTATTTATTGGCTATCTTTAGACATAATTAGGTACCTACTTAATGTTCTATTCATCCACCCAATAATTTAAAAATAAACTTCAACCAACCAAAACATTTGCTAAACAGATTCACTGAAATAACATCAAAACGAAGCAAGCACGGATGTTACAAAGAATAAAAACCATTTAATTTACACTTCAAAGCAGTCTTTGGCAGAACAAATTGCTACAGAAACGTAATAATAGAAAAAAATCGCAACAGAAGGCACGCCCGCGAACGAGCTTTGAAGTGATTTCTTTGTTTCGCTTGTTACAAGTTTCCGAACGCGCCTCGGCTATTTATACGTCTTTTGTTCCCGCCATTTTGATATAATTGATTTACTTTTGTTTTATAAAGCGTTTTTTTTTTATTATTATTTTATAATCGTGATCGTATTGTGTTGATACTAATGGGATAATTTTGTTTGGAACAATTTAGTATACTATTTCAACTTCAATTATGTAACTTGGAATTTCTTGGGTGTGGAGTTGAATAATGTCCTAAGTTACAATTTTACAAACGATCATAAACAACAATACCACTGGTGATTTAATCCAACATGGCTAATTTTGACTTTTTAAAATTATAACTTCGTTAAACGAGTCACTGTAATCAGGGCTACCGCGAATGAATTTCACCGCAGACGCTATTAGCGTGAGGTCTCCGAAATGTCACTGTTTGTAGGGGGCTACACGAGTTTATTTCTTATTAGAATAATGTTATCACTATTTTGTAATATCTGAGATTATTTATGGCAAATATGCGTTACGAGTCAATGAATGTCAGTGCTTTGAAACCGTTTCATAATTCGGAAACTTATATGTCCTCGATTTTCCGAACCAAATGCAATACTGCGGTGTGCACGACATTTTTATGGTACGGTTTTAAGGCGTAATACGATTGAAATGTAAACTTCGTTTTCACACCCGTAATAACAAACTGACAGCTTCAGCTACTTCAGGACCCTACTCGACAGTGGCGTCAACTGGTAACCACAAAAATGGTAGCCCTCATTAATAGGGAACGTGCACGACGAAGGTGCTGCCAACTGGTGCCGCCAATCTAAATCATATACCCTCTCATGCTGGGGATGCTCACATTGACGAAAACGCCATTAATAACGTTAATTTATCGCGTTGAAGGACGGTTAACGTCAGTGTAGCTACGACTTACTATATTTGACATTGACACTTACATATTATCATTGACATTGACAGCTTGATTTGACAGGGGCGATAGTTTCCTTTATTGTCCGCCCGTGTTTCTTTTGTCGTTTAGTGCTGCCACGTATGTGCACGTTCCCTACAGTGGACGAAGGAGCTCGTTAAAGCATACATATACACAGCTATAAGGACAAATCTATAGTGAATCAGTATTCAAACCGTACCTGTAATGTACTGTTAAAGGTCGAAGGACAAGGTCGCGAGGGACGGAAGCTTTTAGTGAAAGCCGTTAGATGTTTAGATTATCTTTATAACTATTTTATACTAAATGTCGTATGTATAATCCTATCCTATTCATATTATAAATGTAAAAGTTTGTGACGCTCTTGAATGTTTATTACTGTTATTTAGTAAGAGTTAGCAGTAGGGGAAAGTGTTCCCCATTCCCCAATTAGGAACACTTAACTTCCAACGCTCTAAAATAATAGAAAGAAGTCACAAACATAATCAACTTTTATTTAAACTTAGACTATGTTTATCTATTTATCCATTTCTCATACAAGACATTTCAAAAATCAACGTATTATTAAAAATATGAGCAAAATCGTGGAGTGAGCCTCCTGAAAATACCAATAACGCAAAATAGGCGAGTTTCAGAAAACGAGCCCGCGTAAACCTATAACCTATTTATACCGTTTGGTATTTACACAATTGTGTTAAGAAAACGTTGGTACGCACAGAGTAACCACAGAGTCAAGTCAATTCATTCATTATTTAATGCTTATTTTGCTGCAGATGTTTGGTATGCTGAACGTGCCGCACACCTCGGGCAAGATCCTGCGGTATCCCGGCCCGTCCCGGCCCCGCGGCCCCAACTTCATGGTGCCCCCGCAGAGGGATAGGTGAGAATATTAGTCATTGTGTTGCTATCGGCATGCTAGTAATACCTCGGGCTAAACCCTGCGGTACCCCGGCCCATCCCAGCCCCGCGGCCCTAACATCATGGTGCCCCAGCAGAGGGACAGGTGAGGACACTAGTCATTGTACTGCTATAGATATACTAGTGACACCTCGGGCTAGATCCGGCGGTACCCCGGCCTGTCCCGGCCCCGCGGCCCCAACTTTGTGGTGCCCCCACAGTGGGACAGGTGAGGAAACTAGTAAAAATAAGAGAGAGTAATAATGAGTAGAAAAGCAGCAATATCGCTATCAATATATATAATCGTACAGAGTCAATATATCAAATTAAAGTAACGTAACATTTTGTAAATGACAAAGTAGTCTGAATATCTATCTTTAATTGACTTTTATCGTAATATTGACTGTCACAGGTTCGAAGCCCTGAAGAAGCTGATCCGACAGGAGCACGTTCGCGAGCTACAGAGGAAGTACGAGACGGAACAGAAGCAGAAGGACCTGGCTACTGGCCGCAGGTGAGCATATAAATTACCACACTAGCGCCTCCGTCGGTCGCCGTTCGTGTTGGCGGTAACTTGTGTAAGTAATTACGGCTGCACATAACAAAAAGCACACATGGGAGTGTCACCAACGAAGTTGCCAAGCTCTATAGTTCCCCAAATATACAATCAACGTTATAAACCCTGGGAATTGTAGACAAATGTAGGCATTATCTAAATCTCTAACAGGAACCGCATGCCCCAGAGACTCCCACGCAGTATCAGCCGCCGCAGACGGCGAAGTTAGATCCCTTATAAACTTATAATACCCGCTAAGTTGGCTTAACAAGGTTCGGACTCGGGTGCGGCGCGAGTACAGGCGGAGAGCGGTTTACGTGGTGTTCTCTATTGCTTAGAGCAAGAGCAACGTCCTTAGGTTGCCTATTTAGAGGTAGAGCAAAAGTCCAAAGTCTATCCTAATGTTAATTATAAGTATTGTTTTTAACTGTAAGTGTTGTGTCTGAGTGTCGCACATAGTTTTGGTTTATTCTTACTATATTGGTGACTATACGTGAGATCCTGTAATTGGCGTCACTGTTTTCTATACAAACGTTCATACTGTTGTATGGCTGTTGGTTCTCCTTAAATAAATAAATAAAAGTCTATAATATGCCTTCAACGTATAGTTTCGCATCTGGCGGCCACATAATGCAAAGATAACCGAGAGAGTGCGAATAGGGAATGCAACCCGAGTACCCGAAATCCCGGGTACCCGAAAACTCGGGTACCCGGGTAACCGCCTTAAATTTAGAGTCGGGTAAAACCCGGGTATTTTGACTCAGAACCCGGGTTTAAGTAATATAAAAAAACCTATTAATTAATTAAAAATATACATGTATCGTTTTATTTTAAAGTAGACGTGTGCCCAGCAGCGGGACGTATGTAGTGATGTATTGAATTGAATTGAATTGAAAACATTTATTTCAGGTCCTTTAGACTATATAAGATTATTTAAATACAATACGAGTCTAGATGATTTCAATCCCGTCTCAGCCAGGAATCGAACCCACAACTTCCAGATTTTATAAATCTCTTCTGAAGCAACCGTTCGAAGTTAAAGCTATTGTTTTGGTAAAAATAATCTTGTACCAACCCACAGAACTCAAGGTTGATAGGAATATTTTTAGAAAAGTATTCCTAGCCAATCTATTTAGGTCTTAATCCCTTTAAATTGAACGCCCACGTTAGCTACAGACTTGAAGATTTGTATTCAACTCATTAATTACTTTTAAACAATTAATTGATTCCTCTAACTATGAGAAAATGATGTAAATTTATTCAAATTCACATAAGTTGGTTATACTGATGAATTATCTAGATAGGCCAGGATGAAAAAGAGTAAAATGATGCTGGCATCAGTCTACCAGCAGTTTTCTCGCTCAAGGGTAATTCTTGATGGACATAATTCCCATTAGAATGGCATTTTTGGTCACATTATAAGACTTAAGTCCCGCCATGCCTGCCTCAACGACATCATCCGTCGGGCCTTGGTCAGCGTCAGCGTGCCGGCCACATTAGAGCCAAACGGCCTACCGTGCAAGAGGCCTGACGGAATGACCCTCGTGCCTTGGCAACGGGGACGGCCGTAAATCTGTCAGTTGCAGAAAAAATGTACCTTTTACTTTTTTTTGTCTGATCATGGTGTGTCTTATACCATTTTACTCAGAATCACGAGCACTTTTCATTTATGAAATAAAAAAAAAGTAGTGCAAAATGTCCCAACTTTTTCGTACAAATTTTGAATTTCTCAGTTTCGTTACGCCTAAACTAAATATAGGGTAAAATCGTAACGAAACTGAGATTTTATTTTTTATCAGTTTCGTTACGATTTTCCCCTAATTTTACGTTATAATTAAACTATAATTATATTTTTTTAGTGGACCCGCCCGCGACTTTGTTCGCCGATGTGAAATAAGTTAAAAGTCTCTTTTTGCTCCGGCTTAGTCGGGTCAAAAGTATCCTATGTTAACCGGGCTCATAATCTGCCTACACCAAATTTCATGGAAACCGGTCCGGTAGTTTTTAAATCAAAAACATTTATTCACGTTTTATTACTTATTATCGTACTTAATAGTGCAACTGAATCGTACTTAATAAGTAGTGCAACTTGGCAAGTTTTTAGACAATAGGTAATGAACATGTGGTACGAAGTTCACCGGGTCAGCTGGATAGGGTTCCGTAGCCAAAATGGCTAAAAAGGAACCCTTGTAGTTTCGTCATGTCCATCCGTCCGTCCGTATGTCACAGGCATTTTACTCAAAAACTACAAGACGTATGCTGATGAAATTTGGAATATAGATGTCTTGTAGATGCCGCTACTAAGTTTGGTAGTTAAATAATAAAAATAAAAAATCTAGGGGGCACTCCATACATGTAACAGAAGCTAAAAAAATTTTTTTTCAGCAAACATCAACGAGAGGTACATAATTCCATAGATAGCTAAGGCTTTTTATGTACTTTTTTTTATTAAGTGAATACTTTCGGAAATAATCGCTCCGAAAGTTGCATAAATTGTGCCCCCCCCCCCCCTTTTAACTTTTAAACCGCAAATACAAAAAATATGAAAAAAACAGGAAGGTAACGCTTAATAAATACATTCAACGTAAATTATTTTGAATAGTAACGAATCAACCGTTTTGAAGTTATTGCCGAAAAACTTCTCAACCAAAAAGTTTTAAGTGCCAATGATTTACACGGCATTTAAAACCTTTTACCGGCTGTTTATTACGACGTTTTTTTGTACGGTGGTACGGAACTCTTCGTATGTGAGTCACCATCATTTCACCTTCATACAAAAGTACGAACTGTCCTCATTTCAGCCAAGCTCAAGTTATCCACGTGAACACTAACATAAACAGGCTTATGCGATTAACTTGATAAGTTTCTTACGTCTCACCTTCAGGAAGGCAAAAGTTAAACCTCTTGAAGCTTAAACTGTAATAATTTGCCAACATTCACGTAGAAACTTCTATATTATGCTAAAGACTTAAGGAACACGTGTAGAAAACGTGATTTAGAATTTAAATCGGGACTTTGATGGTGTAATAGGCATAATATCAGATTCAGTTAGTAGCATATTTAATATTCCCACCCTTGTAGATACTCCTTACTTATAAACTATTATTTATTTAGAACAGAAAATACACAGACGCAAACTACAAATAAAATGTGACTACTTACTAAACTAAACTTAAGTAAAATTTAAACTAAACCTAAAAACCGGTCAAGTGCGAGTCGAACTCGCGCACCGAGGGTTCCGTACAAACCCGTAAGTAGATACGTGAATAGTTCAAGAAAAACTGTATGACGCTTAGTTTAGTAGGAGCAAATAAGTATGTGTTACGATTTTTGCGAATTTCTAAATAACGATGTGAAACTAAATAAAAGCTTGTAACTCCGAAAATCCTGAGATTTTTTAATGTCCTGCCACAATCCTGTCATAAGACCAAAAATCCCAAAATCTCAGGACTAATCCTAAGATATGGTAACCCTATTTCCACATAACTCTAGAATTTGGAACTCATTACCATTAGGAGCGTCTCTGAAACTATCTCAATTATTCATCTCCTATTTTGGTAATTATCAAAGTTTCTCTATTATGTAGTTCAGTAGCTAGGATCTTATTGTAGTTCCGCAGTACAGTCCGCATCCGATGGCAGAGTCTAGAATATTAAGGAGACTGTTGTTTCAAAATAAGAACCATTTAGTCCTTTAATTTTGATTACAGTTCAAATCAGTTTCTTTTTATGTAATGTCGAAACGCTCAGAGGGTATGCAGTTTAGTATCAAATACTAGGTATGCGAAATAATAAGTGTAATTGATTTTATGCGAGCAGTTTTGGATACGTAATTTGATTAAGAGTTAATAAATTAATTTTGATTGTTGTCAAATAGGTACCCTATTTTTGAGAATGCTCTCTAAATAATAATAATAAATAATATGTCGGGGACAGCAGCGATAATTCAAGAAATCTAAGATCCTCAATTGACTACTGTAGTACTAAGTAGATTTAAAATGGCGCGAACGCCGTGTGACGTAACGACCGGTTGCGTTGCACGTGGGCGGGCTCGTTGGACAAGAGTGTCGATTCTCTTTCTGACTGTCGTGGCGACAACACCTGTCTTACGATTCTGTCAGTTCGTCTGCCAGTAGTTAAAGTTGCTACTTGATAATTGTAATTCTGTCGATTAATAGTGAAAAGAATCATATTGTGTAACGTAATTGTCTATTTGCTCTCTTGAGTATCTACGCCATAATATTGTAACAACTATTGTAATGCCTGATGATTGAAAAGAGAACCTGGTGAGTTTCTTCGGCCCTTCTTCTCACCAGAATGTCATTTACCGAAGCGGCCAAAAGAATCAGACGAATAAATGATTTGATCTGACATGAATCCACTTCTTTAACCAACATACCTCAACGGCCAGCATTCTGCAGCTAACCCATCCTGAAAATCCTGACAGTCACACGTGTGAATCCGACATCAGGCGTGGGATGTAATCAGCGCCCACAGGATGTGAATGATTTCTAGTGTTTGAGGCATTCCACATCTTCGTCAATATCCAGTGAAAGGAAATTATGAGATTTTGTGCCTAGCGAATTAGACATACTTTGCAAATGCTTGGATCTCAACAGTGGACATGTGAGTCAATGATAATCAACCGAACGGATGCATTTACTGCGTGTAGAATCATTGTGACAAAACTAAAAATGGTTTTACTAGAGAAGACAATTTCTTACCTTCAAAGCAAGCCCAGCAACTACAGCACAGCCTACGTTAATGTATTCAGAATATCCAACACTGCCGGTTTTGTTTAAATGGAATCTCTGAAGAAAGTGTGACCGCAACATCATTAATTGTGATCTCCGAAAATAAAGAGGCACTTGCACTGCACAACAGTCAACACCGTGAAATATAGTCACAAACAATGAAGAATCCTTCAAGAAGTACGGTTTGAAGCCACAACAAATATCATCATTTGATCTGCTGCTGCGAGCAAAAGAAGATTCGTCGTTTTGGACTACATCACGACACACTACCAGCCACGGATACCACTACAAGGTGACATGGGCGGCAACGGCGCTTCAGGCGCGTTAGTCAACAACAGGCAACCTGCAAGATTCGCGAGTTTGTGGAAATCTAATGTGATCTGGTGAGTCGTACTCATTTTATTTCGATTCTTGACCCGGGTATTTTCTCACAAAGCGAAACTTTACTTTTAAATTGTCATAAAAACTTTAGTTTGCCATTTAAGATTAACAATGAAAAAGTTAACAGTAACAAACGAAGATTACGAAGTGGCTATTTATGACAGTCACTTATTTTTACGTTCTACCCGACAATTGTTCGAATTACGACATTGTAATCATTCGAGCTATAGTTTTCTCCGTTATAAAATCGAATCAACACTACTACGTTTCTTGAGAGGAAAATAAATGTTGTCAACAGTTGTTTTCAACTACCTTTAAATTTAATGATTTTACAAATGCCTAGTTACGCATTCATGTTTGGAAGTAATGTAAAGTTTACTGATGTGAGAAAAACACGGTTCTATGAGTTTTAGTGATTGAAAATATTGCGATGTGCTAAAAATGGTCTTGAGTCAAATACCCGTTAATTTTAGTAATTCAGAATTTCCGTATAGTACAATTTGTGTGATTTTTTAAATTTGGTAATCAAGCCAAGTGTCCTTTGGAGTCATAATGATCTCAGTGGTGATCGGATGTATCGCATAGGACTACGGAGTTGGTTTTATGCCGAGTAACCACAAGGATGGTTGTAACACTACAGAAATTGCCGGACAAAAGCGGTACTTTCCTTGATATTTTAGTTTTTGAAAAATGTTTGGTTGTAATGGGTACTTGAACTCTAACCTTGAATTTTATTTTGATAAAGGAAATGAGAAAGGAACGTTTAGATAAAGTTCGCCCCAAATTCAAAGGTCCATTTGATATCACAAAGTGGTGTTTTGTTTTGAAAGTACTAAACTCTAAACACACTATGACAGGTTGAGGAAAATGCCAGAGACTCACGTACCATTTTTGAGTTAAATGAGGATGTTAGCGAGACATAAAATGAGGTTCTTAGTTCGGCTGGTCGACCGAACCGGAGGCTTCGCCGTAGCCGTAGCCCGTTAGAAGTCGGTATCTGCTCTGAGTAGTCCGTGGGTGCGCGGTGCGCGGGGAGCTCCGGCGGAGGTCGGGTCTCGTGGAGACCGTAGAGTCTTAAGGTAGACTCGGCGATCCCGTGGGGATGCGCGTAGTGTGGGTGGCTTGTTAAGCCCTAGGCCACGAAATGAGATACCTGTTTTGTTGTCTTATAGAGTTTTCATGATTGTGATGAGGCCATAAAAGGCAGTCGAATAATGGTACTTGGTTTCTCTTGCATTTAAAATAGTTTTTTTTTATTTCATTTAACTTAAGCTCTAAGTAGAAAAAAAAGATTGAAAAGAAATGACCATAATTTAATCGCATTTCCACCACGAGTAATTTTGTAAGTAGTCGAGTAGAGTTAAATGTTTGAAATGAATTAAACGATGAATTTGAGTAAGGAAGTGTTACGAAATTAGAGATAAAGTCAGGAAAGACCGAATGGCGTACTGTGTTGTTTTTTTGCCTGTTTCAGGATAGACACACGAGGACGTGTGCTATGCAGGATGGCCGTGTCGGGGACAGCAGCGATAATTCAAGAAATCTAAGATCCTCAATTGACTACTGTAGTACTAAGTAGATTTAAAATGGCGCGAACGCCGTGTGACGTAACGACCGGTTGCGTTGCACGTGGGCGGGCTCGTTGGACAAGAGTGTCGATTCTCTTTCTGACTGTCGTGGCGACAACACCTGTCTTACGATTCTGTCAGTTCGTCTGCCAGTAGTTAAAGTTGCTACTTGATAATTGTAATTCTGTCGATTAATAGTGAAAAGAATCATATTGTGTAACGTAATTGTCTATTTGCTCTCTTGAGTATCTACGCCATAATATTGTAACAACTATTGTAATGCCTGATGATTGAAAAGAGAACCTGGTGAGTTTCTTCGGCCCTTCTTCTCACCAGAATGTCATTTACCGAAGCGGCCAAAAGAATCAGACGAATAAATGATTTGATCTGACATGAATCCACTTCTTTAACCAACATACCTCAACGGCCAGCATTCTGCAGCTAACCCATCCTGACCTGACAGACAGTCAGTCACGCGAAGATATCCGACATATATGTATAATAATATATAGCGTAATAGCGTTTATAAGGTTTTTGGACAACATTCTTATTGTTTGAGGTGTAGAATGTACGTTTTAATTCTTTGCTCTTATTACAGGGCCCACCATGTATACATCTACTTTTTGCAACTAATATCAATTTCAAGATTTCTAACGGTAGCACAATAACAGTGATTTGATCGAAGCGTTTCACAAAAGTTTTCTCTCTCTCTCTCTCTCTCTCCCTCTCTCTCTAATTCTCTCCTAACTCTCTCTCTCTCTCTTTTTCTTCTTCTCAATCGTTCCCTCACTGCTGAGGATCGTGACTCCTTCTGATTCCGTCAACCAGCTGTCTTCATCGGTGCGGTGCGACACTGACAGATCTGTCAGTGTCGCACTGATTAAGGAAATATCTATATTTCCTTCCTTTTCCTCTGACATCTGATCTGATAAGATAATTTTAATCCAATACGTATTGAAGAATATGCCATACGTACCAAATCATATTTGTTAACAGTGCCTATTACACCTCAACCCGATTTGTGTTTGATGCAATGGTACGTTATTGCCTGTTTAACAGATTTTGAAACTCAGCATCAACGCAATTGCAATTGCGTTTCAAAAAGCACAGTGGCATTAACTACAGCGCTACTGCAATATCAGCGTAGGAGTGCGGATTTAAGCTGTAGCCCCAGTATAGGGAATATACAGTAGGTTAACACGTTCTCTGTCCTGTTGCCCCAAAGTGGGATCATGAAGGTTTTTTTCAGGAGTCCGTGCTTCCACTATGGGGTCACTTCCCCATTCTGATTGCACAGTTGGGACTTGTGACATTGTTCGATAGTTTTGTATGGGAACAGTGAACGTGTTAATTGAGAACAACGCCTTATTCCTAATATAATTCGACCCGTGACGTGGTATCAAGAGTTTATCATTGGAGGTCATGCTGCAGTGATACATCAATTGAAGTAAATAGCGCACCGACATATATTGACGGCATAACCAAAGTATAAAGACGAACAAGTAGTGCAACTTCCGCCGTTTAGGAGCGCGCGACACGTATTCACACAGACATGCGATAGCACGTCTGTGTGAGTGCGATCCGTACTGGAGCATTCTTACGCATTCTTAGTTCTTTGCTTGTAGTGTGTTCGTACACGGTGCGCACACATTCAAGCGCGCGGTGTATTTTTTGTAGGAAGAAAAATTACTGTATTATAGGTACTGTGGCAGTTGAAGACAAAATCTAAAAATAAGGCACCAATTTGACCATGTGTAGTGACGTCACAAGTCAGTTTTTCTTGGAAACTGTATACTATCTGAACTTTTGGACACTTCATAAAAATGAGCTGATTTGAACTGTCATCAAATAGTTCTGTATTCGTTCTATACACCGTGGGTACGAGTAACCCGACAAACTTTAACTATAGATTCTAACAACTATTAGGACTTAAAAAAGTTATGTGATGTATAGTCGAAAAACGCTTACTTTCCGAGATATTCATTATTTTTTAAATGAAAACTCCCAAGTGTATAACAAGCCCTAATAAATGTGACTAAGATAGTTTTACTAATTTTTTAAAATCCTTTATCTAAACAGCAATTAACCTTCGCAGTATTTGATGGTAAGCGACTACGAGGCCAAAAAATTGACCTTTCGTTTCCATTTTGGCTTTTTTTTCTTTTTGAGAACTATTCCTCCAGTTTATAACGAGGGGCTGAATTTACTGATTTATTTTGTTCCATAAGACTATTAATGTAAAATGACAATATTCGACCTATGTTGAATAACGTTATTTACTTGTAATACCATCAGGAGTACGTGGTTAAAGTTTGTCGGGTAACTCGTACCCACGGTGTATTTAGTTAGTATCTACTGTCATAGGCGGGTGTGTCACGCAATAGTGAACATGCATGAATATTTTATTGCATTTCTTAACAAAATATGAAAACAACGTAAAAAAGATGACATAGAGTGAAATTAAAATTAAAATCGACCGCAGAATACGAAACATTTTAAAGTACAAATTCGACGACGATTAGATGGAGAAATCTAATTTACATATTATGACGTCAAAATAAACCAGGGCCAACTCTATGATATATTCTGTTTTACCAGAAAGAGATAGAGATAAATCTGTGATGGCTTATATCTTTGTTATTTTAATAGTTATTCTAAAAATATGTTTTGCCTACTGTTTCTTAGATGAATGGGCTTTTAATAAAGTAAACCAAAAAATTGTATTCCCTATTTTAAAGTGTTTGGCCAACTGTATGTTTTTTCAACTACGGCAACAGCGTAGGAGTATTGCTCAGCGGCACCGCGGTCCCTCGACTATTCAATCAGATTAATAGAATTACGTGATACCCACGTAGCTATTGCGGCTAAGCCTTGGCTAAAGACGCACTAGACCTTTCCCAATAGGTTGCTCGCTAAGCGTTCTACGTAAAAGACTCATGATATTTTAGAATCCGTGCACTCTAAAAAAAATTTGTTGCTCCTAACAAGATTGTGATAGTTATAATCAAGCATCTTGATTCCATACGAGTTTAACAAGACGTTAGATGCACCAACTAAGATGATATTTATAGTTCAATTAACCATGTTCTGATTTGATTCAACAAACATTGATGTATAAGGTAACTAATTAAACATGATCGAATCATACAAAGAAGAAAATAATGAAAGAAACAAGGAATATATTTGTTAAAATTATCAGACTCTACATTGTTGTTTTAATCACTAATGAACTTGCTGTTTTAATTAATCAGCTTTCGTTGATATATTTAATATCTTGTTTGTTTTATTTAAGTTAACGCCAACAAATCTCTTAATTGGCTCAGATTTTTTAGAGTGTGGCTTCGCCTGCATTATTCACGTTATTAAACCAATGAAATTCTCTATCGAGATATAAAGCATCCTCGGTGTCAATCAGATAGACAGACCAGGTTAAGGCTGCAGTAGATGTTTCCTTACACAAATACTAACTTACTACGCTGGCTCAGCGACAGTGGCTCAGGCAAAGTCTATCTTGGCCTCCGACATCAAGCTAAGCCAGTCCTCCCTGGTCTGTGCAGCTTGTCGCCAGTAGAAATCGGCTCCTCAAAGCTGGCACACATCTTTTTGGACTTTGTCGATCTAACGATACCTAGGACCATCCATTACATAAAATCACTCCATTACAGTCCATTACATATAATAAAGTCACCCATATTTGCAGATTCAGCCGCCCGTATCCATCGCGGGGACTGAAACCCCGCCATTCCACAGTCATAAAAAAAATATACTTAGGACGCCTCACAGGAATACACGCACTAGGGCGACCCAGTCCTCTCTCAATCTCTCCACATGGCGGAGCCAGCAAAGTAGAGCAGATTTACTCTTGCCTATATAATATTTGGCTCGGACACCAGCTCCTCAATTTCCGCATTCCTTCGGACTCTCCAACTTCCATCTTCGCTCTGTGTAGGCCCCAGAATCTTCCTATAGACCTTTCCTTCCGCCACCAAGAGTTTGATCGCCTCCTTCAGCAGCCCTTGCACGAATGCACCAAGAAAATAGCTCTTAGAAAGGAATGGCGATCGTAAAGCGTGCCACCAACACCTGAACTGACGACCACAGCCACTCTGTGAAGAGTGATACCGAAGAAAAAGAGAGGCGTCAATTCAGGACTTGGTCTACTTGTATACCAATTTCCATCTCGATGTTTTCAACTCTTACCTCGTTATTTAGTAAAAAACATCCAAACTTCCAAACATCTTCACAAACGTTCACATTATAATATTAGAGAATAGAATATTTTAAATAACAGAATATTTTGTCTCTAATTGCACAGCCCTTTGAGTTTTCGAAGAGAATTACAATAAATTGATACATTTACGAGGAAATAGAGTAAATATTGAGCCTGAAACTCGACGATTTAAGGGCTGCCTCTGTATAAACAGGGCCCCAATCACTTGAGCCTATTGAGTATCAATACATTTAAACTACTTATCAAAGTAGACCCGCAATTTCCTAATGACTATTGATGGCTATTGATGGGTTATTCATAAAGCATTAAGCTGCTTTGGTTATTATTATAACAGTGAAGACATTTCTACACATTCGCAAAGCTAATAAAATAGTTTATGCCCACCCACATCCTAAATATTTTTAATTCTTTTTCTCGCACTCTCTCTCTCTCTCTAAAAAGTGGATTCAGGATTTAGTTTCATGGGGAAATGTATAATGTAGCGACGAGTACTTCGAACCTCATTTCTAGCGGCTAGCCTAATACATATCAGGAATTTGTAAAGAAAGTTAGTCCAAGGCACACCACTGCCGAACATTCAATGTTTAGTTGGGGTAGGGTTTGACATTTAGTATTTTGTGTTGGAGAGGACGACTCCACTAAGGGTAGGTTTCATCAAAGTAAAAAAAGCACAAATATTTGTTTTTATTTTTAGGGAAGCTTGAGCCCCTAGCAATTAAATCCACTATTGCTCTGACTTTTCTTTGCTGTGTGGCAATAAAAGGCACCGACCTGTTAAAAAAAAAGGTTAGGTTAACTAGCAGAAGGTGACATGCAAGCCGCGGCACTGAAGTTTGCGTGTGAAGTTGGCCTCAAGCCTACTAGGTAATAATAAATTTTACAGGTGCAAACTTACGTGGTGCGATCTGCAGGAACTTAAGCAATATCTTGCGCAAAAATTCGGTCAATATGGTTAATGCAGCACGCATAGGCTACAATTACGTCATAATTCAAAATGGCGGTTTGTTACAGCAGCAACGATGAGTACCCGTACTACTACGGCGAGCAGGAACAACGCGGGCTGCAGAACCTGCAGGCCGAGTACGGAGACGACCCCAGCACCAGGCACAATAAGTAAGTTAACATCAGCCAGCGTTGCCAGATGTTTTTTGCCAAGTCGGAAATTTGAAACTTTTAGAGTAAAAAAGCGGGATTCTATCGTCGAAAGCGGGAAATAGTAAAAAAACGTATATAATCTGAAAAATTAAAATTACGTTAACGTTACAATAGATAGCAAAAATATCCATAGTATTTAATAAAAATTTAATAATCAAGATGGTAACTACTGGGACAGTGTCAAACACTCGGACATCTATCTTATATGGGACATGCTACTGAATACGTTACACGAGACATCTTTCTCTAAAGCTAATGTGTATTTGCCACGTCCCAATTCAAGAAGAAAAACGGCCCAAAATTGTGAATCGTGATCTGTTTACAAAATTGTCGAAGCAATCCCATCACAGATACCATTGCTGGGACTTAATCAGATCTGTCAAAAATGTCTGCGTATTAGAATATCTGGTTCGGAGCCTCGACCCTCGTCAGGCGTCAGATGATATCAGTCCATTGATCCTGAAACTATGTTACCTAGAAGCATAACGTCATAACCGACGAGTTTTTCCTATAAGATAGGCGGTTTTAAGATTAGCATTGCATCAATAAAGTTCGATTACATCCAAATTGAGGCTATATTTTGATCTGAAATCAAAACCTTCGTAATTAGAATAAAATAAGCGTTGAGAATAGTCTTTGGCAGGGTGATCGTTTCCGCAAATCGATAACAGCACCGATTGGTGTCGTTGACATCCCCTGTCCCTTGTACCCGACTACGGCGAACCCCAAAAGGAGGGTTGTGTGGTTGACCTGTATGTATGTCCGTGCCTATGTCTGCTCGTAAATACTCAGCGGCACAACCGATTTTGATTAATGATACATCATTATTGATGGCACGAGTGTCAGGTATAAAGTTCGTTTAAATTTTATGCAGTTTTATAGTGCACCGCGGTCGGGTTATTTAAGTAAAAATGTGGTTATTTGCTCCCAATAGTCGTTATAATCTATTGTTAAAGTTCATTGGGTTACTCGAGCCCACGGTGTAGGTCTAAACTATCACGATTTACACACAACGTTGGATATTGTTCATCACAATACCAGTTGTCTACACAGATCGGGCGGTATACCACCAACTAAGCTAACGGACATTCTCACGAAGTATGAATGCGTCTAATTACCGCGTCTCCATACATTTGTATAAAAACAGCGTCGCGGTAATTAGGTGACCGCAGACATACTTCGTGAGAATGGCCGCTAACTACCCGTGCAAATAAGTAACCTCCACGATATGTTAGCAAACCTATAAATAGTAATGTTGCGGGGCATCGGTAATCCTCAGTGATACTTTCTTACTGGAATCGCCTCGTATTAATAACGATCAATCGGTTATTTCCTGCGTATTCTTTATTACAGTTACACAAGCAGGCTTTATTGGAAACCATGAGATATTTCCTAGTAAGGCACGTTTATTGTTGCTAATAATTTACGCATTGTCGCTAGATTCTAAACAATATAATGTATTAGTAGGACATGGACGACTCTGTGCGTTTGAGTGAAGTTTGCACCAGTATCCATAGCACCATACCTATAAATTAATTAATGAATATTTTATTTTGAGTAACAAAGGAGATCCAAATTTTATTGACACCTTCTACAAAGAAGCGCTTTCTTCCGTAGTAGGAGGGATCACGTGGTACTTTTCTGTTCAAGTATTTTAGTATCTATTTCTTTAATTTTTAGTCTTTATCTAGATTTAACTGCAAAACTTCGCACACAGTATAATTTCCATGGACGGTTTATAATTGCTCTTCTATATATGTATGGTAAATTTACAGTAACAAAAAACATTGTCATCCTGCATGGGCGTTAACACTTGAACCCCACGCTACACCCAGAATTCACTGATTATCTTGCCGTAAATTAAATACATCATTTTGCTCTTTTCTGATCCAATCTTTTATACTTATATAATGTTTGTATATGTAAATAAAATGATAAAACCTTGCACTAAAGAAGTACCAAGCACCAATAAGGACACTTGCAATTCACAGCGATGCTGTTTGGATCGTCAAGCAAGCCTGTCTGCTACCAAACGACATACCAAATGGAATTGAGCATAGAGTCAGCATCACATAATCTGTAGCATCCAAAGCGCCATATATATTGCAACACGTCTTTATTACGGCCTTTCTCACGAAGTACCGCGTAGTAACGCGATTAAGTCCCGTTTTGTTATAATAATGAGTGAAAATCGTAAAAGTTTAAATCGATATGTGACGTTCCGCGGGTAAAGGTACCTCATTGATATTATCGCTTGCGTCGTATACAACTCCGTCACTATAGGACATCAAGGTAGAAGGACACAAGCGGCAATCCATAAGGTACCTTTACCCGCGGAACGACACATATTTTCTAACTTAACTAGATAGTATAAGTATCATTTAAGTGATCTATTTGTCACAGGAAACCCCAGGGCGGAAGCCGCCAGGTGTCCCAGTTCTCCCGCTACTCCGACGTGATGCTGCCCCCCTCGCGCCGCACCTTCTACCACCCCTACCTGGACTACGTGCCCGAGCTGCCCTACGCGTACTGAACACCCACACTCTAGAACATTCTAGCACTCTCTAGAACATTCCACGGGGTCACCCCGCAACGTACAACACTCGGGCTTTAACTCTTCCCATATCAGGAGCATATCTTCAGCTTCGCTTCCAAACGCGAGCTTGTCTAGCGTACCCGCATATTTTTATATTTATAAACACCGTTGCGATGTAGATAAAGCGCAATCTTTCCATTTTAATATACCCTTTTTGAATAATCAAGTATTTTTCGATAGGTTTAAGGTCTTGGAATTTACTTAGCCGCGATAGGCGTGCGTTAATCTTATATTATACTACAGGACTTCCAAACGACAATAAAGGCACATAGTATACAATGCGTGCAATTAAAGTTTTACCTGTCAATTCCCTATTGTAACGAATTTGACAATAAAATCAAAAAAATGAAATTTTCTGACAATAAATCTGTATGTTTTACAATCGGTGTTTAGTGTTTAAGTATTAGAGGTTTTAACCTGGTTATATTAAGGAATTTAATAATGGAATATTTGGCGGCGGCGGCGGTCGCTCACGGCGCGCGCCGTCTTTAAATTTGACAATAAAATGTATAATTACTTTTGCGACTCAGTCAGAAGACTCTGCTTTTATTAAACTATTTACTTAAGAGGTTCAGTCCGAGCCCGACAACCTCTAGCTAACTCTTCTCGAGCTAATTTTGCTCTTCTATATCATATAAGTTAAGATGTGACAATATTACAAGTAACTAATTTATATCGCCGTAGTAGTAGTCCCGTTAACTATACATATATTTTACAATTTATGTACATATATTTTTTGTAATCTAAAGTCGTATGGTACGTACATTTACGCCTGCCAAATGTATCAAATATTATGAAATAAACTTCTAAAGCATTAACTCCATATTTGAATTTCAGAAAGATTAAAAAGTAAAATGCCATTTTAGTTTCAAAACTTTCAAACAATAAATATTCAAGAAATCCTAATAAATTCTCAGAATGAATTAACAAACGCAGACCATACTTAATACGCAGACGATAAATTACAAAATAAATCCTTTCAAATGTAGTAGTCTTAAAGTTTCACCAGTATAATTTATCGTTGTGATTAGTGCTAAGTATATCGTTATCGTGTATTATATTCCAAAAGCCTTCGTGACGGCTAGTCGGTCCTCCTTCAAGTAAACTACATGCGTAAGTTCCCTTTTTTCGAACACGGCAACTACAAATCTACAAAAGATTTGTAAACTTCAACATCCATATGTAAAATAAATAGTAAATCCAGTTGTTGCTTAACGTTCGAGAAAGGTTTATATAGCTCCGAGGTCCGACACATAAATGCTTTAACTACAATTAAATGTTTCATGTTTATTATAATAGAAAATATTGTAAATTAGCTCTTGGCGCGTCATGTGAGCGCGGCTTATAGTATCAGTGTATCCTAGGTGTAGGTGTGAACGCAGTCTAAGGAAGTATTCAAGTTTATTTAATCTGTGGAATGTTTGTAATCTATGGTTCAGGTCGATGGTTTGTTATCTGGAACTCCAGTTATGTTGGCCCACCTGATCGGACCTACCTACAAATGCATTTCAAATTGTGAAAAATCCTAACACAAAAAGCCACTATTACGTGAAACGCTCAAGTTTAGGTTGACGTACTCCGATTGTCGCACTGAAAGACAAGGCTGTAATCTAAGGAAGTTGTTACCTATTTGTGTACTATATTTATTATTATATCTATCGACTTGATAAGTATTGACGCGATACGTCGATAACCTCACAGACTATGAAATTTGGCTTTAAAATATATTACACATGTATTATGGCTTTAAGCGAGTCAATGAATTCATTAAACTTCTATTTATTGTGGCGAGCCGCCGCCTGGCGCTCGGCTCTGCTCGGCCGGCTCGCCTCGGTTGATTCGGCTCAGTTCGGCCCGGCTCGACCCGGCTTGGCTCCGCTCGGCTATCCTATGTGTTACAACTAGCGAGACATTATTTATATATAATTTTCTAACAATATTCTGTAGAGTTTTACAAATTATTTTATTGTCTTTTAAAACTCATAAATAGTTAGGTAGTTAGCGTATAATACAAATGAGTAGTGTTTATTGAATGCGTATTGCAATTTTGAATAGGTGTTTAATTAAATATCTTGAACATTTCGGTAAGGTTAGAGGTTTCGCAGTTTGCAATGGCTGCGTAGTTCTGACGTCACGAGAGGTAGAAAACTACACATATGCCGGTACCGGGTACCTTAAATATCACGGGTAGGTACCTTACATATCACGCGTACCCTATGACCCAAAATACAGTAAACAGCGATAAAGAATGCACATCGATCTTTGGAAAGAGGCAATCGGCTAATTTCAACTTCGTATAGCGATATCTGTGTCGCATACACTATGACGTTTGTTTTGTCAGTCGTGGTTCAAATGCGAGAGAGTGTAGTCGCATATCCAAGTCAATATATTTATATATAGAGTTGCTAAAACTTTTACAAAATTAAATTTGAATGTACTATGGCATAACACCAACACATTAGAATAACACCAACCTTTTCTTCCCGGGGGTATCGCATGAGTCGACTAACGGTACAGGGTTAAACCGTGTTGTGGGCGATGGCCTAGCAACTTGTCACTTAAATATGCTAGCAGTATAACATCAGTTGCTAATGCTCAGTCAACCCCTTTTAGGAATATGGGCGTGAATATATGTATATAATTTTTCCCCAACAAGCAATAATTAAATATAATTACATCGTGTTTTACAGCTCTATATATTCCTCGTGAAATCAAAACAAAACATCAATAAAGTACTTAATTCTAAATTCAAATTCTGATGAACGATTAATCTAATAATTGATGTACATGGAAATTAGTATTTGTTTGTATTCGGAAATGCGATGATTGCCGATGTGCATTCTTTATGGCCGTTTACTGTACTCAAGTTATTGTGTAAAAAAATGCTGTATCTGTATTTATCTGAATGCTACATTCAAACAATTGGAAATCAATTCGTCTGAATGCCTTTAAAGTCGATTGTGTGCCATTTTACGATCGTAATACAGCATGTAGACAAGTTATGAACTGCGAATAATAAGCTGACGTCATACATTTGATAATAAATTCTGAAATATCATTACATGACATATGAAATAATCATATCAATATTACCTATGTATCTATAACTTTATCGAGCTACAAGCGTAAGCCGTTTATGAAAAACAAAGTCAATATCCCATATGACAGTAAAATGACATTCCATTTAAATAAAAATGTGTGTAATCCTTTGATTTGGCTGAGTATTGTGTATGACAAGGCATCTTTCTCTGTATTACTGGACAAAAATAAATTAGCTATTTAAACATAGATGTTACTCTAAATGTTCGGTGCGGTCTTGTCAAGGTGACATACAATGACAATAATTGACAATAACTTAAGGGTGAAACTGCCCTAATGTAACGTAAGGCCTTGAGCCAGACCGTAACCGTCCGATAGATATACAAGTAACCTATCCATAATACTTAATGTTTTGAAATGTAACTATACTAATTGGTGTTTTTTTTGAAAATAAAGATAGTTACTCCTGAGCAGAATGATCTATCACTGCTGATCTACGACGTCAGCAAATTCTCCCATCGTATCCATTTATCACGAGTCTAAAATGTTTTGGGAACTACATGCCTATTACCGAAATAAATTATCTCCCCAGGTACCTGAAACAGAAACTTAAAAGATCTTCTAGGTTTAAATAGGTAGGTGCGTCCCTAACAGCGGAAATAGAAGCCTCGCGAAGCGGATCTTCGTCAGCTCGCTTGTAAAAGCGAAAAAGTAGAAGAGATGAATGGCCGAAAAGACAAAACAGAAAGAGAGGGATCGAAGCCATAAAAACAATCGTCAAAAGACCAGTTTAGCAGTTGTCTTTTTTACGACCCTGATAAAAGAAAGAGAAGCCCCGAAAGGTCGCACTTCCTCCAACCTACATAATATGTCAGCTATATTTTGCACAAAGTATAATATCAAGATCTCGAATTTGTGATGTGATGAATGGTAAACTTACTTTATATGAAAGAAACATTTTGTCTCTTCATTCGTTTTTTTAATGCGGGTAATAATTTACCCGCATTTTATGTTACATATAATATAATATAAGAAATCAAAGTACATAGAAAAATTAAATGGCACTCACCTGTGTCTAGACCGGGAATCGAACCCGGTACCTCTGGATTTCTGGCCTAGCGACACAACCACTCGTCCACCGGAGCACCCAGTAAGCGCCCTCAATTTTGTCATCTACTTTGACTCGTGAATCATTCTGTTTTAATAGGATTTAACCTAAACGCCATCTATGAGAACTTGGTTTACACAGGTATCTCACCCCAATGCGCCGCACCTTTACAACTACGACCATTGAGCGAGAGATGGCGTTAATATTAATACTTTATATGAAAGAAACATTTTGTCTCTGTGACATTTGATTATTGTGGATGATTAATCGTTATGGAATATGAAATTCTAGAAAATAACATTATTTTTATCGAATTCGGGCATTCTTTCGGGCGACTGCCATGGGGTACACGGAAAAAAACTTTCAAATCGCTATAAATCAAAAGTTACTTAGGTGACTATACAATGTATAGTCACATGTATAGTATACATGTTCTTTCAGTGTACCCTTCATGTGTAGAATGCACATGGTGTAAACTTATAGTAAGTATTATAGATAGCCAAGACGATCTAAACCCACATAATGCCCTGCTTGCAATCAAAGGCCGTATCTTACAGGGAAATGCACGTCGCTAGCTACCTTCTGAATGTGGAGAGCTTGCACACAATTTGCGGCAGGCGCCGTAGCAGCTGCTACGAAGTGCTACGCCGTAGACACGTACCGACGTTGCAGATTTGCTACATGTTATGCTGAATCTACGTATACAATGTGGGCCCTGTTATAAAAGCAAATAATTAAAATTTAGATTCTACTCCGCAAACAATAAAACTATTGTTAAAAAACTTTAAAAAATTATATAGATTTAAGATTATCTCTTTTTCGTACGAATTAAATTATATTTTCATTGTATGTTAATATTAGTCTAACTGACGTCACTTACCACGCTACAAACAACAAACATAAAAAAATCGCAATACAGTCAGGGTCAATTAAATTTCATGGTATACTTAGAACCAAGATAAAAGTTATTTTTAAATGTAGCTGAACAAATCGTCGGCCGTAGGCTGAATTAAGGTAAGGGACAAAATACGATTTTTCAGGAGAGGCCGACAAAGTTTTTTTTCGGACTAAATCGTACATAACTTTTATTGTAATTAACCTTTTTTGGGTTTGATATCTCACTTAATCTTATATTTAAGTGCTCTATCTCCCTATGTAGTGTGTATTTAAATAATTTAGTTATTTTAGAAAATAGACGTCCCTTACAACAACGTATTTCGTTCGTAATGTCCCTTACATGCCAAAAATGTTGTAGACTCGTGTCGTCTCGTCTCTTACCTTATATTGACCTAAGCGTTGTGTCCAATATATTGATAAAAAAATAGCGTAAGGGATTCGTTGAAATAATGTATGAAAGAAAAAATAGAGTAACGGTATCGTTGAAAAAGAATTAGTATAAATTTTTGACGTAAGACGTATTTTTGCATTGGAAATTTCATGTAACAGCTATGAAAATGTATTGAAATGTGTATGTATTTTTTGTGTGTCCGTTACATGGAATATTTGTACACTGTAAAAGTCGATTTCAACAAATTTAATTTAATTTTAGTTTTTATTATAATCACACTATAAAAAATAGATGGCAACAATTTTACCTATAGCATGCAGTATTAGCAATTATTTTTTAGCCAATCATAGTGGCTACTATGATTAATAAATTTTTCCTTTTTATTTTTACGAGTACTGAGACACTTCATAAAAACAAAAATATTGCTTTGCTAATCCGCGATATTGTAACGTGTTAGAAAATCAGTGCTAACTCGTTATAATTACTTGCGTATTTATTTTTTTTGTATAACGGGCTAGCACTAATTGTCTAACACATCATATCGCGGATTAGCAAAGCAATATTTTTGTTTTTATTTACATAGATTTCCGCAAAGTAACATCTGATTTAATAAATTACTGAGATACTTAATAACAGCATATTTGCACATAATTGTCATAGAGCTTAAAAAGCATTGTAAATCAAACAAAAATTATAATAATAAGGATCCATTAACATTCCGAAATGCTATGCCTAGAAGATTTCTTCAATATTGTCTTCTTCGTCAGTTTGATTTAAAGAATCTTTCACTTTGGAGCTAAACTGCAGCTCTAAATAATCTTTGCGAAACCTGTTAGGCATAACATTTTCGCACATTTTTTTAAATCTTTGTACTGTGCCAAAGATATTGGCAGCCTGGTGTCATACAAAGGTTTTAGTGTTATGCATTCATTTTCCACTGCTATATCAGGTGGGTCTACTGGTGGCGGAAGCACACTAACAGACCTTTTACATTAACCCTTACTCGTTCCCTTCCCTTTTCCTTTTCCCTTCCCACTTTTCGTTTTACTTTCTAGATTAGTCTCTTTAATTTTAGCAGTCGATTCTCCATTTACTTTGATGCCATGTATATCATCTCCCTCTTCATGGAGTATTTCGTCTCAATACATAGTTGTAAGCTTTTTTTTCTTCATCGTAGCTATTCTTATTTTCGTGACTTGCAAGTCCCGAGTCTTCTGTGGAAACATTTTTTCTGTTATAGGGTCCCAGTCAATAAAATCCGTGTGCTCCATAAGGATTACAACATAGGGACGAGGATTTTTCCTTTCCATGAAGAGGGATGATTCCATGAAACTAGGCCACTGCGTGAAACAGTCAGTTTTCACACTTCTCGTTCGATAACTGAGTGCATACTTTCAACTGGCATGTAACTATGACCGGTCAATAGGAAGTTAATTTGGCTATTTTCAATGTTTTTTGATACAGACAAAAAATATTGCAATATTCAGAGGACCGTCCTATTACGATTTTGTCCTGTGCAAGCATCGCAATACAGGATAAGATTTCTTATTCCTCTGTTATCGACATCTTTCAGATACTTGAAAAGACAGGAACCTATCTCTTTTGCTCTTCGTTTTCCGTCACATTCACCCCAAACATAGCAAAAACCGTTCTGCTATGTTTGCTCTCATAAACTGTGAAGTTAAAGACAGTGTATTTTCTGCTATAGAATAATATAAGGCTTTTATGTACTTTTTATTGATAAAGGGAATACTTTTGGAAATAATCGCTCCGAAAGTTGCATAAATTGTGTGTCCCCCCCCCCCTATAACTTTTAAACCGTAAATCCAAAAAATATAAAAAATCAGGAAGGTAACGCTTAGTAAATACATTCAACGAAAATTATTTTGAATAGTAACGAATTAACCGTTTTGAAGTTATTGCCGAAAAACTTCTCAGTCAAAAAGTTTCAAGTGCCATTGATTTACACGGCATTTAAGACCTTTTGCCAGTTGTTTATTACGACGTTTTTTTGTACGGTGGTACGGAACCCTTCGTATGTGAGTCCGACTCGCACTTGGCCGGTTTTTTAGTATGTTATTCACTAATTGTAGTAATTGCTGTCTGCGTCGGAGCAACCCGTTATTTTGTTTGTCCATATTTATCACTTAGGTTAATCATTGTCAAAAACACGAACAAAATCCCAACCAAACGACAGATTTTTTTGATGCCCGCACGCAACTGTTGCGTCCTCTCTTTCGCTCACAGAGCGACAATGTAGGATAGAAAGGGATAGCAAATGTGCACGGAACCTAAATATAAATCGAATCAAATTAGTGTAAGGGACACACTGTTTAAAATATAATAATGTAAAATGGGGTTAGGATTATTTATTTCAAAACTCGTGCACATATTTTAAGGTATGGGTATTATTGACTTATGAGACGAAAAAGGCATTAGGGTAAAGCTAGTGTCATAAGGTTTTCTTCAAAAATATACCATGTAAAGGTAATTCCTTGATTGCGAAGACCTTTACTTTATTTAAAGCGGGTTGGTGGCAGCAATTACACCATTTAAGGTTACTTATATTATAATATTTTTCAGATACATTGTTTTTGTGGGACAGATTCGATTTTGCACCCAAGAAAATCAGTAGTGTAAGGGTCATTTTTTTCAAGCTAGAATTTTTTCATAAATATCATTCGAAAGAGCGTAAAATTCTGAACAAAACTGTATATTCAACTCATTTTGCGTGATTTGTCCCTTACCTTAATTCAGCCTACGGCCGACGAAATGTTGTTCTGTTTAGCAGTACAACCTACATTTTAATTATTTGCTCCTATTAGAGTGCCCACGGTGTATATGTATTTATTTTACCCAACTTCAGAATTTAAAATCATAATTATGAATAGACAAACACACCCACATACAAAGAGCAAAAAAATCAAAAGAAAAAATATTTTCATTGAAATTAATTCAATGAAAATCTTCAATGAACAGACATTTCATTTACTATTTTAAAATATTATACTTCGTTCGCGGAAGTGAAATAAGTTAAACGTCTTGTTGCAAATATCCAAGGGCGACGTTGACTGCTTTCCATCAGGCAGCTCGTCTGCTCGTTTGCCACTTATAACATAAAAAAATAAAATTGATTGAATCAAACGATACTTTGGCGAAATCCATGTTAATTAAAACAAAAATATTGCTTTGCTAATCCGCGATATGATAACATGTCAGTAAATTAGGACTCGTCCAGAAATCATGTGATCGTCTGTGGGGGGAGTGGGGGTCAGACAAATATCACGAATGATACTACCGTCACAATTACTATCACCAGGGAGCGTACTTTCGGTGCCGATGACAGGCAAATGACGTCAACCTACATACAGGCTGATTTAGTTAAAGTATTACATTGATTTACCGTTACCGTAAATTACCGGTATCGTTTAAGTTGTATTAATTATATTTTTTACTTTTATTGATTAGTGTCAATGGTAGAAAACATTTTGTAAGTAAAAATGTATACGTCTGTTTTTTTTATTTATTTTAACGGAAAATTAGAAATATTAATCGGATATGCGATTTTACAATGTATATTATACTTATCCGAATGCGGTCCCTTCTATATCAAAATGCGTTTCTGTTATACATATGTATTTTCCAATTTCCCGTTCCAATAAATAAGATAACACAGGCAGGCACATCTTGATTTATAAAACGGCTTCTACGTTTGACACCAACTAATAAAAGTAGTGATAAAATTAATTCATAGCTTTTACGATACCGGTAATTTCCGGTAACGATAAATCAATCTAAAACCTAAAAATAATCACGCTGTATGTAGCTTGACGTCATTTTTACGTCTTCGGCACGAAAAGTACGAAAAGACTATCACCAAATATCACCAAGGGGGAGGGGGGGGTCAAAAATAGGCCAAATTTGATCACATGATTTCTGGACGAGCCCTTAGTGCTAGCCAGTTATAATTACTTGCCTGCCTGAGGATGCCTCGTAGAAAGGCCAAACACGTGTCGAGTTTTGTATGGTGGTGGTTTGCTATATTTAATTGCATGTTTTTTTTTATTTTGCATTTGAATGCAATAAAAAATACGCAAGAGATTATAGCGGGCGATTACTAATTAAAAGCGGCAGTAAATGGCTCATCATCACTACATGAATGCACGAGGAAGGCGGCCATCAGAGAAGAGTGGCGGCGTGTTGTGAAGCTTGCCACCAACGCCTGAAGTGATGACCACGACCACTCTGTCAAGAGTGATAACGACAAGGAAGGAAGAAGCACTAATTGACTGAGACGTTATCATATCGTGGATTAGCAAAGCAATATTTTTGTTTTAATTATTAGTCTCTTTTTTGCTTCGGCATAGGTTATAATCTACCTAAAAACCAAATTATTTTAAATCAGTCCAGTAGTTTTTGCATGGTGCGCGCAAAGAAATAGACAAGACTTTTACTTATTTTTATGCCACACTTGGCCATGAAGTTTTCTGGCCAAATGTAGACATAAAATGCTGTACACAACACGGGAGGTAATAAAGAAAGCCCGCAATCATATATTTACGCCCCTCGCCTGCGGCTCGGGCCACAAACATCTGCGATCTCGGCCTTTTTTTGTTTTACCACCCTAGTTGTGTATTATACTATTTTGGAAAAATCTTTGATGTACAAAAACAGTATTGCTACGATTTTATATACGTACTTAGATAATTTTTGAAGACACGTCTTTTCCTTATAAGTACTAAGGTACAAACCATTATCTCCGAGTCCCCAAGGCGACCTCTGACTTATAAAAACAGCCCACGCCTGTGTCATAACAAATCTGCGTTATTGGGAAAGTCAACCACAACTCGGGCCCTTGGCAACTTAGAGAGGTATTCCCGACCACGCAACTTTCATCGATAGATTCCATTACCTACTTATAAGTGAATACCAGAATAAAAGTTAAACTGGTGGCTCTGTGAGCTTGGAAATCTGTCAACTCCCATTGCTCCGCTATTATGAAACTTTTCGAACTGAACCGACAAAAAAAATAGTACGTTACACAACTAGGGTGGTAAAACAAAGAAAGGCCGAGATCGCAGATGTTTGCGGCCCGAGCTGCAAGCGAGGGACGTAAATATGCGATCGGGGGCTTTCTTTATTATATACTTCTCGTGTTGTGTACATCATTTTATGTCTACATTTGCCCAGAACGCGGCTTTTTCCGTACGCGCAGCGTGCGGAAAAAGTCACTTTATGGCCAGGTGTGGCATAAAAATATTTTCACTTTCCTCGGGTATGACTTCTAACTATTTCCAAGGACAATGAAACAAGGAAAAAGTTAGAATTAATGTTTATTTCTAACCCGAAACTTCTGCGGAAGAAACTGCCTAAAACAAGTTTTGCAAAGGTTTCAGTTACTTGCTCCTCAGTTAGCCTGCGATGAGTTTCGATAAAATTTCAAATATAGATTTGACATGTCTGAGTCACAAAAGGTAAAGCTTTTGAAAAAAACAAATTGTGCCAAATTATATTATGTTATATGAAATGAAATGAAATAATTTATTTCTGCAAGTAGGCCTCAAGAGCTCTTTCACGTGTCTGATTCTTTGCTTTCGGCGGTGTACGTCAGATTCCGATTTCGTCAGATGACATGTAGGTCAGATTCCGTTTTCGGCAGATTCCATGGAGGTCAGATTCCGATTTCGTCAGGTGCCACATATGTCTGATTCAGATTTCGACAGATTCCTCATTGGTTAGTTTGCATTTTCGTCAGATTCCTAGTAGGTCAGATTTCATTTTCGCCAGATTGCTAGTAGTTCAGATTCCGAGGTGGTCAGTTTCCTAGTAGGTCAGATTTCGAATACGTCAGTTTCCTATTTCGTTATATTCCGAGTAGGTCAGTTTCCTATTTGGTCAGTTTTTATTTCGTCAGATTTAAATATCTCTAGATTTTTGGGTGTGGTGATGTCAAACATGGCGTGCATTTCACACTACAAGACGGCAGACGTCATTTAAGGTCACGTCACAAATCAGCGCCCCTATAAACCTAGATATATTTACATCTGACGAAATAAAAACTGACCAAATAGGAAACTGACCTACTCGGGATCTGACGAAATAGGAAACTCTCTCTAACAAAACTGTCGTTTGGATCCGTCCACCGGACCGCACCGCATCCGACCGCCTCTTCCTATCGCATAACGCGTACTAACGTGTGCTCTTTTTGACCGCTGGCTGGCCCTTGGTCACTGGCCTTCAAATTTTACAGTGAGTTGTTCCGGGTTGTCACTATTCTCCCTGGCAATGTGAACAAAGAACAAACATAGGCTGCGTTTCATAACACACACACACAAACACTTCATTTACCCATCCTCGCTCCGCTGAGCTGTTTCCATAGGTTACCCTTACCACAAACACATCCCTCGCTACGCATCCCTGGTGGAAACTCAGCCAAATAGCCACTATCAATGGCTGCATCTGCAGTCAGCGCCGCGCCGCCCCTCTGTGCGAAGTGCGCAACGCACACAGGCGCCAAGGCAATAGGGGCGCCGGAATTCGAAACACGACGACAATAAAGAAGTGGCTTCATAGGTTTGCACACAAGTGCTGCCGGGGGTTAGCGCGGGCCTGTCTACAGTCGTAAGTCAGTACAGTAGCTTACGGACTAAAACCTTATGCTTTAGAGTAGGGTTTCCCAAACTGTGCGTCGCGACGCCCTGAGGAGTTGCGACACTGTCCCAGGGGCATCGTGACTCGGGAGATTTAAGCCGCCGTAAGTTAAACCTAAAACGACCCGCAGATATCCGCAGAGGAGTCGTGTCCAATGCGCGCAGCGACGTAGACGCATTGATGACTAATTAATTAATTAATTGCGGAATTAGCGCGGCACGGCCGCTGTTAATAGTTTTGAAACGATGAGTAAAACCGTCGTGAATAAGCTCCTCACCTTTCTGCTGCGGATACTGCGGGAAGATGAGTTGGACGCGGAGCAGGTGTGTTTGGCGAGCTTCAGTGCTGCCGACATCTACGCAGCGAAGAAGGTGCTGTTCGAGTCCCTCGGGATCGCCGGCACAGTTATACCTCACCGGAGAGGAGACGAATCCGGAAAAAAATCCCTTAAGGACATCGTTGACGTTCTGAGGGAGCGAGAGAGCGACTTGCCTGAGTTCGTGGCGACGGAGGTCTCCAGATTGCCGTCCTGCATTCCAGAACATGTCGACGTGAGTGGCCTGCTGAAGGAAATCGTGGCCCTTAAAGCAGGCATGGCTGAAATTTTGAGAAAATTTGACGATTCACAGGCTACTATAGCCGAGTTACGCAAAGAAATCATCAGTTTGCGTAATAGTGCCCCAGAAACTCGGTCACCAGTGACGTCAAATTCCAAGAGTAATGACCGGGCGTCAAGTGTCGACTCGGTCAGTTTGCATGTTGCTGACACTGCGCATGCCGTTCCACTGCCCGCGTGCCCCCTCCGCGCCGGGCCTCCCCCCGCCCCTTCGTCTAAATCACGTCATCGCTATGCTGATGCCGTAGCCGGTCGGTCTGTCGCAGCCAATCGGAGAGACGCGCCCTCAAGAGCGCGTGAAGTTCGGGTTCCTCCAAAGGAGAAGCCCCCGCGCACCGATGTGGATAAGGAGGGCTTCACAATGGTGTCGAGGAAGCGCAACCCGCGCAAGAGTCAGTGTGGTACTGCAGAACCGGTCGGTTCTGGTCTGCGGGTCGCCACACCGGGCAAGGCGCTATATGTATCGCGCCTACATTACACCGCCACGGCTGATGAGGTGGCGGAGTACGTTCGTCAGAAGACCGGCTTCTCGCTGAGGGTGTTCCAGCTGCGTTCGCGCCACTATGTGCACTTCAGCTCGTTTGTGGTGCGCGTGCCGCGGCCGCTGCAGGAAACCATCGCAAGTGATGACTTCTGGCCGAAGGGTGTCGTGTTTCGACGGTTCCGGGGCAACCTGCCGAATCCTACACCAGAGACGACGATGCAACGGGGCCACGCCGTTTCGTCGCCTAAATAGTTATTTTATTTCTACGTTTCATGACGCATTGGTTTTTTTACTGTAATGTCATGTTAACATGTATTAATAAATAAATAAATAAATAAATAAATATCTTGGTTTACAAGAGCGTCGCAAAAATATTACAACCTGCCAAAGGAGTCGGAGTATAACAAAGTTTGGGAGCACCTACTTTAGAGTATAGATTTAGGTTTACGTGGTGTAGTTTATCGCAACTCGGCGACAGATATGCGACTATTTTACGTGTTTCCGAGTATTTCGTTGGGTACTCCGCACTATCGGTCTACAGTCTACACTTTACTTCCTGCGTCGTATTTCTGATAAGACTTCTGTGAATGTTCGCGATAGCAAATATAAAGACAAACAAATAGTCCAACTTCGGCTGTTTAGGAGCGCACGACACGCATTCACACAGACGCGCGATCGCGAAGTGCGATCCATATTGGAGCAGTCTAACGCAGTGCTTAATGTTTGCTTGCGGTGCGTTCGTGGGCATTTCTCCAGAAATATGTCTGCGACTCATTCATCTGTCTCCATACATTTAGTATGAAAAAGGGCCAGATGAATGAGGTGACCGCAGACATATTTCTGGAGAAATGCCCTCGTACACGGTGAACACACTAGCGCGCGATGTACCTTTTGTCGGGAGAAAAATTACTGCTATTATACTGTGGTGTTAGTATAGGGTATTTGCCTGTAGTCAATATAAATTACTACACGCTAGCCATTAAATCAGCTTTCGAAAATTTACAAAAATGAACTAAAAATCACCTATTTAGCGTTTTAAACGATTTTTAAAAGATCGAAACCTATAAAAAAAAAGATGATTTGATGTTTGAGGGAAATGACGTCATTTCACTTTTATTCCATACAAACTTCATACTATCTGAGCGTTTTGAAACTTCATAAAAAGTAACTGATTTGAGGAAAGTAGCCTATTGGAAAAAAGCCCCGCTTTCAAGGAGGTGGGAGGCTAGTGTAAACTAGCCACTCTGAAATGTTTCTGTCCTTAACTTTTTCGTCCTTAATGTAGCAGTTTCAAACAGCGTGGGTAGTTTGTCCCGTTTCCTTCGTTTGTTTTAGTTTTAAAACAGTCTAGACGGTACTTTTTCAGGTGCTATATTAAGTGGCTCTTTGGTTAAGTAAGCTATTACCGTAGGCGGGTCTTAAATAGATTCTGCCACTTTAGGTACGGACGGTGAAGTGTAGATGAAATCTGTATTTTTTTATTTTTTTTTATTTTTTTATTAAAACCTAGTTTAACATACATTTGAAGTGTAGATGAAATCTGGATTTTTTTTTAATTTATTTATTAAAACCTAGTTTAACATACATTTATGAACAGTGTCCCACAAAACCTTTAATAAGGTTTGTCTGTGGGATCATGAGTCTCTATATAAACTAATTAGTATATTAAGTAAATAATGAGTGTATTAGTATATTAAGTTAATGTGCTTAAATAGTGTTTTTTAGCAGTCTTTTAAATCGGTTTTTGTTAGGCTCAGGCTCACGTCCGTTTTTTTAGGGATCTGTCTCCATAATAATTATTAACCCTTGGCACCAATAGTTTGCCAGCAGCAATAGATTTGGTGTTGTATACATGTTCTAGGGGTTTGACTATAGATTCCTCTGATCTGTGCTCCAGACAGCTATGGTTATTGACGGAGTCGGACTACGCTAAGTTTGCAGAGGTTGAAAGGTTTTATTTTCAAAAAAACATATAAAAATGTCCCGGGCAGGATTCGAACCTGCATCTCCTACGTCTATCCGAGCCAACACAGGCGCGCTACCAACTACGTCACCGAAACTTTGCCCAAGTCATCCAATCTTTCAACCAGTCTCCTCCTTTGTGACGTCATCCTGGGTGGGATTTCTGTGGCCACAGGCTTGGTTCTACCAACGCTTCGAAAAGTATAGACCAGAAGAAGACCTGGTGACTTCTGATGGTTATCAAATAATCCTTGGCTGGTAATGTGTTGTTATGAATATCTTCTAGTTTCTGATATTAAGGAAGCTAATAGAATTTTAAGGATTCCGTCCAGCTAAGTTTAAATGAAAGCGTTAACTAGGCCTTTTAGTTCAAGGATACAAGCCGGGAGAAATTCCCCTCAAAACTATATTTAACGCTAAACTAAACAAGACCAAAAGTACCTAAAGTTTCCACAGCCTTGACACTAAATTCCGCTTTGTGTAACTCTCACGTCATGTTTACCTATCCTATATGGCAAGTCCGGCAATAATTTAGTTTTCTTATGTTGGCACTATAATCGAAGGGATGTGTACAATAACAACATAACTACCTAAGCTGGTTGGCACCTACTGTAATGTTCCTCTATAAGTATCAACATCAACCGATCTAGTCAGTTGTTGTTTATATAAATATCCCTTAAATTGTACAGTTAAATTTAATTTCTTACATTTACAGTGTCTCACAGATCAGCATGTGTTTGCGGCCTTTGCAGTCGGGACTCTCGGACCATGGAGTCCAGATGCCCACCAACTTATAAAGACGTTGAGCCAGAAGCTCGTCCAGACTACTTGGGACCACAGAGCTAGCTCGTTCCTCACTCAACGGATCAACATAGCGATCCAGAGGGGGAACCCAGCCAGCGTAATGGGGACCCTGCCGCAGGGGCCCGGTCTGGGGGACATCACTTAGTTTCAGTTTAGGTTAGGCCAATTGTACAGATTAGTTTTATTTTATTTTTTTATTACTCGTTATGCAACACGCGCCACCGCTCTCGCTTTTTTTAGGTATAATCTTAACTCTGCGCATTTTTATGATCTTACGTAAGAACTATCAAAACTCCCTCACACCCCCTTGTAAGAAAAAACAAGACGTGCTCGACACCCTCCCCCTAAATCCTCTTAAGTAATAAATGAATGGCCCCTTGTTGTGTTTGCAATTGTGTCGGGACATTTCATATTTTGTCTCGACACCACCTCCAGGGGCCCGCTTCACGAAGCTAAAAGTTACATGATTTGCAACGATTGAAAGACATCAAGGGAACAAAAGTATAGCATCGCCGTTGTTAAGGTATTAATTTAACAAAAATTTAATCTTGTTCCTTTTTGTAACCATAAAGTTTGTATGGATTCGTTACACAAAGAAACGCAATTTAAATTTTGTCCTTTAACAATAAAATTAGCCTCATATTTTGATCGAGTATAGTCTATTTAAGTAGGTATTTTACGGCATAAATTTACACCGCCCTTATTGGATTCTTTTACATTAGTTACATCGTTGCAATGTAGCCAACAAAGTGCTATTAATTGAGAACACTAAAGAATAAATTACCGACCTTATCCACCCGTCACGGTAAAAGCACAATAAACAGTACCTAAACTGCATAAAACGTTATTATATTATTGTCAACCACACCGCGGCCGGAGACGGCGAACCAAGCTAGTTACGGGCGCGCTGATGATAAAACATAGTACTTACCTACCCAAGTAAGTACTTATACTAAAAAGCATTGTATTCAGAGTTAGGAGCATTTTTACTAGATCGACATTGGCTCGACATTAGCCATTTTCACATCTGACTAATATGTCGTCAACGACATTTCCTATCTATTTCAATGCATCGGCGCAGCATAGAGATTATTTACCTACATAGAGTAAGTACAGTCTGATCCGTATTAAAATAGACAGAAGAAAAAAAACCGGTCAAGTGCGAGTCGGACTCGCGCACCGTGGGTTCCGTACAAACTCATAAGTAGATACATAGATAGTTCAAGAAAAACTGTGTGGCGATTAGTTTAGTAGGAGCAAATAAGTATGTGTTACGATTTTTGCAAATTTCTAAAAAACGGTGCAACTTAGAAAAAAACCGGCCAAGTGCGAGTCGGACTCGCGCACCGAGGGTTCCGTACAAACTCATAAGTAGGTAGATACATGAATGAATAGTTCAAGAAAAACTATATGGCGATTGAAATGAAATGAAATAATTTATTTCTGTAAGTAGGCCTCAAGGGCTCTTTCACATGTCTGATTCTTTCTTTTGGTTTCGATTAGTTTAGTTTGGATTAGTTTAGTAGGAGCAAATAAGTATGTGTTAAGATTTTTGCAAATTTCTCAAAAACAGTGCAAGTTAGGAAAACCGTTATATTTTTCCTGTAATATATAGGATGACGTTAATAATTGGTAATTATTACAGATTTTTCTGTTCAGTAACTTCGAAGATAATAGGGGGGGAACGGTATTTTTTTTAACGTTTTTCGCCATAAATCAAAAACTACGTATTAAAAAAAAATACAAAAATACTGTTTTAATCTACAAATTAAGCCCTTTTATTTGATACCTCACTCAATATAATAGCCCTACTTTCAATTTGCAAAGTCTCATTACGGACCCCTTTAAAAAAAAAGTAAAAAAGTTACAAGAATTTTTTTACATCCTATAAGCTCGGGTTAGCGGTTCTTAACACTATTCCAAATTGCAAGTCGATAGCATCAGTAGATCCTGAGATATCTTGCTGTGACAGACGGACAGACAGACAGACAGACAGACAGACAGACAGACAGACAGACAGACAGAGTCGCACCATAAGGGTTCCTTTTTTACCGTTTTGGTACGGAACCCTAAAACCGTTATATTTTTCCTGTAATATTTAGGATGACATTAATAATTGGTAATTATTACAGATTTTTCTGTTCAGTAACTTCGAAGATAATAGGGGGGGATGGTATTTTTTTTAGTTTTACATCATAAATCAAAAACTACTTATTTAAGAAAAAAAATAAAAACGGTTTTTTAATCTATCTTTCATTTGATACCCCATTCAATATAATAACCCTACTTTCAATTACCAAAGTCCCATTTCGGTCCCCTTTAAAAAAAAGTTAAAAAGGTATAAGATTTTTTTTACTGTCCAATAGCGATTTTCAACACTATTCCAAATTTCAAGTCGATAGCATCAGTAGATTCTGAGATATCTTGCTGTGACAGACGGACAGACAGACAGACAGAGTCGCACCATAAGGGTTCCTTTTTTACCATTTTGGTACAGAACCCTAAAAAGGAGCTTTATGAACACTCTGGGCGTACGGAAAAAGCCGCTTTCTGGCCAAGTGTAGACATAAAATAATGTACACAACACGGGAGATAATAAAGAAAGCCCTCGATCGCATATTACGTCCCACGCTTGCAGCTTGGGCCGCAAACATCTGCGATCTCGGCCTTTCTTTGTATTACCACCCTAGTTGTGTAATAGTAGTTGTGTAAATGTTTAATATGAGCGATTCCGTGGGGCAGTGTCTCTCACAATTTTACATCAAATAAATATTATTACAACTATTACATCTTTACAGAAATTTTCCAGAATTCCTGCTTCTGTGTCCCTCTAGAGTCTATTTTTATCCGATTATATATAGGTAGTTAGTTACTAGTGTAGTAATACGTGCTTATGCTATGAAAGTCTAACAAGAATGGAAGGAATAAAGAAAAAGATTTATTGCCAGGTACACAATTTCAGTTTTTAAACGAGAACAGCATGTTAATTGGTTAAAATCTACTCGGGCTAAAAATGTAGGCTTTTCCTTTAACTTTATAATGTCTACAGGAAAGACACGAACACTTAACTGCAAAATCTGCAAGACACAAAATACTGGTGACGATGTTTGTACTGTGCCCGACCCTTAGCCATCACGTATGGGCGACGTGCCGCCCACAGACCGAATATTTTTAGCCCCGATCGTAACTTAGGGGCATCTTTTTCATAGAAAACATATTGAAAATGAGGTTTTATAGCCGACCCTACGAGTTTGGCACGTTCCGTTAAGTATACAGATTACACACTAACACAAAGAGCTATGTGCGACACTAAATGACGTCAGTTATGTTTGCATTACGGATGTAACGATACCGATACCGATATATCGGTATCGCCGATAATATACAACCGATATTTGAAGAAAGCGAAAAGAATTTGTTGTATGAAAAAAAATCTGCAAAAAGTAATTTCAATTACTGACTTATTTTATGTATTGGTCTATTACCTTGTGCAATGACAATTACTACTCGTATGCTAATTAAATCTTTGGTATAAATTCTTTTTAAAAAATAAATTTGAATTTTGAGTTGACAATCTAGTATTTATTTTTACTTTACACTTTCACTCTCTGTTAAATATAGCCAAGTTTTAGGTATAATAAGGACATACAAATATCTGAAGTTCATACTTCATTATTTGGCTAAGATAACGGTATCGGTATCGCCGATATTTACTACAATATATCGGTATCGGTATCGTATCGGCAAAACTATGTATCGTTACATCCCTAGTTTGTATACTCGAAAATCCTGATGGACCAATATTCATTTTCGTCATTGTTGTCTTAGAGATGATGCCTCATACCTACTTAACTTTTTATGAAACCGAAAGCCAGTCCCGGGACTGTATCTAGTTCGATCAAAGTTGTAGTGATTTGTCCTTTCGTTGTGGTAAATGATCGTGGAACAGCAATTGGGCCAAAATTCTTTTAGGTGCCTAATAAAACGTCCCTTTTATATTTTAACGCATAATTTGTTAAAATAATATCCAAAAAACATATTACCTATTGTGTAATCCAGAATAGCATACGCTCGCCCTAAATGATGACTTTTGTCGAAATATGTGAGCTATGAATATAAAAAACATTTTTTTGGTAACGCAGTGGACACTAAATTGGAGGCGACACAGGGACTGTAAAAAAAAATTCATAATAAACATTTAGGCCTGGTTCAGAACTAACCTAAAACTGCACTAAAAATATTACGAGACATCTAAAATTTTGTAAAAGTGTGTATGTATAAAGTTTCATCTTCATTTTAGGCACTAAAAAGAATTTTGGCCCAATTATACAGAATGGTCCAAACCTTGACGACACATTTTTTTAGATTCCTCACGTCGTGGGCTATCAGAATATACCCCGTGTATATTAGCCGATTTTTCGTAATTTTCGAGTCATGCTTTTTTAAACTTTTCTTTGCTAAGAAATACTGAGGTGAAGCAATTTAGGTACCTACTTATTAAAAAAACTGTTGAACTTTTTAGAATGTTTCGTTTTGTAACATAGTCCTGGAAAGTTTCCAAATTAGTAATTCATAAAAAATCCTAAAAACAGGATTATTTTATTATCAGAATTAGAATAACGAGTTAGGTTAGCTGGAAGAGATCCCTTGCAGGGATAAGTTCGCCTGTGTACATAACCATTGATCTTTGTATTGTTTCTGTATAATTTTATGTGTGCAATAAAGTGTTTACATACATATATACCATACGAGTCCTGATCATTAACAATATGAAAACGACGAAAGTAGAATTGTCCGTAAAATCGGGGATTTGAAATAAAAAACGACATATTTAGATAATTTCTTATATATTTTACATTCGAATTAGGTAATAATACAGGCGGTTACATAATAAATAAATAAGTCTTCGTATGATTTACATGTTCAAACGTGTGATGTACAAAAATGCCAGAAAATAACTATTCTAATAAGAGTACTGTACATAAAGTAAATAAAAAAACAATATAAACTACCAGCTACATTGGTTGTCCATTTAAAATAATTATCACAGTATGACACTACTTGTGTCTAGTACTGAACGGACTAATAACACTACTAGTAAAAAAAATACATTTGAAAATATTGAATATAAAAGAAAACATTTAATAATCTAAAAAGGGCATTTTAATCTTTGTTGCGTAGTCTTCTGGCCAGTTTTAAAGAGTATTTTTACAAAGCCAATAATGTAACCTTTGATAGTGCCACTGATCAGTGAAAAAGAAACAACTCTTTGACAGATAGATTCTATGAATGAATGACATTTTATTTATATAAATGAGTATCTGGACGATGTAAATCCATGGGAATAAGCTGACAGATTCAGATATTCCCATGGATTTACATCAAAAACTCTTATTCTTAACTGTGATATTTCTTCTAATTTTTATTATAATTTTAAAACGTGGCTTGCAATATTGTGTTTATAGATAATGTAATTTGACGTCATAAAGTGGTTGTAAAATCCTATTATGAAAATAAACAATTTGAATTTGAATTTGAATTTGCTTACATTTTGAACATGTTAAACAGTAAGATAGAAGAAAACAAAAGGTCTATATTTGGTACCTATGCATATGTCGCCGCCAACTAGCTTAATTAGCCATTTAGTTAACTGCCTAGCCTTTACATTTAAATTTTAGGTTAGGTTTGTTAGCTTGCGTCCCTCAGAGCAGAAATAGAAGCCCCGCGTAGCGGAGCTCGTCGACCTGCTGGCGGGTCATAATCATAATTTGGTGAAATTTTTTAACCAAAAACCATTTAACCATTTGGCTGCGACACATACACATATATTAACGCGAAAGACGGTATGTCTTTATTAACAAAAAGTTTTTTTTTAATCGGTGTTTAGGAACGATATCGCCAATTGTTTACTATTTGTTTGTTTTTGTTTTTTTTTTATGTAATAGGAGGAAAACGAGCAGACGGATCGCCTGATGGTAAGCGATTACCGCCGCCCATAGCCACCTACAACACCAGAGGAGTCACAAGTGCGTTACCTGCCTTTCAGGTGGGAGTACCCTTTTCATAAAGGTTTGGGTGCATGTAATAAGGATTATTATTTTTTCGAACTGATCAGTGTATCACATTATCAAAAGACCAGCGGCGTTTTTCCAACCAATTTTTGATTATGACAGTCAAAAGCGCGAACAAAATGCCCTTTCATAAAAATTGTTTATTTCAATAAAATTTATTTGTGGTATTCGTGTAAACTAATTTACTTCTCCAGTGACTTTATCACTTACATTAAATAATTTTCTTAGTAACTAAAATATAAATTAAGCCGGTATTTCGTGTTCTGAATTTAAATATAATGTACCTATAGTTAAAATTCTCAAGACACCCATATTGTTTTCGGTCAGATTTTCTATTTTCACACTGGTTCTAAGACGAAAACAAAACAGCTAGTGTAACTATTTGTAAAGTTAACTCAAAAAGTGTAACTTAATATAAACAACTATTGCTTTGTATAAAAAATAATGCTCTAACATAATTATTAGTATCATATCGCTACTACTTTGAAACTTAAATATATATCTCATATTTATCTTTCAAAATACATCCATAAGTTACAAAACCGGTATACAATCATTACATCAGATTTCCGTGTTTAAAAGATAATATGAGATATGAGTTTTTACAAAGTAGAGACGATATTTCGTAACATACTGGTGAAAAAGTAAATATTACAAAAGTACAGTCAACTAGTCTACTAGATAATATATGACGTAACATAAAAGCGTTAAAAGTGCGTGCGTCTCAAAATAACTGAGTATAATACAGTCAACCTCAATAATAGCACGGCAGATGTTTATATTCTCAAAAATAAAATTACGATATATTTTTGAGAACTTCCGTGGTATTATTGCTAACTGTACAGAGTAACAGTACAACAAATCATGTAGGTACAATTGTGAGTCAACCACAAAACTACTAAATATTGTTAATGTGCAAATTAATAACGTATCAGACTGTACTTAAAAATGACATTAAAAACTGGAATGCGCTTTCGGTAGGGAAGTATTAAAAAATTGGCACAATTGTACGAAGGCGGGTAAAATAGGTTGTTTTTTTTTAACCTGGCAACATTTTTACACCTTACAAGCTACTAGCAACACTCTCGGGCGTACATACAACATGGAACATTCAATTTATCTATAGTTAGTGCGTTTCCGACATATAACATGCCATTATATTACAATAGAACACTGAGTGAAGAATAAAAACACACTGAAATTCTAATCTGGGCCTCACTGAAATACTTCGTTCTAAGTTCGTCTCCTGCCGTCTCACTCACTCGAATGTTCTATAAGGAGAGAGCGAAAGAGACAGCACGAGACAAGAGGCTCAAGCTTAATGTGACATTCAATCACGTGGCAACACCATATTAAAATTCCCATAGATGTCTTAAGGAAAAAAAAATATTGTGACGGAATTTGTCGAAATTCATTTAAAATATAAAATCGAAACAACTTTGTATTTAAGTCACATCTTATAATTTTAGCCACGTTGACGTTTTCTTTTTTTTTAAACAGTAATTGTGTGGTAGCGGAGAGGGTTTTTTCTATGGATTTTAAACAATTATCTAATTAGTGTTGCCACGTAATGAAGCTTTGTTTCAATCAGACTTTACAAATTTCATTAATTGTGCGTGGAATATAGCCCGCCTTAAAAGTATCAGAATGATTTTTAAATACATTTTCGGAACGACATGTGGGCATTTTATTTAAACATGTACGATTAGGCGAAACTAACGTATAAATACCGTATAACTGTCAGTTTGTGACAAAACATATGCCGATTGTCACTGCTGGTTAATGATACATAGTTAAATGAAAATACCCATACGTATAGAGTGTGCGATGTCAATTGTGTTTATATCTTTCTATTAACAAAACTGACATAAGACAATGGAGCATACAATGATCAGCTAGTTTTAAGGCGTATCTGTACTTCAACGAACAGTCTTATCTGACCTAGACTTATCTTTTTATCCAACAAGGATACAGCAAATTATGACAGAAATTAACTATACTTTGTCACTTGTTCTTAAAAAAACCTTATTGTATTTTGGTAAAAGTTGGTAAATCACAATACATTTTAAGCCATATGAGTCAATTGGGTGAATCAACTTTTCTTTGTCAACAAAATTTCACCTTCTCCGACTAAAATTGAAAGGAAATCTTTATTCGGATATTTTTTGAATAAAGTGTATGCTCATTTAAAAGACAGATGATAAAGCTACGTAATTCAAATATTTTTTATTATAATTTGTTTATTATAACTTGTTTATAAGCAGTGACCCAGCGGACCCCCACTTTTGTATGAAAATAAGGGGTTGTCCGCTGGGTCACCCTATTTATTTGTTAAAAACGAGTTTTATTTTTACCTAATCTATCTCTAGATGTAAGATCTCGTTCCATTTAAATCATGTTAAAACATGCAAAACGTGAACAAATAAGGAGAAAGAGCAATCTTTGCATAAAGCTAAGAAAAGTTGATTCACCCAATTGCGATTTCTTTGGGAAAGTAAGTTACTTTATGCGCAAAAAAATTTCAAAAATACGCCGTTAATTATGTTAATGCATTCACGAGGAAATGTATCGTCACTTGTTACTAGGTCAGATAATTATGTGGTAATACGGCTGTCTGTAATGAAATCCTACAAATGAATCAATAAAAATAACTTACAGTGTCATTACTAAAACCACACACACTTTACCAGAATGAAATTCAATATCGACCTTCCATCAGACAAAAAATCACCACATAAAGACTACAGTTTTTTTTATGGGCTTGTGTTTGACCTTGGCACACGCTTGGCCTTGGCTTGGGACAGCTGAACGTCCAGTGCATTTGAGATGTCCAGTCAGTTTATTTGTTGAGCAATTAGCATTTTCATTTAATGCATGGTACATTAAGTAGCAGTTAGTGGTAGTCATGACAATTAATGGCAAACGGCACATGGTTTACACCAAGTTGACAGGTTAGACGTTATTTAAACATAAGTTTGGGTAGTTACTTTAGTAGGGCATTTTCATTTTCAATGTCTCGTTAACTAGCGGTTACAGGTCGTCACAAAATTGACGATTAGTGTCAAACTGCATACATTTCGTCACCAACTGACTGAGCTTAGACGGTATTTAAATATGTCGTAAGTTTCGCCTAAACGTACATTTTAAAATAAATATGCCCACACGTTTAAATAAAAACGCCGGATATTAGGAGAGGTAACCATGTCGTCTTGGAACACTGGCTACTTTTTGTCTGACGAAAAGTCGCGATAGTTATAAAAAACTTAGTATTAAATAAGGGATCTCCATGATTGCATGATTACCCTGATCGTATTAGTTAACAATGAATGATTTTAAACATTACACAGACAATCGCGACCGAGAGAGTATGGAAACGATATGTACCTACTTGTAATTTAAATTCTTTACTGTAGATGACCATCTACAGCCGTAGTTAATCTATTACTATAGCGATATTGACAAACTGTATTAATTTTTTTATTTACCTCGGAATACTTTTTTATAATAAACCTTGATTTCGTGGACTCTTTAACATACTCAATTAAATGCAATTCAATCTAATCAGTTTCAAGTAGAAAATTACTTTACAACCTTTAAAAACTGATACTAAAAGCGTTTACAAAATGTATGTCGACGCAAGGGCAAGTATACATATGCACATATCACTTCCTTACTCTCTCAAACCGCGCATAACGGTACTTAAGGTTTAAAAAAACGTGTACAACGCTTACCTAGAGACAATGACAATTTGAGCCAGATACGAATGAAGAAGTTCACACATCCGACCGTCTGAACACGCCCTTAAAACCTTATAAAGCTCAGTTTAACACGACGCGAATTTTATTAAATTCAAATTAGCTATTTTTACAGTCTTAAGTGAGTGGCAGGCTATACGGGTTATTCTCATATTTGTGCACATAGTCACTCTACCGTGGGCGTTATTACTCTTTCTAATTGATAAAAAAAATATATACTATCATGAATTCACTCACCCCTATGATAAAAAGAATTCATGATATTATGACAGTTAGCTTGACCGTTTAGAAAGAGCAATTAAAGCAACGGTAGTGACATCCACGGTAGTGACTGTGGCATACTTGATTATGTTGGTTGTATCTGTGGTTGGGAGGTTGGCAAGATTGGACAATAGATGAAGATACCATCTAGCTCTTGTGGTTTTATTTATTAATTACTAATACTCCAATATAGTATTAAACAGTGACTATGTGCACAAATATGAGAATGACCCATACACAAGGTAAGGAGGCGAGGCAATAAGTCGGTTCTCATCATTGCTCTCCCTGTACCTTACGCATAACTCAGCTGTCAATTAAATTATACACTTAGAGTAGGAATCGCTTCAGTATAAACTATATACCCTTAGCAATAGCGTATACGTTCCCTGTCCACTTGTCCAGTGTATTAATTTGAATACCAAAATAGAAGTCACCCTGGAGACCATGCTGCTGTGGTTCGTTTTTTTCGTTTCATTTTGTTTTTATATGGTCATGGAAAGGAATCAAGTGACTTTAGAAAAGTTTAGGAGCCGTGTTCAAACGTGGAGTTGATTAATAGTAACATAGTTACACTTACACTAAGTATACTTAAATAGCGGCCACGTATCGTTCTCCGACCTTACCCTACAGAGCTTGGCCAGCGTCAAACTGCGTCCATTTACCCCATTACACAGCAAAAACATACATAAAAAAAAACATACAGTGGAACATAGAAACTACTTTTATGTCGGTTAAAAAGCTCCTGTAATGAAAATAAGTAAAGGCGATTAAGTTGAATAAGGTAGACAGCCATGTTTGTTATCAAAACCAAATTGTTGCAGATGATTAAATTAAATTAAAACACCGAAGTTCATTTTTTAGACGTGAAATAAGTCTACTTTTAAGCCGTATTTTAGAAAATTACCAATTGAACCTTTTATGTATACTTAATCGCAAACTCCATGTCAAAACCAAGTGAGCCCAGACACGGTGAGTTTTCTTACGTAATTTAGATAAACCTAAAGCCACCTTCCGTCTTCATCATCCCAACTAAACGTGCGTGCAAAATTTCAAGTCAATCGGTTGAGAATAACCTCTTCACAATTCAGTCGCAAGATTTGATCCGCACAATTGTACAAACATTGCAAGTTAATAAAAAGCTTGTAAAAAAACCCGCCCACCCGGTAAAAAGCTATTTGAACAGAGTGTACTGAATTTAATAACTAGTATGGTAAACGTGCCTACTGGCGTCCTTCCAGCCCACTTTAAATTCAAAACCATCTATTTAAATGAGGCGAAGTTGCCAACAACTGGCCTTAATACTTTGAGTGGGACGTTACAGTGTTGCATGCATTGGGTACTGTAGTGCTATTCAGACTTTCCCGTCAACCTCGTACCTAATATAATTTGAACCGTGAACTAGTAATAATAGTAATCGGAGGTCAAAAGTCGACGTCAAACATATGTTTCCCATTTTGTATTTTGACGCTTGGATATCCTTTACAACTTTAAACATAATATTTTGACACCAGAGACTCCTTATATCTCCATTAATTTTATTTTAATGTATGTCTATTTTCTATTATTTTATTTGTCTTGTTTTGACGTCTAGAGACCCTTTATATCTCTAAAAAATGTATTTTTAAATTTAATGTAATGTATATCGGTTATTTGCTTGTCGCATTTTATTAATGAGATTTCATGTAATAATGTCAAAATTGTTGTAATGCTTAATATTTTTGAAAAAAGAATCTAGCGAGTTTCTTCCGGCGCTTCTTCCCACCAGAAGATCATTTCCCGAAGCGCCAGTAGAACCAATAGAATCAGACATGTAAAAGAGCCATTGAGGCCTACTTGCAGAAATAAATGATTTGATTCGGTTCGCTCAACGCTTCCGCTAAGACGAACCACAGCAGCATGGCCTCCACTTACTCATTCTCATTACTAGACAACGGGACGCATTATATAGAGATGGATTGACGTGGAACTTCTAAATTACACTACAGAAACTTTCAGTGCCAAAATTGGGGTTTCATCATAAAACTAGGGCGTTTCGTGACACCAATAAACTCAAATGTTTGACGCTTTTCATTATAACAATCCATTGTGATGTTATTTGTATTGAGTTTGCTTTAATAGGAATCACAAGTAAATATTTTATGTATATTTTACAAGGTTGCTTTAAAATTTTCACGTTAATTTAAGTCAAAATTAGTATATTCGAAAACATCGTATTTTTTAGATAACAATTGTTACATGACATAATAAAACGGCTGACGAGATTTAACCCATTTTTGATATTGAGTTAACGGAAAAATCCTAAAACATTACAGGATACATTTTACCCGACTACGGTGAACCAAAAAAGGATTATGATTTCACACTCTCATGAATAAAGTTGTGGTAAAATATAAGTAAATAGAAGCAGTTCAACGTGGCCCCATCTATCGTATCTTTGGTTGTCGTCGGGCGGGATGTTTGCGCGGTACATTTACTAATAAAATGCAAGAATTAAAGGCACTATTTGTTCTATGTGAGAGCCAAACACATCCCCAGCGAATCCGAATCTATATAACTATTTCATCTCTACAATATTGAATGGAAAGAGATAGTATTTTTCGAGCGACAGAGTGGCATACACAGTGGTATTAGAGGTACTGGAGAATGTGTCAACTATACAGGGTGATTTCGGGGTCGTGATCCCAACCATTTTTTTCTGACTCAGTAAATGATTGCGATGCTACCTGTATTTATTTTAATTGAAACAAAGATGATTCGTTATTTACGTATTTTTATTTAAAAATTATTATTGACTCAAAATGCGTGGTCACCCTACTTTATCGTCAATATCGTCATAACAACCTTACTGCAACGATTGTTAAGTCCATGCACTTGACATAAGTTTTCTTGGGAAATAGTAGGGTGACCATGATCTCGAATTATCGCAGTTTTTTTTGCTGACTAAAATAAGTCGCTGGTGTACTGTTAGTCCTAACCTATCGTGATCCTTAGGAGAAAGTAAGTTAAATGCTTCTTTCTTGCTCCACGACCCCGTAATCACCCTGTAGAAAGGTTCAGTTGTTCTAGATGTACTGATAGTCCGGTAAATGTGTTTACCTTTAAATGCATCCCGTATCGTACATTTTATATCTGAAATGTCTCACTCTCATGCGAAAACCAAATCCACGTCAATTTGAGATTTCTTGACCAGTTTGACAAGGTTTGAGATGGACGCGTAGTTGTTTCTAGTTTGAGGTGAAGTGGCAAAACACGTGTCTATTCTTTTTTCATGTTCTCCGACATATAATGAAACCAGTAATTAACTAGAACTTGCTTGATTTTTTTTCTGTAGAAGTTGGAGGGTTTAGTCACTTTTCAGTACTTTGAGGACAATATCTCCTAAAAAGTTGAACTTGGGCAGCTAAAAAAAATACGTGTCTGCTATTTTAGACTACTCTATAACATATCAAAATGAATAAAATCGGTGTTGGGTACCCTTCCCTGTTAAAGGGTAATGTAAGAACTCGGAAGCACGAACAGCATACGGCACGACAGATACCTCCGATTAGTTTTATAGTACTTTTCAACTATGCTATTTAATACTGTCTAAGTTCTATAACTCACTCAGATACTTATTGAGCCCTATCTCACCGAGATAGTATGATCAGAAAGATACGAAAACAGACGATATTTCGGAAAATTTTCAAAATTTCTCTGGAGATGTGTATTGACTCTTTGACGAATTAATGATTTAGGTACATACAGATTTTAAGACATATTAACGTTTAGCCTTTCACAAATCTACAAAACAATGTACGCGGTCAAATAAAAATCTATTTTATAAACATTTTCTGGACGCTATTGAAGGATGGACAAAACAAAATATAAATAGCCTTCTAAAAATCTGCTATTGTTTTTACAGCAAAGCATCTCGCTCTTAAACCTTTATTACGAAAGAGATAGATACTTTACTGATAATAAAAGCTATACTTTTGTGTATTTATCTACTGCGTATATTTGAAGTAAACTATGAGTATAATTTGAACTAACTACAGTAAGCTTAGCTAAATGGCACGTTATGACCCACAAACATAGCCCGCCTCGCTCTTTCGTTTACAGTTAGACAGAGACATCCGACATCGAAATGCAGCAGCGACTTGGGAACGCGAACAGAATATTTAACTGTACAGTGTTTCAGTACAATATCATTTTTTCATTATAGTTTGATATTACTTGACGTATATCTACCATCCTATATCTTGGAAACATTACACGGGCAATTCCATGAAAATATTACAGAAGGTAGCATTTCATCGCGTGTTTATTTATTTATGGCGTACATTTAAGTATTAATTTTTATCTAGATAAGTATAACTCAAATCCCTAGATATGTCGACACCTGAATATACACCATCAATAAAGAAACACGCCAAGAATTGGTAACTTACGTTACTCTATGTCATGGACTTACCCACACCGTAAATCGTCTACAATAGATATCTATCATAAACCTTGCTATGGTTATGAATCAAAAACAGTTAACACTTTCAAGACCTAGTAAATTGAACATTACCCCAGAAACCGACAGAGGCCGCTATAGGTAGTTTCACGAGAGTTGAGGCCACGCACACAACAACACTGTCATGTAATGACAGCGGGATTTTGAAATTACTGTTCTTTTTTCGTACCGATAGCAGGTTAAACAGTGAATTGCAAGATAGACCAAAAAGTTTGTTTAAACTATAGCCTTGTGTTTATTTACTCACTCATTCATTGTACCTGTGTGTGTAATTATTCACCTCAACTGTCGGGAAACTACCTATACGCGGGTTTGTGATGCCAATAAAGTGCAACGCAAAACCGGCCGGCATCAGAGCAAAAGTTACAATACAAGCGCCTAAGACGGGTTGTTGGTGTGAAAGTGTTAATAGCTTTTAGTATTTATAGTGCATTACATAACTAGGGTGGTAATACAAAGAAAGGCCGAGATCGCTGAAGTTTGCGGCCCGAGCTGCAAGCGAGGGATGTAAATATGCGATCGAGGGCTTTCTTTATTACCTCCCGTGTTGTGTACATCATTTTATGTCTACACTTGGCCAGAAAGCGGCTTTTTGAAAAAACCACTTTATGGCCAGGTGTGGTATAAAAATAATAATTTTCTGGTATTTTTATTGTAACTTTTTTAAACATCCTAATTCGCCATTCACCAAAACGCTGACAATGCATTTCCCACTAAGCCCTATCATATCTAAATAGGTAATATTTTACTAACCTCCACGCCGCCGCAGGCGCAGGTCCGGAATCGAACCCACGACCTCACCGTTCGATTAACATTATATCGACGTTGCAATTCTACTAGAAACTGGTAATTTTCACTCACAAACTTTTTGTGGTTAGTTTGCCGTACAAAAATGCGACATGTTACTTAAGTAATACGGTAGCAATATTAATGATAAATTATAGAGGACAACATGCATAGATTGGTACGTTAACATGACACTGCGTGTTATAGGATTTTTATTCGCCGCAAATCATAATGAGGATTATTTTCAAAAAGGCTCATCTTTGACGACTACGTGTTATAGGATTTTTATTCGCTGCAAATCATAATGAGGATTATTTTCAAAAAGGCTCATCTTTGACGACTACTTTTAAATTAAACCAAAGTCTCCTGTAATAACATTTACTTTAAAAGCGCCAGCAAAGAATTAATGAGCACTTCTGAAATCACTCCTGCAGTCATCTCTTTCCTGTTTATGTGGAATGGAAGACAAGAAATAGTATCCTTACTAAAATTGTACCGTTCTCGGGAATTTTCGAAATCGTTCTGTTTTGTACGGGAAATGTTTTCGAGAACGTTCTCGCTCCATACAAAACTCAGAACGTTTCCGCACATCTCTAATCCATGCTCATATTAGACTAACTGTCAATTTCGGTACCAATTATACATATGCCATCATTTGATGGTATATTTTCTAGTAAAACCGCAACGTCGCCTAACATAACCCAATATACATTCTCCTTAATTGACAAACCACTAAAAAGCAGTCTTCACATTTATAATAGTTATAATTACAACACTAGTATTATAATAAAAAATACTGGACCATAAACTTGATTTAATAGGAATAAGAAATTCACACTCCGAACTTTATAGAAAAAAAATACTAAATTCTATTTTTTCATATTCATACTTTTATATAATGTGATGAGATGTCGTCTTAAAATGCTTAAACTATTTTACATGACACGGGTCATCGTGTAATACGCTTCTAGAATCACTATAAGACCATTAAATAACCACAAGTCAGCCTTTATGATTATATTCATAAGACAATCAATAGAGCGAGCTTAAATTTCCATTATGTCAATGACATAAAACTATGACCGTTTTCATAATAAGAATAACAGACCACACATTAAAAATCTTCTCTAAAAATTCTCGAGTGTGCGTCTTCAGTGCCTCTAGCACAGTCAGACGCGTGACTCTCGCACGACTAATATTCTAATATCCCTTTCTATTCAGTACAGTGCGAGAGGAACGGGTAGTGTGTCGGCAAGCGAGGTCGCGGCTAGTACTGCCAACGGTAGACTGACACATAGATCAGTAGCCATAAACTTCGAAACATTATGTGTATTCTCATCTCACTGATATTTTAAACGGTCATAGATTGTCAGTTAAACTTCCCGCAATTTGTAAATTTTAAACATCTCAAGACGACTTATTTACTGTTTAAAAATAAACTATTGCACTGAACCTAACGCTGGTACGGCGTGTCTAAAAATATCTCTATTGCAGGTATCGTTATGGCTTGAAAAACTCGTTTTCAATAAACAACATTACATAATATCACACAGTTTCGAAGATACCGTAAGCAATATAAATGTAAAACATTGTAACTTTGATGGTAGAAGCAATGCTATTTTCAACCTTCAGTCGATGTACTTAGATCCATTTTGCATTATCCAAGTAAAGCATAACTTCACATTAAATACGGCGCCAATATTGTTTAGGATGTCGTACATCTTCTTGAATTCTTCTTTCACTGGTTGTTACCACTCAGTGAGATCACGGGAGACACACATGTCGTGCACTTCTCACAACGTGAATAAGAAAAGGACATCATGCATGTCTTACCCGTTTTATATAGATACACTTTTTTAATCACAACTTCACAACGAACTTAGAATTTTGAATTCACTTTACCTGTTATCAGAGAACAGGTGAAATCAATTCAAAATTCTAAGTTTAAATATGACGGTTTAGCAAACGTTTGGGTCATACAAACTTGTGTGATGCTATGTAACATTTAAAATTCGATAATTACTCGTTAAATAGAGGTTTGAAACCGATCGCTATAGCAAATTAGCGTTTAGGGCGCGTTGTAATCTCATAATGTCATAATATTCCAAAGTATGCTAAGCTAGACATTGCCACGCTCTCTGAGAACCAACCAAGTGAGCATATATATGTATATTGTGCGTTTTATTTCATCATGTGATCAAGTATCAATTGGATGTATATTTTATTAGTTGTGATATAAAGTAGTAAACTAAAATTTAAAGCTAATGACGACGAGGGTAATACTAAAATACATAAATTACGTATAGTACAGTCAACGGCATAAATATGTTTACACTTTTCGAACTTATTTCATTGGTATAAAGTGGAAAAGTGTAAAAATATTCGTGGGGTCAACTGTACAAGTTATTGTGATGTTAAGAAAACCAACTGGCTAATAATATCAGGAATAGAAAAGACAAATTAGAACTCTGATTGTTATATTTTCGTTGGTTTTAACCAACAAAAACATTCATTTTTACCCGACTGCGGCGAAGCCCAAAGGAGGGTAATGTGTTTGACCTGTATGTATGTATGTATGTATGTCCGTTCCTGTGTCCGCTCGTAACTACTCAACGGCACAACCGATTTTGATAAATGATACATCATTGGATTCGTCTTGATGACGCGAGTGTCACTGGGTATGAAGTTCGTTAAAATAAACAAAATGGTGGATCTTATGCACTTTTAAAGTGCATCGCGGTCGGGTTTTTTTTAGTAAAAATATTTAGTTATTACGTGTATAAAAACTTTGGCGTTAATTATTTACGCTAAAGAACTAGGAAAACATTCATTTTTATCAATACATACATATAATAACATATATTAAAGGTTATACCTCAGAGAGCGTCCAAAGTTACCTACGCATAAGAAACTATTCAGAAAAAATTGCTAGAAAAATCATTTATCCCTTATAATGCACACAACCACATCTTATTTCATAAGAGAACAAGCCTTAGTACGATTAACTAAATTATTGTGTCGTAATCTTGAGCTTTCTATGATTATACATTAGTATCCTGAAACGGCATTTGTGGAATAAATAGACTTATCGAGATAAAAGGGTATATGAAATTCATGCACTTATTTTTTTCTTTAGAGATCAGACGGGGACCCCGGCTCTAAATAGTTGTATGCCTAGTAGTAGTTGCCGTTGTATATTTTTGTTCCATTATATTTTTCATCACAGACCAAAGGAACATACATGGACACCGAAGACCAGACAAACATCATGGCGCAGAAACTTTCAAGAGTGGTTCGGACTTCAAGAACTTGAAATCGAATAGAATTTGATCAATCAAACTAGTAGGGACTAGAGAATTTTGACGTCCGATCAGTCGGACAAGCCGATAAGAGCATTCAGAGCCGAGGACATTGTGCGGGACCGCTTAGGACTGAACTGACTGTAGTTTTCTCAATTACTTTCACATTTCTTCACTGTACCCTCTAGCTACGAACGCTAGGTGGCGCTGCAATCGCGCACATAGCCAATTTCCAGGCTCCGAACGCCGGTAGATGGCACCAGAAGATGCACCACAAATGCAGTGTTAGGATACTAACACCTTCCGTACATATAATCTATGTTGATGTGATCTAGTCGAATGTAGAACAGAAAACCGATTTTGTAGACTAATTGGTCAGTATTGCCCACGTAGCTGCCTATAAGAATTAATATTAAGACATCGATACTATACAGTCATTCACAAAAAGCGACGATTTTCATATACAACTCTTTCCACTTTAAAAACAAAGTTAAAAGTTGAACTTTATTTACAAGCCGGTAGAGTTGAAAATGGAATCGCCAAATCGACTCGAAGGTACATATACCATTTATACATTTCCTTTAAGATATACAATACACGGTACTATACATAATATAACGCTATGTACGTACGGGCGCGCCACAACGCACTGAGTATTCACTTGCTAATGTCCAATGATGAGCTTTCACTGGGAGACCTGAGGATGATAATGTGTAATCAGTCAAATGTACAGATAAATGTTTTACAATTCATGAAGTATTTTAAGGGAGGGTCTGAATTTACCAGGTGAAGCATTAAAATCTGCCATCATTATTCAGCAATCACCAATTGAATCAGCATTTATCTAATTGCTAAGATCGAGCTAAAATATTCAATATATTGTCTTATTCCCGTAGCGAACGTGCACAACGAAGATACTGCCAACTGGTGCCGCCAATACGAATATTGTACTCTTATCATGCTGGGGCCACATTAACGAGAACCGCCGTTAGTATCGCGATGATGGACGATTAACGTTTAGTGTGGGCATGACTTTACTGTACTTGACATGACACATTTGTAACCAGTTTTTTTTTTCAGATAGTCTTTTTGTCGACTTAGTGCTGCCACCTAGTTTCTGCACGTTCCTCATCTAAGGCTGCCCGTCTACTGGAACGGAGGAACAGACTTAAAGTTACCTGGCTCAGCTGCGCGCTACATCGTACGCGGCCAGCGCGCAGTACTGCGCCAGCAACGCGCAGCGTGTGAGGTCGCTGACCCCCCGGCGCGCCGCAGTGCGCATGCGCGGCGAACGCGGCATAGCCAGTATATGGATGCGTAATCGTTTGACTCGGATGGGATGTTCAAGGACCCTAATATCTGCTAGATGGCGCTGTACCAACCGCTACATCGTGGTGTCGTTGTGTTCTCGTAGATTACAAAGGGCTTGCCTATGTTGGGTATGAGTGAGTATTTACCTGGCTCAGCAGTATATGCATGCGCAGTCGTTTGACTTGGATGGGACGTTTAGGGCCCCAACTATCTGCTAGATGGCGCTGTACCAACCACACTACATCGCGTTCTCGTATATTACAATGGGCTTGCCTATGTTGGGTATAAGTGAGTAGTTACCTGGCTCAGCTGCGCGCTACATCGTACGCGGCCAGCGCGCAGCGTGTGAGGTCGTTGACCTCCCGGCGCGCTGCAGCGCGCATGCGCAGTCGTTTGACTCGGATGGGACGTTTAGGGACCCAAATATCTGCTAGATGGCGCTGTACCAACCGCTACATCATTGTATCATTGCGTTCTCGTAGATTACAAAGGGCTTGTCTATGTCGGGTATGAGTGAGTAGTTACCTGGCTCAGCTGCGCGCTACATCGTACGCGGCCAGCGCGCAGTACTGCGCCAGCAGCGCGCGCAGCGTGTGCGGTCGCTGACCTCCCGGCGCGCCGCAGCGCGCATGCGCGGCGAGCGCGGCGCAGCAGTATATAGACGCGCAGTCATCCGACTTGGGCCGGAAGGTGGCGCGCGCGTCGGGCAGGCGCGGGTCGCGCGCGCCGCCGCACGCCGCGCTCAGCGTGCAAAACGACATCGCCTTCCAGGATCCATACCTGGGAAGTTATCGGAGTGATTACATCATTCTGTGGGTCTAGTGAAAAGGGATACAAGTCAAATTTATACCAGGACCAAAAGGTCACAACTCTATTGTATGACTTAAGCTCTTTTGCTCGTAGGTTAAATGTGACCTGTACCCCTTTTCACTAGACTCACAGAATTATACATGCCATTAGGTAATGAATGTATAACCTGTGAACTGGTGATAGAGGACACTTAGGTCTATGCGGTCAAAGTTCGACCAAAGTTTAAAAAAATACTCCATTCCCAAGTTTGAATAAAATAATTGAAAAAAATACACTTAAGTGCTATTCTACAGCTAATAGCACATTTATTCGAGATTATTTTGACATAAATAATAACTGAAAAAAATAAAAAAATAGCGCGGTACAGCAAAAACACTAAGGTGAGGGCACTAATTTTGAGAAAAATTACATAAGTCAAAATATCTCTAAAATATACGGTACAAAATTTGTGCTCTTACATCTACATACTTGTTGCATGTATATTTTAGGCAGCTATAACTCTAGCTATCGGCAGGATAATTTTCTAGCCCGGTCTCTCCGATTGTGTCCAGCCGGGGCAAAAGCTTCCAAACTATATTAAAAATGTAAGTCATCATAATTTTTCTTAATAAATAGCCAAATACTCACTTGTCAACAACGACAACTGGTCCATTCTTGTACTCCATCTGACAGCCAGCCACAAACTCGATCAACGCGAACGAGTCCCTATACGGCGCAATCAGCCTATCAACCGCCTCTTCCCTCTCGCTCTCACTGACCGCATCCCGCACCGCTCTAACAAACTCATTCTCTTCCGGTTTCCCTTGGGTATACTCTGTGGTGTCCCCATGCAACCAACCGCTGCACTGTATAAACTTAACACTTAATTGGTAGTCGTCTTGCAACGAGTGAACGCTGACATTAGTGACTTCTACTATCCGGTCGGATGGCGTGTTCTCTGGCACGCTTTCGACCTTTTCGAATCTGTAGCATGGTCGGCGTAGTTCCGCTTCCTCTTCTACAGTCAAAGATGGCGCCACTGGGGGCGGGGGAGGGGCGACATCTGGCGGGGAGCCGGCGGTTCTTGAGCCCCAATCGGGGAATTTGAATTTGGTGGGCGAGCTCAGCTTGAAGTTTTTGAGCGACATTTTTGAGGGGCTCTTAGGGGATTTCGGGCCGGATTTCTTTTCCGAGAACGATGAGAATAGGTCCCCGTTCGCTATTGATTTTCTTGTCGATAAGTCTCTGTTGCCCGTGCTGAGTCTTTCGAGTCTTAGCTCTGTTCTATCGAAGCGATATGCTGGCTCTGGTTCCGTTATTGGGGAGCTATTCTCAGGTATCAATCTCTCGTCGTCAGCGCAGTCTGACTCCTGCCGCCGGTAGCCGTTGGTCTCCGGTTCGGCCGGCGTTTCCGCCGGCGTCGTTTTCCGGGTAGACTTCCGGTGTGCGACGTACGTGTCCTTGGAAACGAAACTCGCTCTGAAGTTGGCGACGAACAGTTCCTTTTCGTCTTCGGTGGGCCAGAACGTTTCGCAATCCTGCAATTAAAAAAAAACACTTGAAAAGGTTCACGTAAAACATATTTCAAGATTCTAAACACCAGTTGTCATAACAACTGACGTGAATAATCATCAGGGCATATAAATTAGTGGCATTAGTTGTTCGTGATGCTGAGGATTCACTCTGAGGATTTTACAAAACATGAAGTGAGCATAAAACCACACAATTCATCCCCACTATCACATTTTTCAATCTGAACAATTCATGCATATAAATTGTGAACGTGAATTTATAAAGTTGGATTCTAAACTATAATGGGCTATACGACTAAAAAAAACTGTTTAGTCCGTCAGTTAGATTATTAAAAAATATTATACACGTATTTTTTTCTTTTGTTCGACATACACAAAATGACGAGGATAGAGTGCTTAGAAATTTCGAGTGACGTCACTCCTAGGTACAATTTTCATCTAGGAATGACGTCACAAGCCCCCACTCCAGAAGTTTGATGATCTATAACTTTCTCCATTTTTAATATTTTGTTATATGTGTCCCATATTTTTCCATAATCTAACTGACGGACTAAGTAGAATTATATAGTTTTAACCCAGTCGTCATCCCTATTACCGGGTCATCGGGCGGGTGCAACAGCAGCACAAGTTGCGCGGTGTGGTCCCACAGCAGGCGCCACAGCTCGGGCGCGGCGCCGGGCGGCGGGTGCTGCGTCACGGCGAACTCGCGCAGGCGCCGTCGCCCGCACACCCACGATGCGTTCACGTATTCGCTCCCTGGATAAAAATCGATCGATCGATTAAATAAAAAAAAAATTATATCCGTAAATGCGTTTGAGCGCTACGACACCACAGACAGACATGACTACCATATATCAGACATCATAAACGTAACATTTTCGTTGCAGCCATATGAGTGAAAGATTACAATCAAAATGATCGAGTTAATATTACAGTACAATTGTCAAAAATAACAAGTAGTTTTACGATTTTACGCGGGCTAGTTTTCCGCACCTCGAGGTCTGATAATCACCTGCTTACACAAATGTAAGCATGTAATTTGGTTTTCATCACACTTGCTCGAAAATGGTGTCATTACACGTAGGTTTTGCGGGCCGTAAATGACCTATTACGCCCTAGGGCGTAATGGTTTTCTTTTTAAATTTGAAACGATGGTTTTGTTTTACTCTTATTTGTCATGTTCAAAGAAAACGCCAACTTACTTTTTTAACTTTTATTACTGAAATATTTATTTAAAGAGAACTGTTATTGCAAATACATGTAAACACATATTTCTGTAACATTAATTAAATGTTTAAATAGTGTATTTCAATATTTTGCAAATATAAAATCAACCATTTTAAGTCTTTACCGGTATGGTTTCCGAACGTGACTTGTCGTCTCGATATATGTCACTAATGTCACTGTCAGTTTTACAATTTTATTTAGGTTAAGTAAGGTTATTTTAATCAGATTTCCTCACAAGTGCGATGAAAAACATTGTGTGTGCCACGGGCGGTAAGGGAATTACAAACTCGTGTTATTAAAGCCCTCGGCTTCGCCTCGGCCTTGTAACAAACACTCGTTTGTAATTCCTTACTTACCGCCCTTGATACACAATGTACTATTTCAACATTATGGACGTGATTTCTTTAAGTCTACACGGTAGTCATTTTCTAGGCTTATAGGAAAGAAAGAAGATAGAATAGTACATTACACAACTAGGGTGGTAAAACAAAGAAAGGCCGAGATCGCAATGTTTGCGGCACGAGCTGCAAGCGAGGGACGTAAATATGCGATCGAGGGCTGTTTTTATTACCTCCCGCGTTGTGTACATAATTTTACGTCTACACAACGCAAAGAAATCTCGCTGCCACAAAAAGGACCCAACTCAGTACAATGCGAACTCTAGAACCGGCGCCGGTCTTCCGGAGGAACCAGACCGGGGCGACATCACGGCAAGTTATCCGCTGAACCGTTCCAGAATGTGAGATAATAGCGGAATTACACTAAAATAAAAGGCACGTGACGCCATCTTTTTCCAAGTTAGGAAGTAAATTTTTGGTACCCATGTCAATATTTTATAACTCGGTTTCTGAATTGATAATGTAATTTAGGACTTTCTATATGTTTTTGAGGTAGCCATAGTCGTCACGTGCCCGACAAAGTAGACGTTTTCGTGGAATACCCCATTAGAAATATTTTATCAGAAAAGAAACATTTTAAAATTATATGTGTCAGGCAGGATTCGAACCTGCATCTCCTCGGCTATCCGGGCCAACACAGGCGCTGCCAACTACGCTACCGAAACCAACCATCCAATTTTTCAACCAGTCCCCTCATTTGTGACGTCATCCTGGGTGACGTATGTAGCATCATCTACCATTCAGTCCTTACATTATGGGTTGTAAGGATAGCATGGCAAAAAAAATTAGCCCATTAGAAATTTCGGTGCGATCGGGTCGGTTACAGGTTACAGGCACGTTTGGTACTGACCGTCGACGCCAGGCTTGGGCACGAGCATGACGCGCGCCGTGTCGGAGGGCAGCGCGGCGCGCGCGCGGTTCTTGTCCACGTTGTGCGGCGCGCGCGCACAAGCCGACGCCTCCACGCACGACCGGGTTATCAGCTGGGGAAAAAAGGCCGATTTTTGTCAAACAGGGCTGTGCCAAAGTATAAAGACGGAGTATTTTTTTTTCGGCCGTTTAGGAGCGCGCTATACCTATTCAAGGCCGAGGCGCATACGGTGCGATCTGTACTACAGCATTTTTACGCATTCTTAAAACTTTGCTTGTATTGCGTTACGGCATACAAGCCGCGCGAAAAATTACCACTATTATACTGTGACTGTGCTACTAGAACTCGACTCTACTCGAGTTTTAATAGAAATATTGCTACCCAGGGCCAAGTAAGCAGTCTCCTGAAACAGCAGGCCGTAACTACAGACCCTCACTCTCATCTCGGTTGGACAGCAAACTTGACTGACCTGAGACGCTAAATTTCAAAAACAATTTATTATTATGTTATGAACCGAACCTTACAAAGGTCAGACAGGTTTTTTTATGAAATGGTATTATTCTGCCATAGAGACTGACAAATTTCATGAATATCACTTCACATATCTTTGGCTCAGTTACTCAAATATAATTTTGTATGTTTCACTTTTAACGAATTGAAATTTGAACATTATCATAGTGCTTTGAGGTCCAATTTTAAGTACCCTGAAAATGTAACACAAAATCCTGGAACATTAAGCCAACGATACGATACACGATGGAAGAGATCAAACGCCCAACTTACCAAGAACTGTTTCTCGAGCAAATTTACTGGCGGAGGACCTTGGTAGGTCTGGTTCCTGTTCGCCAAAGACCGCATGCGTTCTAGCAGCGCGTAGTTTTCCACGCGATTCGCCCTAGAAACAAAGAATTAAGAGTTATTATTGTATGGCAAATAAAAGCAGACTATCACGTAAAAAAACTCATAGTTTATAGTCATACTTTATGTGACAACTACAAGTTTTTTACAATAATGTAGAAGAACCAAGGCCTTGCGAGTTTTAGTCCCATCAAGTCTTATACACGATTGCACTGAAACAGCATCAACAGTTCTGTATTATACTACAGAGGATAACTATAGGTTAGCGACGTATACATAGAATCCGAATCGATCAGCTATATAACATAATAGTATCAGTTCCGATGTTCCTGTGAACATTACTCACATAACGTGAAATGACTTCAATAAAATTACCTCTAATACTGTTTATTAAACAAAACAATCTAGCCAAAAGACACGTTTAGTCTAGTGGGTGGGTGTCTACGAAGGTAGAGGTCCCGGGTTCAAATCCTGATAAGGGCCAATATTTGTGTGATGAGCGCAAGTATGTTCCTGAGTCATGGATGTTTTCAATATATTTAAGTATTTATTTATCTATGTACGTATGTATATCGTCATCTATTGCCCATAGTACACGCCTTGCTTAGTTTGGGCCTAGATCGATTTGTGTAAGATTGTCCCGCAATATTTATTAATTATAAAATTAAAACATTCCAGAACCTCACCTTCTCATCTCCTCCTTTTCCTGATCAGTCATATTGTTGTACGCCTGCATCTTCTTACTATAAGTATCCGTGGACCGTGGCGCCAGGTCATAAACCCCTTCACTCACATCACCGTTCACCATCGGTTCCTTCGGTTCATCATCCTCCTTCACCGACTTGCTCTGCTCACTGTTCAAGTCCTCAGTCTTTATAGAAATCTGACTGCCGTTTTCGGCATCCTTCTCGCTCTCTTCTTTACTAGATTTGTAGCTAGCCGTTTCGCCGTTCTCTATGCCGTTCGTTAAATCATTATTGCTCTTATGCTTTATAGGTTTAAGGTCCAGAACGGCTAGCTCGTCTTCGGAGATCGGTTGCAGTAGTTTGACTAGATATTCTCTCGCTTTTGAGAACTCGACTTCAGTGTTACCGGACCTGACGTGTTCTAGTAACGCGTCGTGTACGAAAACGTATTGTTCCTCGGTTTGGACGAGGTGGTTTCTCTGTGTGCGGGCGCGACAGAGGAACCCTAAAGGACTGAGGGTTCCGGTCAGTTTGAGTTGGTTGAGTTGCGCGTCGAGGACTATGTAGGTGCCTGTTCGACCGACGCCGGCGCTGTTGAAAAGAATATAAGTCTAGATTAGAATGACAATCGTTATTGGACCGATACCTAGTAGCCACAACGTGTATAGTTAGACTAGTCAGTAATTGTAAACGCCAGTGGCGTGGCGTAAAAGATATCTTTGGGCAAGCCGGTGCAGATTTGGCGTACATTTTCCTTAAGAGATGTAGAATAAGGTGCTCAAATGCCTGATGCGTTCAATGAACTCGATTCCTACCGGCTAAACCTTTTGGCCAGCTATAAAATAATCAAATATAATAGGATAATTAGGTTAACTTAGTTTTTAAGTTTCAAGACACCGTTGAAAATCAATGCCAGTGGCAAAATGCTGAGTAGTGAGTAGTGAGAATTTTTGCTATGTTATTGTGTATTTGTGCGCTAAATAAAATATTTATTCATTTATTAATTGAAATAGATAATGATTACATTATTTCCATTTTATTTAAGTAGGTAATATAATTAATGTTTTTTTCCCAAACTTTAGAACTTTTTCGTACTGAAAAAGTATTTTTATTTATCTGCACACTCTACCATTGACAATGTCATTTCATGTATTAATTAAAAGAGATATGTACTCAATCGTATTCTAATCGCGGTTAAATAATGGCATAGCTGTCGCTACTGGTTATATAGGTGTACCTGCAATGCACTAAGACCGTGCCAGGGTCCGCGGCGGCGGCCTTCACAAAGGGCAGCACTGCGAGCGGGTGCCGCGGGGTCCCGTGGTCGGGCCACACTGTATACTGGTCCTGGACATGTGTCATCACCACGTCTTTGGGCTGTAATGACAGTACCTGCAGTACACGAGGACCGTGCCAGGGTCCGCGGCGGCGGCCTTCACGAAGGGCAGCACTGCGAGCGGATGCCGCGGGGTCCCGTGGTCGGGCCACACTGTATACTGGTCCTGGACATGTGTCATCACCACGTCTTTGGGCTGTAATGACAGTACCTGCAGTACACGAGGACCGTGCCAGGGTCCGCGGCGGCGGCCTTCACGAAGGGCAGCACTGCGAGCGGATGCCGCGGGGTCCCGTGGTCGGGCCACACTGTATACTGGTCCTGGACATGTGTCATCACCACGTCTTTGGGCTGTAATGACAGTACCTGCAGTACACGAGGACCGTGCCAGGGTCCGCGGCGGCGGCCTTCACGAAGGGCAGCACTGCGAGCGGATGCCGCGGGGTCCCGTGGTCGGGCCACACTGTGTACTGGTACTGGACATGTGTCATCACCAGACGTCATCGGACTGTAATGATGATAGTACCTGCAGTGCACGAGGACCGTGCCAGGGTCCGCGGCGGCGGCCTTCACAAAGGGCAGCACTGCGAGCGGATGCCGCGGGGTCCCGTGGTCGGGCCACACTGTATACTGGTCCTGGACATGTGTCATCACCACGTCTTTGGGCTGTAATGACAGTACCTGCAGTACACGAGGACCGTGCCAGGGTCCGCGGCGGCGGCCTTCACGAAGGGCAGCACTGCGAGCGGATGCCGCGGGGTCCCGTGGTCGGGCCACACTGTATACTGGTCCTGGACATGTGTCATCACCACGTCTTTGGGCTGTAATGACAGTACCTGCAGTACACGAGGACCGTGCCAGGGTCCGCGGCGGCGGCCTTCACGAAGGGCAGCACTGCGAGCGGATGCCGCGGGGTCCCGTGGTCGGGCCACACTGTGTACTGGTACTGGACATGTGTCATCACCAGACGTCATCGGACTGTAATGATGATAGTACCTGCAGTGCACGAGGACCGTGCCAGGGTCCGCGGCGGCGGCCTTCACAAAGGGCAGCACTGCGAGCGGATGCCGCGGGGTCCCGTGGTCGGGCCACACTGTATACTGGTCCTGGACATGTGTCATCACCACGTCTTTGGGCTGTAATGACAGTACCTGCAGTACACGAGGACCGTGCCAGGGTCCGCGGCGGCGGCCTTCACGAAGGGCAGCACTGCGAGCGGATGCCGCGGGGTCCCGTGGTCGGGCCACACTGTGTACTGGTACTGGACATGTGTCATCACCAGACGTCATCGGACTGTAATGATGATAGTACCTGCAGTGCACGAGGACCGTGCCAGGGTCCGCGGCGGCGGCCTTCACGAAGGACAGCACTGCGAGCGGATGCCGCGGGGTCCCGTGGTCGGGCCACACTGTGTACTGGTACTGGACATGTGTCATCACTAATGATGATAGTACCTGCAGTGCACGAGGACCGTGCCAGGGTCCGCGGCGGCGGCCTTCACGAAGGGCAGCACTGCGAGCGGATGCCGCGGGGTCCCGTGGTCGGGCCACACTGTATACTGGTCCTGGACATGTGTCATCACCACGTCTTTGGGCTGTAATGACAGTACCTGCAGTACACGAGGACCGTGCCAGGGTCCGCGGCGGCGGCCTTCACGAAGGGCAGCACTGCGAGCGGATGCCGCGGGGTCCCGTGGTCGGGCCACACTGTGTACTGGTACTGGACATGTGTCATCACCAGACGTCATCGGACTGTAATGATGATAGTACCTGCAGTGCACGAGGACCGTGCCAGGGTCCGCGGCGGCGGCCTTCACAAAGGGCAGCACTGCGAGCGGATGCCGCGGGGTCCCGTGGTCGGGCCACACTGTATACTGGTCCTGGACATGTGTCATCACCACGTCTTTGGGCTGTAATGACAGTACCTGCAGTACACGAGGACCGTGCCAGGGTCCGCGGCGGCGGCCTTCACGAAGGGCAGCACTGCGAGCGGATGCCGCGGGGTCCCGTGGTCGGGCCACACTGTGTACTGGTACTGGACATGTGTCATCACCAGACGTCATCGGACTGTAATGATGATAGTACCTGCAGTGCACGAGGACCGTGCCAGGGTCCGCGGCGGCGGCCTTCACGAAGGACAGCACTGCGAGCGGATGCCGCGGGGTCCCGTGGTCGGGCCACACTGTGTACTGGTACTGGACATGTGTCATCACTAATGATGATAGTACCTGCAGTGCACGAGGACCGTGCCAGGGTCCGCGGCGGCGGCCTTCACGAAGGGCAGCACTGCGAGCGGATGCCGCGGGGTCCCGTGGTCGGGCCACACTGTATACTGGTCCTGGACATGTGTCATCACCACGTCTTTGGGCTGTAATGACAGTACCTGCAGTACACGAGGACCGTGCCAGGGTCCGCGGCGGCGGCCTTCACGAAGGGCAGCACTGCGAGCGGATGCCGCGGGGTCCCGTGGTCGGGCCACACTGTGTACTGGTACTGGACATGTGTCATCACCAGACGTCATCGGACTGTAATGATGATAGTACCTGCAGTACACGAGGACCGTGCCAGGGTCCGCGGCGGCGGCCTTCACGAAGGGCAGCACTGCGAGCGGATGCCGCGGGGTCCCGTGGTCGGGCCACACTGTGTACTGGTACTGGACATGTGTCATCACCAGACGTCATCGGACTGTAATGATGATAGTACCTGCAGTACACGAGGACCGTGCCAGGGTCCGCGGCGGCGGCCTTCACGAAGGGCAGCACTGCGAGCGGATGCCGCGGGGTCCCGTGGTCGGGCCACACTGTATACTGGTCCTGGACATGTGTCATCACCACGTCTTTGGGCTGTAATGACAGTACCTGCAGTACACGAGGACCGTGCCAGGGTCCGCGGCGGCGGCCTTCACGAAGGGCAGCACTGCGAGCGGATGCCGCGGGGTCCCGTGGTCGGGCCACACTGTGTACTGGTACTGGACATGTGTCATCACCAGACGTCATCGGACTGTAATGATGATAGTACCTGCAGTGCACGAGGACCGTGCCAGGGTCCGCGGCGGCGGCCTTCACGAAGGGCAGCACTGCGAGCGGATGCCGCGGGGTCCCGTGGTCGGGCCACACGGTGTAGTGGTACTGGACCACGATGCGACCGGCGGCGTCGGCCTCGTTCGCTGGGCTGGTCGGTTCGCTCTCCTGCGAACATTTATTTACTTTATTTATATAAAGAGAGGATTCTGACCTTTCGCCACAGAAGGGGCGATGAAAGCCTTTAAAAGCTGATCATTGTTGGAAATACGGAGGGTAAACGAGCCCGGGGTCGGTCTCCAACCAGATGGAGCGATTGAGTGAAATGCCCACCCTCAAACAAGTTTTGCTCGGTCGTCAGAGATGAACAGGCACAGATGGAGGCAGGTCATAAAAACTAGGTGTAGACCATCCACATCCACCGATGACCACGATCCTCAGTCATGAGCGAGCGACCAGAGAGAGATTTATATAAAAAGTTATTTTCTAAAAAACTTACATAGAGGTCGTCGGATGTTCCAGATATTCCGTAACATCACTGATCTAAACGGCGTTATAGTATAAGGAACGAGCACGACGACGGTGCTGCCAACTGGTGCCGCCAAACTAAATCATGTACCCTCTGATGTCTCGACATCACATAAAAACTTAGCTTAGAACCACTACCCACAAGACGAACTACTGTATCACATGTTCGCTAGGTACACTCCCCACTTCGGTTCGAGTGTCCTTGCACGCCGATGAATAACTCCCGTGGTGCCGAGGTTTTGCCGAGGCATGCCTACCGCCACGAAGACCGATAATTGCAACAGCTCAAAGAGCTAGCATTTGTTGAAGCACAAAAAAAAATGCTGGGGCCACATTACGATTTTAAGCTAACATGGTCATTCAAATAATAACTACTATTAACGACGGGATATTTACCATGTATGTTTGTTTTTGTGAGTTCCCGATATTTCGGCACTGTTGCAAGCGCCATCATCACGGACTAACTCCGCATCCCGTCGTTAATAGTAGTTATTATAGGGCCACATTGACGGAAACGCCGTTATTTTAACGCGATGAAGGACGATTAACGCTAGTGTAGCTACGACTTACTATATTTGACATTGACACTTAGATGTTGTCATTGACATTGACAGCTTGATTTGACAGGGGTGATAGTTTCCTTTATTGTCCGCCCGTGTCTCTTTTGTCGTTTAGTGCTGCCTGTAGTTCGTGCACGTTCCCTATAGTACAGGGGTCACCAGTTAGTTTCTTCCTGGTCAGTGGTCCGGTTTTAAAAAAAATTACCATCGCGATCCGTTTCTCAGTAAATTAGTAGTACTTGAGGCCCGCACAAAACAGGTCGGCGGTCCGGCATTTGGTGACCTCTGGTATATATAATATGCGAGCAGTCACGTTACCGGCTTTTAGTTCGATACACAAGTTCACATAAGGACAGGATGACCCGAGTCATCCTTCCCGCTGGTCCGCTGCTCACTCTGAGCAATCAGCGCAAAGTCAAGGTGGCCCTGGCCAAACGACCTGGTTCGACTCCAGGCGTTCAGCCCCCACCTAGCCCGATCATATCGAGGTGGACCGGACAAGGTGTCCTGGTTCGACCCCAGGCACCCCGGCACCCACCCAGTCCGACCCAACTCAGGGTGGTCTGGCTAGCGACCTGGTTCGACCCCAGGGAACGCCACGGCCAACCACCCGGTCCGACAATCGCTACGCCCGGGTATGGGTTGCGAGTTTGTCAGTTTAAAAAAAAAAAAATTACCGGCTTGGAGTTGTTGCGCACGCGCATGTGGCGCACGGTGTAGGCGGCGCGCACGTCCTCGTGCAGCAGCGTGACGTGCACGCCGCCGAACTCCGCCGCGCTGCCGCGCCCGCCGCCCGGCCAGTACATGTCGCATTTACGCTGAAACAAACACGTACGGTATAGGGAACATGCACGACGAAGGTGCTGCCAACTGGTGCCGCCAATCTAAATCATAGATAGATTTTATTAGTTTTATACGTATCAGTGTTATTATATATATAGTGCGTCTCTCACTTTGTATAGCTAGCTTATTAAAATTGCATGCTGTGTTTGCCTATAAGTGGATAAACACTCATGCATGCTATGTATTCATTTTATGTATAATCATTTTGGTGTTGTATATGTTGGCAAACCTATAAATAAATAGAAATAAAAATAAAATATACCCTCTCATGCTTGGGCCACATTGACGGAAACGCCGTTAATGACATTAATTTATCGCGTTGAAGGACGATTAACGTCAGTGTAGCTACGACTTACTATATTTGACATTGACACTTACATATTATCATTGAGATTGACAGCTTGATTTGACAGGGGCAATAGTTTCCTTTATTATCCGCGCGTGTCTCTTTTGTCGTTTAGTGCTGCCACCTATAGTTCGTGCACGTTCCTTAAAGATCAGGACTTCCCAACCAAGGGGGCACGCGTAATATGTACGTTTACATTTCCGAAAAAATTGTATATTACACAACTAGGCTGGTGAAACAAAGAAAGTCCGAGATCGTGGATGTTTGCGGCCCGAGCTGCAAGCGAGGGTCGTAAATATGCGGTCGAGGGTTTTCTTTATTACCTCCCGAGTTATGTACGTCATTTTATATCTACACTTGGACAGAAAACGGCTTTTTCCGTTCGCGTAGCCCGAGCCATAGGCGAGGGACGTAAATATGCGATCGAGGGCTTTGTTTATTACCTCCCGTGTTGTGTACATCATTTTATGTCTACATTTGGCCAGAAAGCGGCTATTTCCGTGCGCATAGCGTGCGGAAAAAGGCACTTTATGGCCAGGTGTGGCATAATAGTACACAACTAGGGTGGCAATACAAAGAAAGGCCGAGATCGTGGATGTTTGCGGCCCGAGCTCCAAGCGAGGGGCGTAAATATGCGATCGAGTGCTTTCTTTATTACCACCCGTGTTAACATCATTTTATATCTACACTTAGCCAGTACGTCTAGCATAACTGGCCGCGACTTCGTTTCTCGCGCGACAGTGCATCACCTGTCACTGTCACACGATATTGAGTGGATAGAGATAGGTAGCACTTGTTGCGCGGCAAAGAGTCGCGGGTCACAGCTGTGCTAGAGGTACAGAAAGCGGCTTTTACGCGTACGGTAAAAGCCACTTTATGACCAGTTGTGTCATGAATACTCTATTGACAGTGTCAGTACTCACCCGGCCGCGCTCCACCAGGTTGGTGATCATGACGACGGTGTGCACCTTGTGTTGCCAGATCATGCGCCAGAACGCGTCGAGCGTGTGCGGGGTGGGGCCCTGCGTCGCTATGTACCGCCGCTTCCACACCAGCCACTCTAGCTTCACTCGGGTTGGCACGCCATCTGTGAGTAAGAATAATATAGAGCGGTGAGATAAAAACTGCGGTTTGGCTCTGAATATGCGATCTGAGGCTTTTAGGGTTCCGTACCAAAATGGTAAAAAAGGAACCCTTATGGTGCGACTCTGTCTGTCTATCCGTCTGTCACAGCAAGATATCTCAGGATCTACTAATGCTATTGAATTGAAATTTGGAATAGTGTTAAAAATTGCTAACTCGAGCCTATTGGACAGAAAAAAAATCACTTTTTTTTTTGAAATCTATATATGCAGTTTTTCTCGTCCCTAAAATCGATGACATGGTTCCTAAGAACAGACCTTCGTATGTCTTATAGTTTCAGACTTTCCCATACTGACCGATCTAATACCCACCCTGGGCCACCCTGTATTTCTGCTGCCCCAACAGTGACGTGGGACTTACCGACGTCGACGTAGACGTCGTCGAGTTCCGGGTCGTCGTCGCTCCGCTCGCTGTCGCTGTCGCTCTGCTCGCTCTCCACGATGCCAGAGAACTCTATGTTGAGGAACGCGCTCTCGATGCCTTCCGCCACGATGGGCGGCGGCTTGGCGGGTTTTACTGATGGTTGTCTGTAATATAATATACTTTTTCACACCTCCTATTCAGAAAAAAGTATTTTGCTCCCTCATAAGAGGGATCAAAGTGATACTTTTCTGTTCAAGGACAACAGGGTATTTTTAGTTTGAACCCACTTAGAATATGCCATACCATAGACAGCTTTATTAGTATATTACACACAGAGGGCGGTATAATAAGGAATGGCGCAGATCACAGGTGTTTGCGGTCCGAGCCGCAGGCGAGAGCCATAAATATAATATGGAAGTGGTAAATTCGTCCCGTTCGTAAAAAATAATAAACGTTTTATAAAATAATAAGAGACTATGAATTTAACATTTCATGTTATTAAATATGTGTGATGCTCTTTTACTAACTATATATTTCGTTATTTTGGTAGGTAGCGTTTGTATTTGAGTTTTCCTCATAGTCGGTGTGAAAAGCAGTATGTGTCACAAGGTAGCAAAATTATTTTCACCACGGGCGTTAACACTTGAATCCCACACTACGCTCTGGATTCAATGTACGCCCTCGCCGTAAATATATCATTTTGCTCCCTTGTGACACAATCTACTATTGATAATTATCAAAATAGCGTGCGACCGTCCGTTGAGGAAGTCTTTCGGCTAGCCCTTTGTTTAGCGGTAGATATTTCCGTTGAAATGTTAAACAAATGAAAAAAGCAAAAGAAAAATAGGGAAAGAGATACTCGAATATTTTAGCTAGATATTTTCATACTGAGAAGTGAAAGAAGAACTTGCTAAAGCAAGTATAGACGCGGAATGAAAAGGTTCGTCACTTGTCAAATATAATATCATTGATATCGATGCGATAAATGACGAACGTTTTGTATCGTCCCCGTCCTAAAAATTTGGTATACCGGTTTGAAGTTTACGAATTCCACTATTGCAGAGCTTTGCGGAATTTTGATATGCGTATACAATATGCTAGCATCAAATAATATTGAATACGTATTTTTTCATTTGTCAATCAGAAAAAAAATAGCCAAGATAAAGTGAGTTACATTTCGAGGGCGGGGGCTCGTGACGCTACCACGTGGTAAAATCGACGTCACGACGTCACGCGATCTTTAACGGGCTATATTTACATTATTTTTGGATTAATTCACAAAAGAAAATTGTCCTATTTTTTGATAATCTAACTGACTGACTATGAAACAAAAATCAGGACACAAGCCTATTAAGTTGCACGCGTGTAAGTGCCCTCATGAATGAAGTAACCGCAAACAACTGACCTGCGTATCTTGCGCTCGATCTTCCGTCTCGCTCTGGCGTCGAGCGTGTCGCGTATCCCGTCGATGAAGTTGGCGTTGACGTAGCCGCACTGCGCGCGCGCGTCCCCGCCCGCGCCCGCGCAGCCCGCCGCGCCGCACCGCCCGCCCGTAGACACGCACACGCGCGAGTGGTCGTCTGTAATACAATACGCCAGTCTTAAACACCACTGTTTTTCACATCACACCTGACCATAAAGTGGCATTAACCGCCCGCTACGCGTGCGGAAAATTCCAGTTCATGACCTGGGGGAGACGTAAAATGTTGTACTTACAACGGGCGTTAATAAAAAAAGCCTGAGATCGCATATTTATCGGCCTTGCCTTTAGGTAAGTAATGCACTATTATTATGGGAGTCGCAACCCCCTGGAGTGTCATAGGGCCTCTAGAAAAGGGTTACGAGAGTCGCGAAGCTGGGGACTAATAAGGAAAAAATAGTAAATTACACAACTAGGGTGGTAATACAAAGAAAGGCCGAGATCGCAGAAGTTTGCGGCCCGAGCTGCAAGCGAGGGACGTAAATATGCGATCGAGGGCTTTCTTTATTACCTCCCGTGTTGTGTACATTTATGTCTACACTTGGCCAAAAAGCGGCTTTTTCCGTCCGCAGCATGCGGAAAAAGCCACTTTATGACCAGGTGTGGCATAAAATATTAAACAAAAATTCAAACTGTTGTAACGTAATAAAATTCAGGTTAGGAACAATTAGAGGGTTCTGCCATGAAAAAGGTGGAGAAACACTGTTAGGCCGGATTTACACATGTATTTTAATGACGTAAGATCCGGCCTTATACAGGTGGATTATTAAAACACACAAGTAAAGCTTAAACCTCATCAGTTCTATTTAGATTTGGGTTAGCAAAAGTAGTGCCCATCCCAACCCATCACGCGAAATATAAGTGCATGTCAGATGCTGAGTTACGGAAAATTAGCCCGCGTAAACTTGCACCTAATGATACTTATACATTTATCACGTAATTATGCTTATGGAATATATGCATAGGTTCCTTACCTTAACCGCCATGCGAAAATAACATTAAAATGACAGTTCTTTATTGTTCAATTGGGGTATTCATTTAATTCAATTTGACATAACTAAAGCAGAGTCTATCTAATTATTACCTTACCAAATTGTCTAACTTCTTGGTTGTTTTTTTTTTCATCTTTACAATCAGAAAATAGCATCAGTAATCGTCACTGCATTTTTCAATGCAAACAACGATTATAAAATTACTAGCATTTTCCCGCGGCTTCGCCCGCGTTGTTCCCGTTATTGTCCCAAAGGAACTCTTTACCGGGATATAATGTATCCTATGTTTCAATCCAGGACTTGGTCTACTTGCATGCCAAATTTCAGCTTGATCCATCCAGTTGTTACCCCGTTATAAGGTAACAAACATCCAAACATCTTCACAAACTTTCGCATTTATAATATTAGTGGGATTTCACACAAAGACTAGTGTTAGGTTAGGACATTAGAGAAGTCACAAATGGAACCTTTTTCCATACATTTAGTAGGGAGTCAGTGAAATTTTTATACTTGATTAGTCTTTGTTTGACAGGGGAATCACTTACATGCAGTGATGTTCAGGTAGCGATTCTTCAGCCGGTTCTCGGGCCGATGGCTGTGGTGGCTCGTGTGTCCGAGGGCGGCCGACTTCGCTACCACGATCTCGTACTCTTTGCTGTTGACAAATACATTTCAATATTATTTTGATGCCTTTGAGTCTGGCTAGCGGCAAAGAATAAACACGAACAAGTAGTCAAACTTCGGCAGCTTACGAGCGCGCGACACGTATTCACACAGACGCGCGATAGCACGTCTGCGTGAGTGCGATCCGTACTGGAGCATTCTTACGCATTCTTATTTCTTTGCTTGTAGTGCGTTTGTACACGAAGCGCACACATTCAAACGCACGATGTACCTCTTGTAGGAAGAAAAATTACTGCTATTATACTGTGCTAGCGGTAGACATTCACAGGGGCATTTCTCCAGAAATATGTCTGCGACTCATTCATCTGTCTCCATACATTTAGTATGAAAAAGGGCCAGATGAATTAGGTGACCGCACACATATTTCTGGAGAAATGCCCACAGATCACTTTGAATAAGTCTTTATGAACGTCCTTTTCTAAGTTTTCAAGTATGAGCTCGTCAGGTACGTAGACGCTGTGGTGTTAGTTAGTTTTTTGTGTACTGGTGCCGTTTCTGCCAACCTGCCCGTAGATCGCAGTTTCAAGATCTGGATGGAGCGTGGTGGTGGTGCGCGGCGGCCGCGCCCAGCGACACCAGGGGAGAGCACAGCACTACGGACACAATAGTACCTGAAGCCGATGTCCCCGTCGGCGTGTAGCGCGGCGACGTGGCGGGGGAAGTCGCGGGCGCAGACCACGGGGTGGTGCGCGCCGGCCATGCGCGGCGGCCGCGCCGCCGGCTCCGGCAGCGGCGCCGCCTCCGCGCCGCTGCCCAGCGACACCAGGGGAGAGCAGTTCACCACTACGGAAATAATAGTACATTACACAACTAGGGTGGTAATACAAAGAAAGGCCGAGATCGCAGAAGTTTGCGGCCCGAGCTGCAAGCGAGGGACGTAAATATGCGATCGAGGGCTTTCTTTTTTACCTCCCGTGTTGTGTACATAATTTTATGTCGACACTTGGCCAAAAAGCGGCTTTTTCCGTACGCGCAGCGTGCGGAAAAAGCCACTTTATGGCCAGGTGTGGCATAATAGTACATTACTTACCGGCGGTAAAACAAAGAATGTCTCAGATCGCACGTATTTGACGCCCGGGCCGAAGGCAAGGGCGATAAATATGCGATCTGAGGCTTTCTTTATTACCGCCCGTGGCAAGTACTAGTACACTACACAACTAGGGTGGTAATACAAAGAAAGGCCGAGATCGCAGAAATTTGCGGCCCGAGCTGCAAGCGAGGGACGTAAATATGCAATCGAGGGCTTTCTTTATTACCTCCCGTGTTGTGTACATCATTTTATGTCTACACTTGGCCAGAAAGCGGCTTTTCCAGCCAGAAAGTCACATTATGGCCAGGTATGGCATAATAGTAAATTACTACAGAGGCCGGGAAGTAAGGGGTGTGGGGTACATATAGATAGCCGAGCGAAAGCGAGGCCAGATAGTCACGGACTGGCAACCTCATTTAACGCCGAGGTGTGTATAGTGCTTTTCTCGAATATGCAATGAAATAAATTATAAACCCTCCAGAAAATCAAACTTTGTTTTCTAGAGACACTAAAAGTAAAGTAGACAAAAATGGAATTACAATACACACAATATTTATTCAAACATAGCAATAAAAACTTACCAGGTTTCTTGTATGAGTTCAGAGGCGCCCTGGCGGCTCTCTCGCCGCCCTCCTCGAGGTAGTTATACGCGGCGCTGATGCACTTGCTCAGCCGAGATCTGCACCTATTCAAAAAGCACACATTAATAAACTAACATAGGTAAAACCACATTCGTACAGTTTATAAATAAAAACGGCAGTAAACGCTCTTTGAGAGTAACCTATGCAAATGAAGTGGTAAAAGAGTCCTCTGAAACAACAGTAGATGACAAATGCTCCTGGAATGAACATACGGGCAAGTTATGTAGCAAAATAAATTCGTTTTCGTATGCTCTTTGGAGACTAACGAAAATTTGCAGAAAAAATCTCGCAATACAGGCGTATCATGGATATGTATGTTCTTTACTCCGTTACGGCATCCTCTTACGGGGAAACTCGTATCACGCAAGTCAAGAATTGTTGGCACAGAAACGGTGTATTAGGTCAATATGCAACGTAGATGTTTTGACTTCTTGCTGACCATTATTTAAGGATCTAAATTTGTTAACTGTACCATGCATGTACCATGCATGCAGATCTCGGGGGCGGTCTCCAACACGGTGGACAGACCTCATAAAATCTGTGACACATTCCAGCATAAATGTTAACTCTCACCCCCACAAACATAGAGATACATGGCGCCGCATCACAAGAGAAGCGATGGCGCAAGAGTCGACCAAGACATGACCACGACCACTCTGCCAAGAGTGCACGACTAAGAAGAGACCATGCATGTATATTTATGAAATCTGCTTGTTTAATACAACTTTAATACAAGAGATCCGACTCGTTTGGTAATGCCAGTTAAGAAAACAAAACTATATAGTAGAAACACTTATTGTATGGCTATTTATAATAACTTACACGGAGATATAAAAGACCGACGGTACGCTAGGCACTCTTGCTTCTGTGCACATTGCTCGACACCTACAAACATATACTTGCCTCCAGTCGACGAAGGCAGCGCCCACACAGTCGAGCAGCACGATGGGCACTCTTGCTTCTGTGCACATTGCTCGACTCCTACAAACATATACTTGCCTCCAGTAGACGAAGGCAGCGCCCACACAGCCGAGCAGCACGATGGGCACTCTTGCTTCTGTGCACATTGCTCGACTCCTACAAACATATACTTGCCTCCAGTAGACGAAGGCAGCGCCCACACAGCCGAGCAGCACGATGGGCACTCTTGCTTCTGTGCACATTGCTCGACACCTACAAACATATACTTGCCTCCAGTCGACGAAGGCAGCGCCCACACAGTCGAGCAGCACGATGGGCACTCTTGCTTCTGTGCACATTGCTCGACTCCTACAAACATATACTTGCCTCCAGTAGACGAAGGCAGCGCCCACACAGCCGAGCAGCACGATGGGCGCCACGCATATGAACACCGCGCTTATACTCGCGGGCTGCGCCAACGGTACGCTAGGCACTCTTGCTTCTGAGTGCGCAGTGCACCATTCACTTGACACCTCCTACAAACGTATACATTAGCATAAAACCTTTGCAAAGATGGATGAGATAGAAGGAAAAGAACCCGATGTATGAGAACCCGATTTGTACGAGAACCAAGCGTGTAACGTTTTTCGCTTGGCGTTTGACGCCAAACGTGTAATTTAGTGATGGAAAACATAAATTTTCCATTTAATTTGGTGGTATATTGTCAATTAATTATACCATTATTATCAGATTATCAAATCTATTTCATAAAAAACAAAAGGTCAGTACAAAACCACTTAACTTAAGCCTTAAGGGTCTAGTCAAAAAGGGCCCCGCGAGTCGTCCCTGGCGCAAAGGTACCCATTACACTGGCCGCGTTGCCACGTTGAATGGCGATGGACAGCCTTTGCACCAGGTACGAACCCGCGCGGGCGTCAGACCCCCTCTCCCTAATTCGACGACCCACTTCCCAAATGAAGGCAATAGCCTCCGACCCCCAGCACCCAGTAGTCTCAAACGCCAGGGGTACGAAATAATAGTTTTTGCCCAGCGCTGAGTACTTCTCTCGTTTTATCGTTTCTCGTTTTATTATCAAATCTGATAATAATATTGACGGAAACTGAAGTTGACGGCGTCCAAAGTAGGTCATCGTTACTTCTTATTAGCGCGCGAGGTACATACACGTTTACCTTCTACCTCGATATATTTCTGTGGTATGAATGTTTGCAGTCACATCGTGCAAAACGATTGAACCGAAATCGACCATTTTTAACAGATTTCCCAAAAAGTAGGAGGTACTCTAGACGGTTGTTTTTTTGTTTAATACCTGTTACCTCAAAACTCTATCATTATGAAGCGATTGCAAAATTATTCATTAATTGAATATACACAAAAAATTTTCAAAATTCCCTTATGATTATGGGATTTTTGAAAAATTGGGGAGAGGAGAGCTCCTCAAATATTAAAGTCACACGGTAAGTAATTACAAATTCGCGCGTGATGATGGGATTCATAAGGAGTGCCGTATTTGAAGAGTTGGTACAATTGGCAAAAGTAGTGCCTTCAACCCATCACGCAAAATAGGCACATATTCGAGTTGCGGAAAACTAGCCCGGGTAAACCATTAGCTATCGGTACAATGTTAGGTGGTTATCTACAGATAATTAGGATCATAATAACTACTATTAACAACGGGATATTTACCATGTATTTAATTATAGGATCTTTTTTATCCAACTAAAATTACGCAAAAATTAACACATTGAGTGCCAACGAACCGATAGTCGGGTCGGGTTCAAAGTCCACGAAGGTTTTTCGCTACATACGGCAATTAACGTGCTACGGACTACGGCGTAGCACACGTAGCGATGCTTGAACTGAATGTGTTAACACTTTCAACACCAACAACCCGCACGCGCTCGCGGGCGCTAGGTTCATTTTCGCTCCAAGGGCATTTTCCCATGTTATCTGCTGCATCGAAATACATGTGTATAGTAAGTATGGAAGCGTAACGGTCGCTCAATATCGGCCCACGAAATACGTAACAAAGGGGCGAACCTATTAGTACTTAGTCTTGAAGAAAAAACTATAGCATCAAATTTCGTCTTCATCGAATTTCTCACGTCAGTAGGTTTGTAACCAATCACAATTTTTTGTCTTTTAAACGATATGCAACCTTTTTGAAATTGCGTCTTCTCTAACTTAATATTTGCCATAAATTGCTTTAAACTCAAACATTAAGTTAGTTATCAGCCCCACTGATACATAAGACGTATTGATTTTTATGCCACACCTGGCCATAAAGTGACTTTTTCCGCACGCTGCGCGTACGGAAAAAGCCGCTTTCTGGCCAAGTGTAGACATAAAATGATGTACACAACACGGGAGGTAATAAAGAAAGCCCTCGATCGCATATTTACGTGCCTCGCTTGCAGCTCGGGCCGCAAACATCTGTGAGCTCGGCCTTTCTTTGGTTTACCACCCTAGTTGTGTAATGTACTATGAGGGGTCGGCGTTATACCGCAAATTTCAACGTCATTTTTTTTCGGCGTTCCATACATTATATATCGATGGTTATCGGCTACGAGCGTACCGCGTAGCGCTACGTGGTTGCGAGTGTTAAGGTGATTCCACCTTTGTGAATGAAGTTACGGACATCTAGTAGGTAATGGAATAAAAGTAACGGCTCACCTCAGGAGGAGACTCCGTGCCGTTGATGAGCGACATGGCGCGAGCCACGGACAGCGTCACGGCGTAGATCTTCACCTCGTAGCGGGTCACATTCCACAGCTCCACCGACTGCGGACAATAATACATATCAATACCTATCAGAAGCGTGGCGTCCATAGAACTCGATTCCTCCCTCAAATTCTGCACCGGCTTGCCCAATGATATCTTTTACGCCACGCCACTGGTACCTATAGCAGGGTTTCTTAAACTGTGGTCCATGGACCCCTTAGGGGTCCGTGATACAAAAGCCAGAAGTCCATGGCTATGCATACAACAGAAACTTTCATGTGCCCTTGCTTTTCTTTTCCTCTGATTATATTCGGAAGTGGTCTGTAAGGTTTTCGAAATAATGTAGGGTGTCCGTGACCAAAAAAAGATTAAGAAACTCTGACCTATCGGATAACCGTGCCAGGAGTGGCTCACTCCGCGAATCCGCCGCACGGCATTGAGGCCCCCGCGAGGGGGCCTTAGCCAGCGACCAGAAAGAGCACGCGACAGCATTTGTTATGCGAGAGAGAGTCGGTCAGATCCGCTACGTGCCGTCCGGTGGTCGGACGCGAACGACAGTGTAATATGATGAATTAACAGTATAGAAATTATCCGTTCAAGAGAGCTAATGCTGTTAAAGTATACAATGTCATTGAGCGAACAATGCCATTGAGGTAATACAATACCACAAAAAAAAAAATAACAATGCGTAACACGAGTAAACCCGGGCGGTCTACCTGGCTCCCCGTTGAATCTGTAAAAGCAAAACGCATTATTATTTTTTTGTTTGAAAGCATTTGCCGCCTTATCATTACGGTCATAGAACCGATAATCCGTTGAAAGCTCATAGTATCTCTAAGTCTTTTCTCTACGGAATACGCACTTGCAGACCGTCGGGCGAATGTGAAATGCAAAACAAATTAAGATCGCAGTTATCTATAACTGCATTTACACTTTACTGTCTAGTAAATAGAATCTATAATGTAATGATCTTTCAAGGCAGTTATACTTTATTGACACTATATTCTTGTTATCCTAATTTGTGGTTTACCTCTCAATAGTATTGTATTCTTTAACAGCATTAGCTCTGTTGAACGGATAATTACTATAACTCTTCGTTACTGTTTACGACATGTGACGCACGGATTTGGGTTATAGCAAGTAAGCATTAATATATTATAAATAGATTTAACTAGCTTTAAGACACGTCTTTGTCTTTGGTCTTCGTCTTACTCTTGTCTTATACTCAATACAACAAGTATCATCATGAAAGACTATTACTTCGAACCCCCATAGACTCCACCTCCAACTTCTCTATTACATGGCGATCCTGCCAGCGAACCGAAAATGGAAGAAATAAAACAAGTTATGAAGAACGAAGCCTAAAATTATTTTCAAGAAAGAAGCTCAAAATTAACCTCAAGAAAGGAAATTAAAAATTAATACCAAGAAAGAAGATCCAAGATTATATGAAACAAGAAAAAAATCACTATGGAAGAAGCCAATAAGAAGATTCAAGTCTCAAGAAAAGAAGAGTCCCCCCCCCCGTTATCCCGGCTCGCAAATCAAGAGGTGTCCAAGGAAACCCCGGCCCATGTTCGAGGGTGTCCAGGGTTAGCCCGGCCCGTCATCGAGCATCAGCAGCATCATCGAGCATCGTGCCTGCCAACGTGACCCGCGCCGACGTTACCTAGCGCAGCGTTAGAGTGACTCATTTACAAGTAAATTAACTATGCTATGACTAATGTAAGTTTTTAAAATTATTTGAATGTAATTTGATTAGGGTACTAATGGCAAATTTTTTTCTTGCATCACGTAGTTTGGTGAAGTTATTTAATTTCGCGCCTATTAAGATACATTATGCTAATAAATAGTAGATATCAGTTTAGATAAGCTATACATATTTCTGAAATTATATAAGGGTAAAATCTAGTTTATTATTGCATTTTATAATCAGATGTGCTTAGCAAAATTAATCAGTTTACTTTTTACATAAAAATTAAAAAAAAATTACATTATGATTCTGCAGGAATTTTCAGTTATTTTTTATTACTTGAATAAAGTTATAGATATTTCGCAATACAATCAATATGTACAGCAGCATTGTGCATGGTCAGCACGCGGCGGTCATTGCGCCCGCGCCCGCGTATTGCGTCGACTGTGTCCATTATATTTAGATTTTAGTATGACCCACTTATAACAATATGTATTTATTTTATTTTAACAATATGTATTTGATTTTGCATTCCAGTAATAATATTTCTCCAGGTTTTTTTATATTTCAAAGAGTTTATCACCAGATATACCCGCATTTGTAGGTCTGATCAACCTAGAGTTCGGGATAGCATCAAACCCTTAAATTGTCTAAGTAACAATATAACTTGAATAATTAATATATAGAAGGTTTGATATCCGGGTATGGTACATATTATTGTGATTTTTGTGTTAGGGAAGTTAGAGCACTAGTCCTTCGTGTTTGCTCATGGTGTTTTGGACTATCGTGCCCTCCGTGAAAACCGTTGGAGACTTATAACGTCTTAATGTATTTGTGACTCTAAGTACAGGCAACCGAGAGTTAGGCCTGATATGCCGATAATTAAGGGTGACCATGCCCTTGGGTAACCATTCCCATTTGTGTTTTTGAGAGGATTGAAGGGTGACCATGCCCTTGGGAAACTATTCCCATTTGTTTTTTTTAGGGTTCCGTACCAAAATGGTAAAAAAGGAACCCTTATGGTGCGACTCTGTCTGTCTGTCTGTCTGTCTGTCTGTCTGTCTGTCTGTCCGTCTGTCACAGCAAGATATCTCAGGATCTACTGATGCTATCGACTTGAAATTTGGAATAGTGTTAAAAACCGCTAATCCGAGTCTATGGAACAGAAAAAAAATCTTATACCTCTTTTACTTTTTTTTTTAAAGGGTACCGAAATGGGATGTCGAAAATCAAAAGTTGAGCTAATATATCGAGTGGGATATCAAATGAAAAGGCTTAATATGTAGATTCCAAAACCATTTTTATTTTTGTTCTTAGACATGTAGTTTTTGATTTAAGATAAAAAACGTTGAAAAAAATACCATTCCCCCCCTATTATCTCCGAAGTTACTGAACAGAAAAATCTGTAATAATTACCAATTATGAATGTTATCCTAAATATTACAGGAAAAATAAAACGGTTTTCCTAACTCGCAGCGTTTTTTAGAAATTTGCAAAAATCGTAAGACAACCTTATTTGCTCCTACTAAACTAACCACGGCATATGTCGATGTATGGGGACAACAGATTTACAAGAGCAAAGTTAAATTTGTGCCACCATACAGTTTTTCTTGAGTTATTCACGTATCTACTGACGAGTTTGTACGGAACCCTCGGTGCGCGAGTCCGACTCGCACTTGACCGGTTTTTTTTTATTAGGAGCTAAGGACTCCGATGGCATTAGATATTTTATCATTGGGTAAATGTACCGATACCTAGGAAATGTGTACGATTATAATTTATGGCTAAATAAAAGTAATTTTGAATTAAATGTTAACACCTTCTTGACCGATATGGACAGTAATTTTGATAAACTTATGTATTAATTTCAGTTATTATAAATACCTACCATGTGTTTAATTTTTTTTAGTTCATTTTATCACATAAAGTGTTAGATTAAATGCTAATAATAAGAAACAAAAATGTAAAACTCAACTGCGTTCGTCACATTTTTTTTGTTGCATGAGGGGGTGAAGAGTGAACTTTCGGGGGAGATGTAATATGATGAATTAACAGTAACTCTTCGTTACTGTTTACGACATGTGACGCACGGATTTGGGTTATAGCAAGTAAGCATTAATATATTATAAATAGATTTAACTAGCTTTAAGACACGTCTTTGTCTTTGGTCTTCGTCTTACTCTTGTCTTATACTCAATACAACAAGTATCATCATGAAAGACTATTACTTCGAACCCCCATAGACTCCACCTCCAACTTCTCTATTACAACAGTTTAGATAGAGAGAGACTTCTGTAGGTAGTACTATTACTTATTCTGTGACCATGCTCAGACCCTTTTACCGACTTCATAAAAGAAAACTTCAGTAAATGTTACACAGATCAATTTAGTCCAAAATTATGATCTGATAACTGATCAGTGGCGTGGCGTAAATGATATCCTTGTGCAAGCCGGTGCAGATTTGGCGCACATTTTCCTTGGGAGCTGTAGAATAAGGTGCTCAAATGCTTGATATTGGGCAAGCCGGTAGGAATCGAGTTCTTTGGTCGCCACGCTACTGAAACTTATACTTTGGGCACTAGGTACATTATGCTTATCACGTAAATATTTGCCTTTATCGAATATCGAAACTACGACGGTCGCGTCTTACAGACTTTATACGTAACGTAACCAACTTACTCATATGTATACATATACATCGAATACGCAAGACATTTCGGATTTGATAGGTCTATCGAAAATATATTTTAAGTGAATAAGACATAGGTTACAAAATCATTTACATCTGTCATTTCCGTGTATAAAATCTTTGTAAAAAACGTGCCGACACACCCACACGATTAAATTTTGGAATGTATCTCAATTATCATCCAAAGGACAAACACTGACGGGGAATTACCTATTTACTTCAACATCCACTTCAACTATAATCTAACACGTTATATTTCACTATTTACCATACTAAATTATATTCCACCATCACACAACAAAGAAAATTAGTTATTGCAATATAATGTATTATAACAATGTACTAGAAATGCGAGTTCCAGGAAAACGATTCAAGAAATTATTTTCCTCAGTTATTTCTGTATATAAGTAACTTCGTGCCAGTAGACCTATTTTAACATGGCAACACAATGACATATGAGTGAAACGAAACGCACGCGGGTTTTGTTTGAAAACGTTAAGTTAATAGTATATTACACAACTAGGGTGGTAAAACAAAGAAAGGCCGAGATCGCAGAAGTTTGCGGCCCGAGCTGCAAGCGAGGGACGTAAATATGCGATCGAGGGCTTTCTTTATTACCTCCCGTGTTTTGTACAACATTTTATGTCTACATAAAATTATAGAATTCGAATAAGAATAAATAAAATGCGACAGCGTATTACCTTGTATTAGGGTGTTGTAAATATAGGCTAAGTAATGTCATTGTAATAAGTAAAATTTTAATATAGTTTTATACATGTAGAGGCAATGACAATAAATAGGCTATTTGGTTCAAATCAGTTTATTTTTATGAAGTGTCAAAAGCACAGTATAATAGCAGTCATTTTTAGGGTTCCGTAGCCAAAATGGCAAAAACGGAACCCTTATAGTTTGGTCATGTCCGTCCGCCTGTCTGTCTGTCTGTCTGTCTGTCCGTATGTCACAGGCATTTTACTCAGAAACTACATGATGGATATTGATGAAATTTGGAATATAGGTGTTTTATGAGCCGCTACTTAGTTTGGTATATAAATAATTAAAATAAATATTTTAGGGGGGGCACTCCATACATGTTAAAGACAGTAAAAAAAAATTTTTTCAGTAAATATCAACGTGTGGTACATAGTTCGACAGCTCTTTAAAAAACACTATAAGGTTCCTAAGTAATGTTTTTGATTAAGTGAATGTATTTGGAAATAATCGCTCCGAAAGTTGTGTAAATTGTGTCCCCCCCCCCCTCTATTTTCTAAACCGTGCGTCCGAAAAATATGAAAAAAATCACGAAGGTAACGCTTAATTAATACTTTCAACGAAAATTATTTTCAACAAGATCGAATTAACCGTTTTTGAGTTATTGCCGATAAACTGCGCTTCTCAACAAAACGACGTAATTGCTATGAAGATACGCTCTTTTGTTGTTGAACTTTTTTTACATCGTATTTTTTACCTTATAGTTACGGCTATGGAACCCTACACTGAGCATGGTCCGACATGCTCTTGGCCAGTTTTTCTTCCTACAAAAAGTACATTGCGCGCTTGTATGTGTGCAGGCAGTCTACGAACGCACTACAAGCAAAGAAGTAAGAATGCATAAGAATGCCCCAGTATGGATTGTACTCACACAGACGTGCTATCGAGCGTCTTTTTGAATACGTGTCGCGCGCTGCTTAACGGCCGAAGTTGGACTACTTGTTCGTCTCTATACTTTGGTCAAAACGCTCAGAAAGTATGCAGGTTAGTATGCAGGTTTTCTAGGTCGTAAAAAATAGGGTATTTTTTTTTCTCCGTTAATCAGATAAATTAATAATATAAGACAAAGTTTAATAACTAAATATTTTTACTAAAAAAAACCCGACCGCGGTGCACTTTAAAATCCGCCATTTTATTTTAACGAACTTCATACCCAGTGACACTCGCGCCATCAAGACGAATCTAATGATGTATCATTTATCAAAATTGGTTGTGCCGTTGAGTAGTTACGAGCGGACACAGGAACGGACATACATACATACATACAGGTCAAACTCATAACCCTCCTTTGGGCTTCACCGCAGTCGGGTAAAAAGGGGTCAAGAAGCCTATAACAGATAACCACAGATAAAGAAAGAGTAGATGATTTATGGACAGGTTTACTTACAACACTAATGGTAGTTTCGATGTCGATCTTGCTAGTAGGCAGCTTCAGCCTGGTGCGCGGTTGTAGTTCTGGGATCTTCCTCAGCGTCACCACGTACTGGTCTATGGTGTTGTTGAACTCTAGGGGCTGCCGCCATTGCAGGTACAGGATTCCTGGAAATTAATACCGAAGAGTAAGTAAAATACTATTGCCAGGAGTGGCCCACTCCGCGATTTTGCCCCCGCGAGGGGACTTTAGACAGCGGCCGAAAAGAGCACGCATTATGTGATAGACATATGGTTCACGGCAAGATTACAAAACCGTAAGGTTTACAATTTAAATTGGGAATGTGAGCATGTTAAATACCTGCCAGTTTTGCTTTAGGCAGCGTTTCGGTGCGCGCGGCGTGGAGTTTTTACTGTACTAACACACTTTTTCTACTCCAGTACTGTTATCTGTCTTTTACTTGGTCACGAACACTAATATAAGAACATACATAATATGAGTTCAGAGAAGTCGATTCTCTATTCCCCATAACAGCACTAGTGTCGTTATAGTCACTTTACGTTATTGCTAGCAGCCACAGACTTCTAAATCTAGGTTAAGCTTAGGTCAAGGATTAAGCGCTCAATTTTAACTTTGCGGTAAAATTGCACTACTGCCAACTTAACAAACAATTAAATTCCTACGGTTTTTAAGAAAAACCAAACTTTCCGAACTAAATTCATTGATGCCAACATAAAAAAAAGTATTTTTAATATAGTCACTTCACGTCAGTCAGTAATTAAAAAAAAAGTTTACCATAGACACATACTGTCAGTCATACGTCATATTTGCCTTATTTGCAGGTTATGCTTTTAATTTTGTATTTTATATTTTAAAACCCAGTCGTAGAAAAAGTATTGTATGCAACGTTGTATAATTAAGTCAAAAACCGCTCATTGCGTCTCTATTTGCGATACTCGCCGCATTCGCGGGTCGTATCGCAACTCACGCAATTCGCATTTTTTGAACCCACTTATACAACTGTTGCATAAAATACTATTAACAGCCTCTGTGTAGACGTACGTCTTAAATACCTGCTATTTTTGCTTTAGGCAGCGTTTCGCTGCACGCGGCGGTGCGTTTTACTGTTAGCATATAACTAGGCTTGGGACTTCTGGTAGCATCTATGGAGTCGCTATATGGTAAAGTTTACCTGTTGGCATACAACTCACCATTGGGCTATGCAAAACAGCAATGCATTGTTGTGTCATCGTTCGAGACGTGGTAGAGGGCACGAAACGATACTCACATCACTAACACACTTTAATAGCCTCTGTGTAGACGTACGTCTTAAATACCTGCTATTTTTGCTTTAGATGACGTTTCACTGTTTACATACAACTCACCATTGGGCTGGTCGCACGTGAGGTTCATGATGATCGGCGCAGACGGCGGCTTGACGTCGGTGAGCACGTAGAGGGGCGTCGACTGCGGCCCCAACCGCTCCAGCAGGTCCGAGGATTTGACGCCCTCTAGCGAGAAGTTATAGAACGCCCGCACCCAGATCTTGTAGGGGGTGAAGGGCTCTGAAAAGGTTTATATGCCATTTAAATACAGGTTATTGCGCACCTCAAATGCAGATATATAATTAAAACAATTACAAGAATATAAGTAGAGATGAGTACTTAGAGATAGAATAGATAATTGGAATCCAGGATTTGCTCGGAACCAAATCTATATAAAAAAAACACTTGCTGGAAATTTATACTCATATTTTGTATGTATGTATCAGTGGCGTGGCGTCCATAGAACTCGATTCCCATCGGCTTGCCTAATATTAGGCAGTTCAGCACTTTATTCTAGTGCTCTTAAAGATAATGGACGCCACGCCACTGGTATGTAGGTATAAAAATATGAGCATCAGTTCCAGAAAGTGTTTTTTTTTTTAAGATTGTTTTACACTTTCCAGTGATATTCATTGCTGTCATATATATATGTTGACTTATTTAATATTTATTACACAAAAGAAAACTCATCGTACGAAAGTCGAACTAAATATCATAAGACATTCTATACCACTATCCATAGCTTAAGACAAAGCTGATAACCTGCGCTGATGTGTTATGGTTATGATTCACGTTCGTGGTTACATACAAATGCAAGCTCAATAATGAAGCTATTTAACTGTACGATAGAGGCGCGATTATCGTAACTCAAAATCAAAGTACTGAGCAACCGAGCTTTACTCGGAGAAAAACACATGAATACTCGAAAACTCGCGTTTTTCCAAAGATAAGAACTAGCTAAATCGATTGTGCGCCATCAAAAACCCTCGCAAACCAATTTGCATCGAAATCGTTACAGCCGTTTCCGAGATCCTCGAAATATATAAATATAGATGAATTGCCGTTTAAAGGTATTAAGATTAAGGAAATCATTGACAGCGTTCGGAAGGGATTGATAAGCTACTTACTGTACACATAATTACTGTTTATTTACTTCGTCCGCTACATTATAGCTTTCTCGGCGTGTAATTGAATTCGATTTAGCGCAACATCCGAATACGAAATGAGAGGAAACACTTATCTAAAGTATTTGGTCGTCTATAAATCGCATTACATTTTTTCGGATTTCTAAACCCCCCATAGTCACTCTTTTGCACTTTTTCCCCTCTTTTTAACCTATTCCATTTGTTTTCATTAAAATACCTTGAATGTCGGTGAATTAGATGGATCAACCGTATAATAGTGTGCATAATGGATAAATAATGATGCAGAGTCCAATCCTATGACTGACAGTTAAGTATTTTATAAACCGCAGTGGCGTGACGTCAAATCGTTGCTTATGTAACAAACACCGGTGAAGTCAAAAATTGGCGGTTTTTACTTTTATAGTACATTACACAACTAGAGTGGTAATACAAAGAAAGGCCGAAATCGCAGATGTTGCGGTCCGAGCTGCAAGCGAGGGACGTAAATATGCGATCGAGGGCTTGTGTTGTGTACATTATACACTTGGCCAGAATGCGACTTATTCCGTACGCGCAGCGTGCGGAAAAAGCCACTTTATGGCCAGATGTGGCATAAAAGTGGCCATAAAGTGTCTTTTCTGCGATCACACACAACTTCTTGAGCGGATAGATAAGCGAATAAATTTGTCACACTTTTTCTTAGAAAGCTGTAAGGATAAAGTGAGTAGGTACTTTAAAATAAGCAAGACGGCAAAAAAGTGGTTCTATATACGCCACGCCACTGACACGAGCACATTAATCTCCTTATTATCATAATTACACATTAGAATACTTACTCAAATTCCTCAACCGAAACCCGACGACTTTAGTCAGCTTCCCAGCCGTATTAAGCAGCGTCAGGTTCTTAGTTGCCTTGGAGTAGTCCGCCATAGTCAAGTCACTGGAGAAGTAATTCATCTTCTTCACATCGGCTGAGCTAGGGACGCCAATAACTGGAGCCGCGTCAGTCTTCGGCTGTCCCTGTTCGTAGTACAGGACATAGGCGATTTGCGTCGCGTCCTTATGCGGGTACGTTGGTGTGAACGACTTCTTAACGACCTCTATGTCAAGATGCGTTTCCAAGCCGTCAGAGTGTTCGGCGTGCAGTGTTTTAGCGTCAGTCGTGTTTGTATCCTGACGGCGCTTCCTATGTCTGTGAGAGCGTAGATCGCGGCGCCGCCGCATACCGTTTAGTATGTCTGATGATGAGAACTCGTCATTGTATTTCAGTTTGTCGTTTTTGTACCAGTCGAGGGAGAAGTCTTTGAGGCTCTCGGCGCGGGCTGGTTCGTCGCCTTGGAGCTCTTTCTTGGGTTTATGGTCGGTAGGGAAGTGGTGGGTGTAGGTCGTCGGCGGGGCCCATGATAGGTGGATGTCTTCAGCTGTCACTGTGTTCACGGTTAGGTTCTGTGGTGCGGACGGAACTGTAACAAAAAAAAATCGGTCAAGTGCGAGTCGGATTCGCACACGACGGGTTCCTTACCACCGTCTAGAAAAAGACGCCAGAAAGCACGTTTGTTGTATGGGGACCCTTTTTTATTATAAACTTTATTTTGTTTTTGTTATTGGTTGTTATAGCGGCAATAGAAATACGTACACATTCTGTGAAAATTTCATGTCTATACCTATTACGGTTCAAAAGATACAGCCCTGTGACAGACGGGCAGACAGCGGAGGCTTAGTAATAGAGTTCCGTTGGCACCCTTTGGGTACGGAACCCTAAAAAGTATGCGCCTTTATCGACTTCAAAAAAATTATACGGGTTCTCAGTTCGTCATGATCTTTTTTTATTATTATGTACTAGTGGACCCGCTCGCAACTTCGTTCGCGGAGGTGAAATGAGTTAAGTAAATGTCTCTCATATAACTTGGTTTATGTACTTTACGCAGTTAGGCAGAGTTTAGTTTTATGCCTACAGTTTTACAGCATAAGTCTGTTTATGCATATCTACGGTCAAATAAGAATAGGTTCTGTATAGAAATCGCACAGTAAGATGACTCAACTTGGTTTGTTTACTTGGAACTCAGGGAAATTATCTTAAACATGCCGCAGAAACGGAACAGAATGATTTAGTTACCTTACGCAGAGCAATCGAACCAAACGCAACAAATTTCAAGTAGCATTGGTGTAAAGTCGCGTCTACATCATGCATAGGTACATTTCGAAACTTATATCTGTTCGATTACTCGAAGACGTAGCCGATTTGAAAAATATTTTTATGCCACACCTGGCCATAAAGTGACTTTTTCCGCACGCTGCAAGCCGCTTTCTGGCCAAGTGTAAACATAAAATGATGTACACAACACGGGAGGTAATAAAGAAAGCCCTCGATCGCATATTTACGTCTCTCGCTTGCAGCTCGGGCCGCAAACGTCTGCGATCTCGGCCTTTCTTTGTATTACCACCCTAGTTATGTAATGTACTATTTTGTTTGTACCTAAAGGAATCAATCAATTTCTTTCAATTGTCACCAGGTTAGGATCTGATGGGATCTTGGAGAAAATATGGGCACACCCACACCTATAGCAGAACTGCCTCACTCCGCGATTTCGCCGCGCGGCCTTGAGGCCCCTGCGACGGTCGGATCCGGTGCGTTCCGTCCGGTGGTCGGACCCGAACGACAGTTTTGTTAGAGAGACTTCTGTACTTAGTACTATTACTTATTCTGTGTCTATCGATTTGAGTATTTTTATAACAATTCTTAATTCAAAAGACTAGTTAGAAGTTTTATTTTTGTATTAATACTAGCATTTTCCCGCGGCTTCGCCCGCGTTGTTCCCATTACTCTCCCAAGGCAACTTTTTACCGGGATATCATAGATTTCCAATACAAACTCAACCCCCATTTAAACCCTTTAGATGAGGAATTTTTATTTTAATGAAGAGTCTAAACATGAAGTTTCAAACCTCTTACTTCAAAAATCGTAGACTCTCCATACAAATTTTGAACCCCAGTAGCATTGGTGTAAAGTCTGTCTACATCATGCATAGGTACATTTCGAAACTTATATCTGTACGATTACTCGAAGACGTAGCCGATTTGAAAAATATTATTTTTACCCTGGCACGGTCCTCGTGCACTGCAGGTACTATCATCATTACAGCCCGATGACGTCTGGTGATGACACATGTCCAGTACCAGTACACAGTGTGGCCCGACCACGGGACCCCGCGGCACCCGCTCGCAGTGCTGCCCTTTGTAAAGGCCGCCGTCGCGGACCCTGGCACGGTCTTAGTGCATTGCAGGTACAACTATATAACTACTAGCGACGGCTATGTCGAGTGGTACTCGTATTATTTAACCGCGATTAGAATACGATTGAGTACATAATGTCGTTTTTTAATTAATACATGAAATGACATTGTCAATGGTAGAGTGTGCAGATAAATAAAAATACTTTTATGCAACACCTGGCCATAAAGTGACTTTTTCCGCACGCTGCGCGTACGGAAAAAGCCGCTTTCTGGCCAAGTGTAAACATAAAATGATGTACACAACACGGGAGGTAATAAAGAAAGCCCTCGATCGCATATTTACGTCTCTCGCTTGCAGCTCGGGCCGCAAACGTCTGCGATCTCGGCCTTTCTTTGTATTACCACCCTAGTTATGTAATGTACTATTTTGTTTGTACCTAAAGGAATCAATCAATTTTATTCAATTGTCACCAGGTTAGGATCTGATGGGATCTTGGAGAAAATATGGGCACACCCACACCTATAGCAGAACTGCCTCACTCCGCGATTTCGCCGCGCGGCCTTGAGGCCCCTGCGACGGTCGGATCCGGTGCGTTCCGTCCGGTGGTCGGACCCGAACGACAGTTTTGTTAGAGAGACTTCTGTACTTAGTACTATTACTTATTCTGTGTCTATAGCGATTTGAGTATTTTTATAACAATTCTTAATTCAAAAGACTAGTTAGAAGTTTTATTTTTGTATTAATACTAGCATTTTCCCGCGGCTTCGCCCGCGTTGTTCCCATTACTCTCCCAAGGCAACTTTTTACCGGGATATCATAGATTTCCAATACAAACTCAACCCCCATTTAAACCCTTTAGATGAGGAATTTTTATTTTAATGAAGAGTCTAAACATGAAGTTTCAAACCTCTTACTTCAAAAATCGTAGACTCTCCATACAAATTTTGAACCCCTTAAGGGGTAAATTATGAACAATCCTTTCTTAGTGCACCCTTAGACCTTATAAGGAATCTATGTGCCAAATTTGGGATTTCTAGGACCAGCGGTTTGGGCTGTGCGTTGATATTTCAGTCAGTGAGTTTCTTCTTTTATATACTTAGATTGATATCTTTAATTGTTGATTTAATTTAATAGATGGTTCGACTTCAAACTAAATCTGCTTGCCTGTAAAAAGTGCAGCGAGAGCCCTCACTCGACTTTTCGCGATCACCTCAGGGGCCGGCTGGCACGTTCGACCAGTCCGTTTGACCCAGTTTGGGACACTTACTTTTACATCTTATTTTATAGTGACATCGTCAAGAAGGTTTATGGAGATTACACAAGGCTCAAATTCACATTTGACAAGTGTGAGTGGACAAGTTTTGTATAGTAGGGATGGGCAAAATATTCGGTATTCGGCAGTTTTACCGATTAATCGTATTCGGTCGCAGTACGGTTAAAATGCCAAATGTTATATTAATACACCATTTTGAAAGAATCAAACAAGTATTGGTAAAGCAATGCGCGAATCCATTTGATGTTATTGCAAATAATTTGCTATTATTAACTTTCCTTTACTTTTAGTCATCCAGTATATTGTTTGGATGTTTATCTAGAGCTTTGCACTTTAGATTTTTACCCGACTGCGGCGAAGCCCAAAGGAGGGTTATGTGTTTGACCTGTATGTATGTAGGTCCGTTCCTATGTCTGCTCGTAACTACTCAACGGCATAACCGATTTTGATAAATGATACATCATTAAATTCGTCTTGACGGCGCGAGTGTCACAGGGTCATGAAGTTCGTTAAAATAAACAAATAACCCTCCTTTGGGCTTCGCCGCAGTCGGGTAAATAGCGGATTCATTGGCCGAAAGTTTAGTCGGGTTATTAATCAGTATAAATATAAACATGTAATCGGTGTAAAGTGCGCACAATCAGTAGGTACGAACGTGTATGAAACATGTTCGTACTCAATTACTGATTAACAGATGAATCTATCGGCCGATAAAAGTCTGCAGTCTGCGGGCTGTCTAACAATTGAATGGATTGAGATGAAATCTGGGATAAAAGTTGACCATGTTCTGGATTGACACATACTTTATATCCCGGTGAGGAAATCTCTTGGATGGGATAATAATGTGAATAACTCGGGCAAAGCCAAATGCCAGCCGAGCAAGCCGCAAGCAAAGCAAAGCCGAATGCTAATTACACTACATGGGATTTTTTATCCATGTTTGTAATTAAACCCGACTAAACGCTATGGAGTTGTATAGAGCTTAGCCAGGTTCTAGATAAAGGACGGCAGAGATCCCGGCCTTAGATCCCAGCCCATTCCGTACACTTAACGTAACATGAACATGCCCAATACATTTCGTCTTTTGCCAAATATTCGACCAAAGTTTGTTCGACTTCGTTATAAAGAAAAGAATACCGAATATTCATATTCGGTAAAACACATGTTTAGTTCATCTCTAATTTATATTTATTTTATACCGTTCCACTGACAACGCTGACTCATAGGATGCAACAGTCAGAAACCGGTATCGAAATACCTCCATTTTGCAGTACATCCTACCACGGCTTTTGATTTTATTGAGATGCGATTTTCAAATGTAATTGTAATTAAAGAAGGTCAAATGCGAGTCCGAGTTGTACGCCGAGGGTTCCGTATCATCACAATATATGTGATATAACTATCTGTGTTTTCAGGCACCTGTGAAGAGAGCGATAGCATCACTGTAAACTACGATCTATAGAGGCTAGCAGCAACTGGACGAGTATAGCTGATGATCGAGGAAAGTGGCGCGTCTTGGGAGAGGCCTACGTGGTGGACTGCCGCAGGCTGATGATGATGATGAAGCTAGTGTGCCGTGCGAGTCCGATGAGCGATTACTCGCACCGCTCGCTCGAGGCGGCCGGGCCATAGGCTCTTGTCCCAACGTCAGCGAGTAAGACAGTCAAATTGGGCGAGTACCATTACATTGCGGATCTGGAAAGGTCGACCGATCACACTGTACAGGGCCGCGCCGACCCCCAGTGCCTGTGTGCGAAACCTATGAAGCACCTCTTTATTGTCGTCGTGTTTCGGCGCCCCTATCGCCTTGGGGCACACTTCTTCGCACACAGGGGCGGCGGCTGTACCTCGTTAGCCCGCAATGAACAGTTACTTGCCCAATCTTACTCGGCGGTGCGACAAGTACTCACACGCATACCTGCGCAAACCGATTGTTTTGACCACTAAGCGAGTATCACTGCTCTAGGAAATGATAGCGCTTGTCGCTCCGACCAACTAGTGAAGCGAAATTTGCCAGCAGTGAGAACAGCCAGTGATCAACTATTAATACCTATATCAATGTATAAATAAAAACAAAAATATTGCTTTGCTGATCTGCGATATGATAACGCGATAAGATGTTGACCGTCCGGCGACCACTGACGAAATGAGCAACAATCTCCAGGAGGGCATTTCTTCAGAAATATGTCTGCGACTCATTTATCTGTCTCCATACATTTAGTATGAAAAAGGGCCAGATGAATGAGGTGACCGCAGACATATTTCTGGAGAAACGCCCAGCAGCTCCTGAGGATGCCTCGTAGAGGCGAAACACGTGTCGAGTTTTGTATCTTTGGTGGTGGTTTGTTATATTTATTTGCATGTTTTTTCGTTGTGCATGTAAGTGCATGAAGAAATACGCATGTATTTATAACGGACTAGCATTAATTATCTAACACGTTATCATATCGCGGATTAGCAAAGCAACATTTTTGTTTTTATTTAACATGGACTTCCGCAAAGTAACGCCTGATTCAATCGATTATATCTATGTATCTCTTTCATTCATTTCATCAAGATTTATTTATACGTTCCTTGAATAGTTGATGGCAAGTTCCTTACTCGTCGGCGGTGGGACACTTGTCTAACTCTCGCCTCATGCTTCATGTGAGCGGGACGGCACGACACGTACTTCTAAGATCTCCGAAGTGTAGGCTCAGCATATCTTTTGTGGTGCTCTTATTAGCACAAGAGCGTCGGCTAGAGTGCAACAAAGGGCCAATGCCGCGCAAATGAGGTAAACAACACCATAACCCAGTTTTTGAAGGCTAAGAACAATAAACTGTATTGACACAGTTGAAAGACAATGGTTGCACAATGCATTGTGCTGGAGGTCAATGACCGGCCAAAAATGGCTGAAGATATGGGGCGTATATGGAGTTTAGTCGTTATTATATCAGGCTGTCTAGCGTAACTGGCCGCGACTTCGTTTTTCGCGCGACAGACCTATCACTGTTACACTACAGGGTGGGAGGGACTATACCGACATACTTTAGCCATGAATTCCGGGTGGTGTGACGAGTAAATAATGTTATATCAACATGGGTCGAATATTGTCATTTTACATTAATAGTCTTATGGAACAAAATAAATCAGTAAATTCAGCCCCTCGTTATAAACATGTCTTTACTGGAGGAAAAGTTATCAAAAAGAAAAAAAAGCTAAAATGGAAACGAAAGGTAAATTTTTTGGCCTCGTAGTCGCTTACCATCAAAAAAATTGTAAAACTATCTTAGTCACATTTATTAGGGCGGGTGTCCCTCGAGATCCCTAATGTCGTTTGTCCTAAAGTCACTTGCCGTAACTGTTTTGTCCTAACGGGTAGTTGTCCTAACGATCAGTTGTCATAATATGGTTTTTCCATAATGTTATTGTTGCCATAATACTCTCTTGTCCGATCCTTTTTTGCCATAACTATTAATATCCCTAGTGTTATTTTGCATATTCCTCGCGATCCCTAGCATCGTTTGTCCTAAAATAACTTGGGCTAACTGTTTTGTCCTAATGGGTATTTGGCCTATCGATCATTTGGTATAGTAAGTTTTATCCATAATGCTATTTTTGCCATAATACTCTTTTGTCCGATGCATTTTTGTCATAATTATTAATATCCCTAATGTTATTTTGCATATTCTTCGTTATCCCTATCATCGTTTGTCCTAAGATTGTAATATGGACAAACGATGATAGGGATAACGAAGAATATGCAAAATAACATATTATACATGTATAATATGTTAAAAACTTACAAAGGCAGAAGGACAAAGGGGGGACGGGGGGGCGGAGCCCCCCACAAGGGGGGCTCGGGGGGCGAAGCCCCCCGCATGAAAGAAAAACTCAAAACAAAGGTTCAATTAGGTAAAAAAAGTAGGTTAGGTTAGGTTTGAACTGCGTCCCCCAACAAAAACGAACTGCTACCAGAAAAGTAGGTTAGGTTAGGTTTGAACTGCGTCCCCCAACAAAAACGAACTGCTACCAGTAAAGTAGGTTAGGTTAGGTTTGAACTGCGTCCCCCAACACAAACGAACTGCTACCAGAAAAGTAGGTTAGGGTAGGTATGTTGTATATTAAGGCTTCAAATAAAATTATGTAAATATGTGTAATATTTTATTTTACAAAACATTTTTTAATTTGTGGTAATGTTGTCACGTTGTGTTTTTTGCATTTAATTGTAGGTTTAAATATGACAAATTTAATTTTATGTTCAAGAGAAATGTTTTTACAATTGTCTCGAACAGCTTCGTTAGAATTATTTTCGTCTAGCAACATTGCTACAACTGTCTAGTGTCATATTTGAGAGATTCTTGACATACAACATACTGATGTTGCTATATGTCATATAAATAGATCTATAGGGTAAATTTGTAATGCAAATTGGGAAATAACATTTATTATAATAAGATATTAAAAGTATAAAAATATAAACTAATTTGAATATAATGGACAAGTAAATATAGTTAAATATTCTGATCAGTAAATGTTATTTCTTAATTAATAGGATTGAAATTCTTTAGATTTCCAAATCAATTAGGGAGAAATTGAGGTCCTTAGTGGAAACACAATTTGGTTGGAAATGATCTTTGAAAGAGAGGAGGTCTAGCTATACTGGCTGGAGCTCTTCAAAAGCTTTTTGCATCTGGGCCGTGAAGGGAGCAACTCCTGATGTTTGTGTTCTCCTTGGTGGCTACAAATATGGCGCGGCTGAGGCAGTCCTAATTTTCATCATGAAGTAATTGTGAGTAGCATTTCTTTAAGGTTAACTCATCTGGCTATGAGGCACCCCATTCACTGAAAGGTCTTGTTACAGTTAGCCCTCCGGGGGCATCTTCATGAAGGGTGGCGGGCTTCGCAGAGCTATGAGGATATAACTCTTCTGTCTGGTGAGAATAACCATAATTTCAGTCTTCTTCTAAGCTGTGGAAAAAAACACATACTTTAGCATACTAATGTAAGCAATTTGTTCTATTCCAGCTGAAGATGGGTTTTTTCTTAATTGTTTCTAATTTTTTCTAATTTCTAATTTTCCAAATTCAAATTCAATTTCTAACTTCGGGATATTTCAAAAGGAACATGGTTTTGTATTAATTCACACCTCACCTATAAATCCCATGGGCTGTAGCGCTCTCGTCGGAATAGTCTTCATGCACACTACGGGTCACTAACATCCGGAGCCTGCTGTTGCTGTTGCCGGCATCAGAACTGCTGTAAGAAGGTGTGTCGATGAGAGTCTGCAGTCTCGAGGTTGGTGACTTCAAAATTTATTAAGTCATTGTTAGGAGATTAGTTTAAATTTAACTGATGGCAGTGTAACTTTAGGCACTAACATTTATACTAGCCTGTGACCTCACTACTAGAAGAACCTAGGCTTTAAGACCCCGCTCTACCAACTGAGCACAATAGGTAGTGCTAAGGAAACGCTGAATTTGTACTGTGAGGCCGCAAGCGAGTGAAAAATAAAAATAAATTTGTCATACACTAACTGACTTTCCTTATTCTCCTTTTTGTTAGCCTGAACTACTGAAGGGTCCTGTACGTAGCACTACTTAATATTGTTTGTTTTTTTTATTGAAAGGTGAGTTCATAGTTTTTTTTCATCTTTCCACAACTATGTTCACACTGTATCCTCAAATATAACCGGGCGGGATACAGGGTGACAATGTATAGTGACAAAAAAGATATAAATAATTTTATGCCACACCTGGCTATAAAGTGGCCAAGTGTAGACATAAAATTATGTACACAACACGGGAAGTAATAAAAAAAAGCCCTAGATCGCATATTTACATCCCTCGCTTGCAGCTCGGGCCGCAAACTTCTGCAATCTTGGGCTTTCTTTGTATTATCACCCTAGTCATCAAAAATCAATCAAATCATGAGGACAAATAAAATTCGGGCAATTACAATTAGGGAAAAGAATCATGAGGACAAATAATGTTAGGTTATACAATGATAGGATAAACCACATTAGCCCATATTAAGTTAGGGAAAATGACGATTAGGACGTGTGATCTTTAGGGTTTATTAGTAATTATAATAAATGACAATTCGGCAAAAAGGCATTAGCATAAATAATCGATATGACAAATGGCATTAGGGAAAAAAAAAATTAGGGCACAAAAATTTCATCAATATGATGTGAGGGAATCAAATATTAGGGCATGTGAGTGTTAGGACAAATGATCATTATGACAAACAGTATTAGGGAATGCAAAAATAGGTTAAAAAAATTTAGGGATCCCGATATAGATCCTATTAGGGCTTGTTACACACTTGGGAGTTTTCATTTAAAAAATAATGAATATCTCTGAAAGTAAGCGTTTTTCGACTATACATCACATAACTTTTTTTACTTCTAATAGTTGTTAGAATCTATAGTTAAAGTTTGTCGGTATAGTCCCTCCCACCCTGTATATTGCGCGGAAAGAGATAGCGCGACAAAGAGTCGCGTGTCACAGTTGTGCTAGAGGTACAGGTCAGTGGTTTCGCGGACAACATTTTGGACAGCCAGGGCACAGTATAATAGCAGTAATTTTTCTTCCTACAAAAGGTACATCGCGCGCTTGTCTCAAAGTCTTTTAAAATAAGAACAACACCATAATGAGCGAATGCTACAACTAGTTCCGCATCAGATAAACCCAAGTCTTTAAGAACTATGTTTTCCTACATTAATTTCTATATCAATTGTTGCCGGGGGGTGGGGGGGGGGGTCAGGGTTATTAAGGGGAGACCACAAACTGGAAATACCGACTGGTTAGAGATGAAGACGGAGTCAATAGAGGCTTATTTTACTCAGTCCCGGGCGGGTTGTTTATTTGGCGCCCTTTTGGTACCATATTTTTATTAGCTGCGTTGGCACTTGCTAGGCCTAGGCGCCCAACTATAATGCCTACCTACACTGATATTGTTATTTGGGTACTTTTAAAAGCATTTTAACTACTCATGCGTTCCTAAATGCATTCGTAACGATTTTCCTATAGCTTCGGCTTTGGAGCGCCATTTTCTGTTATTTGTCTAGTCTAGAGGTCCAAGCTTTGTACAAAATAACTGGAAAATAATAGTACAATTCAATTAAATTTTTGTCTATACTGTGCCATGACTGAGAGAATCAGTCTGAATTAAAAATTGGTTACTGAATTTATGCAGCAGAATTTTGACTTGGTTTGTTTGTTATAGTAAAATTTATTTAAAATGTGCAAATTCCACTTCAGAGCTGAAAGTTTCAATGAATGGCATTGTTGTCTATTGTAAAGCCCAACTGCTAATTATCAATGTATCAGTGTAAAATGAAACGCATAATAATCTTTACTATATATTATAAGTTTGGGAACATTTTCAGTGCAGGCATCATGACAGAGCACCATAGGAGTCAGAAATTACAATCAAAATTATTAATTAGACTTCATGTCAGCAACAGTAACTCAATTAGAGTCAATCAATGTTTATAAATTTGATGTAAATAAAAAAACATAATGACTTTTCTTGATGAAAAATAAGTATAGTAACATAAAAATAATATTAACAGTAATAAATTATTTAAATAGAAACCGTTCACTCCTATGCCACTGTCACTCTACCATGATGCCTGCACCAAAAATGCTACCAAATTCACAATGTCGGGTCACTATACAGCTTCTTTAATTATTTAATGTGGTGACACTAATGATGTTAATGTGACAGGCTACACACTTAAACAGTACAGTAAAGGAGGTTAATGACATGGCCATTTAACATAGATTAAATGCAGTAACAACAACATCATAATCACTAATTATCAATGATAATTAGTATAATATGTTTTCAAATGTTTTATCAATGATAATTAATATTAATTGATATGTTTTCAAATGTTTACTTACTCTTTATTAAAAGTGCACATGTTTTAGTCAACCTTTTGTATTTTATTTTTTGTACTAAGTTAATATACTTATTCGTGATATTCCCAAGCAATATTCACAGACAAAGGGACCATTCGCCATTTAAAAGTTTTCGTATGCTGCTATCAAAATGTTATAAAATTAACTTTGTGTTTTAAACATGTAATTCGACTCAACAGGGACAGACATGGAACAATGCATACAAAGGGTTAATAGGTCAATAGTTTCCTTTATTTTTTTTTTATATATAATGTATATTGCCTAATACAATAAGCTACAAAAGAACTTAATGCTTTAAAGAACTTTTTACTAGCCAAGATCCACAGCTGATCAGCTGGGTTGGTCCATTTTTTTATACTACTAGAGTGACAAACGAGTGTACACCCTGACTAATGGTAGGCAGTCACCATAACCTCCGGTTTGCAACGCTACAATATAGCTTTGAGTGGGCAGGTATTTTTTTATGAAATAGGGGACAAACGAGCAGACGGGTCGCCTGATGGTAAGCAATCACCGTTGCCCACAGACACCAGCAACACCTTTAATATGAATGAGGCATTGTAACTTATCATACATGTAAATTAATTGGACATATAACTGAGCCCCAAAAAGTTGTAGCTATTTTAGTGTGTATGTTTTTATAACTACTAATATGTTGATATGAACAGTGATTCCCAATAAGAATGTTTAATCATTTCTAATACTATACAAATTATTATTAAACGATTTAATTAATTAGTTTAGTTTAGATATTTAAAAATAGTATATTTTTTTTTGTTTATTTTTATTATTCGTTCTAGCATGATTCTAGCCAACATTACAACTAGTGTAATTCACAGCACGAAGGTCGGAGAGCCGCGACGGTGGCAGAAGTAGTCATTTAATTAATATTTCATTAACCAGGCGCGTAACACGCAATAACTCTTGCAAATAATAGCACATCCCAGGCACGGACGACATGGGATGAGATTGACAGATACGGACCCCGAGAGGCGTGAACGTCTCAATACGCCGTTAACAACCAACCCGAAATACTAAACCCCACTTAAAAAACTGAACAAAGATAACGTGACATTTTACTCACCGTAAATTTCCTTGCTTTCGTTGTAATTAGCTGCATTATCACAATGAACGCACAAAATAAATATAATAAAAATGGCTCCTAACATACACCGAATATACATTTTATAGCACTATATGCACGCGAGGAACGCGCGTGAACGGTTAAAAGGCATCCATAATCCACATTGTCACTTAAATAAAGAATAAATATGGAAATAATCCACTTAGTAAGTCAAAAAACCCTTAAATTAAAGCAAGCTGCCTTCGGACGAGACCCCGCCGTCTGTCATTAGTCTTGTCAATAAACAATTAATGTTGCCATGTAATACCAAATGTATAGCTTTGTCTTTAACTGTCATGGTAAATGAAGTAAATGGGAACAAATTCTCTAAAAAAACAAACAATGCTTGTCTTTGAAAAATATTGTCCAAAAATTGTATCGTGCAAGATTACCTGTAAATATACTAAACAGAATGCTTAAGGAACTCAGTTTACAGTATTTGATCTTATTTATAGCTTAATTCGAAAAAAATCTTAGTGCAACTTTACAATTTTGACAGCCATATTGTCAAAAACAGGGAAAAAATCAAATTAGCTGGCAACATTAAGCACCGGGATTGTGTTGTTCGGCGGAGTTCGGCTTTGGGTGCAGCCGCTTTGTGAATTTGTTTTTGTTTTAATTACAGAAATAGTGAGTGATAACAGTGCAAAGCTTTTTGTAAAATGATCTAACCACCGTGCAATGTGTTTTACACAGCGCGATTGCGTGCCGTGTTTGTGAAATAGCAGTCGCTTCCGCCATGACGATGGCTCACACGATCGGGAAGTATTCCATGATTCCGATTCCTCTATACGTTCTGTGTATCGCGCTCTGCTATCCTGTTTCGGGTGAGTAATTAACAATTTTATGTTGTTCTAATTGAACCTTTAATTCTTTTGTGGGGTTATAGACCGCTTTTAACCATTGTGAGCGTACGTGTATTCACTTGCGGCGCGCATTTTTTTTGTTACCTGTTTACGTATTATGACACAGGATAACTTTTGCCAGGATGTGATGTTTAAATTAATTGTTTCACTAGTAGCAAAGGCCGAGGTACTATATTTCTCGTACTATTTCGGCTTTGAAATGCCGGTTAGCGGTACTTTAGTGTATATTAGCCTCAAATCGTGTTGTACCTACACAAAACTAAGGACTTTAAATAACATAAAGGCGACTTATTAAAATGTTGACTAAATAAAGTATAGCTTCCTTAACAATGAAACCTATAGGGTTCTATAGGTTTCATCTTGGTTAAGTAGAATAGCCTACCCAGTAGAATATGATATCTCATTCTACCAGGCAGAATCTACTGGTATGGTATAGCAAATCTATAACTTAGTCTACTCAGTGGAATCTACTAGGTATGATATAGTAACTAATTCTACTCAGTAGAATCTACTGTGTATGATATGGTAACTTATTTTACCCAGTAGAATTTACAGTGTATGATTATTTATTTGACCCTTTAGAATCTCCTAAGCATATTAATCTCCGGTAGAATCTACTGGTTAAGAAATTTATTGTACCAAATAGAGTATATTCATTTATCACTTTGTATTTAATATACAACTCAGCCTGATTTAGATTTTCATTTTAGAATGGTACGGCCTATTAATATGTGAATGATATGTTTTTTTTGTTTGACATCAGCTGTGAGCCTTGTCAGTCCTTTACTGCATGATGTTGTGTGCCATGGTGTAATATAGGTTTTGTAGTAGCAGCTAATGTCTACAACTGATAGCACATTAGTTTCTCAACATTCCTTTGTATTAAAATGGACTGACTCATCAGAACGGCAGAATGTCCAGCTCTTGTTTATATTACCTCAACTTCATAATTATATTGTATAACTTGGTGGTGTTTATTATTCCTTTGTTATTTTGAAGTTTTATTGAAAATGTAAAATAGTAGGCATTTGTTTCTGATAAGAAAAGAAGAAGATTTATGTGAGACGGACTAATATCTATTTAGATGCTAATACATTTATTTGAAATAAATTGGCAGGACATTGCTCAATATAGAGAAGAATAGAAAAGGAGAGGCCTTTTCCAAGCTGTGGGACACAAAAATAGAATAAGTAAAAAAATAGTTTATTCAATAAACAATATACAAAGTAGTTGAAATTAAATATACTAAAAACTAAAACTTAATTAAAATTAAATGAGCTAAAACTAAAATAAATCTAGAAACGGCCCCTGCGGCACGGTGCAGAAGATGCTGGCAAAAAGTAACTGAATTCCCTGGTGGAGATTAACTCTTTCACAACCAACAACCTGCCTAGCAGGCACAGATGCCAGCCCTTTTTTCGTACTGCATAATTGGCCTCACGAACCCTTCTACAGGGCTCTGTTGGTTTTAGGGATAGTTTTTAATTGTTTGGTCTAGTTGTGAAAGTGTTATTATTCAAATGAGATTATAATTGGCTATTTGACGATAAATCAAATCACCTTTTTTTATGAAGTCTCAAAACGCTGAGATAGTATGCAGTTTAGTATGAAATACTGACTTGTAACGTCATGCTCAATATGGTGCCTTATGTTTAGTTTTTGTTATTTTAAAATCATTTGTGGCATGAAAATTAGTGTAATTGATTTTATCCGAGCCGTTACAGAAACATAATTTGATGATTAGGTTTAATAAAAGGTATAAACCCTTTATTTTGAATGTTGAAAATGTAGTTGGATGTAACTACACTCGAGGTCAAAGAATTCGGGTCACCATAATAGAAATAGTTGTTTTTTAATATTTGACACTTGTTTCATTTACATAATATCGTCGACCGTAGGCTGAATTACGGTAAGGGACATTGTTTTGCCTGTCCCTTACCGTAATTCAGCCTACGATCGACGATATACTACCTGGCTGTATTAGCAATATCCGCAAACACATCATAAAAATATTATTATCCAAAAATGGTCATTTTTGCGATATTTCACTCCGTTAACGTCATTATTTTTCATAGGTTTTTAAAGAGTTCGATCTAAACCTGATATTGCTATTATTTTCAGTGCTATTTATGGCGGTATTTCACTGACCCGAATTTTTTGACCGCGAGTGTATAAAGCAATAAATATCGGAATTTTTCCTTTATTTCTGACCTCAAGCCTTGCTTTATGCCTAATTTCATTATTATAGTTCAATGGGACTTCCCATTATTTTATACTAGCATTTACTCATGGCTTTTCCTGCGTTATTTCCACTACGGGCACTTCCATGAAAATGTAATGGTAAAAGGAAGTTACCATTTCATCGCGTGTTTATTTATTTTTGTCAAAGTATTAATTTTAATCTAGATAAGTATAATTTGAATCCTTAGGTGTATTGACACTTGAATTTCCACCATCAATGAAGAAAGACACGAGAAATTGGTAACTTACGTTACTCTCTGTCGCTGTGTGTGTAATCATTCACCTCAACTCTCCTGGAACTACCTATACCCTGTTTCAATCCAGTACTTGGTCTACATGCATGCCAAATTTAATTTCAATCCTTTCAGTTGTTACCGCGTTATTTCAATTCATTCATTCACTTTTTTGCAATGTAGCTTTCATGAAGCTGTGTGTGTAATCATTCACGTCAACTCTCCTGGAACTACCTATACCCTGTTTCAATTCAGTACTTGGTCTACATGCATGCCAAATTTCATCTCAATCCTTTCAGTTGTTACCGTGTTATTTCATTTCATTCGTTCACTTTTATGCAATGTAGCTTTCATTTAGTCGTATGTGTAATCATTCACCTCAACTCTCCTGGAACTACCTATACCCCGTTTCAATCCAGTACTTGGTCTTCTTGCATGTCTAGTTTCATCTCAATCCTTTCAGTTGTTACCGCGTTATTTATTACCTCCTAACATCCAAACGTGTTCACAAAATTTCGCATTTATAATATTAGTTCAATTATCCTAAAAAGTTGATGACTGAGTTTCAGTACTTGACCAAAATAGACATAAAACTTAACTTATCAATTTATTTACTACTTACATACAATTTACTTACTTATTTTTTGGGCTGAATGAACACACACAAGTGATCGACAGCCTGCCTGACACCGGCTGAGCGTCCCCACACAACATAACTTATCAATTTTTACAGTAACAAAAATCTGGAAAAACAAAATCCATAAAAACAGAAAAAGTACAAAGTAAAATTAATACAGGAAAAAACGGTTTTAATTACTTGTCTTTTCTTGGTAATAATCGTAATAAACAATAGGGTATTTTCCAATAATAGAAATAAATGCTTCCCAAAACCACTCGGAAAAAAATCCAACTAAGCTTGCCATCAATGTTTTCAAAATTACAAAAAGCTAAAAAGGCACCAATTCGACCATGTTGAGCAGTGACTACGTAAACACTACGTACAGGTCGATTCACGAAAGCTGGCACGAGATTTGACAGAATTTCTATGAAAATAGCTGTCACTCTCTCAAATCTCGCGCCAGCTTTCGTGAATCGACCTGTACAGAAGTTTCTCTTTGTAACAAAATTGACGTTCGGCTCCGACCGTGTCTCTCTATCGCGTAACGCGTGCTCATTCTGGCCGCTGGCTCAGCCCCTCCGAAGGAGCAAAATTTGGTACTAGTACACATGTCAGTTTTTCTTGGATACTGCATTCTACCTTAGCATTGGTACTTCACAAAAAAATTATTTGATCCTATCATCAAATGGTCTATTGCATATCTAATTATTGTAGTGGAAATAAAACTTTCCTATTTAATTATTAAGGAAATCTGCTTAACATTTAACCAATCAAATTATTGTACCTACTTCATGACAAACATGGTTCACAGTAACAGCCTAGGTCTGATTTTTGATATTAACTAGCTAATTATATTAACTAATAGTTTATAAGGATATGGCATGAGCCATATGAGTATTGATGTTTTAATTCATTATGTTATTAGGCTGTATTTTTTAATGAATAATGGATTTTCACTCATTAGGCATGAATGCATGATTACTGTATAATTTAGGAGTAAAGTGTGATACTGCATTCAAGAATTGTTTGTTTACATCTTTGGACATCTGAGCCTGAACGCACTATAGTTCCTCATACCTCGTACGGCGTCCATAGGTTCTCCGTCGTCATAACTGTGGACAACACAGAGTGAGTTTAAGTTTACAGATCGCAACTAAGTTTAGCGGTGAACTTAATGTGGAGGGGATCTGCGTACCTACTACTAACGTCCTTACGATCCCTTATAGCTTCTCTACACGATGGGCCATCGCTGGCCCAGCGATATGGCCATACCGTGGCCATGCGATGGTTGATACGCAACTACACGATGGGCCATCGCTGGCCCAGCGAGATGGCCATGCGATATTTGACGTCCACACTATGGAATGGGCCATCGTGTAGATGCGTACCGCCATCGCTGGCCCACTCCCTTTGATGTGCGGCCGAAAAACCGACACCGTCGCCATTCCACGGCCATCGCACGCGCCATAAGCCATCCGTCACCACTATGCCCTCTACACGCTGGCCCATCATAGTGGGCCATCACGATGGGCCATCGTGTAGGTAGAGGCAGCATTATATTTTGCTACTGCGCAATCAAGGCCACCGCTAGACTTAGTTGCCGCGAACTGTACAATGCGCTGTGGTACAGATGCGCAATTGGACGTAGTTTAGGGAATAGTATCCAACCCATACAAAAGTCACCAGTGAAATGTCAACCTTTTATTTAAGCATTTCAATTCTATAATTCTAAAATCGGTTCGTGTGGATTGGACCCTTTGCCCTAAACTACGTCCAATTGCGCATTCCGATTGGCTGTGACGTGTGGTGTTGCGGGCTAGATATCCCGCGGTAGCCTTATGCTAGCCGGAACAAAACGTAGTAACTTACGTCTTGTCTGAGTAATCTCTTCACAAATAAATATTGTTACATACCTAACTATAAATATAAAGCACTGTGACGTAAAACAAGAGTCACAGCCACAATTTAGCCACTGCAATGCAATAGGTGAATGTTTCCTCATTACTTATCGCATAATATTTGTGCTATCCCTATTTTAATCGCTGTTGCCAAGGGCCTTAAAATAAATAGCCGGACGGAGCCTCGCATATTTTTTGTCAATGGATCCACTGAAAATCAGCGTCGTCGGCACCCTGTGTCCCGACACATGCTGAGTGACCTCCTTATTGGACACACCTCAATATTGTACACGCTTCCATAGACCTAATACCATACATTTCAATATTGTTGTAATTGATCCAAATAAACATTTCTTTCTTTCTTTCATTCATTAAAACAAATCACATTTAGATTGAACATTGTTTGTAAATTTCAAAGGAGTCAGCAGCTTTACACTCTTTCTTAGCCGACGATTTGGGAGTCATGTGATTATTCTACAGAAATCCCCGAGATTGTATTTAAATACAGATCAAAATATCGGTGTTGGGTTTCGACGAAAGTTTCAGTAATAAATAGATAATGGTCAAAATGATTTAAACTTTCACGAATTTCACTCATTATTATAACAAAACGGGACCTAATCCTACCTCGACGTTTCGGACGCGCCTTGACGACCATGGTCCTGAAGGAACTGGCGAGGCGAGTGTCAACACCTAGCCGCACTACATCCTGAACTATACTCTGTACTTTTAGGTATTTAAAACAAGGTAAACAAAAAAACCACGTGACACGGGTCGTTCAGCCAGTGGTATTGTGCCACAGATACAAAAACGTTACTTTGATTGGCTGAACGACCCGAGTCACGTAGTTTTTTTGTTTGTTTTGTTTACCTTTTTTTTTAAATACCTTAAAGTGCAAAGTATAAGTACCAGCACTTGGTCTTGTTTATCACTTTGCATATTAGGGTTGTCACTCTACCAACACACAACACTCATAACATCCGGCGATTTGCCGAAAGACACAGTTTGATGATGTTTACACATGCTGATGACTGGATTCCACGAAATAGAAAGCTTAAAGCCGTCCTCCCGGTTGAAATTGCTGTGTTTGTTGATTTCAACCGCTTCACGGACAATTCTACTATGGTAATTACGTTCAGTAGAAAGGACCTTGGGATTATGAAACTTCATCAAGTAGTTTGATCCAGACCAGGGCTCGGAACCGGTATTTTGCAAAAACCTCGAAATAGCCTAATATTTTTTCATTTGGAGATGTCCTACTGTGACGACATCTGTAGTGAGCAATTGTTACTTTTTTAACCCCATTAAAATGTCATACAAATTTAAACAAAGCTGACATTATCGTGTTATGTCGCATCGCATCTAATAATATGTATACATTTCGGAACTTGCATATAGGTACTTCTCTGGGTTCAAAATCGTTTACATCTTTTTATAATTCATTATATTGATGTCGCATCGCATCTAATAATATGTATACATTTCGGAACTTGCATATAGGTACTTCTCTGGGTTCAAAATCGTTTACATCTTTTTATAATTCATTATATTGACGTCACACCTGGCCAAAACCGCCAGTTATGCGTGCAGAAAATGCCACTTCATGGCCTGGGGGAGTACGTTAAAAGGTTGTACTTACCACGGGCGGTAATAAAGAAAGCCTCAGATCGCATATTTATCGCCCTTGCCTTGGCTCGGGCGTCAAATACCTGCGATCTGAGACATTATTTGTTTTACCGCTCTAGGTAAGTAATTTATTGTATTGTGATGTGTCTGTGTTATTACTTTATTTGATATGAAGTTTATATTAATTTAATTTTAATTACTTTGACGACCGCTTTAGCTTAGTTGGTAGTGACCCTGCCTACGAAGCAGGAGGTCCTGGGTTCGAATCCCGGTAAGGGCATTTATTTGTGTGATGAGCACGAATATTTGTTCCTGAGTCATGGATGTTTTCTATGTATTTAAGTATTTGTATCTATTAAATATATCGTCGTCTAGTATCCATAACACAAGCCTTATTGAGCTTACTATGGGACTAGTTCGATTTGTGTAAGATTGTCCCCTAATATTAAATATTAATTTTAATTACTGATTTTTAGGTCAAAATGACCAAATCAAGAATGTCACAGCGGTCGGCAAGTTCGGGGAGGAGGCTGTGGTCACATGCAATGTCCTCCCCGAGAATGCAACGGTTCGCTGGCTTTTTGAGGGAAAAAATGTGACGGAATCTGCACGGTATGTATAAACAAGATAGATAGATAGGTAAAAACTTTATTCATCCACAAACGTAGATGACATAGAAACTTAGAGCAGTACCCTATAAATTTTGGTTTAAATAACAATAAAAATAAAATTATAAAATGATTTATTGCCAGAAGAAACAAAAAACACAATTACATTGTATTCAATAGGCTACTTGGCAGGTTTCTGAAAAGTAACTCAGATTGTTTAATGATGTCTATTGAGCACTCAAAAAGTGGTTATTTTTAATTCTTTTGTGTATTTTTTCTGAAAAAAGCAAATAAAAATGCTCTTTTAAAATTAGGCGCCAAAACGCTTTCTCGGACAATATGGCGTCTATGACGTAACACGATAGTAAACCGACAAACGTCAACGAGGATCGCATAACGTTCTGAATGACAGAATTACGAACGAATGGGATTGACAGATGCTGTCGATGCCGTTTACAATGATGTGACGTCATCGGCCAATCCAAACCGTTTTCGATAAAATGGCGACAGATAAAAAATAATCAATTTTCATCCGGGTTTTATAAATAAATTACCCATTTATTTTTAGTAATATTCGTGTAAATTGGTTTTAATACTTACAATTAATACATATATCCATAATTCTTCCATTATTTTTCACACTGTCAAGTAGCCTATATTAAAGCTAGCTTAAACTTAATTAATTACATTGTTTATAAGTAGGTACTGTGGCAACAGGCTCAGGCTCAGCGTATGCTGTGAGCGTGTTGGGCTGCACAGCGCTGTTTTTCAGCCTGCACCTTACTCGGGCTAATTGCTTTGCTATTCAGGGAGGGAACACTCGTCCTTTACATTATAAATAAAAAAAAGTTTAATAAGGTTTCCTTGAGAGAGTCGAAATGTACGTTTTTTGCGGCATATACGTCCATATCTTTTTAGGGTTCCGTGGCCAAAATGGCTAAAAAGGAACCCTTATAGTTTCGTCATGTCCGTCCGTCCGTCCGTATGTCACAGGCATTTTACTCAAAAACTACAAGACGTATACTGATGAAATTTGGAATATAGATGTCTTGTTTTACGTTAACTTAGAAGTTTGATTTTTTTACTGCTTCGAGGAACCATAGACCTGAGTATATGGTTTTAATTTCAACTCGATACCTCCACGCGCTCCCGAGATAAAGGGTCTTGACGTTCGGACAGGCAGACAGACAGACAGACGGACAACAAAGTCATCTTATAAGGGTTCCGTTATGTGCAAGTCCCGTTTGCTTATATATTACTGCTGCTGGCTGATTGTACCAACTCATTTGCCAACAGGATCGCGTTCAACCACACCATCAAATCAGACGGTAGAGAACATAAAGATGGCAACGAGATCAAAATCCAGGAGGCCATCTTAAGAATTACGAATGCCACAGAAAAGGACGCGGGAAACTACACTTGTGGTACTGCTAATGACAACAAGACCGCCATCTTAAATCTTAACTTTACTGGACGTTTATTGAGCAACACGACACTTGACGGGCCTTTCCATTTAATTAAGGGCATGGAGGATGCAAAACGGATGCTACGCCTAACGTGTGTATTTGAAGGTACGTAATTTGTGTGTAATTTTTCAGTTCGATTTTCTTTAGATGTCCTACACGCACGGAGAATGAATTCGGATCATTTTTTATGAACAATTATATAGCAAATGACCCGAATTCACTGTTCGCTGTATTTTAGAGCCGGAGAAGAAAAACTTTCCTCTTTTGAGATATGCCTTTATTGCCGACTGTTTTTACAATCGCAAACTAATCAAATGAGCCCAAACACGGTGGATTTATCTTAAGTAATTAGATGAAATATGTCTGCGGTCACCTTATTCCTCTGGCCCTTTTTCATACTAAATGTATGGAGACAGAGGAATAGGTCGCAGACATATTTCTGAAGAATAACCCACCCCTATCATGATGAGCCTATGATGCCATAAGTGTGGTGACTCAGACCGGGACATGTAAGGAAACAGTAGTAAAGGTAGAAAAATTAGATTTTTTTTTACAACAATTGGTAACTTTAAAAGTTTAGTCCTTGCCTAAACACAAAACAACATTTAACACGGTCATTCAATGCCAGCAACCCGCTAGTCGGGTTCTCTTTTATCTTTTCGCCACGTACGTTTAGCCTGGCTAGCTAGGTAGTCATGTTTATTTTAGGTATATTATTATTTATTATGTACTAAATAACTGTGATTTTTAAACCGGGACAATTTGCTTATCGGCCGGGACGTCGGGACACCATGCTTCAAACCGGGACTGGCAACCCTATCCTATGACCACGTTCCGACTCCATGATCAGTTCAACATAAATAATGGTTAAAGAGAAACAGACCCCGGGAAAGGTGAAACTAAATATAATTCGTAAAATTAGGCCAGGCTACTTAAAAAAAATTTGGCCGCCTATTGGAACTTCGATTGCTTCATTTGTAAGTGAAAATAACTTTTAAAGTAAGAAGTACAAAAATAGTGGTTTATGCAACTGATACATAATGAGGGGCCTTAAACACGAATGTTTTAAGGCTTAATTATGTACCGTTACATACATTGCTTTATCTACACACATATTATAAATCCTCAATGGTGTGTTGCAAAAATCAAACCAGGTGGGGGTGTTCCCTGGGATCAAACTAGGTCGCTGGCGCGGACCACCTTCACAGGTTCGGACTAGGTGGGGGCCGGGGCGCCTGGGATTGAACCAGGTCGCTTGAAGTTACGCTGATTTTTCAAAGTGGGCAGTGGACCAGCGGGAAGGTTTAAGCGGATCAACCTGTCCTCATGTATTTTATTGTAGTATCGATATCGATGTGACAATGATTTATCATACACTAATATAACACTGGCACAGATAACATACTGATGTTACATTACTGGTTACAATATGTACGGTTTCCGAACCCATAATAGAGGATTTATGATATGGGTGTATATAATAGTACATTACACAACTAGGGTGGTAATATAAAGAAAGGCCGAGATCGCAGATGTTTGCGGCCCGAGCTGCAAGCGAGGGACGTAAATATGCGATCGAAGGCTTTGTTTATTACCTCCCGTGTTGTGTACATAATTTTATGTCTACACTTGGCCAGAAAGCGGCTTTTCCGTACGCGCAGCGTGCGGAAAAAGGCACTTTATGTCCAGGTGTCGCATGAAGTACTTTTATGTATAAAAGAGGCGGTTAAAGGTCAATCAATGGCACTTCAGTTCTGTATACTGTTTATAATTCGACGACATTATCATAAAACTTGACCAACAGTATCATATTATAAACACGACACGGCTTTCCTTAGGGAAATATGAATATAGGCATTGGATGACGAATGCTGACTAATAGTCATGTTCGTCACCTATTTATTAAATCCTTTATGGCCATCAGATTATGGTTTTCGAACAGTTATATTTAGTTTGACTGTGCAGATTTATTTCTCATCTTGCGACAGCTATTTCAACTACTTCTACTAAACCTATTTTAAAAAAATTTAGTTCAAAAATTGAGTTCCCATGCCAATAGAACATTATGACAATTATGACTTTATTTATGTTCTAACGACGAAGTCAGGTCAGGAGGTAGCTAATAAAACAGTAAATGATGAACTGTATAGCTTTTTTACGGGTCTCCTTCGCATCCATAATATCGTATGTCCTAAAGTCAAATGCCATACCACTTTTGCTCTAACTAAACACTTTTGACATATCATTCATTTGCCATAATCTTCTTACGTTCTAACGATTATAAGCCATAATATAACATTACGTAACGCTCTAAATACCTAATATTTTTTGTACTTATATAGTAAGACATAAAACTTACGAGTCATAATATACAAAGCCATAAATCGTACGTCCTAAAGCCAAATGCCATACTACTTTTGACAACATTAACTTTTGCTGTACATCTGGCCCGCTTTTGAAGTTTCTTAAATTTTTTTATGTTTATTTATGGCGTAAATTTAAGTATTCATTTTGATCTAGATAAGTATAAATTTTATCCCTAGATATATTGAGACTTGAATTTGCCGTCCGTCAATAAAGAAACATGCGAATAATTGGTAACTTACGTTACTCTCTGTTGCGGAATTACCGTTTCTTACTGCATGCACGGCCACTTAAGTTTTGCTTCGATCTCGATGTCGATTACTTTGGTACAATGCCTAATAAAGGAACCCTACCCAGGCTGCCTGCGGAAATACCTTCCACCGAGCCTTTACGACTAGTAGGTACATTGTTCGTGTTGTCACGTTTTCCGCAAACGAACGAGGATGCATGTTACTATATTATTTCATGAATTATTGCTACCACATTTAACTTTATTGTACTATACTAAAAACTATTCAGATGGTGCATGTAAGTCATATAACGTTCAAGTTACTTTACTTACCATTGTTTAAATCAAGTGTGCTACTTTAGATTTCTTAGATCATTTTATCCCACTTCTGAAGTGTTGTGATACTTGGTATATCGAATTGTATTTTTTATTGAACGTCTTTGTACTGAATTAAATATAACTGCACAATTGGGGTTGTTCAGATATATTTTAAAATGGCATTGATTATTTGTTTTTATTTACTTTATATTTTCTTACATGAAGTAGATCTATTCTATTGCCCCATTGGTTTAGTTTAGTACAGTATTAAATTAACCAATCTTATGTCTTTCGAATGACATCAATAGAATACAGTCGTCATTGTACCTGCCCTCTAAACAAATACTACAATACTTATTGTCAAAAAGTAACATGCAATCAAAAATATTTTAGTTCAGAGAGTCTATTAATGGGCCATTCTTGAAAATTTCCATTCCCGTATGCACACATATTGGCGAGTATTCAAAAAATCTCGCCTCTTTTGAATGACGTTTTTGGTTATCATGTAGTTCTGGCTAAGCTCTACACATTTACCAAAATGCCATTATAATGAGTCGGAATAAATAAATAAATATTGTGGGGACATCTTGATCTTGAAAAGCAAAGCTTTTATTATGGGTACTAGATAACGATGTACATATTTATATAGATAGATATACTTAAATAGATAGAAAACATCCAAGACTCAGACTCAGAGTCAAATATTTGCCCTTACCAGGATTTGAACCTGGGACCTCTAGCTTCGTAGGCGGTCTACTGTATATTTGTAGCTAGGGGAATGATTTTTCGTTCAAAAATCACGCATAATCAATATTTTCAATCGTCCTAATCAGCTAATCTGTTTTGTTTACAGTTTATAAGCAAACTGACGTTGAATGGATTCTACAGCGAGAAGGCCAAGAAGACCTTCCTTTGGTAGCAGAACAAACATACAGGGACCCAAACAACACGAAACAACTGATCAGCACTTACACTGCGAAATTATATAAAGAGAATTTCGATACACAGAATGGCACATACAAATGCCGAGTTTGGGATCGGTACGGATCATTGAAGAACCTAACTGGAATGACAGACGTGAAAATAATAGCACCTCCTGATTTAAAGCTAGAATTTGCTAAAGCTATTGGCTCCACACAGATCTATTTCAATTGGACAGTCAAGGCGTACAACGCTAACATTAATAAATACGAATTATTCTACAGAAACTTAAATAATACCAGCGACAAGATTTTCGTGCCGGTAAGAGTAAATCTATCGACGACTTATTTCATCAAACAGGAATTAGAACCCAACACGGTTTATCATATAAACCTTTTAGTGAATACGTCTGCTGGGAGTGCAGCAGACTCGATCAACGCTACCACATTGTCAGAGGACCCCGTGTTTGTGCCGAACATCTCTATCAACGGTTTCACAGCTCGGTCTATGACGATAGGCCTTAATGCTCCGCCCGCTGAAATCGCGGACTACGTCCACTATTACGAGTTGCAAGAACGGAAGAAACACGATCCGAACAGTACTAATTGCGCTTACCACGTGAGAGACCATAGGAATCTACCGTACATGTTCAACAACCTCGATCCGCATACTACCTACGTTTTTAAGGTAAGTTATCCCCTGAAGGTTCGCTGATATTCATAAAATGAAATATTTTTTACTGTCTTCTGTTGCAACTAGAAATGTACCTACCAGACTGATGTTTTAACAACACTTAGCAAAAAGCTACTGGGAATCCGTGTAGGCGTAACATTCGAATCATTTGAACAACTGTTAACATATTCCTATTATCGTTTACGACCGCATTCTCAATTAAAGAAAGCTTTATTCTGTATTTTTAGGGTTCCGTAACTCAAAAGAAAAAAACGGAACCCTTAGGATCACTTCTTGCGCTGGCGCATTCTTAGCTCAGAGAATCGGCATTGCCATTCAGCGTGGCAATGCGGCCAGCCTTCTGGACGCCCTACCGCCCGGGAGAGACATGGGGGAGTTGTTCTATCTTTAGGGTTTATTTAGATTTTACTGTAATTTTAGACGTTATTAAATATATCTGCGATCTCGGCCTTTCTTTGTTTTACCACCCTAGTTGTGTAATGTACTATTATAGCCCGGTAAAGAGTTCCCTTGGGATAGTAACAGGAAATAACGCACGCGACGCCGCGGGTAAATGCTAGCTATTTATAAAGATTATAATTATTTATTTTTAATCTGAATTCAAAGTTACGTATTTCATGATAAAGTCGTTACCCCTTTTGGGAGTTTAGAAAGTAAAAGAAACAGATTTCTAATTTTTTTCACTGTTTGTGTGCAAATCATGGCCTACGTATCAAATTATAGGCTTTCTAGGATTTCCGGAAGTAAGTTATAGATTTTGATGACTGTCAATGACCTATATTTCAGGCTCGGGCGTGCTACGAATACGGCATAAAGCATTGCGGGAACTGGTCCGAGGAAATGGAAGCGGTGACATTAGACGGCATCCCCAACGAGCCGAGCAACGTGCGGATATTCTGCGACCTCATACCGTACCAGGGGTACTATATGAACCTCACCTGGGGACCGCCGTTAAAACCTAACGCTGAGATTAAAGGATACATGGTGAGTCCTTTGATTTAAGTATTTTTAGGTCTAGCTTTCAATATAAATTATTACCCGACTGCGGCGAAGCTCAAAAGGATGGTAATGTGTTTGACCTGTATGTATGTATGTCCTTTCCTATGTCCGCTTGTAGCTACTCAACGGCTCAACCGATTTTGATAAAGATACATCATTAGATTCGTCTTGATGGCGCGAGTGTCACTGGGTATGAAGTTCAAACAAAATGGCGGATTTTATGCACTTAAAGTGCACCGTGGTCGGGTTTTTTTAAGTAAAAATGTGGTTATTAGTCTCTATTTTCGTCACCATAGCTTCTTTATGGTATTGTGCTTATATAGTTAAATAAATGTAGTGCATTTGATTGATTTGCTGGAGACTAAGTATAATTGGCTAAATTACTGCTCTAAATTAGTAATTATCCTTGTAAATAGTTTCTCCTCCGAAAATATATCTGTCAAAATAACTTAAGCGTGCATTGCGATCGATTTCTGTACCCGCCATGCACTTCGCCAATCAGCCTCGGATCAACGACTTTTCCAACCCGGGGAAGAAAATTGACATGGCACCCCCTCCTAGATCCGGGCCTGTCGCAAATAGCCAATATTGAATGGAATGGGACGAGGAGTCGATTTGGCGACGTCACGATTGTGCTACATGTTCTAGAATTTAAAGCGTGTGCCATTTTGCAGATGGAAGTGACCGGAAACTCGTCGTACATCGACCGGTTTGGACATCTGAAGGTGGAGACGTTTGGCCCACTGTCCAAGTTCATGACCAACCAAACATTGACTGTCAGGTAATTTCTTCAGGAGAATTTATGTTTTCTATCACTAAATTACACTTTTGGCGTCAAACGCCAAGCGAAAAACGTTACATGCTATTCCCATACAAATCGAGGAACTATTTCCTGGATATCTAGATATATTTCTGTGTAGTAACCCAATGCTGCTGTGCATTTACAGGGTTCATGTTAAAGCTGTAAATAGTTTTAAAACCTTATATGTACAACATGCAATGCAATAAAGAATCTGATTATCATTATCAAAGAGTCTGGACACATAAATTATTTTTTTGTTTAAGGGATTATATACCTCCCAGATGGTCCCAATCTCACTATGTAGATCAGGATCTGATGATAAACGATAATTTATAGTGAGTCCAGCAACAGGTCGACACTTTCCCAAACTGGCTACTATAGTTAGTTTGGTACTTTCCCTAAATCGACACTTTAATTCATTCGCTACTTACCCTAACTCGACACTTTCTTGAATTGGGCACATGTCTTATTGGACACCCTCCTATTTTGACACTTTAAAATAAAACAAATTGTAATAAAACACAAAACAACAGAATTTATTTCAACTCAAAATAACACCTTGAATAACTAAAAGTACCCACATCTGATGTCTCCGTGCATGGCACGCGACGGTGACGGACCTTGGTCGAAAAATTTTCATTGTATTTAAAGTTCATATTAATCTTCCTCAGGGTGCCCGATCTGAAGCCAAACACGAAGTACACGGTACGACTGATGGCCATGACGCGGTCGCGTCGCAGGGGGCAGGAGAAAATTGAGAACTGCTCGACCGGGTACGGCCCGCCTGACAACCCGCCGCGACCAAGATGGCGGAAGGTAAGGACGAGTGGAATAAGAGCGACCGCACGTTTGGGCTCGTCCAGAAATCGTCCTATTTTTTAGCCCCTCTCCCCATTGTAACGCTCCCCCCCCCCCCCCCCCCCCTCATCCAAGATCACGTGTACTTTTTTTGTAAGTATTATCAGCCAGGTACCATTCAGGGCCATGCACGTCTTGATTGATGTTTGAGGGCCATGATTGATGTTTTAAAGTTGGTAAATTGCATCTTTATTAATTTAGCTGCTGATAATAGAACACTCTCTGGTAGAGTTGGGTTAGCAAAGATAGTGCCTACGACCCATCACGCAAAATAGGCGCATATGTGCTCCTATTGCGTCGAATTGCGGAAACATACCTACATATAACCACCCTTCAAGGGACGTCTACTGAAGACTGCGATAGATCGATGATAAAGGACGAGTGGCAACCAAGCATGCTACTTATAATTTTAACTGGATGCGCCCATTGATGAACATAGATTTACCCCAAAGATTTCCTCAAGATGCAGCTGTGTTTTTAACAGACTTCAAAAAAGGAGGTTATTATAATAGGGTACATGCCTGTGGTCAATACAAAGGCCGTAGCAGGATAAGGGAAGAAAAAATGCCCTTGAATGATTAAGAGCTGTTTATTTTTTCTATAGTTGCTTTCATTTAGTTGTATAGTTGTGCAAAGTTTGGTTGAAAAATTCCCAGTGGTTCAGCCGGGAAAAAATAAAAACAAAATTTATGAAATTTCACGTATCTCTAAAACTATAAATCTTTATCATAATATCTTTAATTCATTTTGGTTAATTAAATAGTATGTATGCCTTAAAAGAAAATTGAGTCTCTATCTTTGCAATTTCTGTAAAAAACACGTAAGTCAAAATTTCAAAAAAAAGTTTTTTTGATACCTGAAGGAGTGACCACTCTAAGTGACATTTCTAAAAAAGCCTTATTTAACGATCTGTCAGTCATATAAGTTTGACGGTTAAAATCGAAAAGCAACAGTGTCAAAATTAAAAAACTATGTTGGTCGGATGCTGTTACATTTTATTCTTATACTATTCTAATCTAATACAGCCAAAGAACTTAAAAATAAATCTTCTTTGTAAGAAATTAAAAATAAATCAATTATTGACATTCCCATTAATATTGGCTTGAAAATATACAGGGTGGTTTTCGATAATCTGTACATAATTTATTTTATCGGTAAAACTGATTTTAATTTTTGTTTGTGGTCATTCGTTTTTTTTTACAGATTTTTAAACTTTCAGTGAAATTTTCGGCAGTACATCTGTTTGCCACGGTATAACTTTTGAACTTATTGCTTAAAATTGTAAGAAAAAATTGCAGGGTCATGGCAATAGACACGTTATTTAGTAGCAATAACAATAAACCACCGACTTGAAGAAAAACTCGTCAAAAAAATTATAATTGTGAAAAACGGCTGCAAAACTTCAGTTTTTTTACGGAAAACACCGTTTTTCTCGAAAGTTTGCGAATATTGTGACCATTTTTTCATGCTTATCTTCGTTTAGCACTTAATTGTGATCTTACAAACATTTTTTTCTTACAGCTTTGAACAATAAGATCAAAAGTTATACTGCGTCAAACAGATGTACTGCCCAAAATTTCATAGCAAACTGTAAAAATCTGTAAAAAATTTTTTTTTGCCCACAAACAAAAATTAGTCATTTTTACCGATAAAATTAAATGGAATTTCACCCCTTTTAATATGTACAGATTATCGAAAACCAGCCTGTATTTGTATTAATTGTCGCCTTTTAACTTATAAAACCTTTTTTTTTCAAATAGGTAATCATCATTATTTCTAATTAAGCCTTACTTATCGTTTCACCAGATATATTCATTCGTAGGTAGGGTGTTGTTCACACATTGCCGCAATTGTGTACTACCTATCGCACGCAAGATATTTATCAAAAATTATTCAGCCTGCCGAAATTCTTAGTGGACCTTTTTTGAGAAACGGTATTAGTGTTACCGTTAATGAAGATAGCGATAGTGATTAAAATAAGAAGTAAAAGACATTTTTAAGTTGATACATATACGAGTAAATGCCATAAATTTATTTTATTTTTAGTTCTTAACAAAGAATATTTATGTTTAAGTTCTTTGGCTGTATTAGAATTGTATAAGAATAAAATGTAACAGAATCCGACCAACATAGTTTTTTAATTTTGACACTGTTGCTTTTCGATTTTAACCGTCAAACTTATATGACTGACAGATCGTTAAATAAGGCTTTTTTAGAAATGTCACTTAGAGTGGTCACTCCTTCAGGTATCAAAAAAACTTTTTTTTGAAATTTTGACTTACGTGTTTTTTACAGAAATTGCAAAGATAGAGACTCAATTTTCTTTTAAGGCATACATACTATTTAATTAACCAAAATGAATTAAAGATATTATGATAAAGATTTATAGTTTTAGAGATACGTCAAATTTCATAAATTTTGTTTTTATTTTTTCCCGGCTGAACCACTGGGAATTTTTCAACCAAACTTTGCACAATTATACAACTAAATGAAAGCAACTATAGAAAAAATAAACAGCTCTTAATCATTAAAGGGCATTTTTTCCTCCCTTATCCTGCTACGGCCTTTTTTCTTCTTCAAAATTCTTCTTTCTGCTTTCGAAAACTTGCGAAAAATAACCAAACTTAACCTATTTCGCGTTTCAAACAATTTTTAAATGGTCAATTACTATAAATAAGGAGATGATTTTACGTATTGGGAAGTGAAATCGTAAATATTATTTGATTTTTGTAATAAATTTGATTGCAGGTTGAAGAGAAAATCGGGGAAGAATCGAAATACACGCTCCGAGTGCTAGTGCCGAGAAGTTCGGAGCGAAATGGACCTATTTGCTGCTACCGGTAAGTTAATGGGCCATTTTCAACCGATCAAATCGGAGGGCCGCCAAAGATCAATCATGAGCGTTTTTCAAAATAGTAGACGTAAAAAAAGTAAATATTGTTTAAATAAATAATAAATATTCTGGGGACATCTTCCACAAATCGAGCTAGTCCCAAACTAAGCAAGCTTGTATTATGGATACTAGACGACGATATCCATACTTATACAGGTTGTCCCTAAAACCAACGTACAGTCGAGTTCATTTCCACATAAAAGAGAACAAAAATATCTGAACACGGTTTTATGCTCCTGAAAATATCGCATACGAGTTCTTGCCTTGTCTAAATGCGGACTGGACGCCATCGCCAGCGTGCAACGGGGTGGCAATGGCAAGCGTCCATACAAGCACCCGTTTGTATGGACACCGCTCGTCGCCCCGCTGCACGCTAGCGCCCAGACCACGGCCTAAAGGGCGGCTGACGGATGCAATTTGATATATATATTTTTTTTTAATCTTAACTAGTAGCTTGGTCAGCTTTTGCGACCAGTTGCTGCGGCAATTTGATAACCAAAGCATAGGGTGGATATAGTATATTACACAACTAGGGTGGTAATACAAAGAAAGGCCGAGATCGCAGATGTTTGCGGCACGAGCGTACGGTTTGCGGTACGGAAAAAGCCGCTTTCTGGCCAAGTGTAGACATAAAATGATGTACACAACACGGGAGGTAATAAAGAAAGCCCTCGATCGCATATTTACGTCCCTCGCTTGCAGCTCGGGCCGCAAACTTCTGCTATCTCGGCCTTTCTCTGTATTACCTCCCTAGTTATGTAATGTACTATAAACTAATAGAATTTTTAAATTCGAAAATGAGCAGACTTGTTCCAAAGTTATGGCGTAAAATTCACTTCTATCGAATTTTGGTCGAAAGAAGTCACAAGATCACTGTTCGGGGTGAACTTCTAGCATTGTGTACGATTATTCGCTGGGTGCGAAGTATAAGGTGGGGGAACCACGAAACGATCGCAGCGCGCGTCATGGCCAAAAAAGGAACTTTCGGCAGACCAGCTGTCACTTTTTAGTAGCGAAATTTACGTTTTTAGTTGGTAAAGTGCCTTGCAGCAAAAGCCACAAAACACAAAAAAAAAGTCCGCCGTATTTGTAACCGCTAGTTGGCGCTGTCATCGCGTACCCAGCGAATAATGTTTTAGAATTTTCATAACGGTGCTCGATCGTTTTTTTTTTCGATATCGACTTATGATAAGTTTATATGTCCTCGCACTATTGAAACGTCAGTACACAATCGCTCCCATCAAACCGGGGTTTGGTGATGAGATGACGTCATCGTTTCAGGGTATACCTGGTGCGGCTGCAGCCAGGCCAGAGCTGGACGACGGTGCCGCCCCCACAAGACATTGACGTCATCACGTACAACGAGTCTCACCTGGCCAACGGCCCCAAGTTCGGCGCGTACATCACAGATATATTCAACCAGTAAGTCTCAAACACTACAGAGGTACCGTAGCACAACTGTAACGCGCGACAAATACTACCTATCCCTTTCCGTTCAATATAGTGTCACTGGTAATACTCTGTCGCACGACAAGCGAAGTCGCGGCTAGTTTTGCTAACTCGGCAGCACTAGCTTATAGAGACAAGATACGCGGTAATGGGCTGGGCATATAACTCGAACAACCTCTCCTCAAAGACTCGGGCCATAAAACGACCTGGTTAAGGGAAGTCGTGATGGAGTTCTGTCGTAAAAACTTAAAGATAAATAGAACGGAGTCGTCTTATCACATTCTTCTCATACAAAACGTTCTAACATTTTCTGTCTATGCTTGTTCGAAGCTGCTGGCGTGAAGCATGCTGGCCTATACCATAATTTGAACAAATAACATCATATATTGTGCAATCAAGTTACTATTTAGTTGAGAAGCTGATCTATTGTATTTATATCACATTAGTATGAATGTATTATGCAAGTGAAATTTGTTTTATTATTGACCGAGTGAGCGAAACGAACTAAGCGTATCTGCTTCAGCTTAGACAAAAACGCTTTCTTATGTCTGGCGGAATGTCTGGTCTACAGGTCGCAATTCTAAACCGATTATTGTGAAATTGTGTGAGCGAGTTCGATAATTATGTAGATATTTTTATACTCGCGAGGGCTACAGGTCACAGATCCTCTAGTGTAATCTGTGCTGTGATCTCTATATCTATGAAATCTAATCTAACTTCTCATTATTCATGCTTTTCCCTTATTTTCCAGCAATAACTTTCCCACCGAAGAGTTGGTCTTGGGCGACATGAAACCAACAACTCTGTCGCCGCTCCCAAACAACGACACTTGCGCGCGTTGCTTCTACAGACCCTCGCAGAAAGAGCCTAAAGAAGTCACCACCACCACCACCGTTGCGACCACCACTTTGGCAGACGACTACCCTGATATGCCCACTGAGACAGCGAGGACTAGGAGAGCATTAGATAATAGGTAAATATCCTAAAATCACGACTAAATATAATCTTGGCTATCAAGGTCAAGGTTACGGTACCGGCTCCGCCAACGACACGTGCGCGTGTTGCTTCTACAGACCGTTGCAGAAAGAACCTAAAAAGGTCAACGCCACTACCACCGTAGCGACCACCACTTTGGCCGACGACTACCCTGACATGCCCACTGAGGCAGCGAGGACTAGGAGAGCATTAGATAACAGGTAAATATCCTAAAATCAAATATGTGGTCATCCACAAAGTACGTCACACGATTTATCAGACTTTTAGACCCCCCCCCCCCCCCGTCACACTTTTCCTAACATATTTGACCTTGTGACATATTTGACCCCCCCCCCCCATTCAAATTTTCAATTTATTTGCTAGGAATACAGTGTATATATAGGTCTTACAATATTTTTTGTTCCATGTAATCAGCCTACATGTAGGCATGCAAATATTCAACACACTAAATTATATTAATATTCAACAAAATGTCTAATTCCAATAATAAAATAATCAATAATAATAGTATAATAATTATCATCAATAATTACCTAATTCTAAATGTCTCGAGTAAATATTTTATGCTATAAAAACAACTCAATAAGCCAGCTATTTAGACTACTTTTAAACCTATTTCCCTGGAGCGTTACAATATGGGTGTGACGTACTATATGGATGATCCCTATCCGGTTTCGGCCATGAAAACTAGTTTTCGGTCGGACACTACAGGTCGGGTAAAACTCTCCCCGTACTTTGCCTACACTGGTCTAGCTAATGAGGGTATTTAGAAATCAGAAATCCACCAGCTGGCAGCAGGTTGGCGAAAGGTCAATTTGGCAGTAGATGTTAAAATCAAGTGGTGTGATTGGTGGATCTTGACGCCTACTGTCAAAAAGACCTTTCGCCACCCTGCTGCCAGCTGGTGGGCTTATCATTTCTAAACACCCTCATTCTTGCCCTCGTCCAACATCAAATAAATAAATTAACAATAATAAATTTGTTACAGTGAATTATTAGTGGTTCCTTACGACGGGCAATTGGATTCAAGGGCAAACTACACGCTTTTCGTGGAGTTGATACGTAAGTGTATTATAATTTTTGAGCTACTATACATATAGTTACCGGAAAGAATAGGGAACGTTCACAACGAAGGTGCTGCCAACTGGTTCCGCCAATCCGAAAGTATTCTACTCGTATCATGCTAGAGCCACATTAACGGGAAACGCTGTTATTATCGCGATGAGGGACGATTAACGTTAGTGTAGCCACGACTTACTATACTTGACATTGACATTTATAATCAGCATTTTGTTGGCCTGAATTTTTGTTTAATTTTCTGTGTCAGATTACATCTTGTAATATTTTTTCTGGTCTACCTACAATGTGGATTTGTATTTATAGAGTAATATGCAAAAATATATTGATAATAAATGCATGAGTAACTACAAAAATTCCCAAACCGCTATAGGTGCACCTATAATATTCGAAGAGTACCCTTGATTCCTCCAAGGACCATTAAAACAAGAGGACTGTCATTTTCCATACTTTGGATCGTACCCCGACCGCAAGGGGATTTCCAGGCAAAAACTAGATGGCGCTAAAAAACTAAACATTTAACGATGTTATAATTGAACAAAGAAACATAGTACTGTAACAATTAGTTCGTAAACAGCTAATAATAAATAAATTCTAACATTTAAATACTGTGTCACGCTTGCAAAGTTGAATAATTGTAAATGATTCTATTCTTATACCAAGCTTATACATAGATGGCGTTGTAATTCGCTAGGTGCAAAGTACTAGGTGGGGGTAACATAATCTATCGCAGCGCGCGTTTTGGCCAAAAAAGGAACTTTCAGCAGACCAGCTGTCACTTTTTACTAGCGAAATTTACGTTTTTAGTTGGCAAGGTGCCTTGCAGCAAAAGCCACAAAACACAAAAAAAAAGTCCGCGGTATTTGTAACCGCTAGTTGGCGCTGTCATCGCGCACCCAGCGAATATCGGGGAACAGCTATTTGTATGGAGAATGACAGTCCTCTTATTTTAATGGTCCTTGATTCCTCCAAGATCCCATTGTCAGATAATATACCTGGTAACGTCAGATCTTGAACTGGAAGCTGTACCATTTCAAACGGAAAAAGGATGTCCAGCCGTCTTGGAGCAATCGGGGAATATACATAAAAAAAACCCTGAGAACCTTCCTCTTTTTTTGAAGGCTGTTAAAAATAAAATTGTCTATATTTCAGCGGGTACGGACGACGATTCACTATACAGCGGTTACACAATGGCCCTCAATACGGCCATCCCGCCCGCCAGACTGGCTGCCAACACCATGGAACTGGCCCTCAAGGTACCATGCTGAAAGTCGAAAACGCTTATCTGATTGCGGATGCCGCCATTGTTCGATGTACAGTCACCACACGGGAATGTTACGCCACTTGTCATTGTCAATCATAGTTCGTTAACAGTCGTGTGCCCGAAGTACGCCCGGTTTTCATTACTTTGCTAAATTAAAAACAGTGGCAATAATGCTAAGAACAGCGTTTAGTTTTCAATCTTGACTGGCCATACTGCCATATTGTACCGATTTTCAAAATGAATTTTACTAAAATAATTGCAAAATTCTCTGAAATAAAGTTTATATACAGTAATTGGTTTTGTAGCCAAGTTTTTGTTATAACATCTTTTACGAGCAAGTATGATTATATACATTACACAACTAGGGTGGTAATACAATGAAAGGCCGAGATCACAGAAGTTTACGGCCCGAGCTGGAAGCGAGGGACGTAAATATCGAGGGCTTTCTTTATTACCTCCCGTGTTGTGTACATCATTTTATGTCTACACTTGGCCAAAAAGCGGCTTTTTCCGTACGCGTAGCTTGCGGTAAAAGCCACTTTATTATGGCCAGGTGTGGCATAAACTCATTTTCGTGCCACCAGCGATTTTAAAATGTCAAAAACTAAAAATAAGGCGCCATATTGAGCATGACGTCACAAGTCAGTATTATTAAACATAATTAAAGGGTACACGGAAAGAACATGTCTAGTCACTTTTTTTTTAAATGAGATATTAATCTCAAAAAGTAGACCTCGCATTGAACTATAACTTACCACTTGATTTCAGGTGAATATTTTAAATGAATATATATATTTTTTTTCACTTTTAAAGAGATTGTTACCATAGTAATTGTTCCCGATGACTAACTTTCAAACCGCTATACGTTAAAAACTTACTTAGGTGACTATTCATGTTCTTTCCGTGTACCGTTCAATGAATGAAATAGAAGTTACATGTCTATGACCGGTGTGGTGTGTGCAGATATGCTGCGCAGTGGCGGCGCTGCTGCTGCTCGGCACGTTGATCTTCTGCGTGGTGCACACGCGGCGCGCGCGCAAGCACCCGCCGCGCCACGCGCACGTCGAGCTCAACCCCATACAGGCCGCCCTCAGGTACACATTAGTGATGTAACGAGTATTTGACCGGGACTAGGTGACCTGGTTCGACCCCAGGCACCCCCGGCACCCACCCAGTCCGACCCAACTCAGGGTGGTCTGGCTAGCGACCTGGTTCGACCCCAGGGAACGCCACGGCCAACCACCCGGTCCGACAATCGCTACGCCCGGGTATGGGTTGCGAGTTTGCCAGTTTAAAAAAAAAAAAACCAGTATTCGCAAGATTTTTAATATTCGTATTCGGTGCATTTTAGATAGTAAAATTAATAGAAAGGAAAAAAATATGGCCAAGTTCGAGTCGGATTTCGAAGCTATCAATGAGTAATTAAACTCTGTTAGATAAGTACCGAAATAAAATGAAAATAAGATATTTATTTTTAATCACCGTTTCCAATTTTTCTACCGCATGCGTAATCATTATCTTTAGCTTACGAATTTTACTAACTTAAATTTCATTACTTATTATATTTCAGAACTGAATTCAATTTAAGTTAATCGTGATTGAAAACGAATTTGAATTATCTAGTGTTTATTTATAGTGTTAGTTTATTTATTTCTAGTGTTATAAAATTGTATAACCAATATTCGCATTCGTATTTGCGAATATCAACGTCGATTATTCGCATTCGCAAACATTCAAAAAACCGATATTCGTTACATCCCTAGTACACATCAGTAGCGTCACAGAATATAAATAGAGCAGTATGGAAGCTACGCTTACTTTTTGAAATAAATACCTACGCTCCATTAGAGCGTTAGGGTTGTTTAAAATGAAAAGATCGTGGGCTGTCTGGGCGCGCGCACGTAACAAACGCAAAGCGTGACCACTCGCCTGCATGAGGCACTCGCGACTAACGGCACCGCGAGATTCCCTTAGGGGCCTTGTAAAAGCGCGCGTCTATGTGTGCGTGCGTTTCGATCGTTTTCTTTGTAGCTTCCTTATTGCTTTATATATATTCTGTGGTAGCGTGGAGTCCAAAGAACTCGATTCCCATCGGCTTGCCTAATTCCAGACATTTGAGCACCTTATTTAACAGCTCTTAAGAAAAATGTACACTAAATCTGCACCGGCTTGCCCAAGGATATCTTTTACGCCACGCCACTGGTACACATCCAATATTATGCTCATCGCCGGATTTCCGTGTGCTATCGCGCGTCTGTGTGAACACGTGTCGTGCGCTCCTAAACGGCCGAAGTTGGACTACTTGTCCTTCTTTATATTTTGGTAGCACAGTCCCAGACTCGGTGGGTTAATAGGCTACTTGACAGTGTGAAAAATAATGGAAGAATTATGGATATATGTATTAATTATAAGTATTAAAACCAATTTACGTCAATATTACTAAAAATAAATGGATAATTTATTTATAAAACTCGGATGAAAATTGGTTATTTTTTATCTGTCGCCATTTTATCGAAAACGGTTTGGATTGGCCGATGACGTCACACCATAGTAAACAGCATCTGTCAATCCTATTTTTAAAGGTAGAACGTTATGCGATCCTCGTTGACATTTGTCGGTTTACTATCATGTGTCGTCATAGACGCCATATTGTCCGAGAAACCGTTTTGGCGGCTAATTTTAAAAGTGCATTTTTATTTGCTTTTTTCGGAAAAAATACACAAAAGAATTAAAAATTACCACTTTCTGAGTGCTCAATAGACATCATTAAACAATCGGATTGACTTTTCAGAAACCTGTCAAGTAGCCTATTGGTACAATACCACTGGCTGATCGAGTAGTTGTTTTTTTGCCTCTTTTTAAATATCTAAAAGAACAGAATAGACTCGAGTCGATATGTCGACTTTTTGGGTTTTTGGGGTGATTTTTTGGGGTTGTCTCGGTCCCGAATTACAGAATAACTATTAAAAAATATTGAGGAATTCGCCGGGACAGTAAATGAACAGAATAGACCCGAATCGATAAGTCGACTTAAAATTTGCTGTTATTATCAGATACGTAGTCGGCCACATCGGCGGTCGCCAGCAACTGGTATCGGCCCCGCCCCCTGACCTACCGCCGATCGCTATAGAAGATCTCGCGGCCGCTTACGCCGAGAGACAGGCTGATTCCGACTACGGTTTCCAGAAGGAATTTGAGGTTAGTACCACGAGTGGCAGTTAAAACTACCAACGAAAAACCTACTGCCCTTGCATATTTTTTGGTAGCTTTTCAAACAAATATATGCAGAGATCACTAGTAGCGTAATTTAACAAACATGGAATGCTTTGTTATGTACGCCATGTGGCTGAGTGGTTTAGTGGTAAGGACAGGTCCTTATCACTAGTCAACTCAAAGAAATATGCTGGTTCAAATCCAGTCCTAACTGCAATATCGTCGCTATACTTACTCAACCACGTATCTACTCGAATACTTCGATAAAAAAACGCACCTGTGTTACGAGTAGAAAAGTGCGATTTTCCTATGAAACTATTGGAGTAGATACGCGGTTGAGTAAGTATAGCGGCAATATGTTGCAATTGATGACAAACTTTTATTTATATTTAACCAGCTTCAACCTAATGCTGATATTTTGTGTGCTTGATCGTTATAAATAAAAAGTTAAAGTGATTCCACATTAAGTCATTATAAACCATATTAATTTTTTTTTCTCTGGTAAGACATAGAGAGAGACCTTGTAAACAATCTGTATTTATTAACAACTTCCTTAATTTTAAAAATAACTGACAAAACTCAGGAACACTTAAATAAACTGACTAAGTCACTATTTGGTTCCAGCTGCTACAAATGCTGCCCGAATGCTACCCTGACCGGACCACCCACGCGTCTGAAGCACGCGAGAACCAACCGAAGAATCGCTATCCCGACATCAAGGCTTATGATCAAACAAGAGTCAAGCTTTCACAGATAGATGGCATCACTGGGTCCGATTATATCAACGCGAACTACGTTATGGGATACAAGGTCAGTGTCCAGTTAGTTAAGGTCAAGGTAACTACGTTAAGTGTCCAAGTTCATTATAGTCAAGGTCACCTATGAAATGCTCCATAGATACCGAGATTTATGACAACCTAAAAACAGCTATCCTGACATAAAGCCTTACCAGTCCTGCCGTCATAGTCTAGGCAACTTTTTATTATGAACTTCCATACTAAAAAGTCGCTTTTTAGACTATGATGGCAGAGTCAAGAGTAAACCTATTGCAAATAGATGGTATTACTGAATCAGATTATATCAGGGGTTCCCAAAGTGTGCGCCATAGAAAGTAAAGAGTATCATTATCTAAAACCGCAAATGTAGGTACCTATTACCACGGGCTGAAAAAGATTGGAAACCCCTGGACTATATCAATCAACGTAAACTATCTTGTATGAGTGCCTGCCGTTTTGCCGACAAACGTCTCATCGTATTTATCGTTTTGTCGACTCTGAAACAGTTAATTTTCATGACTTTGGAAAAGGTCATCATATAGTTCAGCAACCCGCGGCCCGCGAACAGCTCATTTGCGGCCCGCGAGCCTCCCTTGCTATTTTGTATCTAAAGGTCGTTAAATTCAGAATCGTAATAAGTCACAAATTATTTACAAAGTGCGGCCCGCGTCAATTTCGTTAGCTACCCTTGGCTGCTAAAAGGTTGCCTACTGTTGATATAGTTAATCATTACGTTTAGTTAGTTTTATATCAATCTCAAGAAAAATACTGTATCAGAGCAAAACGTTGATGAAATGATATCGGAGGAAGATCATCCATAGATCAATCACTTTACTGTAGGCATACCGAATTACACGAAATTCACCGACACAAATCGTCCTTACTTTGAAAAAAGGCATATTGTGCTAAGAAAAGGTATAAAACTTTATCATATTGCCAATTTGAAATCACGCTCTTCTCAAAGTAGTGACGAAAGACATTTAATCTAAGGGTGATGGTACATTAACCCGCTCAGCGGCGCTGAGTACGTTTTTTTTTCTGTTTAGTAACTCTTGTGTACGTTTTCCCTTTAATTGTTTGCTTGCGTGAAAAGTCTTTGCACTAAACTTTTCTATCCGCTTTTCTTCCATTTTCTATTTATTTACAGCTAAAATTGTGCGAACTAGAAAAAATAGAACACGAAATACATTCGCACACTGTCGAGCCTCTGGATAATGGAGAATATAACCATGCGGTAAAATTGGTTCTGTTGATATTTAAATGTTTCCTGTTTTGTGACTAATTGTTAGGTTATTATGTTTATTTAAAGCAAACTGGTCATATTACAGAATTATCTGTATTTTCTTTAATCTATCTATCTATGATCTAATATCAACGTGAAACCTCTAGCACAACTGCAGGCTTATGATGGTAAGCTTTGTAGAGAGATAAATAAAAGACTCCGCTACTCTCACACTTACAGTAACGATCTTTAATGTGTGATCCATTTCCCAGAAATATTCTTAGCTCTTATAATGCAATAATGTCGCTTAAGCTACGGCCACATTATTGGCATTCGACGAATATTCATGTTGACTTCTCGTTCTTTTTGCATACTAGAGAAAGAGATGCCAACACGAATCTTCGCCGAATCCCCGATAATGTGGCAATAGGGTTAGTAACCTGTAAACAATTCACAATTGACACTTAATAAGGTAAACATAATTATTGCTGTATGGGATTTGACCTTAGGTGGATCACATTAGGTGCTCTGCCTCACCGGGACGCCATAGCGACGTCGCCAACTGTCGTAGCCAGGTAATTCATATTGAAATGTATGACAGCGAACTCACTTGGCGACGTTTGGCTACCATCTTTTTGTATGGGATACGTAGCCAGCGACGTCGCCATGGCGTCCCAGTGGGGCAGGGCTCTAAAGATCGTGACTGGAGCCTGATGAGTCTAGATAGAAGCAATGTCATCGCTTTTGAAATGTGGCGACACTGCCACCTAGCGACGCGTTGGAAGAAGACAATTACAGCAATTCCACTACAGATGGCGCTTACATCAACGCCCATACAAACGGCACAATTCCCATACTGTTCTGCATCGCACTATAGAAGTGTTTATAACGCTAACACTAAATATACCACTTCCAACCATCTTCCTTCGGACTTCGGTCCGCAGGCACAACATTTGCTTGGAGAGAGATCTCTCTATTGTCCTCTCTTCCACACAGAGGACAGCCCATATGGCCCTTGGCCACATTATAAGGAGGGAGGGAGATAGTTGTTCATGATCGTCAGTAATGAGGGAACGACAGAGAAGTATCGCACAACAAAGCCTACCAACATAGACCTCCTGTAGCCTTATGATGCCAAGCTTTGTCGCGCGATAAATAAGTGATAAGGCATCCGTCACGTTCTGACAAATATGTGTGTGAGAGTGACTGATGCTTTATCACTTATTTATCGCGCGACAAAGCGTAGCATCATAAGTCTACTGAGCTGCACGATATTTTGCCACAACGCGACAACCGTTCTGTTGGCCAGCTGTGGAAGCCCGGCAGTTCCTGTATTTTAATTTAACTGTTGCATTTATTCTCTCCCTTGTGTGTAACTATACTGTGAATGTATTCTAATGTGTATGTCTGTCCCTTCGCTTACTAAGGACCCTGCGGAGCCTAACCAGGTACTGCTAATTATTTGTGACGTTCTCTAGCAAAAGGTTTTTACGGTTTCCTTATGTCCTTATGTTATGGCATGTTACATAATACCTTATACAATACAAGTATACTTTATTGCACACCAAAAAAACACATTACAACAGGTACTACATAATTAGAACAATTTAAAAAGGTAGACAACAGGCGGTCTTATCGCTTAAGAGCGATCTCTTCCAGACAACCCTTAGGTAGCGGAATTGACACAACAATAAACCAAAAAAAAAACAGGTGGTGCGAAGGGTAACAAGAGCGAGGGCTAATTTGGTACCAAAAATAATAGTACTACGGACAGGAGTTTCTCATTTTAACAAAACTGACGTCTGACCACCGCACGGAACGCGTTTAATCCGACCGTTTCTCTCTTTCACATGACGCGTTCTCTTTCTGGTTGCTGGTTAAACCCCTCTCCGGAGGGGCAAGATTTGGTACCAGCAGCCGCGCGAAATCGCGGAGTGAACCACTGCTGACTAAGAACACATTATGTAACATGTTTACTGTTAGATGCCTTTTGCTTGGGAACGATACATCGGCATTGCTTCTTCACTCTGCCTGTTAATTTGCGGCCCTGTTAAATGTTCTGACCTCTGTCTTACGCAGTCTTATGTTTTCTTGATATTTTTGGTCAAATATTATCATTCTATACATTTTTCATTTAAATTCAATAAAATATATGGATACATTTTTTTATGTTTTTTCTGGCCTGTACATTTGATACCGAACCTAAGACACTTTTTTTGGGGGGTATTATTATAATAAGGTAAATTATTAATGAATAGAGGTCGGAATTACACAACATTCGACGTCGCGTCGATAAAAAAATTTAACAGTAGTTTAATTGTGATAGTCTTTTGCTTTACCGTGAAAATTCCGGCCTCTGTTAATGAATAATATAGCTAGTAAATAAGCATTATACAATAGAATACTCTTTATTGCTCACAAAAAAATTACAGAGATTCTTAAATAAACAAGATACTAAAAACTAATGGTAGACAACAGGCGGTCTTATCGCTAGGAAGCGATCTCTTCCATGAGCATTATACTTACATATGTGTAGTAAGCAGCAGAGAAGAGTAAACTCCCTACGGTATAATTTTGTAGTTTGTTCTACAGTGGTCAGTTTCACGAAGCTATAACAAGCTGACAATTCTAAAATAGCAACATTGGTCAAACTAACCAATGGTATCGTTGCACCATTAATTTGACCGATGTTGCCTCACAGGTGCCCACCGTTAACTACAGCTTTGCAGCTTACAAAAAAAAAATAATACAAATACATCAATATTACAACTTTATATGTTGTACTCATGTCATGTCGTCGCCACCATGCCAAACTAACACAAGTGTAATTTTGACAAGAATGACTTTTTGATGTAGATCGGTACCAAATTCGATAGTTCATAATGTCACCAATTTTCAGACTTCTATCTTTTAAGCTTTCAAAGTTACATTTTCACGAATCTGAAATTACGATTATTTATCCCATTGTAAACTTGCGAATGTACATATCGTATTTTGCCTTGGCAGAAAACGTGATTACCCTTACCTTACCTTAAATAATTAACGAATCTGCCATTTTCGTTAACTTTCTATGGCGGCAATTATTACTAATCGATTCAAATTAGCACATAGCAAATGTGCGAATCTGACACATTCGTTATTTTACTATGGTGACAGTTAAATCTCATCCACGAAACTGTCATTTTCGCAACTTTACCTTGGTTCAAATACTTCAAATATATCAAAAGCACTTTTAATTTGCGAATGTGGTACTTTCGCGAGTTTACTATGGTGAACAACCTAACTTTATTTTCTCTATCTATGGAGATGCAAAATTGCGAATGTGCTGTAATTTCCAATTCCAATAAAATAATACATATCTGACAAATTGATCATTTAATGCATGTATTTTGAAACCCCTATGTGTATACTTTATCAATACAAGTGCAACTATTACTAAGAAAAAAAAACAAATGTTTTTTTTTCAACTTGAAATCGCTCCCCTCGACAATCTGTTTTTTGCAGTTGTGTTAGTTTGGCATGGTGGCGACGATGTATACTATACATATACGAGTATATACAATTTTGCGGCTTCGCTAGACAGCTAAAGTTAATTTCTATGTAAAACATCTTGTAAGTTAATTTACGCCTAATTCTCTGGGTCGCTTGTAATTGTTATTCTCATGCCCCGAATATAACAGCCATAAAAACGGCCACCTGTAATCTACGAATAAATCCTCAGGAGCACAAGCAGTTCATTTGCGCGCAAGGCCCAACAGACACGACCGTCAACGATTTCTGGCGGATGATATGGGAGCACGGGCTGGAGCTGATCGTGATGTTGACTAACCTGGAGGAGTACAGCAAGGTCAAGTGCTCCAAATACTGGCCTGATGAGGTCCGGGGCTCCAGAGCCTTTGGGGCCATCACCGTCCATCATGTCTCCGAGAAACGGTGAGGCTCTTGCTTTAACTTTACAGATGGGCCAAAATTCTTTTTAGTGTCTAAAACGGAGATGAAAATTTATAGACACTTACAGAATTGCAGATGTCTCGTAATATTTTTAGTTTTTCGTTAGTTCTCAACCAGGCCGCGATGTTATTATGAATGATATCGAAATGATTTTCTGGGATTTTTATAACAAAAAGTCGCATTTCTTACTCGAAATACTGCATTACCAGTCTCCATGTCGCCTCCAATTTAGTGTCCACTGTGTTATAAAAAAAAAGCCACATATTTCGACAAAAGTTATCATTCAGGGTGAGCGTGGGTTATTCTTCAGAAATATGTCTGCGGTCACCTTATTCCTCTGGCCCTTTTTCATACGAAATGTATGGAGACAGAGGAATAAGTCGCAGACATATTTCTGAAGAATAACCCGCGTATGCTATTCTGGATTACAAAATAAGATGTTTTTTGGACATTATACTAACGGGTAAGAAATTATGCGTTAAAATGTAAAAGGGACGTTTTATTTGACATCAAAAAGAATTTTGGCCTAGATATCTGCAAAAGCTGGATGTCCAGCTCGTCACAGACTACTATCACAATATAAACGGCCCATAAGAAAGTTACAAAGTGGCGTTCATTTGTTTCATGGTCGTTTCTTGAGAGAAAGAAATTAAAATATTAGGTATTTATCACCCGTTTGTTGCAGATATTCTGACTACATCGTGAGGGAGTTAAAGATAGTAAAACAGTCTACTAATGCTGAAGGGCAACCTATTGTGGAAAACAACGGCGTTGCCAAGAGGAACGGAGGTAAATGCATGCTCATCTGTAATATGTTTCGTATCTAAATGTGTAAAAAATATATTATGTTCAATCTCGCCCGAAAATACAACGGATAAACTCGCATCCTTCAAGGGCCTCGCCTGTCAGTTCGGCCCCCGAATTTACTCGTTCATCTATGGCTTATCTTCCGAAGCGCTAGCCAGTCTACAACAATGTACTATTTCAGACTGCAAAGACGCAGAAAGCGGGAGCGCCCCAACATCCCCGCGAGAAGTGAAGGAAAGTACCACACGCATCGTGCGCCAGTACCACTTCCTTATGTGGAAGGACTTCGCTGCGCCCGAGCATCCCCAGTCGATACTCAAGTTCATCAAGGTAAGGGAACTGATGATGGAGTTTGTCGATTATCTATGTAAAGAGTCTGGTACAATATGTAGAATTTTGGGAAAAACAATTTGGTAATAACTACTGTAGGTTGCCCGGTACAATATGTAGAATTTTGGGAAAAACAATTTGGTAATAACTACTGTAGGTTGCCCTGAACTGAACATTGACATTTGGTTTTATTATATTGTATATGGACATTACGATGTTTCATATTTCCAAACTTTGGTTTTTTATTTCAATTTGCTGGATTTCTGAGTTTCACTCATTCAAACTTTAGTTCTCTGTCGAATTACTTCGTTTCGGATTTGATCCCTAAGAGACACGCCAAGCATAGCTCTTTCCATGGCTCGCTGAGCGACTTTCAATTGGTGAACCAGGCGAGCGGTGAGGTGAGGTTGGGTGTCTATTATTTAAGACTACTCTCTAACATATATCAAAATAAATCAGATCGGAGCCGGACAGTTGGGTACCGTCTTCTTTTCTTTTTGGTTTTTAAAATGTGTCTGATTGTTTCCAGCGAATGAACGAAGCCTGGTCGCACCTGATGGGGCGGCCGGTGGTGGTGCACTGCTCGGCGGGCGTGGGCCGCACCGGCACGCTGGTGGCGCTGGACTGTCTCCTGGAGCAGCTGAGGAGCACGCGGCGCGCGGCCGTCTTCACCACCGTCGCCGAGCTGCGGCGGCAGAGGAACTTCCTGGTGCAGTCGCTGGTACGTGCGGGGGCTGTGGGGCGCCGGCGGGGCACGGCTCGGGCGCCCAAAGAAAATTAATTATTTTGAATCTTGAATAGCCGATGGCAGATTAAATCGAGAAAAAAAATATGGGAGCGGGGCGATTTAGTGGCGGAAAACATTAATTTTCCATTTCATCGATTTTTCAAATTTGGTAATATTAATGACGGCGACTGAAGATTGCGAACAATGAAGGTCCCGGTAGGAAGGAAGGGCTAGGTACACTCTCGATATATTTCTGTGGTCGCGCCCAACTTCTGCTATTTAGCAGTGCTGGACTACTGGAGTTGACGTATATACTATAATAGGGATGACGACTGGGTTAAAACTATATAATTGGGTAAGTCAAGTTTATCAAAAGTGTGCAATTTATATACTTTTTCGATAGTTCCCGACGTAATGATCTAGAAAATACCTCTTTTGCATTTTTATTCCCTGTAATTCTTACCAAATATCGTATTAAACTCACTTAAAAAAAGGGACGCCCGCCGGCTGACAAAATTAGTGCCTAAATTCTTAAAAAAAAAACCAAACGTATCTGTGTGAAGTCTGTGTTATGCCGCGTCCACACCAAGCCAACGAAGGCCGGCGAAGCCCCTTCGTTGGCCTTCGTTGGCTTGGTGTGGACGCGGCATTAGCTGACAATTGTGACAGACCAAACTTCACACAGATACGTTTGTTTTTTTTTACGAATTTAGGCACTAATTTTGTCAGCCGGCGGGCGTCCCTTTTTTTAAGTGAGTTTAACACGATATTTGGGAAGAATTACAGGGAATAAAAATGCAAAAGGGGTATTTTCTAGATCATTACGCCGGGAGCTATCGAAAAAGTATATAAATTGCACACTTTTGATAAACTTGACTTACCCAATTCTATTTAGTCCGTCAGTTAGATTATGGAAAAATATGGTACAGGTATTTTTTGGTTTATCAAAATATTAAAGCTCGACAAAGTTATAGATCATCAAACCTCTGGAGTGGGGGCTTGTGACGTCACTCCTAGGTGAAAATTGTACCTACGAGTGACGTCACTCGAAACTTCTAGGCACTCTATCCTCGTCATTTTTTGTTTGTTAAACAAAAGAAAAAATACGTGTACAATATTTTTTAATAATCTAACTGACGGATTAAACAGTTTTTTTTAGTCGTCTAGCCCATTGCTATTAATTTGCAGAAACAATACGTGTTCGTATACCGCGCGTTGGTGGAATACGCGCACTACGGTGACACGGAGATCCCGGCGCCGCGGCTCAAGGCCAGCATCGACCGGCTCCGGAACACGCCCGAGGGCGCCGACAAGTGCCTCATGGAGCACGAGTTCGAGGTATGTGCAGTTCAAACTACAGGCTGTTTGGATACCCACCCAGTCCGACCCAACTCAGGGTGGTCTGGCTAGCGACCTGGTTCGACCCCAGGGAACGCCACGGTGGTTGACCCGGTCCGACAATCGCTACGCCCGGGTATGGGTAGCGAGTTTGTCAGTTAAAAAAAAAAAGCTTTTTGGAAATTACATACATTCCTTTTAAGGGGTTATAGTCACAGACCACCTCCGCTAGACGGAGCATGTTATACGACACGAGCTCACCACGCATATCGGCGATTAAATATCGGTAGATATTACTAGTTACAACTTACATTACAACGTGTGTTTCACATCTTTTTTATCATTTTATGTTTCGAATTGTCGTCGGATTGAACAGAAATATTTATTTCACGTTTGGTGCACACACAAGTCAGAAACATGGTCGCAACTGAACGAGCGGCCGGTCGCGTAATGTCGTAATGCTATACAATCGACCATATCTGATGTGAGCGCGCGTCGTCTAACATGCTCCGCCTAATGGAGGTAGTCTGTGGGTTATAGTATGACTCATTTGCAATAAAAATAGTCATATAGTACCCTATCCGAAAATTATTAGTTTCTGAGATATTAGCGTTATTGGATAGTTTTATATTCAAAATTGCCGAATTTCTTTGAAAATAACATATAATTATTTTAATGACTTTAATACTTTTTGTAAAGTTTGTAGCCTCATTAGAAAGCTAATTAATCAAGAATGTTTTTTTAGTTCGCTAGGTGTCCTACATTTTTTTTTTATTTAATCACCGTCTCGCAATGGAGTGATAAATTATTTGAGTTTTTTATGGGAAATTTATAAATTTACATGAAATTTTGCAGTATTTCCTGAATTATTTGTCATGAAATAAAATAGTTGACATCTTAAACTTTGGAAAAATATCACAAAATAACTGAAATTCAATTTTTAACAATTCTTTTCATTAAAATTCGGCAAACCGAATTCGCCAATATCTCAGAAACTAATAATTTTCGGACAGAGTACTAGATGACTTTTTTTGGAAAAAGGAATGTATTCAATATCCAAACACCCTGTATAAGAGCCGCCTATTCCATTATCCGTTGCAAGCTAGCCGTGGAGGTTGAAGTAAAATGTGTGAACCGCATACAAATCGGTCCACGCCTCGTTTTTTTTTTATTTCCTGTTTTCTGATGGTTGAGACCGATCATATAGATCGGATATCTCGATCGGTCGCCTGCCTTAATTTTTCCCAGCTAATTTTCGTAATCAATACGCGAATTTAGTGGTAATTAGAGAAACGATATGAGATTATAACGAAAACGGCATACTTTTGCAGAAAATGATGAACCCGCCAGTATCAGAACCAGTGAAGTCATGTTCCGCGGGGGCGGTAGAGGAGGCCCGGGCCCGCAACCGCAGCCCCGACCGCCTGCCCTACGACCGCAACCGCGTCATCCTGGCGCCCGCGCCACCCCTACACTACTCCACATATATCAACGCTTCTTTCATAGAAGGTACCGTCACAACCACACAAGCATTTTCTTTAGTATGGGAGAGATTAGATAACAATTCTTCTCAAATTAATTTGCCATTACTTACAGTGATTTAGTACTGAAAACACAGAGACAACGTGAGAAGTATCTACATACTTATAATTGGGATGACGACTCGGTTACAAATATAAAATTCTATAGTCCGTCAGTTAGATTTTCGAAAAATATGGGACACGTATTTTTTGGTTTATCAAAATATTAAAAATCGATAAAGTTATAGATCGTCAAACAACTGGAGTGGGGGCTTGTGACGTCACTCCTAGGTGAAAATTGTACCAAGAAGTGACGTCACTCGAAACTTGTCAGCATCGTATCCTCGTCATTTTTTGTTTGTCAAACAAAAGAACAATTACGTGTACAATATTTTTTAGTAATCTAACTGACGGACTAAACAGTTTTTTTTAGTCGTCAAGCCTATTTGCGTTTGCATCTCCGACAAAAAGCAGCGTCTTCCTTATTTTGTTCTCAGTCCCTCATCTAGCTTCTATATGAATTCGTTTATTTCCAGCATACGACAACTCGGAAGGCTTCATAATCACGCAAGATCCGCTTCCAAACACAATCATGGACTTCTGGCGAATGGTCTCGGAGCACAACGTTTCCACTATCGTCATGCTAAGTGAAGTGAGTCCATTCTTTATACAAGTTGAATGAAGGAACAATCTACCGCACAGTGTGAATGTGGTCGTCGGTCTGTTCCGGAGGTTGGAAGTCGTCAAAACTCCGGGCGCGACGATTTGAGATAGCTTTTGAGAACAGCTTATAAATGTCGCTTAAAAGTGATGAATAGTTCTTTAGGAGCTTTTGATCGCCTTTTTTAAAGAGGATAACCACACTTCCGGCGTTGTACCTTTCTGCAGGACGGTATTAAAATGCTTCTAAAGTTTGTCTAGGACATCATTATTTGCACACCAGAGAAGCTGCCTACACGTAGCGAATCTTTGAAAGCCCTATTTACTCGCTTTTTGAAGATCCCCGTGTCAACGGGAATAGGCTACTTGATGACAGTTCAACTCAGCTTCTTTTTATTAAGTGTCAAAACGCTCCGAAAGTATGCAGTTTAGTATTTAATACTATCTTGTGACGTCATGCTCAACATGGTGCCTTATTTATAGTTTTCGTCATTGTAAAATCGTTGATGGCACGAAAATAAGTTTGAATGATTTTATCCGGGCTTTTTTTGAAGCGTAATTTGCTGGTCAGAGTTAATGAATTTATTTTGATTGTTGTCAAATACCCTATACCTCAGGAATGTGCTCATTTTACAGTCTAAGTTACTAATTAATATTTACTTTTTTACAGTTGGGCGAAGGAAAATGTCCTCGCTACTGGGACGATGGAACAGCGCAATACGAACACATCTCAGTCCAGTATGAAGAGAGCGAATCCTGCCCGTATTACACGAGGCGACAGTTCCGAGTCACCAACAACAAGGTATGGCAATCGCCTCTTCTTTCTCATTGCTTAGCGTCGACTTTGCGGTAAATCATGCCATAAGCCTCCCGAAGATCTATAAAAGATGACTTTGATATAGGTTTAGGTACAAATATAGTACATTACACAACTAAGGTGGTAATACAAAGAAAGGCCGAGATCGCAGAAGTTTGCGGCCCGAGCTGCAAGCGATGGACGTAAATATGCGATCGAGGGCTTTCTTTATTACCTCCCGTGTTGTTTACATCATTTTATGTCTACACTTGGCCAGAAAGCGGCTTTATGGCCAGGTGTGGCATAAAATATTTAAAAAATCATTTTTAGAGTAGTATTTTTTCTTTTTTCATATAAATTACATATATAAATTTACAGAGCGGCGACGTGACGTCAGTGCGGCAGCTGCAGTACCACGGCTGGCCGACGGCGCCGGGCCACGTGCCCGAGGTGACGAGAGGACTCGCCGAGCTGGCCGACGCGGCCCGCCCGCCCGGCTCCATGACGCAGCCCACCATGGTGTTACACTGCCAGTGAGTACAGAGCGGCGACGTGACGTCAGTGCGGCAGCTGCAGTACCACGGCTGGCCGACGGCGCCGGGCCACGTGCCCGAGGTGACGAGAGGACTCGCCGAGCTGGCCGACGCGGCCCGCCCGCCCGGCTCCATGACGCAGCCCACCATGGTGTTACACTGCCAGTGAGTACAGAGCGGCGACGTGACGTCAGTGCGGCAGCTGCAGTACCACGGCTGGCCGACGGCGCCGGGCCACGTGCCCGAGGTGACGAGAGGACTCGCCGAGCTGGCCGACGCGGCCCGCCCGCCCGGCTCCATGACGCAGCCCACCATGGTGCTACACTGCCAGTGAGTACAGAGCGGCGACGTGACGTCAGTGCGGCAGCTGCAGTACCACGGCTGGCCGACGGCGCCGGGCCACGTGCCCGAGGTGACGAGAGGACTCGCCGAGCTGGCCGACGCGGCCCGCCCGCCCGGCTCCATGACGCAGCCCACCATGGTGTTACACTGCCAGTGAGTACAGAGCGGCGACGTGACGTCACTGCGGCAGTTGCAGTACCCCCCCTTCGGGTCGGCCCTCGAACTCATTCAGTCATTCATTAGATGTTTTCTATATATTTAAGTATATATTTGACGAGGAAGGCCTACAACCATACCTTTGGGTTCCGGATCACCTTTGGCCACCCTAGTGGTATGGTCCAATAATCATCCAATAATCCAGTATCCGCACCAGTTTGAGTACTGGTGTATTGCTCTTCATGTCTTTCTTTACACAATCTAAATGTCGCAGTGATAATAAACGAAGTTACACGATAAATTCCCAAAGAGCCACGTAATTCCGTACATTCTCTAAAGATGACTGACAATTCATCCATCAACGTCATATTTCCTCCTTTTAATCTAAACTGCCTGCATTACTCAAAAAGGATCTAATACTAAATGGTCAGTCATAACTAGCGCCCTCTCTGCGACTTTATCCAAGCCAATAATCAGATATTTTTGGCTAATGTAACGTTGTTACTTTATCACGATACGACATATTTATCTGTATAACTATGTATATCATCGTCTAGCACCCATAGTACCAAGCATCGCTAAGTTTGGAATTAGCTCGATTTTTGTAAGATTGTCCCTCGATATTTATTTATTATTCACCCGTCTATTCCGGCCTTTACAACAATATCCTAGTCGGACTACTGGAGCCGGGGCGCACCTAATCCGATGATGGACCGGGACTAGGTGACCTGGTTCGACCCCAGGCACCCCCGGCACCCACCCAGTCCGACCCAACTCAGATTGGTCTGGCTAGCGACCTGGTTCGACCCCAGGGAACGCCACGGCCAACCACCCGGTCCGACAATCGCTACGCCCGGGTATGGGTTGCGAGTTGGTCAGTTTCAAAAAAAAAAAAAACCTAATCCGATATAACAATAGACGCTATGATGTTCCAGATACGGCACGGAGCGGTCGGCGCTGTTCGCGGCGCTGTGCATACTGATCGCGCAGCTGCGCACCGAGCGGCGCGTGGACGTGGCCGCCACCGCGCGCAAGGTGCGCTCGCAGCGCGCCGGCACCATCAACACCTTTGTGAGTACTCACTAGGGATGTAACGAATATTGGTTATAACATTTTATAATACTGGATATAAACAAAATTAATAACTATGAAAATTGAATACTTCGTTTTTTAATTACGATTAACTTAAATTTTCATTGTATTTCGGTACTTATCTAACAGAGTTTTTAATTACTCATTGATGGTTTCGAAATCCGACTCGGACTTGGCCGTATTTTTTTCTTTTCCATGAATTTTAGGATCTAAAATGCACCAAATATATTCGCATCGATTTTTGCGAATACGAATATTCGTTACATCCCAAGTACTCACGAACCGACACATCACCGTTCCCTACCATTTCGTCGATTAACATAAGTACAGGTAACAGGTAACTTCAAGGTGGCCCTGGCGTCCTGGTTCAACCCCAAGCGCCCCGGGCCCCCACCTAGTCCGATCCACTCAAGGTAGTCCGGCCAGCGACCTGGTTCGAGCCCAGCGAACGCCACGGCCTCCATTCATTCATTCATTCAACGTTTCGGTGGGTGGCCCCTTGCACGCTAGCCGGGTCGGTCCAGACGAGTATAATGTAATGTACGATTCTCACTAACCAATGCATTTTAGAATTTGTTAAAGGAATTGTAGCGTCAATACAATAAATTAAAGTTTATATTTGCAAACGGTAGGACTAGGGCATGCAATACCGGTTTTATTTGTATGGATAATACCAGTTTTTCGGTATTGGCCCATACGTGTAATACCGGTATTGCATGCCCTAGGCAGGGCAGCGCCAATTTTTTTTTTGTTAATTCCCATTACATTTCCCATTACTTACATTTCATTACACGTTACGTGTCTCGTCTGAACTCCACTTAAGCTCTAGCCGAGTTCAGAACGTAAAAACGTTTTACGCAATGCTCGTACAAACGAAGCCACAGTTAACTAACCACCCATAGACCTTAGCACGTTGTAATAAGGTTGACATCCGTTTACAAATGTACAGTTAACAGTGTGTTCGATTATACGACGTTACGATCGTATTGTGTTTGCTTTGTATTTGTTTTCTACCCGCCGTTTGTCAAAATAGGAAAAAATTACTTGGCTCTTAGTCAAATGTCCCCTTTTTTAAATATTTTGCCGTTTTAAAATCGTTAAAGAAAAGAAAATAAGAGAAACTACATTTATTTTGGAATACATTTTAAAAGCTGAATTTGATAATTAGCGTTAAATAATTTATTTTTACTACACGAAACTTACTTAGCAATTTTACTTCCCAACACACCAATAAGAAATAAATGGACCAATTTGCCTGTTGACTCGATTTTTTTTCTGTCGTAAATAGATTCTACTATTTGTGAGGAACAAATATCTATATGACACCTAAAAAGTATAACAACCACAAATTGTAATCAAAAGTAGCAGATCGCACTAGCATTGAAAACGCTCTATACAAAACGGTAGGAACTTATGACGTCATCCGTTCCGTCGCTGTACTAAGTCTGTGTGAAAAAAATAGCATTGTGCCATTTTGAGCACGAAAAAGTGCGTTTAGGCACATAGTTGTTATACATTTATTTTTTCAGTGTTATTTAAGCATTCCGAAATAATATCGTTTTTTTTTAAACTTTATGCTCTCGTAATTTTATATTTTTTATACGTTTTTTGTTTATTTCTTTTGTGTTATGATAATTTAGTATTTTCCACTCCATGTGACTATATTATGTTGTAAAATTCAACATTAGTCAACATCCCTATTATACGTATTTCGAGTTTTCACACTGATTGTTCTCGCGCTCATGCAAATTATTAGTGTTAAACTATCTCGTTTCTTTCCAGTTGCAATACGAATTCCTCCATCGTGCCATACTCAACTACGCGGAGCTGCATAACCTACTAGAGGACAGTTAAGCTACCTTCCACACTAGCAATACAAAATGGACTCTATCCCGTGAACGGTAGGCTCAATATTACCTACACTGCAATGTAGATAACTTTAACATTCTATGTGTGGGTGGACAACGACGCTCAAATTTTATAACGAAAAAACAATTTTGTAGTCCTTCGACACTTTTATATGATATACTAAATGAGCGTGCAAGTTGGTTGCTAGAAGAATAGTACTAGTGATGCAGGAAAGGATACTATACATAGTTCCAGCAGAGTTGATGTCACGCACACAACAACATGTCATTGTTTTTCTATGTACTTTGATTTCTTGTATCTATATATGTAACATGTCATGTACAGATGTAGTGCAAAATGATTTTCCATCGCGAGAACTCGGATCTCAATTGGAATACGATGGCACCCGAACTGTCAATCAATGATTGTATTAAATTAGTGACGTTTTCATATCCATTAATATGGAATTTTATTGTTTAGTGTCAAATGTCAAAGTGAAAAATGGCGGCTGTAAGATGGGTACTGAAGCTGATTGAGAGAGCACGATAAATACGAACTTTTCCGATAAAGTACGATGGAAAATCATTTTGCACTACATCTGTAATGACAGCGGGAATTTGAAATAACTGTTCTTTTTTCGTACCGATAGCAAGTTCAACATTGAATTGCAAGATAGACCAAAAAGTTTCCCTAAAACTATATAGCCTTATGTTTATTTACTCACTCATTGATTTCATTCATTCACTTCTTTTGTAATGAGTACTTCATGTAGCTGTGCGTGTAATCATTCACCTCAACTCTCCTGGAACTATCTATACTGATCGCTTCACTCCAAATGCCAAACGACTAGTACGCTTATTGTTATAAATACACCGTTAAGCGAGCATTTCTAAAAAATAATGCCAATTTCTTAATTCTGAAGTTTTCTGCCAATTTTATGTTTGTTCTACTCAGAATTACTAGCCCTTCCCATCCCAATAAAAAAAGTGTCCCAAATTTTCCATACATTAAGGAAACTTTCCTTTGTATTACCGTTATACAATGTATATGGAAATATGGTAACACAAAAGGGAAAAAAATGGATTTTTTTGTTTGTCCCATTGGGATTGTAAAAAGCACGTAATTCTAAGTAGAAATAACATAAATTAAACATGGCAGAAAATTGCACAATAAACAGAAAGCATTTTTTTTTTAGAAATACTCAAGTGACTATTTTAGACCTTACGACATTGCAATAAGGATTGTCACTTAGTATATCTTCGACGGTAGAGAGCTAAATCAATCCAAGTCAAAATTTGGGTTGATTTTTTTCCTCGTGCCCAAGTCCAGGAATCAAGTATACAATTTTTACGAAGGTCAGTTTTATATGTATAAATTGCAATTTATATTTTCGCTTCTTTCTTAGGTGCTTTATGATCGATTTTCGATGACGCATTTGCCTCTTGCTCACGAATTTAATATTATTTTACAGTTGTAGAAACACTTTATTTTTTATTCTATTACGTTTGTATGTACAAATCAGTGATCACTAGGTTCTTGTATCTCAATGTGTTTATAATGTAGTTATTAGATAGGTTATAAAAACTGCTTTTCATACTGAAGGATATTTTGACATGATAGTTAATAATTCTGAATTGCAATGATAATTTATTGGATTTTTTTAGGAATGATAATATCAAAATATAAGTAGTGGTACCATGAGTTGCTGAAGGTGGTACATTCGGTTTCTGTACAGGTGGTTATAGAAACTTGTGGTAATTCGTCATAATTCCGTAGACTACAATAGATACCTGAGTCCTGTGCGTTCGATTACTTTTTTATTGAGATTTTTTGCAATATAATTAACATGTTCACTGTCCGAATCTGATTTGTCCTTATGGCTTTGTAATGGAGGCTTGCAGTGGCTGTGACAGACAAAGCTATGTTTCATGCGTTATGTTGTACCATATAAGACATTTATAAATTATTTTAAATTGCAAGATATAAGATAAGCTTAAATAATTTTCTCTTTAAAACCCTTTTTGACAACATCATAATTATAACTTCGAAGTTTCGTATTATAGTATTCGAACGCACCAGTAACTATAGTAACCATTTTATCAAACTGTAGTAGATCTGTCATTTTAATATTAGGCTTTTGTACGCTTCCGGCGTTGTAACATGCCGGGAGCAAAATCGTGTCCAAAGAGTATGTAGGAGTTAAAATGCCGATAAATAAAATAAAATTAAAACTATTTATTTTGGTAACAGATAATAGCATTTGTATCATTTTAAGTTAATTAATGATACGTATAGTCACATCCAGAAGTGTATTTAATGTTTTGGAACTGACTATACAATCGTTTGGCATATAATGTGAAGGTTTTCTAAAAACCTTAGGTTTTTTTTTTCTCAGATAAGGCCGTGATTTGCAAAGTACCCCAAGCACGAAAATTAAGGTGCGTGCATACTGTCTCTCAAAACTATAGTAAATATATGAAAATTATTGGTAATGTAAATAAATAAAATATAATACTCAGCAATTAAATAATAGCGATTATTATAGAAAATTTTAAGTGTTAAAACGCCCCCAGTGTGCACAATCCTTTTCCATGCAACAATTTTGATCTATTTATGAGTTATACATATTTTTTTATACGAATACGAGACTTGTTTTATGTCTTGTGACATGTATGACTGTCTGTATTTTTACGTAGAATAAGCAACGTAATTAGATTTTGTATGAGCTAAATGAAATATACACTATGTTAATATTTTTTACCAAATAAATATCGGTGGATGTGAGGAGACCATTGCACTATAATTGATTTTTATGCAAAGTATTTTTTTTATTACTTTGATATTATCAACAAATAACCTTACCATTCAACGTACAAGTTATAGTGAAATGTTCATTAAAAGTTTGCATTTAAAACTCGGATATTAATGAACAGTTTTATGCGAAAATATTAGATACCGTGGTATGGGGGTTACTTTGATTCACTAGGTAGCGATTTTCAACGATAAAAAGTTGGTTTCTGAATGCGTTCATAACAATTTCTTATTAAGGTAAGCAACCTCAATAAAAAATACTTACTAAACGCGTACAAAAACAAAGGTATTTGGGTTTAATAAATGTTGCCCCGTGAATCAAAGTAATCCACGGTGCATACTTAAGACCTTTATTAATATATCGCGCTCAGAAGGCCTATGATGATAGGCTTTGTCGCGTGATAAATAAATGACAAAGCACCCGTCACGTTCTGACAAGTTTGTAATTGATATAGTAACGGATACTTTATCATTTATTTATCGCTCGATAAAGCCTGACATCATAAGCCGATCAGATACCGATTTCAAATCACCATCATCCATACTTTAAACTTCACTTGAGAACGCTATCAAAGTTGAGTGCAGTTTGTTAATAGGGGCCTGGATAGGAGTGATAATTTTGATTCATGTCGTTCATTATTTTTTGCGATAAAGTTATTTTCCTCACACCGTAGAGTAACCGAAAACTAAATTTAAGACCAACAGTAATTCAGTTATCTAACGTTGTCTCGAAGAAATCGCTTTTAAATGCAAACGTAGCATCCTACCGATGATTCCTTTAGAGGGCTTGCTGCATTCCACTATAGGTTAACTGAACAACGAGGCTACCTGCTGCTATCGGGTTATTTTTAAGTCAAGTCAAAATGTATGTTATCATCAATTTGTGTTAAAAAAAAAAGTCAGGTATAATTTATAGGTTCGTTGTGTATGATATATTTTTATTCGTCTGATGTATTATTTGACGCAAATATGTTTGCTTCACTTAAAATGTGTTGGTTATAAAACGAAAATTAAGAACAAAACGCACCGTTAAAATGAAAGCAATCTTATTCAAAAATTTTAACAATTGTGTTAGATTTAAACTAAAAAATCTTTGTTTTTTTTTAATTAGGTCGCTTTTAATCAGACGGTGCGAAAAGGAAACTATTAAATCTATTCTGAAAACTTTTCTTTTTCTTTTGAAAGTCGCTTTAATGGTCCAAAAAAAACATAAATAGATATCGAACTATTATGTTTTTTTTTTCACAATAAAAAGAAAATATAGGTTTCAGTAAGCTTGAGCAAAGAGTCTTGTTTTTACGTTTGTCATTTTTTTTCAACTGATAAATTACTTAAGGAGAAAAACTATTACGTCAAAAACCCGACATTTTCTACCTCACATCTTAGAAGGGCTAGCACAATTGTCGCGCGACTAAAGTAATCAGTCCCTTTCAATTCGGCATATATAACCGAGATAGGTATATCGTTCCTTTACTTTCTCAGGCACTTATCTAATCGAATAGTTTCATAGAAAAATCGCACTTTTCTACTCGTAACACGGATGGGCATTTCTCCAAAAAATATGTCTGCGACTCATTCATCTGTCTCCATACATTTAGTATGAAAAACGGCCAGATGAATGAGGTGACCGCAGACATATTTCTGGAGAAATGCCCGGGTGCTCTTTCTATCAAACTATTCGATTAGATACGTGGTTGAGAAAGTAAAGGAACGATATCGCACGCCACTAAAAGTCGCATTATTACTAGTCCTCCTGATGTACAGTCAGCCATAATAAATATTGCCATTATTCAATAACCAACGGCCTACAAACTCACCGAATACGATCTCTTGCATGTGTTCAGTATTAAGTTAGCAAGGAATGCGCAAGCTCCGCGACTGAGGTGTTTAGCTTTTTGTAACATGTAACACGTAGGAATGTTATGACTTTTTTATAAAAAAAAACTAGCGTAAGTTAGGTTAGTACGAATCAGAGACTAGAGTTGAGAACGGTGGGGCGAGAAAAATGAGAGAATTTTAGTTTTATTCTTAACAATTTTTGTTTTATTCTTCCTCAGCGCCCATACGAAATGTCAAATCAAATTAATTCAACTATAAAATAACCAGATTTATTTCTTCATTGGGTTTTTTTTTCATATTACTCGCAATTTTGAGACTAATAACGGCACTAGGTATAAAACTGCTTAATTCAAATTTCAGTATATAATATAATATGCTTTAATGTCATCCGGGACAGTAAGTGGCATTTCTCAATCACTGTGCGGAGAGTACAGCCCTGTTTCCTGGCCAGGAGAAGACATTATATTATGTAACAGCTAGGGCGATGATGAAGAAAGCCCTAAATTGCATATTAAGGTCTCATCGTGGGCCACAAACACCTACAATCTGTGTCATTCTTTACTTTACCACCCCAGGTCCTTAGTTTGTAACATATTTATTCTCGCTCCATCGATCACAACTATGACAAGCCCCTTTAGGGGCGCAAAATTTAATTTTAAAGATAATTTGAACGACTCAAGCTCAGACCGCTTTTATTAGACGATGCGCTTTTTAACATATAACCTGTTTCTGAACTGAACACACTACCATCAGTACAGTCAGTCTTAGTACAGTCACCGCGCGGGAATGTTACCACTGTTCTTAATTTAGCCGTGTAATACAAAGCCTTCGGACTAGGGCGTGCAGAACCGGGAAATTTGAGTATAGCAGTAACGAGAATTCCCGGTTCTCTAATACAAAATATTTCCGGTTCTGCACGCTCTACTTCGGACACGACTGCTAACGAATTATGGTTACACGGCTAAATTAAGAACCGTGGTTAGTGGCGTAACATTCCCGTGCAGCCGTGTGGTGACTGTAGAGTCATCGGCAATTATATTGTCGACTATAGGTTGAACTGCAGTAAGGGACAGGCCAATCAATGTGCTTTACGCCAATTCAACCTAATTGTCGATATCTACTCGCATAGACCTCAAAAAAGCCTATTATAGATATTTTTGAGCTCTGTATTCGTATAATTGTCACCTGTACAGCTTGTACTAGTTTTTAGTGGGTAAGTTTAGAGAAAGCTACTATTTTCATCATACTTCTATATTGTTTTACAAATGCGTAAACTATCTAAAGTTGGCCAAGTTATGAAGAAACGATACTTTCGTTATTTATGTATTTTACCAAAGTATTTGAGAGAAAATAGTCTAATATAACCTAGTTAATTTCATAAGGAACGACAAAATATGGCAGTGTGTTCAGTTCATGAATAATGTCTAAATGAAATAAATATTGTGACCTGTGCAGGGGAATGGATTTTTTTTTTAATAATCTTTTAATATGTGTAGTAAACTTGTACCGAACTATTGTACTGAAAATATTTCAAGTATTGGGTTGTCAAGAACAAAATTACATATTTTAGTATTTTTAAGTGTAATACGAGTGCCATAAACAGATACTCTTCTTTAATTTGATATAATTTACTACACATATTAAAAGAACAAAAATACAAAAAAGATACTGTATGCTTCTGTTGTAAATATAATGCTAAGTCTTATATCGCCCTGTATTGTAATGTTTTTATTTAATTTTGTACCTAAGCATTGGCGGTTGTAAAACTGAGAATATTAATTTTATTGTGTTTTTATTTTTGTAAATATATAATGCAGGTCATGTAACAATATTTTTGAAAATATACCATTATTTAGACATGTTGTGTTTGATTTGACTTGCAATGTGAAAACCATCGAAATATAATGTATGGCCCGATAACGACGAACAAAAATGACATTGAAATTTGCCCCATAACACCCACTTTTTAAAATGAATACGTCCTTTGTATCAGCAAATAAATATTAAATTTTTAGAAGACGCAATTTCAAAAAGGTTGCATGTCGTTTAAAGGACAAAAAATAGTGATTGGTTAAAAACCTACTGACGAGAGAAATTCTATTGGATGCTACAGTTTTTTCTTCGGTACTAACAAGGACCATTAAAACAAGAGGACTGTCATTCTCCATACAAAAAGCTGTTCCCCGATATTTACAATGCCATCTATGTAGAAGCTTGGTATAAGAATTATATTATTTACAATTATTCAACTTTGCAAGCGTGACACAGTACATAAATGTGAGAATTTATTTATTATTAGCTGTTTACGAACTAATTGTTACTGTACTATGTTTCTTTGTTCAATTATAACATCGTTAAATGTTTAGTTTTTTTTTTAGCGCCATCTAGTTTTTGCCTGGATACCCCTTTGCGGTCGGGGTACGATCTAAAGTATGGAGAATGACAGTATTCTTGTTTAATGGTCCTTGGTACTAGTACTAGCTCCGCCCCTTTGGTACGTATTTCGTGGAGCCGATTTTGAGCATCAGTTACGCTTACATACTTAGTATATTTCGATGGTGAAAACTTGGGAAGGGAAAGGAAGTCTTTGTGAAAAGATACACTTTTTTGTTTATATGTGTGTATTTTTATTTTATTTACATTTATTATTATTTACCTAGTCTTATATGTAGTATAGCTTACAGTTTACATATAAGCAGAGACCGTAGCCGTTTATCTGGATTGGTTTTAGTATTGGGCCGAACATGGATTTTATTATGTTTTTCACCCAATCGGACATCTGGTAAAGTTTGAAGTTAAGATTTTTTGTGCTCCAACGGAGACCCCATATAATTGTTTGTATAACTGTTTATCTTCTTTCATGTGGCGGTTTTATCCTGGTACAGTCGAATTCGTTTACATCTACAATATAAAAGAACAAAAATATCTGGTGTCCGTCAAGATAGCGTACACCGTAAAGATATTCAGAATCTGATGCAGCCAATAAATAGTACCCAAATAGTACCGACGAAACACCTAGGTGAAAAAAATAGTACCCTTAAACTTTTCAAAATATAAGGCCTGTTCACGGTGTACGCTACCGGGTGTCAAGCTGGCGTAGACAGTTTGTATCTCTGGAACGGCTTTGTTTTTGGAAACGCTTTATATCTCAAAAAATAGTACCCTAGAGCCATAAAATGTCATTTCTCTAGCTATCGTAGAAGCCGAGATATTCCATGACTTAACGGTGTACAAAATTTCACACCGTCCAGCTGGCGTACCCGGAAATTTCTTATAGAAAGAGCTCACTATATCTCGGCTTCTACGATAGCTAGAGAAATGAAATTGTAGGGCCCTAGGGTACTATTTGGGTACTATTTTTTGAGATTGAGATTTCCAAAAACTAAGCCGTTCCCGAGATACAAACGGTGTACGCCAGCTTGACGCCCGGTAGCGTACACCGTGAACCGGCCTTATATTTCAGAAAGTTTAAGGGTACTTTTTTTTTCACCTAGGTATTTCGTCGGTACTATTTATTGCCTGCATCAGATTCTGAATATTTTTACGGTGTACGCTATCTTGACGGACACAAATATCTGAACATGCTTTTATGCTCCTGATAATAGGGTCGTGTTCAGATATTTTTGTTCCCGTGTGTAGATGTAAATGAACTCGACTGTACTAAATCAAGTAGGATTACCGACGGTCTTACCTCGGTCAGGACTGACTCATTCCGCGATTCGGTTGCGCGGTAGATCTTGCCGCTTGGAAGCGGGAAAAGAGCACACGTTATGCGTTAGAGAGACGGTCGGACGCGGGTCAACTCCGTCCGCTCATCCGACGCGAACGGCAGTTTCGTTAGCGAGAGGCTTCTGTACGTAGTACTGAATCTTATTCTGTGCGTTGGTCTAATGACTGGTAATATCGTCACTCACTCACTCACACTAGCAACCTTGCTGGCTAATTTATAAAAAACTCATATCTGATACTGACTCGATGTAAAAACGCAGTAAGTGTATATGAAGTATGTATGTAAATTTGACTATTTTCTCTATGACGTTTTTAGATATGACTTTTTCAAAGTAGTGACGATATGCCGATGAAGTTTCAAATATTGCGAAGCTTTCCACATGGAAAAATCTCTGTAATTCCTCCATGTAAATAAATGGGAAACTTTCTTAATTTTTTTGTGAGTTTCCAGAAATTTTCCAACTTTTCTACAACTTGTACATCTGTAATCATGACCGCTCATTTCTCTCATCATCATTGACTAGAGATTCTCGTCACCAACGCGCAAAGGCGCGGTCTCCGCCCTTTGATGCGGCACTTCTATCATCAGCTCCGTCAAGTCATCGCTCAGTTTCACGTGGACCATCTTCTTCCAATCTAAAAAAAAACAGAATTGGCTATGTTACTATTGGGACCAACGGAAGAGAAAGCCAGCAATGGGACATTTTATTTTATGAGTATAAAAAACAAATTACTATTTGGGTACTATTTACTACTACTACGAATTACTATTTTGTACTAGGTACTATTTGCGCCTTATATTTCGAAAAGTTTAAGGGTACTATTTTTCCACCTAGGTATTTCGTCGGTACTATTTATTGGCAGCATCAAATTTTGGGGCACTTATATATGAGTAAAAAAAACAATATGCTAAATTAGTTTTTTTTTACGTCAAGGCGGCAAGTTTGAAGATTAATGGCTCGTGTCGTCATGATGACCAAAGTGGATAACATTTTCAGAACTGTAGAGGTCGCTACATTCGCTGGGGTGATTTTATTCGTCATTTAATTTGTACGTTACGCGCAAACAGGATTGTTAGAAGTCTGTCGTACCATTCTAAGAAGTATGAAACAAACATTTATTTTGTTTCATCTTCAACCCATTCATCGCCTCATTGCTTGCAAGGTAGGGATAATGTGTTAAAACTTCAATGTCACTTCCCATGAAAGTAATCCTTCGAAAAAATACGTAGGAGGGCCATTTTTTTTAAAGTTGTACACTTAACTTTTATTTTGATCTGAGAAATTTTACGTGATTTCTACTCAGAATCACGCCTATCGTCTCTGATAGAAGAAATAAGTGTCCCAAACTTTTCATACAAATATCGCTCTGCCGTTCCGTTACCGCCATACAAGTGTGTATGGAAAAGTAGCGGAAACATTTTGGGACACTTTTTTTCTCCTATCAGAGACGATAATACGCGTGATTATGAGTAGAAATGATGTAAAATTTCTCAGATCTAAAAAACAAAGTTAAGTGTACAACTTTAAAAAAAATGGTACCAGAATCACGCAAAATAAGCGCACATCTGTCGTAGAGTTGAGGAAAAGCCCGCGATAACCTACAACTACGCGTAGAATTTACCTTCTACCAAGATTTCATTCTTCACTTCCAATAGTTGGTTGTCTTCATTGACATCTGCAAACGCCACCTCGGGGGCGCCACTGCCCTCATCGTCATAACCTAAGGATGAAAAAAAACTGAATCGTAGAATATTATGGTTTGTATTGTAACCTTTTTATAAATGACTTTCATCATTACAGACTAATTATCCAGGTCCAACGTAGTAAACGAACTCCCCTCAAGTGCAACTTTTTGCCGAAGACTGTTATTTCTTCATAGATTAAGAAACTCGCGACAAGTTTGGAAGTTCCTTTGCTGATCTGTAGTATAGGGTTGGATTCAGAAAAAAATGTGCATCTTAAGGGTAGAAACTGGTTTGGTCGTAGTTAAAGAGAAATTATTCAACCCACGAAAAAGTCGTTAACGAGATTCAAACATAAATTCTCAAACTACACTAACGGACGATGAATTCAGGTCAGTGAAATACCGCCATATATCCTAAAATGCTCCAGGGTTGTGAAATTACTAAATCCCGTTTTGATCTCTAATTCATTTTAGATATAATCTGCATAAATACCACTGAAAATAATAGCAATTTCAGGTTTAGATCGAACTCGTAAAAAACTATGAAAAATAATGACGTTAACGAAGTTAAATACAACAAAAATCACCATTTTTGGATAATAATATGTTTATGATGGGTTAGCGGATATTGCTAATACAGCCAGGTATTGAAGAATAGTATATTATGTAAATGAAACAAGTGTCAAATATTGAAAAACACCTATTTCAGGTTAGGGCGCATAAGGTCCCACTCGCAAAATGTCCCTTGGTCCCTTTCGCAGAACGTCCCTTTTATAAATGACCCCTTCTTAAAACGGCCCTTCAGCATAATATCCCGTTCTCAAAATGTCCCTTGACATAAAATACGTCCCTTTCGCAGAACGTCCCTTTCGCAAAATGTCCCGTTCTCAATACGTTCCTTTCGCAAAATGTCCCGTTCGCAAAACGTACCTTTTGCAAAATTGGCTGTTAATCGCTTAGTTTTTAACCGACTTCAAAAAAGTAGGTTATCAGTTTGACCCGTATGTAAGTATTACTAGCATTTACCCGCGGCTTTGCCCGCGTTCTTCCCGTTACTTTCCCAAGAGAATGCCGGGATGCAAAGTACCCTATGTTTCGATCCAGGACTTGGTCTACTTGCATGCAAAATTTAGCTCAATGCATCCGGTTGTTACCCTGTCGTATTTGTATTTAGTAACAAACATATTGCCCATCTCCCTCTCTCTCACTTGAATACGCAACAAGACTCTCTATTTAGGTATACAATCATTTTACAGGCGGGACATTTTGCGAATGTGACATTTGGCAGACGGGACGTTTTGCGAAAGGGCCATTATGCAGTCGGGACATTCACCGAAAGGGGCTTTTACAGAAGGGACATTTTGCGAAAGGGGTGGGACGTTTTGAGAAAGGGACGTTTTGCGAATGGGGTATTCTGCACAAGGGGCCATTTGCAAAGAAGACGTTTTGCGCATGGGACGTAATTTTGGTCGAGGGACATTTTGCGAGTGGAACCTTATGCGCCCTAACCCTATTTCAGCTATTATTTAAATTACGGTGACCCGAATTCTTTGACCGCGAGTGTAAATGTTAACTACGCTCCTGAATGTACGTTACCTATAGTGCCATCCATTCTGATCCTCTTGATGGATCTCTGGATCTCCTCACCCATCCTCCTCTTGCTCATCAGCAAGGGATTCGCTTCTGGCAGCTCTGATACCCTCGCCACCTAAAAATTTGAATATTTATTTAATAATAGCCAAGAAAAAAAACTTATTCTGTAAAAGGTCGTAGTAAATATTCCAGAGGTAAACTTGTCCCTGCTTAAACATATACAAGTGCTATTCTTGAACACATTGCAATAGGCTATTTGATGACAGTTCAAGTGCACTTTAGTTAGGGTGTCCCAGAAAGCAAATCTCCATACAAACTTTGAAGCCAAGTCGGCACGCGTTCCCATCATCGCAGAGAGCTGAAATTTTACATCATCAGCATCAACACCCCCCAATTTCTTCCAAGGCTCCTACGCCCCTTGGCATCCGCAGCGCCCACTGGGGGGCGGTACGGACCACATTGGGAACCTATGATCTAGCCCAGGGGTTCCCAAAGTGTGCGCCGTAGAAAGTAAAGAGGGACGCCGTGAGTCGATCCTCTATCATTATCTAAAACCACAAATATTCGCGGTACCTATAAAGCAGTGGTTTTCAACCTTTTTCATGACACGACCCCCCTGGTATGAAAAAATATTTCGCGACCCCGGGACCTTCGCTTTTTGATCATGTGTGACATACATGAAATCTATCTTTTTAAACTTTTCGTCGTTTTTTTACTGAAGTAGTCCTGTCGACCTCTTGCGACCCCCCTAATGAAGCCTCGCGACCCCCCAGGGGGTCGCGACCCACACTTTGAAAAACACTGCTATAAAGCAACAATACCTACGGATAGTGAATTCGGGTAATTTTCTATGAACAATTATATACAAAGTGACCCGAATTAATTGTCCGTGAGTGTATTTTGAGCCAACTAGGGTAGGCCGTGACGAAGTACTAAACTTGTAAAGTGCGCCACGGTATGAAAAATATTGGGAACCCCTGGTCTAGCCTATTAGTTAATGATGATGATCATCATCATACCTCCTCCCGGATTGTCCTCTTGACCTCCTCGGTGAGGTCCGTTGCGCCGGCGCTGCGGTACTTGGTGATGGGCTCGTCGTCACTGTCCGACTCTGGGGTCGCGTGCTTCGCTGAGAAGAACGCCCGCCACTGGCTTATCAGCTCGTCCGCTAGTTTCTGCAGACGGGACCACAATAGGTCATTACTAGAGACCGGATTTGAAGCAGCGATCTCAATATTAATATGGATATGACTGGTATAATTTATTATTTTTCTACACACAAAAATAATGTAACTTATCGGAACAAAAAAGTAAAAACCTTTTTGGAAGCTTTTTGTAAATATTGGGCAAAAATTATGGTGATAATAAACAAAAACATCGTTTGTTAATTTTTGAAATACAATATTTTTTTAAGTTCTTCACAATGCACAGTAAAAATTAAGACCTTATGTAACCAACATTACATGTATTTAACAAATTGCACTAGTCATATCCATATTAATATTGAGATCGCTACTTCAGATCCGGTCTCTAGTCATTACGTCACTACTTTAAAAAAAATCGTATCTGTATCTGTAAATGACTTCAGGTAAAAACGCAGAAAGTATGAAGTTTGTGTGTAACTTTGACGTTTTTCTCTACGACGTTTTTAGATATGAGTTTTTTTTAGGGTTCCGTAGCCAAAATGGCAAAAACGGAACCCTTATAGTTTCGTCATGTCCGTCCGTCTGTCTGTCTGTCTGTCTGTCCGTATGTCACAGGCATTTTACTCAAAAACTACATGATGGATATTGATGAAATTTGGAATATAGGTGTCTTTTATGAGCCGCTACTTAGTTTGGTATATAAATAATTAAAATAAATATTTTTAGGGGGGGCACTCCATACATGTTAAAGACAGTAAAAAAATTTTTTTTCAGCAAATATCAACGTGTGGTACATAGTTCGACAGCTCTTTAAAAAACACTTTAAGGTTCGTAAGTAATGTTTTTGATTAAGTGAATGTATTTGGAAATAATCGCTCCGAAAGTTGTGTAAATTGTGTCCCCCCCCCTCTATTTTCTAAACCGTGCGCCCGAAAAATATGAAAAAAATCACGAAGGTAACGCTTAATTAATACTTTCAACGAAAATTATTTTCAACAAGATCGAATGTACCGTTTTTGAGTTATTGCCGATAAACTGCGCTTCTCAACAAAAGGACGTAATTGCTATGAAGATACGCTCTTTTGTTGTTGTACTTTTTTTACATCGTATTTTTTACCTTATAGTTACGGCTATGGAACCCTACACTGAGCATGGTCCGACATGCTCTTGGCCAGTTATTTTAAATGAGTGACTTTACCATAATCAGAATAATAAATTAATTAATGGTTAACTTTTACACGTGATTCATTTGATCTACTTGATCAATTCACTTAATTATTGAAATCCCCTTATCAATCTGTCTTCTTCATAGAGACATAGATTTAAACTTCGAATCCGCGCTAACGCCGCGTAAGAAACTTATTTTTAGAGTCAAGGGAAGAACTGTTAACGACGCACTCACGGATCTCGTGAGGTCCCGAAGTTAACAGCTGATACAGCTACGATAGCTCTTCAGGTTCATACACAGGAGGTTGTAAGGCTCCTGGAGTTTTAATTACTAAGGGATCGATTGGCTCAAAACAAAGGTTCAGATTTAACACTTATATTGTTTTAAATCACTGGCTCTAGTGCGTATTTCCTAGGGTTTTACCACGCGGGAAGAATATACGCAAACAAACCCGACACTGGCTTAACCATCTTTTAAACACAACACTTAAATCTATTACACGGAATATAACACAGAAATAGTCACACAAAAATCAATCAGCGAATCAGTATCAAATAGTTAATAATGTTCATACTTCCCTATAAGCTATTTACACGCTAAACACTATTAAAGGAATACTTGTTCTTAGTTGGGCGGCTCGGGCCGCAACACGTAATAAAGAAATACTGTTTCACTGACTTTAAGTCCTACCTAGACTTCACTTAGGTCATAGGCTAGGGGATCTAGATTCACTATGTTCGGATCGGTTCACTACTGGTTCGGTTCTGTTTCTCACTATGAGTTTACAACTTGGGTTCACGACGCCAACTGGTCTCCGAATGAGCTCCCGGCGTATTTAAGTAAGTGATTGTTGCGCAATACTTACAACATATTGCGTGATGGAAAATTCCGTTCAGAATGATACCATCCTACGCTGAATTCTCGTGGTCAGACCGAGAAATTATAGGGCATCGATACACAAAGTTGTTCGAAAACTTTCGCTCTTTGCCGTTTTACGTTATGGTAACGACTAACGTACTATATACTCGACTACACAATCCTCATGGTAATTATGGGCGTGCTATATGCATCGCCTCACAATCCTCATGGTAAGCTGGCTCTGACCGGTAGAAGCCTCGAGTGGGTGTGTCGAGATCTCCTACCAAATCGTTCACTGGCCGCTCCTAGCACTAGTTGCCAGTGAAGTCTGGGTATACTCGATTTACACATTCGTTACGAGTCTTTATCTCAGTTCTAGATAGGGGGATCGGGTTCTAAGGTTTACACAAGTGCTAATGAGTCGTTACACTACACATATGGCCTCATGTACGGGCAAAAACTCGTAAAATACTTAAATATTTCACTTACGTACTAACTATAAAACATGGTTCTAGGAAGTAGTCCTAGGGCTTAAAGCTACTTATAAAACATGTTCAGGGTCTTAGTTAGACGATGTTCAGTTGGGTCGGGGTTCGGTGGGGCTATCGTCAACATCCTCCCCCCGCTGCTGCGTCGCGGCAGCCTCAGGGTGTAGGGAGACGATAGCCAGCTTGGAGACGGGGCGCCGGAACATGCCGCCGACGGTGCGGACGTCAGGACTTCGGACGCTGCCGTCAGGGCCGGGGAAGACGGCCTCGACGATTCCCCGGGGCCACACGTTGCGTGGCAGGTTCGGGTCTACGACGATCACGTAGTCGCCGACCGTGAGTGGACGCTCGCCCAGCGCAGAGGAGCGGCGCGGCGCGAGCGTCGGCAGGTATTCTCGGACCCAGCGGGTCCAGAAGCGGTCAGCGAGCGCCTGGCTGGCGCGCCAGGCCCTGCGGTCGGCCTCCTCGCAAAGGCCAGTGAGTGGGACCTTCGCGGGGCCTCCCAGCAGGAAGTGGTTCGGAGTCAACGCCTCCTCGTCATGGTGGCTGACGGAGACGTGGGTGAGGGGCCGAGCATTTACTGTGTACTCGGCCTCGGCAAGGAGAGTCGCAAGCACCTCTTCCTTGGGCGCTCGCGTCTTCAGTGTGGTCTTCAGGGCTTCTTTTATTGAGCGGACCATGCGCTCCCAGGCGCCTCCTTGGTTCGGTGCGCCGGGCGGGATATAGCGCCATCCCATCCGGCGCTGCAGGCCGTAGGCTTGCAGTTCGGGCAGCCACTCGGCATAGGCTGCTTTCAGCTCGGCGTCAGCACTCTTGAAGCATGTTGCATTGTCGGAGTACATCAGGGCCGGCCATCCGCGTCGCGCGGCCATGCGGCGCAACGCCATGATCGCGGAACTCGTGTTTAGGGTGTGCACGAGTTCCAGATGCACGGCACGGGTAGTGAGACAGGTGAAGAGGGCCACCCATCTCTTTTCCCGTCTTCGTCCTATCGTGACGGTAATCGGGCCGAAGTAATCTTGTGCGCAGTTCTCAAAAGAACGTACGTGTGGTTCGATGCGGGCCAGCGGCAAATTTCCCATCGCTGGCACGCGGGGTCTGGCTCGGCGCAGTGCGCAGTAGCGGCAGTTGAGGCCGACTAGGCGCACTGTTGGTCGCAGGTGGAGTATCCAATACTCGGATCGCAGGGCGTTCACGACGCTCTCGTTGCCCTGGTGGTGTGCGCGCTTGTGCGCACGCAGGATCAGCAGCCGCACGAACGGGCAGCGCCCGTCCAGGATGGCTGGCCTCTTGTTGATGGGGGCTGGCGAGGCGTCGATGCGGCCGCGCATCTGGATGACGCCATCCTCGCTCAGCACCGGGTCCAGTTCGTAGAGACGGCTTCCACGGGGCACGGGCTCCCCCCGTGACAGGCAGCGCAGCTCTTCTGGGAAGGTTCTTCTCTGTGACCACTGGAAATAGAGATGTTCGGCGGACAGTATATGTTTCAACAAGAGGGGTACACGGGATCTAGTCTTCATAACTTCGACGAACTGAAGCACACGCGCAGTTGCTCCAATCAGTCGATCGTAATTCGAGAAGCGATGAATGTCCGGCAACGGCGAGACGAACTCCGTCGACGCGTGACACGTCGCCTTCAATTCGGGCGGCGGCCCCGTCGGCGGCTCGGGTTCGGCTGGCCATTCGTTCGGATGTTCATATAAAAATTGGGGACCATTAAACCACACACTATTAATGTCCACGGTTCGTTTGGGATCGGATCGGGTAGGGATATCTGCGGGATTAAGTTTAGTGGGTACCCATCGCCATTGGTTCGGTGACGTCAGCTCCGCTATCTCTCCTAAGCGGTGAGCAACGTATACGGGGTACCTTCGTGCGTCATCTCGCACCCATTGCAGCACGGTTTGGCTGTCTGACCATAACACTACTTCGTCGGGTGTTATTCTGTGGCCATCGACGATGGCTTTCTGCAGTCGCGCGCCTATCAAGGCCGCCTGCAACTCCAGTCTGGGCACGCTGAGGGGTTTGAGTGGACATACCTTTGCTTTAGCCGCAGCTAACGTTATCTCAGGCTCTGCTCGTTCGGGGCTTTCCACTCGCCAATAGGCTGCCGCCGCATAAGCCTGTGTGCTCGCGTCTACGAACACATGTAGCTCGATGCGGGAGGCTCCCCCCGTCTGAAAATATCTTCGTGGTATTCTCAGCGTCGCTACCGACTGCAACTCTTGCAGCCATTCAGCGAATAAGTCTGCCTCTTCGGTTGGCAGCTCTTCGTCCCAGCCGAGTTTCAGCAACCACAATCTCTGGATCTGTATTTTTGCTGTGATTGCGTAATGTGATATGAGACCTAAGGGATCGTATATACTCATCACTGTACTTAGCGCCTCGCGCTTGGTTGGGCTCCTCTCGCCGACTCGTACCTCGGCTGGGACCCGCAGCATCTTCGTGTTGAATCCTAAATCGTCGGTAGTAGCATTCCAGTACATACCGAGAATTTTCTGTTCTTTGGCGCCTAGCTGCGCCGGTTCCTCCGCACGTTGCTCCGGCGGGATACGCTCGAGCAGCCGTCGCGAGTTCGACGACCAGCCTCGCAGCGTGAATCCGCCCAGTGCGTGTGATGCTGCCACTTGCTCGGCTACATGGACTGCGTCATCCTCGTTTCTAAAACTAGACACAAAATCATCCATATAATGGTTCGATTGAATCTCATACACGGCGTCGGGATATTTGTCAGCGTTGTCCGCGGCGTTCCTGTTCCGCACACTGTGTGCTAAAAAAGGAGAACTTGCTGCGCCAAATATCATAGACGTCATTTTGTAGATGTCTGGGGGGTCGGTTCGGTTTGCGCCCCGCCATAAAAACATCTGTGAAGGCTGATCCGCCGGCCTAATCTTCACTTGAAGAAACATTTCACATATATCGGCCGTCACGGCGACTGCACCTTCCCTAAACCTAAATAAAATTGCATACAATTCTTGCAACAAATCGGGTCCTTCTAGGACATGGTCGTTCAAGCTCCGCTGCGACGAAATCGCTGCGGCATCGAACACGAGACGAATTTTATTTTTATTCGGGTTCTTCACTGCGAAGTGCGGCAAATACCATGCTACGTTACTATTTTCACTATTTGAAATTTTCTCCGCATATTTTTTCTGCACTAAATTGTCAATTTGCGCAGTGTACTCGGCGGCGAAGTCGGGATCGCGGTCCATCTTACGTTCGATGCCGCGCAGCCGATTGAACGCCATGCCGAAACTTGGCGGCAGTTGCGGGTCGTTTTCCCGCCACAATTGACCGACCTCATACTTTGGTCCGTTTACCCTACGGACCGTTGCATTGAAGACGTCGATCGCTCGTTGCTCTGCCGGGTTCACCTTGTTCACGTGCTTAATACCTAAAGCGTCGACATCGAAGTGCTGTTTTAATAACTGATGCAATTCGAGGTCTGGTTCGTGGCAATGATATGCCCTTACATGATCATCGGTTCGTACTAGGCGAGGCGCAATACCGAATATCGCCCATCCTAGTTGGCAACGGATAGCGGCAGGCTCGTTATTGCGGCCAGTCCGTGCCTCCAGTGGCATCATCAGGTGCCACTGGTCGACCCCCAACAATACCCGCGGCGTCGCGACGTCGTAGCAGGCTTCTTGCAGGTCGGCGAGGTGCTTGTAGCGCAGCATCTCGTTCATGTTCATACGTTGTTCACGCAGTCCCAATTGGTGAACGGTTCTAAAAATGACGGAATGTATCGACTCTTCGTCGCGTCCCTTTAACGCGACTTGTACCTTCCGGCTTCGCTGCGTGGTCTCCATATCTCCCACGCCTTGGATGCATAGGTCCGTGGCAGGTCCGACGGCACCTACGTCGTTCGCTAGATCGGCATCAATAAGGCTTATCGTCGATCCTGAATCCAGAAGGGCGTATGTCTCAGCCTCACCCCTGGGCCCCTTGATGACGATGGGTACCACACGCAGCAACACCGACGTACGGGAGGTACCTACACTAGCTATATTCGATGTAAACTCGCGGGCTCCGGCCGGCGAACGCGGCGGCTCCGTCCGGCGAGTTTCTGGTTCGTGCTCATACCCGCGCGCACCGCTTGCGGGCGCACGCCGGGGAGGAGCGGGTTCCTCATCCGCCCAGCGCGTCCCACTCGCGGGCGTACGCAGATGAGAGACTGGTTCGTGGTCCGCCCAGCGTGCCCTATCCGAGGGCCCCCGCTGCGGCGACACAGGCTCGCGTCGCCCACCACGCGCCCCGTCAACGGGCGTACGGTGGTAGACGACGGGTTCCCGCCGTGGCCCGCGGGGCCCGCTCACGGGCTCACGCCGAGACATGACAGGAGGGGATCGTGGTGCAAACCGTGGTTCATTACGTGGTTCATAGTGTGGGTCAGGTCGTGGTTCGTATCTTGGTTCGGTTCGTGGTTCATACGGGGGATCGTGGAGAAGACGATGATGGGCGTGGGGGCAGCCGTTAACGCCGCAGCCCCTCGCTCGGCACTCGTCCCTCCTATGTTTACTATCTAAACATTTAAAACAAATTCTATTGCCCTTGGCCCATGACCAACGGGCGGCGATGTTCATCGCGCAAACCTTCTTGCACTCTGGAGTGCGGTGCGACCCGCCGCAGCACAAAACACACGCTGACTCGTTCCGTCGCATATGTCTGCACGCGGGTCGGTTGTGGCCGAGCGCCGGTGCGGGCCGGCGGCGCGGGCGGCGGCCGCGGCCCCGCACGGGATCGTCGGACATCCTCTGAAATCACGTTACGCCTCGGCGGCGCACGTGCATGCGAGAACTCAAGCTCTTGATCGCTCTCGTCCATGAGAAATTCGGCCATCAGCATCAACTCGCTATCGCGCCGCGAACCGTTAGCTCTAGCGTACGCGCACCATCGCGATCGTAGATGCGGGCTTAACCTTTCCGTAATTTCTCGGATCAGAAGTGGATTCGCTCCATAACTCTTGTTATCTAAGTCCACTAACGTTGAAGCTATATTAATAACTTTGATCGCAAAAGAATTTAAATCCGTCGCACTTGGCCCTACCGACGGAAGCCTCTTCAAATCTTCTAATGCGCGATCAATTAACAAATCGGTACGACCGAAATTCTTCTTTAAAATTCGTACGATTAGATCAGGGTTCGCGGATGAGGCTAGCATGTGTTGCACACATTGCCTAGCCTCCCCTTTTAAACATTGTCGCAAGCGTGCAACATTTTCGTACGCCGAGAATTTATAACGCGACGACGATTGCTGGTACGCGGTGAGAAATGTCTGCCATTCACTAATTTCACCGGCGTACGCAGGAAGCTCGTAAACTTGACGTGGAGGAGGGCGCATCATGGACTCTAGTGTCTCGGCAAGACGCTCGATACCCTGGCTCCTGGTTCGGCTCGTAGAGCGGTCGCGGATCGGCGTCGACTGTACCGGACGGCGCAACGCCGGCGGCGGCGGCGACGTGGATCGCATACGACGGCTATTGTTCGGGTGGTTGACATCGTTCAACCACTGGTCCACCCGGTGGACGGAAGCGGCAATCGAGCCCCCGGCACGGTAGTCACCGTCGCGGGATCCCTCGGCATCGATGCGTTCCATAGTTACGGCTAAGCGTTTATGCACTAACTCTTTTTCTAATTCTATCTCGCGCCTATGTAACGCGGCCAGTTCCTGGTCGGCCAGTAGCTGCGCCTCGCGTTTACGTAGCTCCGTAGTACTACTACATTGGGATCGGATCGTTGGCGGTGCCCGCGACGTCGATGGCACTTGATCTGCGAATACGACTCGCTCCGGCACACGCGCACGCATTTCTAAGTTCGGGTTCACACGCGGGATAGGTTGATCACTTGAGAATAAATAAGGGTTCGACAGCTCACGGTTTCCTGGCTCTGCAAGCTGTTGATTGGTGGTTTGTTCATGCGCGGCCTGCGCATGCGCGGCCTGCGCACGCACGGCCTGCGCATGCGTCGCTGCTGCGCGCGCAGCGCGCTCCGCCTCGGCGCGCTCCTCGGCGTGGCGCTTAGCGCGACGCTCTTCGTTGCGGCGAAGTAGCTCTTCCAGCTCTTCCCGCTGCTCGGTGGTGTCGGTTGGAGGTGACTCCGGTGAGTCCCTCGGCTCTGACTGCATTTGCAGCCGGGGATTGCGGAGGGGCGCCCCGCTCTGCTCGCCTGACTGCGCTTGCAGTTGGCGGCGGCGGGCGTCCGCCTCCTGGGGGTCTGACTGGCTCCTAGTCAGCACCATGGTTCACACGCGATATTGTTACGCGAACAATCTACACGCGAGACAGAAACAGCTGATCGGTCAGGTTCTATCTATACAGGTTCGTTCGTGCCTAGCGTTCGACTTGCAACAACTGGATCGGATGCTTGTTGTTCAAGTTTGCTGGTCACGAGTGGCTCTACGTTACTTTTTACTGGTTTGCAAACTATGTTTTAAATTTCGTTGATTTTGGTTGAGTTTTGAGCCAAATGAATTTTAATTGAAATTACGTCGCGGCGTAAAATATTTTAAAAATTAAATAATTCCAAAAATTATAAAAGTCACAGGATCGGTGCTCCACAGGTTCAGGGTTCGGGTTCTGGTCGAAATTTGTGATTCGCACAATATTTGACCGATTTGGAGCACTTGGAAATTCCAAAAATAAATTGCGTCGTTGCGCAAAAATATTCGGGAAAAATCTACAATTTACACTAGCAGTACTCCTAGAGTACGCGGTTCAGGTTCAGGTCGAATTTCGTGATTATCACGAGAATTGACTAAGTTAGAGCACTCACAAAAAATTTGGAAAAACAGAAACAATTCGATAAAATCGTAAATAATGATTTTAAAAATCCCGGAACTTCACGTCTATACGTGAAATGGATCAGGGGTTCGTATTCCGGGCTTTCCCAGGTTCAAGGATCTGAAGACCAACTCAGGGTCTGATGATGTTCACTCACTGATTCTATCTTTGGCTCGAAGGACCAAAAACTGTTAACGACGCACTCACGGATCTCGTGAGGTCCCGAAGTTAACAGCTGATACAGCTACGATAGCTCTTCAGGTTCATACACAGGAGGTTGTAAGGCTCCTGGAGTTTTAATTACTAAGGGATCGATTGGCTCAAAACAAAGGTTCAGATTTAACACTTATATTGTTTTAAATCACTGGCTCTAGTGCGTATTTCCTAGGGTTTTACCACGCGGGAAGAATATACGCAAACAAACCCGACACTGGCTTAACCATCTTTTAAACACAACACTTAAATCTATTACACGGAATATAACACAGAAATAGTCACACAAAAATCAATCAGCGAATCAGTATCAAATAGTTAATAATGTTCATACTTCCCTATAAGCTATTTACACGCTAAACACTATTAAAGGAATACTTGTTCTTAGTTGGGCGGCTCGGGCCGCAACACGTAATAAAGAAATACTGTTTCACTGACTTTAAGTCCTACCTAGACTTCACTTAGGTCATAGGCTAGGGGATCTAGATTCACTATGTTCGGATCGGTTCACTACTGGTTCGGTTCTGTTTCTCACTATGAGTTTACAACTTGGGTTCACGACGCCAACTGGTCTCCGAATGAGCTCCCGGCGTATTTAAGTAAGTGATTGTTGCGCAATACTTACAACATATTGCGTGATGGAAAATTCCGTTCAGAATGATACCATCCTACGCTGAATTCTCGTGGTCAGACCGAGAAATTATAGGGCATCGATACACAAAGTTGTTCGAAAACTTTCGCTCTTTGCCGTTTTACGTTATGGTAACGACTAACGTACTATATACTCGACTACACAATCCTCATGGTAATTATGGGCGTGCTATATGCATCGCCTCACAATCCTCATGGTAAGCTGGCTCTGACCGGTAGAAGCCTCGAGTGGGTGTGTCGAGATCTCCTACCAAATCGTTCACTGGCCGCTCCTAGCACTAGTTGCCAGTGAAGTCTGGGTATACTCGATTTACACATTCGTTACGAGTCTTTATCTCAGTTCTAGATAGGGGGATCGGGTTCTAAGGTTTACACAAGTGCTAATGAGTCGTTACACTACACATATGGCCTCATGTACGGGCAAAAACTCGTAAAATACTTAAATATTTCACTTACGTACTAACTATAAAACATGGTTCTAGGAAGTAGTCCTAGGGCTTAAAGCTACTTATAAAACATGTTCAGGGTCTTAGTTAGACGATGTTCAGTTGGGTCGGGGTTCGGTGGGGCTATCGTCAACAAGAACAATCTTAAACAATCAATATTCTTATTCTTTCCTAACTAAAAACTAAGATGTTAACATTTGAGCCACTTAGCCAAGCCACCCATGAGGGAGGGGGGGGTCTAGTCAAATGTGACAGCCTATCTTAACAAGGTCAAATATGTTAGGAAAAAGCATGGGGGGGGGGTCTAAAAGTCTGAAAAATCGTGTGCCGTACTTTGTGGATGACCCCTTATGTAGAGTGTGTAAATCGACGTAAGTAAAAAAGTAAATAAGTAAAGTCTCACACAAGGACCTTAAAATAAATAGCCGGACCGAGCATCGCTAACAAAGAACTGAAGCATCAATAGTCGGCCGGCTAACTTAACGCTGGTCGGTCAGGTCAATGTGTGCGCGCTGCGGGTAGTAGGAAAAAACTAGTTGATGTGTGCGTGCGGGCTCGTAAGTACAAGCAGCCGGCCGACTAAAAATGCTTCAGTTCTCCGCTGGCGACGCTCCGTCCAGTTATTTATTTTATGTCACACCTGGCCATGAAGTGGCTTTTTGGCCAGGTGTAGACATAAAATGATGTACACAACACGGGAGGTAATAAATAAAGAAAGCCCTCGATCGCATATTTACGTCGCTCGCTTACAGCTCGGGTCGCAAACATCTGCGACCTCGGGCTTTATTTGTATTACCACCCTAGTTGTGTAATGTACTATTAAGGTCCTTGGTCTCACATATCGCAGCGGCTTGGGCATGCGCAGCATGTAGTGGTGGGGGTGCGTCTCGCGCGCCTCGCAGCGCGGGCACAGGTCGAAGTCCTCGCACGACACGCACTTGTAGCGGAACCCCGCCACGGCGATGCCGCAGCTGTCGCACACTATGCCCGAGTGCTGCTGCACCTCTGCCTCTGGAAATGGCCGATTCCATTATCGCGGGTGCAACATTTTGACTCATTCACTAATCCTAATAAAACGAAAAACATTTATTATAATAATATTGTTTTAAGGATTACATTTTAACCTCTTTTCTACAGATTTGTGTATAAGAATTTAAAATAAATGTTTAAATAGCCACAAGAGAGCGTTAAAGTGCTATCGCGGGTGCAACCAAATCGGCCCACCTCTCCGGATCACAGTATAAAAACAGAAATATATTTTAATTGTCAAATATTTAAAATGTTTTGCATATTTATATTGAAAGACAATAAACAATCAACTATAGAAACATAAAAAAAGTATTAAAAACTGAAACTATCAATAAATTATTCACTGTTAAAACGATCGCGGGTGCAACATTGTATGATTCGCAGTTGGTCCTAAATCTTAGAATGCTAAGGTTTTCAAGCGCTTTAACATCCTGAATATGAAGTTAAGTCCATAACAATTAATTTAAGACCTCACCCTACGCGATGGTATCAAAAAAAGTAATAAATTTTGGGACTTGAAAATTGATGTCAAGGTTCGTCTCTAGCGGAATCGCCCAAATGCGACCCTCGTGGACGCTTTTGTCGGGGCGTGCGGCATTCATGTTAAAAATAAACAAATATATGTAAGCGTCCTAGGCTTTTGGCGGTCAGGAACGAAGAACTAAAAGGAATGAAACCCCTTTGATTTGAAGTTATAAGTCTAAATTCCAGCCAGCCCCAAGGTTCTACCATTTTAAAAATTTACAAAAACTAAATGGACAAAAAATCTACATAATAATAATTATTATATTATTTACAACTATTATGGTATTTATTGACATGCTTGAGAGAAGATATTCTTGTCTAATTTCTTCTTAAATTTGATAATTATCAAACCTGCTCCCAAATTTCATCAAGAATCAGTTGAGAAATGCGACCTGTAGAGAAGAACAGCCGGAGATCTGGACAAACATATGAAAGCCTTGCCAAAGTTGAAACGGAGACACAAAAAGTGGAATAACATACCTTCACTGCAGGTCCCTGGTAAGCAAAGTGTTGGCAGGGCTGTGTCGCAGAGATGCTTATTCTTGATGGCCGCCGGTGGAAAGTGGCGCGAGCAGATCCGGTGCGACAACACCGCCTTGTCCTTCTCTAGTAAATCCGCACGGCCCGCTGCTTGCAGCCACTGTACTTGCCTGTGGATATGAATATGAATGATAGTATGTTACTATAATCCTAAAGTTTTTTGGACACGTCACTCGGAAAGTTCATTCGATGGAACGGTGATACAAGGATGAGTGGAAGGGAAGCGGCCACGTGGACGATCCCCAACAAGATGGCTAGACCTTGTGAAGTCTGTCACGCAGTGTCCTGTGGCAGAATGTTCCCGAAATGCCGCTAACAGAGAGAGATGGAGAAACATTGTGAAAGCAGCGACTACAACCCGACCAAACAATCCTTAACCACAACCACTCTCTAAAAGAGTGCCGACTGAGAAGAGAGAGAGAGATGTTACTATTAGCCTAGCGTAAGTTTATGTTTATGTCGCAGCCAACTGGTTTAATTAGCCATTTGGTTAACTGCCTAGCCTTTCCACTAAATGGCGCCATTTAGTTAACTGCCTGGATGACATTTAGCCGATGCGTCAATGTATCAATTAACGATATGGCTGGCCAATGCTTAGGCCGTTTGTTTAGTAAACGGGTAACTGTAAAGTTAACGAAATGGCTGGTTTTCTTTCTATACAACTATGACCCGCCAGCAGGTTGACATAGCCCCTCTACACGGGACTTCTATTTCTGCTCTGAGGGACACAAGCCGACTAACAAACCTAAATAAAGGAGCTTGTTTTGTTCACTTTTTCCATGCGCGGGGCTTCGGTATACAGTATATGGTCTGTCGCCGAGTTGGGAAAAGTTAACCTGCGCTAACCTAATACATTAGTGGTTCTACTGCTACTATAAAACTCAGGATAGATCAGTTCCATGACTAAAATAAATAACCGACAATGCACTAACATTTGTTTAATAGAATACTAGTATTAGTAGTATTTATTTATTGCATAAACCAATACATATACACTTAAACCTAGGTATAGGTACCCTGGTAGGGTGTAGCAATTTAGGGCCTAGCCTACACTAGCTGACGCGCGTGCACGGAGCAGACGCACGCGGCGGCCGGGCAAAAATATGGCACCCCCGCCCGCTTCTCTTAGCGCTATTCATACAATTTGTTATTAGACGGGCGTCCGTTCCGGGTAATCCGCGTCAGCTAGCGGAGGCCCTTACATGTTTATGAATTAGGTACTTATTATAGGTACTAACATTAATTCTATTTGACTACGAAGAGTTCGAAATAAAATGTATAGCATAGCAACTGATGCGGGTGTAAAGAAAAGTTAAATCCACCAAGATCCATACCAAAGAAAACCTACAAAGTATGGGTTTTTTTCGTTGTTTAACGGATTTTCGCCATAGTGTAATCACCAAATAACGCTTTTTTAATGATAAATAACATCGGAAATAGTGTTTTGTAGGTTTAATTAAGTAAAAAATGAATAAATACCGTCGTCTCTCCTTCGGTAGACTGTAGTAATTCAATTGTTTATTTTGTTTGCTGTTGCGACCGCAGCCCTGCACACAGCAATAATTCACCATCGTGACTCTATTGTCCTCAGATTTTTAATAACTTTATGACGAATGTAAATCTATAATTTATAAAATACACAGAACTAAAATGTCGTTTTGTTATCATTTTGATGTTTTGACAGTTTGATTTTTTAATCACGAAAAAAGTTTTGTGACCAAGGCACGGACCAAGGTATTTCATCAAGCCATCATTCAAAAAACATTTAAAAAAATGAATGTTACTATTTCATGAAATCTTATTATTATTTAACATTTATATGCAAAAAAAGTTTTTTACATCAAATAATAATAAATATCTATATATAGCCATTGTTTGAGCGGTGTCTAAACATGTAAAGAGAGTTAGCGACATCTATCAAGGAACTTGAAAACCACGACTCGACTGCTGATGTAGCGTCATCTTGTGTCGAGTAGCAATTAACTATCGTCAGGGCTCGGAAACATTTTGTACCTTTCGTATTGTATTAAAGGAGCTGCCCCCCCCCCCCCCCCCCCCTGAAGGTGCTATCCCATTGCTCGCTCATGCAGCACATTTACCTTAGATATTCTTGGTTTGTCTACGCCTGCCCCCCCCTTAACAAAATCCTGGCTACGCCCTTGCAACCCGCCCAAGAGTTCCATGACCCAGTCGCTCATGGTACTTCCTACAAAGTCATATACATAAAGTAATACGGAGACGGAAAGCCAGTGGGTAGGCTAGGCTAAAGAAGCGATGGATGGATTGTGTGAAGGAAGACATGAGGAAGAAAGGTGAAAGGAGTGAGTGCTGAGATGTCGTATGATAGAGGAGAATATGGAAGGAAAAAACGTGTTGTGCCGGCCCCGCGTAAAGTGGGATAAGGGCAGGGAGATGATGATGATTTATTTACTATTATTTAATTAAGTAATAATTTAAAACATAAAATTTCAATTACATAGTTATTATTGTATTTTAGGTACCTATTTTAATTTAGGTAGTTTAATTTAGTTTTTAGGTTTATTTAGTTTTAGGAAATTTAAATTTTATCTTGTTTGTATTTGTTCGTTAGTATACTTTCTTTCAATAAGGAAGTAATTACCCGTTGGCAGAACAAAATAAAGATAAAAAAAAAATAGTAGTAGTAATTTAATTTACCTTTACTCATAGGTATTGTAAATATAAAATATCTAAAATATTGGAATGAAAAAGATGTGAAACTTAATCCAAAGCTATAATAGGTATTAAAATAATAACCAGTTTTTTGTCCTTCGATGACCGATGACGGTGTATTTTCCACGACAAATAATAGCCTATAGCGTTGTTCTAGACATTCTATATCTGAGCAAAAAAGTTTAAATTCGTCTTTGTATTTGTACATGCATTGTACATGCATTTTCTTAGTAATTTTAATTTATGATTTGTGTACGATAAAGTGTTTATTTACCTAAATATATGTATATACATACACAATCACGTTTATTTGTTCTCGCGTGACAGAAGGATAGACTGAAAGATCGACATAAAACGCGTTTGCCATTGTATTGAAACGTAAAGAAAGTGAAATAGAATTCGTGGCGCAACGCATTTTTAAACAGAAACCAACTGTTGTCGACTCCTGACTCTGAGTAGCGCGCACACATAGGCGCAACTGTTCGAGAAATTCGAGAAGCTTCCGTTCTGGAAGGTTCTTATCGATCGCGTTCTGGAACGCGGTCCGTGACCTGCCTCAAGGTTTCTAGAGTACTCCATGATAGTATTATTACGTAGTACGTTGAAGATAATGAAAAACGTAGGTACGGAATGTTCATGAATGAATTTGTTTTTGTTGTTATCGTATTTGAAATAGTTTTTTGCTGTTTTATTAATTCGCGCATGGATGTATAAAATAGAAGGATACCGCGCGGTCTAAGACGCGGGTGAAGCCAAGCAATGGCCGCCGCGCTTTGTACGCACGCACGCACACATCAACCAGCATAATGGGCCGGTCGGCTGCCATTGGGCCATCAACCCACACATGCTCACTTCGGCGGCCATTGCTTGGCTTCACCCGCGTCTTAGACCGCGCGGTATCCTTCTATTTTATACATCCATGAATTCGCGGGTAGATTTTCGAATATCATTCGAATTTTCAGCTAAGTAGCTATGAAAAAAAAGTAGGTATCAAATCAAAATATTAAATTACAAAATCTAAGTATACATATTAAAGTCTATTAAATAAACGAGTAATAGAGGATTTAATACCTTTATTAACAATTTAATTACTATAATTATAGCCGAACTTTGCATAAACAACATTAAATTAAACAAAAATGAAATAAATCTACACCTTAAATGAAGTTAATAATTCAATAAATTGCTTCCTAGGGGGCGTCCATTATTTATGTGAGACGTTCTTGGCGATTTATCCATGGATGTATAAAATAGAAGGATACCGCGCGGTCTAAGACGCGGGTGAAGCCAAGCAATGGCCGCCGAAGTGAGCATGTGTGGGTTGATGGCCCAATGGCAGCCGACCGGCCCATTATGCTGGTTGATGTGTGCGTGCGTGCGTACAAAGCGCGGCGGCCATTGCTTGGCTTCACCCGCGTCTTAGACCGCGCGGTATCCTTCTATTTTATACATCCATGGATTTATCGATTTCGAATAATTGGATTGGCTACTGTAGGTACCTACCTTTTTTATACATTCGCCAACTACATGTCAAAACCAATGGTCAAAACTAATCAAAAGAGCCCAAACACGATGGATTTATCTTATGTATTTTAAATTGATGAACTGATAATCATCTTTCGACTCCATCGTCTGGTAATATTGAATTGTCATTCGATTTACATATGCATATGAAATTTCAGCTCCATCGGACACCGGAAAGCGAGTCAAATCTTACGAGTGTAGGACTGGGACATGTCGAGCTAAAATAATAGCTTGTAATAATAAGATAAGCTTACGTTACGAATAAAGGAATGTAACGGTCAGCTGTTCCAAATAACAGCTGTTTTCTACCTGATAGCAAATTATTTTTGGGAACAACAGCTGAGCATTGGCCGCTGGCTGCGTATACTAAGGTCTAAGCATCTACCTGTATTTTTGTAAAGATGGGTTTGCGACAATAGCTTTAGGGGATAATGGCAAGTTAGTGAGCTTGAAATTTGTGCTTGACGAAAAATATAATAGAAAAGTTGCCGACCAAAATGTTTTGCTCTATTTCTTAAAAGAAGCAAAGAAAATATGAGTACTAAAGGACTAAAGGTAAATTACCTATTTAAAAGCAGTCTAATGTAGCCTCACTCATAGGTATTGTAAATTTATAATATCTAAAATATTGGAATGAAAAATTTGTGAAACTAAATCCAAATGTCTTTGAAGCTGTTAATAAGTTAGGTATTTTTATTTGTAACTCACATTTTTTAAATTAAATAAAAAGTGATTCTTACAAATAAGTACCAATATTTTATTACATAAAATATTGAAGATATTTTCGTCAATGATGTGCCGATTCTATGTATAATGTTTATTTTGGTCATAGTCGTTTATTCAATGATTGGAATGAATTGAAAATTAAAGACAGAAATAGGTACAAAACTACCATGTCGATCTATTCTAAATAATTCTTCGTAAAAAAAATATTAAATTTTCTAGTTCCTACTTTCTTTGGTCACGCTATACCGACGGTAATATGATGGTGGGTAGAGTCATTTTAATTCATTACGATATTTTGGACTGAAAATTTTAATTCCAGTCCAGACGGATTTTTTCATTTGAATTGGCCTAAAATAAAAACCAATTCAAAAAATCAGCAAACCCTAGATATAGATCGCTTATGTAACAATTGCATTATACAATTGCTATGATCATACACATTCGTCTAGACAAACAAAGAATGCACTCGAATGTTCCGTGCCATGCAACGGATCAATAAACGGCTGTGCTCCACACAAGCGCGCCGTCCACACACACTGCCGCACGATCGCCCCTTGTTCTCGAAATTTCTACTCGCCGCTAGATGTCTCACTCGATCGTATATAAATGCGCCGGCCGGCTACCCGGCATATTATTCCAAAGAAAGCAACTCAAGAGTTAACTTCGGTGCAACGCACTGCGAACGTATTCAAAAAAGTTTATACCAATCAACGCGAAAATGTCTCTGCTACCTTTCATCATGGGCTACGACCATCCCCATCGCCTGATGGAGCAAGACTTCGGCCTGGCTTTGACTCCGGACGACCTCCTCACTGCCGCTGTAGCACCCATGCTGTCCAGGGACTACTACCGCCCCTGGAGACAGTTGGCTGCCGCTGCGAGAGACGTCGGCTCCACCATCAAGTCCGACAAGGAGAAGTTCCAAGTCAACCTCGACGTTCAGCACTTCGCCCCTGAAGAGATCTCCGTGAAAACCGCCGACGGCTTCGTGGTTATCGAAGGGAAACACGAGGAAAAGAAGGACGAGCATGGTTACATCTCCCGTCAGTTCACCAGACGGTACGCTCTCCCGGAAGGCTGCAACCCTGAGGCTGTGGAATCAAGGCTTTCATCTGACGGCGTTCTCTCTGTCACCGCTCCCCGCGTCGCTCCAGCCCTGAAGAACGAGAGATCCGTGCCCATCAGTCAAACTGGACCGGTCCGGAAGGAAATCAAAGATCAATCACCCCAGGCCACCAATGGTGATAAGAAGTAGTTCCCTTATGTGATACTCTGGCCGTTGAATTTCACCCACTTACATCTCAAACTATGTGTAAGTAGGCTAAGTTCAATGTCCATTTTTATTTTAGTTATTGTCTCAGTATTTTTCGTGCTCTACTTGCATTTGTAAATTTTATTTTGATGTGATAAGACTGATTTTGTAAAACTTATAGTCAATTTGTTAATTCTTACTCATGCAGGATTAAATAAATGTGCTTAATATGTATTTTTTCTTTTACTTAAAACTACCCCCAGCCCTTCTCGTATAGACATGCTTTAGTAAAAAATAAAGATTATGATTGTAGAATCAGATTAATTATACGTATATCCAGCGGGACCCCATGTAATTATGGTTTAGGTCCTAAATAATCGAGTTGGTATATATTTCTACCTGTCGATTTATGTACTTTAAAATTTCTACCTCTGCAAATTACTGAAAAAATAAATGATTTTATGCCAGCGGGGCCCTTTGTTAATTGTAAGTTTACAGACTAAATGAATTACTATTCATGGAGCCTCTCATTTCTACCTTCCAAATAACTTTTCACTACACCCTAGATATAAATAGTTTTTGAGAAATACGCGTTCGAAGATTTTGCCCTTCTAGCAGGGCCCTTTGGTATTTAGTGACTTACATGACCCCAGGTAATTTTAAAAAACAGCCGGTTATTTCTACTTACTGAATCAATTATTACCAACTTGCTAGTGAAAGGTTTTCAAGAAAAAAAAATATTATTGTATTTTAAAATTACCTGGGGTCATGTAAGTCACTAAATACCAAAGGGCCCTGCTAGATGGACAAAATTTTCGAACGCGTATTTCTCAAAAACTATTTATATCTAGGGTATAGTGAAAAGTTATTTGGAAGGTAAAAATAAGAGGCTCCATGAATAGTAATTTATTTAGTCTGTAAACTTACAATTAACAAAGGGCCCCGCTGGCATAAAATCATTTTTTTTTTAGTAATTTGCAGAGGTAGAAATTTTAAAGTACATAAATCGACAGGTAGAAATATATACCAGGTTTTCAATACAATAATATTTTTTATATTTTTTTTTTCTTGAAAACCTGTCACTAGCAAGTTTTTAATAATTGATTCAGTAGGTAGAAATAACCGGCAATTGCCCGTTTAGAAGCACCTTTACCACCCTAGTTGTGTGTAGTTAGTCTGTGCGGAAAGAGAATAGGATTTAGATTGGGGGGCGCTGTAATGCTTTTCTACCGTATTTTCTGTTCTGTGGCCATACGTGGCGTCTGTGCGGAAAGAGAATAGGCGTGGCGAAAAACGGAACTAACCTAACCAGTATGGCCACAGAACAGATAATACGGCACATACGATAGAAAAGCATTACAGCGCCCCCAAAATGAATCCTATTCTCTTTCCGCACAGATTCTAGTGTTTAAATTTCATTATTTTTTTGAAAATATACAAGGTCTCTCTCTAATGTACTTTGATATGTATCGACATAATTTTTACTTAATGCCTATAACCAGTATATACCATTTTCGAGTTACAGCATATGAATATGTCGTCTTTAATTAAATATAGGTGTTACATTTAGATATAGAAGAGTTGTTTTCTGATTTTCTTTTGTGTGATGGATGTAGGTACTGAAAAAAAACCCTATGTATTGTATCTATTTCAATATTTTGTTTAATTGGTCGAGACAAGTAATGACGACAACGATATCATTCACTATACTTTTTTTATAAGAAACAAAATAAGTATGGATATAATTCAAATATTCGACAGTGGCAGATAATGTTTTCAAAAAAAAAAAGATATTGGTTTAGTTCTCATCTGAACGTCTCCAAAGATCATTTCATTACCCATATGAAAAATACAGTTTTGGGATCATAGAAATTATGATGTTATCTTTCGATCTAAATAAATTCAAAATTCGCATGTGGATGGTTGGTTTCCCTTCTCCGCTATCCTGAGTTCACCCCTTGCTATAATATTTAGCACCATGGTTGATTTTAATTCAAAAAACACACAAAGAAAATGCGAGGTCAGGAGGAACTTAAAAACAAAAGGTTCGATCTTCGATAGAAAAAAAACATTTACTTACAACCTTAAGGCGTACCGCATAAAGCATATAGCTCTAGTCCCCAGAGCCAGACAATATGCAGACAATGGTACAAACTTACATATGCTGTTAACGGGGGCGCCACTGTCCATAGACATCGTAAAAACTAATATTGCAAAACACACTTGCCGCTGTTTGCCATCGGCATGTTTAAACTTGCGCGACAGTTATCCAAGGTAATTCGAGAAGGTATGTGCATGTTGCACTTTGGGGACATTGACCGATACAACGCCCAAGGCAACATTGACAAGCTTCGAGTTAATTATAGCGTCTTCAAGGTGAAATTGCAATTTTAATCGATTTAACAAACAGGCCAAAATGGTTAAATTATGGGCCCAGTGTCCGAAATGAAATGATATTTAATTTATATTTTATTTTTTAAAAATGGAGGCGGCTCTGTGATCGATCCCGTTTTTTAAATATTTTTTTTTTTATTTCTTAGTTTCTTACATGTATATGTATGTTTTGGGTGGATTTTCGCCATACAAATTGGTATGCCATACATTTAGTTTGGCATACAAATGTCGCGGACGAAAATCCACCCTTTTCAGACTTATGCCTACTTGAAAATCAAAGAAAATGATCTACCTATTTGATTACTTTCAGAAAATAATCTTTACGAAAGTACCTAGCAAGAGCCTTATCACACTACACTTGCGATTAGCGGGCGAGTTTGAAGCGAAGTTCCATACAAATGTCGCTTGCGGCGAGTTCGCCGCGACTGGTTTTGTATGGAAACTCGCCCGCAAATCGGAAGTGTGATACTGATAAGGCCCTAAATTGTGCCTAGCACAAGTTCAACGTGTGTGTCTACTTGAGGTCCAGTCTACACTTAAAAATATGCGTCTTTCTGAGGAAAAAGATACCGCTTTATTAATAGCCAATAAGTTGCTACAGGGCATTGTTTTTAAAGCACTAGACACACTTTAATTATTTTAATTTGATAATTTGTATGTGATTCCTAATCAGAATCATGTTCACCAAGTATTACAAGTGTATATGGAAAAGTCTTATATATGGAAAAGTAACGGAATGGGAATAAAACATATTAGGAGGACACATTTTTTTTATCCTATTAGAATTCGTCCAATTATGTATCGAGTCCGTCCACGGTCTTTGAAATATGATGAATATTAACATATATTTTTTTTGATGTGCTAGAACAAATAGTTTTTCTTAAAAAACTGCTTAAATAACATCAATTTCAACAAAATTGGGTCTTGTCAGCCTCTTTTTTTTTTTATTTATTTATTTTTTTTTTTATTTTTATTTATTAAGGATTACCAACAGATAGAACATACAAAAAACAGCATCTTAGATTACTACATAGGTTACACAGAATGCCTATCCAATTATAGGTAACCACGGCTCACACTCTTAACCTAATACTCGCGATTCTGAGTAGGAGTACAATTTATATACTTATTATTACTGCTATAAAGGTGGAATTAAAAATTCCCGTATTGATAATGGGTAGTGGTAACTTTTTCCAAAAGATAATCTACAAATAAAGTAATAGTAGTATAAACATTTGTAAACAACATTAGTTATGCTGATGACATGGTGTTGCTGGCACCATCAGCCAATGCCCTAAATAAATTGCTCAGTGTGTGTGAGAAATATGCAGAAGCTCATGGGTTGAAATACAACACTTCCAAGAGTGTATTGTTAATTTTTAAAGCAGGTACCAAATACTACCCACATGTACCTCCCATCAAATTGTATGGCACACCTCTAAATATTGTGAGTGAGTTTAAATACCTAGGCCACTGGGTCACGGAGAGGCTCAATGACGATAAGGATTTGGAGAGAGAGCGTAGGGCGCTGTCAGTCAGAAGTAATATGTTGATCCGTAGGTTTGCAAAATGTACTGACAATGTAAAGATTACCCTTTTTAAAGCATTTTGTCAGTCTTTCTACACCTGCAGCCTATGGATCAACTTTACTCAAAGAGCTTACAGCGCCCTACGTGTCCAATATAATAATGGATTTAGGATGTTGTTGGGGCTGCCACGCCATTGCAGCGCGTCGGGGATGTTTTGTGAGAAGCATACGGATGGCTTCCATGCCATAATGCGCAAGCGTGTAGCATCCCTGGCGAGCCGCCTGCGTGGCAGCCCGAACAGCCTCCTGCAGACCGTGGCGGCGCGCCTAGATGGACCCTTCCACTGCTACTGGGACAGCTTGCACAGAGCTGGGCCGTCTAGTGGACGCAGATAGGGAATTAGGGACTAGTGTGTGTGTATTACTAACATATTTATTAAGTATCATTGTTACTAACAAATTATGGAAATGCTTCCGAAATAAATAATTTGAATTTGAATTTGAATAAACAGAAAAAAAAACTATTTTTTTTATAAAAGAGGTTTTATTTAAAAAAATCAGTCTTAAATTAATTTTGTAATGAGTAGACTAGCGGATTAATGTGGAAACGAAGCCCAATTATTTCTTACTGCATGACTCCTTTTCACAAGTCTCCTGAGATTTGTGGTAGGGGTTCTCAGGAGGGTACTCAGGGCTTTGGGTCTCCTTGATCTCCTTCCGGATTGGGCCGGTTTGCGTTATGGGGACCACTCTTTCCGCCTTGTTCTCCAATTCCTTCCTCGGAGCGGACACTGTGAGGACTCCGTCGCTGGATAGCTGGGAGATTACCTTCTCCGGCTCCACACCATCGGGTAACGAGTACCTTCTCACAAACTGGCGGGAGACGAAACCATGCTCATCTTCTTTCTCTTCATGTTTCCCTTCAACCACGACGTACCCATCCGCAGTCCTAACGGTGATCTCATCAGGGCTGAAGTGCTGAACGTCCAAGTTTATCTGGAACTGGTCTTTGTCGGTCTTAATAGTCGAGCCGACGTCTCTGCTTAACGAAGCCAGGTGACGCCAGGGACGGTAGTAGTCGTGAAACGAGAAGGGAGACATCATGGAAGTCAGGAAGTCGCCTGGTGAAAACGCCAAACCGAAGTCTTGATCGAAGAGACTGTTCCGCCGTCTGTATAAGTCCCGTCTCTCGCCACATTTCTCTTCAGCAGCAGCTAAATGTGCTCCGACGACGAATAAAAACGTTAAAGTATACGTTAATGTAGATAAAGTCTTCATCTTGGCTGTACTTTTCGTGTTTTTCTCTCCAAAACGCAGCGAAATGCACTCGAAAGAATTCACTTGACAATTGATGAAGTACGCCGGCCGGCGCTTGTTTATATACGGGCGCCGACATCTAGCGGCGAGTAGAAACATGTGGAAGTTTCTCGCATCTACTGACGTGTTCCATGCATTGTTTGGCCACGTTGGATGTGTAAATATTTTGGTTATCTTGGCTTATTCCTATTGGTGAAGGTGGCTGATATTTTTATTATGCAATGTTCATTGATAATATTCAACGAAAATAGATGATAATTTACGTCAGCCGGATTAAGCGTGGCACTTTAAATGACATTAGTACAAAAATAGAATTTGGCAAGGTGTCAAATTTATAATGGTGTCGTTCCCTAAGTTGGGTAACTTATATAAGAAGTTCTTCAACTGGTAATGTCACATAAAGAAAAAAAAACAAATAATTTCATCATAGTCAGTAAAATAAAAAAAAAACTTTGTAAGCAAGTCAGTCATTCGGAGCTCCCGTATAATGAGGAGACCCCATATGTGACGTTCCGCAGGTAAAGGTACCTTATGGCGGGTAGGCGCTTACGCTGTTATTAACGGCACTCCTATATTCATTTGATACTACACGACGTAAGTGCCGACCCTCCATAAGGTACCTTTTCCTGCGGAACGTCACATATGCCCTTATGGTAAATAGGCCATGCAATACCGGTTTTTCGGTATTGGCCCATACAAGTAAAACCGGTATTGCATGCCCTAATGGTAAAGACGTTACAGTCGTAGAGTGCAGGCTCAGATATTATTGACCTGAAGTATTAAAACAAGCAGAATTACTTTTGCCTTTACAATACGAGTAATAATGCGATGCTAAACTGAGTAGGTAGGTTCATATTTGTGGCGTTTGCAGCCGAGAATCCTCGGGTCGTGCACATTGAGCTATTATTACTACGTAGTAATAACCACATTTTTATTAAAAAAAAACCCGACCGCGGTGCACTTTGAAACTGCATAAAATCCGCCATTTTGTTTATTTTAACGAACTTCATACCCAGTGACACTCGCACCATCAAGACGAATCTAATGATGTATCATTTATCAAAATCGGATGTGCCGTTGAGTAGTTACGAACGGACACAGGAACGGACATACATACATACATACTTTGGGCTTCGCCGCAGTCGGGTAATAATAGCCCAATGGTCGTGCATGGGCAATATTTAGAGATTTTAAATTAGAATTTCTATCTGAAATCGCAAAAACTCCAGCACACTAAACTCCGTACAAGTTTTGTAACTATAAAATTAGTTCGTGAAGTACAACTGCGTGAAGATTAAAAGTAGGTACCTAGTATAAAAGTTTCGTAGAGATCACCTCTCTTTAGTTCATTATCTTAGTACTTTAAATTGCGTATTTCAATCCATTTATTTTGCAAGCGAGTTTCGGGGACTCGTTTATTGATCTGATTCTACCATATAGGTACCAGCAAAAGGTATGAAATTTGATCTCTGAGAAAAAAGTCACAAGAAACTCATCAGTTTTTTTTTAATAATTTTTTATTTAAGTATAAATATTATGTGACAAAATTATATGAAAATTCATAACAATTTATTTTATATGATAAAAAGAAGCACTTTGTGGACCTCAACAGTGCCGTAATTTGTGTACGGCCCCTATTAATATTTATCTTGTGACATTTATTTACATTATCAGACCTTTCTATTTATAAGAGCGACTAGAGCCAGCAAGCCCTCGCTTCATGATATATTACTAATATCTTCTACCGGCACTCATAATTATCGTGAAAGCAATTTTTTTTAGCAAATAATCAATCCGGGCTTGTAACGTCACTCCCAGGTGAAAATTGTACCAAAGAGTGACGTCACTCGAAACTTCTAAGCACTGTATCCTCGTAATATTTTGTTTGTTATACAAAAAAAAAATACGTGTAATTTTTTTTTAATAATCTAACTGACGGACTAAACTGTTTTTTTAGTCGTCTAGCCTAGGGCTCGCCCAGAAATCAATGATCGTCTAATGGGGGGGGGGGGGGGGTTTAGTAGTGGGAACGGGAAAGCCAAAAACAACGAAATTGACTAACAATATTTTCTAAGCGTATTTACCCAAATATAATTTATCAACTTTAAAACATTATAGGCTCTATGGCCTAAACTATACCTACTTTCGGCTTTGCATCCTGTTACCAAACACCCTGTACTTATAGAGTCTGGCTAATGAAAGATGAGACTAAAAAATAGCGGCAAATTTAAAAAAACAACGGGTTGCAACACTGTTTATAGGGTGACAAAAACGGTAATGATACTTGAGCCGATTTTTGAGTTGTTGTCACCTTTTCAATTCTTCCAATTTTAGTGAAAATTGGTAAGTACATAGCTTTTATTAGAGTGTTAGTGTTTATTTATGATATATATTTACTCCCCACATTAGCCACGGAAAGAAAAGCAAAAACAATTCAGTAAGTATTTTCGGAAACTGTTACTTTCTTATGTTGCATATTGAGTATCAAAATCACCACAGCATACTATCCTCAGAAATCTAATGACGTTTGACACATTTGACGTTTGTATAATGTCGCCATTTAAAAAGTTTGGAACAAATGTCAGTCTCATCTTTCATTAGCCAGACTTCTAGTATTTATACGACTTGCTCAGCGTCTAACTAATGTTATAGTATATCCGGCGCCGTAAGAGTGAAAAGCCATAAAACTTGATTACAATAGCATGTTTAGTTCGAAAGGTGACAAGTCGTAATAGAGTCTGGCTAATGACAGATGAGACTGACATTTATTCCAAACTTTTTAAATGGCGACATTATACAAACGTCGAATGTGTCAAACGTCATTAGATTTCTGAGGATAGTATGCTGTGGTGATTTTGATACTCAATATGCAACATAAGAAAGTAACAGTTTCCGAAAATACTTACTGAATTGTTTTTGCTTTTCTTTCCGTGGCTAATGTGGGGAGTAAATATATATCATAAATAAACACTAACACTCTAATAAAAGCTATGTACTTACCAATTTTCACTAAAATCGGAAGAATTAAAAAGGTGACAACAACTCAAAAATCGGCTCAAGTATCATTACCGTTTTTGTCACCCTATAAACAGTGTTGCAACCCGTTGTTTTTTTAAATTTGCCGCTATTTTTTAGTCTCATCTTTCATTAGCCAGACTCTACGAACAAGCGAATTTCAACCTAAATACTGTTCTATTAAAGTTTAAAATGCTTTTTATGTTTCAAATACAAAAGATATCTTCACACCTACATAGGGTTGTCAAAACTGTAATACATATGGCGTTGCATATGGCACCTGAGTAAGTTCAGCAGTTTTTTTTTAATGGTATGGGCCCTATTTCTCTAAAAAGTCCATTGTACACATTTTTAACAATTTGCTTACTCTCGCTATTTAAACGAGTCCGAACACGAGTACAGTCGGGTTCCTGTTTATCTAGCCTCGGACGAAACATATTTTTTTAACAAAACAAGTAAATGGCGTATACACGTAACCACCATGTAACCACTAAACCAGATTCAACGGAATACTTGTTGGAATAATTCTCGTAGTAATTCCCGATAAGTAGTTGCAACCCTACCCTCCAATGTTTTTTATTGCATTTGCAATTTTTGCGCTGTCATTTGATATTGTACCTTAGTACTAACTATTACGTTAGCTTTTTGTATACGGAAAGAAATCACTTACGCTCTTTCTATAATAGATAACCAATTAGCTCATTTTTATGACTCTTTGCCCTTAAGCCGGCGGTCAGACTATACCTCATAATACTTAGGGGAGGGCGGTGTAGCGTTAAACATACTCATACTCATACTCATACTCATACTCGTTTATTGTGTATTGATCATACAATGTCATCTTATACGATCATAAATAAAATAAAACAAAATTAATCGATCATTCATTATACAATACAAATAGAAATAAATTATAAAATACAAATAGAAATAAAATGTCAATTGTTCATGAATTCAAAAACGGAATAATAGGCCTTTTGCACAAGAAGCGATTTTAGTTTTAGACTAAACCCGAGGTACGTTTTACCAGTTTTACAGTCTTTGATGGAACGCGTTAATAGCAATTTCTGGACGAGCCCCTATTGGAAAAGACTTAGGGAACCTTATAAATCTTATAATTCCGTAAAATGAAAAAAAATATGGGTCGAAAGTTCTAGTTCTCACTACAACTTATTAACTTAATGAGAACTACAAGTTTCGACCCATTTTTTTTCCTGGGGTAACGGTCATAATGGACAACAATTGGACAACAATGGCAAAACAACCCCTGCATTTTGCGGACTATTTTTCTAGGCATGGAATATTCGAGAACAAGTAGCAGGTACAATCATTGAGTGTTATAGATATAACATAATTTAGTATAATAGTAATATTATACAAAAAACTTTCATTTTGTTTGAATAGTAGAAATCATTTTTAACAATTTTAATTTACTATTAAAAAAATTAAGTACGCTACTCGCTACGAGATGGCGCTATGCATGGATGTATAAAATAGAAGGATACCGCGCGGTCTAAGACGCGGGTGAAGCCAAGCAATGGCCGCCGCGCTTTGTACGCACGCACGCACACATCAACCAGCATAATGGGCCGGTCGGCTGCCATTGGGCCATCAACCCACACATGCTCACTTCGGCGGCCATTGCTTGGCTTCACCCGCGTCTTAGACCGCGCGGTATCCTTCTATTTTATACATCCATGGCGCTATGTACGTAAGTCTATTTTTAGGACCAGATATTTCTGTGCATTCATTGCTCTGTATTTAAATGTGCAGCAAACTTTAAAATTCTTATTTAACAGGATTTGTTTAATCTACTTACTCATCATTTTGATTGTTATTGGACTTGTTTCCATTGGAAATTTCTAGAAATTTTCTTTCCCGCCCTGCATTCGAGAACAATAAGCTATCCCTTTCTGATACGTATTTCAACAGATAGTGCTATCCTTTGCTGCCATTGCAGGTCGTCGATGGTTCATGACGTAATTGGGTCGGTGATACCACAGCAAAATGTAAAATTTTCCAGAAAAGTATCGTGTCGTTATGCATAACAATAATTTAATTAAATCAAGTAACACTTTTTTGGTATATGCATTTTATATTTTTGGTTTACAAAAAATGACTACGTTACTATTTTGAATTCCGGCCTTATAACGCAAGTATCTATGACAATTTGACGTTTACGAATAATAATTAAGGACACTGCCTACTTGTTAAAATAAGGGATGAATACACTTCATTCACATAAATTCCATAAATAGCTTAGCCTTGGGCAAGTTCGATATGCGTCGACACATTAATACATATCAGTTTCTTTTTATTTTTTACACTACTTTTATTTAACGTTCGTATGTAAGTTTTTAAGTATGTCAATTGTGGTTTCAAAATTTGCGAAACATTTTTCTACCACTTTCTGGTATCCATGCGCTGAATTGTGACATAATATAATTTTTTAACAGAAACTTATTGTGCATGAAATTTATCATACTCGTATATTCATTTTCTGGGTGCACTTAAACTTCAGTTTGTCATGATATTAATATGTACCTATGTAAAAATATGTCAAACTAAATGTAATAAGTTGTCGTATTTTTCGCACTTGGTATTACAACTACATCACCTTTCCTTTTCTTATTCAAGCTGTATTGATCGTCTCTCTTGCTCTACAGCGCCGAATAATCGAGAACACACGAGAGTATTCGTCGACCCCATTGGCGGCCGAACGGCTGCCGAGAAAAATCTAGAAAACGCTGGGCTGTGATTGGTCGTTACCGGAGGGGTATATAAGCAGCCGCTCGCTGGCGGTAACCCAGTATATTTGTAAACACAAAAGCGAGTGAACGAAAAGTTGAGTGGTAAAAACCTCTCGAGTTATTACGAGAAATTTTGTTTCATAAGGAAGTTATTATAGACAATCTACAAGAAATGCCAGCTGTAGGAATCGATCTTGGAACGACTTATTCTTGTGTTGGAGTTTATCAGCACGGGAATGTGGAGATCATCGCGAACGACCAGGGCAACAGGACCACACCATCCTACGTCGCGTTCACGGACACCGAGCGACTCATCGGCGATGCCGCCAAGAACCAGGTCGCGCTCAACCCCAACAACACGGTGTTCGACGCGAAACGACTCATCGGACGCAAGTTCGACGACCCGAAGATCCAACAGGACATGAAGCACTGGCCGTTTAAAGTCATCAGCGACTGCGGGAAACCAAAGATCCAGGTGGAATTCAAAGGGGAGACGAAAAGGTTCGCGCCGGAGGAAATCAGCAGCATGGTGTTGACGAAGATGAAGGAAACTGCCGAGGCGTACTTGGGAACGACAGTGCGGGACGCCGTCATCACAGTCCCGGCCTACTTCAATGACTCACAGCGGCAAGCCACCAAGGACGCGGGAGCCATCGCCGGCCTCAACGTGTTGCGCATCATCAACGAGCCCACCGCCGCCGCCCTCGCGTACGGCTTGGACAAGAACTTGAAGGGCGAGCGCAACGTTTTGATTTTCGATCTCGGCGGCGGCACGTTCGACGTGTCCATCCTCACTATCGATGAAGGCTCATTGTTCGAGGTGAAATCAACCGCCGGTGATACTCATCTCGGAGGCGAGGACTTCGACAACAGGTTGGTGAACCATCTTGCGGATGAATTCAAGCGTAAATACAAGAAGGATCTGTGCAGCAATACCCGCGCGCTGCGGCGGCTGCGGACGGCCGCCGAGCGCGCCAAGCGCACGCTCTCGTCCAGCACCGAGGCCACCATAGAGATCGACGCGCTGTACGAGGGCGTCGACTTCTACACGCGCGTCTCCCGCGCGCGCTTCGAGGAGCTCAACTCTGACCTGTTCCGCGGCACGCTGGAACCGGTCGAGAAGGCGCTGCGAGACGCCAAGTTGGACAAGAGCCAGATCCACGACGTGGTTCTCGTCGGAGGCTCGACTCGCATACCGAAGATCCAGAACCTTCTACAGAACTTCTTCGGTGGGAAGCAGTTGAACCTCTCCATCAATCCCGACGAAGCCGTGGCGTACGGAGCGGCAGTCCAGGCGGCAATACTCAGCGGATCCAACGACTCTAGAATCCAGGACGTGTTACTAGTTGACGTGTCACCCTTGTCTCTGGGCATTGAGACTGCCGGCGGCGTCATGACTAAGATCATAGAGCGCAATTCTAAGATTCCAACCAAGCAGTCTCAGACCTTCACGACATACTCCGACAACCAGCCGGCGGTCACCATCCAAGTCTATGAGGGCGAGCGTGCAATGACAAAGGACAACAACTTGTTAGGCACGTTCGATCTGACCGGAATCCCACCCGCGCCCAGAGGAGTGCCTAAAATCGACGTCACCTTCGACATCGACGCCAATGGCATCTTGAACGTATCGGCAAAGGAGAACAGCACCGGACGAAGCAAGAATATTGTCATCAAGAACGACAGAGGCAGGCTGTCACAGGCAGACATCGACAGAATGCTCGCAGAGGCTGAGCGCTACAAGGACGAAGATGAGAAACAAAGGAAGCGAGTGGCATCCAGGAACCAACTGGAAGCCTATGTCTTCAGCGTGAAACAAGCTCTAGATGAAGCAGGAGACAAATTGAGCGAGCAAGACAAGAACACTGCTCGTAGCGAATGTGAGGAGACACTAAGATGGCTAGACAATAACTCTCTAGCCGAGGTTGATGAGTATGAGCATAAATTGAAAGAGGTGCAGAGAGTCTGTTCTCCAATTATGACTAAGATGCATGGTGGCGGTGCTGGTCAAGGTGGCATGCCAGGAGGAATGGGTGGCATGCCCGGCGGAATGGGAGGCATGCCCGGCGGAATGGGAGGCATGCCCGGCGGAATGGGTAGTATGCCGGGAGGAATGGGAGGCATGCCCGGCGGAATGGGAGGCATGCCCGGCGGAATGGGAGGCATGCCTGGTGGCATGGGAGGCATGCCCGGTGGAATGGGTGGTATGCCGGGAGGAATGGGTGGCATGCCCGGATACCAAAGCAGAAACGACGGTCCTACGATCGAGGAAGTCGACTAAGGAGCATAGATCTCAGTAGGATTTTCAAATTAACAATATTAATTGTACAAAGACTGATTTATTTTAAGTTAATTTAATTTCAATAAACATAAGTATGAGTTCAAATTAAAAATATTTTGTTTTATTTTATTATCATGAGAATAAAGATGTATTCGATTATAGTATTTTTTTAAATATTAAAACTTGGGAAACAAAATACGGTAATTACTAAACTAAGTGCATCTTTACTCTCATGCATAGTTACATCCAACGACCCTACAAATAAATAGCCGGACGGAGCGTCGTTAACAAAGAACTGAAGCATGTCCAATAAGCCGGCCCCCTAAGTATGTGTGCGGCTGATCGCAATAGGAAAAAAAACAAGTTGATGTGTGCGTGCGGCTCGCAAGTACCTACAAGCAGCCGGCTTATTAAAAATGGCTTCAGTTATCTGTCGGGTAGGCTCCGTCCGGCTATTTATCTTAAGGTCCTTGGTTACATCCCCGTCACCTATTATGAGTACGCACAGTTACGATCTTTAATTTGTGACCCATTTCAGAAATGTTTTTTGAAGACCTCTTATTACGCAAAACATTCGCTTCAGTGGCGTGGCGTTGAAGAAATCCTTGGGCAAGCCGGAGCAGCTTTGGCTTTAAGAGCACTAGAATTAAGTGCTAAACTGGCTAATGTTACGCAAGCCGATGGGAATCTAGTTCTATGGACGCCACACCACTGATTCGCTTAGTAAATAGTAAATCTCTAAAAAAATCACAGTAACTACTTTACATATTCAAAATATTAATTTCTGCAAGCTAGCCCTGCAACGCCCTCAATCACCCTTGATTTTACAAGTCTGATTATATTCTTTTTTTTGGCGCTTTGGGTAGCGACCTTCTGGTGAGAAGAAGAGCCGGAAGAAACTTACCATTTTAGTAGATATAACAGCTTTTATGACATTATCATATTACACGTGATTTTATTAATACGTTACATTAAACTTAAAACTACATTTTTAGAGACGTAAAGGGTCTCTTGGCGTAAAAACAAGACAATTAAAATAATGGAAAAGAAATAGACCAGTAAAATTAATGGAGATGTAAAGAGTCTCCGTTGTCGAAATACCTATTATGTTTTTGACGTGTAAAGGAAATAAGTATCTTACAGAAGTGTTAAAAATTCTGCGACTCACATAATGTAACATAAAAAGTAAACATTCATTCTCTAAGCGTCAAAACAATTTGTAAGTACAAAAACAGTAAAAAAACAACTACTTACATAATAATTCTAACAATAGGTAGGTACTATTTTTTTTATTTTCTGTCTGTCCGTCTGTCACAGCAAGATATCTCAGGATCTACTGATGCTATCGACTTGAAAATTGAAATAGTGTTAAAAATCGCTGACTCGAGCCAATCCAATAGGATAGAAAAAAAATCTTATACCTTTTTTACTTTTTTTACAGAGTTCCGAAATGGGATATGGATAAACAAAATTAGAGCTATTATAAGTGCTTAATTTGTAGATTCCAAAGCCATTTTTATTTTTTTTGTTAATTTTGTAGTTTTTGATTTATGACGTTCAAAAAAATACCATTCCCCCCTATTATCTTTTAAGTTACTGAACAGAAAAATCTGTAATAATTACCAATTATTAATATCGTCCTAAATATTACAGGAAAAATAAAATGGTTTTCCTAAATTGCATCGTTTTTTAGAAATTTTCAAAAATTGTGCACATACTAGATATGAGCGCCGATGGCCAATTTCACGGCGGCGGCGTGGACTAGAAATTTTCGCGGCGGCGGCGTCCTGGCGGCGTTGTCGTGGCGGCGTGGCCTTGGATCTTAATATTTTTATTAAAGCCCGATTTGTAAGAAAAAATGAAGAGAACCATATTAAGCTGTATTTTATTATAATAAACGAACGGAGAACATAAACAACCGTAGTAGAAATTGTTAAATTTTAAAGGACGATGGGCAGTATCGTCTCCACTCCACCCACCAACAGAGATGAGGCATGTGTCAGTTAATAGACCTTGGCAACGCAATGGATTTTTACTATGACGACGATCACTCCAAGAATGCGGTTTTCTTGGAAAATCGTATTTTGTTTTCTATAGGAAGGGTGCAAAAACAGGCCCCTGTGGAACACCGCACTGCATTCCTCGCGGTCTCCGTGCTCCCCTCGTTCTGCAGAGCACTACCGATGTCTACACCTACTCACGGCGCCCTCCCCTCTTCTGGTCGCGTAGTCCCTAACCGTCCTGGGGAGTTTATGGCGTCTATGGTACGAACTATCACTTGATATGTCCATCCCCGGGCTGTGACGAGCGTATCATCAGCATAGCAAATCACGCTAGTTCCCGGGAGCAGACGCCAGCAGCCAGTCGAAGTCAACGTTCCACAGTACAAGCCCCAACTCAGAGCCCTGCGGAACGCCGCACCCACCCAACAAGGCGATGGTAGAGCCTCCTGTCTGCGTCCTCCCATCGGACCACCCTGTCCCAGTAGTCCTGCACTATAGACGCCGGAGATATCTCGGCGCTCCGTGAAATCGGACGGCCTCCAGTATGGTCTCAAATTCTTGGGGTGATCGTCGTTATAGTAAAAAATCATGGTGTTGTCAAGATCTATTAACTGACACATGTCTCACTCATTTCTGTTGGTCTTGGGGACACTGCCTATACAATGCCCATGGTACTTTCACACTTAAAATTGTGTGTTTTTGTGTAGTGGAAGATTTTTCATACTTGTTACGTGAATATCTTTTACTTGCGTTGTAAACATCAATTGGAGACGATATAAACAAACATACGTTCATTCGACTAAATACTCGACACGATTGAGTGTGAAAAGTTGAAAACGCAGGCGGGCTACGAGTGCGAGCGAGAAAGCAAGCCTCAATTGGCTGCGGCGGCGCGCCGCGTGTTTTCCTCGGCGGCGGCGCGCCGTAAGAACCAACGGCGGCGGCGGCGCGCCGGCGCGGCGCTCATATCTAGCACATACCTACTTATTTGTGACGTTCCGCAGGTAAAGGTACCTTATGGCGGGTAGGCGCTTACGCTGTTATTAACGGCACTCCTATATTCATTTGATACTACACGACGTAAGTGCCGACCCTCCATAAGGTACCTTTTCCTGCGGAACGTCACAATAGTTTCGTTTCATTGAAATTACGTACCTACATGTCAGATTTAGTTCAGTTCACACGGCGTCTTTTAAACGCTTCGTAGCGCTGTCGCTTTTACACCATAAAAGTAAATAGAGACAGCGCTAAGAAACTTATGTCGACGGCATGCACACAGACCACTAAACCTATGTTTAGTGGTCTGTGGTGTTGCAGCACGTTGTTTTTTTTAATTTGCCGCTATTTACTAGTCTCATCTTTCATTAGCCAGACTCTAACTAGCTATTAGGGAATGCAATCTCGTTCTCGCGAGATCTCGTTTTTGCGAGATCTCGGCCTTTTTTAGCGAGACTGATCTCGATCGAAAAATTGGCGAGATCTCGCGAGTTTAACGAGATTGCGCTCGAGCATAAAAACGTTTACTAATAACAGTTGTTGTCAAGTCAACATGAAAACGTGATCGCGTTAGAGTGTTTTTGTGGTTATTAATGCAAAAAAGAGTTTTCTATGTGATTTACGAGTGTAATAACGAACGATGTCGGAGAATACAGTTTATAAAGACTATGTGAGATTTGCGTGTGACGCAAACTGATTACTGAACAAGTTTTTTATTTTATTAGTATATCTGTTAATTAATATTTAATTTCTAATAGATCTCTGAGTAGGTATAGTTTTCTTTAATTTTTAATAATATTTCAATTTTGGTCAACTCAACCACAGAATATTTAATACTCAACTTAGTTACTGAGATTCATTTTTCATTTTAGTTTTTGACTTGTTGTTGTTATTTTATTATTAAAAGACTTTTGTTTTATGTTAGAAGAGAAGACTGATTGTTTATTTTATTTCTTATTTCATTAGATACATGAATATTGATAATGATACACCAAAGTTTACTACTTGAAAGTTTATTGATAAATTATAGATTATTATTAGCTACGTCATTACGTAAAAGTTTATAAAAATAATACGTTAAAATAAATGTTTATTTCATAACATCTCTAATCCTTTTTTTTCTCCTAATGTATATAAGTATTGTGATCACAATTTGTGATTATTGCAAGAACAAACATACAAAACCGCCAATCTCGCGAGATCTCGAAATTGGCGAGATCTCGCGGTATTCATATTCACAATCTCGCGAGATCTCGCTTGAACCCCAATCTCGCGAGATTGCATTCCCTACTAGCTATCCTTTAGATAGCTTTAGGTATTTTAATAGTTATTTTATTCTACTATTCGGGGAGTAAACAAACCCAAAATATTAAAGATCATAAAAATCGGTCCACTCGGTCTCCAGTTATAAACTAACCCGGCTTTGTTTTTTGGGTATACACCGTGCCCCCGAATAACCCGAAAATTTTTAACCACGTATTCCTGATTAACGTTATATCAACATAGGTCGAATTTTCTCATTTTACATTAATAGTCTTATGGAACAAAATAAATCAGTAAATTGAGCCCCTCCTTATAAACATGTCCTTAGGTGCTTGAGGAAAAGGTATCAAAAAGGAAAAAAAACTAAAATGGAAACAAAAGGTAAATTTTTTGGACTCGTAGTCACTTACCATCAAATACTGCGACGGTTAATTGCTGTTTCGTTAAAAGATTTAACAAAAAATGTAAAAGTATCTTAGTCACATTTATTAGGGCTTGTTACACACTTGGGAGTATTCATTTAAAAAATAATTAATATCTCGAAAAGTAGCCTTTTTTCGACTATACATCATGTAACTTTTTTTACTCCTAATAGTTGTTAGAATTAGAATCTATGGTTACAGTTTTTTGGGTCCCGTCGAACTTCGTTACGCTTCAGTTTTTTTTTATAATTATTCTGTTTTTCGGGGTAGGTAGACAAACCAAAAAAATCAAAGATCATAAAAATCGGTCCACCCGCTCTCGAGTTACAAATGGTGTAACTAACCAGACTTTGTTTTATGTAGGTATGTAGAATATAGATGTATAGAATAGAAGAGAAGAAGAAGACAAGTACTAGTGAACCCGAACTTCATTCGTGGAAGTGAAATAAGTCAGATAAAAAGTATTTTATGTTAACCGGGGTAATAATCTATCTGTATACCAAGATTCATGGAAATCGGCACAGTAGTTATAAGTGATGTGCGAACAAATATGATATTTCTACGATTTTATTATATGTATAAAAAAAATGATAAAAAAAAGGGTAAAAAGATTTTATTATATGTGACGTTCCGCAGGTAAAGGTACCTTATGGCGGGTAGGCGCTTACGCTGTTATTAACGGCACTCCTATATTCATTTGATACTACACGACGTAAGTGCCGACCCTCCATAAGGTACCTTTTCCTGCGGAACGTCACATATCGATACCTTTAGATTCAAAGGGCGTAAACGCCATTAGAACCTGCGGCGTTTACACCCTTTGAGTCTAAAGGTATCGATATGTGTAAATTTAGTATGCAACTTTTTAAACATTGTGGAAAATACACCAAAACATCAATAATTCGGGTTACGCGAGCGGGAGTTGGAATTTCTATTTTTCGTTTTCGAGAAACTTCGGGTTCCTTCCCGCGCCCTGTATTTATAAGGTATATATTTTTCTCTCTTTTTAACACGACGTTGATCGCATTATGCTGTCCTTTGCTTATGCCGTCGGCCAGCTGTACCGATGTAATTAGGACGATGATACCATACTAATAAGTTGAATATAACTTGAACGGAGTGTGGTATAGTATATTATACAACTAGGGTGGTAATACAAAGAAAGGCCGAGATCGCAGAAGTTTGCGGCCCGAGCTGCAAGCGAGGGTCGTAAATATGCGATCGAGGGCTTTCTTTATTACCTCCCGTGTTGTGTACATCATTTTATGTCTACACTTGGCCATAAAGCGGCTTTTTCCGTACGCGCAGCGTGCGAAAAAAGTCACTTTATGGCCAGGTGTGGCATAAAATATATTTTCGTAGTGTGTATCAAGTTCATAACAAACATGTTTTTTAAAGTTAAAAGCTATCGGAAATTAAAAAAAATATATTTAATAAGATAAAGAAATAAGTTAAATATTACTGTTTGTTTTAAAAGTGAATTTTTATTGCTTTCCGTTTCCGCAACTCACTGTAGTAAAACTCGACTTACTTTAGAGTGTGCGAAGAAATATATAAAGAACTGCCTTCAAATGATATTTTGTATGAGAAATTGTTTAATGTAGGTACTTGAGGTGTTCTACATACGTAGTTAATTATGATGTTCATTTGTTGTTCGAATTTTTATCTAAACTAGCAATATAGATTTGCTGCATATATTATCTTAGTAGATTGTACCTAAATGACACTATAACATTATCACGTCAATCAAGATCATCCTACCAACCAACATAATTATTTAAACAACAGACGATGACACTAATTTTCGATGCTGCAATCTACATGTTTAACAGAACTTGTTTGTTGATTAGTGTCTTTTTAACAGTATATAGTGATAAGTAGCAACTCATTTGTATAAAATTATCGTGGGATCAAGAAACCCACATACATAGATACATAAATGAACCCTGAAAACATAACACTCCTTTTTTTGGGCAGTCGTGTAATTATTTCCAGATGTTTCAATAGTACTTTACATGTGTGTACATTGTACAGTTAAATTGTTGCGTTACGGTTGTACACTGTACACTACAACATGTCACTACTGGTACAGTCATTTGTCAGAAAAGAACTGTTTAAAAGGATGTAAAAAATAAATCGTGAAATATAAGATAATTTCTAAACAATGGTATTACTGTCTTATCTCCTATCTCTTTCTTACTCAGCATGATTGGATCATCTTTCTCGCTCTAGAGAGACGACAGCTGTTGAGAATTTTCGAGAATAGTGTCGACCCATTGGCCGTCGAACGGCTGCCGAGAATAATCTAGAAAACGCTGGGCTGTGATTGGTCGTTACCGGAGGGGTATATAAGCAGCCGCTCGCTGGCGGGAACTCAGTATATTTGTAAACACAAAAGCGAGTGAACGAAAAAGTTGAGTGGTAAAAACCTCTCGAGTTATTACGAGAAATTTTGTTTCATAAGGAAGTTATTATAGACAATCTACAAGAAATGCCAGCTGTAGGAATCGATCTTGGAACGACTTATTCCTGTGTTGGAGTTTATCAGCACGGGAATGTGGAGATCATCGCGAACGACCAGGGCAACAGGACCACACCATCCTACGTCGCGTTCACGGACACCGAGCGACTCATCGGCGATGCCGCCAAGAACCAGGTCGCGCTCAACCCCAACAACACGGTGTTCGACGCGAAACGACTCATCGGACGCAAGTTCGACGACCCGAAGATCCAACAGGACATGAAGCACTGGCCGTTTAAAGTCATCAGCGACTGCGGGAAACCAAAGATCCAGGTGGAGTTCAAAGGGGAGACGAAAAGGTTCGCGCCGGAGGAAATCAGCAGCATGGTGTTGACGAAGATGAAGGAAACTGCCGAGGCGTACTTGGGAACGACAGTGCGGGACGCCGTCATCACAGTCCCGGCCTACTTCAACGACTCACAGCGCCAGGCCACCAAGGACGCGGGTGCCATCGCCGGCCTCAACGTGTTGCGCATCATCAACGAGCCCACCGCCGCCGCCCTCGCGTACGGCTTGGACAAGAACTTGAAGGGCGAGCGCAACGTTTTGATTTTCGATCTCGGCGGCGGCACGTTCGACGTGTCCATCCTCACTATCGACGAAGGCTCATTGTTCGAGGTGAAATCGACCGCCGGTGACACTCATCTCGGAGGCGAGGACTTCGACAACAGGTTGGTGAACCATCTTGCGGATGAATTCAAGCGTAAATACAAGAAGGATCTGTGCAGCAATACCCGCGCGCTGCGGCGGCTGCGGACGGCCGCCGAGCGCGCCAAGCGCACGCTCTCGTCCAGCACCGAGGCCACCATAGAGATCGACGCGCTGTACGAGGGCGTCGACTTCTATACGCGCGTCTCCCGCGCGCGCTTCGAGGAGCTCAACTCTGACCTGTTCCGCGGCACGCTGGAACCGGTCGAGAAGGCGCTGCGAGACGCCAAGTTGGACAAGAGCCAGATCCACGACGTGGTCCTCGTCGGAGGCTCGACTCGCATACCGAAGATCCAGAACCTTCTACAGAACTTCTTCGGTGGGAAGCAGTTGAACCTCTCCATCAATCCCGACGAAGCCGTGGCGTACGGAGCGGCAGTCCAGGCGGCAATACTCAGCGGATCCAACGACTCTAGAATCCAGGACGTGTTACTAGTTGACGTGTCACCCTTGTCTCTGGGCATTGAGACTGCCGGCGGCGTCATGACTAAGATCATAGAGCGCAATTCTAAGATTCCAACCAAGCAGTCTCAGACCTTCACGACATACTCCGACAACCAGCCGGCGGTCACCATCCAAGTCTATGAGGGCGAGCGTGCAATGACAAAGGACAACAACTTGTTAGGCACATTTGATCTGACCGGAATCCCACCCGCACCCAGAGGAGTGCCTAAAATCGACGTCACCTTCGACATTGACGCCAATGGCATCTTGAACGTATCGGCAAAGGAGAACAGCACCGGACGAAGCAAGAATATTGTCATCAAGAATGACAGAGGCAGGCTGTCACAGGCAGATATCGACAGAATGCTCGCAGAGGCTGAGCGTTACAAGGATGAAGATGAGAAACAAAGGAAGAGAGTGGCAGCTAGGAACCAACTGGAAGCCTATGTCTTCAGTGTGAAACAAGCTCTAGATGAAGCAGGAGACAAATTGAGCGAGCAAGACAAGAACACTGCTCGTAGTGAGTGTGAGGAGACACTTAGATGGCTGGACAACAACTCTCTAGCCGAGGTTGATGAGTATGAGCATAAATTGAAAGAGGTGCAGAGAGTGTGTTCTCCAGTTATGACCAAGATGCATGGCGGTGGCGCAGCCGCTAACGGAAGTGGTATGCCTGGAGGAATGCCCGGAGGAATGGGTGGTATGCCCGGTGGCATGGGAGGGATGCCAGGAGGAATGGGTGGTATGCCCGGAGGAATGGGAGGCATGCCTGGATACCAAAGCAGAAATGATGGCCCTACAATTGAGGAAGTAGACTAAGCAGTGCATTTACAGTAGGATTTTCAAATTGATTGTGATAACTGTTTAATAAGACTGAATTATTTTAAGTTCTGTACACATTTGAACTCATACTTATTTTAAAAATGTTACTTTGGTTTGAATAAATACTTAAACTCATACTTATTTAAAAACTATTTTTTGTTTTATTTCTTTCAAAAACTGAGTTTAATTAAAGGTGATAATAAGATTTTTTTTTAATTTAGTAAGCCCTTTAAGTTTACAGACATAGTATCTGCATAGTTAATCTTTAAGCTCAGTTTTGAAAATTAAACCCAAAGAACAGTAACTATTGCCAACTACCAATAAACAGATTAGTCTGAAGGTACAAGCTCGTAGTTGATTGCAGACAGATCTGCCGCCATAACGGAAAAGGGCACACCTAACATTTTTTTTCGACACCAAGATGTTTACATATTCGGAATCAGTAAATTTCGCAGATTTCGAAAATGTATATAACTCAGTGTCGAAAAAAAGTTGTGCCCTTTTCCGTTATGGCGGCAGAGATGACAATGTTGGATTCAACATAATTGTCTACATTTTACTAGAGCTATCATCAATCATATTTTATTGCACACCAAAATAAAAATTACAATGCAATGCACACTTATATAAAAACTGGTAAACAATAGGCGGTCTTATCGCTAAAGAGCGATCTCTTCCAGACAACCTTTGGGCAGCTATCTGAAGTAGAAAACAAATTACTACCCTAATAATGCACTTTTTCGTTGAATATTGTTGTTTTCAAGTAGTTTTCCAATTGCAACTCTGGGTATGTAATTAAAAGCTGTCTTGAGGAAATGGCAGTTTAGTTTTTAACAAAAAGGTGCATTTTGAGAATAAAAACTTGTTTACTACTTAAGACAGTTGTAGTTTGGCTGTAGTACTTAACTTATAACAAGACCTCTCGTAGTGTTTTCATATAAAAACAAATCCCTTATTTCATAATAATGTGAGCACTGGGTCCTTTAAAAATATAAAGCCATATGAAGTGCGAGATTGAGTGATGCCCCCTTGCCCAAAGCAACAGGTCTGGCTAGTTAGAAATATGTCATACGTCATACAGAACATACAAAGAACCCTATAAATTATTTACAGAGAGTCCATTCCTGAGCTTGGTTGCATAAAATCAATAATGCAAGATTCTTGCGCGATGGAATCCAAATATCCCGCTCATAATATAGCAGCTTAATAGCAGCAAGGTGCTGTCAAACAGAAATCAATACACTGCAATTTTGATGCGCATTACGGTGCGTTAAGATACCAGCATATGGACATTTCCTTATAGCATTAAAATAATCTTGAAATTAATTTGTAGTGCACTATATATATCATAAAGTACAATTAAAATGAACAATAAAATACAATTCCTGACGTGGTTATTTTAGTCGTTTTTAATACCAGACTGACCGACAAAAAAATTGTCCGGGTAAATTTTGAGTGGTATTTAAACACTCGTATTATGTTAACTTATCTTATCTATAGTAGTTATTAGTTTTAAGAAAATTAGCAGTGACGTGATTTGGACGTGATGTCTGCTGGGATTTTAATTTTAACTCAATCTTTAATTAATTAAATTAATGCAAAACATAATTCACCGCGTTGCCTTGAGGCACCTTAGGGCCTCGTTTATTACATTGTGATAATATTAGTGTATGCACTATAAGTGTAGGAAAAATGGATTCCGAAGGGTCGAGTTCTGGTCTGCCGGGTTCGGATAACCAGGATTCCAATGAGCCAGCACCCCCAGGAACTATTACGGATAAGGTGAGACTGAATATTGTAACTTATTACTACTTGCTTATTGTAGGATTAATAGCAAAACTGACAATAGTGGGTTTGGATTGGTTTACGAGGGACTTGAAACTGCATGAGAATAGGTTTTATCAATGTAAACATAAAAAACATACAAAATTTCATGCTTTCGGTCGAGGGGAGGGGGTAAACACCACTTCAGTGGTGTAGTTAGGTAAGCCAAGGCCCTCGTATGAAAAATCAATAGGGCCCTATTTAAAACTGGTCTTGATTTACACTGGGAGATGTTTTTGAACATTGAGTTTTAGATATGGTACCTTTGATACGTTTGGGGGCCCTCATGTATTCAGTTGTGGACAGTAGTAAGATCAACATGGAGAATGCTCCTAGGATAGTATGATGCTAAAAATTGACTTATATACCCTGAAATCAGAGTGTGCACAGTCACAGAATAAGTATTAGTACTTTGTACAGAACTCGCACTGTCTAACAAAATCCATGTTGGAGTCACAAAAATGCACCAAACCAAACCTACCTTCTTGCTCTAACTCATAAAGCGCGCTCTTTGTGGTCGCCACACCCACCGCTAGGGTTGTTGACAAAAATAGAATTCTTATTACAGATTGTGTTTCATGAAAAATCACAGGTAGTTATGGCGTTAATAATGGCATTTGATTTTATACATAGTCGAAATAATAAAGTATTTCAAGTTTCGATGTTTCAAGTATTGTTTTCTGTGGTGTACAGCAAAGATGTTTTATTATTATTTACCAATAGGTATTACAACCCAGTGCTTTCTACATTGTATAATATAGGACTTAAAAGGAAAAAAGATCGCTTGTTCTTTTCAAAATTGAATGATTGTAAAATTAACAAAATCACTAGAATCTAATAATATTCATAAATTAACGTAAATGAACGAGATTTATCCATCCTCCAGCAATGAAAAAATACTTGCTTCATAGGTTTCGCACACAGGCGCTGCCAGGGGTCGGCGCAACCCTGGCCTTGCCTAATGCATTAGGCAATGAATAATAATAATTACCGCGAAACAAAATCGGAGTGACGTACGCCTGGCACAGTATTAATTAACCTACTACGAAGCCAGGTCGGCAAATGCCGACACACGTTACCCGGTTCAAAAAGTACCGTAATATATATGGCAGCGATTCGTTTCACGTATGGCACTCAAAAGATTAAAAAAACGCATTTATTCTGCATTACAGAGCACACCATCCACTCCCTTGTCACGCAAGCTGCTGCCATCGTCCAAAGGAGTTGAGAATGCGAAGAAGCGTCTCAGAGCCTTCTCCATCCAGAAGAAAACTTCCATTACACCAGTGCAGCTGTCCAAGCCAACAGCATCGGGGACTATAGGTATATATCCCTTTTATAACTTATTTCAGAAAAGAAGGATGTTCTCAGTGTGTGCCAATCACTGCAATCATAATATTCAAAGTTGGCTGAACCGCTTTGGAAGATTCTTTTGTCTGTTTGAAAGGGTATACCTCCCAGGTGTTTCTATTGTCACTAAGTACGAAATAGAGCCCCTTACATCTCAGGATCGCCATGTAAGGGTGAGAGGTTCAGCGTTAAGTAACAGATGACCAGTCAATTGTAAATATGATTTATTACTGCATGATTATATGGATTGGGATTATATACATATGTATGAGCTATGTATAACTAAGGCTGTTATATCTATCACACACCACAGGAGTTTAGTTGAGTCATCATCATCATTATCGTCATTTCGACCTTGTGATGTGGACAGCTGAATATGAGTCTCCCCCAAAGACTGTGGTCTCCATTTGAGACTCAAGTCCAATTTCAATATATTTTTTATATGTTTCAGGCACAACAGTATTGATAGGCAAGCTGAACAGCGTGAAGCCCTCGACGCTTAAAGTAGAAGATGACTCCAAGAAGCTGCCCAAGCCACCGAAGCCTGGCTCCGCTAGGAAAAATTATCAAGGTATAGTTCAACAAGAAACAGCTTCATAGTAAGCGGCCATTCTCACGAAGTATAACTGCGTCTAATTACCGCGTCTCCATACATTTAGTATGAAAACAGCGTCGCGGTAATTAGGTGACCGCAGACATAATTTGTGAGAATGGCCGTAAGCTATTTGATCACAGATCAAATCAGCTTCGTATTGGCTCCGGTCGGCTGCCGTCATTTCATACAAATTAGCACGGAGGCGAAGTATAAAGTCATCCAAGTAGTACGATTTCGGTCGTTTAGGAGCGCGCGACACGTATTTACACAGACGCACGACGCGAGTCTGTGTGAGTGAACGCCATACTGTGGCAGTCGCGCGCAGTCGCAAATGCTTGCCTGTGGTGCGTTCGTACACATAGCTAGAGAATAGTACATTACGTAACTAGGGTGGTAATACAAAGAAAGGCCGAGATCGCGGAAGTTTGCGGCCCGAGCTGAAAGCGAGGGACGTAAATATGCGATCGCGGGCTTTCTTTATTACCTCCCGTGTTGTGTACATCATTTTATGTCTACACTTGGCCAGAAAGCGGCTTTTTCCTTACGCGCAGCGTGCGTAAAAAGTCACTTTATGGCCAGGTGTGCCATAAATGAAATTTTATGGCCCTAGGGGTACTATTTGCGTACTATTTTTTGAGATATAAAGCGTTTCCAAAAACAAAGCCGTTCCATAGATACAATTACTACATTTCAAAAAGTTTAAGGGTACTATTTTTTTCACTTAGGTGTTTCGTCGGTACTATTTGGGTACTATTTATTGGCAGCATCAGATTCTGGATATCTTAACGGTGTACTTCATCTTGACGGTCACGTAATTTTTCATTCTACAAAAGGTACATCGCGCGCTTGAATGTGTGCGCGCCGCTTGAACTACTTGATTGTCTTTATACTTTACCTGTGTCAAAGTAAGTATAAAGACGAACAAGTAGTCTAACTTCGGCCGTTTAGGGACGCTACACGTATTACACGTGCTATCGCACGTCTGTGTGAGTACGATCCATACTGGTGCATTCTTGCGCATTCCCTTTGCTTGTAGTGCGTTCGAATTGAAATATCTTCCTTAATTTGCAACATGTTCTTGATATTTTTGATTCTGATATTTTACATTATACATATAGCATTACAGTATTTTATGTATCTCGTGAATTCAATAAGATTATTGTAGATTAAACGTCTAAATTCGGTTTTATAGAAAAACTATTATGAATGTGGCATGTTGGAGGTCCGAAATTACTTTTTCATCACACTTGCTCGAAAATGGTGTCATTACACGTAGGTTATGCGGGCCGTAAATGACCTATTACGCCCTAGGGCGTAATGGTTTTCTTTTTAAATTTGAAACGCTGGTTCTGTTTTACTCTTATTTGTCATGATCAAAGGAAACGCCAACTTACTTTTTTATACTTTTATTACTGAAATATTTATTTAAAGAGAACTGTTATTGCAAATACATGTAAACACATATTTCTGTAACATTAATTAAATGTTTAAATAGTGTATTTCAGTATTTTGCAAATATAAAATCAACCATTTTAAGTCTTTACCGCTATGGTTTCCGAACGTGACTTGTCGTCTTGATATATGTCACTAATGTCACTGTCAGTTTTACAATTTAATTTAGGTTAAGTAAGGTTATTTTAATCAGATTTCCTCACAAGTGTGATGAAAAACATTGTGTGTGCCACGGGCGGTAAAGGAATTACAAACTCGTGTTGTTAAAGCCCTCGGCTTCGCCTCGGCCTTGTAACAAACACTCGTTTGTAATTCCTTACTTACCGCCCTTGATACACAATGTACTATTGTTCACAGATTCATATACCGAACTACAGAAGAAGACCCTTGCTGAGATTGAAGACATGAAGCGGAAGATGGAGCTAGTAGACCTGGGCATACCGCTGGGCCTCATCTGTCCCAGCGTCCACAACGACAAGGCCATGCCAACTAAAGCCATGCCCCCAATCAAGACCTTCCTCGGTAAGTGCTTAGTTTGATTGGGATGCTTGGTATTGCATTGGTGTCACATGATTTTAAGATTTACACAATTGGGTTGCAATTTTGAATACATTTCGTCATTACTTAAAAAACCTATCTGACACTAACTCCAGGTAAAAAGTGTATATGACGTTCGCATGTAACTTTTGACGTTTTTCTCTAGGACGGTTTTGGATACGAGTTTTTGCCAAAGTAGTGACGATTTGTCATTTTCAGGCAATAGTTTCGAATAAAGACGATCTCTTAGAAACTAATCACGATTTAACAATAATAATAAGGAAATATTTAACAGTAACCTGCCATTATACACCAACTAAAACTTTGACAATATTATCACGTTACTACACCTAGTAGTACAGAATTCCTAGTATTAGGAATTACGAGAACTAACTGTCATTTTTCGTTTTGCCTTAGAATGACACTTTGTGTGTTTTTTTTTATTTTGGTGGAAATCTGAGTTGTGTTCTTATGCCGCCATTGGTTAATAATTAAAAAGGCAAAAAAAAGAAAAATATTTTACGATACAAGCAAAAACTGGTGCGTTTTGAATAGGCGTATCGTTTGACCAAATATTTTTCTTTAGCTGTCTATTACGATTCTTTTTTTATGTTTTTTGGTCAATCAACTTTTTCTTATACCTCGCTGCCATGGTTACGTGCCCTGGACAATTCTTTAAAACGATGATGTTTTCAATGTTGATTCATCAAACATACAAATTTATGTACAAGTTTTATAGCCCACTATTTTTTGGCCTATCTCCTAAGAACGGTAGTAGGATTACATTAAAACAGTTTTTTTTAAGAATCTCGATCTCTATTATCTCTTGGACAACGGGACAGAATAACGAACAATAAAAAGTTGATGGACCCTTTTGTTCTTTTTTATATTTCAAGGTGTATAATTCTACTGTAATTAATGAAACATTGCTATTCTAAGTTTAAGTAAAAGGAGTCATCCATAAGGTACGTACGATGAAATGTGACATTATGTGACAAGGGGTGGGAGGGGTCCTAAGTTTCGTGACGTCACATTTCAAAATCGAATACGTCTAAGTGTTAAAATGCTAAATTTGAACTATTAACGAGTAACTTAAAAATATGTCAAACTCCATTTGTATAGGAATAAGGTTTTGCTGGCGAGTTCATCAAAATTATAGCTTTTAAAAATTAATTATGCTAAAAATAATTTAAATGGAAATATAACTAATTTTGGAACTACTATTTTAATTTAATAATTTTTAGATGTAAAATTGCAAAACATGTGACGTCAAACTAGGAAGGCGGGGTCTCACAAATGTGACCAACTGTGACAACCGTGACGGGGTCAAAAATTACGAAATTAGTGTGACGTACTTTATGGATGACCCCTAACCATGCTGAAGTGTATACGTCTGCTATTGGCTATGTGCGCGATTGCGGGCGAGATATGCCGCGGCCGAGTTGTGCTAGCCGTGTTGATTTAGATTAACAGTTAACAACCTTTTCTGTTGCACTTTTCTTTTATTTGCGTTATCCCTTGCACTTGAGAACGATTCCCATATAATGACGTGAAATTTGTTTAAAAAAAAGATTTTTGTCCGCAATTTACGCTGTTTGACGAAGTTTTAAACTTTCAAATGGCCATTTTAGCAAACTGACTGTTCAAACGGGATACAGACCAAGAAAAGAACGAAATTTAAATAGCTAGTTATTTATATTTCTGTATCCGGTTTGGTTAAGTAAAATGGCCTTGGTCAAGAGGCACAAATGAAGTTGCGTTCTAACTCAGTGCATTATATGAGAATCTTAGTTCACGAATAGGGCTTCCAACCTGGGATTTTAGTAGGACTCCAGTAGCGTTGAAAAATCTCGGAAAAAATCGAATTTTTTGCCAGTTCCGTTCGGATTTTTACGTAAAAAAACAACGTACATTTCTGTTTCTATTTAAATGAAAAATATCGCTTTTGTCCTTCATTTTACACCATCATACCATCTGCATAACCCACCTAGGAGTACCCAAACATTCATAATATGACTGACCAAGTTAAGAATCTTTAAAACTTTGGGATTTAGTAACTATTAGATGGTTTTACTAGAACATTGAAAATGATAAGTGTTTAGATTTAAATGGATTTGGAACTACTGGGGTCGAAAGAGGCCCGAAATATTAGTGTAATATTACCCCCGGTGGGTGTCTTACCATTTCGCTTTAGGAACATGGCTGACACTTTGCCGTGTGTCTATGCAGCATTAGTAAATTATCATTACATGAGTTTATTAAAAAAAAGAAAATTGCAAACACTGAAAAAAACATTTGATTTTTTCCGGAATTTTAAACGCTACTCTCCACCTCTCGTACAGGGACGTATTTTGAAATATGGCGCCCCGGGCGCAATAAGTTTCGCCGCCCCAGAAGAGGTAAAAGCTAGTTGAATGGCGCCAAAACCAAAACAAACTGCAATCGGCCAGGGATGGCTATGCCGCCCCTGGCGGATTGGCGCCCTGGGCCATGGCCCGGATGGTCCAAGGGTAAATACGCCCCTGCTCTCGTACCATACTCCCTTTTGGGGTTAGAAGCCCTATTCACTGGTCGCTTGTGCACGCTTCAGCCCGCAGGGTCCCCGCCGCGCTGCCGCGCCGTCTCGTTTTCCAGGGTATGCGGTATCACATGTATTATACGCTTGTTGTGGTATCACTAGCGATGAAAATTACATGAAAGATACATGTATCTTTCAAATACCTCTGTATTTTTCAATAAAATACAGTATCTTTCCTTGCGGATCTTCGATTGAATCTTTCGCAAGTTTAAGTTTTTTACATGTAAAATACATTGTATTTTTCGCATTATTATATTATATTATGAATAGTGACTCGGAATGTATTGGCTCTCATACAAACAGGTGACTTTTCATTCCGCTCAGACTATATCTCGATATCAGTTAGCTAAAGAGGTTGAAATTATCATTTATGACGAAATACTTATAAATTGTCGTTAATCTATGCTCTATGGCCTCTATGTGACGTGATCGTGAAGTCAATTTTGCGTCAAAGGCATGACAAGATTGACAAGTGCGGGCTCTGATTATAATACATATTTAACATGTAAAATACACAGTATAAAACAGGTATTATACGTGTATGATTGTATTTGTCAGACAAACGTCAGTTTTGTTTTATTCGAAAGTTACTTGTATTTTATAGGAAAGATACAAAATTTCGAAAGAAACAACATGAATCTTTCGCCATTTTCATCGCTAGGTATCACTATGCTTCTCGTGCATGCTAGCTTTAAGTAGACGTTAAGATCGACTAAGTCTTTGAAAATGTTTCTTGTAAGTGATGGAATTTATAGAATATTTACGACTTGTAACTGTTTAAGGGATTTAAAGCACATAGAAGTGTTGTGCGTTGGGGTTAATTTTCTTCACATTTCCATTTCCTATTTCGTCTACATCAACCGTTCATCCACTTCTTATTTCATCAACATTCCCAATTCCTCATACCTAATCATCCACTTTCCCAGTTCGTCGACATTTCCAGTTTTTTCCAAGTCCCTGCTCCGTAAGTACCTATAGGTTGATTAGAGCGGGAAAAAGTTAGTGTTTGCAAGCTTTGCGTCCTGATAAGAGTTTAATCCTTTAAAAGACTATTAAATGTAGATAATTTTGCATTTAAAAGTAAAATTGCTCTTAAGTAGTTAGTCCTTCCCGAATCCATTTATAAACAGTGTTTTCATTAGAAAAATAAAATTCCAGATCCCACAAAAGTGGATGAAATCATTAGAGACGCGAAGAAAGCCAAAGCCGAAGGCAAAGAGTTCAAATTTGACTATCAAAAGATCCTGCCCGATTATGATAATCCATTCCAACGCAAGAAGGAAGACGCGTCGACACAGGATAAAGAAGAAAATATCGAGAAGGAACAAACATACAAATCACCTCACTACCCGAAACTCACTAAAAGCGATAGGGCGGCAGTAATTGAAAGAATCAGAGAGAAGAGTAAGCGGAAAAGTGATAGATACGAAAGTTCCCGAAGGCATTCTGATAGATACGACAGGGATAGAAAAGAAGATAGAGATAGGTATAAGGGAAAACGCACAGATAAGAGTAAGGATAAGGAGGCTAAGAGAGAACCGAAAATACCAGTGAAAACTGGAGAGAAGCCAGTTGAACAAGAAGTGAAAGAGACAGATGTCAATCTTAATGATTATTTGGTTTGTGACAGTTGGTCTTTAGACAATGATGACAAGACTTCGAGTCCCCAAGTAGATGATAAGGGTGTCAAAGCACCGCCAGCCACGTCCTCAGCTAAAGAAGTTAATAAAGAAGGCACAAGTAAAGATCCAAAAGAATCATCAAAAGATGACCCTAAAAGGAAAGAAGAGATAGAAAGAGAGGCTCTTCTAAAAGCCGTTGAAAGTCCAAATCCTGCTGTAAAGATGGAAAAACTGCAGCCTGTAATAGATTCATTTGAATTTGAGATAGATCCAAATGATGACGACATATTAATGTTCGATGAGGATTCTAAACAAGAAGACTTTGGTAAAGCTAAAAATAAAAAACGCTTCGACTATAACCAAGACACGAACATGTCAGATAGTTTAGCTGATGATAATTTCCTAGAATCGGTCATTAACGAAATAAAACAAGAAAACTTAAGTGATGACGACAGTCAAGACAAAGGTTTAGTAGAATATGATTCTCCTTTGACAGAGTTCAAAGGCCAATTGACACCAGAACTGGATGACAGTATGCGTCAGAGTCAAAGAAGCGACTATAGTGACAGTTACAGATCTTTAGATAGCGGATGCAAAAGTACAGAAAGTTACAGAAGTACAGAAAGTGGGTCTAGAAGCACAGAAAGTGGTTACAAGAGCACAGACAGTAGACAGAAGAGTACAGACACAAGAGAGAAGAGTTCTGATAGCGGACATAAGAGATCAGAGGAATACAAAAGCACAGAGAAAGAAAAATCTTTTGATAAGGTGGGTTGTTTTTTTTCTACATATTGTGAACGTTCTAATTTTAAATTTGATTCTTCCAAGTCATGTTCAAGCGAAAGGTAGCGCATAACCGGTGCTCAATAATGGCAAGGGTAGTCATTTATGGTAAGTGGCAATAGTATTTTTTTCGGAGAAATGGTTACATTTTTGTATATCTCACTTCAACCTTTTTTGAGTGTATTTTCTGTGATATTTGTACTAATTGAGATCCGATTTTAATAATTATTTTTAGAGTAGTAGAATTTATTTAATTCTTTACTAGCTGTCCCGGCGAACTTCGTTCCGCATCAGAATTAATATTAGTAGTTATTATGTTATTCGGGGCAGAGACAAACCCAAAGAATCAAAGATCATAAAAATCGGTCCACCTGTTCTCGAGTATAAATGGTGTAACTAACTCGACTTTGTTTTAAGCAGGGCTCGAAATCGGTATTTTGCAAAAACCCCGAAATAGCCCAATATTTTCAATTATTTTATGCTTTTTATGTAGAGCTCAGTCATGTATTTTAAGTCATGATTTCGTATTATTAGATTGTCTGGTTATAAAACGAAATAATAAACCAATGAACGATAAGAACGGAAAGAATACCGGTATTTTTGTATGGAGCAAATACCGGTTACCGAGCCCTGGTTTTAAGTATATAGATTTGTCTCATTATGTCAAGGGTAAAATTGTTATAAATATCTTACAGTTTATTTTATTCAATTTATTTACATAAATAAATAGTGTCTAAAAATAGGTCACTTAACAACTAGGCACATACTAAATAAGTAATTTAGTCAAATAGCCCGCCCCGCGTCACTCCGGGAGCAAAGGTGCCCATCACGCTCGCCGCATGTGCATATATGTGTTTATTTTATTGTACGAATTTTAAATGTGTCATCGGATTTGCAGGAGAAAGATATCCGTCCGTCGGTGGAGAAGGAGCTTGACGAATCACTGGAACGGAAGATGTCCAAGTCCACCCTGGAGTCCCTGGAGATGTGGGACTTCGTGCTCAAGATCTGCCAGCCATTGCTGTTCCGACACGATAAAACTAAGTGCTACAGGTAATTAATTACTCGTATTAGAATGGAGAACTTGCACACAGTATAATATAGTAATTTTTCTTCCAACAAAAGATACATCTTGCGCACTACAAGCAAAGATTTACCAATGCGCACCAATGCTCCAGTATGGAGTGCACTCACACAGATGCGCGATCGTGCGTCTGTGTAAATACGGGTCGCGCGCTCCTAAACGGACGAAGTCGGACTACTTGTTTGTCTTTATACTTTGACTTGCATATCTAATAGGGTATTTGGGCATTTCTCCAGAAATATGTCTGCGGTCACCTCATTCATCTGGCCCTTTTTCATACTAAATGTATGGAGACAGATGAATGAGTCGCAGACATATTTCGGGAGAAACGCCCATTTGACAACAATCAAAATAAATTCATTAACTCTAACCAGCAAATTACGCTTCCAAAACAGCCCGGATAAAATCATTCAAACTTATTTTTGTGCCATCAACGATTTTACAATGACGAAAACTAAAAATAAGGCACCATATTGAGCATGACGTCACAAGATAGTATTTCATACTAAACTGCATACTTTCGGAGCGTTTTGACACTTCATAAAAAGAAGCTGATTTGAACTGTCATCAAGTAGCCTATTGCGTCGTTAAAGGTTTAAAATATAAAAATGAAATTTAACTAAAAAAGTTTTCGACATTGTATAGGGAACGTGCACAACGAAGGTGCTGCCAACAGGTGCCGCCAATCTAAATCAAGTACCCGCTCATGCTGGGGCCACATTGACAGAAACGCCGTTAATTTATTGCTATGAAGGACGATTAACGTCAGTGTAGCTACGAGTATATTTGACATTGACACTTACATATTGTCATTGACAGCTTGATTTGACAGGGGTGATAGTTTCCTTTATTGTCCACCCGTGTCTCTTTTGTCGTTTAGTGCTGCCACCTATTATAGTTCGTGCACGTTCCCTATATAAATATTGCATTTCATAATAAATAAACTGTGGGCACTTGGAGAGAGTGAAAGACGGCAGATGGACTAAGCAGGTTACTTTTGTAGTGGCCAATGTCATCCGAATGGGACTTAATAAAGAAACTAAAAGCTTTATTCCCAGCAGTGGGTGGATACATACCGAATAAATAGAAACTTCGTAATATTTGTATATCTCAAAAATTATGTTAGTAAAGCAAATTTATACTATTATTTGCTCATGAAATAAATTGTCTATCTTTTTATCCCGCTTAAAAATTCCCTTGTGATATAGGTAGTTTCACGAGAGTTGAGGTGAATGATTACACACACACCTACATGAAGTACTCATTGCAAAAAAAGTGGGGAAATGAATGAGTGAGTAAATAAACGCAAGGCTATAGTTTAAAAAAACTTTTTGGTCTATCGTGCAATTTACTGTTGAACCTGCTATCGGTACGAAAAAAGAACAGTAATTTCAAAATCCTGCTGTCATTACATGACAGTGTTGTTGTGTGCGTGGCCTCAACTCTCGTGAAACTACCTATACCACGGGTAAATGCTAATTTTACATAAACTAGGGACCCCGGTAATAATGTTTTTTTTTTAATAGGGAATATGCATGATATTTTTTATTTACTTTAATAAAAGCTTATTCATATAAAAAAACAGTAGGAAAAAAATATTTTTCGAATAACTACAAAAATAACCAAGATACAACACAACAAAAATTTATCTCTATCTCTTTCTCGCAAAACAGAATATAGTATGGAGATTGTATGGCGGCCGTGTACTATGACGTCATAGTCCATATCGGATCTCTCTCTAATCGCTGTCTGATTAGTGCTTTAAAATGTTTATATCTTCCGTATTTCTCGGTCGATTTCAATTTTATTTTGACTGTATGTCATCTCTTTTACAGTATTTTCATATTTTGTTAAGAAATCTGTTAAAGAAAATTCATGCATATTCCGTATTGTTCGCAGACAAACCCGCATACAGCCAACAGTGTGGTGGGCGACGCGGCCGGCCGCGTGCAGCTGCGTGCGCGGGCGCAGCGTCGTGCTCAGCGAGCTGCGCGCGCAGCGCATGCCGCTCGTCGACCGCGTCTACGGCACCGACCAGTCAGTATAGCGGCCAATCCGACAAAACATCTACTGTTCTCGCTTACGTAACATGGTAGCTACCAGTGGCGTGGCGTTGAAGAAATCCTTGGGCAAGCCGGAGCAGCTTTGGCTTCATTTTTCTTTAAGAGCAATAGAATTATGTGCTGAACTGCTTAATATCAGGCAAGCCGATGGGAATCACGTTCTATGGACGCCACGCCACTGGTAGCTACCCTAATAAAATGTATTGTCTGCTAATAAACACTTATCAATTTTAAAGCTAATTCAATCAGAAAGGTTACGGGTCCAAATACTTTCAAGGAACACAAATGTCAATACGATTAGATTCCATTGCTATAGAATCCAAAAATGAACAGTTCTTTCTATATCAACGACAATAACAGCACTAGAAAAGACTTCTGGCAAATTTACACAACTCCAATTAACACAGAACGTATCTTCTCTTCCAGGATATCCGATAACCCGTCCCCAAAGAAGCGGACATGGTACCCGCCTCTCAACCAGTGCCTCAGCGAGAACGTGACGGTGTTGAGCAAGCCCTCGCCTCACCGGCGGCCCCGCGCCCACACGCCGCAGCCGGGCGACTCGCTGCTGCTCGACCGGGAGTACCAGAGGTAACGTGCAGTGCGGGGGTGACTCGGTCACACGTGACGGTGTTGAGCAAGCCCTCGCCTCACCGGCGGCCCCGCGCCCACACGCCGCAGCCGGGCGACTCGCTGCTGCTCGACCGGGAGTACCAGAGGTAACGTGCGGTGCGGGGGTGACTCGGTCACACGTGACAGTGTTGAGCAAGCCCTCGCCTCACCGGCGGCCCCGCGCCCACACGCCGCAGCCGGGCGACTCGCTGCTGCTCGACCGGGAGTACCAGAGGTAACGTGCGGTGCGGGGGTGACTCGGTCACACGTGACAGTGTTGAGCAAGCCCTCGCCTCACCGGCGGCCCCGCGCCCACACGCCGCAGCCGGGCGACTCGCTGCTGCTCGACCGGGAGTACCAGAGGTAACGTGCGGTGCGGGGGTGACTCGGTCACACGTGACAGTGTTGAGCAAGCCCTCGCCTCACCGGCGGCCCCGCGCCCACACGCCGCAGCCGGGCGACTCGCTGCTGCTCGACCGGGAGTACCAGAGGTAACGTGCGGTGCGGGGGTGACTCGGTCACACGTGACAGTGTTGAGCAAGCCCTCGCCTCACCGGCGGCCCCGCGCCCACACGCCGCAGCCGGGCGACTCGCTGCTGCTCGACCGGGAGTACCAGAGGTAACGTGCGGTGCGGGGGTGACTCGGTCACACGTGACAGTGTTGAGCAAGCCCTCGCCTCACCGGCGGCCCCGCGCCCACACGCCGCAGCCGGGCGACTCGCTGCTGCTCGACCGGGAGTACCAGAGGTAACGTGCGGTGCGGGGGTGACTCGGTCACACGTGACGGTGTTGAGCAAGCCCTCGCCTCACCGGCGGCCCCGCGCCCACACGCCGCAGCCGGGCGACTCGCTGCTGCTCGACCGGGAGTACCAGAGGTAACGTGCGGTGCGGGGGTGACTCGGTCACACGTGACAGTGTTGAGCAAGCCCTCGCCTCACCGGCGGCCCCGCGCCCACACGCCGCAGCCGGGCGACTCGCTGCTGCTCGACCGGGAGTACCAGAGGTAACGTGCGGTGCGGGGGTGACTCGGTCACACGTGACAGTGTTGAGCAAGCCCTCGCCTCACCGGCGGCCCCGCGCCCACACGCCGCAGCCGGGCGACTCGCTGCTGCTCGACCGGGAGTACCAGAGGTAACGTGCGGTGCGGGGGTGACTCGGTCACACGTGACAGTGTTGAGCAAGCCCTCGCCTCACCGGCGGCCCCGCGCCCACACGCCGCAGCCGGGCGACTCGCTGCTGCTCGACCGGGAGTACCAGAGGTAACGTGCGGTGCGGGGGTGACTTTGGGGCCCTTCATTTATTACGTAAGAGAATTTAGGGGGGGAGGGGGGTAGACCAGGTCTTATTATTTCTTACAAGGGAGTTGGGTAACTGCCCTCGCAATCCCTACTCACCTTATTTTAACGGTATTTATAAATTCAGATTCATGGAAGCGGTGTGGCCCGAGGTCGCGGAGGCCCAGGTTCCATCCCGGAGCACCACGCCGGTGCGTCAAGATGACCAGGAGAAAAAGAAGAGCAAAGAAGAGAAGCCGAAGATTAAGCTGAGCAGCGAGGGGTGGAGTCAGGAGAGTGAAATTGAGGAGGACGTTGAAAAGAGGTACTTTGTCTTTGGTTGGACAGGTCAGGTGGGCGGGTTTTTGGGTTTGAAATCCATAAACACACTCACGGACAATGAATTCGGGTCATAAAATACAATACAAGTATACTTTATTGCACACCAGAAAAACACATTACAAGACACATTACATTACATTTTCGGGTCGGTTTATTGTTTATAGAAAATGACCCAAATTCATTGCCCGTGAGTGTAGATATGAGACGTACGGAAACATCACTAACTTCCATCCCCCTTTTATCCCCTTAAGGGATGATTTCCGGGATAAAAACTATCCTATGTCCTTCCCAGGACAAATTTGATCTAAATTTGAGACATACTTTTGAATTTCTAATACATATCAGTTTGTACCTATAAGTGATTTAGCCAAATAAAACCTAAAATAACGAGAAAAGTTAATATTTTTCTGGAAAATGGTTAACATGTTCCCTCTCCCGGTGCCCCCAACGTGTCATGAAGGTTTTTTCAGGAGTCCGTGCTTCCATTATGGGGTCGCTTCCTCATACTGATTGTAGTTGAGACTTGTGACATTGTCCGATAGATTTGTATGGGGACAGTGAACGTGTTATAGTACATTACACAACTAGGGTGGTAAAACAAAGAAAGGCCGAGATCGCGTGTCCGTCAAGATAGCGTACACCGTAAAGATATTCAGAATCTGATGCAGCCAATAAATAGCACCCAAATAGTACCGACGAAATACCTAGGTGAAAAAAATAGTACCCTTAAACTTTTCGAAATATAAGGCCTGTTCACGGTGTACGCTACCGGGCGTCAAGCTGGCGTACACCGTTTGTATCTCTGGAACGGCTTTATTTTGGAAACGATTTATATCTCAAAAAATAGTACCCTAGGGCCCTAAAATTTTATTTTTCTAGCTATCGTAGAATCCGAGATATAGTGAGCTCTTTCTATAAGAAATTCCCGGGTACGCCAGCTTGACGGTGTGAGATTTTGTACACCGTTAAGTTATGGAATATCTCGGCTTCTACGATAGCTAGAGAAATAAAATTTTAGGGCCCTAGGGTACTATTTGGGTACTATTTTTTGAGATATAAAGCGTTTCCAAAAACAAAGCCGTTCCAGAGATACAAACGGTGTACGCCAGCTTGACGCCGGTAGCGTACCCCGTGAACAGGCCTTATATTTCGAAAAGTTTAAGGGTACTATTTTTTTGACCTTAGGTATTTCGTGGGTACTATTTGGGTACTATTTATTGGCTGCATCAGATTCTGAATATCTTTACGGTGTACGCTATCTTGACGAACACGAGATCGCAGATGTTTGCGGCTCGAGCTGCAAGCGAGGGACGTGAATATGCAATCGAGGGCTTTCTTTATTACCTCCCGTGTTGTGTACATAATTTTATGTCTACACTTGGCCAGAAAGCGTGCGGAAAAAGCCACTTTATGGCCAGGTGTGGCATAAAAGGTTATAAACTCTCGGTAAGCTTATCATAGAACTGTTACAATGGTAGTATTTTATTATTTAGCACCAAGAAGCAGAAAGGGGAAGAAAAAGTGAAAGAGAAGGCGCGGAAGAGGAAGAGGTCTTCCTCCACTCTCTCCTCTACGACCGAAGACGATGACGCCAAGAAAAAGAAATCCAAAAAGAAGGTAACGTGGTTTATTTTATACTCTAGGTCGTAAGTCTACTGCAATCCTAAGGCCGGATTTACACCTGTAAGTTTTACTTACGTAAATAAGAATGCAGCTATACGTTGGACACGATACGTTAGACTGATTATCTCAGTCTAACGTATAGTTGCGACCTTACTTACGTAAGTAAAATACAGGTATCAATCCGGCCTAACTTATCTCGTAGAAAACTTTCTATCCGCAAGATATACCGTTCTTGGCCAAAAAATCTTCTTTGTCGCTATCACTCTTGACAGAGTGGTTGTGGTCGTCAATTCAGGTGTTGGTGGCACGCTTAGAGTTGGGCCGATCTCGGGAATTTTCGGAAACGTTCTCAGTTTTGTATGGGAAATGTTCTTAAGAACGTTCTCGCTCTATGCAAAATTGAGAACGTTTCCGAGAATGGCAAATATAAGAATAATAAAAGAGCTTTTCCTGGTGCATTCGTGCAAGGGATCATCTATTGCAGCTTTAACCGGCCCAAAACTTTAACCAAAAAACGATGTGGTCGTAAAGATAGCCACGTTATAAAACAATGTGAACATCATTTCACCTATTCATAATTCATTTATTGTTTTTCCCTGTTGTACAAGGGTTTTTAGGTCAAATTATTGTCCAAAACATGAGCCCTGGTAGGGCACAGCAAAATACGCTTTAACAGTAAAAAAAATATTAATACGCTAAAAAAATCGTTAAATATTTATACAAATTCAATATTATATGTGTATGTGTCTAAGATATTTTTATGCCACACCTGGCCATAAAGTGGCTTTTTCCGCACGCTACGCGTTCGTAAAAAGTCACTTTGTGGCCAAGTGTAGACATAAAATGATGTACACAACACGGGAGGTAATAAAGAAAACCCTCGATCGCATATTTACGTCCCTCGCTTGCAGCTCGGACCGCAAACTTCTGCGATCTCGGCCTTTCTTTGTATTACCACCCTAGTTGTGTAATATACTATAGAAGTAGAAAATGCCCGCAACTTCGTTTGTATATATATAAAATATCTAGAGACTGAGGTTAACAGTTTAATGCGTTTTCAGACGGTTAAAAAGTCGAAAACCAAGCTGGTGAAACGGCGACGCACGGAGAAGAAATACCTGAAGAAGTTAAAAGATAAACAAAAGAAGAAGAAGCAAGCTAAAGGCGAAGAGCAAGAAGACGAAACTGAAGGTGATTTAGTAACTACTGCCAGTAGCGTAGCTGATTGAGTGAAACCCTTCTTTTTAGTGCCTAAAATGAAGATGGAACTTTATAGACAGTTTTAAAAAATTGCAGATGTCTCGTAATATTTTTAGGGCATTTCTCCAGAAATATGTCTGCGACTCATTCATCTGTCTCCATACATTTAGTATGAAAAAGGGCCAGATGAATGAGGTGACCGCAGACATATTTCTGGAGAAATGCCCTTTGGTGTAGTTTTCCGTTAGTTCTCAACCAGGCCCTCAGTTTTTATTATGAATTATTTCGATATTTTGGGCTTATAGCAAAAAAAACAGCCCCCGTGTCGCCTCCAATTTAGTGTCCACTGGGTTACCAAAAAAAGTGTTTTTTTTTTAATATTCATAGCCCACATATTTCGACAAAATTTATCATTCGTGTGAGCGTATGCTATTCTGAATTACAAAACAATATGTTTTTTGGAGATTATATTATTATTAATTATACGTCAAAATATAAAAGGGACGTCTTATTAAGCATCAAAGAGAACTTTGGCCCAGATACTCAAAATCGATTATACTATTATATATTCAAAACTATCTCTCATTCACTTCACACATTCTTTAAATTCCATTCCAGCACCCAAAAAGAAATTAAAGGACAAGAAAACAAAGAAAAAACAACAGAAATCGAAAAAGATTCAAAAGAAGAAGAAATCCAAACCGAAATCATCCAGCAGCTCGTCTAGCAGTTCCTCTAGCTCCGACTCCGACGAGAAAAAGAAGAAGAAGAAGAAGAAAAACAAGAAGAACAAAGAAGACACCTTCGATGTTAACATTCTCAACAATATCAAGACAGAGAAGTTGACAGACGATGAGAAATGCCAGATGACAGACCAAGACTTCTCACCAAGAAGACACCAAGAGAGGAGACAGGAGATTATCAATGTCAAGGAGTTTGATTTGGGAGTTCAGATTAAGCAAGAAGTAGAGGATGAGAGACCGGAAGAGACGATTGATGATTTCGACCTGAGCAACAATGACGAGTTATTGGAGGAGGCCAACGTTGAGAAGATTGAGTTTAAGGTGGGTATTGATGTTCTCAACAATATTTAGTATAGTAGTATGCAAACACTTTTTTTGCTACATGCGAATTTTGTTACCACTGTCGCATATTCAAGTGTAAAAATGGTCTTCGTTTGATAATACGCATTTCAACTGCAATCAGAAACAAAATGTTTTATTGAAACTTTTAAAAAGTTGGACCCGAACCTATACCAGGGTGGCTTTCAGTTTTTATTTCGATAAGAACATTTTAGGTTTCCTTAGCAGACGTCTCTGTTTAATAAAAAAACTTGTTTGTTCGCGTGTCACGCAAAAAATACTAGTCATATCTTTTGTGTTCTATGCCTAGTGTTAAAAAAATGCACGAGAACGTAGTCGCAGGTACCACTAGTTCTAAATAAAGAGCATTCCACCAGAATGTCCCGCACATGACGCCATTTTTTCATACTTCTGACAAAACTAGACAAATTTTTGGCATGTCAATGTTTTATAACTTGGTTTCTAAATTGATAATGTAATTTAGGACTTTCTATATATATTAAAGTAGCTGCCAAGTCGTCTCGTGCGGGACAAAGAGTAGATGATTTCGTGGAATGCTCCATAAACCTCAACAATTTCAGGAACCCCAAGAGCGCCTGACGCCCCAGCGAGCCGACGAGACCAACCTCTCCCAATGCTCATCCCAAGAGTCCATCTGCAGCGAGAAACCCCCCGTATACGAGAAAGACGAGAGCCATCTCCGTCCATCCTCTCAAAACTCCAACTACAGCTTCAATGACGTCATAGCGAGTCAAACCGGGCTGTATAGCAAGGGTGTGGAGGCGGCGGGAGAGTGCGAGAAGTTCGAATATGAGCAGGAGAACTATGAGATGTATGAGCAACTGGCGATGGCGTATCAGAGCGATGTTGCCAGCAATGTAAGTATTTTATTCTTGTACTTTTATTTCGCCTGCGCCCTTTTTCAGCCAACAACACAACACACACACACACAGAACACACATGTCAATTAACAGAATATTTTCGGTTTTTTTCAATAATTATGTGTATGTGTTTTTGTTGTAATTTCTATAGTATTTTTTATCCTCGATCGCAATAATTTATACAAGTTGATAATGTAATTGTCGTTTCTTTACTACCGTCGCAATTTAGGAGCACTCAAAACTGATGACATCTGAAGTGGACATTAGGCAGAACCTTATTCAAAAACGACGAAGATAAAGCGAGTTTTCGCCAATTCTAATGTATTTGACGACACGTTTAGCTCAGTGGGAGTACCACCGCCCACGAAGCTAGAGGTCCCGGGTTCAAATCCTGGTATATTTGCGTGATGAGCACGAGTATTTGTTCCTGAGTCATGGATGTTTTCTATCTATTTAAATATGTATTTATCTATATAAGTATGTATATCGTCGTATAGTACCCATAGTACAAGCATTGCTTAGTTTGGGGCTAGCTCGATTTGTGTAAGATTGTCCCCGATATTTATTTATAGTTGATTTAAATGTTGGCTGTTTTTTTTATACCAGGAAAATTCCTTATTGTATGTATATGCTAAACGGACTTCAAGAAGGAAGATGTTTTCAAGACGACCGATCAACACGAGACTTTCGAGTGGGGATACTTTGTACTCAGGATATCAGCGAGTATACTCCTGATTATAAGGTATCTCCCCCGTCGAGAGTTCTTACCACGTCGCGTCACCACAGCAGCAAGAAGCGAAGAGTTCTTCCATAACTTAATACAAAATGCTTTTCATATCTCCTTTTTAGAAAAATGCCATTTCTTCCCTCGTAGGAGGGATCAGGGTTTTTTTTTTCAGTTTAAGGACGTATGAATATTATGATTTCCGATAATGTGTTATGTGTTTCTTAGCAGCTAATAAGTTTTATAAGGGTAGCTACCATAGCGTTTCGTTCGGGACAAAAAGTTGATGTTTTCATGAATGCTTCGTTGCGCATTATTGGCCCAACTAACCCACCTAGCTTTGTCGGTTTCTAGGGTATTGTTAAATCTTTTGTCTGGTCGTGAAACTGTAAAGGTTCTGGAAGAGATCGCTCCGTAGCGAAAAGACCGCCTATTGTTTACCACTGTTTTTTTATAGAAGTTTGCATTGTAATTTCTCTTTTAGTGTGCAATATAGTATGCTTGTATTGTGTTAAACCAGGGGTCTCTAAACTACGGCCCGCGAGCCGTTCCAATCCGGCCCACGGAAAGATATCGAGAGAACCTATGATCCGGCCCGCGGCACAGAATAAGAATGGTACCACGTACAGAAGTCTCCTCACGGAAGTCGCACAGTAAAGTACCTAGAGATGATGTGAGACACAGAGCACCCCCCCACGAAAACAGATTATGTATACGTAACTCCAAGTCGGCCATGTCATGTGGTTTGGTGTCACGACATTTTTGTATGGCCCTCCGGGAAAAAAGTTTGGAGAGCCCTGTGTTAAACGATGTTCCGTTCCGTTGCAGCAAGTGCCGCTGCCCAGCTCGGCGGGCACGCAGCGCATCGAGACGGTGGTGCGCCTGCGCGGCGAGATCAAGTGCGACTGGCGCGCCGGCGCCGCCGAGCCCAAGCCGCAGCGCGCCTCCCGCCCCAGCCGCTGGGGTACGTTAGTATAGTGCACTCTACGTTACTATACGTTACTATAGTGGTGCGCCTGCGCGGCGAGATCAAGTGTGACTGGCGCGCCGGCGTATGACACGTTCGCTTCTACTTCATACCGGATAACTATACACTCTAGAGCAAGGACCATTAAAACAAGAGCACTGTCAATCTCCATACTTTCGATTGTAACCCGACCGCTAGGGGATTTCCGGGCAAAAACTAGATGGCGCTAAAAAACTAAACATTTTAATAGTATAGTAACAATTAGTTCGTAAACAGCTAATAATAAATAAATTCTATCATTTAAATACTGTGTCATGTTTGCAAAGTTGAATAATTGTAAATAATATAATTCTTCTACCAAGCTTATACATAGATGGCGTTGTAAATTCGGGGAACAGCTTTTTGTATGGAGAATGACAGTCCTCTTGTTTTAATCGTCCTTGCTCTAGAGCAGGGGTTTTCAGCAGACACTTTCGAAGGTGGCCGAATACGTCATTGCAAATTGAACCTTCTAACTTAGACAATAAAACTGCTATTTGAATGCATTTTCTTGTTACAACTCGGACACTTTAAAAAATTTCTACTATACGGCCCTCTGGGAAAAAAGTTTGGAGACCCCAACCCTATAGGTTACCACCTAAAGGTTGAAGATGTGTGTATGGATAGGAAGCCGAGCGGTAGCTAAATTTGTGTGTTCCAGGGTTGAAGCCGGGCGAGGTCAACATCGTGCTGACGGGCGGCTCGGACTTCGCCGAGCCCGTGTACCGCATCGAGAGCATCGCCAACAGGAACGACAACAGCACCGGGTAAACATCACTTTATACTAGGGATTTAACGATTCCGATACCGATATAATCGGCAGGCCGATATATCGGCATCGCCGATTATACAGGCTGATTGCTGGGTCGTGATCACGGACCAGTTCTTCTGTCTCTATAACTGGTGAATATTATCTTATGATAGCATTTGATCAAAATAGCATTAATTAAAATGTTCTTATTTTCAAGTAAAATTAATTTTAAACTAAGTAAATCATGGTCACCCTATGACTTTTGACATACGCAGTATGGGAAGCGACAAGACGTCACATTGAGTAGGGTGACCAAAATTTATGCAAAAATGTTTATTTCTACTTATAATCTAAGAAATAATTACAAATATTGGTGATAAGAAATTAATAATTAACATCATTAGGTTCATCTTTGAATATTGTATTATGCCTTATTTTCTTGCTCCACGACCCAGGAATCACTCTGTATACAACCGATATTAGAAGTGCGTGAAAAAAAATTGTCTGAAAAAAAATCTACATAAAGTAATTTCAATTACTGACTTCATTTATTTAGCGGTTTATTACTTTGTGCAATGATAATCTCTCTTTTTATGTCGTACTAACACTAGGAATAAGATTTCATTATTTACTAACCATATATGGACTTAAGTCTGAAATAAATGATTTTTATTTTATTTTTTATTTATAATTACTTTGTTAATTATCTCTTTGTTTCATAATATGTAAATATTTTTTTTTTAATTTTGAGTTGACAATTATTTATTTTTACTTTACACTTTCAAGGTTGAGTCCACAGATATATAAGTGTACCTATGTACAACGTGTGCTAAGTGGCAACGACTTACTTTGCACGCCGTTAACTTCATATCGGTATCGCCGATTATTTACTACAATAATCGGTATCGGTATCGTATCGGCAAAATTATGTATCGTTACACCCCTACTTTATACATCTTTGTAACTTTTCGTATACGGCCCCGAATGCAAAAACTTTCGTCTAGCATGAAGCAACTATCACACTTTTCCAAATACTCATTACCTGTTTAGATCAAACAACTGAGTGATAGGACCAGTAGTTTATTTTGATTCTATAATATAGTTTCCACGAAACCTCTATGGTTGATTTTTTTGTCTTTAAAAATTATTGTCCAAATCTTCTGCACACTTGGGCTCAATGCAACATTGTCGGTATATCGCTGTGTATCGCGGTGTTTTCCTTAGTAATGGCCCTTCTTACACCTTTCGAGCTCGTGACAAAAATAATTTGAATTAGAAAATGAAAAAAAAAATTACTCATCACATAATTGGTATTTCCTGTATTTTAAAATTTTTAGGGTTAAATATTTTTAATTTGAATAAAAAATATTAAAGCACCTGTATTAAACAGTATACACTTTCTATCTCAAACATTTTTTTCTAAAAAAATGTAGAGCCTACCAAAATGCTCTTACTAGACGAGATCTTTTGCATTGGGGCTCGTGGTGGCCACTAAACGCGGCCACAAGTGGCTCGTGGTGGCCACTGAACGCGGCCACAAGTGGCTCGTGGTGGCCACTAAACGCGGTCACAAGTGGCTCGTGGTGGCCATAAACGCGGTCACAAGTGGCTCGTGGTGGCCACTAAACGCGGCCACAAGTGGCTCGTGGTGTCCACTAAACGCGGTCACAAGTGGCTCGTGGTGGCAACTAAACGCGGCCACAAGTGACTCGTGGTGGCCACTAAACGCGGTCACAAGTGGCTCGTGGTGGCCACTAAACGCGGCCACAAGTGGCTCGTGGTGGCCACTAAACGCGGCCACAAGTGGCTCGTGGTGGCCACTAAACGCGGCCACAAGTGGCTCGTGGTGGCCACTAAACGCGGTCACAAGTGGCTCGTGGTGGCCACTAAACGCGGCCACAAGTGGCTCGTGGTGGCCACTAAACGCGGCCCAAGTGGCTCGTGGTGGCCACTAAACGCGGTCACAAGTGGCTCGTGGTGGCCACTAAACGCGGTCACAAGTGGCTCGTGGTGGCCACTAAACGCGGCCACAAGTGGCTCGTGGTGGCCACTAAACGCAGCCACAAGTAGCGAGCGCGCGCCACTTCCGCAGCGTGTGGCCCGAACGCGGCCACGAGCACGCCCGGTGTGCGCCGCACAGTGGCCCGAAATGGCCATTTCCATCTTTTAAATGGTTGGGACGAAAGTCGTGGTTTTGATATAATTTTGATAGTTCTACATTCTATGATAACAGGCCTACCTCATATTATAGCGGAAAATAATATAATTAAGTATAACTGACCATAAATTGCACTGAAACATTGAACGTCGATAATTTCATAGTTACCGGACTATTGCTTCGTGAAGTTTACCTTCTGATATTTTCTAAGTTTTCTAAGGAAATATATAAGTATTATATACAGTGTTAGATTGAATAGGATCTCTAGTTTGCTACAACAGTATAGTTATACAGAAAAAAAATATAAGTATTTTTTTATTAATTTTCAAGTGTTCCTATGAAAAAAATCTATATATTTTAATTTCAAATGGAGGTTTCTTTGTTGCCGAAAGCTGCCGATGTCGAGTTATTATCATTTTTGGAATCCTTAACTATTCAATAATCCAAGGAAACAATAAAAACCTGCGTCATTATTGCGCCATTTCGAGCTAGAAACAAAAATGCCAGCCGAGGGAAAAAGTATATGTCCTAAACTAACCATTATTTTTACATATACCTATTCATTGAACTATTTCTATATGTGTATTGTTATGTTCGATATATTAGTGTAATCAGACGTTGTTTTTTCATATTTGATAAGATGTTTTCCCATGAGTAATTTTGGAGTATCTGATTTTACCACAATTTTGATAACAATGCCTTCAAATATACCAATCCTAAAACCTACTTAAAACCACTTTATTATCATTAATAGCTAATAGTTATTATTTAATACTTAGTTATATGAAGAAAAAATTAAATAAAAAATATTAGAATAAAATTTTGTATGATAAACCATGAAATTTTATTTTCAACCCGATATTACTCAATAAATATAAGTTTTATATTAAACGCGTTTTGATTATATGATTGCGTATCTATTCAGGATTACGTATACCAAATTTCAGTTATAAATCTCAATAAACAAAAAAGTTACAGATTTTTGACATGGAAATGGCCGTTTCGGCCACTGTGCGCCGGTGCCATACAAAATGGAGATTGTATGGCGTAGGCATAGTCCATGTCGGATTTCTCTGTCTAATTGCGGTCTGATTAGTGCTTTAAAATGTTTATATCTTCCGTATTTGTCGGTCAATTTTATTTTGTCTAGTTTAAGGTATTTTCATATTTTGTTAAGAAATGTGTTAAAAAAATTATTGCATATTGCCTATTGTTTGACATTTCCAGCAGTTACGATGAAGCATATATGGACATGTACGGCGCGATGGACCGGCTGCAGTACGGCGACTGTTTCTCCGCGGCCGACGCGCAACACCTGCAACAATCGCAACAGCTGCAGCAATCGCAGCAGTCGCAACAATCGCAGCAGTTGCAGCAGTCGCAACAGTCGCAACAATCGCAGAAGAAGTCGCCGAAGCAGGAGGACCGGCGGAGCACGTTAGACGACAGGATCGATCAGGCGTTGAGGCATACAAGTTTGTATTATTTTATGGTTCAGTTCAGTTCGTTTATTGCTTTCATAGGTTTCAGCTCAACTATGAAACCCTGGTTAATGGGTAATTACGTGACAATAACGTCAAACGCGTTGACGTTATTGTCACGTAATGGAATAGTATATTACATACCTAGGCCAGTTAAGTTAGAAATGTCTCACATCACATGTAATAGGGAATATGCATGATATTTTTTATTTACTTTAATAAAAGCTCATTCATATAAAAAACAGTAGGAAAAAAATATTTTTGGAATAACTATAAAAATAACCAAGATATAACACAACAAAGATTTATCTCTATCTCTTTCTCGCAAAACGGAATATAGTATGGAGATTGTATGGCGGCCGTGTACTATGACGTCATAGTCCATATCGGATCTCTCTCTCTAATCGCTGTCTGATTAGTGGTTTAAAATGTTTATATCTTCCATGTTTCTCGGTCGATTTCAATTTTATTTTGACTGTATGTCATATTTTTTACGGTATTTACATATTTTGTTAAAAAAAATTCATGCATATTCCCTATTGTCGGCCGAGGCGAAGCCGAGGTCGACGAACATGTGATCTGAGGCTTTCTTATTTACTGGCTAAGGTGTATATATATTATTTTTCTGTTCGACGGAGCGAGAAAACGGCAACTTTGTTTAGCACAGCGGCCCGAAAGTTGACACGTTCCGCCCGGAGTACGAACAATGGATTTTATCTCCACGGTCATGAGTCTGTTCACTCTTCATGTGTTGGACAACCAAAGGTCAATAACATCCCGACTTAAAAAATGAGGAGGTTCTCAATTTCGTTGTAATTTTTTATACCGGGCCGCGCCCCTTTAGGAATTCTTCGACCTGCCCCTCGCACTATAACGTGTATTAGTATTAAGACTTATAACAATTGCTATGAATAAATTTTTATATTTTCATTTGAAAATGGTGGTCATTATGTACAGTTTCCGAATGCCTATTAGAGTGGATTTCAGAGCGTTTCAACCGCCGTCATCATCAATCCCGATATTATGATGACATCTTTTTAAAAATTACATAATTTTTGATCATAACATGAAAATAGTAGGTACTATTTTCGGATTTTATCAAAATAATAGGATACATTCTTAAAGTGAATCGTCGAAATTTCGGGATTGGTGATGTCGGCGTTTGAAACGCTGTGAAATCCACCCAGGATTTATTGATCCACCCATTAGTTATTGATATGAATGTAGATAAATAATTCAAAATCTTTTCATACGATATGAATACTAATCAAAACTTTATTTGATGTTTTAGTTCTGGGAGACATAGCGATGGAGCCGGAGAATAAGGATGCCGATGCCGACAACCGGGAGAGGGGGATACTGATCACGTGAGTACAGGACAGCTATTCAGCTGTAGCTGGGCGGTTTTCAGAGCGTTTCAACCGCCGTCATCACCAATCCCGATATTATGATGACATCTTTTTAAAAATTACATAATTTTTTATAAAAACATGAAATTGGTAGGTACTATTTTCGGACTTTATCAAAATAATCGGATACATTTTTAAAGTGAATCGTCGTAATTTGGTGGAATGGTGATGACGGCGTTTGAAACGCTGTGAAACCCACCCAGCTGTCCTGGCGTACGTGGTATAGTACATTACACAACTAGGGTCGTATGACACTCGTGGGCATTGGTCATTACAGTCTCGGCTATTACAGCCCTCGCCTGGTGGCTCGGGCTGTGCAATACAGCCTCGACTGTAATGACCAACATAGCCCACTCGTATCATAAATGTACTATAAATAAATTAAAGATTTAAAAAAGTCTCGAGTAAAAAAATCTCTGAAAAATGAATAAAGTCAATTTAATACGTACCTATTTATGTATCTATTGGCCGTTTATAAGCTGTATTATACTGTTTGCTGTGGGGGGATGTTCTGTACCTATTGATTGCATAAATAGGTCCTCCGATTATAAACAAAATATTACAACTTATAAAGGGCCGATAGGTAGGTTAAGGCACCACGTAAGTGGGTGAATCAACTTTTCTTTGCTTTATGCAAAGCTTGCTCTTTCTCCTTATTTGTTCACCTTATCTAGAGATAGATTAGGTAAAAATAAAAATAAAACTCGTTTTTAACAAATAAATAGTGTGACCCAACGGACGAATCCTTATTTTCATACAAAAGTGGGGGACAACTATGTCCGCTGGGTCACTGCTTATAAACAAGTTATAATAAACAAATTATAATAAAAAATATTTGCATTACGTAGCTTTGTTATCTGTCTTTTAAATGAGCATACACTTTATTCAAAAAATATCCGAATAAAGATTTCCTTTCAATTTTAGTCGGAGATGGTGAAATTTTGTTGGCAAAGAAAAGTTGATTCACCCACGTATTCCTTTTTATACTATTTTTTAGTCAGGGGTTTCTAATTTTTAATTTCAGTTGTATTACACGCTTTTTAAATGTTAATTGTACTAAATGCCGTTTGTATTGTATTAGTACGTAAAGATTTCCGACCTTTTAATTTCAAATATATACTAATAAAACAAAGTCGGGATAGTTACACCATTTATAACTCGAGAACGGGTGGACCGATTTGTATGATTTTTTAGGGTTGTCTCTGCCCCGAATAACAGAATAACTATTAAAACATCTAAACAATATCTCGTAATATAATTAAAAATGATAAATGTTCTGTTGTGTGTGCAGTGCGGGCGGGTCGCGCGGCGGCAAGCGCGTGAGCTTCGCCGACGGCTACAAGCCCGGACAGGACTCTGACACCGAGGAACCGCCTGCCAAGAAGGTAAATCCGTTACTACTATCATTGCTATTACTCCGGTAAATCTGTAACGACTAGTATTGCCATTATTCCGGTAAATCTGTTACGACTAGTATTGCCATTATTCCGGTAAATCTGTTACGACTAGTATTGCCATTATTCCGGTAAATCTGTTACGACTAGTATTGCCATTATTCCGGTAAATCTGTTACGACTAGTATTGCCATTATTCCGGTAAATCTGTAACGACTAGTATTGCCATTATTCCGGTAAATCTGTTACGACTAGTATTGCCATTATTCCGGTAAATCTGTAACGACTAGTATTGCCATTATTCCGGTAAATCTGTTACGACTAGTATTGCCATTATTCCGGTAAATCTGTAACGACTAGTATTGCCATTATTCCGGTAAATCTGTTACGATTAATATTGCCAGGTGTGGCATAAATGTTATTAAAACATACTACATACGAATTATCTTTTTTATTTACTGCTGAACACATTTTTTTCGTATTAACTACATAAATAAATCGATAACGAATATCTTCTAGATTGGGGCAAATTTGATTTACATGTACTCTGTCAATGAACACATGCTCACTCGGCGGCCATTGCTGAGCTTCACTCGCGTGTTACAACGCGCGGTATCCTATAGTATTAATGCCGACCGCTGATTTAGAATATGCCATAAAAAAATGGTTAATAATAGGGAATATGCATGATATTTTTAATTTATTTTAATAAATGCTCATTCATATAAAAAACAGTAGGAAAAAAATATTTTTCGAATAACCATAAAAATAACCAAGATATAACACAACAAAGATTTATCACAGATACTCTCTCTCTAATCGCTGTCTGATTAGTGCTTTAAAATGTTTATATCTTCCGTGTTTCTCGGTCGATTTCAATTTTATTTTGACTGTATGTCATCTTTTTTACGGTATTTTCATATTTTGTTAAGAAATCTGTTAAAAAAAATTCATGCATATTCCCTATTGTTCCAGCGTAAAGTCGGTCGGCGCTTGGGCTGCCCCTGGCCGTGTCCGGCGACGCACCCGGACCACGTGCCGCTGTGGGACGCGCTGCCCCCGCCGCCGCCGCCGGCCGGCTCCCCGCCGCCGCCGCTGCGCGCGCCGCCGCCGCTGCACCTGCTGCGCCAGGGCAAACCTCCGCACCTGTTGCACTCCCCCATACCCCAGGGACACAAGTTCGGTAAGATATCTACTTTTATACCACACCTGGCCATGAAGTGGCCGCTTTCCGGCCAAGTGCAGACATAAAATGGTGTACACAACACGGGAGGTAATAAAGATAGCCCTCGATCGCAAATTTACGACCCTCGCTTGCAGCTCGGGCCGCAAACATCTGCGATCTCGGCCTTTCTTTGTTTTACCACCCTGGTTGTGTAATGTACTATTTTAATATACTCTCTTTCACCCCTTCCTCCTCTCTCCCTCACCTGCTACGACAAGGCAAGCCGCCTTTACTACACACGTTACACTCGCCGATACCGCAGGGACACCAGTTCGGTAAGAAATATACTTATATGGGCTTTTTTATTTAAAGTCCTCTTAACTGGGTCATAAATCGAGCGTTTAAACCGCCTCACTTTTGTGGACACATTTTTGTCGAAATCCCTGCTGATTTTAATGGAATATCAGACTATTGATTTGGTACTTGATGCTACTTACGTCACCCAGGATGGCGTCACCAATGAGGGGACTGGTTGAAAAATGGGATGACTTGGGCATAGTTTCGGTAGCGTAGATGGTAACGCGCCTGTTTGGCCCGGATAGCAGATTCGAATCCTGCCTAAATATAATTATTAAATTTTTCTCTTTTAAGTAATAAAATATTTATTTATTAAAAGTCTGGGATCACTACCAAATAGATTAAAACGCCCCAAAATTTTCCACCATTCACCATTACAAATCTTTTTACATGATAATTAACCGTCTTCACTAAAAGGAGGAGGTTCCCTAGTCGAATGTAAAATGTTCACTATTTTGGAACTCCATCGTTATAAAAAAAATTGTGATTGAAAGATTTCTTCAGATGAATACTTCCTCCAGATTGTTCCCATAGTATATTCCTTTTCAACATCCTTTCCTGATAAAAGCGTTCATGAGTATTTGAGGTAACTCGTTGAAATCGATCATTTTGGTAGAAAACTTGTTTAAATTAAACATGTTTTGTTTCAGACCCAACTGTGCCGATTCCTGGATTCATGCCGCCGGAGCCTCCTCCCGGGCTCATCACCTTTCAGTGACCGCTCAGTAAGATCAACACTCGGTGAGGTCATCACTTGACTGTTACTGATTTATAAGTGAACTCGTTGAATAAAGTTCGTTGAACTATACTTATGGTTTTATTTCGTTTAATGAAATAGAAATCATACATTACCATATTCATCATCATCAGCCGGCAATCCGCTGCTGAACATAGGCTTCCCTCGTAGAACGCCACCATTACCGATCTCGTACCGCCCTCATCCATTGGGCAGTAACCTTCGCCAGCTCATTAATTAAAATATACTCAACTCTATTTAGCTATTCTTGAACTTTTTTGACAGTGGTTCCTAACCTTTATTGCCAGATCACCCACAGGCCCCTTCTAGATTTGTATCTTTACCCCTCCAAAAAATAGGTAATACAGACAAGTATATGAAAGTACTCAAAGAAAAACGATTTAAATATGAGTATTACCCCTGAGAAAACTAAATTTTTCCCCTAAAGGGGTAATTACCCCCAGGTTCCGAACCACTATTTTATGAGAACGAGCAAAACTTGAAAATAGGATTCCACGGGAACGTTACGTAAGCGCCACTGCCTGTTTAACACGTTTACTGTCCATACAAAGCTATCGGATAATGAAGGGATAATGTCACTAGTCCCAACTGTGCAATCAGTATGGGGAAGTGACCCCATAATGGAAACACGGACTCCTGAAAAAAGCCTTCATGACCATGATTGGGGGCACCGGGACAGGGAACGTGATAATATTTTTGACATGTAAAATCAAGAAGCCGTGTATCATAAATTGGCAATATGGTAATATCATAAATAGGCTACTTTCCTGACAGATCAAATCAGTTACTTTTTATGAAGTGTCAAAACGCTCAGATAGTATGAAGTTTGTATGGCATAAAAGTGAAACGACGTCATTTTACTCAAACATCAAATCATCGTATTTATAGGTTTTGATCTTTTCAAAATCGTTTAAAATGCTAAGTAGGTGATGTTTAGTTCATTTTTGCAAATTTTCGAAAGCTGATTTAATGGCTAGCGTGTAGTAATGTATATTGATTACAGGCAAATATCCTATTGGCTCTACGATTGATAGTGTTTCGTAGTCGCTAATAAGTTTTTTCTACTCCTGTACTGTTATCTGTCTTTTACTTGGTCACGAACACTAATATTAGTATTTTATGCAACAGTTGTATAGGTTCAAAAAATGCGAATTGCGTGAGTTGCGATACGAGCAGCGAATGCGGCGAGTATCGCAAATAGAGACGCAATGAGCGTTTTTTGACTTAATTATACAACGTTGCATACAATACTTTTTCTACGACTAGGTTTTAAATTATAAAATACAAAATTAAAACAAGGCAAATATGACGTTTGACTGACAGTTTGTGTCTATGGTAAACTTTTTTTTTTAATTTAAAATATACTTAAATTAAAAATACTTTTTTTATGTTGGCATCAGTGAATTTAGTTCGGAAAGTTTTGTTTTTCTTAAAAACCGTAGGAATTTAATTGTTTGTTAAGTTGGTAGTTGTGCATTTTTACCGTAAAGTTAAAATTGAGCGCTTAATCCTTGACCTAAGTTTAACCTAGATTTAGAAGTCTGTGGCTGCTAGCAATAACGTAAAGTGACTATAACGACACTAGTGCTGTTATGGGGAATAGAGTATAGACTTCTCTGAACTCATATTATGTATGTTCTTTTTTCTACTCCTGTACTGTTATGTCTTTTACTTGGTCACGAACACTAATATAAGAACATAATAATAGGTTAGCTACCATAGCGTTACGTAAGCGACCAAAATTAGACGTTTTCATGGAATGCTCTAATAGCGAACCACAAAACAAAGAGAATCTTCGTTTTAAAATGAAATGTGACGTTCTCAAGCATAAATACCACTTTGCCGCTTCCAATAGACATTTACGAATAGTACGATAAAGGAGCATACGAATTTCGTCATTATTGACTATTACCGATCGATTCCTTTTGCTCAGGAACGATACATATTACTTTGACGGGCTTGCTTTGAAAATAGTTATACTATTAGCGTTTAACTTACTGGGACATCCGCGTCTTCCCAAGTATGCAACCTTTTTGCGAAACACTAAAGTTTCAAATATTTTGATTATTCAGTTCTGTTCAAATTATACAAGTCACTTCTAAGGATTGTTGGATTGATTTGAAACGTTCGTCCCAAACAGTAACCTCGGGCACAGTATACAGTAATTTTTTTTCCTACAAAAGATACATCGTGCGTTTGAATGTGTGCGCGCCGTGTACGTACGCTCTACAAGCAAGTTACCACTGCTCCAGTATGGAGCGCACTCACACAGACGCGCGATCGTGCGTCGTTTCGCGCGTATTATCGAAACTTATTCCCTTAAAGGCGTTTACTTTAAACGCATGCTGTTGCATATAGCGGTGAAAGAATCATTCCTTGAGGCGTAGAACGCGTGGGAATCGAACCCAACAAATATGATAAGCTTTTAATAAATATTGGGTACACACAAATAAAACCACAGTGTTAAAAACAATAAAATAGATTTTCATTTATTGTGAGACGAAAAATACAACAATGGGACTTATCACCTAAAATGGTTAGTGGCAGACTGTTGCGTCGAAACAATTGTCGGGGCGGGGCGTGTCGTGTCGTCCGCGTCGCTCGCGACGACAGCGCACCTCTAACACTACAGTACACTCCTAATTTATGTCTTTCATTGGGTAACTCGTGGTTCATAACGAATATCAACGAAAATATATATAAATACACAAACCATGATCTCTATTCACTGAAATCATAGCTATACTTTTAAACATGTGAAGTTTCAATAGTTCATTTCTTTAACTAAGTTTTTTTTTAAAAAGGCTTTATTGATTTGAAGCTAATACTTAATTACTTACAAGATTGTTTAGTAGTTTTAATAGTAGTCGCGGGTCTGGCCCGTCGTCGTGTATGTATAGAGATGGGCGTGCGCCCCGGAACAAAACGTAACAACTCTCAATACCGCTACTATGAAACGTTCTATACAAAATTGAACATTGCCGCTTCGCTAATCGTTTACTAAAACAAGATGGCGCGAGCGGCGACTCGGTCGAACTCGTCTCTAATCGATTAAGTACATGTCTTACGTTATAAGTTGAAAATGCCACTGCTGCGATCCTACGTCGCCTATGTCTGGAGCGCGCGGGCACGGGGGAGGGCCCCGGGGCCCCGCGAGGCCGAGGGTCCGGCCCCGGCCTCCGGCCTCCGGCGCGGCCGAGGGTCGGACTCCGGTCCCGCGCGAGGCTGAGCGAGGCCCCGGACTCGCCCCGCCAGTGCGCGCACACCTCGCTATTGCTCATAGAGAAAAAATTCCAAAATCAATTCGTTACACCGTAGACTATATTTTGTTTAATAAACTTGAAGTATTTATCAATAATCAATAAGTACATTATAATAATTGAATAATTAGTATTTTGTTTCATAAGAGATACTAGCATTACAAATAAATACCTTCAGCTATACAATTTAATGTTTATTTCTATTTAAACATTTTGAAGATGTTTAAGTGGACTACGTCGGTTTATACACAAGAAGAGTGGTGTCGTTTCTTGTATAGAAACTTTACTTGATGCGTCTACGCTTCGAGATATGACTTAAATGTATACTTAGACTTAGGGGGAAAATGTCGTAAAAACAAAAGAAAAGTTATTGAAATTTATAACAAACACCTTAACTAATACTCAATGTAATAATTTAGTCAAAGTATATGTATATATATATCATGAATACATAGATGTACGCGGCGTGGCGGAGGCAGCGGGTGGTTACAAAGAAACGGTTTATACAAAAGGCCGGAGCCCCCCCCACCGCGGCGTGTCTTTGACAAAAGCAATACAAAACATTTCATTCCGTGTAAGAGATGACACGATGGTATGCGAAAAATTTATTTTTTTTCAAAAAACACACGCCCATTCGCTCACCCTCGCGCTTAAATCTAAAATTAATAATTAGACAATATTTTTATTTGTTCAACAGACGCGCGCTAACGCACGCGTATTATAATAAAATATTTTCAAAACAATCGAATAATTAAACACACTAGTTAACAATATAACTTATGCTCAAATACACGGGCGGCAGGCCGCGGCAACCATACTCGAACCAAACGAAACGATCCTCGTCATCTGTTTAAAAATATGATTTTATACACAATCGTTTTAGCATATATAATAATCATTACATTAGAGCGATGGCAGCGTAACGGTCGAGAACGTCTCTGGGCACGGTCGGGCGCTATAATACTGTTACACGCTAAATTATTGCATCCGTGAGCGGGGACCGTGGCGGGCGGCGGCGTTACACGGCCGTCTCCGTGTGCGAGTGCGACGACAGCCGCTCCACGTCGATGTCGTGCGGCGCCAGCGCGTCTCGCGGCTCGTACTCCACCGACGAGGACGCCGAGAAACGCTTGCTCAGCGCCGTCTGCTTCCGCAGCGCCTCGGCCAGCGCCGCGTCCGCCAGCGACCCGCGCGAGTCCAGCCCCTGCCGGAATGCGTTCACCACGCGGATCTGCGCCCAACCAACGCGTTATGTGGCTGCCTGAGTGCCCCGAGCACGGGCGCTGCTCTCGCGAGTACCCCGATTATATGCCGGCCGTGCGGCGAACCGGTCGGCGAGGCCGACAATGCCCGATGTATCTTCGTACAGTAGGCGTATGATGCTACGCTTTGTCGCGCAATAAATAAATAATAAAGCATCCGTCACGTTCTGACAAAGTGTATGAGTGACGGATGCTTTATTTATTTATCGCGCGACAAAACGTAGCATCATAAGCCTACAGATTAAGCTTTTTACCGGCCGCTCCGACCGGGACCGTCGGGGGTGACCCGTGGGAACATCGATTCAAAAGTGGATTCACATCGGTGACGAGTAGTTTAGGAGGGCCGGCATATAACCCGTCCCGGCGACCGCCGATGCCGTTCACCCAACTCTCGAGTTTGAACACAATCTAGTGACAAGGACTGTTATCACATCACACGAGAGCGGGCACGGGCGGCGCGACGGGATCGAGGGTCGTCCCCGCGGACGTTTGGCCGCTCTGATCCGATTCTAATTTCGTGTCGAAAACCTAGTTGCCGTTCTATTTCTATTCGGATGACACTATAGTGACGTGCTACACTTGGCGACATCTAAAGCCAATTCGGATCAGAGCGAGCCAATTGAGAGCAACACGGGTGCACGCCGGCTCTCGTCGCCAGTCGGCGCGAGCGAGGCCGGGAGAGATTAGTCAAAACATAAAGCACACCGAGCCATAAAAAAGAGGCGGTAAAGCAGGTAATTCAAAATTCCAGTCACAGATACGAGGTCGAGCCGGCGTGGCCGGGTCATGCAGTGATTCGATCCTGCGGGACTTACCCGCGACCGAAATGGCAAGAGTTTTAACTGCAATCTGTCGACGGACGCGTTATATACCTCTTACGCAAACATACATCGAGATAAGGCTAGAGTTTGAGCTTCAACTCTGCAAAGCGGAGTTGCTTAAGTTAGCGTAAGACAGATTGCATTTAGAAAACATTGCGATGTCGGGTCGGTAAGCCTCGCGCGGGGGTATTCTTCCGTCGCTGGTCCTCTGAATACAGACATCGTCGAAGGGTGCCAATAGTGTCGAGACGTGAGCCTGTCGTGAACATGCTGGCGCTATACATTAACCGACCATCAAATAATAGCCAGAAGCTCGAAACACCTCGTTCACTCTTTTGTACACAGAGTGATAGATGTACTTTCGGAATTCAGCCAGTGATGCGATGGGTAATGTAAGGCCCGCATCAGACCGATCAATCCGATTCGTCAATCTATCAATCTAGTCAACTGACAGATTGCTGTATCGCAATGATCGCCTAACGCGGCCTGCGCGCCTCTGTGACTGTATTTGGAGATTGACCTCTCTATGCTACTCGCGACCAAGCTATGGAACTGCCCTATGATACAGACTATGCATTACGAAGCAACATAGAGCGCCTGATTCAAGGTCCCATGAACGAAGCATGGTACAAGCCTCCTCGAATGACAATGAGCCCTTATTAGAATCGGAACCTAGAACATCACAATTCAAAGCATTCGCTTATGATATAGAAAAAAAATCACTAGAAGCTATTTAATGGTCTATTTATCGTGATTTTAAAAGCTTTTATGTTACTGTTTTCCGATGAATTTGGTAGAACCCCACAATTTTTAAGTGCATTAATGTGAGGCAAAAAAATAAAAAAAACTATTATGCCAGGTATGATGCAACATAAATATTAAGCAGTATGCTAATCATGAGACTGGAACAGTTTCTAGAAGAGATAAAATACCGGCGGTGCCTAGACGAATGCTTATAAGAGTTATAAGAATTGAATAAAGCAATGATCAACTATGACTAGAACGTGGGAAAGATTCTGCGAAATTTAAACTAGTGTATTCTTTTAAGTGACCTGAACATACTTATCGTACATAATTACATACCTACTATTAATATTACAGTGAGATATTAAAACTGAAAGATTTTTATACAAAGAAATATTGTATTCGTAAAGTCTATTATACAAAGTCCTGACTCCAGATTCTAGGGCTCGATAAATTAATTTACAACATTAAGATTGATAAAAGGCTTAGAATCTTTCACGACACTCTCAACGGTGAAATGGATCGTCAAATATGTATAAACTGGATTTTACAAAAACATGCATTTGGATACATGCATGAATGCCAGAAGCATGCGGCACTGACCTTTTGTTACGCCAGACCTCCAAAATGTCAACTTAAACTGGCGTGATCGGTTATTTTCAGCACCCTTTTCATATCGATGGCAAAAAGCGGAAATTTAGTAACCGCCAAAGGAAACCGTTGGCGGTTACTATATTTCCGCTTTTTGATATCGACATGGATTTTGCAGGTCCGATTAACTGACCGCGCTCATTCCCAAGTAGCGTTTAAGATACATAAGAATCTATACAGCCATTATATCTCCTATTTGAGCGGTATAAAGACTGTTAAACTCTTATAAAGCTAGTGTGCTTCTTAGGTTACCGTCCAAGCAAAACGAAAAGGTCAGCGTTAAGAGACAGTGGACTGGACAGAAAAGTTGTAGTATAGACAGAGTATTAGAGAACATATAATGAACATAATCAAAACTGAACAAAAACGAGATGTGAGTGAAATAGCGTCGCCATTATTATATATCTTACAGCCTGGTCGGTCGATGTCTTGCTGTACGGGACTGGGATCAATCGTTCCTGTAACTCGCCACCTATGACCTTCCGTGTGCAAGTGGGGATCATGGAAAAGAAAATAAAAACGAGAACATGAAGGAAAACGTCACGAAGAGAGAAGTACAAAAAAAATACAGATCTGGCTGCGTGAGCGCTTCTTACCGTTACCGATAGTCAAGTTTTATATATTTTTTGTATTAAATAGGTATCTTGCGTTGAACCATAGAAGTTTAGGGTTGTAGGTATAGTAAGTAGCGCCCTCTGTTAGCCGTGATAGTCACGAACGGAAAGTGAACATCAGAAAGATCTCCAGGGACTGTACGAAGCTTGTGCCTCGAAGCGATGGTCGGGTTGAACTAAACATAATGTTCAAATAAAATACATAAAACGCAGGGTCCTCCTATACCGTAAGAAGCACATTCATGGGGTGTGCACTTAAAAACTATTTTATTCCTCTTACATCCAGGGCTCCTTGTTTAGCCATTTTAAAACGTCGACGATAATCATAATAAAAAAAATAATACAATAAAAACATTGATGTACATCAAACATTTATATCCTAACGTGATCCTGTAAATCCTTGAAGCATTGGATTTTGTTCGTTTTTAGAGTTTGTCATTGTGCTAGTGTGTGTTTGTGTGTAGGATGCGTGCACACATCCGCACCGTGTGGCTGTCACAGTGTGTGTCATGCTCTGTCTCTGAAGCACACATAATCATGTTTCACCGGAATGGCTCACATACCAGAACTAACACTGACGTGTCTATACACTAACTACAGAACAAGCGATGTGAGATCTCTGCAAAAATGATTGTAATAAAAATAATAACATTTAGAAGCCCTCAGTGAGTAAGCTATACAGCATACTTGCTGGGTTCATACGTATAAAAGCAGCATGTATGTGTGTCTAGTCTACGCTACGTGTATGCTAGTGAGGGCATGCGCACTACGAAGCTCTACGCGGTAGCGCGCACGACACACAGCCGGGCGCGGCGCTCGCCTTGCAGTTACCTTATAACTCAGCTCCGTGGCACAGGGTGAAATGAAAGTTACTTTGGAGTACAGATACTTTAATACTAAAGTTTAAGAGACAAGAAGCTTCAGTAAAGAGTTAACAGAGTACCGGTAGAGCTAGCTCGCCGGTTAAAGTGACACCTCACTCTAATTAGGCGACGCTCGCCACTATAAGCGTAATTATTAAATTTTTGAAAAATTCCAAGTTTTAACTTCATTTAAAATCTAAATTTGGTGTAGGTACACCAAGACACGAATTTTGTTTTTTTATCTTTTGTTTTTGTTTAATTTAAATATAACTACCATTATCTTAACTAAGTAGCAGGCAATGATTTGAATCTACACGAGTGCATTATCAACTTGCGGTTCGATACATAGTATAGTATATTTAATATAGACGCTATTATACTAAACATGTATACATTTTCAGTTCACTATATCCCCCATAGTCGACGGATAGTTAAATTTGCTTGAAATTAGAAACAAATAACTCAACAATGAAGGTAGAACTCAAAGAAGGTGACAAATATATCTATAGATAGGATAGTATGGAAGACCAGAGAGTGGATAGTGTAGTGTTTAGACATAGTGAAACTCGGCGGGTGCGGTGTCTATATCGTGAGGCCTAAGCAAAATAAAAAGTAGATATTTGACAATAACCTCACGACATGACAACCCCACCAAGCTTATTCAGAAAGGAAAATCTAATCTAAACGCATTTCGTAGTCATAAACCGTGTTCCTTTAACCGCAGATGTCCATGCAGAGTGCTATTCAAACCTTCATCGTCTTCTATTCAGCGCTATTAAGTATTAAGAACTATGTAATAAACAAAAATATGTCGAAGTGACTGTGTATATGTTGTGGTCGAAACATATACGGGATTAAAACTAAATCACACCCACATATACTATGAAAACATCCAGTAACTAGACACGTAACATTCGCAGTCCACTCTCGACAATAGAAAAACAATCTATCGCATTCTCTCGACGAACATACAACACAAACAAATAACAAGCAAATTTAATTATCATACCGTTAAACGTATATAAAAGCACTTGACTAGCACATATTGTGAGTTTGTTTTTTTTTTTTATAAAAATGGCACATTTTTTTTTCCCGTATCATAAATTATCAATTTAGTACAACACATAACAATATATTTTTTGTATATTTGTTACAAAAGACAAGTTTTAGGAATATTTACAGAAAGTTCTTTTTAGAAAAACAATACAAAATAAGGGATTTTATCACGGTAACAAGGAGTCCGTTGCGGATTTGGTATTCTACAGGGTGCACCATATTTATATATAAATCTATAAAATAATTTGCGAGATCTCTAATGTCCTTACTCTAATACTTTTAGTAAACAATTAATCACTTACTTAAACTACGCTTTACATTTTTAGAATCTTTAAAACGTTTTTAAGTCAATCTTTATATATTTTAAGTAACTCGGTTATTTTAGAAAATTGTTAAAGGGTTATTTATGTTTTAAATATTGATGGCAGTTTAATTTCGAAAGTGCCATAGACTGGCTGTTAATTTTGTTTTTTTTTCATTGGGGCGTTTTTAATCATCGCTCTGATGCGATACGGGGCTGAGTGCCGGGAGAGAGCTGCCGCCGGATTGCACGCTGATTCTTCGGTGTTCCGCCAAATAATTATTGACAAATATCCTGCGACCGGCCATTATGTCCGCCTTTTGCTGTAAACAACGACGGCCCGTCAGTGTCGCCGCCCACAAACTGCTCCACGGCCATTGCGTTCGATTAAAAATAAAATACGGATGGCATTCCAAAACCAATTTTTATTTTTTATGAAATTTTTAAAACGTGCGTTTAGATAGTTTAGAAAGCGAGGAAGGTTATGAATGAAATAGATGGATTAAAGGTTTGTGATTGGTTTTAAAATGCCAAAACTAGTTACTAATAGGGAAGAAATTGCTGTTAGTAGAGTAAAAAAGGTTTTTTAGAAAGCAGTATCGCTTGTAGGTGCCTGTTTGTCTAGGGGAGGGCATTCACACTAGCTGGGTTGGGCGGGGCATCCACAGCGAACACTAATATATAAAATAATAATATAAAGAAATATCAAATACCGTGTGGGAAGCTATACTACGCAGATGTAAGTCCGGTATGTGAGCAATCGCGATGCTGCGGCCATTTTTGGTGAACCAAAATACTGTGTATCTATTTAGGTATCGAGAAAAAAAAGTCGTAAATAATTTTAATGTTTTATTATGAGATTTAAATATTAACTTGGTCGTTTATAGTGCCGGTTAAGTATGCATTTTTAACAATAAATAAAAATACTATCATTATTAACTTATCCATAAGTACATACACAACCGAATCAATGATAAACTAAGTGAAAAAAAATTATAAGCCGTTTTAATGATATCTGTTACCTTATTTTTCTAGTTTTGGTAGTAGTGGAGATTAAAATAAAGCTTTTTTTCATTATTTGTTTTATATATCTGCTTAAATACTATAAAGTGTGGAAGTTTGGAAGGTTATTGTGATGAATTATATTTTTAGATCTACGTTATTTAACAGTAATACACTATTTGAAATCAAAACAAAAACTTCGGATCCTTTAGAAAGCCCTGATAACTTGATTGACACGTTATCAAAACTTTGAATCAGACATCTACTTAAAAAAAAAACAATCAGTGCATACTCACAGACATATCTGTACATGCAAAACACTGTAAACATAAGCATAATCACACTTTAAATGCGAAGCAAAAATAATAAAAAAAGAAACATAAACAACATTTGTACCAAAAATTAAACAATTACACAATTCATCAATGTATACTCACTTACAATCTAAATCTGAAGCCGCCATTTTGTGGTAGACCATTGACAAAATGGCCGCTTAGTTTCATAAAAGCTTTATCGGGGAGCAATTGTCGGATACAACGAGTTGTCGATCAACAAGTCGCAGTACCGGTCGAGTACTTGTACTGTACTGTACTGTACCTAGAGTACGAGGTCGCATGCGGACTAGGTACTTACGCAGCGCCTATCGAACCCACCTACACTTACCGTCAACATCTGAAAAGAGCGACATCGCTAAAATACTTTCCCCACCCGACTAACAAAAGAAAATGCTATGGAATTTGTTTGAAAATTTATTTCAATGTAAATAGATCTCGTAACATTAGCAAAACCAATCTGTTTTAAATAGATATACATTTTGATAGGTCTCTTTAGTTCCTGGTAAGCGTGATGTGTCTCATTCATACTAAACTTCAGGCGTATACGTTGCCTCGCGAACAACAAGCATGGTCCCGGCTCGCGTCGGGTCTGGTCCCAAAATTTATTATGAAACAAAACACGGAGGCATAGCTCTAACTCCCTTACCACAATACAGTTATCGTAAAACATACTACCGCCACATAAGCTAGTGAGAGTCGAAAATTTTAAAACTTTAAATTTAGTAAAATCTCAAAGTCTAAGGATCAAAAGTTACAATTTTAAAAAGGATCTTTTATATAAGTTTCGTTTATAATAGCTATACAAAATATCACCGCTCCGATATACACACATGCACTCCACATATGTACAACGAGCGACGCGCTCGAGAGAACCAGGAGAATCTCAAACACTACGGAATCATCAACGTCAACGTACAAAATATGTATTGAAAACGTACAGGCACTGCGCGGGCTCGGGCCCCGGGCCGGGCCCTCCGTTCGGTTTATTGCTATCGGCTACCTACGTCTAAAAGTTTCAACACTTAATAAAAATTCTTAACGCGCTAAAAATTAAGACTCACTTAAATGAATAATCGTTAAAGCGTAAATATGCGTCGACCGAGCGAGATTACGCGGAGATTGCGGAGTTAAGTACGACGGGGCGCCCCGCGGGCAAACAAAATCGAAGGAAGCGGGCTCGCGGGCGAGCCCGGGACAAAGTAAAACGTGCCAGGTGAGGGTGGTGTAGTGCGCGTGTTAGAATATGGTGGTCTCGGTGCGGGCGGGCGGCGCGGTCGGCGCGTCGTCGTCGATGTATTGCAGGTCGGGCGCCGCGGCCGCGGCCCGCAGCCGCGACCGCAGTCCCGCCGCCGAGTGCGCCGACAGCCGCTCCTCCAGGTCTTCCAGCGTCGACTTGAACGCCCGCACCACCCGCAGCTGCAACCAACACAACCCTCCAGTGCCCGCCTAGCCCCCCGCCCCGCGCCAGAGTGTGGTGTGGATTCCCCGCTGTATTCAGAGTTACGAGCGACGGCTACTACATGCAGCTATCACCGATGGTGGTGACATGCTCGCGACTGAGTGCTAGCGATCCGATGCGTCGAGTCTAGATGACAAGCGATGCTGGACGACACGTGGGACACTACCGGAAAGTGGGGATGCATAACGGACGACAGAACTAGAGATACTAATGAGTCTACGACACTCTGCGACCGTCGGAATGAGGGGAGGGTGATGAGCGCTAGGTTGCCCCTAAATACACTAAGTCGATGCTAACCTAACTTAAAAACTGTTATGGGTCTCACCTGTTTTCACGGTGTTTCGAATTTGTGCTCTCCGGATGTTTCAAAATTCAGATTTTCGTTAGTCAGAGACGTTTTGGAACTTTTGAGGTCTTTTTGAATAATCTATAGTTTAGATCGTGCCAAAAGCGACGTACCTATTTGCTAGAATGAGATTGTAGTATTTTTCATTCCAACAAAGAGGTTACATTTAAAAGTCGCTCTCAGCCTAATAATTCGTTGTGCCCATATCACACGAAAAATTTGGATTTTGAAACGCCGGAGGAGCATAAATTGGAAACACCGATGGGTAACCAGTTTGGTCTATTCCCATTACTTCCACTATCAGTTCCATCGATGGAACCGTTCGACTTTTTTCGAATAATCTTCATTCCAAAACCAAATGTATTGATTGCCCCAGTTCCACAATAATGTTTATCAGTTGTTATTGAACTGATAATGCAAGTGTGAGGATTTTTAAAATCATTGTCATCAGATGGCATCATGGCATTCCTTTTGAAAAAAAGTGTCAAACTCCGCCAATCCAATATATTTTGTCAGCTGTTATTAAAGATTTGTCACCACAATCCACTGTCATAGCAGCTGTCAAAATCCATTGGATTGGAATGCATTGGTTTAACATGTTTTCAAGAGGACCTGCACCTCTAGCAAAACTGCTGTAACTTGGACACGCGACAGATATTACATATTCCTTTAGGTCAATACAGTGCGAGAGAGACGGGGGACAAGCAAAGACGTGGTCAGTTGTGCTAGCGGCTACTAATACCATCTAATAGCAAGATTCCTAAACTTCAGGAATATGGGGAATGCTATAAAAATGGACCAACATGTTTTTCTTTCAAAGGATAGAAATTTTGGACTCCTTCCACTCAGAATCAAGAACAATACTAATAAAAACCAGTGTCTCCAGGTCATGTTTGTTACCAAACGAGTAAACAAACGGGACATTAAACATTGTATAGAGAATAGGGCTGCCAGGTTGTACCAAGACGCCCGTAATTTTATAGATTTTTTAGTACAAAAAGTCTGTTTTTCAGTAAAAAAAAGTCCCTTCAATCTTCGATAGCTATATCTTGTAAGTTTAAAATTGTTAGTCCTCATCGGGGATTGTAGCAATTGTACCATTATTGGTACAAATGTTACAATCTGCTATTCTTATGAATAGGTAGTTAAATTCCGAGCAGAACGACCCAAAACCCCAGAACCCATAAGAAAAACGCATTTTAGAAGTTTGTCAGTACTCTCGCTAGATGCCGCAGAGTGTCGCTACCCGCTATATATACCGTGAGCGCGCGCCGCCGACAGCAGACCGCCACGAGCCGCCGCCGCTAGACCTCTGTCTCGAGCACGGGCCGCGGCTGCCAACAACAACGCTCTACGCGCTCCCCGGGCCATTCGACACCGTCCTAGTCATAACGGATGGCATGACGCCGCGTTCACGTCATCGCTTTTAAATAACTTAGTCCAATTATCAAAATTCAAAATCTGTTTATGTAGTGGGGTCACAGGTGACCCACGGCGGTTAATGTGTTAATTAACGCTAACCGTCAAAATCATTGCAAAACTGCTCGGCTACACCCACTTTTTTGTCATCGACGATTTTAAAATGACAAAGACTAAAAATGAGGCACCAGTTTCATCATGTTGAGTGACGTCACAAGTTAGTTTTTCTTGAAAACCGCATGTTATATGAGCGTTTTGATACTTCGTTATAATAGTGAACTTGACTGTCAATATGGAATTTTTTTGTTTAATCTTCATCTCATTTTATATGACAAAGACCATATTGGAATGACTCACATTCTAATCAAAGGCCGAGCATTGAAAATGCCCCATACAAAATGGGAGGAACCTGTGACGTTACTTTTTGCTCCGTCGCTGTAATAATTTTGTATGGGAAATTAGTAATTATTTATTTAAGGAAATAATTACTTTTTTTTAACAAAATTGACAAAGAATGTCATCATCGCTTAATATCGCGCTTTGGATGACTTTTTAATGGCTAAAAATTAATTTTGACTACGGTCGACAATGTCTTTTTTTGATAGAAAAATTATGCTATCTGTGCGTTATGGCTATTTAATAAAAGTAACTGATCTGATTAGTCAGGGAAGTACCCTATATAGCCTAGAGAGCTCTTCAACGGCTTTAATTCAAGCTCTAAAATTGATACTCATTGAGTTTGGTCTCCATACTAGTCTCCATACGTTATTCCGGTTCCTCTGTAATGGGTAGTGTGCAATATAAAGTGCAATTATAATATGGTCAGGAAAGTAAGTTTATGTACCATTTTTGACCCATAGGTAATTTATTTAGCAGTAGGTTAGTCTGATGCTATATTTCGTAATTTATTAAAATAAGAGTAGTACTTTAGCTCCACATAACTAAGTAACGAACAGGAAAATAATGAAATAATATTTATAATGCAATTTCAAATCTACTTGCACCCAATATCATATATGATGCGTAATAACATTTCTAAAATTGCATATATCATTGCATTCTCATTTGTCATCGTATTTATGGCATTTTTAAGTTACTAGACAGTGTTCTCGTGTAAAAATCTACTAAAATAATTTTAAATATCTACATATTCAGTCATTAAAGCAAAAATATATATTACTACTGGCCCAAAGCAGTCCCCGAAAAAACTTGGAACACCCGATAACAATTAGTAAAGTGTATTTAAAAGCAATGACGTCACTGTACTCATATTAATGAAGAGAACAGTTAATAAGTTTACAATGCCCCTCCAGTGCCTGCAGGCCAACACGGTAAGAAACCTAAACCTGGCAGAAAAAACCAAAAAACTCAACTCATAATGTGTATCGTGTATACTGATGCGTGTATTGAGGCCGCGGCCATGGTGTCACGTGATACGAATATGACTCGGAAGAGTGCCGAATGAACTGAAATAAACAAAAATAAAATGGAAAATAACGATTTTGGGAGCGTTCGAGGCCTTTAGCTACCCTGGACTCTGACTACGCTACGCCTATTCAACGCTGGGAACCTACTGGATGGGACCAGGGTTAACGTTCGACGCGCTGTGGCAGGGTAATCCGGGTACGTTCTGGCTCGCTTGCCGACTGTTCTTCGATCGGTACTTACGCTAGGAACAACTAACATGCTTTTTTGTTAAACATAAACCTTCTGGTTTTAGGAGCCAAGGATACGGATCGATTTCATTTTTCGTATTTTTCACAGCATACAATTGTGTAAATATTTATTATAATCATAGGAGCTTATTTCATAGAGTAATAGCGAAGCGGATTCAACTGCGTTCAAGCTTACTTATCGATATTTTCACAACTGTATCTTTACAAAAAATAAAGAAAAAATAGTTAGAACGCTACACAGAACCAGTTTTCGTTATGTTTAACAGTGTATAGTATAATTATACTCACCGCACCGGCGACGCTGACCTAGTACACACACGAGACTACATCAAGCCTAACGGAACGCAACTAAACGCAGCGGCCAGCCAGGCAACTACACGACTTGACGCTTTACCCACCTGGCACCCGGACCGAGCACGGCTCAAGGGCGACGCACACAAACAAACAAACAGAAACAAAAACATAAATAAAACACAAAAACATTGACAACAACACAACGGCAAAGGAAAGGTCGATTCGTCGCTGTTAGTGAGCAACCGGCATGCTCAAAACTTGAGATAAAATCCACTCCACACTCAAATAAAACGTTCATTGCAGTAACTGAACACAATTGGAAATTATATTGACAAAATAATAATAACTGGGATTCGTTACTGCAAGGTTTGTCGTTCCATGTTAGTCGCGCGGGCCGGCGCGGCGGGGCGGGGTGCCGATACAAGCAAAAAAAAACACTATTCCTCAAATCAAAATAAAAACAGACAAAAATAAAAACAGAAAAATAAAACAAAAACAAACAGTCAGTATGACTCAGAGTAAAATAAAAGATAGAGAAAGATAGTCATATTCATACCGCGATGTGGTTATGTTGAGTGGTCGCTAGGGTATTATAAAGTCATAGTAACTGTTTGGGCGCGAGGGATACATTGTCACAGCCTACGAGCATGCCAATGGGTACAAGTGGGGTACAGTCAACTCAGGTATAACTATAGTAAACCGTACAGTAAGGCAGAGAAGCACCCACCCTGCCATACATATAAACTATAAATGTATGCCAGGGTGGGTTTTCTCCGTTACTGACTGTACTAGAGTCGGGAAGCGTCAAGACGGACGGGGCGCATGCGTCGGCACTACGGGCCCGGTACCATGACATATACATAGTACATAACATAATACATAATAGTAATATATATGTCCCTTCACGGTAACTGAAAGTAAAGGGATAAAAATATGTCATGAAACCAGGCGTTGGGGTTAATAATGAAAATAGTTTTTTGAAAAATAAAATCTAATACAAGTATTGCTCGGTTGCCAATTGTTATATCAATATTGAATTTTAATTATCAATTTCAAAGGGAATTAGCGAGCGAGCAAATCAAATACTACGTTAATAAATGGGCCAAAACATAATATAGCGTTACTACTGTATATTACTTTGTAAAGTGTTTCTCTGTGTAGGTTATAAATAAATAAAAATCTCGAAAAAATAACAGAAGTATAGGAGAATGAAATAAAACAGTAAAATGAAACTGAAAACAAAACAAAAAACGAATATAAACAAAAGAATGAAACGTACTTTGAAAGTTTGAATTTAGAATTTACTGTGTTGTTTTTTTTTCTTTTCTCAAAAGTCTGTGACTCCGGCTTACTCGAATAAAGAAAAGTATGTGTAGAAATGAATCAGAGCGTATCTCTATTTGTTTCTATGACGATATATGCTATATATGGATGCATAGTATTGAAAATGGTAGTATTATTCGGTTTGTATGCAAAAATAGTAAAAGTATATATATAAATGGAGAATATAACGGTATAACTTAGCGTTAGGATGCCCAACATATCCGCAGTGTTGACCTGTTGACTTCTTATGTACTTTTATATAACTGCTGTAAACTCACAACTTATCCCTCTTTTAAAGCACGAACATATTTCTGCCACTCCTATTTATTTCTCTTTATCTTATATATTCTGATTTTCATTAAATTCCATATAAAATATATATCATTATTGCGCAAGCACTTCAGCTAAAATTGAATGAGGCTGGTGCAATAACAAATTACCCTATTTCTAAATTTATTAAAGAATAGCATCAAGTTTTTTTCATTTTTAATTTTCAGTCTTTAGTTTTTGATATAAATATCACAGCCAAAAATCATGATGTCATTCTTAAAATACCAAAACCCATATGCAAATAACTATGTATAAATATATAACTTTTCTATTTGCATAAAGGTATTAGAAACGTAATCTGCATCCAGAAGTCAAGAATTTGACTAATAGACGCAAACTAGATCAAATCTGAGCAAATCGTTGGAATTTAGTCTTTAATGCTTATGAAATAAGATCGATTTTAGCTCAGAGTCGTTATGTAAGTGTACCCAAAATCGTTCAAAGATATCTTTGACCGATATATATATAGATATATACCAACATTAATCCCATATTGTGAAGTGTGCCTATACCTCCCACATTGCACATTTAAAATGCAACATAGAACCCGAAGATTAATTCAACAAGCATTTAACAAATGTTATATTACGGTTGTGTAACATAGGATCTTTCCTAATAATAAAACGAAGAATAGCGTGAATGAGGCCAATATTTTCTCAGGTTAAACATTCGCTGTTATATACACAGCTTAGGCAGCATTTATAACACCAGTTTAAGCATTGTAAGAGCTGTATAAGCGCCTTTATACAATTTGTATATCGATACCTTTAGACTCAACGGGCGTAAACGCCATTAGCACCTACGGCGTTTACGCCCTTTGAGTCTAAAGGTATCGATATCTGCTATAAAGGCTAACTTGTTAATTAACTATGTAATCAATACTTCGTACAAGTAATCTACTAATCTAATACTTTGTAAATGAATACACGTAAAGTGAAATAAACTTGTCGAATTAATCTTGTAAAGCTTGGACGAAACTATTGGAATCGATTTTTCCCAAAATAAAATCATATAATGTCACTTTTTTCATCAGTGCTAGCAAAATCACTTAATAGCAATTTATACAGCTAGGACGGTATAAAGAATTTCACAGGTTATCACCCGAGCTACTGGTGAGTGCAATAAACCTGTGTTTTGTGGTGTTTCGTTTTATTTTATTACCATCCATCATAGATGATGTGAATAATTTTACTTATTCACCCCAAACTTGCAAACCCAAAATTGCGTTACTTTGGGAGATTTTTATCCCCTTTTTACACTTCTAAAATACAGCTATTTTGTAACGAGTTTAGACAACATCAGTGACAGTTAAATTTTTAGTTAAAATGCCCCAATTATTCTTTCTAAAACGGCCGTAGTCAAAATTCTCAACGGCTTAGGAAGTCCATTAGTTTCGTCCGTCCCCCAACCCACTCGGATCCCGCGACCCCCTTGTATCCCACGAAACCCTCGGATCCCCCGACCCCCCAGGCCTGGTCGGCCGGCAGCGTACCTGCGTCTGAAGGCGCGTGAGTCCCCGGATCCACAGGATCTGTCCCGCGCGCGGCTTCTTGTCCAAGTCCGAGTCGTAGTCTGGCCCCGGCTGGATCGTCTCGGCGTCGGGTTGACCTCGGCCCCAACTGTCAACGTCACAAGGACAATGCATCAGAAATTTGCTCCTTTCGCTTATGTGTTAGTGTCTGATGAAAATAGTACACTCGCGGACTTTAATTGTTGAGCCATTTAGGGTTCACCTTAAAATAGTCGTGTCATAGATTGTGTATTACATGACAAAATTAGATTGGACCTTAAATGGCTTCACAATAAAATCCACGATCGTACATTACACAACTAGGGTAGTAAAACAAAGAAAGACAGATCGCAGATGTTTGTGGCCCGAGCTGCAAGCGAGGGACGTAAATATGCGATCGAGGGCTTTCTTTATTACCTCCCGTGTTGTGTACATCATTTTATTGGTCAGAAAGCGGGTTTTTCCGTACACATAGCGTGCGGAAAAAGCCACTTTATGGCCAGGTGTGGCATAAATGACCACTGCTGAATGTAGACCTCAACGCTTGCGACACTAGCAGAGCGAGTGTGAACTGTCTTCGAAACATTTTGAACCTTACGTCCAAATTTGGCATTTTAACACTTATTAGATTTTGAAGTGTGACGTCACGAAATTTAGGACCCCTCCCACCCCTTGTCACACTTCGACTCCCTCCCTCCCCCTTAACGTGTGACGTACTTTATGGATGTCCCCTTATTAGGGTATTAGTGCACGCCACTGAACTTACGGGAGGTATACTCGTAGAGACGACAACTTAACCCTCATAAACAGAAGTATTCTCACGATAGTCAGGCTTAGCGACCTGATTTGATCGGTCTTATCGATCTGGTTCGATCCCAGGCGCCCGGCCCCCACCTAGTCCGACCTTCTCAAGGTGGTCCGGGCCAAGCGACCTGGTTCGATCCCAGGGAACGCCACTTCCCCCACCTGGTCCGATTTTCGCAACAGCCAAGGCTTGCAAGTTTGTCAGGCTTTAAAAAAATCCTCATAAACAGAAGTAGACTCACGACAGTTTCTTGGGTATCTTCCTAGTGGGTACGGAGGTGACGAGTTGCCCCCAGACGAGCGTCCCGGCGCCGAAGAACAGACACCACAGCCACTGGTCTATCGACAGCCCCGCCGTACTGAACGCCATACCGCCGAACTGGATTATCACCACCTGTATACCACAAATTACATATACTTCATGATGGTTTACCCTTGAATTATCGACAAACGTTTCATCGAAATATAATTTCATCGAAAGTTAATTTACTCTGAAACCATATTTTTCTAGAAATTAATATAAAACAAACCTAACCTAATGGTATTTACAGGATGGCTCTTTAAAAATCCTGAAAAGCTAACGGTTTCGGAGAAAAAAGTTGTCGACGAAATGAAACATTCGATGAAACGTTTGTGGACGAAACAAAGGGACACAAATCATGACGATTATTTTATGACTACTAGAGAACGCCTGCAACTTCGTTCTCGGAAGAGAAATAAGGTAAATGTCTCTTTGCTTCGACGTTGTCGGGTCATAGAAAGTGAGACCTACAGAGAAATTAAAGAGTAGTCTAATGTTTTTCATGGCTCCACTCCTATTCATCATCATCATCACAAGGGAATGTTGAGCCATTTGTCATTGTTATTAATTTAGCCGTGTAATCATAATCAGGCGTACTTCGGGATCGGGACTGATAATATTTGCATTACACGCCTAAATTATGAATAGTGACAAGTTGCTCACAACATTCCCGTGCGGTGACTGTATGTATACGGGAATATTTCGCAACCCCTTACCTACTGACACTGACTGATTCTATCTATATTTTATTACGTTATAATCGTCGAATCCGTCTTTTCCTTTTTCCTGAGGCTTCGCGAGAGCCTCTACGATAGGGCTTCCAATCCCGGGATTATTTGTATGTTTAATGCTGGGATCCCGGAATTAGCCGTACAATAAATCTCGGGATTAGAACCCCTTTTACTCCCGGGTGAGTCGTAGATCCAGTCGTTGAAAAACACTATTCTATTGGTACCTGTGACAGCGCCGTCCCGATCCATATAGAGTAGAAGATGGGGTTGGTGAACAGCCCCTGGAACACGTTCCTCTGGCCGTGGATCTTGCGCGCGTTGATCTCGTTGAAGAGGGTCATCATGACGAACGTGTTGAAGATGATCGTGAAGTGCTGCGTGGGCTCCGTGCCGAGCATCTTGCCCCGGCCCGACGGGATGTTTAGGATGCGGTCACCTGGAAGGATTGGGTTCATAGTACAAGGCACGCCTCCACTTCACGAAGTTTGATTGATTTTAAAACAGATTTGTCTTTATTTTCTTTTCGTAGCATACGAGTTGACTTTAGTTATTGATGGGTTCTATTAGATATTAAAAATTAACTATTTGGCGCAGTCGGTTGGATTATCAGCCATAATTATCTTTTACCCACTGTATGTGACAGCGCTTATGGTTTAATTAAAGCATTACGACTAAGTTATAAATTTCTAGGCTTTTAACAGTGGAATTATCGATACAAAGATCACAATGGAAAATGTTGATTTGGGGTATATATGAACCGGCGCCTTGTGCCATGCGGGTATGGTATAATAGGGATGACGACTGGGTCAAAAATATGAGACACGTATTTTTTGGTTTATCAAATAATTAAGATCATCAAACTTCCGGAGTGGGGGCTTGTGACGTCACTTCTAGGTGAAAATTGTACCAAAGAGTGACGTCACTCGAAACTTCTAAGCACTGTATCCTCGTCATTTTTTGTTTGTCAAACAAAAGAAAAAATACGTGTACAATATTTTTTAATAATCTAACTGACGGACTAAACAGTTTTTTTAGTCGTCTAGCCTATTATTTGCGAGCTTGTTTACGCTGATTGGAGTTATTTATACTCACCAACGAAAAGTAGCGAGAATATGATGAACAGCTGATAAATGGCCTGTCCGAGGATGTTCTTCATCATGGTGCGGGAGATGAGCGGCTTGGTGCGGCCGTAAGGCTTGCGCAGCAGCAGGTCCGGCGTCGGCATCTCCGTCGCCAGCGCCAGCGACGCCAGCGTGTCCATGATCAAGTTCACCCACAACATCTGCACCGCCTGGACCACGAAAATGTCGACATTTAATCATAATTTATTGCATAGTCATGTACAGTCGAGTTCATTATCTGAGCAACGATTGGACCAAAAACATCTGAACAAGACGTCAGAAGCATAAGAACTGCACTCGCGGTCTAATCTAATAATAGAAATAGGTGTTTTTCAATATTTGACACTTGTTTCATTTACATAATATACTATTCTTCAATACCTGGCTGTATTAGCAATATCCGCTAACCCATAAAAATATTATTATCCAAAAATGGTGGTTTTTTGCGATATCTCACTCCGTTAACGTAATTATTTTTCATGTTTTTTTACGAGTTCGATCTAAACCTGAAATTGCTATTATTTTTCAGTGTTATTTTTGCAGATAATATCTAAAATTAATTAAAGAACAAAACGGGATACAATAATTTCACAACCCTGGAGTATTTGGAGTAGCTGGAACTGCAGGAATTTGGCGATGGAGTCGTGCACGTTGCGGCCCCACATCACCGCCTTCCCGATCGACGAAAAGTGTTTTATCGCAAGTGGCCCCGCATAATCTACACCAGTGGTTCCCAACCTTCATTGCCACATCACCCACAGGCCCCATTGAGATTATATTGTTAGCCCTCCAAAGAAATATAAAATATAGCCAAATTGGGATGTTGAATAATGTTGAATGTTACAACATAATATAGTCACATGGATTGAAAAATACAAAATTTACATAACACAAAAGAAATAAACAAAAAATTTATAAAAAATATAAAGTTATGAGACTACAAAGTTTAAAAAAAAACGGTATTTTTTTTATCGTCTTTAAGAAAAATTAAAGTCAATGTCGGAATGCTTAAATAACACTGAAAAAATAAATGTATGACAACTATGTGCTTAAACGCACTTCTTCGTGCTCAAAATGGCAAAATGCTATTTTTGTCATACAGACTTATTACAGCGATGCAACGGATGACGTCATAATGTCATACCGTTTTGTATAGAGCGTTTTCAATGCTCAGTCTGATCTGCTACTTTTGATTACAATTTGTGGCTGTTAAACTTATACCAATGTATTAGGTGTCATATAGATATTTGTTCCTCAGAAATAGTAGAATCGATTTAGGACAGAAAAAAAATCGACTCAACAGGCTAATTATGAGGGGTTACCCCTAACTTTAGTCCTAGGTTCGGAACGACTAATTTACACTGTTGGGATCGTACCTTGAGTGGACTGTCCTGTATCGCGCAGGCGCCGATGAAGGCGACGATGACGGCGACGACGTTGACGGTGAGCTGGAACTGCAGGAACTTGGCGATGGAGTCGTACACGTTGCGGCCCCACATCACCGCCTTCACGATCGACGAGAAGTTGTCGTCTGTGAGGATGATGTCGGACGCTTCTTTCGCGACGTCCGTGCCCGCGATACCCTGGGAAAGGTGGATGAGTATTAGTACATTACATAACTAGGGTGGTAATACAAAGACAGGCCGCGATCGCAGAAGTTTACAGGCCCGAGCTGCAAGCGAAGGACGTAAATATGCGATCGAGGGCTTTCTTTATTACTTACCTCCCGTGTTGTGTACTTCATTTTATGTCTACACTTGGCCAGAAAGCGGTTTATTCCGTACGCGCAGCGTGCGGAAAAAGCCACTTTATGGCCAGGTGTGGCATAATAGTATATTACACAACTAGGGTCTCAGAACGCAGAAATTTTATTTTTCAAAACGACCGGGTTGGATTCCCGGTTATATTACAAGTTTTTTTTTTTTAATCTATGTATGCAGTTTTTTTTGTCCTTAAAATCGATGACATGGTGCCTAAGAACAGATCTTCGTATCTCTTATAGTTTCAGACTTTCCCATACTGACCGATCGAACCCACCCTATATACTACTTTTGCAAGTTTTTTAGTAGTACTTACCATAGCGAACCCGACATCAGCCTTCTTGAGCGCCGGTCCGTCGTTGGTGCCGTCGCCCGTCACGGCGACCACCTCCCGCTTCTCCTGGCACTTTGAGTCGATCATGCCCTTCACGAGGGTATACTTGTCTGTGGGGGACGAACGAGCCAATACTCGGAGCTTGGGCCACACTTTGTCTAGTAGGTGCTGTTGGACCTGTGGAAGAATTGCGCTGAATTTAGAGAATAGAATTTGGCCGTCCGTGAATATTTATTTATAATCTTTTATGATTTTTCTGGTTAAGTATTTAACATATTAAAGGGCCAACTTTTATTTAAACAGAAGATCCAGTAAACAAGCCGAGTAACGGATTAAACTGGAAAGTAAGTTTTCTAGTAGGTACTAGCTCGTTAACGTGAACAGGGTATAGTGAATGGTCTCCAATGATTTCAAAAGTAAGGATACACCCATCCGAACAGTTCGGAACTATTTTCCCCGTAACAAAAAATGCAGCTATAAAGACCAGCTGCGCAGTGCACGCGCCGCGTGTCGCACTGCCGACTGGCACTGATTTGGCGGTATTTTTACCGCCAAAGCGTTGGAACCGTCTGCGCTTAGCCCTGTCCTTTGTATACGTCAATGATGGTCTCCGATTTTGGGATACCCACCTCGCCGTTGGTATCCCGGATCCGCCTGTTGAACTCCTTGCCCTCGAGGATGAGGAAGTCGTCGGTGGGCTTGAGGATGCCGCACTTGACCGCGATGGAGCGCGCCGTGTTCACGTTGTCGCCCGTCACCATGCGCACCGTGATGCCCGCCTTCTGGCACTTGCGGATCGCCTCCGGCACCTGCCGACGACGATACGTGTATAGTAAACCCACCCAAGAGATAGGTTATAGGTTAACGCGGGCTTATTTTCCGCAACTCGACGACAAACATGCGCCTATTTTGCGTGTTCAAAATTATAGAAAGGTTTGGAATTTCCATTGCTAGATCAGTAACAAATAATTAACCAACCAACCAACAAGTGTAAAAGTAAATAGTTTAGAAACCATTGCAAAAAAAGTTAAAAGTAAAAAAAAAGTAAAAGGTAGTAGGTAAAAGTTTAAAGTGAACCTTACGAAGTACAAGTGAAGTTTAGTTTCGTACATTTTGGTACCCAAGAGATAATACCTCTTATGATCCCTCAGGTGTAAGAGGCGACTTCGGGATAAACCGAAGGAATACTGACGATGTAAGCCCACGAAAGGACGGAAAGAATGAACGAAAACGGAGCTGTCGTAACGACCTCTAAGTGGACCCTGCAATAGGGATGACGACTGGGGTAAAAATACATAATTCTATTTAGTCCGTGAGTTAGATTATGGAAAAATGTGGAACACGTATTTTTTGGTTTATCGAAATATTAAACATCGACAAAGTTATAGATCATTAAACTTTCGGAGTTGGGGCTTGTGGCGTCACTCTTAGGTGAAAATTGTACCAAGGAGTGAGGTCACTCGAAACTTCTAAGCACTATCCTCGTCATTTTTTGTTTGTCAAACAAAAGAAAAATACGTGTACAATATTTTTTTAATAATCTAACTGACTAAATTTTTTAGTCGTCTAGCTAGTCTATTGATAAGACAGTGAGCGACGAACAGGCATTGTTGAGAAAGATTTGAGGGGTGACAGGAGAAAAAAAGGATAGAAATAGAGCAAATTGAAACATAGTTACGGGTACCAACAAAATAATGAAGCGATGCAGAATTAATAAAGCCCTATGAGCGTAGAAAAGATTGCCTCAAAACTTGGTGTCGCTCAGGGTATCGAGGGATGGCTCAAAAATGACGTGAGAAAACGTGACCTAAACAGCTCAAGATCGAAGTACAGATGTAGAGCAGAATGATTTTCCATCGGGAAAACTCGGATCTCAATTGGAATACGATGGCACCCGAACTGTCAATCAATGATTGTATTAAATGTGTGACGTTTTCATATCCATTAATATGGAACTTTATTGCTTCAAATGACAAAGTGAAAAATGGCGGCTGTAAGATGGGTACTGAAGCTGATTGAGAGCATGATAAATACGAACTTTTCCGATAAAGTACGATGGAAAATCATTGTGCACTACATCTGTAAGCCTTAGATCTCACCCGAGAGTAACAGGAAAAGAAAAAGAAAGCTATGAATTAGAACTATAGAAACTTTTATCCTTACGTGTGTCAGTAATGAAATCTATTTTAAAACGATAAGAACGAAAGCGATAATTGTCATGTATAATTTATCATGTAATTTTGTATTATGAAATAAATAAATCTATCTATCTATCTATCTAACCCTTTTGAAAATGTCTGATTATCCCTAAAACTGGAATATAACCTTCGCTTACCTCTGGCCTGACGGGGTCCTCGATACCGACTACGCAGAGGCAGGTGAGGTTATTCACAATGTTGTCTTCATCGTCCCAGTTTGGTTCTTGGTCTATGTGCACCTGTGGAGAGAAAAAGTTATGATTGTTGGTTTTCTAACCGGAACCGGGACCGGGAATTGGCGTCGTGAATAAACTTGCATATTATGTATAATATCTTCTGGATTTCGTTTTTAAAGGACGAGAGTAAAGGTTTTAAATCTTTGACACTACTCTCTCCGTTAGAAAGTTCAAAACAAGTTAGAGCCTCCATAAATTGGGCCACTGGTGTTGGCCACAGCCCGCCAAAGCTGCGGGTCAGGTTTTTTTATACATTTTATGCTACACCTGGCCATAAAGTGATTTTTTCCGCACGCTGCGCTTACGGAAAAAGCCGCTTTCTGGCCAAGTGTAGACATAAAATGATGTACACAACACGGGAGGTAATAAAGAAAGCCCTCGATCGCATATTTACGTCCCTCGCTTGCAGCTCGGGCCGCAAACTTCTGCGATCTCGGCCTTTCTTTGTATTACCACCCTAGTTGTGTAATGTACTATTCGCATCGGCGCACACCGGGCGTGCTCATAGCCGCGTTCGGACGACAAGCTGTGGGAGTGCCTCGCTACTTGTGGCTGCGTTTAGTGGCCTAATGTGTGTGTTCAAGAGAGGTCTTTAACTTTCTGTCCGGTTATGGGTGTCCTCACCTGGTTGATCTCCGCCTTGCCGGGCACGAAGTCCCGGTATGCGACGGAGATGGTCCGGAGTCCGTCGCAGGCCATCGGCTCGATGACTTGCCGCACCAACCGGTCCTGCATGTCCCGAGTGAACTTCTCCAAGCGCCCTTCGTGCCCGTAGATGAATGCGCATCTGGAATATACCACGTCAAATGAGCATCTTTGTACGAATATAAACGTTCCATGGCGTCAATTGTATGTGTCGCAGCGGTTAGTTAGCCATTTGGTTAACTGCCTAGCCTTTTCACTAAACTATGACCCGCCAGCAGGTCGACGAAGCCCCGGGGCTTCTATTTCTGCTCTGAGGGACATAAGCTAACAAACCTAACCTAAAATAAGGGGTGTGTTTAATGAAAAGGCTAGGCAGCTAACCAAATAGCTAATTAAGCTAGTTGGCGACATATACATCGACAACTCGAAGCTGATAACTAAAAACTGTACAATAGAAAGAATAACTAAATATTTTTACTAAAAAAAACCCGACCGCGGTGCACTTTAAAGTGTATAAGATCCGCCATTTTGTTTATTTTCACGAACTTCAATCGAAAATCAATACGAATCTAATGATGTATCATTTATCAAAATCGGTTGTACAATTGAGTAGTTACGAGCGGACAAAGGAACGGACATACATACATACATATATACATTCATGTCAATCACATAACCCTCCTTTGGGCTTCGCCGCAGACGGGTAAAAAACACTTAAGGTGGTTCGAGTCGCCTCGGTTTTCTTACAAACGAAAAGTTGGTCAAATAGAATTTGTGTCCAGATATCTAATCATAATAGTTAAGCCGGTAGGAATAGGAAAGGAGTGTTATGGACTTTTTGCTATTGTTAACTATAGATGAATAGGGAAACCGGCTAGAAAAGTCACATTCATACATAATAGTATAGGGAAATGACATCGTTTGGGAGATTTCTTTTTTGCAGATATCATATTTTCCGTAGGCTGCTCTTTTAGACTCATGGAAATGCCCATTCGGTCTGTTCGCAGAGAGAACTTTTTTTCTTAACTTCTACGGAGATGGAGACACGTTTCATACCCGTTTTTAGTCGACTGACCTAAGACCGACGCTAACAGGAAATTTTCGACATTTAACGGACAGATCTTTGCCTAGCAACACACTCTCGTGGGCCTATAGCTTGGCAACTTCGTTGGTGACACTCACCTGTGTGTTTTTTGCTCTGTGTAGCCGTAACTACTTACACAAGTTACCGCCAACACGAACGGCGACCGACGGAGACTGCCTCCGGAGGCCTCCGTTCGTGTTGGCGGTAACTTGTGTAAGTAGTTATGGTTGCACATAACAAAAAGCACACAGGTGAGTGTCACCAACGAAGTTGCCAAGCTATAGTTTCAGTAGTTCGGTGATTTTAGTCCGGTTCATATATATTTGTTTGAACCGGAATAAAATCACCGAACTAATGAAACTAGGCCCTGTCGTGTAGGCTAGTGAAATAACCAACTTACTTCTTGAGTACAATTTCGGAGGCGCCCTTTGTGTAGAGCCGATAGCCGCCCTTGTAGGGGATGACGGTGGACATGCTCTTGCGCACGGAGTTGAACGTGTAGACGCGCGTGAGCGACTCCTCGGAGTTGCGCTCGCGCACCGCCTCGTAGCTCTGCCCCAGTCCCAGCACGAAGCCGAGCAGAGCGCATTCAGTTTTGTTGCCCACTTGCATGGGGGGGCCGGTGGGGTCTTGTGAAGGCTGGAACGAAATTGGTGCCGTTGTCAGAATATACGCAAATGAGCACGCTCTAAAGTTAGACGGCACTATCCAAAAATAGCATCAGGCTGTTAAGTCGAGCACTTTTAAGAGCGATACATAATCGATTTATTTATGACTGAAATTACACTCCATAAACTATTTCGTTTATATTATGACATATTTATTTAAACTTTCACAATTTTCACTAATTGTTATAACAAAATGGGACTTAATCGCGTAAAAACATATAGGTAGGTGACATATAGGTGTTGTGAGAGTTTGATTACGCTTGTAGAGACTCCGACCGATTTAGACATGACAGACACGATTAGATCAAAATGATGTTCGATGTGATGGCGATATATTGATAGAGCTAAGAATAGTACATTAAACAACTAGGGTGGTAAAATAAAGAAAGGCCGAGATCGCAGATGTTTGCGGCCCGAGCTGCAAGCGAGGGACGTAAATATGCGATTGAGGGTTTTCTTTATTACCTCCCGTGTTGTGTACCTACATGATTTTATGTCTTCACTTGGCTAGAAAGTGGCTTTTTCCGCTTTGGCCAGGTGTGGCATAAAGATTCTAAAGTAAGTGATTGATGAACGTATCAACACTCAACTACATGTATGCTGCGGACTATAATTCGATTAGTGGGAGTAATATCTGCTAGGTGGGGAACCAGTCTGCGGAGACGATTATTCGGCATATCTAATGGAGACGGTTATTTATAGTGGGAATGATATTGAGATGATGGGGCGAACGTTGACCGATCAGATGGACACTTACCATAATTCTGGAAGTGAACGCACTGTTGACCGATACCCCCTCGACGATCATCTCGCCGACGTCGCTGGGCAGGTCGCGGAAGTTGGGCGTGACCTTGCACAGTTTCTCGCATATGTAGGACTGCACGACCGTCATCCGGTTGGTGGTGAGCGTGCCGGTCTTGTCGGAGCAGATGGCAGTTGCGTTGCCCATCGTCTCGCAAGCGTCCAAGTGCCGCACCAGGTTGTTGTCTTTCATCATTTTCTGGAAGATGATACAGGAGATTAATTAATTTTCTCGACTGAATAGAGATTATATGGACGCAATACGATTCCCGTGCAAGATTCGGAGACCTATGTTCCTAAATTAGTCTAACTTATAGCTTCTCTCTTGAATATTGCACCTTCAAGTACCGTACTACCTCACCATCTAGTGTGAAGCAGTAAGTTAACTTAACACGCGCTAGATGGTAACACTGCTGTAACGCGTTACGTACAACGCGCTATCTATGGGAGTTATTTAAGTCTCATTTAACATCTTCTCTCTTTTTGTTAACACTTAACAAGAGCGAGATTTCTCTATTGCCATCGTTTGATACCCTATTAGTGAGTTCCTTGTGAAGTGGCGGTGGAATGATACGTCCGATTTTATTCTTAATCTCACTGAACTATTCCTCTCCTTTTCTCACCTTAACACAGTAGGCGAGCGAGAACGTGACGGCCAGAGGTAGACCCTCCGGCACCGCCACCACAAGCACAGTGACACCGATGATGAGATGCTTCACGAAGTGGTTGATGTAAGTCGCGCGCAACGGCTTGCCCTAGCCACTAGTACATTAACTTGGTCGCACCGACTATTTCCCTCCCTTTCTCACCTTAACAGAGTAGGCGAGCGAGAGCGTGACGGCCAGAGGCAGACCCTCCGGCACCGCCACCACGAGCACAGTGACACCGATGATGAGATGCTTCACGAAGTGGTTGATGTAAGTCGCGCGCCACGGCTTGCCCTGGCGCACGAATGTGGTCACACTGAACTGGATCACGAGGATGATGACGGTGAGAACGGCGATTGTGGAGCCCGCGTAACCGATCTAGAAAACAATAATGTTACAAATATTAATGCACAGTTCTTAGGATTGGATCAAAGCCATAAAAGATCTCTTGGGAGATAAAATTACCAACCGTCTTACGATTTTGCCTTTTATTATGGGTCAGGGTTCCGTAATCTTTTTCCGGCCACGGACCACCTACAATATTTCAAAAATCTTACGGACGCTTTTGGAATATAATCAGAGAAAAGAAAATTAAGCTTGCATACTTGAAAGTTAATGTCGTGGGCGAGCCACGCTGACTCTCGTATCATGGACCCCTAAGAGGTCCATGGACCACAGTTTAAGAAACCCTGTTATAGGTGTATTTCTATTTAATAGTATGAAAATTAAACTAAACTTGTAAACACTTCTCAGATTTCTAGATGTTTCTAAGGAAACATGGATGATTAAAATCCACTAAAAATAAGCATTCTCAAAATTTTCTTGGGTTATAAACACCAAAAACTCCGAAAAATTAACCAAAGAGTACGCAAATCGGGTAAAATAAGCGTAGAGTGTTTGAAAAGTAAACCTTCGTCGCGTTTTGATTTTCCTAAAACTTCTAAATGGTGTTATTCCCTCAAAATTTTATCTGATTGTGGAGCATTCCATGAAAACATCAACTTTTTGTCCCTTACGAAACACTATGGCAGCTACCCTAATAAAACGTATTAGCTGCTAAGAAACACTACCAATCTTAAAGGCGAGTGATGATATTACAATACATGACGACCGCTTTAGCTTAGTTGGTAGTGGCCCTACCTACGAAGCAGGAGGTCCTGGGTTCGAATCCCGGTAAGGGCAATTATTTGTGTGATGAGCACGAATATTTGTTCCTGAGTCATGGATGTCTTCTATGTATTTAAGTATTTGTATCTATTAAATATATCGTCGTCTAGTATCCATAACACAAGCCTTATTGAGCTTACTATGGGGCTAGTTCGATTTGTGTAAGATTGTCCCCTAATATTTATTATTATTTATAATGCTCATAATTAGCTTCTTGAATTTATTTCTCGGAAGTATTAAAACGGTGGTGTCCCTTACGAAATATTTTCATGGAATGCTCCTTGTTTACTTTTAAGTATAATTTTATATCTGCTGAGTTACCTGTATAGCGAGTTTGGTCAGCTTCGCCTGCAGCACAGACTTCTCCTTCTTATGCGACTCGGGTGCGGGCTTCTCCGACGCCGGCGCCGGCACGTGGTTGTCGTCGGGCCGCGCGTGGTTCGCGCCGTGGCTGTTGCCCGACGCGGGCAGGGTCGCGTCCTCATCGCCTGTGTTAAACGGTACTTGTAGCCTGGTTGCTGTGGATGCAGCCTGTACCTCTAGCACAACTGTGACACGCGACTCTTTCTCGAGCGACAAATTCTACCTATCTCTTTCCACTCAATATAGTGGGACAGTGACAGGTGATGCTCAGCCGCGCGAGATACGAAGTCGCGGCCAGTTATGCTAGACGTACAGATTTAGTTAGCCATTTGGTTAATTTCAACTCAAACTCATTTATTTCTGCAAGTAGGCCTCAAGATGTCTGATTCTTTTCTTTTGGCACTAAACTATGACCCGCCAGCAGGTCGACGAAGCCCCGCTGGGCGGGGCTTCTATTTCTGCTCTGAGAGACACGAGCTGACTAACAAACCTAACCTAAACTACTAGCAACTAACCAAATAGCTAATTAAGCTAGTTGGCGGCGACATGGACATTTTTCTGCGCCATCGAAGTTGGTACCGCTGTCGACGATGTTGAGAATGACATTTCTCTGCGACATCGATATTGGTACTGCTATCGACGACATTGAGAATGATCATACTCTGCGCTAAAGATGGGCCATTCTCGGAAACTTTCTCCGATTTTTATGGAGCGAGAACGTTCTCGAGAACATTTCCCATACAAAACTGAGAATGTTTCCGAGAATTCTCGAGAACGGCACAACTCTTTTGCGCCTTTGAAATCAGCACCAATATCGATGACATTGAGGTGATTATTTTCAGCGCCATCGATATTAGAACCGCTATCAGTGCCGTCGAAGTTCCTGCCGCTATCGATGACGTTGAGAATGACACTTCTCTGGGCCATCGAAATTAGAACCTTTTATCAATTTTCTTGAAGAATTCATTGTTGCAAGACAATAGGATGATTTTTCAATCTCCAGATAAGATGCTGTACCATAGACACTATATAGGTACAGTCACGAGCAAAGACGTAGATATATCAATAAGGACTTAATATTTGTATCTTTATGATACATTGTTATATGTACTAAGTTGTTACTCATGATTGTATTTTTATCTACAGTATTACAGCTTTTTTGGGTATGAAAAAATCACCCGTAAAACGAGTTTTTAAACGGTTTTTCTATGAGAAAAACTTCTACTAATCAAATATGATACAATCAAAAAATATTAAGAAAAAAGACATCATTAACACCAAAAATACTTACACTGTGGGACAAATTATCGTGACTAATCCATATTATTTTTTATTAGCTGCTACGTGTTTGTGTTTCTATTTACCGTTACTCCAAAGTTTAATTATAAAGCATATTATTAAAGTAAGTTTACTCTTGAGAAAAAAACAAACACCACTAAAATGTTAATAATATACACTAAGTTAATAAAAAGGGTTATCTACAGTGACTCTACTCGATAATGCAATCTAAAATGCTATTATGAGGTGTACAATACATGTTATTTATTTGGGTATAGTTTAAGAGTATGTGAGACATGTTAGTTTCATTGGTTTTAAGGGTATTTAATTTATAAAAACTACAGTGGAAGTGTTGTTAGAAACGTACACCCGAGGGCTTTGTTAAGCTATAAAGCTCCTTAATAAAACTCATAGATATAGGCGTATATCTTAGCCCCCAGTGTACGCGGGGTGTATGGCACAGCAAACTTATCTTATGCGGTAGCAATGGTCTTGTCACCTTGACATATAAAGCGAATAGGAAAATAATTTACTATTTCCGAACATTGACGTATTTAAGTCAGTTAAATAAAAAGTTTTGTGACCCAAAAACTTTCATTTTATCTTTTATTAAAAGACAAATAAAGTTTCGAATTTAATTGACATATCAGACGTTGCTACGATATTTATAGACATGTTAACAGCGTACGGAAATAGTACGTATAATTATTGACTATAGCTGTATTAATGTAAGTAAACGACGAATTTAGTTGTACATTTCGCTACCGAATGAGACAAGTCTGCGGCGCTAAGCGGCATAGCAAAGGATCACTTACCGCCGCCAATGCTCTTGCGTTGCTCCTTTCGCTGCTTTTTAGCTTCTACATATCCGTATCCGTCATGTTCACAAGCATACACATTGATGACATAATTTTTGGTTCATCATGCAGTCAACACGACAGTTACACGATGCATAATGTGTATGTTTTTTTTTGTTATTTTTTTTTCATCGGCGCATGGAGGGGCGTGCAGCAGGCCAGGTATCGGGGGGTGGAGAAAAAAAAGTTGGATGTCATTGAATGGGTCACACTATGTTTGGTGGCGATAAAACTAAATGGGTTTCATGTCTCGTTCTTACACTTTACTAGACACGTTAACGCATACAATGTTGCACCTTATGCCGTATAAATAAGAGCTAATTATGCGAAAACGTGCCTCTCTAGGATGCAAATTTAATGAAATAAAATTAAACAGTTAGTGCCTTTAATTGGCCTCAAGTGTAAGAACGTAGCGACTAATATTGCATTTACAAAATGTATGTTTAAAAAGGTCTTTTATATATTTTAAACAATAGGAACTGAACGAGATTACTTATTTCATTGAGTAATTTAAATTATACTACTTTTTCACTACAACGATGTAACAATATATTCATAATATAATATACCATGCTCTCACAAGACATGTCAGGCGATTAATATTAATATATAAACACAACATATACACGGACAACGTTCACAGGACTCAATTCACCATAACCTCATTAAATTTATCAATAAATAAAATAATCTCAGTAAGTGGATGAAATAATATTATACATATTTATTAACACATCTTTGTCCCCTTGGTAACCTAGCATTACATATACATAATGTCTAGGATCCCATATAAACGATAGTCATGTTTTTTCATCACCACTTTTGTACTTAATGTTCATCGGGAAGTAGACTTTTCTGGGCGCATAACCTGCGGTTTACGTTATACGGGTTGTATTGCGTTAAATACGCCACACAAAAAACATTGATGAATATTTATACAACCAATAAAAACAAATTAAAAATATTGTTTCATCCACATCTCATTTCCTAAGAAGGTCGGAAGGTGCGATGGATCGATGGGGGTTCGAAATCATCGAGGGACACTAATGTATGCAGCTAAGCTACCACCCTGCTCATTTAGCCTGAAATATACTCTCTTCCACTCATAATAAGGTAGAAATTAAAATGAAAAATGTTTACTTGACACTGTTAAATTTTGGGATAAAATTTTAGAAGGATTACGTTGAATTTCTATCATAACATCAGAGATCTAAAATACCAGTTTCTAAAAAGGAGTACAAAGGTTCGAAAGTACCATTTTTGGGTACAGTCAAGTGTAAAAATATACACCTTCTGCAGTGGCAATAAGAACTTCGTACCATATTTATGACATATCGATGCATGTTTTTGCACTTGACTGTACATGCTGGGGTAGCACAACTTCGTTTGCCGCGCGACATGCCTGAGATTTTCGCACTATACCTTGGCAACTTCGTTGGTGACACTCACCTGACCTGTGTGCTTTTTGTTCTGTCCAGCCGTAACTACTTACACAACCCAACCAAACAACCAACCAACCCCAACACGAACGGCGACCGACAGAGGCAGCCTCCGTCGGTCGCCGTTCGTGTTGTCGGTAACTTGTGTAAGTAGTTACGGCTGCACAGAAGAAAAAACACATATGTGAGTGTCACCATCAAAGTTGCCAAGCTATATAATACGGATAGTTTTTGTCACGCGACACATCAGTTTCATTAGTTTCAGCTCAGTTTAATAAATACCTAGCAGTAATTAATGTTCTTACAAAAGGTACATCACCCGCTTGCATGTGTGCGCGCCGTGAACGAACGCACTACAAGCAAAGATTAGCGAAAGCGATCGCGCGTCTGTGTGAATACGTGTCGCGCGCTCCTAAACGGCTGAAGTTGGACTACTTGTTCGTCTTTGTACTTTGGTTTCAGTCACGTGTCAAGATTGTGCTAGAGGGACTAGCCCTTTTTGACATTTCGGAAATCTTGAACTCTGGGGTTTTGTTAACTAGCTTTGTGGGAATTCAGGTACCTAGTTCGAACTCAAAATCCTACATTCCTAGAAAAGAACACTAATGTTCTATTTTGAGAATATAGGATCGTGTATCGTCAGGATTGGTCATTTTGAGAATCTGGTATTTTGCTATCTCGCTTTGCGTGAAACTTATTATTTAGTTTGAGGATCCGGTATTTAGGCTGGTACGTATTTAGGGATCTAAGGATACTGAAATGGCTGTATACGCTATTATATTATATGGCTATATTGGAAGCATCTAGTTTAAGCGTCATACATCTAGCTTTGCTATGCTATATGTATATATGTATATTACGGCTTCTAAATGAGCAAAGTAATATGACAATGCCAACTATATTTTAACGGCATTTTTACTATAGAGGTGCTCTTTTGGATTATTTCGATTCAAGTTCATATTGTAAGCAGAGAAAAGAAAATCAAAAAATACAACTAAAGTCTTAGTTTTGGAAACCATTATTTTAGATTGATACAAAATGAGTACGGTCAATTGCAATATTACCTGTCAAATCAAAACGCTCAAAAATATTTGACAGGTGCTTTAAATTGTGTCACATATTTTATCGTTCGCTGTCGGATACTAGTACAAGCTCTGCCTTTTTTATTACAGATAGTGTAATTGTCAAATAAATCAGATTTTATTTAGAAACCGTATTTCTTTTGTACAAAATTCGATACTTCCTTAAGTAGACTTCTGCCTTTTTCCAGTGAATCATTAACAACGATATTGATATTTCTTTAGGGCTAACTAACGTTCGTGCACCATGAACGTATCCCAACACCAGTTAAATCAGAAAGAGCACCTCATCTAGGGGTCTATGCTACGTCAACCGTACATCACTAGGGGCCACTGACCTTTCTTCATCTGCTTGATTTCCTTGTCCTGGCTCTCCACGGCCGCGCCGAGGAGTGTGAAGATGATGCCGGCCTGGGAGTTCACGCCAACGGCTGTCACCAGCATCTTGCCCGACCCTGGAACGGTTAAAGAGACATATTGAGCTGAAGCATTGACTGATTGCAACGGGAATAGGAATCTGTTCATAGAGCATTCCACGGAAACTTTACGTAAGCAACTACCAGTAGCGTGGCGTCTAAAGAACTCGATTCCTACCGGCTTGCCTAATTTCAGGCAGATGAGCGCCTTATTCTACAGCTCTTAAGGAAAATGTATGCCAAATCTGCACCGGCTTGTCCAAGGATATCTTTTACACCACGCCACTGGCGACTACCATTTATACTTTTGTTAAGTAAAGCTAGGACGCTGACGAAATGGTAATATCCAGTGACCGGCATCGCTGCAAAACTTTAACAAAACTTGTAAAGCTGACATAGGAGAACTCACAACCAAGGAAATAAGAATATTACTGGCAGATCAGTGTTAAAGTTAACTCTATATCGAAATCTCGGACCAATACTTGAGTAGAAAGATATTAATATTTTCATGGCTGTAAGCACTCTATTATATCCACTTGCCAAGTTTTGTTGAAGTATTGCACCGATAGTGCCGACCACTGGTAATATTATAACTTTGGCTTTAAGAATGATAGCCGTTTTAGAAGCTACTGTACTCTGTTCTCCGCCAGGTTTTTGGGTTCCTGATATGACGTCTCCTTCTTATGTTAAAGGTAAAAGTCCGAGATGGGCTGCAGACCGCAAACTGAAAGCGACACCACTGGTTTCTATGAATATCTATGAAACTGATTCTGAGCGCGGCAACATTGCGGTCGGCAGCCGCGGCGTGCAGCGACCGCAGACTGCAGCACCAGTGTATAGAAGCAACCGTGCCGCTGGCAGCACTGCGGTCAACCGCATCCGCCAGCCGCAGTGTCGTCTGCGGTTCCAGTCTCCAACCCATCTCGGACTTGTACCTTCAATCTTGGCTATCTCTGTATCCTGCCATTTCCCCTTCCAGAATATTCACAAAGAAAGCGTCGTGTCGTATCAGACGCCCAATCATCTTTCCTCTCCGGCTTTGTGTTCACAAACTTTTTCATTCACCATGCTCAGAACGAGACAAGATTTTAATTTATGATGATGATAATTGATACAGACCTTCCATAACGTGTGTACCGGATAGCACCATGGGATCAAAACTTTCACCCTTTTTAACATGGTCCGATTCACCAGTGAGCGAGGACTCGTCGATCTGTAATAACATTCACACATTTTAGGGCCTTACAATAGTTACAATTACAATATTTGAAATGTTTTTAATCGAAACTATGACAACAGTACAGCATAATATCCACCAACTAATTGAAGTGTATGATAGATATGAATGAGTTTTAAATTGTAGAGGAGTAATTCGTTTTATTGCGTGTAGTGGAATAAAAAAGTAAAAACGCGATTTCAGCTTGAATTTTGGTAAGTAATTTTAGTGATGTTTGAAACAATAGTTTTAAAACAGTATACATGTCAATGAACATTATTGAACTACAGTAGTCCCGAACTTAACGGCAACGTAGAGAAAACAAGGATTCGTTCGTTTAAGATCATAAAGAAAATAGCCCAAAACGTTGAGTGTTTCAAACATCTAAGGCCACTTAACACACTTCTATTCTAATAAACGCAGAGGATTCTTAATATTGGGTCATTATTACTTTTTTGATACTATTAGCGAACTAGGCGTTATAACCGCGATGTAATTCTCAAAATGCAATGTCAAATGTACAGACTAGATGTTCGATACTTATAGAGAGAGAATATGAAGCGGTCTTACAATAAAACTGAATAATTTATTGTTTGATAGTGAAATAACAGATAGGATTTTAGTCATGCATTTTCTTTTACAATGGATTCGTTACATATTTATGAACATTCCAACCGATGACTTACATCAGTTTGTATATTTTTGTGAAACATGAAAGTTTTTTACCATTCTCTTTACATCATTGTCATGGTTATTAAGTACACATAGGAGCGTTTTTTTTAAAGCGTACCCTACATTTTTTTCATTAAAGATCGTCAACTTACGTTTCAGGCGTTATAAGGCATTAAAAATGGTGTCAAACTATCACCAATTATCTTTTTTTAATATTTTATCAACGTGACAAATGTAATTATCACATCCGCTATTTACACAATGTCTATGTCAATATGGCCTTATCTGTCCCTAGTAACTCATTTTAAACGCATTGTCAAAAGAAGTGTGACGTTTTGAGATAAAATGTCGCATTCTGCTTCGCTGGCATTTAGATATCAGTCATTTCGAATATTATATAAGACTAGAAAAAGTTTTAATTAAAAAAAAAGAATATCTCGGAAAGTAAGCGTTTTTCGACTATACATCATATAACTCTTTTTACTCCTAATAGTTGTCAGAATCTATAGTACCTCTAATTAAAGTTTGTCTGGTTACTTGGGCCCACGGTGTATATCACCCCAAAGTTGAAATTGCATGTCAATTCAGAGATCGCATGTTATGAAAGTTTCCTTTTTCGCGACCAGATGGACGGAACGACCGGTTATTTCAATGCTTGCTTTGTATGGATAATTGATCGGAGCGATTGAATTAGAGGGCGTGATTGAATGCAGAGGGCACAAGATCTTCATGCACGGACTTTAATTGAGGAGGCCTGGAGTAAAAGGCCTATATATCTCTGAACTGAAAGTATAAGAGCAGCGACGATGAGGATAACAATCTTGTCATTTTAAAGTTTCAATTACTATGTAAAGCTAAGGTGTGTATGTAAACTAAGCCCTTACAGCAACGATGCAAAATTACACCACACCGCATATCAGTCGATAACCTAATAACCCTTATCGTTCTGGGCTAGTGTGTCTGTGACGCACGAGGCAAATCTGATAACGGGCAAATAGATATTTACTACCACCTGTTAAACGATTAATATCGGAGATAGTGGCAACAGTGGAAAGGTGAGCTTATTGAGGTTTGACGGCTTTATTGAATTAGCGTGATATACCGATCGAGCAACACTGACATATAGTGAATGACAGAAATAGGCGAATCAGTTTTACAGATAAAAATGTCGCCAATAATACAAAAAATATAATAATATGTTAAATATTTATGAAATTCTATTGACAGATCCGGATCATTACTACCTAATAGAATAGAAAAGTAATTATTCGGATAGCACATCAGAAAAGAGAGAGGAATGAGACAACACAAAAATACTGACTACTTTGTCGTCTTTATACTTTGACCGCACTGACCCTAAAATCAGTGTTTTCTTTTAACTTTCGCAGCATTTGGTTTACTACGATTGTCTCACAAGCCGCACACTGTCGCATCCAACAGTCGACTGAAGTTGCGAGGGCCCTAAAACTGATTTTAGGGCCAGCGAATGGGTATTATTACGTCGACTCGGTCCTTATAAATAAGTGAATGCTTGTTTGATACTAAAATGAGGGATATATTAAAACGGTGTTTTATTTAGACTCTTAGCTTTGAAATACAACTATCGTCTGTGATAATTGAACGAGGCAACATAAATAGACTTGAAATTTGACGACGTTCGGTTGTTTATGTGTTCTTTGATGTCACATTTGAATTGATCGTTTCGAAAACAACCAAAGTTCCACCCAGACCAACCAGAATATATATAAGCTATTTATTTACTGTGAAATTGCTGACTGCGGTTGTTAATGTTGTCTTGAAGTGATCGATTAGTTGTTGTTCTAAGTACTGCTTTAAGCTTTAGCTTTTAGCCTAGATGCCGCCCGCGCCGAAGAAGAATTTCCGACTTTTACAAAAGTTACTTCAAAATCTATAAATATAATAACATCGTAACAAGACCATGTTTGTGCGCGGATCACTCTAAAACTACGGGGCCGAATTCCTTGAAATTTGGTGTACAGGTAGATTATGACCTCAATGACCCCGGTTAACATACCGGATACTTTTTACCCGACAAAACTGAAGCAAAATAGAGACATCACGTCCGCGCAATAGTAGTAGGTTATAGTTATAGGTTAACGCGGGCTAATTTTTCGCAACCTGACGACAGATATGCGCCTATTATGCGTGTCCAATGGTTATTAAATTTCATATTTGCTTAGAATTTACACGGCTTGGAATCCGGTGGGCTCCTACCCGATACAAGAACACAGAACTTGATCACAGTTCAAATCAGCTTCTGAATGAAGTGTCAAAACGCTCAGAAAGCATGCTGTTTAGTATGAAATACTGACTTGTGACGTCATGCTCAACAAGGCACCTTATTTTTAGTATTAATCATTTTAAAATCGTCGATTACACAAAAATTAGTGTAATTGGTTTTAATGGAGCAGTTTTGGTACTCTAATTTGATGGTTCAAGTAAATTGATTTATTTTGATTGCTGTCAATACTCTATTTACCAGATAAATTAAAAAGAAATTACCTTGAGGTCATTACTCTGCATGAGTATGCCGTCCGCGGGCAGCAGGTCGCCATACTTGATCTGGCAGACGTCCCCGACCACGATCTCGCTGATGGGCACTTGGTTCACCTCGTTGCCGCGTATCACCGCGAACTTGTGTTCTCCCTCTATCCGTGATTGGAGTCCTCTGTGGACAGAAGGCGATTTTAATTAGTAAGGGGTACTCTAAACTCCGCTAAAGCTTGTTGAAGTGGCAATGGGCAGGGCATATAGCACGTAGAACAGATGGCCGTTGGGGCCGAAAGGTTCTCGAATGGAGACCACGAATCGGCAAGCGCAGCGTCGGACGTCCACCAACAAGATGGACAGATGATTTGGTTAAGGCTGCTGGCTCACGGTGGATGCAGGTTGCTTCCAACCGAATTAAGTGGAAATCTATGAGGGAGGCCTATGTCCAGCAGTGGACGTCCTATGGCTGAAATGATGATGATGACTCTAAACTCGCGAAGGATGGAAGGTATTAGCTGGATGGAAAAGAAAACGAATGATGATGTGTTGCATCTAATAGGCGAAAAAAGAATGCTACTGAAGAATATTGAGAATAGAAGAGGAAATAGGTTGGGGCACCTGATACGACATGATAACCATATAAGAATTATAATTGGAGCCAAAATAGAGGGAAGAAGAGGCAGAAGAAGACCGAGGCGTGCGTTTATGGATCAAGCTAAAGAGAAAATCAATGTGACGTCGTATCAGGAGCTCAAGATAGTAGCAGAAAAGATAAATTTATGATGATGACGACTCTAATCTAAAGAAGCTATTCTTAAAGTCTCCGCGCGTTGCTTAATGCGGCGTTCACGAGAGCTCTCCAGGGCGAAAGGTCTTGCGAAGGTCTTGTGAAAATTTTGAGAACCCATCAGTGGCGTGGCGTAAAAGATATTTTTGGGCAAGCCGGTGCCGATTTGGCCTACATTTTCCTTGAGAGCTGTAGAATAAGGTGCTCAAATGCCTGATATTAGGCAAGCCGGTAGGAATTGAGTTCTTTGGACGCCACGCCACTGGAACCCATACCTATTTGACATTTAAAAACGGCTCCATCGCCAAAGAAGTCTCAGTACCGCTGCTCTAGGCCAATATGACATTAATGCTACAATTCTTCCATTTGATATATATTTTTGAGTCGTCTAAATTTAATATATCAATTTGAAGTTAAATCGTTTTTCGTTTTTTTTTTGTAATTCCATTCCATTACTAATTAGCTTGGACTTTGGTTATCAGGCCAATATAAATGGCTGTTCATGTATTAATATCAGTAGCATATTTCTAGCCATGACATGATTATTAAAATAAAGGTTCCGCAGTAACGTACAATTAAGTAATTAAAAAAATATACTAATGGTGTAATAGCGATAGGTACATATATGTAACTCTGTCACAGATGGACGGATGTACAGAAAATAAAGGTTTAGTAATCCTGTTGGATACGGATATCTTGGATCCTATATAGTGGTGGTTACGCACCTAATGAATGAATGAAACATAAAAGATAGAATAGTATGTAAAGATAAGGACATCATACCTGAATTGCCTCTCTTTCGTGTAATCGTTGAACGCTGTGACTATAACGACGACTATGACAGATATTAATATCGCGAGCCCCTCAATCCACTGGTAGTGTCCTTCCTCTTCATCCAGATGTCCTGCAATCAATCGTTTCATATTAAAATTGTGTCAAATATGTTTGAAAAAGTCGGTGATACAGATCTATATTTCTATAAGCGTTATTCTATGTCTAAACTCAAACTGCACGCGCGACGAGATATGTATCAGCCAATGAGGACGCGCACAGATTGCGCTGCGTTACAGACGCACGTTCCCGTTGGCCATTAATGAAGGCTACCGCGAATGAAATTCGCCGCTAGAGGCGCTAGTGTAGCGTGAGGTCTCCGAAATGTCAAATGTCACTGTTTGTGGGGGATACACGGGTTTATTTGTTATTAGAATAATGTTATAATAGTTACGGGTCAACGAATGTCAGTAAATACATTGAGACAGTTTTATCATTCGGAAACTTATGTCCTCTTTTTTCCTAAATAAACGCGGCGTGCTCGATATTTTTATGGTACGGTTTTAAGGCATTAAATACTATTGAAATGTAAACTTCGTTTTCACACCCGTAGTAACAAACTGACAGCTTTACTTTGGGACCCTACTCGACAGTGGCACCGACTGGTGAGCACAAAAACGGTAGCCCTCATTGTCGCTTTGCGCGCAAGATATATTCCGTTTTGTTCTAGCCGTGCCGGTTAATAATTATCTGCTAAGATTGGATCCACTTGGTAGCAGTCGTCGGTTTTGAATCTAGTCAGTGCTTTTAGTGTAAGTTCCTAAAATACTACTCATCGCAAACTCATGGTTTTGTTGCGATAAAAACAACTTACATTTAAGGCTCTGATCGTATGTTTGCTTTTGTATCAATGTATCGCATATGGAGCATTCTACAAAGACGTTTCGTAAGGGACAACTACCTTTTTAACACTTTTGATATGTAATATTAGGAAGCTGAATGTCGAATGCTGAATGTGAAGGGTAGCTGCCATAGCGTTCCGTAAGGGACAGAAAGTAAATGTTTTCATGGAATGCTCCATATGCCGATAATTTTAGCGTGAATGATAAAGACCAACATATGATGGTTGCGTTTATCGATATATAAGCACAATTTCTCAAAAATGTGTAAGTGCCATAGAGATAGACGAAACCAGGATAAGCCTTATGAAATGAAGCAGTCCACAGGATTGCACTACAATTTCAAATCGAGCCTGCGATATGTTAAGGTTTAGCTTACAATATTACAAATAAAACTAGCAATACTGATAAATGTATACGTCAGATTAGTTAATTTCTATGTTTAATTTAAATTATGCTAAGGTTAGGTACTAATAAAATAAAGGTGTTAAAGTAATGTCCACGCTCAGGTAATTTTCCTTAGACAAAAGGAGTTTAAGAGTGACGCTTGTTTAATTACAAAATGTTCTTATCAGCCAACGGATTGTGTTGGTTTCAAGATTAGCTCATTCATAATATGACCCATTGCACAGACATTCCTTAAAACCAGACGTCCTGCGACTTCAGGGCTCATTTCGGCCATTCTCACGAAGTATGACTGCGTCTAATTACCGCGTCTCCATACATTTAGTATGAAAACAGCGTCGCGGTAATTAGGTGACCGCAGACAAACTTCGTGAGAATGGCCGATTTAATTCAATGAATATTTGTGCAATTAGGCGTGTTTGCAACACAGCAGTTGCGTCCTTTTTAAACCATTGCATAAGCAAAGGGGCAAATGCAGCATCTACGTTTCTAGCTATCTCTTAATTTACTATATATTCAATTTAACTAACGGAGAACAGCTATTAGCTTTCGTCTCGTATTATATCTTCAGTCAAATTATATGCATCCAAATATGAGTCTTATTCCATTAACACAAGCTCTCAAATCGATATATGTTACCAGGTACGGCTGTGGGTTAGTTTCAGGAGTAATTTTAACTGGAGGTAACTAACGGCTGGGAACTAATTTTATGTAAATTTCAAACTACCATGGAGTAACTAATTCCGACGTAATTAGTTCTGACTTTATAGAGCTATTTTAACACATTTTATTAACATTTACTACTGATAACTAACCTAATTATTGCCTTAGGAACTTTATAAAACCCGCTCTCACTCTACTTGTACAGTCACCGGTTATAAGTATAAAAGTAATATGACGTATCTCTCTTCTCTTGTAAAAACACTATTATGCGTCATTTTTTGCTTCTAAATCCACAGGTTTATTTATTTTGTGGGTTGTCTGTCATTTCACCTTTAAGATATTAATTAAGTAAGGTACTTGATAGTTTTTTCTTTGGTTGTAAAAGTCTAACAAATAAACACCAAATATTTTTAAGATTTATGGCAAGATAAAAACCCTTTTTTTCCACAGACGGCTCTAAAATAAGCTTTAAAAATTAACGAATAGAGTCCACATTTAGATGACATTACGATGCAAATAAGTCCCTACCAGATTAGCACACATAATATTGTATAAGCGGAGTTTTCTCCGGTTCAGTGGGCCCGATGATGTGACCGATTGTAATCAACCCAACCATGATAGCGCCCGGTTTACTTACCAATTAACTACATATACGTATGCCAAACAGTTGCGCAGTATTGGAGAACATTCTACATTTTGTATGGAAAACGTTCTCGATATAATGCGGAGAATGTGCCGTTAAGACGGCAAAACTACCTATATATACAATATATGTTCATATTCGGAAAAAGAAAGCGTGTTTGATGATTTGTCCGTCATTCAACGAATGATTTTGTGCATGCAGATATATTATATGAATTGGAGAGAGAATATTACTTTGAACGCTATATATCGTCGACCGTAGGCTGAATTAGCGTAAGGGACATTGTTTTGTCCTGTCCCTTACCGTAATTCAGCCTACGGTCGACGATATATTTGCTACGCGGGGAAAAACTAGTAGTTTATAAATCGACGGTTAATATACGGTACGTAGTTAAATAATCTCGGCACTGGTATGAACCATATTTGAAAAGCAACGTTTCCCACTTAAGGGCATTTTTGGTTGCTTTATAACCTACAGCTATAATGAAAGAAAAAGGGTAGCTTCTGACTACTCGATTCAAAGGTATATAAAGTATAAGTTGCATCGTAACCAGGGATATAAAGCTCGGAATCCTAGGCTTACGATGAAGAAGATTGATGTCGGACTAATAAACGTTACCGACGCGGATATTAGAGACTCATACGGCTCAGCAGCTTCGTTTGCAGTTGGGGACGGAGTTCAGGGACCACCAGAAGCTGATTTTAATTAAGAATGTCAATGTAAGTCTTTCATTCCCCAGATGCGTTTCTTGTGATAGCTTTCATCTTTCCTACATTTCCTTTTCTGTTATTAGGTATTCATTTCATTTGCCCCACTGCTTAGCCAATAAGTATACTCGTAGAGTATTACATTTAAACTATAGATTTAAACGTGGTTTATACAGAAAATACGCTGGCCGGATACACGTGCCATTTGCTCATACGGAGCTTTAGATACGACAAACGTAAAGCTTAGAGAATAGTCTGTATAAAACACATCGTAGATCGAATAGAAACTGTTCAGCTGTGGGATATGAAACTGGCACTTCTTTTAATTTAATAGCAAAGCAGTAAATGGTGTCAGTACCGTGGAGACATAAATCAAATTGGACTATGAAATCAAGAGTTTAATATTGAATACAATAATAAACGGGAGACTACAGTATTGACACCAATGCTACAATATTGCTTATTATTAAAGTAACTAATTTACTTAGAAATGTAATGATACAAAATAACAATCTTACTGTCTATATTACGGATGTATTACACGAAAACGCAGATGTAGGAGTATACGCCGATAATATAATAGTAACTATGTAGGCTATAACATTTATTAAGGTTGAAGGGTACAGGACAGATATAAATAACATAGCATCCTTAAAGCGTATAAGCAGGGGAATAATAGCCAAAGCACCATTAATAGGAAGGAAAGTTATAATAGTTTGGAAAGGTAAAAAAAAATATAGGACCTAAATATAATATCTATGAAAAACATGATTCTAAACATAAAATGAAACAAGAACAGAAGCATCATATTAGTGGTTATATTTCTAATAATGAGTTTGCTATTTCTTATAATTAAAGAAAAGGACCTAGAAGGGTTACTAATAGTGAAGCAACCAGGACAGGGTACAACAGTGCATCTAAACACACAGTACTCAAGACCTGAAGGCAGCTATACCATGCCCTACTACCATGGTCTCTGGATAGAACCCTCTGGAGCAGAGACCATGGTCTAGAAACACCTAAAAACATCGATCAGCTCCTAGAGGAGACTGTAGGAGATCGATTTAGTAGCAGTTTGTGATTGTCAGTGCCTTGAGTTGAGTACATGGAACGAGCAATCGTGTCTTTACATTCATTCTTACCAGGATCGTCTAATCCACATAGTCATTGAAAAGAGAAAATATAATCATTAATTACATTGTTTATAATATCTAATCGTACATGCATAGCTGATACGCTTGCATATACCATTTTTGCTACTACAGTACACTCGAAGTTCTTCGATGCTACCCAATAATGTGACAATCCAAAAATACGTATTGCGTTTCCGGATTAAGAAATGTCAATGCCAGCCATCAAAATATCTTTGGTAACTGGCATCTTGAATGAAGTCAGCGCCGTAGGAACACCGTTTGTGACGGTGCTGGTTATATTTTTCGAGTAGAAATCTATTGTATGAACGAGCGACATCAAATTTCGTTGAAGTAAAATTCGAATCGCTTGCAATCATACATATAAATGCAGTTATGACAGATTAATATATTGTCATAATTATTCAGAACTCAATTCAAACAGAAAACATAACACATTTGAAATTACCATGGTAAATTTTATGAGTAATGATTTCTCGATAGCAATTTCAACATGAATCAGAAATGAATGGTGGAATCGTTAAATTCGCCAATGTAAATATAGATGATAAAAGATCAACTAATCCAATCAATCAACCTGTTCTCGCAGTATTTTTTAAAGTGATTGCATTTACACAATCAACATTGACAAACTTTGCAATCAAATCGTCGCAGTACGCAATAAAATTGGATTAAAATCTAACCCAAACCGACGAGACATGAGCGCACATCCGTTATTCATGACTGCGAATTTGATGAATATTTAAAAGGTGAAAACGTCGATACTAGACAACTCTGTTACGACAAAATACTGAACGAAAAACACAAATAGGGTCAGAAATAATGACAGAAATTCACAGGTCTTCCAAAATTTAGAAGGGTGTATAAGGGCTGCCAATGAAATATGGGATAAAGGCGATGACGGAAGGGAGAATTTTCAGTATGTCAATAAAATGAGTAATATTGTCACCTTGTATTTGTAGTATATATATATTTGGGGGTACTTGTCAACCTCACCCATTACATTAATATATATATACTACAGTATTGAATGATAGAGATGGAAAAACTGTCATTAATTCTGAATTACTTGTAATCTGCCATCTAATGAAGGCAACTTCGTTTATTACGAGTACGTGTTCGTTTTATCAATGTTTTTTACTCTGTCAAAGTTAAAAATAACTCCAAGCCCCAGAATAAACAAAGTCATGGCAATTTTGTTCTTATCGTGAAAATCTGAACTGCATTTATACAACGCTATAAAGAAAGATTAGAATTTGACGACATGTATAACATAACACATATTATGTAAATTATTTTCAGTCTACTGCAAAGCGCCTAGAGATAATCCTAATTCTAGACAAATATTAATCTTTATACAGCGTTTATTGTTTTTCTACAAGTGTAGAAAGCAAGATACAAGAATGTATCGTGGTGCAAAAGCATAGTTGTGGATTTGTATTTGAAATACAAATCTTCGATCACATGTATGCGCCGGCGCTTTCTTGTCTCATGCTAGCCATTGATTATTTTTTTCAATAAATTTACACAAAATGTTCCGACCAATTCTTTGCAAAAATTGCAGTATCGTTTACTAAATAACTTAACAATTGTAACAAAGGCCCGTGCACGGATGCGTTTCAAATGTCGATTCTAAATTTAATGAACGGTCGTTGACCTTTCGTGCAAATTTATTTCAAATAGACCCAGCATCAGTTTTCAACTCACCAATGTCACTCGGATCGTCGGACGGTTTGTAGAAACTCAACCCTAGTGATACCACGGCGGCCACCTCGAGGATGATCAACGTCACGTCCTGCAGCGCCTCCCACACGAGGGTCAGGAAGGTTTTGGGCGGCTTCGGTGGGATCAGGTTAGAACCGAACACCTCGCGTCGGTGTTGGAGATCAGCTCTTGAACCGCTAAGACCTGGCGACAAAAGAAATTTTGATATTAGTCAAAAGAACGAACCAAAATACAGCACTTAAACAAATAGAAAGTTTCTTCGGTAGCGCTTAGGTTCTAAAAGAGTTTGGCGACCAAACAACCCAACCAAAAACGGAACTAGGGGTTAGATATTAGCTGATACAATCAAATGAACCAACCACGCACCAATAGTGAATTAGTGAGACACTTTGAAAGACACGAAAGTATGCAATATCTTTTGCAAATACATTCATTGGAAAACATTATCTCAATCGTGGAAAATATTATCTCAAATCACTCATCAATGGTTCCGACGCTCATTCCTGGTTTAAATCTATCTATTTGACGGAGAAAACTACTAAATTAGACAGGTAAAAGTACAAGCAATCAAAATTTGCCTCCTAGAGGGAGCACGCTCCTACAACCGTCCGGCATTTCTTGGAAGCTGAAATTCATATTTATAGATCGAACTTAAGAATACGTTAAAACTAAATTAAAACCAATTGAATGCGAATTGCTTATGCCAGTTCTTTTAATCTATTAATCGCTAGATGTTGGAAGAACTGTTTCATGATAATCTAACAATATATTTGCTTAATATTCAATAACGATAATGAATAAATCTAACCATCTGCATACCAGAATCTCTTCTACAAATCGTCGGGAGAAGCAATAAGATACCTTATTGCGACTGCTATTTCTTACTAATAATGTCTCTATAAACGACATCAAATTCAATAGCACATTCTTATGCATAGCAAACCAATGTCGGTGCACTATTAGAAGACAGTTCAATGTTAAAAGGCAGTAAGAACCTATGAAAGCAATCACATTCTACGACCTTTGTTTATTGGTAAAGTAATGTAGATAGATCGCGAGTATTCAAGCACTATTCGAAATTACATTATCATAAGTTCAGTCAGTTGGTACAAACTCAATTCATTTGACAATCATCCTCAACAATCATCCATAACTTCTATTGGCGTGCAAGAGGTCTGTTTCTCTAATTACGCAAACAAACACTAAAACTACTTCAAATACGTTTGAAGTTCTTCCCCTACCGCTACCGCCTTTGAAGCGTTTCTAATTTTGAATGCTCGAGTATTACCCCCCATCGTTGTTCAAGTTTGCACCGTAATTCTTTAACGCGTAAGTCCTTTTCAGCTTGCGTCAGTGGTTGGCAGTATAAAAGCGCCTGAATAAGCCAGCTAATCGTAAAGTTTATGCGAGCAAAGTTTCACCCCACAATAGGTATGGTAACGCGACGTCCCATCCATTCATAATAGATGGCATGAACGGGTAAGTGACGGAATAACACGCACATACACTAGAAATCAGAGAATAGACTACATAACACTCCAAGGAGTTTTTCATATCCAGTGCTTGATTTAACCCCTCCATTGTAAGGTCTCGTTTAAATAGTAAAACTTTCTTGAAATTATCATACAACTCTCATTTCAATATCAAATGAAACAATCGTACTCATACCCACTCGTATATTCATTACTTTAGGGTATTTGCATACAAGGTTTACGTACCGAGGTCAGACGATCCAAAACTTCGCCATTTCAATTACCACATTCGAAATTGTATAGAAGAAACTTCGGAACCAAGTCTTCAGTCAGTTTTACATAAAACAGACAATGGTATTAGCATCCATTACCGAAAAACGGGGGGGAAGTTGTGATTCAACAGGACACAAATGAAAAAAACAAACCATCCATCTTTGTAATAAAGTTAGAAGGCGTCACCTTCGCGTCTAAATATAAATAAAACAGGGTTTTACAGAGGGGAAACCGGGCGTGGCTTCCGGGGAAGTTCGCTACAAAATGAGTTCAGCTTGTGTGAAACAAAAATTTGGATTAAACTTTCACAACTTTTTTAACGGTTTATGTTTGGATCTTCAAAGTTTTTAATAAGGTTTTGATGACAATGAATTTATAGAATGGATTCATCTGCAAAGCTCTACGACTCTACGTAGTCTGTGAGTCAAAGTCATTTAAATCTAAAACACTAGTTTATACCGGGTGTTGCCTGTAACAGGAGCAAATAATTAATACCTAGATTCTACTCATCCAACAATAAAACTTTCGTTCAACAACTTTTAAAAATTATGTAATCCTTAGATTTTATCTTTTTCATACAAATTAAATAGTTTTTTGAATGTACGTTAACAAAACATTCAGTCTAATTGACGTTGCTTGTCACGCTACAAACATAAAAAACATCGCAATACATTGCGGCTTCAAATAAACTTTAAAGTGTACTAAAAATTAAAACATAAGTTATTTTAAATGACCCTGAACAAAATGTGGTTCAGTTTGAGGAGTACAATCTATGTTTTAATTATTTGCTCCTAGTACAGGCAACTCCTGGTATATATCTGACCATACAGCAAAACCTACATTTTACAACAACGCATACATTTTACTTTAACGATCATTAGGTCAGTAACTCCTTTATTTGAAATCTGCTATATATTCAAGAACGCTTTGATATTTTGAAAAGCACGAAACAAAAATAGAGTACATTCCATTGTCAAAAGGCTGTCCGGGAAAAGAAATCAACTCAAAGTACGTATGTCCCCCGATTGTGCTGCGAATTCATTAAGGCGCGGAAATCTGAAAACCCGGCCCCCTTATGAATATTTATCAACAGACCTTAACGGGCCGGAAGAAATTCTCGGGTCTTAAAAAAATAATTCCGTCATTGAAAAACCCTTTAGAAGGCTGGGATATTTTCGGACGTATTATTAATAAGCTTATTCGGATGGATACCCGTTTTTTATAAGACAATGCTGGGGTAGACAGTAAAGATTTTCGAGAAGCTAAGTCAAAGTAAACGTGAATGTTTTCAATAAGCAAACCATCACACCCCTTTACAATTGTATTACTCGTATACAGGAAACCGGTATCCCTAACTTTTGTTGCGGAATCTCCATTTTGAATACGGTTTACATTTAAACGGCAACAGTTGATTCTTTATTCCGCAACTTTGTATCTGGCTCGTTCCGAGCATCGACAATCATTCCCGGAGATCTTAACGTTATCGTTCAGTCTAATAACCATTCCATGGTTAGCGGCACTGTTATCTTAACGATACAATTTTACATTTACCAAGGCAACTATACAATGTTGGATTCAGAGAAGTTGCAGATATTTCCAGAGTAAAACAAAAAGCTATTAAACTTCTACACATTAAAATACCAGCTATTTCTTATAATAAAAAGAGAACCATTGTATAGATGTAGCCGGATGGTTAACAGAAACTGGCTGGATAGGCCTTGTCTTGGCCAGTGAAGGTAGGCACCAGCCCTTCCGTCAAGTGCAGCATTGCTCCGCTCTGAGCCACATGCTCCGTCTTCTCCTCGGCGTCAGCCTGCCGACTCAAGCGTCTGGTCGTAGGCATCGTCGTCTCGTCGTAGTCTTCTTTACAGTCGTAGTAAAAATCGTCGTCTTCTTTGTCCGTCGTCGTCTTTTGTTTTTCGTCATTGTCGTCGTCGTCGATTGTTTGCTCCCGTCACGTCGTAAAATTTTGAATTTCAAATATTTTTTCATCCCTATCCGAACGAGCCCCCAAAACTGTAGCCGGATGGCTAACAGAAACAACTTTTTAGCATAAACGTCTTATATTCTTGGGATAAAATAATCATAAAAGTAAATTCACATCAGTGAGCACGTCTTTCGTCTAAAATCCAAACTGACATACATCTCGCATTGACACCTTCATTCATTCGATTCTATCATAATCTCTTTCGGTCACCAGCCAGTCATCACTTCCAGTCCTACATAGATAGATGCATTACTTTTGATACATGACATCTATTTTAATTCAATGGAAGAAACTCGCAAAGACAACAAATGTAACATTAGAGAAAACAGACAAGAAATAGTATATTTAAAGAAATAGAAAGCGTTTAAAACACGTAACCCTCAGATGAACACATTTATCCGCCGAATTACAACTTACTTAATGTACTTTGGGGAGATTTAAGCAAATTGTTTCCCTATAAAGCAAGCCCAACGCAATCTAACGCCTTCCTGGCTCTGAGGAATTTATTTGACAAATTTATCAGATCTAGTCAACGTGTCGCTAAGGGGAAAAATACCTAATACCCCTCCTTATACTGATATATTTAACCGAGTAGGCAGGCACGGTATAGGTGAGCGGATCAACCCTCTATTAGAACGAGGATAAGTAGCTTTTAACACGACCGCTACTGTTTTTAACAGGAGAGGAATGTTTTGTAAGTTTCTACTTTAGCTCATAGGGTTATCATGTTCGTTTATATTATGTGCATCTCTGTCGATTAATTAACTTTCTTATTTGGTCTTTGAAAATCCATATATGGCTTCGTATGCATTTAGATATAAACGTATGAATTTTCTAAATCTCCACTTTTTTGAAGTTAGAATTATTTTTTAATCTAACGTTTCTCAAATTTATATAGATCCTCGGAAACGGCTAATTTGAAATTATACAGCTGAATTTTTCATAATTGCAACGTTGATATAGCCAAGCATTAGAATGCGTACTTACCAAATTTCCGAAAAGTATACATTTTAGTTCAAAATTTTATGACTATAGTATTAATTAGATATATTATGACTATTATGTAACATACGGTTAAAATTAGTTTTTCGTCTTTATGACACTGAATGTATCACTGAAATTAAATGATTTTTATCATGCACGTAATTTTTTAGTCGGACATAATCAATCGTGGATAATGTTGCGAAATGCACCAAAAAATGTAATTTAAAAATATAATTCGTTTTATTTCTACTTTGAACATTGTATTTAGATAGCTTTCTTTCTTTTTTATACATAAAAAAAATCATGAACATTTGACGCCATTTTTGGCTTCGTATGCAGTAAAGGGTTAATACGTAGGCTTTCTAGTCTTAAATCATCAACGATAGGATTATAGATTTGTTTCCAAAAACTCACTCTTAAGATTATGGAATGAGCATTTGTAGCTCAACAAAATGTATTCATCATCATTTGGCATCTAATCGCAGGTTTGGTGACCACTTTTTCACTTGTCAATTTATTTGTAATCCCTCGTATCTCTTTGTGCTTCCAGCATGCTACTTCTCTCTTGCAATTGTCGTCCATACCCACAAAATGTTCGTTTTCTTGTGCTTAGTCTACGCTGAAGTTAACTAAGCCCAACTGTTAAATTCCATCAATTACGCATGACTAAAATAACCGTAAGATAAAAAATGTATGACTATGAGTCAGTGAGTGCGAAACATAAAACCTGCCCACAACCGTAGTGATTACGTAACGCGGTGCATTTTGCTGGAGCAAGCGTAAACATTTGTGCGAAAAACTACGGGTTAAATTCCATTCACTTTCTTTCCATTAAGTACATTGGAATAACTTTTTTAGTATTTTTTTTTCTCCATTATGGTTATGGAAATGTGATTGAAATTTATTTTTAATAGCTAATGCATTAGTTGAATAATTAGAATATCAGGTATGTCTATTTAAAACGAGAATTATGCAATTCTCTGTAACTCATACATACATATATAGTCGTGAGTAGGGCATGTAATACCGGTTTTACTTGTATGGGCCAATACCGAAAAACGGGATTTTCGGTATTGGCCCATACAAGTAAAACCGGTATTACATGCCCTAGTCGCGTGAGTAATTTTATTATATATAAAGGCCCTGAAATTTCAGGAATTTCGTAAGTAACATCGAGTATGGCATATTTTATAAGTGCTATTTGACCTTTAAGTAATATCTCTTATTCTTTATATTTCACAGAAACTACATTCCCATATAAAATCTTTTTAATGACTTACGTACATTTAAATCTGTCTGTGCCGTCATAGTCATTAACGTATCCGACCAATTTCCAACGACCTTGATTCCACAGTTTACCTGAGGCCTTGATGACGTCATTAGTTATATCGTTTAAAACTGTCTTTAATAAAAAGTATCTCGTAATAACGTATTTTTCCTATTGACAGTGATATTCTACAAATCTCTTAGTGGATTATTCCAAACAAATGATTATACTAAATATTTTGATGGTATGTTCGGAAAAGTTTCGAGTATTGACATTTGAACGAACAGAATTGACTAATATTTTCATTTCTAATATAGTTAAAAAATAACCAAAAACTATACAAATTAACCTACCGAAGCCTCATTAAGTTAGTTTGAACGCAATAATGTAGGGTATAAGGCTGCGGGATCGCCTATAAATAGATTGAAAGGCAACGATAGTCACATAATGGAGTGACATGAGCGCACGTAATGCGATTGACCTCCAACGCGATAGTATTAACTCTTGCAACGGTGTAAAATTAGATGTATCGGGGGATTTTAGAATAGAGGCCGGGGATATCGGGGAATAATGTGACATTAAAAGAAAAGGTTACAAAGACAGATGATCTGAATGTATCTAAGGTAAAAGAGAGTAGACGACGAAAAATAGAAGTATCTGATAATTTTAGAATAGAGTAGAAGCCGGCAATATCCGATAACCAGCAACAATGTGATATTAGCACCTACATGAAACTATATGGTCATGAAGGTCTGAATGGGTTTATGAGAAATATTACGAAGTACCTACATAAAAAGAAAAAATACACGGTATTTTAAGAATAAGGAATGAATACAAAATATAACATCTATTGTTTTAGAATAGAGAAGATAAAATATCGAGCTACATGTCTAAAGGGTTATACAAATAAAGGTAGGTATACGATAATAGAGGCGTAGGAAAATTTAATACATATAGTAATGGTAAAATAGGGATGCGAATATAACTATTTAACATACTTGTGGAGGGTACGATAAATATGGACTAGTAGGCCAGACATAATAATAATAATAAGAAGGCCTATGATTCGGTGCCTCATTCATGGCTGGAGAGGATCTTGGAGCTGTATAAAATCAATACAGCTTTAAAATCCTTCTTAGGCGCATGTATGAGGCAGTGGACCACAGTCCTTCGTCAACCAGGCGGTAGAGATGGCCCCCCTGGTCCGCATGACTTTATAAGGATTGAGAGAGGTATTTTCCAGGGTGACAGTCTGAGTCCCCTGTGGTTCTGCCTGGCCCTGAACCCACTCAGCACTCTGCTGAAGGAGTCAGGACTGGGCTGTCGGCTTCGGAGAGGGGGTGAGGTCATTTCTCATCTGCTGTACATCGACGACCTCAAGCTATTTGCACCCAAACGCCCAGACTTGCTGGAGCTACTGAAGGTCACAGAAACCTTCAGTAGCGCCATCAAAATGGAGTTTGGTGTAGATAAGTGTGCGGTCATGCATGTACAACGAGGGAAAGTCGTAAATTCCCCGAATTTGCAACTTTCCGAGACAATGACTCTCAGGTCTATCTCCGAGGCTGAAACCTACAAGTACCTTGGTATGTCACAGGCCTTGAGTATTGCGGACAGGGACACTATACAGGCGGTGAAGGAGCGCTTCTTCTGTCGCTTGACAAAAGTACTTAACAGTCTTTTGTCTGGCGGCAACAAGGTGCGGGCCTTCAACGCTTGGGTGATGCCCCTGCTCACTTACTCCTTTGGCATACTAAGGTGGACTCAGACTGAGCTGGACGCCCTGGATAGGCGGGTCCGTGTGCTGCTCACTACACACCGCATGCTACACCCACGCTCGTCAGTTATGAGACTGTACATCCCGCGTAAGTGTGGCGGCCGTGGCTTTTTAAACGCCAAGGACCTCCATAACCGCGAGGTGTGCAGCCTCAGGGAGTACTTCCTAAACAACGAGTGTGGGATACATCGCGATGTAGTAGCAGTAGACAGAAGCCTTACTCCTCTTTCCTTGGCAAACGAGAACTGGCGTAGACCTAAGGTGCTTAGCACCGACGACCGCAAGGACATATGGAAGAGTAAGGAGCTACACGGGCGGTTCTACAAGGCCCTCACGGGGCCCGATGTAGACCTGCTCGCGTCGGTGAACTGGCTACGCTTCGGTGATCTCTTCGGGGAAACTGAAGGTTTTGTCTGTGCAATTGCGGACGAAGTTATGATGACGAACAACTACCGGAGATATATCCTGAGGGACGGTACGGTCGACATCTGTCGGGCATGCCGCCGTCCCGGAGAGTCTATCAGGCATATTATCTCCGGTTGTTCCCATCTAGCTAACGGCGAGTACTTGCACAGACATAATCAAGTAGCCAGGATCATTCACCAGCAACTTGCTGTTCGATATGGTCTTGTGGGGTCTGAGGTGCCGTACTATAAGTACGCACCAACGCCGGTTCTCGAAAATGGTCGCGCCACGCTCTATTGGGATCGATCTATCATCACGGACAGGACTATTGTAGCCAATAAGCCTGATATCGTGCTGATAGATCGATCCAAGCGCCGTGCAGTGCTCGTCGACATCACCATCCCCCATGACGAGAACCTCGTGAAGGCCGAGAAGGACAAGATCAGCAAGTACCTTGACTTGGCTCACGAGGTTACCGCCATGTGGGATGTTGATTCGACGATCATTGTTCCGATAGTCGTCTCGGCGAACGGACTTATAGCGAAGAGTCTCGATCACCACCTCAAGAGACTCTCGCTAGATGGCTGGATCAAGGGTCAGATACAGAAAGCGGTTCTTCTGGACACGGCGCGCATCGTCAGGAGGTTCCTCTCTCTGCGGCCCTAACCACCGGTAGCCTGGGCCCCGCCCCGCTGCCGGCGGCACCCTAGGTTAGGTTTTTTATAATGTGTTTATATTTTGTAATTTCACTTTGTATTTTACTTTTTATGTATATATTGTAAAAAGCCTAATCTAAGAAAATAAAGATATACCTGAATAATAATAATACCCATTGTTCCCATCTAGCTAACGGCGAGTACTTCCACAGACATAATCAGAATCAGAAAATCATTTATTGCCACACACAGTAACTTAAACTAAACAAAAATAATCAAGTAGCCAGGATGAATGAATGGTGAATGCACCAGCAACTTGCTGTTCGATATGGTCTTGTCATCACGGACAGGACTATTGTAGCCAATAAGCCTGATATCGTGCTGATAGATCAATCCAAGCGCCGTGCAGTGCTCGTCGACATCACCATCCCCCTCGTGAAGGCCGACAAGGACAAACTCAGCAAGTACCTAGACTTGGTTCACGAGGTTACCGCCATGTGGGATGTTGATTCGACGAGATGGTTGGATCAAGGGTCAGATACAGAAGGCAGTACTTCTGGACACAGCGCGTATAGTCAGGAGGCTCCTCTCTCTGCGGCCCTAACCACCGGTAGCTTGGGCCCTGCCCCGCTGCCGGCGGCACCCTAGGTTAGGTTTTTTACAATGTGTTTATATTTTGTAATTACATTTTGTATTTTACTTTTCATATATATATTGTAAAAAGCCTAACTTAAGAAAATAAAGATATACAGGAATAATAATAATACACCTATTAGTAACAGGTTTAGTTTAGATGTATCGAGGTATGGAATAGAATTGGGCAATATTGAAGTACAATTAAAAGAAACAATAAAAGTTGATGCGTTATCATCTATTCGCATTGATCGACTAATTATAAACACAATAAAAAAAGAAAATAGCCAGCTCAAAATCAAGCTTGACTGTTAAGCTGGAAATGATGGAAAATCTAGACTATGAGAAATAAGAAACAATAGAAAACACGTGTTCGACGAATTCACACAATGGTGCATTAGTGTTCTCATTACGCTGTCGACTGTACGTGTACACGCCGGAAACACAGAAATAGTACTATAACACGAAACATCGGCCAATGAACGGGGCTCAGTCATACTAAAAATAAAGCACTTGATATGTGATGTATGGGAGCAATTATCGTAAAATCTCTAGACTACCGTTTTTCAAACTGTAGGATTGAGGTCCTTTGGGTCTGTGAGTCTAGCAAAAATTAAATATGATAAGACTTAGGACTAGGCAGCAGTGGCGAGTACCTTTAGTACAACTTTGCCTGTTTGACGCGCGAATAACCTAACCTTCCATTCAATAAAGTGTGAAAGTGACAAGCGAAGTCGCAGTCAATTGTGTTGGCTCGATAGGAATCTCTAAAGCACGTGTTCCACCAGTTTGCCCATTTTGAGACTTTAGCACGATCTTTTCTGCTCTGAATTCTATTTAAGTTAAATCTGCTCCGACTTACCTGAGGACTTTTGATGCCTCATTAAAACTAGCAACAACCTACAGATATCTGATCAATCTCATCATATATGTGCTTTAATATAATATGTGCATTATTGTCATTTTTTTGTATGATAGGCAAGCATTTGACCTCTTTCTCATCGGATAGCAAGTTAAGATGAAGCATGCTTAACCTAGTTGGCATCTCTTCAGTCAACCTCAGAAAAGGGGCAGATTTTTTATGTGTTCGAATGAGATTTAAATGTCAAGTTGAATTTTGCTAAAGATTAAGGACATAAGCGCTTAAAGTAGAGAATTTGTAAATTCCCGAATTCTATCGGCCTCTGTTGTGTTGTGAACGCTGATTTGAAAGGCTTTAACAATAGTACATTGCTGGTTAAAGCGGGGTATAAAAGGCCCAATTTTCAACTATTATAATAAATAATGGGTACAGTCCGACCAGTGCTAGTTTTATTCAATCGTCACGAAGTTTGGGCAACACCGGTCTAGGCGAGATAGGTCAACATATACCCCAGTCAATACCGTCGAATATGTCCAAAAATAGACGCCCACTCGTTTCAATCATCGTGTTTACCCCTCTTCACGCCTACTCAAACATGTCAAAATAAAGACAGACATAACCCGCATTATAATTGACTTCTCCAATAACCGCTGTCAAATTATGGTTAACTCTAGAACATTGAATAATAATGATTATGAACTCTGTTTCAAGGTTTCACTCACAAAAGAAAATTCTTGGTTATCAACGAAAATTATTACTATTTTCATAAAGCACGCTTCTCAAAAGAATGTTGGGGTTACAGGGTTAACCATACGATTGGTATTATTGCTATTTTGTACGCTCATTTTTATTTTGTAAGTTATGGTTAGTAGTCACTATTGTAAACTTACACTGTAAATAAAACCAGCAATTGTAACTACAAATTTATAATTTAATAAATATATTTCAACAAATATAAATCATTTTATTATAACACCAAGTACTTAACTTAAACGATGTTCTTCGTTCCAAGAGCGGTAAAAAAGTGAACCCGAGGAGTTTAATTCACTGCTATTTATTAACTAGTTTTCCCGCGCGCGCCTCGAAGTTGTAGCGCAAGAGGGCGCCGGCGTGGCCGGTGTCGTAGCGCGCGCGCCTCGAAGTTGTAGTGCAAGAGGGCGCTAGCGTAGCCGGATGTCCGCTTTGCTGTCGTTGCCAACACGGCCATGCTGGAAGGCGCCTGCCTCAGGCGCCACAGGAGTCCAGGTGAAATACTGAAACATGCCAAAACACAGGTTAAAATTGAATGCTTTAATTTAACAATGATATTCATAGATATTGCACATATGTCGGTACTTGACAGCTAGCACTTGCACCTAAATTGCATAGACACATTTAGCTGCAGGTGTGTAGGTATGCTGTTCTCAGAAACTATGAACGCCTGTGCACTCAAAGACATTTGTCACTTGACTTGCACTACGGTCATATACAGTTTCATTACATATTCATATGAATAATCATTTGCACTCAAAGAGATTCACTCACTTGAGCATACAAAGTGTATTCATATGATGTAGCTAGACATACCTGTCAAGAAAGGACATAGTACAATATTTATGAAAGTAATTCATCTGTTTCAGTATTTTATCTCGACTCACCAAGTACTGAGAAAGAAACATTTTAAATTAGTTTGTTAATCTCAAGCAAGGTTTAATAGTTAAATTGTAAGTAAGTAGTTGTTTATTGCCCTATAACATACCTTGCCAACACGGTTATATTTTTCTACAAATACCATTATTATTCGATATCCCAATCATCTATTCTTATCCACGGTTTCATGTTTTCAGCAGCAGCAGTTCCAGTATAGGTCTTATGGCTTCTCTCAGCGCCTTTTAAGTCCGTCACCTCGTATCTGTCATTACCGAGTATCTTTCTTACCCTGAAAGGCCCTTTGTAAATAGGCATTAGTTTTCTGCTCTGTCCATCATTGTTTTGACTTTGTATTTTTATTAGCACTAAATCCCCAATTTCGTATTTCCTGGCTTTCACTCTAGTTGCATCAAACCTTTGCTTTTGTCTTTCAGCACTGGCTTTGATATTGTCGTCTACTTTTTTGCGTAACATTGTCACATCTATAACTTCGCTATCGATAGCATTAGGAGCTAAGCTATCGTTATCTGTGCGCAATCTATAACCAAGAAAAACTTCACATGGTACAGCTTGAATTGTCTTATGAATTGTGCTATTCATACCTTGTTGCAAGACTTTTATGCACGTGTCCCACTGGTCATCTGTAGTGTCGGCTCCTAGAGCCTTCAAGGCTTCTAAAATAGTTTTGTTGAATCGTTCCACTTGCCCGTTGGATCTCGGCATGCCCGTGGCGACGATATGCAGCCTGATATTTTTCTCTGAACAATATTGGCTAAATTCTTTAGACGTGAAACAAGCGCCAGCGTCTGCAATAATCCTTTTCGGATTTCCGAAAATTTTAGAAAGCGAATCGAGTTCTTTTATAGTAGATGACGCATTTGTGGAAGGCACGGCAGAAACAAAAACAAACTTAGTAAAAGCATCAACTGTCACTAGTAAGTGGGTGTTATTTTTCTTTGTTTTGACAAATGGGCCGATATGGTCCAAATGTAACGTATGGTAAGGTTGCGCGTATTTAGGTAAAGGATAAAGTTCACCTTCTTTAGGCCCGCCTTTATTTTTGAAATATATACAATTCAAACAATTTTTGATGTATTTCTTTACAATTTTGCGCATTCGAGAAAACCAGTAATAAAGTTGTATCCGTTCGATAGTCTTGTCTACGGAAAAGTGTCCTATGTCGTCATGGTTGCATTTTATTATCTGCCAAATGCATTTTTTTGGAACTACCCACTTACGACCGCGCTCAGTTCGTCTATAAACTTTATTGCCAAGGAGTTCGTAGTCATTAAAAATTGATTTATTCTCATCGGCCTGTCCTGATTCTAATATATTTCTAATTTTGGTCAAATCTTTGTCTTGCATTTGTACGGAAAGTAACCAGTCGGCTTCGGTAATTGACATGACGATTTCATGTTCCGGTTTTTCCCCACACTGCACGGGGTTCCGACTCAACGCATCGACATGCTGCATGCGTGTCCCTTCCCTATGAGTTATGTCAAACGAGAATTCTTGCGTCGAAAGTACCCACCTAGCAATACGAGGGATAATATCTTTTTTTGTTAATGCGAACCTTACTGCGCTACAATCTGTCACTATTTTAAATGTTGATCCTAGTAAATATAATCGAAACTTTTGCAGCGACGTAACTATGGCCAAAAGTTCAAGTTCAAAAGAGTGATATTTCTTTTCATCTTCTGTAGTTTGACGACTATAGTAATGAATTGGTTTTTCACCTTCCGGAGTGATTTGCATGAGAATTCCAGCTAAACCATCTCTACACGCATCGGTATATAAAATCGTATCTTTGTTTGGATCGAAAATCGTTAACACGGTACCCGAAACTAATTTACTTTTTAAAGTTTCAAAGGCATCATCCTGCGGTTTTTCCCACTTCCAAGCGGTGTCTTTTTTCAACAGTTTTGTAAGGGGTGCTGATAATAATGCACAGTTTTGTATGAATTTACGAAAGTAACTGATTAAACCGAGAAACTGCCGAAGCTGATGCACCGTCTTGGGAGTAGGAAATTCTTTGACGGCAGTTATTTTTGACTCATTAGGCATAACGCAATCAGGTTTGATTTTATAGCCAAGAAAATCGATCTCATTTTTAAAGAAGTGACATTTTTTTAGATTTAAGGTTAGGCCGTTGTCACGAAATAATTGCAGTACGTTTTCCAGCAATGCAAGGTTTTGTTCATACGTTTCTGTAACTAGGTATACGTCATCCAAGTAAACAATTACATCACCAAATCGCAAGTTGCCTAACACTTTATTCATGATTTGCTGAAAATACGATGGTCCGTTCACGAGACCGAATGGAAGCCTTAAAAATTCGTAGTGTCCATCCTCAGTTATGAACGCAGTTTTTTGTATTGACTCCTCATTCATTTTAATCTGATAGTAACCGCTTTTTAAGTCTAGGCTAGTGAAACATTTTTTTCCTTGTAATCGATCAACTAATTCTTCAATCCGTGGCATAGGGTATTTGTTTTTTATAGTTATTTTATTTAAGGCTCGATAATCAATACACAATCGCTTTTCGCCATTTTTTTTATTTACAAGGAGCGCCGGGCTAGCATAAGGTGAGTTACTCTCGCGAACAATGTTATTTTCTAATAGTTCAGCAACCATTTCGCGTATAGTTTTCCTATCTGAATTTGAAGCTCGAAATGGTCTAGCTTGGATCGGCTCTGCAGTTGTTAAATTTATGGGCATTTCATGGTTATTAACTTGCTTTAGCTCTTTTATATTTAACGCAACGCAATCGCGATATTTACGAAATAAAGTAAGTAACTCACTACTATGAACGTCTGTATCCAAGTCAAATTCCTGTATGCTATTGCAGAATTCGTTATAATCTCCTGCATAATTAAATTGCAACACGTCACCTATTCGAGAATATATCAAATCAGATCGTTCGGTTACATTTCGCCCAACCAAAATGTCACATCCAACTATGTCGTCTAGGATGTAAAATTTAATATCCTTCAAAAGAACCGAATCAATTTTTAAATCAACCGTTATAGCATGAGTAATAGTAGCCATGTTTGATTTGGAAAATCCTTGTATTATCACAGGTGTGGGTAATAGGGTACTTTGGAATCGGTTGTTTTTAACCAACGACTCTGATATCAGAGAACAGCTGCTACCGGTATCTATAAAAGCGTCATGACAGAAATCATTTAAATATACATTTTTGTAGAACCTATTTTTTGAATCAGTATTTCGGTCCGATATAAATTTTGTTTCCTCTTTTTCAGTTTTGGTAGTCTTTTTTTGATAACAACTCGTTTCCAAATGACCCTTTTTTCCACATAACTTGCATTTATTTAATTCGCATTGAAATTTTTTGTGACCGCCACCACATATATAACATTTAGGTTTACGAATCGGTTGTTGGCTATTATTATTCACTGATGATCCGGCCTGATTTGACATTTCAGTTGTGGGAACTGTACTAGCGTTGGAGGGAAGTGACGAATTAATAGGAATCGATTCACGAGAGTTTACTTTCGTTTGATTATCACGAGAGTTACTTATACCTAGACTCTTGGCCACGGCTGCTTTCGCTTTATAGATACGACCATGCAAGAAACTCGCGAAATTGTCACATGAATGGAAACCATTAGCCTCAATAGATATACTAATGTTATTGTCATTAATGTTGCCTAATATTATAGATATTATATCTTGGTCAGTAAAATTCAAACCCAAATGATCAATTTTGCTTTTCTGTTCGAAATAGAACTCATAGAGGGACTGATTATCCAAAGGTTTTTTATCAATAATATCTTTCATTAAATCGTACATGTTTCTATGAATTTGAAAAGTACTGGTTAATTTTGCTTTCCATTCATTCCATTTCCACGAAGGCCATTTCATATCAGTGCGCAATATGGATTCGTACCACATTCTTGATGGTCCTTTCAATTTATTTAATGCCTGGTAACGGATCATCTCGTCGGGCCACTTAAACGTCGTTGCATAAGTTTGGACGACATTTAGCCATGCATTTATATTGTCCTTTAAAGGGTCAAATTCGGGAATCAGGGAATTAAGTATAACAGAGCTGGTACTACTCACAGTTGGGTCTTCATTTCGTCGGTATACCGTTTTTCTACATGGTGGCGGAGGTGACGGTGTGCGCGTCCTGCGCCTGCTACTGGACCTGCTGCGGCTGCGGCTACATGACCGATCCCGCCTATGGTGTCGTCTGCTGCGCCTGGGCGTGATGCTACGCGACCGGGCCCGCTTTCGTCTGTCTCTGCTAGACGACCGCGATCGGCTCCGTCTATGTTTGCTTCTGCTGCGTCTCTCCATGACGCGGCGTGATCGTGGACCACTTCTGATGTAAACTTACACTGTAAATAAAACCAGCAATTGTAACTACAAATTTATAATTTAATAAATATATTTCAACAAATATAAATCATTTTATTATAACACCAAGTACTTAACTTAAACGATGTTCTTCGTTCCAAGAGCGGTAAAAAAGTGAACCCGAGGAGTTTAATTCACTGCTATTTATTAACTAGTTTTCCCGCGCGCGCCTCGAAGTTGTAGCGCAAGAGGGCGCCGGCGTGGCCGGTGTCGTAGCGCGCGCGCCTCGAAGTTGTAGTGCAAGAGGGCGCTAGCGTAGCCGGATGTCCGCTTTGCTGTCGTTGCCAACACTATTAAATAGTGATTAACCGAAATGAGTGCCCATCAACGATTTATTGAATTTATAGATAAAGAACTTTAAAATTCATTTGACACTGTGGCTCTTATTTTTAAGGCAAAAACTATCAAGGAAAAAATGTGTAATTTACCTGTTTATACTATATGTTTGTAAAACCCAATCGATAGTTAACTCTATGCATTTCTCAGCCGACTCAAATCTGCTACATATTGAATGAGACAATACACGATTCACACGCCGTATTCCGATGAAGATTGCATTGACACGAGTATCGATTGTAAAGTTTTACGTCGGATTTAGATATAAGGTATATATAGTTCTTGGTTCTAACCACCCAGTTATTAATAAAGTCAATGAAAATTCGCACCTCAAAAAACCGATCTTTCCATATAGGTAAAGCAACTTGAGACAACACTTTAGGCTTATTTTGACTAATATTCACTAACGTCGGTTTGCAACATGTATTTACAAGAAATTAAACATAAGTTTTGGTAAAGTGTTACAAGGTAAAATAGTACATTGTGTATCTAGGGCGGTAAGTAAGGAATTACAAACGAGTGTTTGTTATAAGGCCGAGGTGATTGCTTTACCGCCCGTGGCACACACAATGTTTTTCATCACACTTGTGAGGAAATCTTAATAATATAACCTTACTAATCGCCCCAGTATGACAAGAAAATATTAAAACAGACAGTGACATTAGTGACATATGTCCACAGATAATGCGAATGTCAAGTCACGTTCGGAAACCATGGCCATTTTAGTTGATTTTATATTAGCAAAATACTGAAATACATTATTTAAACATTTAATTAATGTTACTGAAATATGTGTTTACATGTATTTGCAATAACAGTTATCTTTAAATAAATATTTCAGTGATAAAAGTTAAAAAAGTAAGTTGGCGCTTCCTTTGAACATGACAAATAAGAGTAAAACAGAACCAGCGTTTCAAATTTAAAATGAACGCCCTAGGGCGTAATAGGTCATTTACGGCCCGCAGAACCTACGTGTAATGACACCATTTTCGAGCAAGTGTGATGAAAAAAACATTACCAAAGGCATCAGGAATCCTCTGCACTACCTACATACTTATTCGAATTTGCGATTAATTTAATAGTTTTGTCTTTTTTGTTTGTATCGTAAATGAGCGGAAACGCGATAACTGTGATGCGGGTGCCACTGTCACCCATGACGGGCCACGACGAGGTAGAAAACGGTTAAAAAAATGTCTTAACTACCACCCACATAAGGAATCAAGATGCGAATGAGTCATGTTCAATTTTGACCCTAAGAAGAAGAGACTTTGAAATTTATAATAGTTTTAAGACGGATAACCTTCAGACTGAAAGATTAAGGGAAAGCGAGGCAGGGGTAGACCACGAGGAAATTAATTTGAGCAAACAAAGGAGAAGGGTAAGGTCATGTCTTATTACTTTTACCAGGAAGTTAAAGAGAAAAGAAAAGAAAGTTTGGAAATAGCTGGCGATTGCTCTAACAATATAGCTCTTAAATTAGACAAGAGAGATGAACAACGCTATTGGGAAGTTTAAGAAGAACAGAATTCTATTCTCAGAAGAATCAACAACATGAATCAACTATTTTAAACATGCTGTCCAATTCATCGTGTTCAGTCTGATATAGTAGTTTAAATTAAACAATTCCTCAATGGCAGATAATTCAAAACCAAACACAGCCCATCACAATCATCATGAAACTGAACAAATGGCACAAATCATGCAGATAATGTGGGCAGTCACATGTAAACGTGATTCAGAATTAGTTTATAGTCAATAAATCGACGAAACATCTCCGTGCAGAACAATATTTAACGCGAACGTTCAAATAAAATTACCCAATTCTTGCTAGTTACAATTAAAACATCCAAAATCTCGGAATTGTAAAGGAGCATACGCTTTTTTGGTGTCAGACGGTACGAAAACGAAATAAAAGTCAAATTATTTGGCGCCAACGCATTGTTATTGGAGCCAATATTTCTTTATGCGAGTAATTGTGGGATTATTCGAGACCTAAGTTTAGACTGGGTTGACTTTCCTTGACCGGTTGCACGGCTTTCTAAATTTCTGCCCTCCTTGCGGAGTGTGGAAGGAAAGAGGGCGTATCTGCTTTGATGTTATGAACAATCATAGGTCCTTTAGTAAGTCGGCGCGGAAGGACGTAACTGATATGTTTGATGGACTAAAATAAGCCGTTTAGAACAAGGAGCGTGGCTCTAGCTAAATGTTGGAGATCTTACCGCGTATATTGTGCAGTAGAAAGTTTTCAAACGTTTTGCTTGGGAATATTAGGGCGTTACTTTACTACATTCGATTTATTACAAGCGGTTTCGGTATCTATATTTAATGGTAGATCTTGCTATAGTCCCTGAAATCTGCCTTTAGAAACGCTAATTATTTTTCTCTCAGAATTGGATTTTTTAAGGTCGTGCTTTTGCTCTGATCATTACAGGTAAGAGTGGGAACACTTTTTATTTATTAGAACCAGCAATTCTACTATTTTCATATTTTAAGAGATACACTTATTGACCTTATTGTCCCATCCTTATATAGGATTTTTGTATCCCCGAAACATTGCCTTTACACAAAAGGACTCTTGTTCATGGGAAAACTAGTAGAACTACACCATTTACGTTTTCTGCAAAAAAGGGGGAAACAAAAGGTGTTGTACAAAGACCGAAGCTTTTCTACGTACAACAGGAGGCGACAGGCGTGACAAAGGGCTTTTGCAGGGTTAAGTTAGTTATACTTGCCAGTCAATATATTAGGCTTATGTGATCGGAGAGAGATACGATATAGAAAGTACAATAATACAGATTGATCACATAAGAAAAGATAAAAAGTACAACCGCAACATAACGTAATGCAGTTATTGTATGTTTTAGAGGACTATACATTGAAAATGTAGGTGTTGTAACCAGGTCCTGCTCAATTTATTTATATTTTCTGTGCTTACACCGATTAGTTGCTACGCTACAATCGCGTGGCGACGGCAAATTCCAAGTTAGATCGTTTAACGATTACTCAGAATACTTAACCGGGCATTAGAAATGTGCTAGTCACAACCCAATTTATGAGTACAGGAGAAGTAAAAAACAATAATGTCAGATGTGATCGCTTAGCGTTGTATGGACTAGTGGGATGAAATTAAGAAAAGTAAAGACTTTTCATGCCATGTGTAACAATACTAAGAGGAAAAGTATACAGGAATGTGAGAAACGATATAAACAAGAATAAATACGCCGTATTGTCTAATCACACAAAGAGATGGAAGGAAAATAAGTATATGGCAAATGAATGAAACGTATTTGGAAGAGTTTCCAGGGTAGATTTAGTAACTTATATTTTAGTACTTATGCTGTTTAATAACCAAATGCAACCGAGAGTTTCTTCACTTCAGGTGTACTAAAGCACTAGTAAAACTTATAAAAGTTCCCGTGGGAATCATTTACGCAAAATCTTTTTTAACAATTTAAACTTCAAAAGTCTTATAGAGAACATTAATAGATCTTCAAAATAGTGTAAAATAATTTTGGTTCAACGGACTCTTTATAATAGTACATTACACAACTAGGGCTTTCTTTATTACCTCCCATGTTGTGTACAGCATTTTATGTCTACACTTGGACAGAAAGCGGTTTTTTCCGTACGCGCAGCCACTTTATAGCCAGGTGTGGCATAAAAATAATAATCACACGTTACGTTACATAAGTGCTCGATGTCGTTCGAAACGTTCTTGATATTGAACATCACAGATCGATCGTGAGACCTTGCTAGAGTTGCCAAACAGCGTTCTGAACGATCACTGTTTATCAGACGATGCTGCTTATCTAACTCTAGCCGAATTAAATATTGATTACGAATAGCCTGGGAAAATTAAGACCTCAACTTCTGAAAAATTTAAGCATTTTTACTCCCAGTAACATAAAAGAAATAGTATATTTAGTGTGGAGTTATGACACGAGGGACAAAGGTAAAGCTAATAAGTTTAAAGCCTGTGTAAGGGTTATAATTAAAACACCCTTTTGTGCACTGCACTGAGGGTTAAAAAGGGGCCTAAACGTAGTCAGAGTCTAGCTAGACTAGGGTACTGTTGTACGTGTGAGTGAGTGTGCTTCGTGATTGACACGTGTTTAAACGCAATGCCTATATTTCGTTCCCAAATCTAGAGTGCTCTACCTACCAAATGTCTAGTTAAACAGAAGATCAGCAATGAGTAAAATTCGACTCATGGTCATTATCTTCACTAGGGCCATTTTTCTTACTCAGAATCACGCTTACTATCGTCTCTGATAGTAGAAAAAGTGTCCCAATTTTTTTCCGTTACTTTTCCTTACACACTTGTATGTCAGTAACGGAACGGAAGAGCGATATTCGTATGAAAAATTTGGGACACTCTTTTTCTTCTATGAAGAGAGAAATGATGTATAATTTCTCAGATCTAAAAAAAAGTTAAGTGTACAACTTTACTACAACTTATAACTAGGAAATGAGGCGAAAACGGAAATAATGATGATGAGGGAAGTCAATGAGATTGAAAAATAGAGCAGAGGATGAGGCGAAAGAGAGATTAAAGAAACACGAGGAAACCTGACGAAGAGGGGGGTGCCGTAAAAGAGAACCCAGGGCCTAACCAGAGATGGGCACAATTTATTCGAATGACGAATAACGAATAAGAATAACCAAATTATTCGCGAATGACGAATAAAATTGGCGGATGATTATTCTTTTGAGACGAAACATACGCGTTTTTCCCATAGTGCGCTGTAACAAAAGGCGGTATCCCGGTGAATAACTGATGAAGCGTCACCAAAGAACAGCTGTCTAGTGGCGACGGAAATAGATAGACAAGTCGATAGCGAGGACAGGCGAGGTTGTGCTACGTCGATATAATCCAGCCTGTATACTCAATGCTGAAACGTATCTTGGTCATGTTTATAGAGAAAGAAGCAGTATCCATCGTAGTTACTTACAAGTTAAAACGATGAAAGTTTTATCTAATAAAGTTTCCACGATAGGCCCAGGAGTAGGTAAGAGGTTTTTGCTAAAAGAGGATTACTTCCAAGGTGCGCTAGCAAAAATAGTTGCATCCTTGTGTTGACAATTTTGTGAAGAGTATTCTAAAACTTCTAATACATTACATAACTACTAAGCAGTATTAGGCTAATTTTAGTTCATAAAACAATCCTAAATGTATGATTAAATTCTATGATGAGAAATTATTGGCCGGCCACCGGATTGGAACTGGCGACCACTTTGGTTACTTTTATCGATACCTCATTATTCAACGCCTATTAGACAGAGCGGAAGGAACAACTTCACGAAAACTTACAAATTCGATCAATGCAAAGTTTCCAAACTCTTCGTGACGGAAGGTTTTCCGGGCAATTTGCGAATCATGCTAGAATTCGGTCATGTTTTAGTTGAGTCGTTTAAAATTGCGCACGAGTGACAGGATGCGTGTAATTGTGAGAAAACCAACAAATGCGTCACGGAGGAAGAAGTTATTAGACCTAATAGACGCAATTTAAGCACGCAAATGCCTAAAGGTCAAAAATCTATAAAAAAATCAGGAAGTGAACAATAACCAGGCGGGGAATATGCTGCAAGCGAAGAAAAAATAGAACATAGGTAACTATCTAAGCGGGGCTCACGCATGTACTTTGCGATATTCTAGATAACTTTCAGAAATATACCTATACCTATCTTAATCTTTGTAGTTGTTATTTTATTGTATTACTTGTCTAAATTACATGAAAAGTGTATCACGTTACAGAAACAAAAAAGCCGAGACATAAATAAAATTGTGAAATTCAATAACATGGAAATGAAACAGAGTTGCTCAAGGTTTCCCGTCCCCAACTATAAATGTTAGGTTCTTCTAAGTGTATGATAGCTTAGTGGCTAGTTCTCAACCTTTTTGATTTCATTGCACAGCATTTTGAGTGTAGCTCTATGGAATCTCGCAATAAAATAGGATCCTTGAATTTAGTAGAAATCATGATTCTGAAGACGTTGCGACCCGCCAGACACGTTGCAAAGGTGCGCATTAGCCTATCGGACGAAATCGTGCGAAAGATTACGTGGCTTCGTCCTTCCAGCTTTCGGACGGTCTTGAGGACGTTTTATGTTATAACCTTATCGTTCTAGTTTGAAGGTGGCCTAAGATAGCAGAGGGAAAGAATTTTACTACAGGGCTGGAGCAATTTGAGTGAATGCTGAGTCGCTTTTAGTCACTTTTTATGAAATTGTATTGTAAGATTGTGTCTGTAATTTCCGCCACTTTCTTGTGGTAGTAAATTTTGTAATAAATAATTTGTTCGTTCGGAAATGAAAGAAGTTGGAAGCTTTACCTTTTTTATTGTTTCTATAGTGGTTCCTTTTTTTTATTTAATCGTAACTAGAAGAGAAAAGAGAAGAATTATACAGAAAATCTTATTTTTAAATAGGTTCACATTTGCGTTTTGGCACGAGTCCCGTCGTAAAATCCGTAAACCGCAACCGTGCGGCCTTTACGTAAAAACGTAAAACTTTTACACACACCGATATCGATATTCCATCGGTTTACTACTGAATACGCTTATCGATACTCAGTGTCTAAACCCTGCATGTCACCTGCCTGTAAACTTGAAATCTCAACTCTATGTTTTTAGTGATCTTGATTCAAGTTTGTATAAAAGAGAAATGATGTGGATGCGTGGCGAGTGCGGTTGTCTCATTATGGGCTTGGAATTTTGGATCAATGGAACGGGGCTATATTTAGGTTTTAGAATAAATTAAAGGATTTCATTGATTATTAAAGTTGTAGTCATCGTTTACAGCCCGGTACAATGCAAAATGTAATTTAATACCAGATAAGAATGTAAGACATTCGCTTGACTCGTACTCTCATAATTGGCATAAAGAGACGGCTGCTTCATCTAAGATGATGAAATTAAGACGATTTGCTTCAATATTGTTTACTTTTGGATTTTGATAAGACCCGACAGCACGCTAGCAGCGAGGAGGAGGATATTTCTATCAGTAAACGTGAATTAATCGAAGTCGATTATGAACTCATACTAGTTTGAGATACAAATTTCATATGATTTTAGCGTGAATTTATTGCAAACTCGCTACTAATAAGCTATTTAGCGACACTTTGAGCACGGTTTCACGAAATTGCTCCGGACAAACTATCAAAAGCCAACTATATTAACTTGTCGCGTTTATAACCCAGTCTACGATGCATTTTAGCACAAAATAATCCTCGTCTGAATAAAGTACATAAAGTAGACGTCAAATAATTCACTAGTACGATCCGGATATGTTAATTTAAAATTCCGTAAGATACGTGCAAATGGGTGGACCGTTGACTAGGGTTAATCGCAGATGAGCTCCTGTTTAAACTAATGTTTAATCAGGAGCTCACTCTGCGATTTCGCCGCGTGACCTTGAGGCTCCCACGAGAGGGCATTAGCCAGCGATCAGAAAGAGCACGCGTTATGTGATAGAGAAAGAGAGAGATGGCCTGATCCGGTGCGTTTCGTTCGGTGGTCGGATCCGAACGACAGAGAGAGATACTTTTGTTCGTAGTACTATTACTTATTCTGTGGTTAAGTCGCGAGTTATCCTGCTAGTTGATGGTTTAAGTGACGTTTAGTAAAAAAAACTTTCCTATTCATCACATTGACGTTAGAATGATCAAGCGTTTTCATCAAGCGTTTGAATCACGTTTGACCTTTTGATGATCGTATAACCATTGAAATATTTTTTTACAACCAATATTTGCGTCTTTAGAAGTGGTCACTATTACGAGAAATAATCCGGTTATTTAAGTTACTAAAACCGGTTTCAACCGGTTATAATATCGGTTATGTACCAAATTCAAACAAAACCATATCCGCTGCTGCGTTTCTTGTAAGAATGTGTGTATTAGAGCAATATCAAGACTAAACATAGGCCAAATTTCAAAACGACAATATTGACAAACCACATCAAACAGCCAAGTTAACGGAGCATCAATAAACCCATTATCAACATAACACAGTATAAATAAAGTTTACAGATGTAGAGCAAAATATTATATTTAGACAGCGGTTTAGTCTTCCGCTATTGTCATTTGGCGAAGCCGAAATGAACTCTCTGACTAATTATTATAGCACAATTCAGATTGGGCGGCGGCTCGTGCTGGTTTCAAAGTGATTTGGACCTTATTGGTTTGAACTAGAGTCGGTTTTAGATTGTAAAGACACGTGGTCAGGGCAGGAGGATTATATTCGGATTCTGGTCGATGCACATTGAGTGGACTGGGATTAGGCGGGATATTATATACAGCTTTAAGATGTGCTTTTGATACTGGATGATTTAAATGCTCGAAGTTTAGTTACTTCATTCTTTAGTGAGTCGGGGGCTAATGCAGAAGTTGCCAATCCCACTAATATTACAAATGCGAAAGGTGGTGAAGATGTTTGGATGTTTGTTACGAAATAACGGGGTAGCAACTGGATGGATTGAGCTGAAATTTGGCATGCAAGTAAACCAAGTCCTGCATTGAAACATAGGATACTTTATATCGCGGTAAAGAGTGGGATATTAATGGGAACAACGTGGGCGAATCCGCGGGTAAATGCTAGTTACTTTATAGCCCTAATGCATTCCTTGCCACTGCAACGTGCAGCTCGCTACAGCAAAAGTCGGTTATGCACTCACGGCATGAATAAGCATGGGGACTACATTCACTCTCATCTATGACAGTAAGCCTGTGTCAGCAGTGGCACCTATAGGCGGATGACGACACTTCATTCATGCAAAGTGAATTTGCGACTCCTCCTAAATTAAATCATCTATTTGGTGAACTTCTGATCTTCGGATATTGTTTCTCAAAAGTTCATCAGACACTGGTTTGTCAGTCGAAAATAATGTTAAATTTTCCAACTATCTTTGGTCAAATCCAAATTAATTCTGGCTCATTTTTTTTTGATAAATATAACCTTAATATGATAGGCACTTCTGGTGAAGCAGTATCAGTGGGTCTCGGATGGTCCGGTTACCGTCCAAGTTGAGTAACTGTCTCTAAACAAAATAAATAAGTCAACAATACCAATAGGTATAACTCTTATATTTAAATCACTATAATAAATAGATAGAATTTCAATCAAAAATAGCATTACCATAAACTACGTAAGTATGTAAACTGGAATATAAATATTTTCATTCGTTTAGTGTTCGATAACGTAACCACATGTTTGTAGGGAAAGCTTTCCATATCTTAATCTTTAATAGATGGTATCTTCAAAGCCTTCCAAGTTTAATACGAGGGTCTACCCGAGGTATACAAGCCGGTCGATAACAATGGGTCTACATTCTAGATTCTACCTAGGAAGGAAGATTGGCATACGTATGTGAAGTAGAACGTCAGAGAATAATGAGATAAAAGAACATTTTCAAATATAGCGGCTTTTTGCATTTCCTAACGTCTCTATAAACTAAAATCTGAGTTAGTGTCACAATTTAGTATTACTTTCTTTCTTTTTTTAAATTCCTCTGACATAAGGAATGATCCTAAAACCAGCCATGTCCGAATTAAAAAAAAACCTTTAGCTAAATCTGGATAAAAATACTAACTAACCTTATTTTAGATGTTTCGATGAACATCCAAATAAATTAATTTTTTAATAATAGATAAAGTGATTTTTTATTCCGGATATAATCAGACAAAAAAGTAAAATGTGCTTTGCATAGTAGTGAAAACCTTATATTCCCGAATCAATTAATACTGATATTCTAGGAATATACTCGAAGAGGCACAACGTCCTTAGGGACTAGATGTCCCCTAAAGTGGTTCGTGAAGGCAATGAGACTAGTGCACTGCATTTCGAATAGCAGCAATCTCTAAATGGAGTGGACTGTGGCAAATATGGGCTTGAATTATTAAGTACTGAATGAAAACCTTCAAGCATGAGAATCAGATGGTAGAGTAACAAAGTTAAGATAATATAGGTTCGCAAAGACAATATAGGTGCCCTAAAAAAACAATGAAGTAGTTAAAGAAGATATATTGGAATCAGCAAAAGCAAAGCAACTAACGGTTACTTCACTCTTGATGTTACAGAACACAAGTTGGTTAAGCCGATTCCGAATTGAATTAAAGATAAACCAGATAAAGTAAACTAAAGATAACCATGACATTATCTTAAATATGGTGACTATTGAGTTCAACGTTTTAAGACATGAAATTCACAGTAGCGCTATCTTCATAAACAAGAATTAGTTAACAGTTTGGAGTGGTAAGTGCGTGTATCGCGTTAAGTACCTATGAGTTCAAGTTAGGTTATTATTATTAATCTACGCAAACCTTCGGACGGGTCGAACGCAAGTCGGGCCGAAGTTTACCTAAAGATAAGCGGAACGGGTCTAAGTTCACGAAATCGTGGCCATTGTTATAGGAATGTCAGATGCATGGACAAAGATTCTTGCCAGCCGACCCCGGGCACCGACGTTGCGTAATGGAAGAACTAGCCCAAATTTTTTTGTGTTGTCCAATTAATATTAAAATTGATCCACTGCTGACTTAAGTAAACAACTGAAAGTGAAGTATTACAGGAAATTAAACAGACACCAAGAATATTAAAACGTGATCCAAGCGGCCTTGTTCCTAAAGAGGAATACAATAAAAATACTCAAATAAAGTCTGGCTTGGAACAAAAGTTTACATATTTCACGAAATAGCTCAAAAAGAACAGTTCTAAGACAATCCCGTAAAATAAGAATTTCTGGCCGTTTTTATTCCACTGAGATACGATAGCCGTAGCAACTTAACCTAAGTTACCAGCAATATAGTCTTATGCGATTTAAAGGAAAAGGAAAATATTTCAGAAATCTTTACCAGCAATATCGTAGGTACTATTCCATTTTAGATAGTAAAATCACCAGCGAACGAACGCTAAAAAGCCCGATTTTTCCCATTCACTGAATGGCGATAGCGCTTCGAAGCCCGTTCATTCGTTCATCTCTTGATTCGTTCACGACGCAGCCGCACCGTTCAATCTCATCTAGGTAACGTCAGATCCAATTTAAGGAACGACTCAGAACTGCAGGCATGCACTTCCGAGATGCAGTTGGAATTGGGACCGAATGTAACGAACGAACTGATTGTATTTAAGAATTACCTATAGACGAGCTTATACAACCAAAGGTTAAAAAAATATAGTAACGTAAATATTTGATGAATCGGGGCCAAGATTTAATGAATATGAAAGAAAAGCCTGTCACAATGTTAAAACAGATGATCAATCAAAGACATGAAGGCAATGCAATTAAAGAATCGCAACTCTAAACAGCCGGAGTTTGTGTAAGCAAAAATTGAAACACTGAAGATCTAGATCTAGCTAGACATTCTATGACGTAGGGTAATCGTCTTGAAACGTGAAAATTATAATCGCGCATAATGTAATCATTTCGTCAATTCTAAACTCAATAGTGGGCACAGTATCAACAGTGGAACCCATAAACTATAATAAGAGTACGCGTTTTCTGATTCTCTGCACGGTGACGTAGCGTCTCGACTAGAATAGTCCACAGCGACGCAAGATACCGAGCATACGTGGGATAGCTGTCACGCGACCTTCGGGATTAGTCCAGATTATAAGAAAGTAGAACGAAGTGCTCAATTAGGAACTAATAAATCGCCATCATTATCCGTGTCTGTTTCTTTAAATTGCCGTTTTTCAATACCAGGGTCATGTTGATCAAAACACATTTTATGAGTAAGATCATCAAGAGAGAAACTAATGATAAGTGGATGCGATGGCGATCAACGCGGTGTGATCCTTTACGAATTTGTAAATGTAAAAAAATGCAACAGTGCGCTAGCAATGATAGTGGTAGATGCGCACCTCTAGATTTCGACGAAAATGCAGGCAAAGCATTCTCGCTTGGGCACAGATTTGGACTCAATCGAGACGATGTCTACTACAGAAGTGACATTGATTATTCATGCAATCGCGCGAACAGAGATGAACAGAATTAGATCAATGGTCCTGCGATGCTTTAAACGAATTCAATAGGGAACAATGATGAACTAGTTCTTGATAATGAATATTTTCTATAACGGAAATCAAACAGAAGGAGAATTTTGAATCGATGAAAACTTTCGATGTTATAATTCTTCACGTCTTCCAAGCGTCATATACAAGACCAAGCCCTCGGCATTTTCCCTCGCCATCGATAACCCTAGTCTTAAGACTCGATAGTACTCAAATAGATTCATCTCCACCTGACGTCACCCTGACCGCATTGACGTCAAACCACGTCACATCACAAGCCGAGTCCTTGCCCAACGTGTCGTAAGGGCTGTATTTTTAAAACTACACGTGTAATAATGTTTATCACTGTTTCTATGGCTAAGATTGATGGACGCTCTTAAGCACTGCCGAGATAATTATATAATTTTAGATCTGCAGATATATCTGTGCTATCTAAGAATGAGCGATTATCTTGCGTTCTTGGAGTGATATTCTCTATATAGCGGACCATATAGTTGGTATTATTACTACGTGAAATTAAAAATACTCCTGTTAAATAACCTCTTTTCATTACAGAAACAATGATCGCTGAAGGGGCCTATAGTTTGATTTATAGCTAAAGCGATAGAGTAAAACACAAAATCTGCTCTAGTGTTAGATGTTTTACTTGCATTGATTTTACAATGTTACAATTTAAATGTTCTCTATAAATTACTAAAAATCAACACATTGGCTTATACTGTTGAGGGGCAGCCTTTTTGGCGCTGTTTTTATTTTTGCTAAGTATTAACTCGGCGTTAAAACCTTTCTTTCTAAAAATATCTGGCAATCTTTAGTGCACAATTGTGTTCATTTGTGACCGAAACACGCTTCGTGCTGTTAAATATGACAGACGACTGTATAAGTCCCGTTTCGGTTAATTTATGTACCACTAGCACGCACGTGGTCCCGGGTGGCAATACGCAACGGTACTTGCATTTCGTGCCGCGAAACCTGTTACGCAGACCCTTTCCGGGAAGCACATCCAGCTCTGAAACGTATTTGTGAATAACGATAATAACCATTTAGTATGTCGCAATCGCAATAGTACGTTTAAGGTGTCTAAACTGAAATGACACGCCCCTTGACCGCAATTTACATACAAGCTTATGAAACCTAAGCTATGCATGCACACATAGATGTATGATTAGATTAGGCATTAGCAGAGTGCGATAACTGTTCGCTTTGAGGCATATCCCGTGGTGAACCATTGTATACTTATGAGTAGAACCATTTTTAACAATTCCTCGGCCAGAAAATCTTTGATCCAGGGATCCCGGCGGCGAATTGTCCCTTTCTCATACGTTCGTTACCTGCTTTCACCGCATTTTTGATGATTGAAACTTACCTGTAAACAATAAAACGTATATTAGTAAATATTACAAAGTTATATACTCATATTTTTAATACTGAGAGGGCCCGAAATAGGCGCATAAATGTCGTAGAGTTGCGGAAAACAAGCTCGCGCAAACCAATAACTACTATAAGCAACCTACTGAGAGGGTCGCTATTAGAAAAATCTTACCCCGCGCGATGTGAGTGAATCAACTTTTAGATCCACACTTTTGACGTCTCTGGCGTTACCGAAAATGTCTCTGGAGTTACCAGTAGGCGTATGATGCTATGCTTTGTTGTCTAGTGTGTGCGAGCGACGGGTGCTTTATCATTTATTTATCGTGTGATAAAGCGTAGCATCATAAGCCTACTGGATTTCGAAGTTCTAATAGGATATTTCCCTTTCTATTTATTAGGTTTATGAAATTATGAGACGTTCAATACACCATAAATTTAAACATAGACAAACCATTATTTAATGGCATTATTTTACAACGAAAATAAAGTTGCGGACAGCGTCGTGTGGGTAAAGAGTTGATTGACCCATGTACCACTTATCCAAAAAGGCCGTGGGGGTCGTAGCCCCTCCATGACCACGGCTACTACTAAGAAGAAGAGTACCACTTCTTTGGCAAATGAGTTCTTTCGGACGATTGGCATAGAAAACATTCTGGTTAGTAAATAAAACTTTATCCAAGGTCAAAACATGTATCTACGACAGTTTCTCAATAGCTGACATGACGTGAAATATAAGCCGTATTGTGTAGAAAATAAGAAACAGAGAATGTTCGAGAAAATGAAATGTAAAGGGTAAATTTAGAACAGCAACTCAGTAACCTGTCAATGTGATGGTTCCACTTCCGTCGGAAGGAGGGCGAGTTCCGTCGCAGACACATTTGCAACATAGGGACTTTTTTTATTAGCTTCTAGCCTTCACTTGGGTTTCGTCAATTTTATACTTTTTTTCTGATCAACCTTCAGTTGTATGAATTCTCAAAATAAATATAAAAGAATAGTCTCAAAGGGCAATCAAGAATAGCAAGAGTCGATGTCAAGGAAAATGTGACTTTTCAGGGAGGGAAAATTACACCAAGAATCACTAAAGGTGGTTAAGTTACTAAAGAGTGGCCTGCAAAGATTAATGTTATTTATTCGCGATTCGCCTAGATATGTATGTTTTTAAGCAACGTTTAAATAGTGCAAAAAAACGACTACTATTGACTACAATTACTATCTCTATGTTTCGCTTTGTATCTTTATAAAATCTGGAATAAGTCAACACTTAAGGGTTCCATTAATCAACGCCTCCCAGCATACACTAATTCCTATTACTCTAACTATTAATTGACTGCACCGTCAGAGGACGTTAAATTTTCAACCGCTGTAACAAGATTTACGGACTCATAAATAAGTTACTATCATAAGATCATCACCTATTAATTAAGGAATGTAATATTTGATTACTTCCTTGTCGTTTAGGGTGTATATTGCAGAAACAAAAGGTTGTAACTTGGTATCAAATGTTCGTGAGTATGTCTTTATAATCAGAGTGGAGAATTTGCTTCTAAAAGGGACTAAGTCACGTAATTTTCTCACTGAAATGGGTTCACGCCGACGAGACACAGCCCAAGTTAATAATGGTAAAGGAAATTGAAACTTCTATCCCACATTTACGGTTCAATTTTGTGCGTAGCGAAAACTTTCGAGTTGCGAAAGGTCATACCTATGCAAAGTTGAACTTTAAGAGGAAACAGTAAGGTGGAGAGAATTGAAAATTAGGTATTTGTAAAATGTGTCGCCGTCCCGCACTGACCGCCTCTCACCCGCAGAGCGCGATAGAGACAACTGCAGCTTGGACCGAAAATACCTTTTAAAATTTCATGAAAACAACGTTTCGTAGTCCCCTGATTTCTTCCCCAAAACTTAACCTATTTAACTAATATTTCATTAAACATTAAAGAAAGGCTTTGGCAGTGTTCCTATGTTTTCTTTTTTTTTAATAATCCAGTCAAATTTGTTTTCTGGATGTGTGAACACAGCGGAAAATCTGGCGTTTTTTTAGGTTTTTGAAGGTTAATATCTCTTTTGCTGAGAATCAATTTATCGTAAAAAGGAAAACATAGGAACATATCAATAGTAGCCATAGATAGATTTTTGGACAAAAAATGATTGCTCTACTGGCATTATCCAGGGAGGAAACAGGGGACTACGTTTGTATGCAAAAACTGCCCTCCTGTTTCCTCTTAACTACGACGTATAAGATTTAATTTTCTTAGTCTACTAATTTTCGCTCCGGTTTGCGCTGTATCGGGAGTGGCTCACTCCGCGATTTTGTCGCGCGGCTACTAGTACCAAATTTTGCCCTTCCGGTGGGGCTTCGTCAGCGACCAGAAATAGCATGCGTAATGCGATATAGCAGGGTTTCTTAGACTGTGGTCCATGGACCCCTTAGGGGTCCGTGGCTATGCATACAACATAAACTTTCATGTGCCCTTGATTTTCTTTTTCTCTCATTGTATTCGGAAAGGGTCCGTAAGGTTTTCGAAATAATGTAGGGGGTCCGTGTTTAAGAACCTCTGCGATATAGAGAGCCGTGCGTTCCGTCTAGTGGTCGAACCTAACCTCTGTGACTGTATGAAGATACGGTATGGCACAATAAAATGTTCTCCCCGTGAGTGAACTTGCATACGTCACGATAATATTGCCATTGTATATGAGCTTCAATATGTTTATGACGCAGTGACACGACGTCATCAACTTGGACGGGAAGAAAATACATAATTAAAACAAATAATTAAACCACGCTCCGTCCTTACAAGTAAAGTAAGTATACGAGTAAGGTACTAACTACTACAGTGTCACTGGTACGTAGGTGACGTGGATTTTCTACTGAAATACAAAATGTTATGCAAGGAGAATGCCTAGAATGCCGGGTACAAGGACATAAGCGACATCGTTTCCACACTAAAACGCGACATTTTATGCAAGCAGAATCCTGTAATGATAGGTACAAGAAGAACTTAACCGACACCGTTTTCTTACTAAAATGCGACATTTTATGCAAGCACGAAACCTGTAACGTCAAGTACGAGAAGGACGCAAGTGAGACCATTTTCCTACTTAAATGCGACATTTTATGCAAGCTTTGCTACTATGACAACGCAATTACAACTCGAGGAAGTTAATTAGTCCGGGATAGCGCCGTGTCACGTAAAGGTGGCGTTCACCCTTGGAATTAGGGTTGGCAAAAATAATACCTAACTGGGAAAGTTCTGGAAGTTGGCTGTGTGACTGCTGGGATATTTATTCTAAGTCATTGCTGTAGCGGAGATCTTTGGAAGTAATTTGATTGCGGCGTGTTTTTCTTTATTCTTGTTGGTTCGGTTCGTTTTCTTTTAATTTAATCGAATTGGCAATACACATTTAGGTTTTCATGACAGATTACTGTACAAGCATCGCATTGAATTTTGGAATATTTTTTCATAAGCACGAGAACAGAACTAAATACAGACCACACCTTACTGTTTTTTCAGATGACGGTAAAAGTGGCTTTTTTATATAATATTCAAAAAATATTATATCTTATTTTAACTTTCCTTAGCTGATGTTACGTACGAGTATGTATGTGAGATGGTATGTGATTTCTCCTAATGAAAATCCTGATTTTGATTGTAAAGTGAATGAATGAGTCACAGCACGTGACTAATGAATTCGAATCAGAATTCTTGGCTTAACGAAAGCCATCTAGATCAAAGACCGTAACAATCCCAATCGTCAATCAACAGCTTCACATAAAACAGTTCTCAAAATAATTTCGTGAAATAAAAATTCCTCCTCGTAGGTTTTGTAATCGTTAGAAAACGATAAAAAACCCGAAATACACAGCCCTATCTATTCACGAATGCTTTTATTACGCACTTACAAGAAGGCCCTCGTAAAAGCGTAATTTGAAAGCCATTGGTATCGACGTCAAAGAAATTACATTATTATCTTACAATACGATGTCACGAGTAAATTGTGATGTGATAATTCGTTTAAGATCGCTATCTTTTTAGACTTCTGCAAGGACCTTAAAATAAATAGTATCTGGAATTCTGAACGTAACCTCGCGAGCAGACAATTGAAGCACTTCTTGGAAGCCAGTCGCATAACGCAGGTTGATGTGTGCGTGCTGCTCCTAGTAGGCCACCACGCTGTTTGATGGGTGCGTACAATCGAAGACACTGCTGACTGACCACTTGTCACCCTTATTACAATGTATTAAGGTCTACTGATGGTCACTTAACTGTGTCTTCGTTTGTACCACAGAAATATATCGAGATAGAACGAAATAGTTCGTCGATTTGTGTAGCAATCAAGCGTGTAACGTTTTTCGCTTGGCGTTTGACGCCAAAAGTGTAATTTAGTGATGGAAAACATAAATTTCCCATTTCATTTGGTGGTATTTGAACAATTAATTATACCATTATTATCAGATTTTCACATTTGATAATAATATTGACGGCAACTGAAGTTAACGGCGTGCAAAGTAGGTCGCCACCACTTCTTTTTAGCACGCGAGGTACATACACTTTTTACTTGTACCTCGATATATTTCTGTGGTGCGTACTGCTCGTAAATACAAAGCAACCGGTTTACTAGAGGTGTTTCAGTTATCTATTAGCGAGGCTACGACGGGCTATTTATTTTAAGGTCCTCGGGCTTCTGTAGTTCATTTGTGTGCGATTTTCTCAACAGATGTCGCTGACCTAGCCATCTTTAATCGCGCTATGTTTTCTTGAGGAAATAAAAGTAGGTTTTTTGTACAGTTTCTGTATAACAATTTGTGTCTAAGGGCCTTATTACACTTGCGATTTGCGGGCGAGTTTCAATACAAAACCAGCGAGCGTCATTTGTATGGAACTTTGCTTCTAACTCACCCGCAGCTCGATCGCCAATCGCAAAAGTGTAAAAAGGCTCTTAGGGGTCTGACAAAGATTATCTTCGACCTGAAATTTAGTTATATATAAAAGTCATAGTAATAAACGACATCCTAAACCGTATTTATATTTGGTAAAAGAGATCCCTAGCTACCTAACTTACCTGGGCACTAAGACAGGATCTTAAGGAAATTCTCTTACGCACGACTAGTTAAGACAAAGATGTTAGGGAGTTGATGGTTTACGAGTTGGTAGTAAACAAAAAAAAAGAATTTAATAATCTATATGGGATGGGAGTGTTTTTGGTAAAGCTAAGATTTTCAGCGCCTAATGGATTCGATTTTTACCGTAAATATAATACGGATTTACATGACAAATGTGCAAACATATGTTAGACAAAGTTCCAATACAAATAACGTTGATTGAAATTGAAATTTTGTCGTTCTTGACTGTTGTGAGTTTGCTTAGAAATTGATTTGGTAAGAGTTACGGCAAAAAGTTGGGTAATTTCAAAGAAGTGTTTTCATAAATATTTACTGCACGTGCTTACCTTCTTTTCTTACCTACAATATTATTTATTGACTGTTTTGTAAACGTACCTATAGGTATATTATCCGACCACACAAAACTGGTGTAATGTAATGGTTTCATAATTTAAAACTTTATCGTAACTGTTTTTAGGGTTCCGTAGCCAAAATGGCAAAAACGGAACCCTTATAGTTTCGTCATGCCCGTCCGTCTGTCTGTCTGTCTGTCCGTATGTCACAGGCATTTTACTCAAAAACTACATGATTGATATTGATGAAATTTGGCATATAGGTGTCTTTTATGAGCCGCTACTTAGTTTGGTATATAAATAATTAAAATAAATATTTTTAGGGGGGGCACTCCATACATGTTAAAGTCAGTAAATTTTTTTTTTTCAGCAAATATCAACGTGTGGTACGTAGTTCGACAGCTCTTTAAAAAACACTATAAGGTTCCTAAGTAATGTTTTTGATTAAGTGAATGTATTTGTAAATAATCGCTCCGAAAGTTGTGTAAATTGTGTCCCCCCCCCCCTCTATTATCTAAACCGTGCGTCCGAAAAATATGAAAAAAATCACGAAGGTAACGCTTAATTAATACTTTCAACGAAAATTATTTCCAACAAGATCGAATGTACCGTTTTTGAGTTATTGCCGATAAACTGCGCTTCTCAACAAAAGGACGTAATTGCTATGAAGATACGCTCTTTTGTTGTTGTACTTTTTTTACATCGTATTTTTCACCTTATAGTTACGGCTATGGAACCCTACACTGAGCATGGTCCGACATGCTCTTGGCCAGTTATTTTTTATCTACAGTTACACGTTGTCATTAGTATGACAAATTGAAATCTGGTAGTATTTACATATAAATACAGTATCAACCAAAAGATATCACCTTTGTGTTACGATGAAAAGAATACTGCCATGTAGATATTTTTTTTTTTTCAAAAAACAAGAAAGACTGAAACAATCGCTATATCGATGCAGTAATGTGCAATTTTTTTATGAAATAAAAAAATGTTTTGCCTTAAAAACGTAAAGGTGATAATTATCAAGGGTCGAATACTGGTATTTTTTGCGTTCTTTTCTTTCTTTCGTTTATTATTTAATTTTTTAATCGGACAATCTAATAATACGAAGTCATTACTTAAATACATTATTGAGCCCTATATAAAGAGCATAAAATAATTCAAAATATTGGGCTATTTCGCTTTTTTTTCGCATATATTTTTGGCCAGTACTTGTACGGTGTACCTGAACTCGCGAATGACGACCCGATGATATGTGAGATCCTCAACAGTTTATTCGATCGGATCAATCGTGGAATACTAAGCGGAACGTATCGTAAACACAATCGGAATGTACATAGTACGTACAAGATTAAAACAAAATGTCATCGGGGCCCCATCCATATAACACTGAATCATTGGTATATTGTAATAATAATAATCTCACTTGTCGCGGTTTATTATAGGTAAATATGTCTGGCGGTCTGTCTGTAACTGAAAGGTAAGTATGGGCAAGGACCATTAAAACAAGAGGACTGTCATTCTCCATACAAAAAGCTGTTCCCCGAATTTACAACGCCATCCATGTATAAGCTTGGTCCTTGGTATGGGGTACGAAGGTGTTCCCTGAGCGCTACGCACGAGTGTGTCATGACAGAGAGAGACTTTGAGCTGTAATGCGCAAGTTTTTGTTACAAATTGAATATAGTTCAATCCTTATTTCGTAGCACCCTTAGAGTTTGCGATACCGTAAATACTCCTGATTTTAGGGTACTACAAGAGATCCTACTAATACTATAAATGTGATTGTGAAGATGTTAAGAGGTTTGGACATTTTTTTACTAAATAACGCCCTATTACACTGTGACGAAATATCACATACAAGTACCTACACAAAGTCCAGTAGGCGTATGATGCTATGCTTTGCGCGCGATAAATACATGATAAAGCATCTCACGTTATGACAAATATGTGTGTGAGAGTGACGTACGCTTTATCATTTATTTATCGCGCGACAAGGATTCAAGTATAGGATACTTTACATCCTGGTATATTTGTTATTTTGGGATAAAGTGAATGCCGTGCCGTGTCTAAAGGGTGACTTTTTACCAAGGGAACTCTTAGTAAAAAGTTCCGTTTTAGACTAGCACGGTAGCGCAGGCGAAGACGTGGGTAGATACTATGTAGTTCAGTGGTTCCCAACCTTTATTACCATATCACCCACATTCTCATCGGGATTTGTATTATTACCCCTCCAAAAAATACGTCTTATAAGCTTATAAGAAACTACTCAAAGTAAAACGGCTTAATATTCATGCATATTACCCCTGAGAAAACTTCGTTTTCGTAATTACCCCCAGATTCGGAACCACTGATATAGTTGGATATATTCTCCAATCTGTGGTACAGGCGGTAAAAGCAGCAAAACATGCCGCGTGCCAACGGTATGCGGCTAGCGGGCTGGAACGCGCCGGCTTCCGAGCATGCAAAGGGCACCAGGGGGGGCAATCAACTGTAAGGCGCTGGACATACTGGAACGGTTCGCGGAGCGCGGTATGCCAGTGTTGCCAACATGCCGGTGTACTGCGTCAAAGTATAAAGACAAACAAATAGTTTCTCTTTGGCCGTGCGATCCGTACTGCAGCATTCTTAAACGTATTTTTAAAACTTTGCAGGCAGTGCGTTCGTTTACGGCGCGCATGCGCGATGTACCTTTTGTAGGAAGAAAAATTACTGCTAGTCTGCTATCATACACTGTGACTGCGTCTAACATCTAGTGAAGCTATTCCGCAAAAGCGTCATTCTCAAGTTTTACCCTTGTTTATAAAAAAAAACAAGTATGTTGGAGCTTTGTAAAACATTATTCAAATGTTCCGCGGCGAAAGCTTGAGAACAGCTGATCTATAAAATGTTAAACGGGCATTTCTCCAGAAATATGTCTGCGGTCACCTCATTCATCTGGCCCTTTTTCATACTAAATGTATGGAGACAGATGAATGAGTCGCAGACATTTCTGGAGAAATGCCCAAACGCATTTTTATGCTATGATGAGCCTAAGCCTTAAAAAAAAACTAAAATTTGATATATAGCTTGGCAACTTCGTTGGTGACACTCACATGTGTGCTTTTTGTTGAACACATGAACGGCGACCGTCGGAGGCTGCCTCCGTCGGTCGCCGTTCAAGTTGGCGGTAACTTGTGTAAGTAGTTACGGCTGCACATAACAAAAAGCACACACGTGAGTGTCACCAACAAAGTTGCCAAGCTATAGTGTGTACCGGGTCTTGGGGGCTACGTATACTGGCTGGCAACTAAGCAAGGGGCGAGCCGACTCCAGCATTCAAGAGCCTGAAGTTTGGCAACGTTGGTACCATTGATTTTCTTTCAAAGTATATTTGGCATTACGAAATCGAGTGCTGAAAATACGGAGTATTTTGAAGTTCTGCGATGTATTACATTGGGATTTGTTTAAATACGTTTCAGCATTAGAACGTTACTGTTACGGATGCAGAACTTATACAATTTATACTAAGACTTTCATGAAATTAGATGTGATTTTTGCAAATACTTTTTTGTAGAGGGGCCACGGTTATGGGTTGTTAGCTCCGGTCTTAGTAGCTAGCTGCTTTCGTGATGTTTCTCCATCTATTGCTGTGAGTAGAATTCCGGGGACATTGCGTGACAGATTACATAAGGTCAAACTCAAGTCATCTTGTTGGGAATTGTCCACGCGGCCACTTGCCTTCCACATGGCCTTGCATCAATATGATAACAATATTTTTTGGAAGAAACAATTCATTCGAGAATAACAAATATACGACCGGTTTGCTAGTGACCTAAATCATATACCTTATAGGAATAAGATGCAACGGTTGCTATAGCAACACTGACATCATACGCCAAAAAGTTGTATGTACCCGTCTAGATGAGACTCGTATAGACCTTTTGGCTCGGCGGGGCATAACTTTCAATCGTAACAAATAAAAACAATCCCTATAAAACTACAGTTCAAGTAATACGATCCAATAAGGGTCATATAGAGAAACGGAACGTAAAAACGTCAAGCGTGAATCAGGGATAACCTTATCGGGGGCCTCCGTGCGTATTCGAAATCGGCACTCATCAAAATTCATGAAAACCACGCGATCAGAAAGGGACGCCAGCCGGCAAAGGGCAGGGGAAATCCATATTTAACACTGAACCGAATATTTGGCAGATTTTTGTTTTCATTTTGGTGTACAAATTGTAATATAAACTTATCGATGTAGTCTCCCTACAAATCTGATATAAGAGAAAATTATCGCTTCAAAATATCTAATAAATTATTACTTCGCTCGTTGAAGTATCTCATGCATTTGTGAGTTATGTGTCTACCTACATAACTACATATTTCGCAACTGCCTTCAAACTTTCATTTACAAAATCGATATTGTAATATCATAACATCGATACCTTTAGACTCAAAGGACGCAAACGCCGTAAGTTCTAATGAAGCTTACGCCCTTTGAGTCTAAAGGTATCGACATGGCCATCTTTAATGTCTAATTGAACCTACAGTTTACCTACAGTTTTGCTACAGTTAATAAATTAATTCACATTACATTGACAAATACATCGATCGATAATCGATATTATGTATAATTGTATAAGTGATCCTTTTAATACTCGATATATACCACTAATAATTACCGTAACGACCACTTATTTCTATTTCAAACAAGTTCATTATACTTTCGTATCTTCAATGTCATGTAAACGGCCATGTTTCAGCCTTTATTTTAAGACCTAATCTATTATACGTGATTTCATGCATTTGCGTATCTGAAACCTAATCTGAACAAAGTTACTTTTTCAAACAAGGCCGGCCGTTGACCTTGAACTGTGGTTATCCATCACATCCTCTCATGCCCTTCAGAAATATCAATGGTACCGTATAAAAATAAATGTACAAAGCAATTCAATCATGCTATATGAAGTGTTAAATTATCGTTCTGAAACACGCAATTAACCTTATTATGGAAACTATAACGAGCAATCATAATTAAATTGATACGTAGGATTGACTAAAACGTTTTAATTTTGAAATGTACAGATATATCGTCATTAAAGCCTGTTTTAGTACAGAATTTGATAAGCTACATGTAGGAGTGTGATCACTTAAAAGATTGCATGCTCGAAAACGACACTAAGAGTATTATTAAAGGTATCTGCCAAAATCCACGTTCGCAATTTTAAGAATACAATTGAATAGAAAGTCCGGCTAACACTGATAAATAAATCAGAAACGGAACAAGTGGCTATCCCGCGTTGTTAGAAGTAAACGTACTGCGTTTAGCCACTCCCAGGAGCATTGTGCCAGTGGATATAAAGAGGTAGGAACAATGTAAGTGTTTCATACAAAGATACAGCGTTTTTCCATTGAGCAGCAGCACTCGAGAGACGTCAGAAAAATTACTAGCTCGTGGAAACAATGCCAGCGTACCAACATTATCTCGAGTAAGAAATAGTTTGGATTTCGCTTAGATTTCTGGTGCGGATCGGGATAAATACGAAGCGAACGATAACGCAGATTTCTTTTACGTTTCAGTTAGAATTCTAGATGCGAAACATAAATAAGCGTTAAATCATAAAACGTAACATACATACACTCATCGTTTAGCGAATGTTTTCTGTACCAGTAAAACGCGGGAATTACGAAGGATCACAACACAAGGGATAGGCACTCTGACATAAAAGTCCCCCATTAGGCGCGTACGGTTTTGTTTCTCGGCGACAGTAAACGAACCCGAATGTAAACGATTTACGTAACCGTAACTCCAGTTATGGAAACAATCTACTGATTGCTTAATACTGCGAACAATCATGTAAATGTTACTGCAGTGTTAATAAAGGATCAGGCCAGACTTCTGTTTGGCGCGATATTGCTGGAAATGGAGAATAAATCTCGTGTCTGTTAATTTTGCGGCAGCAGAATTAGGGCGTGACACGTTCGGATTGATAATTTAATCGCTCGGCTAGGTAGATAAATGGATAAAGTAATTTTGCCAAAGTATATCGCGTCGCTTTAGAATCTAGAATTTATAGATATCAGTCAGCATGCCCGTGTCTTAATTCTGTAATTCTCCGGCACTGACCTCGCGGTGGCTTTCGATAGCAAGAGCGGTCTGTTTCGGACGCTCCCGACCTATTTCAGTACACCGACCAGCTAGCTATGCTGCGAAACAATGAACTGAACGCGGTGAAACAGGAAAGTTATATTGTCCAGGTCGTATGAAAGAGCGGGACGCTGACTCGGGCAGGCGTCACACAGGGCGCTCACATAGTACCCATGTTCTATTTTCGCACGTCGCGATACGTGTCTCGGAATCCGTTTCTGTGTCTAGGAACATTAGTAATCATGTGACTAATGGGCCATCGGCTGAAACGGTGAGTTTAAAACTTTAGTGGGCCAATTGACTCTTGGCCGGGTCACATTCATAATTGTCACCTCCGCGCTTCTTTTCAATTAGGCCGCAATTAACTGACGGTCCGTTACATCGTGTATGTGGTGTCTATTAAACGTTATGACACTGTAGATAATGAATTCAGGGTTGCATGCTGTCATCACGGCATTACGTAACATTTACCTATTGTTTGAATTAATCGCACGTTAAATTTAACATCAGTCGTGAATATTTAAAGCGTGCTAATTCACGTCGTGTTCGCAGCTGGAATCTCTTTTATACCTCCTGGGTTTATGTTTTGCTCAAGTCTCATTTTAATGGCAAGACGTGACGTGGTATGCAAACAGAGTAAAACGATCCAAAGTATGACAGCAAGTTTTATAAATTTATCTTTTCAAAGGTTCCTTTATTTACTCTGCTGTTACAGGCGGTATTTCCGGTTACAATAATGTTTCGTTTTGTATGAGGAAAAATCCACGTTCATTTGTTTTCGTTATAGGGCTCTGAACTTCTGAGTCATTTTGTGGAGAACACGAATGAATTAAATTTCAGTAAACAGTCATGTCTGATGATATGATGAATTTAGGTTAGTGTTGATGTAAAGCATTTGATCGAGCATATGAACCAAGTTATTTTTAACCGATTGTTTTCCCGTAGTTTACCACCCAGACCACATTAACCTGTAAGTGCTGTAAATAAAATGATGAAGCACCACAATAACGTTCCGGCCAAGATTATGCATGTTGCGAACATTTTGGTTATTTGTTTAACACGCTCGGAAGTGAGCTCGTACATCTTTCGTTGGGCCAAAGTTTATTTTAATCTGAGCATTAATATGAGGCACGAATACCTGTGTGTGCTCAATCATAAACGGTTCGTACCTGGTTTGTTTCTAGCGCTATAGTTAGAGCTACTTGTGAGCATCAGCTTGATGTTTCCGCCATTGCCTAACGAACGTCTGCTGTGTCTACATCATTGCGTTATTTATAATGCCGCGGACTCATTTGGACACGGTGGTTTGTGTATCGAAGGGTCTGGATTTTGAGTCGGGAAACGTTTGCATGTTTGTATAGGATTGTGCTCGGAGTTTCGCCCAACTTAGGGCTTTTGTTAGGCTGCCGTAATAGCTTTGGCTAATAAAGGACTTTAGTAGATCTAAGATTAACTCAAACTAAAGAGTGAGGAAAAGGGGTAGACAGTATTTCATGATCATGAATCATGACAGATAACGAAAATGTCAAAAGGTGTAGCAGATAAAGGACAGAACGAACGAACTGCTCCTATTTTTTTTGAAGTCAAAAAGGAACCGCAAGTTCTAATTAGATGTAGATTAACGAGTAAAACATTATATTTGCAAAATTCCTTTCATCGCGGAGTTCTGAAAACGTCGTAAACTTACACGCGGCAGAATAGAGAGCTTTGCAAGGAGAGGGGAGGAAATAGCCATATCCCTGTTGGAGGGGGTGGGGGCTCCCTGAGGCGGGGTTGGCTGCGTGACGTCATCGTGGAATTGATTCGAGGGCGAAGCACGAGGCCGCAATGAACCCGACGCGGCGCCGTATCCGCTGCCGCGGCATAAATTATCTGCTTTATTTGCTAAGGTCCCTCTTACTGGATAATCTCCTTATGATGTCATTGGACTGCCGACCTTGGCTTTATTACATCCGATAAAGAATTAGCTAATATATCGGAGTGTCCTATTGAGGCCAATTCTCTTGGAACGATTCGAGGAGCTACGAAATTATTCCGCAGCTTGTTATCCCCTAAATCGAGGTTACGCTAGGATAGTCCGTATACAAACTGTATAATTTTCTCTCGTTATTTTTTGAGCTTCTTCTGGACAATTCTGTCCTCTAATAAATTTAATTGACTCACCATGTTAGTAATTCTATTTACTAGAGATAGAGATGTGCATTCTTCAGTAGCCCAGAAATCCGTTTAAAAACGTCGTCAGGCACTTTCTGATGTTGGAAAAACGTCTGTATCAAGAGCTAACAGCTGTTCGCTCGTTTCTATGTTGGAACGAATATGCGGCGAAATGGCCGTTCATTTGTCACGACTCACGACCTGCGATTACGAGTCTCATGAGCGTTTATTATATTACGAGTGATGGAAAGGTTCATATGTGTTATAATGGTGAGAGACACAGACTATCAGGATTGTGTTAAACGGAAGCAATGCTTTCTAAACATGCCAATGTTTCGGAGTGTAATATTCATAATACTAGGCATCAGTGGCGTGGCGTTCATAGAACCCGATTCCCACCGGCCTGCCTATTTTAAAGCATATGACCGGAGTATCTACTACTCCTGAAGAAAAAGTAATCCAAATCTGCTCCGGCTTTACTAAGAATATATTTCACGCCACGCCACTGGCAGGCAGTAACAAAACACACACGCCGCCCTAAATGTTACTCAATTGAAGCATCTTACGCAGTAAGTATGGAGAGCTTTTGTTTTTATATGCCGTGCGTTCTATTGTCTGACTCTGATATAAGGGCTTATACAAAGAAAAAACGCGATTTAGAAATGACTATATCTCTTCCACTCACTCTCTTAAGACTTACGCTCTTATCGCTGGAGCAATCGCCAACCGTTCCTATCCAGATCCTTTGCTATCTCTATGACTTCCTAATAAGGCATGACCTTAAGCTCCTATATTCGCACAGAGTAATTTCTTCTTGGTTTCTTTCTTTCAATTATATTCTTAAGAACAGTGGTTCCTAACCTTTATTGCCACATCACCCACAGACCCCCTCTAGAGGGCATTTCTCCAGAAATATGTCTGCGACTCATTCATCTGTCTCCATACATTTAGTATGAAAAAGGGCCAGATGAATGAGGTGACCGCAGACATATTCCTGAAGAAATGCCCTAGAATTGTATCGTTACCCCTCCAAAAAATAGGTAATTGTCTGTATTACCTATTTATTAGTATTAGTAAAACGACTTAATATGAGTATTACCACTGAGAAAACTTAATTTTACCCCTAAAGGGGTAGTTACCCCCAGATTCGGTCGGAACCACTGCTCTAGCACAACATGACGGGCGACTCTTTCGCGCGATAAACACTACCCATCCCATTGAAAATTACACATCATGCTTTGCATTCAGTTGTGCTGGCGCGGCTGGTGTCCTATCGTAACTCCTCCGCGGAGGACTACGTCGTCTATTTTTTTGTTAGATTACGTATTCACAGTCGGCCGCAGCGAGTCCGAAAGCGAACTTTACGGTCGCCCGACGCCGTAGAGTTAAAACTGTTGAACCGCATCTGATATTCTGCTCGTAAATACGGAACGTTAACTCGGACCGACCCGATGCAAACAGAGCAGATTAAAGAACGGTTTATGCAATTTGCGCCACGAAAATCGAAGACAAATGTTTGAACGTCACTGGATACTGAGGACGATTTTATGGAATAAGACGTTATATTCGTTCGCATGAACACAGGACACTCTTAACCGCTGCAAAGAGGACACATTAAAATGGTATTATGCCACGATATTTTAAGGCAAAACGTTAAATGTGACTGGAGTGCACCAATGCAATGACGTAGTAAGATTTATTTCATATACAGTTCGCGACTTCGCGTAAATACGGGACGTTAACTGGGACTGAGCTGCAGCAACCAGAACAGATTAAACAACGGTCTTATGCCGTTTGTGCCATGAAAATTGAAGACAAACGTATAAAATGTAACTGGAGTACTGACTGAGGATGTATTGACGTAGTAAAATATTATATTCGATTATAGTCCGCGTAATTACTAAATACCTACTTACGATTCGCTGCCGACAGAGGTGGTTAAAGGTCAGTTTTATGCAGTGTGTGCAACGAAAATTGAAGACAAACGCTTGAATATAAAACGAGCATTTCAAATGACAACTACACGTTATGGGATGATACTGTCTCGTAAATAAGAAATGGCAGCTCGAACTGACCCGCTTCGTAAACACGACAGATGTTATTTATATGTACGAGTATGTCAAATGAAGACAAAATGCATTGGGATATCTGAAGTTACTGAGGATTTTAAATGACATATGTACACGCCATTTGTGATATTTACGAGGGCGACACTGAAAGTTTTTAGAACTGGCCACTTTTAAAATATATAATGAAAAAATAAGTTTTAAATTTGAAAATGGAACGCTTTGTTATTGTGTATGTATTCCATTCATCTGTCATTTGATTTGGCGGCAAATTGAAAATTGCAGCCATAGAGAATAGATAGGGCAGTTACGATTTCACGAAAGGGATTCATACGAATATTAACAGTTGTTTACTGACATATTTGAAACAAAGTCCAATGTTCTCGAATGAAGTAATTGTGTGTGATTTTAGCATTAACATTAACATATAATGCAATTATTAGTCATCGAGAAACGACTTTGTTCACGATATCGACGTAAATATTTACGAAGTTGGCTAAACATTTCTTTCAATTATTATTTAGTTGGCAATTGTTCTAAATGTAATTCAGATACACTGTGACTTTAAATTGTGAATCAAAAGAGCTGTAAAAGAGCCCTTGAGGGCCTACGTGCAGAAATAAATCATTTGATTTGATTTGATAAAAATATTTTTTCTAAGTCCATATATGACTAATAACTAGGTACTTGCATCGGTAGTTAACTTAATTTAGGTACTTACTAATTTTAATTTTTCACTTTCAATTTGTTTTAAATTCTTGCTTACGTCACACACGTCTCGCACTCGTCGCAAAATTGAAAAAAAGGTACTTATTCGACCTGATGGTGAAAAGTACCCTTGGAATTGAACTTTATTCTTAACACAGGCGAAGTCGCGAGTAATTGCTAGTCATTATAGGATAGATAGAAGCCACATTAAACTCCAACAAAACACAAGGATATAAAATCGGTATCGGTTAACTGTCCGGCGTAAGAAACCGCACAAAACAACGACCCGGGGGACCGACTGACCCTCGGTAAAAAAACGCCAATTGATGCGGTACTGCGACGGATGAAACTGGCTTATACTGTATGTAACGTACCATCTTCGTTTTTATAGATAGATATATGAAAACGCGACTTCTTTTTTAAATAGTATAGTAATGTAGGTATGTATGCGGATAACAGATCGATAGTCACATATGAAATAATGATACCTAAATTTGTGTAGCCGAAATAGCCTCCAGTCAGCCGCGGCTGGGCTGGGTTTTAGACCGAATTTATTTAGAAACATAGAGTCACATTAACTTGATTAATATTTAGTTAATACGTACAATCATACAGAAAAATCGTAAAAAGAAGTTGAAATTCCAGCAAACACGGGTGACACGCTTCAGAGATATTCACCATAAAATTACACTAAATAATAAAACCTTATCTTTTAAGTCAGTCTACACTACAGGCCGTTGACTGTCTGTCCATTGCCTAATGCACATAGTTTTACAGCGTCATTTCAGTTCTTTGATTACTAAGAAGTCACTTCTATAGTAACCTCCTTTATTTCCATAATAAAGCCCCTTTTATGTGTGCTCTGTAAAACCTCAGCTGTACCTCAAAATGGTATCAGAAATCCCATTTATTTCAATTTCTGTCAGAGACATGCCGCATAACATGATTTTGTTAAAAAAAGGAGAATCTTGTTCTTCTGGTTCCTTTCTTACACTAGTAGAAGGTTAGATAGCATCATGGTGATGTTCACCTTATCTATTACACTATATAGGTACATAGAACAATCCGCGTGTACTACAAAAAGGGTTTATACGATATCTTAGGGTTTGTCCTGAGATTTCAGGATTTTTGGGCTCATAACAGTATTGGATTGCATTAATGCGACTTTCGATTTTACAATACGATAAATTAGGTTATTCGTTTTTTTGGTTTTAGAATCAAGTTTTATGAAGTGAAGTGTACCTGCTAATAAATAATCGACACTTTTACTTGTTTGTTTTTGTTAATATAACATTAAAAGTAATCATAGTATAAATATGAAACGAATAAGTGCTGTTTTTTTATTCCGGAATTAGGTAAATCTAATTCCAGTACTTCTAAAGAAGAACAAGTGGCGAAAATGAACATGGACCGATATTAGGGATCATGATTTGGCGTGAGTTGTATAGGATCAACATTTTCCAGTGTACTAAAGAAGTATGTTCTCCAACTGATAATTACGTTATACATTGCCAGGCGTCACGATTTTGACGTAATACAGTGATGCCATTTAATTGCCTTTGGTCTTGATAACATTTCTCATAATTTTCTTGGTACAGTGAGTCAGATGTCAGAATGGCCGTGTTAGTGTCACTATTAATGCATGTCTAAATATTTTCTTAGTTTGTTAAATATTTGCTTAGATTTTCGCAAAGAGGAATTTGGATAATATTTTACGTCTTTACGTTTTTGAACCGAGAGCCCTAAAAAAATCGATTTTTTGTTTGATAAAATAATTGGTGTCAGTCAGTACAGGACGTGATTTTTGAAAGCTGTTGCTGTTGTACTAGTAATATTCTGTAATTTATTGTGATTTGTAGTTTGGTTTTACTACAGATGTTACTTTTATTTTAATGTAACTAATTAATTACTTTGAGATGTACCTAAAAATAGTTACTTTTACTAACTTCAATATGTTAAATACTCCGATAAACTGATTTGATTTGATAGTAAACCTTGTCGGGGAATCATCATTGTATTGACATATTAGCACCGATGACGGCATTGTCTCATGTTTCCGATGACCTTTCGTCAAAGGGTGACGTAATCACAGGTTTGCCGTGTCACTCGCTCAGTTCAGTTAGTCATCGATGACGGAGTGAGAAACAACTACTGTAAGATTAATTATTTATAAATGACTAGTTTATTCTTGGTAATGAATAGTAGGATTTAATTGATTTGTTGACTAAGTGTTGCTATTGATACACCTTATTTAATGACTAATCATTAGCTTATTTAAATAAAATATTTAATACAAAATTAAACATTTTCAAATAGCTATTCGATTGGATATTAAACTATTCGATTAAAAAAGCCAACAGTTACTTTAAAAATACCCTATAATATTTACAGAGTTCCTTCGATTTCTCCAAAGTCCCATCATCAAATCCTGACCTGAGGCCTGACTTATACTATCTCTTCAGACAATTCTTTTTTTTTTTTCAAATTGGTCCAACCATCTTCGAGTAATCGGGGTATGTTCCCCGATGGAGTACCTACATTAAAAACCCGACGAACAGAGATTCTTAATTATCAAGAGATTTTTTAGGTATTTCAAGCAAAAATACAATTACGTTACGAGGCAAATGAAATGTAATATATATCTAAATTAGAGCGTTAAAATGTCTAGCTGCTAAATTCTTAATGACTCTTTCATCAACCGTTTAAGAAACTGCAGTCCTCAGACGGAGAGGAAATTAAAATCTCAAAAAGAAAAAGTAACTATTCCTTGGAATAATAAGTTCATGAAGATTTCCTTCAGCGACGATTCCCTAAAGACCAAGCGGTTCTTACAAACGGCCCTGTCTGAATGCCCATGACCTAGCTCTTTATCTGTGAAGATAAAGATTAAGTAAAGGGCTACTTCTATGAAGATGCAACTAGAAACAGTCTTAAAACATACTAACCAGATGGTTAGGTTAGCCAGACGGTTAGTATGTTTTGCATGAGGGTCCAATAAAAAAAGTATATTTAATTAAAAAATATGGTATTTTGCATCTAGGTTAATCATAAAAGATGAGTTTTACCACAGATTCTTTAATATAAAGGTACGTGGGCTGTACGTTAAAATATGTCAATTCAATGGCTTTAGTCAAAAAAAGATTAGCGAAACTAAGTTAAAACCTCCCTTCTTGCAGTATCTATGTTCCATGTAAGAAGGGACTAAATCCATTCATATTATGAAGCCATTTAATCTTTTTCCGGCCGACGTACAAAAAATTTAACGCGCCATTGTGACTGAACCATTAGCCGTACCACAGAAGCGCGTGGCACCATACAAAGCGAAAAGCAATTTCAGCAACTGAAAGAAAAACATCGGCGTTAAAAAACAAAGGGTCCCGTCGAATAGGGCACGTTCCGAGATTGCTGTGACGTGTCATTTGTATGAGCTGTCAAGATCAGTCGTATGAGGGTAGGACGGAGGGCGTTGTGACGTCAGGCTCCCTCTCGGCCTCGCTCGGGACACATCACACATCGAACGATTGGAGCTAATGCGATTTGAGTAGCCTTGCTACCTTGATCCATTCCAGTTGAAGCGAGTTTCCAGACTCTGGTTCGGCATTGACACAACAATTAGGACTTTACACACTTAAGGCGGTAATAAAAATGCAATCAATGAGAACTTTTTTCATGTCATGCAGTTTTACGTCTGCCCTAGAGGCGGGAGTTTCTGCTCGCCACGAAACTAGATTCAAACTAAAAGGATCCTTCCGTATTATTAGTATGAAACAGCATTTGTTTATTTATGATCTTCTTTCACACTGCAGCAGAATAAACACCCCATGCGTTTTAGAATATCAATTTAGCACTCGGGAAGGAAATGTTTCTTAACAGATTTGCCAAATACGCTTATCACAATAAGGCTGCGTTTCCACCAGAGCGGTGCGAGGCGGCGGAGCGGTGTGCGAGGAAAAAATCGACCAATGTCGGGCGGCGCCGAGCGAGGCTAGGCACGTTGATTGGTGGATTTTCGCTGGGATCACAGCCTTAACCGCGTATAAAAGCTGTAGCTGTAGCCTACATTCCTTATTTCAGGTACTTTAAGGTCCAAGGTAAAATTCTGGGCGAGGCAATCGGCATCTATTAGCTCAGAAGGCAGTTACTAGCCCTATAAACCAAATCGAACAGTTAATGGATAGGATATCGCACTGAATTTATAGTCGTCCTTGGCCATAATTAAGGCTTTGACAAATTGTCCGTAAATACAGGTGGGCCTGCTCTGGGATACACTACTTCCCGAAGTATTACAACGTCGTATGCCACGAGGTTAGATTATTGAAAAAGCAGCCATGCTACGTAGATAATAAAGTTTAAGTTTCAGTGGTGGGAAAATGAGATACGCGGTTGTGAGAGCAGCGATAATGTTCCGCTCGGGACCAGACATAATGAATCGGATAATTTGTGATAAGAATTAAACTTCGAATTTACGAATTTTCTGCTTATTTTGAAATATGGAACAAGTTGATTTTACTGATTTTGCCAATACTGAGTGCAATCAGTATCACTACGTACTAGTCATATTTTCTAGTTCCTCCATCTTCTATCGAGATTTAGACCACAGAACACGATGATCATTAGATAGGCACTGGTCCCGTCGCCGGCGAGTAAGCGAGTAAAGTTGGGCGAGACATTGCGGATCTGGAAAGGTCGCTGTGTCTGGTTAGCCCGCAATGAACTGATACTCGCCCAACTTTACTAGCTTACTCGCCGGCGTTGGGACCAGCGCCTTATATTGATTGCACCACCCACAGGAGCGACAATCGAACTAGCCACGCATATTTTTAGCTTAACTTTTTTTTAATTTTCGTTCCATTTTTCCTTTTCCCAATAAGAAATTCAAATTTCAAAACGGTTAACGTGGTTAGGGGTTGAAAGTGTCGCTTCTGCACGATGTAATAGTTAATATTCGTGACCTAAAGCGCGCTAATTTAGTCATCGCAAACTCTCCAAATGATAATGGCAGCTTTGGCAATGTTCCATGTTGAAAACTCGAATTTTAATACAAGTGTAAGATGAGTAATAAGAACGTTTACGTTAGATAGTCAGCGGCCATTTTTTTCAACCGTCAGGACACCATCGCTCGGGGTGACAGGACATCTATCAGGCACAAGGAGTATTACTGCCACGCGAATGTGAACGCTAAAGGCATGTGGATAAGAGTTTAAGGCTAGTGCGCCGCGGAAAATGTGAGGGTAAAAGGTTTTTGTTTGTGCAACGATTACTTTGGAAGGTTTTCGCGAAATTTATTACATGAGGCAATCCTTAATTTGCGGTATTTTTTATGTTATACTGCGGAAGGCACCCATAGGAAGTGGTCACGAATGCCCATGGATATATAAGCAATGCTAGATAATCACTGAAACGTTACATGATTTATTTTCGGAATTCTATTAGCCTGCCGGCTCCATCCGTCACTGATTGATTTGTAGCCAATCAATTGAGTGTTATTTATTTGTTGCAATTATTATTTTATAGTCGGTAAAACGGTTTACGGCGACTGACTACGGGCGAATCGTGTCGGTGTAAGTGGAACGCGGGGTCATTGACACTCATAATTTTATTACCGATATAGCTATTCCTTATAATAAATCCAATAAGGGAAACAAACGTTTAACTTGGTAAATGTATGTGTGGGTATGGTAAGCTAAAACGTGCCGTATTTCTATGGAAGTATGGTTGATTGTCGTATGCGTTGACTCAAGATATAGCCTGTAATACTTTTTTCACGAACAGCGGTAAAGTTCACAGCGTGTACATTAGGCTGGTATCGATTGTGGTTCGTTGAACTGAACTGCTATACGAAGGATAACTGTAAGAACATACGAGGTTTATACAAAGTTACACCATTTTTCTATTGAACAGTATAGGGTTACGCATCGTTTGGGTAGTTCAGAAGGTATTGGTTGGATAAAAGCTGATCACAATCGCAACAAAATGCCCAGGATACTTAGTTGCAGATATGGCTACTTTGTATAACCTAATGCAAACATTTACTAAAGGTTCTTTACATTTGTATATGCTATACTCTATTGTCTTTCGAGTAAAACATTTATTTTTACTTTTTGGCTCATTTTAGTTTTAAGGTTTGGGCAATCATTAAGTATGAGGCTCAAAAACGGGGCGAATAAGAACTTGAGATAATAAAACATACTCCCGAAGGCGTTATTCTAATTAAGTATGTCACAGTCCAAATCAAACAGGCGAGCAAGGTGCGACCTCATTAACTGGAGGTATAACGGGGCGTCATAAAAATCCTACAAAATTGCCTTATTAACCCCGACCTGATACCCATATAAATTGGCAGGAATCTCCGGTTCGAGCGATGAATACTAAGCATTGATACGTAAGAGAGACTCCTCCAAGAATTGGTATCACTTTACTTAAAAATGGAAATATGATCGGAAGTAAATAGCTCTAGCTCTTTCGAAAAACAATATTTAATTTGAAAAGTAAATGTTATTCTTTAAGTTTATTGTGAATCACCAGAATAGCAGTGATTATGATATGAACGTCTAACCACTCCAAATCTCATATAAAATAAAACTTTTAAACAATCATAATAGGGTTAAATGGGACCAATAGAGAAAGTCACCCCAGTTTTGCTATTAACCTCTACCTTAACCCTTATAAGAACTAAAAGGCTGGCTAAACTTTGAAGAATTACAATAGAAGTAGGCCATGTAAAACCGATATTATTTGTATGGGTCAATACCGAAAAACCGGTTTAATCCATAGAAACCATAGAAATAAAACCGGTATTGCATGCCCGAAATAGAAGTAAATGAGACAGAGAAGCACTGGTAACAATCGACTCTTATCGACCTTATTAAAGGAAGGAAAAGGCTGTCTGTGTCAGGCTACTTCATCTAAAGGCTCTAAATTCCCATTTACTTGGAATAAAAAAAAATGCTTTTTTTCTAACCTAAAGATTACTCCACAAAAAGGAATTACACAATGTAAATTCATACTAATTAAGTCTTGGAATTAACTTTTTCTGTTAATTCGTATTAAATAACGCGACAGGATTATAAAGTGGGTTTACGCAATAGCGAAATGTCACGCAGGGCTTGGGAGTAACGAGCTGTGACTTAACCCTGCCGCTAACGAGATATTCAGTCTTTTTGCCCGAGTTTTATAATGAATGTTCGACTTAAAAACGCTTTGGTCGCAGTCATCGTTGTGGTAATAAAATGAGAGAAACAACTAGCTTTACATACGCAGGTAAGGGCACAGAATAACTAATAGTACTACGTACCAGTGGCGTGGCGTCCAAAGAATTCGATTCCTACCGGCTTGCCTAATATCAGACATTTGACCACCTTATTCTACAGCTCGTAAGGAAAATGTACGCCAAATTAGCACCGGCTTGCCCAAGGATATCTTTTACGCCTCGCCATTGCTACGTACAGAAGTCTCTCCCTCTAAGAAAGCTGTCGTTTCGGTCCGGCCACCGGACGGAACGCAACGGATCCGATGTCTCCCTCTATCATGTTAAACGTGCTAACGCGCGCTCTTTCTGGTCGCTGACCAAGGCCCCCTCGCGGGGGCTTCAAGACCGCGCGGCGTAATCGCGAAGTGAGCCACTCCTGGTTAGGGTACGGCCTATCTTACCCTAAATAAGGTAATTAACTGTACACACTCGGCGAGACCGGGACACGCAAGCAGTGCCGTAAATAGCCTTTTCATCACACTTGCTCGAAAATGGTGTCATTACACGTAGGTTTTGCGGGCCGTAAATGACCTATTACGCCCTAGGGCGTAATGGTTTTCTTTTTAAATTTGAAACGCTGGTTCTGTTTTACTCTTATTTGTCATGTTCAAAGGAAACGCCAACGTACTTTTTTAACTTTTATTACTGAAATATTTATTTAAAGAGAACTGTTATTGCAAATACATGTAAACACATATTTCTGTAACATTAATTAAATGTTTAAATAGTGCATTTCAGTATTTTGCAAAAATAAAATAAACCATTTTAAGTCTTTACCGCTATGGTTTCCGAACGTGACTGTCTTCGCATTGTCTATGGATAATGTCACTAATGTCACTGTCAGTTTTACAATTTTATTTAGGTTAAGTAAGGTTATTTTAATCAGATTTCCTCACAAGTGTGATGAAAAACATTGTGTGTGCCACGGGCGGTAAAAGAAATTACAAACTCGTGTTGTTAAAGCCCTCGGCTTCGCCTCGGCCTTGTAACAAACACTCGTTTGTAATTCCTTACTTACCGCCCTTGATACACAATGTACTATTTCTACGCCCTGTGCGAGCTTCTATAACTGCGCCCTTGTTTTTTACCTAGGGTCCTGCCTGGTCTGGCCATTCTTGCGCCCCCCAGAGTCTACGCCCTGTGCCTGGGCACCGGTGGCACCGCCCTATTTACGGCACTGCACGCATGATCTCCTTATCTTACTCGCGTTGTAAGAAGAATACGATACGCGTGTCTGGCTCGGTCCCTTTGAATATGTACAGCCAGGATTAGGCGAAGAAATCCTACAGAACATGCGGGAGTTGAAGACAGTTGGAGCCTGAGATACCCATATAGTTTAATTACGTCACAGCATTAGCGCATTCCTTACATTTGCAGTTAACTCGCTATACTTCTATGGTGTGTAGCAGGGTGTCCCAATACCGGTATTCCGGTACTAAAAGCCGTAGTGTGTAAAAGCTACGCTGGCATTAAATTGATGGAATTCTAAATGCAAAATTGTCATAAGTCATTGTTGGAAGTACTAATAAGGATGGATTGTATTGTATCAAACTGTATGAAACCATCTAATAGTAGGTTACGTAGGTACGTTGCAGGGACCGTATGGGAAATAACCCTCGTTGCAATAACTGTTATGAGCGGCATTTTTTACGTTATACGCAGCTGGCACAACCCACAGAAAACCTTGTTCAAATGTCAACGGCATAATTCCCTTTTTTAGGATTCCCAAAGAGCTGGATTTTTATTCGTGTAGGCTGAAATCGATGCGATGACTAGCACACAATTGGGTACTTGACTGTTACTGAAATTTGTAAAAATTATATAAGATCCTGTTAAAATAAGCTTAATAAGCAAATATGTTCAAGTTTTGAGTTTGATACCTTACGCGTAACTTTTTTTATGTGCCTCCAAAGTTGGGTGGGAATTGGAAGTGGGTTCATATTAAAAGTATAAAATTATTAAAAACTATTAATACCATTAAATAACCCATAACATTTATAGTAACTTTTGTAATGAAACCGTTACGATAAAAGCAAGTTTTAACATAGTTGCAGAACAAAGTTATTGATTTCCCCAAACAACGTAGGTATGAGTAGTGACGTCACTGTATAACGGGCTTCAGTAGGAAGCGTTTCGGCACGTATTTGGGAAAGTCTAAAAATGTGATTTTAACATTGTAGTACCTAGGTGAGTTTTTATGATATTGAAGTGGTTTTTTCACTAATATTTCTATTATTGGGAGGTGTTTCTATAACATATCACAGAAAAAAGTTGTGAAGTAGCCAATTACTTCATGTATGTTAATGTTGCTGTACTGATGTTTGAGAACCACGATTATCATATTTTAACATTCATTGCTATGAACTCGACTCTATAGTCGTTCATTTTGTATGAAAATTTGGGAGCTTTAATGAATTACTCCATGGCAAAGTATAAAGACGAACAAATAGTCCAACTTCGGCCATATTGGAGCATTCTTAAAACTTTGCTTGTAGTCCCTTCGTACACGGCGCACACACAATCAAGTACTGTGCCATTGGTATGAATTTTCCAAATTTTTTCACTGCGTGTATTGTTCGTATCAAAAATAACATACAATTATAGATCCCTTAAAGGGATAAGTTCGCCTTTGTAGATATACCTTTATTTTGTAACTCTGTACTTGTATTATTTTGTGCAATATAGAGTTTACATACATACATACATACATACATTATCATTTGTCATAACAATAACATTCTTACTGTTAAAACTAGGATAAAATTACGCGTCTTGCTTGTTTGTTGAACCAATTTCTAATGCTAAAAACAGTATGTAGTAAAATCACTAAATCTTTTGAACTGATCTGTAATTTTACAAGAAAATCTTTAAGAGTCTAAAATCACTATCTGCCAGTTTGCCAATGGTAATTCCTCCAGGGCTGTGTTCCTTCAATTCGGAATGAAAAGTTTCATTATGGCTCTTGTTTGCCTTGGCAGCCTTTTGCGGAGTTTAAGACCGCTTTCATAAGCTAATTTGGCATTACTGTTCATTGTTTTAACGTCTTGAATTAGTTTGTTTTAGGTTTAAATTAATATTTGATCTTCACGCTTAAGTATATGTATATCCATAAGGTTTCAGAATAGTTTCATCAACATGCGTGTTGGTGAGTATGTATGTATGTAGTCATGCAATATTCATAATTAGTAGGTATGGATCAATTCGAAATTTCGGGTCTCAAAATACTAAGAAACCTAGGATTTCGAGTTAGAAAACGATGGGCTAAGCTAACATACTTATCATAGAAATATCGATTTTAATATTTTCCTAATATGATCGTAGCGGCATAAGCACTACAACAATATTTATGCCATACCTGGCCATAAAGTGGCTTATACCGCACGCTACGCGCACTAGACATAAAATTATGTATACAACACGGGAGGTAATAAAGAAAGCCCTCGATCGCATATTTACGTCCCTCGCTTGCAGCTCGGGCCGCAAACATCTGAGATCTTGACCTTTCTTTGTTTTACCACCCTAGTTGTGTAATGTACTATTAAGCACTGTTACTTCTTGGTATTATTACCTTGGTAGTACCTGTTACGATACGGCACGACTTCTTATTCACGACTATTATAGAGGGAAAAATTTAGGGGAATCGAGGGAGGGGAAGACCGTGAAACTATTTTGAACAGATTAAGGAGAAGGTTATCGTCGGGTCGTACCAGGGGGCGAAGGAATTGGCGCACAACAGAAAATAAAAGAAAACTTATTGGTATTATAGGAGTTGAGATGAAGAGCATGAAACAAATGAGTTCCAATGCAGATTCCCAACAGTCAACCGAAACCCATAACAACACGGTATGCCCACCGTTTCCGAATATACCTAAACGCGGATAATGCGATTGTGTGCATCTATAAAGTAGATGCGGTCTCGACCTAGATAAGCAATGGCATCGAGAAACGTCAGACGACACTTCCCGAGCGTCGCCGATGGTGCGATACTGTCCATCGGCTGGGGCCCGTGCCAACTGCAACGCTATTTTGCAATCTATTTAAATAGAAATTTAGCTTTACACACTCTTGTAAATTAGATAATTAGGCTAGTTAATATACTTAGCAAATCGGCTCGGGTATCTTTAGAAATGAAGCAATTTATAGAGGGACAAGTACAATATCAGGTTAACCTGAAAAAAGACTTTATGCCACACCCGGCCATAAAGTGACTTTTCCGCATGCTGCGCGTAGGGAAAAAGCCGCTTTCGGGCCAAGTGTAGACATAAAATGATGTACACAACACGGGAGGTAATAAAGAAAGCCCTCGATTGCATATTTACGTCCCTCGCTTGCAGCTCGGGCCACAAACTTCTGCGATCTCGGCCTTTCTTTGTATTACCACCCTAGTTGTGTAATGTACTATAATAAGGCTTAGACAGCATATATAAACGTATGTTCAAGCTTTGAGTTTGGTAAAGGTATGAAGATTCGCAGGATTACCAAGACATATTCACGACACGAGGACATCAGACAAATATCCGTCATCAGGCTAGACAGAGATAAAATTCAGCGACGTATTTTCTTCTCCGGGGACCACGATAGCACGCATACAGCTGTAACCTGGTAGAGTATATGTATATTAGGATTCGAGGGTACTTAAGTCGTTTTATTACTGGTTTGAAGACTGTTATGATTTAAAAGGACGTATGTATATGAAGGTCCGAGTAGACTTATGTCGGTTTAGTTTGGAACAGTCGCCCGGACAGGGCTATCTCTGGGGGATAAACCCGCGTCAGTTCCCGTCGATTGCGGCTACCTTATCCGCAACAAAAACGTGAAAACGAATACAAAACTCTTATTCGGGTGAGATGTTACATCGACGTGTGACCCCGAAATAAATTTAGAGGAACGGCCCGTTAATTTCTTTAATCTTCGGAGGGTTTATATTTAAAATTGAGGGTCGGGTCGGTCGAAAGGGCTATCCCTTTTGGCAGCGCGTCTTGGGAGGACCATTGGTCATCCAAAAAAACAAAATGGAGCGAAACATTGGCATACAATACAATACAATCATACTTTATTGCACACCTAAAGATAAATTACAATGCAAACTACATATGTAACATGATTCTCAGGTTATAACGTACTATATTACTTACAAACAAAATTGGCTGTACCGATTCTATGCACAATTGCACACTCACTCTATCAAGGTAATTTCTCATAAAAGAAGTAACATCAAAGCCGTCGCCTGATTTAGTGACATCGTATCATCAATATATCAATCATTTGAAAATGTGCAACCTTGACATTTGATAGGTAAAGGAGAAAGTCGATTTTTTATGCATTGTGAGAACTAGCAGTAATTACCTAGTCATACTTCGCGTAGAGAATGACGTAACTGGTGAGAATTTTCATCAAATGTAGGCTCTTTTGGGAAAGGATTAAATGGCGACTAGAGTCGTTTTAGTGTTGCAGTCCTTTAAATACGTAATGTATTGGGAACTATGTCAGGTGAAGCAATACAAATCGCACCATATACAATGTCTGTCAACTATTCTGTTCTAGATATACTCCAAGTGCAAGGAATATTAATTCACTATCAAAAAGCTACCTTTACAGGAAGTTACTTGGTGAGGGATAATGGAAGTGGTCCCTAATAAATAACTAAGGTTACTTAAATCTATGCAATTGAGTTCGATTTGTGTAAGATTGTCCCCTAATATTGAATATTTAATTTAATATTTAATATAATTGAAGATAACGAATAATAAGCTCGTAGAAATAAATGATGTACGGTACGGCATAAGGATAACGCTAATGAACCCGAATTTTAATTCAAGTCTTAAACTAAATCCATAACTAGTATACCGTACAGTGAATAAACTATATCAAATATTAATACAGTAATCGAGCAGGACAATGAACTAAAGTCATTGATTGAACTGAAATGGTTATAACGGTCGAGGGTATTGATCATACGCGGAATAGTTAATAATACGGGCAGTGAATGAAATGTAGTCAACAGAGTACATAAGATTGCCGCAATGCTTCAGGAAAATTATACAAATGATAACGTTACAAGTACGCAAATAAAGGCAGTAGGACAAGATTTATTTACACACCTTTGCCTTCAAAAAGGTCGGTTCTAGTTTAATAAATCTAATTTCTACTCTTACAAAGAGACAACGTTGACAAGTTTATAGTGTTATTTTTGACAGGAAAGAAGCGAGGCCGCATCGCGTCGAGGCTGACGCATTGTTTGAACATGTCAAATTTGACAAGAGCGTGGAATAGATTGTTTATGTTCACAGTGAATTTAATACCAAAGTAAACGAAGCCATATTGATTGACACAGATTGATTCAAAGGTGCTATGCTGCGTTTGCCCCAATCAATATTTGGGGCTTAATTTATCGACAGTGTTTCCCAATTCAGTAACGATATAAAGACTATAATCCAAACGGTATCAATTTACAATCAATTCAAAAGTTAAGTCCATTATACGGATAATGTGGTGTTTTGGAAAGAACTCTTGTATTGTAACGAACGATAACGATCTATTAGACTGACCTCTCAGAGCTCTGAATGTGTCATCCTGATCCTAAACATGAACATTACGAGTACGTTTTTATTTTACATCGAGCTTACAAAGTGTTATTGGATGTCGTGAAATTATTGGATTTATTGGTAATAACTCTGTTACATCCAAGACGTTACAATTTAATGATTCCACAGGTTTACTGGGCACAGCGGTTCCTACAGATCGTTAAAGGAGGAATCTAGGGAAGATTATTTTCGTATCCAGCTATTGTATCTTGAATATTTACAGTTTGCAAAAGAATCAGGTTCCGAGTAGGCGTTAAAACGTTGGTAGAATCAATCGAAATTCAGAGAATTTGCATTTCTAAGAAAATAATTCGGGTGACTTTGATGTGTTTTGTCTACGTTATAAAGCGAGCGCTTATGATTTGAAGAAAAATATCTTTCAGATTGTCAGTTCTCACAAAAGAAATTATCCATGTATTAAATTCATACTCCAGTGGTAGTAAACGTAATAATCAGAGAGACTGCTTTTACCCTACTGTGTGGTTGTTACTTCAAGGCTGGAGACCAAGCTTATGTAAGACACCTTGGGAAAGGACAATTTGGTACTCGGTTGTTCCTATTGGATTCTGTTAGTGACTATCTGGACCACATCACAGTGGTCTTTCTCCAAAAGAATATGTGGTGTGGTGTCATGGTGTCAAACTTATAGATGAGCAAGCTGGGGCCAAGTTAACTTGTCTTTTATTCAAGAGCAATAAAATAAACTGCCCAAACGTCTTAAACAGGCAACCCTAAGTATTGACTTCGGTGGAATTGGCTTCCACACCACTGCTGGATATAAACATGTGACTTACCATCTGTGGGCGAGGTGTATAGCTTCTTGCACAACTCCTGCGGTCCGCCGAGCGCGTTGATCTTGGCGAGCCCCTCGGCGCCGCGCGTTTCCATCAACTCGCGCAGCTGCCGAAGGCTGACGCCGTACTGCGCCGGCCGGCCCTCGACCGTCGCCATGGTGCCGGGCTTGCGGCCGCCGCCCGCACCACGCCCGACAACCCTCTAGCTCTGGAACAACAACAAACATTGGTCAAGGAACCATTAAGCTTGCAACATCCCCGAACAACTTGGCCAGTAAAGCAAGAGATGGACGTCATGGGGGTGACACTGGAGGATGTAACACCGATTGTGCAAGGTCGGAGAGAATAGACAAAATTGATTTGTGCACTACACCCCAGCAGAAGGTAATAGGAGAAGGTTACATGGAAGATGACACGCAAGGCTTATAAGGCTAGCTAGGAATAAGGCCCTGTGCAAGCTTTTGTTAATTTCTCTTGTGTCCTGCAGAGAGAGGCACAACCTCCGATTGCCCAATATGGCCAGTAAATGATCAAACGGGATATAGACAACGCAAAAAAAAGCCAGACAATACTGACAAATTTAATGATTATCTGGAGAATTAGTACGATTAGTAATTAAGGAGAGACTTCGCCCGGCAGTCGCTTTCTATCTATAAAATTGGGTCTCCATCGCGATCCATAATATCGTATGTCCTAAAGTCAAAAGCACCACTTTTGCCCCAAACAATTTTGACATATCATTCTTTTCCCTTCGCGACCATGGACGTCACGGCACGTCCGAAACGTCGAGGTAATAGCATGTTTTTACACGATTAAGTCCCGTTTTGTTATAATAATATCATTCTTTTGCCATAATTATTATTTGCCATAAAGTTCTTACGTCCTAATGATCATAAGTCATAATTTTACATTCCATAACGCTCTAAATGCCTAATATGTTTTGTACTAATATAGTAAAACATAAAACTTACGAGTCATAATATACAAAGTCATAAATCGTATGTCCTAAAATCAAATGCCTTACTACTTTTGCTACACTTAGGAGCAGCAATAAAAACGGGATCCCTTTGCTTGTTGTTTTGAAAGTAATAACTGCTTTTCGTCTTATCGCTTCATTGCCTAAAGGGAACTAGATTAGCTAGCCGGAAAGGTAGATTAGATTATAACTAACCTGATGTTAGGCTACATTTGAACTGCGATCCCAACAAAACCGAATTTACTAATAGGACAAATGATCATTAGTGCAAATAAGCATTAGGAATTTAGGATATTCAATATTAGGATAAACAATATTATGGCATTTACATTAGGGCAAATGTTATTATGGCAAAAGATCATTATGAGTAAAGTTATTATGGAATTTACAAATACGACAAATTATATAATGGATTCCAATATAGACCCCTGTATTCAAGAGCTACCAAATAAACTAAATGTGCGTGAACATGACATAGCTAAATGAGAATTCAAATAGCAAGACAAAAACAGGCTCCAAGTCGAATGTCTTGCGAAGGACGTAACGTAGTTTATTGCCCATAAAGTTATCTCGCGCCTCAGTGCACCGCCATGCATAATTTACCGCGGGGGTGCCAGTAAACGCTTTATTGTGAAAACATAGTGTTATGTGAATCGGAAACATGTTTTTTAAGGAATGATATTAAAGGTAGTTTGTGCTTGCAAATATTGCAGCACGGATGTAGAGATTTGGATAAACTATATTGAAACGACGTGTTTGATATAACGTCTACTTTCCTTCCTGAGGTTGTCATTAAGGGTGACATCCATGAGCACTTTGGTGAACAAACAGACAAAGAAGACACACATATATTTTAAAGAAGAGGATTTATTTAGAAGCATTCGAGCAAAGAATTCAAAAGGGCATAATAAAGAGGGCCACCTCTTTTCAGTCTTTGGGGACAGGGTGATAAGAATCTTCGTCATATGACGATATCATGTGCGAGCAGGAAAAGCACACGAATTTACATGTTAACATTTTTATTTTTGGGGTGCATCCCTTTACGAAAATGTCATGCAATAAAAAATATGTACCAGGCTTATCTTGACACTTACTGAAGTAATTATGCCTTCGTTGTTCGTGCTGACATAATGTATGTCAGTGGATAGGTGTAATTAAAAGATTTGTAACTGTCGGTTTCGTTACTAATTAAAAGTTTTACGTAAAGTAATAAGCAGGTTTATTTATGGCAATCACCTTTCCCCTGATTTCTTTAGAAGAGTAGAATTAACTAATTATCTGTGGTGTTTAACCTGTCCTAATAACCTGTCGATGTCGAATCTATTCACATAGGGAACTAATATTTTTTCCTTATGACAACCCAAAAGGAACCAACTGATGCCAATTATGATGATGATGATTTCAAATTAATGAAACTTTGTCCCAATCGTCGACAAATGTAGTTTAATTAACTCGATGGTAATCAATGTAATCATGGAACTCCTCAAAAATGAAAGAAATGCCGAAAAATCAGAAGAAAATTACCAAAAAGCAATCTTAATTAAAACAAGGTGTTGCTAGAGGCCGTAGTTTCATCAATTTCTAGCCATTAAGCTTGCTAAAGCTAGTAGTAATAAGGCTATGAATTTCCTAGATTATCCAACAGCTAAATTCGCAGGTGTGGCAAAGATAGTGGCACTAAAAACACGCGATTCGATCGTTCATCACAACTAACTGAAACCATTTTTGCGGTTAGTCGATGAGCCAACATGGCAAGCTGAATGTACCTTATTTCTTAGTGATAAGGTGGAGGATCGCCTGTTTTAAGTTTGACTTGTCGCAGATAGGTGACCTCCAGATATAATAAGCTTTGTTTCTTTTATAGATGCTGTTCCCGTCTAGAATGATTTGTGGGTGGTTTCGGATAACGTTTTGGGATTATAAATGGGCCGCGGAAGTTTTATAAATGTCCGTTGCTTCATTCACTTTTAAGAACTCTGATTTTTATAGTAATATACACTTCTGTTAAGCCTTTGCTTTCACTTCGTGTCCAGAATTTCGTTCAGTTGTCTTTACAATTAATTGTTAATTATTTCTTCTTCGGTGCATAAAGTAATAAAGTTTCAAAAAACATCGGCCATTGAAAAGGTTTAACCTAGAGCTAAGGTTTAACCTTCAGCTACATTCAGCACGTTCGGTCTCGCTCAAACCAAGATAAATATAACTCGGAAATACCAACCTGACATTGATCACGATATAGTTATTTAATGTAATCCCTTTCATCCACCGGTCTATTCATTAACGAATCACCGTAGTGATGAAGCAGCTCCCATTCAACTACAACATCAAACAAAAGAAACATAATACAAATGATGCGCTGCGTAAACCGATGAATTAGCGCCACCGTCTAAAAGGCCACAATTGTTTAACATCCAAAATCCAAGGTAACCGCAGCCTCCTTGCTTTTAGTCCATTAATCAGTTCAAAACAACATACAGACGGGCGAACTCTCACCTGAAAAGTCCAAGCCGATCTAGCTACTATTACCAGGTGGATAAAGGAGGTTGTTGCGTGCCGTGTGCTGTGTGCACCACGTGTATTTATGTCTCGTCTATTAATCCTGTTCACAGAGTCCGATTAGAGGCACTTTCAATCAAGATTGTTTGCCGTCGTGTGCCAAGTTTGCACTGAATTGCGACGTCTGACCCACTTGTGGGCACGCTGGGGTTCTTGGTCTAATTACTGTGACGTCAATGCTGAAAGGCTTTCTAATGGGAATCGATGCTATGGGCATTCTAAAGTTTTAGAACAAGGCGCGTTACGAGGTGAGTTAATTATAGTTCCAGTAAGTTGGTACTAAATACACAAACTTAACTGACGCTCGATAATCTTTTGAATGCCTTTTTTTAAAAATGACATGAGTCAAGTATTTATGTTAAATCACTTATTAATGAGCCAAAAATCGAGTAAAAACCGTGAGTTTTGGATTGAAATAAGAATGGTTGGGCTCACTAAAAAAAATCATCCTATGGTATTATTTGCGCACAAACCCAATCAGAGACTTTAAATAAACCAGGATAGTCCACAAAGATCCCCGACCTAATTGCCGTCCGTTCAACGGCACTCACCCGGATGGCGTTGGCAACAGCAGCAGGGGGGTTAACCCCTCCCCAGCAGAAAGGGTTAATAGCGGACACGTACTTGAGATATTGTCCGCGTAGGATTAAAAAGTGGACGCGTATCTATGGTAAGTTGCCAAACGATTTGATTTACAACTCTGGTTTGTTTTTCTGAATTTTGAATGCCCCAGTTTTGGGTCTTGGCAACTTTGTTGCATTTTAGGAAAGGTTTAGAAGAGGGAAAACAGTATGACGTAAGACTGTGACCTACGCTACGAGTATAAACTTGCAGTTATAGCATTCGCTGTCTAAATGCAATAAATTGTACACCATTTTCGGTTGACTTGTCATCAGAATATAAGAAGATTTACTTAATTTTCTGTATATGCTATTACCAATTGGAATCATTGAGTTGATCTCCGTTAAGCGGACAGAATTTGTTGTCAACGTCACACTACAACATGGTTGTGTGCCTGTACCAAACAGATGTTCATCAATCAATCGATTAAAACTGCCCACAATCACCCACTGCCGAGTAGGCCTCTTTATTTTCACACCCATTCTGTTCGCCCTCTTTCTGCCGTATCGTATGTATCCGACATTTATATGTACGTAACTATTTACGTTTGAACCAATCAGACTAAAATGTAGGAGCTCAGTAGGACAGTAAACAAATACTTCGATTACAGGCATTACTATATATTTATAGGCAAACTAATTACAGGCATTAAGTCACCCATTTGTACTTTGATGTATTGTGCAATAAAAATATTATAAAGAATTTAAGAAAGCAACTTCTTAAGAAGAAAAGAAACCGCAAGATGGGGAGTCTCAAAAAGGGTAATTATTTTCACCCGACCTCGTCGGAGAAAAGTAGGCTTTTACTGTGTCTCGTAGCCTTGTGACCTTGTAACTTTTTAATTATAAACAGAAACTGAATGCAGCGCTATATGTTTTCCTTATGAGCTGCTAGGATAAAATAAAAACAAATATCTTAACGTTTGTATAGACGTCGTTCAAGTAACAAAGTTCCTTGAAGCTTGCATCAGAGAAGGTTATGAATATCCCTGCTTTTCTTAGCTAATGTCTTGTAAAATTGTATAAGAGAGAAATAAAGAATGTGCGATAGAAAATGATCAAGATATACAAAAAAATGGTTTTAATGATCAGCACCAAAAAAGTTATTGCACTTTACATTTAATTTATACATTGATATTTTATACTTGTTGATCTATCTCACTTTATGCAGTGAAGTTGAAGTCAAAGGTTCAATCCACATAATCTTACTCCATAAGTATCGCGACGCATCTTTTACATGCCGATTCAGAAAAAATCGTTACTGTTTTTTTGTATCTTCTGTTCCTAATTTCATTACTGCCGAATCCGCTGCATTTTTTCGACCTTTTTCCGACCCAGTCATCCATGGCCCATTTAAAGCACACATTTATCTTAATTACTTTAGCCGTTTGAAAGAAACGCTCACTTTATGAGGTACTTAACCCTCTGGGAGGGTTCCGTTTGTTGCGACCAGAGATTCATGCGGTGATGATTACTCATCGAGGGCATGAATGCTCTGTGTCATCATATTCTATGGTTTATGTTATGACAAGAATCAGATAAAGGGTAGTTATCAGGTTTGTATTTGGTAAATCGAAAGTCCTCATTCTGAATATACCCTATATGTTAAATATAATCAATCAATCATTTTGAAGATGTGTCGCAGACCCAATACATAAACAAGAAAATTAAGAAAGTTGGTTATATAATCAAATCCATTCGTATCATACAGAAAATATTCAATGACTGAAAAAAATAAAATAAAATTGTGCTCCGTAAATACTTTCTATATCTACCAGCAATTTCCCTATAAGATTTGGAATTTAATTCAATTTCTGAATTAGCTCGAGTATTTCAGATAATCGAAGATAAGATACATTGAACTGCAACGAGCTATCTCAAGTTCTTTAGCAGCTTAAATTCCCGGTGCAAAAAACTACAACTCCCCTAACGCCTGAGAAATACAGTCGATATTCCCTAGTTAAACCTCCAAGATCCTATTCGCAGTGGTCTTCTATAAATGTTCTTATTACTTAAGCATTAAAGTCGGAATTCCTACAGCATTTCTCCAAACTCCGCCCGGTGGAGCGTTCAAAAGGCGCGTTACAATCAACTGCAGTGCCAGTATCTTGAAAGCTTTCCTTAAGAGGTAAAGACAGTTTGGATTTAGTGCCAACGTTGTTTGTTGGTTTTATTGGAGATTTCTTTGGGAATTCTTTATCCTTAGAAAAGGCTTTTTGTATGATGAAGTACGGCTGTTTTGGGATTTGCATTTTGCTATTAAGTTTGTCCTCTATTTAGGAAGTGCACATTTTTGGAGAGAATCTTGATGCAGTTTGCAAAAGACACTTAAGCCTTTGTTAAGTAGCATCTCTTTACCTGTTTCAACACTTCTATTTGAATTGGTTTAATCCCAGCGGAGCACTAGACATTCAGATATCATTCAACAAGTTTTGAAAACTTGTGTTTTTGCTGGGAGCATTCAAATTAATAAGATCAAAAAATGTGCTCCAAAACAAATCCTACAAGGTCTACGTACTTGTACAAACGAAAACATAGTTAAGTGACCATCAGTAGACCTTAATACATTGTAATAAGGGTGACAAGTGGTCAGTTAGCAGTGTCTTCGATTGTACATAAGCACCTCAGGTGTCCCTCAAGAGAATCAAACCAAGTAACACCGAGTACGTTTGTATAATTCGTTCTTGTCGTGACGTTAACGATTTTTATCACCGTCGGAGCACCGGGAACAAACACGGGAGAGGACGTGCGATACATGCTAATGGCGCTACGTGGCAACATGTTGCAATGACGCATGCTACAATCTATTCTTAATTTATCTTCAAGCTTCTGTATTATGCATTGGTTTCGTCGGAGAAGGTAGTGTACTCTATAAAAAAATCGAATTGACCTGAGCCATTTCCTATCTGATTCCAGTAAGCGTGTCTAAACTCTAAATCTTAAAAGTTCGATTCTCAACTTTTGTCGTCTGTAAAGATGTCGAACTTTACCGTCCGCATTGTTTAAATAAACATGTACAATTTTTTTTCATCACACGATTACAAACTCGAGTCATTAAAAGCCCTCCGCCTTCGGCGTCGAGCGCCTAATAGACTCTCGTTATTAATCCCCGTCTAACTACCCTCGGTGCACAATATACTATTTTTTATGTCATGGGAAAGGCGAACGAGCACACACTTCACCTGATGGTAAGTGACTTCTGAGGCCCATGGACATTTGCACTCTCATGACAAATGCGTTGCCAAACCTGAGGACTAAGATAGAATGCCTCTATGCTAGTAATTTCACCGGCTGTCTTACTACGGCTACGGCTTACTTACACCGGAACACAACAGTGCGAACACTGCTCTTTGGCGGCAGGTTAGTGGGTAAGATGGTGGTAGCTGGTGATAAATCCAACCTCCGAGTATCACTGAGCTTTCAACTCCCCAAACGTCATAGATTTTGTCCGCAAATGTGTCTATGTATGTAGAATGTAGCAAGGCTTTTATGGCACGTTGTTCGGCGTAAACGAGCCTTAATGCTCCCCACGTATTCGCCCCAACACTTTATCATGAGATATGTACGTGGCCAAGGTATAAAATTTTAGAGATTTCTAATGCATACGGTGATGTTAGCGTAGACCGAATCCTGGAGATTTATGATGAATAAGATGTCAAGGAAGCGGAATAATATTACACAGATCACGTTGAGACTATAAAATAGATGGAAATAGTAATAGAATTTTTAAATACGAGTAAACCGTTCGTTAAGTTGTTAGCAAGATTTATTAGTAAAATTAAAACGTTACTGCTTACCAGACCTGAAACGCTTTAGTAATCTGTTATTTTTAGAAAATACGAGGAATAAAATTCACAAACGCAATTATAGAACCGCAAACTTTGCAAAAATGCATAAAAGTTCGCCAGACTGGGTTGGAAAGAGAGGAAGAAATTTTAAACGGCTTAATATTAAATTGTAATATAAAGGGTATGAGCGAGCTAGTTGAGATTCAAAGTACGCCGTTGACTTCCGAATTATGTGCAACCCGACCTGAGGCTCATTGGAAATGCATTCGTCTTCATCCATACATACTGATGTCTGCTTTATGCGTCCTGTTCATAAATATTTAAAGCAGAGCATTTTCATAATTGAGATAATCAAAATCAACTTTTAGTTTGTACTCATTATTCGCTTGCCTTTTTCCAGTTTACTTAGGATCGGTCCAGCGTGTCTTTTTCTTCCATGCATCTCTGTCACTCGTCATTCCTCGCCTTTGTGCTCATTCCTTAAAAGTCTTCAGTATTAACACCACTTTCTTTTCTACTAGCTTTATTTTTCCTTTTTGCCTATAAATCCCGAGTAAACCTAATTTGGCCACCAGGACATCACCTAGTAAAAGGGTTTGTATTCGACGCACGCCCTGCAGTTGTCAACGTCACCGCTAATCAGGCGATCTCGTGACCTCCCGTTCAAATGTATTTGGTGATAGCGATATGCGGGCGGATTTGATCCTAAATGGTATTAGCTTTACGTGCTTCGTGAATTGGAGGCAATGTTGCTTTGCTATGCCGGCGTTGTGAATTTCTGATTTAGCTAGGTGGTGTGCAAATAAAGCTATCGAATTATTGGTTGTAGATGAAGCAACAGTTATGAACAGCGTTGTGGTGTAGTCCCAGCTGATACACCACAACGCTGTATATCAACGCTGTATATGTGTATATGTGTGTATGTGTGTATGTATCAGCTGGGACTACACCACAGCGTGGTATCATCTAAGCACGTTTGGTAGACGGGTATTCGTTTTCTCTAAACTGTGCGTTCAATTAACATCGTTGGGATTTAAAAACCTACATCCAAAACCAAACTCGGCCGAACCCTTGCTCTAATTATAACGGAAGTTGTATTAATGTTGGAGCAGATTGAACTTCTAATAGTTATCCATTATTTCTCCCCTTTCGCATTGGCGTCAATTTACGTCATTCCCAATTCGGCATCGGCTAACAGAGTTATTGTGATTAATGGCCTTGACCTGATTATAATTCCTACCAAAGTTACCTCCGATCAACATAATTATGTTTGATGGCTTTATTAGGCTTTGTACTGGGTTCCATTAATAGGTTAGTTGTCAAGCTATTGTTAGGTATTGTTCCACGCTGTTCCTCAACCAAGCCATCAAAGTTTCAGCTTTTCTATGGACTGGTCTTTTAAGGCTTATGTTCCTCTGTTAAGTTGCTGGTGACAGAAATCTTTTGGATTCGGATTGCGAGTCGAGAAATTTACAAAATTGCAGCTTTTTAGAAATAAGTCTGATTTTACTCGCACAAGCGCCTGCCACGTTCCATCTAGTATTGCTAGCGTTAAATCCTTCCAAACATTGTGTTCAAACTGTATCCAACGTAAAACCGGCATTACCTTTTCCGATAGCTCTGAATTGTAATTCATTTAGCCGTGGCCACGTTTACAGCCAGGGCACGTAGCGCGGTCGGACTCAGCCGACTAATCAGCTCTTGTATGTTGTATTTACTGTTGGATATGAGCTTTGCGTCTGTGTTGGTTGGTATTGTTCTTTTTATTTCGAAAGTTGTAAAGGAGCTGGGCGTTTAGCAGTTGAATCGTTTTAGTTTTTTTCTAAGCTGCTATTTTTTATTTTAGTTTTTTTTTGTTAGACGTTATTTGTAAGTGAAGCGTCTAAAATTATAAATTCATTTTAATATCGTCACTTTTACTCCTTTCACAAGACGGGAACTTCATTAAAAGTTAAGCCACTGACATTGGCTTAGTAAGTGTACATAATACGAAAAAGTTTACCCACGACGGGGCCAGTGCCCGAGATCATTTAATTAACCCGGGGCTCGAAACAAAAATGGCCGACTTTTAATTATCTCCAATCGTGTATAAATCGAGCTAAGTGGGCTTTTCGGACCCGCGGCGTAGGTGTAAATTGCATTTTTAAATTGGTCGTTTTGGCGCGTTAACGTTGTCGGGAGAAAAACGCGATTTCACCTGAACAAAATAAATAAAAGCTCTGTGCGATCTATCGGCCGCTCCATTTTCGCGCGCCGGGAATTTCCATTCGATTCTTCTCTCCGGGGCGTTCAAGTTCGAGTGTTTCATTTTTTACTGTACATAATTGGCAGGGCAAAGTTGATTTAGGGCCGTTCACGGAATGCTGGGTATTGGTTTGCCCTACTTTATTTTTGTAGGCAAATTATTTACCATTTCCTTGTCTCAGATTGTTTTCATATTAACTAACAGTTTGATTTTAAGAATTCCCAGTGACATTTGGGTGTATTTGTTAACATTATTTTGTATTTCTATCACTACCAATTTCAAATTAACGGAAAATTTAGGAATTATAGCTAAGTGTGAAGAGGGGATACAATTGGGTACTTGACTGTATGTAACCGAAATTTGTAAAAATTATGTAGATAAGATCCTGTTAAAATAAGCAAATTAAGGAAATATGTGAAAGTTTTGAGTTTGGTACTAACCACCAGTGGCGTGGCGTAAAAAATATCCTTGTTGGGCAAGCCGCGAAATGTGCACACATTTCGCGTACATTTTCCTTAAGGGCTGTAGAATAAGGTGGTCAAATATCTCATATTAGCACCACGCATATGGTCGATTTAGCATTACGATATTACGCGACCGGCCGCTCGTTCAGTTGCGACCATGTTTCTGACCTGTGTGTGCATCAAACGTGAAATAAATATTTCTGTTCAATCCGACGAAAATTTCAAACATAAAATTATAAAAAAGATGTGAAACACGCGTTGTACTAGTAATATCTACCGATATTTAATCGATCATATCCGTGGTGAGCGCGAGTCGTATAACACGCTCCGTCTAGTGGACTGTCGGTTGTCTGTGTACGTAAAGTGTAACTTTTTTTGAGAGCCGGCAAAGGTTGGGTGGAAAAGTCCATTGTAAAAGTATAAAAATACTAAAAACTATTAATACTATTAAATAACTCATAAAAAGTATGGTAACTTCACGAAACCGTTACGAAAAACGCAAGTTTTAACATACTTGCAGAACAAAGTTCTCCAAACAACGTATGTCTCGTTACAATGGGCTTCAGTATGGAGCGTTTCAGCACGTTTCTGGGAAAGTCTAAAAATGTGATTTTAACATTGTATTATCTCGGTGAGTTTTTATGATATTGTTGCGCCGGTGGTATAGGCCAAAACTCTACACGTGATTTTCCGTGCCTTAGAAGCGTTTTCAGCAGGCTGAAAAGTGATTTCAGGCCGTTTCAGAGGTGGCTCGTTCACATACTAGAAGATCGAAAATTCACCCTAGTTGCCGTTGTTTTCAGGCGCCTGGAACATGTTTTCAGTCCGTTTCAGGACACTTTCTATCAGATGGAGCAATAACCTGAAAACCCGTTTTCAGGAGTTTTCTGGACCCCTTATGGGCCTTTGAAGTACACTTCAGTATATGGCGAAATTTCTCGAAGGAGTGAAAGAGACAGCACTATTAGAGAGAGACAGCTATATTGAGAAGGTTCGAGAAGTGTGTGTAAAAAAAAAGTAAAAAAAAAAAACCCCAGGTCAGTTTGAACTAAACAACGAAGAAGTGAAGATCTCGAAGCGAACCTAAGTGAATAAGTGCGTTAAAGTGAAGTGATTTAGTACAGTGATTTATTAAGTAAGTAAGCCGTGTTAATTAGTAACTTTCTAATAAAGTTAGCATTTTTAATTAGTGATTAATTAGTGTATTTTCTATCACGTCACCTACCCCACGGACTAACAATATTGAAGTGTTTTTTTCACGAATATTTCTATTATTGAGAGGTCTTTCTATAACATACCAAAGAAAAAAGTTGTCTAATAGCCAATTCAACGGTACGGAAACAATTATATGGAAAAATGAAATGTCAGTACCAACGGTCCAAGCATAACAAAATTAACGTCTTAAATTTGACTATACATGAAAAAGAGACAGCAAAGCTGTCAGTGATGCTCAACACATTTAAATTGAAAACGATTACGAAGAAACTACGAAACATAGTAAATCAACAGGAGTTGCTGAGATTTTGGATTCAAATACGATGTGTTAAGAATAATGTTCAATTGTGTTGTTCTTTGGCTTAATGCTTTTAGATCTGATGTTATATATTGCAATGTTCTTCGGAGTTTATGCAACTCCAACGAGACAGGCGAGGAGATATTTGTGATCCATCAAACCGTTAGCACTCGTCCAAATGGGCTGGTAGATAGATAAAAAAGCAAGTTCGACGAACTTGCCAGAAACGCGTCGTACCGTGACGATAGGTATGCTATTGTAAAGGGCTTCCTTAAAAGTTTTTGCTGTAGAAATAACAAGGTTTACTGGAGTGGAAAGCGGAATAAGTTTGGTAATAGGCTTGTTAGATATTTGTGAGACGCTTTTAAATGTTTATTTTTATAACAGAATTATTATTTTTAGGGAGTAACTCTTTTTAAGTCGTTCCCACGTGTCTGAGGATCGTGAACGAACGGATTTGACGTACTTTCCTTCTGAAAAAGTGTTGGCAATAAATAGGTAGCATAAGTTGATCGACTTTTACAATTATTATGATTATGATAAAATTCACATCTATGTTTGCACCAATTGTAAGCTCATGTTTGTCTTCTTTTTAACCAACTTCACAGACAGGGGAATTTCTCAAATTACTTTATTTTATGCCGTATTTTCATATTTGAGTAAAAGAGCCCCTATTTTCAAAATAAATGTTTTGAGAATGATGTGAAGTCTGGTTTAAATTGAAACTTCGGATATGTATTGAATTGACCCTAAAAAGGTAGTTCAATAACTCCAATTTTCAACACACGAGAGTATTCAACGGGAAATCTAACTCAGACGTCAACAAGTTTTCAACATTTCCATTTGACCTATCACAGAGCTCAATCAGCTGAATCCCACTTCAGCAGAACATGCTGTCCTGACTTCATACTTATTCATCAGCCCATTGTTCTAGAACTAGGGCGAACATACGCGCGCTTCGAAACTAGTGTGGTTAGTGCAGCTACGGCATTTCCTTTTTTTTACAGTATCTAACAATGCCAACGGGTCCCCTTTTTTAAAGGTTCGTACCTAAAGCCTGCGACGCTAAGCCGATGGCACGAAGTCGGTACCTACTTTATAGGTACCTAGTCAATCGAAAATTTTTAGAGCTATGTATACTGTTATAGCTTAGCTCAGTAAAATAATAAAAGTAACAAAAAGGAAAACCATATAATTATGTTTTTACTTTTACTCGAACATTTTTATGGTAACACGTACGTGAATGGAACGGACCATCGGTGCGTGAACGGCATCATTCTTTTTTGTTATTTATTGACTAATTTTATAGATTTTCACCATACGCTGAAAAATCTGAAGTTTTCAGTAATTGTATTATGATGCCTACCCCAAAATATGGTTGGAAATGCTATTCACTGATTTTGTAACAACATAACTCGACTAATGCAACCTCAAAATGAATGCCCAATTGAAAAAACAATAACATATATTCAAAAGCCTACACAGTACATATACCTTTATTATGTAACCCTGTACTTGTATTATTTTGTGCAATAAAGAGTTTACATACATACATACAGTACATACGCGTCCAATCACATAACTGTACACTCGAGCACACAAGTGTCATTCCAATAACTAGTTCGCGCAACACGTTTAATTGATTGCATGGTGGTTAAGGGGGGGAAGATTGGAGGGGGGGGGGGGGTATGCTAGGAAACAAGCAATTTGGCAGTAGCGGGCTTAGCTTATACAGACCAGACCTGAAAGTTTAGAGTTATCACAAAGTTATAACTAGAATGAGGTTTTCTAGCAATAGTAATTATACCAGCTGGCAATATCACAATGTCACAGTATAATAGCAGTAATTATTCTTCCTACAAAAGGTACATCGCGCGCTTGTGTGTGCGCGCCGTGGAACAAACGCACTGCAAGCAAAGATTTAAGAATACGTAAGAATGCTCCAGCATGGATCACACTCACACGGCCGCGCGTCTTTGTCACAGTATTGTACGAACGCACTACTGACGTGCTATCGCGCATCTGTGAAACGGCTGAAGTTGGACTACTTGTCATACTTTGGCAGTACGGTCAGGAGTGACTCCGCGATTTCGTCGCGCGGTCTTGAGGCACCCTGTAGGGGGCCTTAACCAGCGACCAGAAAGAGTTACGTGATAGTGAGAGACGGTCGGATGCGGTGCGTTCCGTCCGGTGGTCGGACCCGAACGACAGTTTTATTAGAGAGAGACTTCTGTACGTCGTACTATTACTTATTCTGTGGTACGGTGGCGAAAGGTCTTTTTGACAGCACGTGTCAAAAGCCACCAATCAACCACATAATTTTGACATATATTGTCAAGTAAACCTTTCGACCTTGTGCGTGCTGCCAGCTGGTAGTGGTGGAATTACCATTTATAAAAAGTTAAAAACCCTCTTGATCATACTGGAAACCCAAGACTTACAGAATACTTCTTATCCGATAGCGACAAAGCAAAATGTAAGATCAATAAATCAACTCTCGAGGGCAAAATCCAAGAAAATTCTAGTGATTTTTAGAAGTACTGAAATTTTATAACTTAGTTTACAAATAGCGCTCGAGTACTTTTGGAATTTTAACTTTACTTGCGCTTCGGAGACTGAATAGATAGCCGATATAAGTATGTCCAAGATGTAGTCACACAAGCGAACTTGCAATCCGTCTTTAGGGGTCATCCATACGGATGACTACAGGGTGATTTGAAATTCGACCTATTCCTTGAAAGGGGTTATTCTATAGCTTATTTGCAATGATTTAAGTCCAATCAACCAGGGGTCAAACAAAACTCAATGGTTATCAAGTTATTTGAGTTTTAGCTTTTTTTTTAGCCCTATGTATTGCAGTGGCATGGCGAAAAAGATATCCTTGGGCAAGCCGGTGCAGATTTGGCGTACATTTTCCTTAAGAGCTGTAGAATAAAAATTGAAATGATTATGATGATGGTTGGTAAATGGTTTTCATTTTGGTTGTGCAGAGCTAAAATAACCTGATCCAATGATGGATGATTTTCCTTTTTAGAAAATTTGTTCTCCATAAATAAGGGTGATGTTGTGTGTGCAGGACATGGACTCGACCACTTTGCAGACATTAATATTTCTGCGGGCTGACCTGGCACAGTGTGATCAATCGACTTTTTCAGATCCGCAATGTAATGCTACTCGCCCAACTTTACTCGCTTACTCGCCGGCGGTGGGACCAGTGCCTAACCGAGCGAAATTAGAATAGAAATAATAGATAATTTGTAGAGGTTACGATGTTCAGGTTGATTTCATATAAATTACGACCAATAAATGTTAACAAGCTAAACATTCACAATCAGGAATCTTGGCAAGAACAACGACTTCCAGAAAACAGTGAATAAAGCAGAGATACTCGTAGACCATGAATTAAATGGTATAGGAAATAAATTCCAGTTCACAGAAAGGAGAATGGGACATTCATTTAATAATCAAAACCAAAAACATGAATAAGAAAAGGCACAGCAAGAGACTATTAGACTGCATAGAGTACGCTCTTGAATTAGCGGAAACAAATACAAAATGCACGCGAAAACGTGTAAGAAAGGCTCGATGCAGAAGTGATTTTGCTGTTAAACTCTCGAGACAGAATGTCTTTACAAACATTTACATTTCACTAGCAGATTCTGCTTCAAAAGGCCATAGAAAATTTTAAATACTTATTGATAATAACAACCAACCAGCTGATGGAAGTATATAAGGTGCTAATAAATTAGGTACCAATATTTTTAGGGCTGATTGATAGTACTCAGCTTTCTGAGTTTATTTATGTATAAAACAAAAAACAAATTAGGTATGTTTTTTGGACAAAATTAGGGAAGTAAGTTGGCTATGTAAAGCACCCTGGTAATGAGGTAAACAATAATCAGTGATTAAGACCTCTTGATTATCTTATGGTTACTAACTTTTCAATATGAATGAACTGGCCACATAAGTAACTGAAAACGACGTCCACTTGACAGAAAATGTTCTTATCAGTTGAATTAACAGTATGATTAAGTTTGGGTAGAATTTTAATTTATTCATTTTATTCGGGAAAAGAAAACCAAAAATATCATATAAAAAAGTTACTTAATTTTTATAAAAAGTTAATTGTGTTGATGTAAGTTAACATCTCTTAAAATATCGGTAGCTAATTCGTTAGCACCTTATATAATATAATACCTAGTTGTGTATGAGTTTTAAGCTGAGTTAAAATTAGCTTTTTATTGAGTGTAGTGGAGTACATAAAAAGAACAATTTAGAGTGATGTTTGATACAACATTTCTTCATTTATCATTAATTCGTTTCACAACAGTCCTGAACTCGACGGCAACGTTGAAAAAACACAAGACTCATCTTGAACTATAGAAAAAAAGCCTTAATGCATGAGCTTTTCAAGGGTCTAAAGCCTCTTAATAAAAAATCTCTCGAGTCTAGAGGTAATACGAATTTAACAAAGTAAACAATCAAAATGCGAAAGTCCTTTTGAGGAATATAAATGGCGTGCAGGATGGAGAGTTATGGTAATTGCAGACGTGATATGACAGTCGCAGATACTGAGATTGGCTACATGATACGCTCCGAGTGGACGGAATGAGATCCCGACAGGCATTTACAATTATTATTTGTAGCTTGAGAATATTATTATGAATTCCGGAACGACCTAAGGATCGCACTTTAATAGTATAGGCGGATTGATTTAAGTAAGGTCATTCAGTAATCAGAATTTCATCGTCAAGCGTCAAGTGAACTAGTAATAACAGTCCGTATGAAAATAACGGGTTTTTGAACAGTACCAAGACATCCAGCGTGCAACTGATTGCAATCACAGTACAAAAGAAACACATTCTGAGCCAAGTAATCACAGAAGATCGAGATTTTCCGTGGTATATAAGATGTGGTAGGTAGATATATCATGGTACAATAAAACCAGATATGTTCTAGATGACGTCGTGTGAACTACGTCATAAGCATGTTGATTTGTTGAAACTTATATACAATGGCAACATTATTCTGACATGGGAAAGTTTCTTCTCGGGAAGAACATTATACCTTATTCTACCACGGTATGGTGCTAGTGCTACCTAGGTATAGCTTCACAATTAAGCCATAAAGAAACAAAGTCAGCAATATCCATTTCAGCTGAAAATTAACGTGGTTTTTGCTTCTATATAACTCAATTCTAAGGAACTATTGCTTGACAAACAAGTCAGCTAACCCTTGCCGGCTTTTCTTTCGCTTCAATTAATGCTTGGCGTTTAAAAAAGAGAAACACTAAAGCGAATTTTAGCCCTTATAAGGTTTTTTTGTGATGGCTAGTCTTTGGTAGTGGGGTTTGGTTGCGGATCGTTTTTGTATTAAAAAGTTTGTAATTTCAATTTAAGCAACTTGGTATTCGTACCGTTCTGTTAAGGTATATTTCAAACTTAGGTTCTTATTTTATTTTAATTGGTGGCAAAATGTAAGAGGAATTTTGCATAGTCAAGTCACGCCGAGTTTCTTGCCTCTCAAAGCGCGTATTCGCTGCGTTCAGAAAACGCAGTACGCATGCTTAGGCCGTATATATCGTTCTTGGAAATAGTCGTGACCAGCGCAACCACTTCGTTTACAAACGCTGTAAATGCCGTCGCCGGGTCAAAGAAATATCCACCTTATTTCAGTGAAGTAAGGATACATTATCTATGGGGTTTTGGACTGTTATGTGGATGTCGTAATTAGTGAGTATACGTGATTTACGATCGATTACTTACCACGAGTGCGTGTCGCACCCGTCTTTCCGCCGCGGCGTATGGCTCCCTATAATGCTGCAGGTGGCGACCTGGAAAAGAGGAAACATGCATTTATTTATAAGCTCGAGCAGAAGGAAACCACGTTTACAATACCATACAATACAGTACTCTTTATAGCACACCTCAAAATACTGAATATAATATAAGGAACTACTGAATGCAAGGAGGTTTACTAAATTAAGGGTTAAGGCGTTTAAGCATATCGCTAAGTAAAAACTCTTTCATTGGTAGAGAAAGTACTAAGCCATCATTGCTGTTGCTATTGCCATCATTGCCGCCCAGAAATGAGGACAAGCGCATAATTCTAGGGTCCCGATATAGTATGGTTTGTCCTATGGACACGAGAAAATAAGAGCCGATAAAAACGGAACGAAATGCAGGTGTTATGTGCACTTCGTCGCGTCTTTCTGGGACCGTGTCTACGCCGGAGGCTTTCGAATAGGAAAATTCATATTTCCTGTAAGATATATCGGGAAAGCGTCTGTGGTACCTATTTATATATGTGTATGGCTTCAGTTACAGGCTAGATGCTTTACAAGGTAGGACGGCGTCTAGCTTCTTTTCCGCTATAATCTTTCGTCCGACAGTAACGTCATTACAGCTCTGTCCTAAGAGTCTTGCTATTCGAAGCAATACCTAGAAGTCCTAGCAGTCAGAATGGGAGAATTATTGGATAATGTCGATAATCTCTTTGCCCTTTGAGCAATATCGAACACACTAGTGCTCTAAAACCTAATAGACCGACTCAAAGCCGTTACATACATATACACAAACACCTCAAAGCGCTCTACTAAAAGGTCGATACATACACCCAGTCTTATGCTTAGGTGCAGATACAAATATAACCGTAACCGTACGCAGAGCACTGGGCTTACAAAAGGTTGATTGTAAGGCAGGAACTCGCAATTTTTTAGTAAAAAAGAAATATATTGTTACAGGCTCCAAAGGAAATTCTGATAAAATCTAGTTTTAAAAATGCCCGCGTTTAAAACTTTAATAGCATCCTTACGTATATTACCGTCTCTAGGTAAACAAAACTAGATATGCGAGGCATTTTTAATGTAGTTTACTAAGAAATTCAGATTCGAAATACATTCCCAACCGGCACTGGGAACACCTCAGGTCGGAGTTCATTCCGCATCCTGCCGGTTCGTGTTGGTAGTCGAATTCCATGAACGCATCGCCTACACAAGTCTTTCAGGCAGTGTCGGTCTGTAGCCTCGCTTAAGGGAAAACTCAAAAAGTTGTGGTTGCCCTCTGACTGAATACTTGACACGTCTTTAGTTGTTTTTTACAGGTTCTGTATATTTTTATGTATCTATTTATGTTTATAATCATATATATGTATTTATACATGTATAAAGTATATGTAGTCATATTATCTATTTATACATAAATACCTCTATAATCACTTGTACATGATCCTGTTTGTCTGCCACCTCTCTTGTCTCATCACTCAACTGCTCAAAGGTTAACTGGAAGAGATCCCTTAAAGGGATAAGTTCGCCTTTGTACATATACCTTTATTTTGTAACCCTGTGCTTTGTATTATTTTGTGCAATAAAGAGTTTACATACATACATACATACAAGTTCAAACCCCACGTGTCCTTCGATACACATACGATATACCTACGTATAGTACCGTGGCTGGTGCCGGATGCGCTTCCTACAGCCGTTTAACGGGATCCGCCAAGACAATGGAACAGTTGCCGGGCCGTTCGGTTTTGGCTCGGGACGACTAGAAACGTAACAGTTTATTTAGTTAGTCTGTTTGCGTATTTAAGGCGAGGTAAGACGAGAATCGGGCGCGGAAGCCTAGTTTCCAAATCATTTTTAGAGCACTTATTTGACTCGTAGGTCACTGTAAAACATATATAATAATATTCAGAACTGTATCTAGGGCTTCCTCTCACTTAGAACACGATAGCGAACACTTCGCTCGATAGAAAAGTAGCGCGAAAACACTATAAAATAAAGTATTTTTTTCATTTTGTTCATTACCAGTTACCTTTTCTGACAAAATTAATACCTGACAATCATGATTTCACAGTCATGCAGGGCATCCTCTCATGTTTGGGTTGATAACGTATACTTTTATGTTAGAAATCGAAGGTAATCTGCAATAATCTGCATTCCGCCCGACCCTAGTTGTATGTGAAATGCGAGCCAGGTCCTACCGGGCCTTAATCTAAGACAACAAAGTATAGTACATTACATACCGAGGCCAGTAAAGTAAGACATGTCTCAGATCACACGTAATGTGATCTGAGGCTTTCTTATTTACTGGCCAAGGTTTGTATACTATTTTTCTGTTCGACGGAGCCAGAAAGCGGCATCTTCGTTTAGCTCAGCGGCCGGCAAGGTGACGCTTTCCGGCCGAAGGGCAGAAACATTTTTACTTTCTATTACAACAACTGATATTAACTAAATAGAAAACTAAAAACAAATTAACAAGAGTAAATAGTAAACATTTTTATAGTAGATTTTTTTATTAGCTTTGTAGAGAATCTCACAACAGGCGAGTTGCATCCGAATTTTGTATAGCAGTTTTGTAAAATATGAAAATTTTCAAGTGGATTTAACTTTATGCGTCGAGTGATTTTACGTTCGGCAGCGACACTTCAAAAGTAATGTCTCGTGGTATTCAATCGTTTGTGAAACGGGTTCAACGACCTCTAATCCAAAGGGTTACATCCAGTTTAACTTGAATATAAGTCAATGAATACACGTTTCAGTGTAATTGTACAAGTAGGTTAAAAAAGTACGTTAGGGTGTCCCAGAAAGCAAATCTTCATACAAACTTTGAAGCCAAGTCGGCACGCGTTACCATCATCACAGAGAGCTTAAATTTTATATTCTATAACATCCTGTATTAATTGTAAACGAATAATACAGGTGTTATAGAATCATTAATTAATTAAATTTTATTCTTTGTATTTCAATTATAAATTTTAAAAAGTGTTAGTATTTCAATCATTGATATACCACAATATTATTTATCGCCTAGACATGCCCGGATTTAAATAAATGGTTTTCGTTAGTTTACATACTGTATAGAATTTGCGTCATACACTAGCGACAAACGCAATGGCAAGTACATGATAAAAAAAACCGGACAAGTGCGAGTTAGACTCGCGTGGAGAGGGTTCCGTACGTTCAAAACTTTACTGTGAGCGTTTTCCAAAAAAAATACCGGGGTAGCTACTTTCTCAAAATATGGACTTGTGAGGTTTTTTTTGGCTCAGAATCGGTAGTACTTTCGAACCTTATACGTAAAAATAAGTGTCCCAATTTTTTTTTTCCATTACGTCACCATTTTGCATAGTGTTTGTATGAACGTGACGTAGTGGAAAGACAAAAATCCCATACAAATTTTGGGACGCTTTTTTTTTACGTATAAGGTTCGAATTCGAATGTACTAACGATTCTGAGCCAGAAAAACCTCAAAAGTCCATATTTTGAGAAAGTAGCTACCCCGGTATTTTATTCGAACCTTATACGTAAAAAAAAAGTGTCCCAAAATTTGTATGGGATTTTTGTCTTTCCACTACGTCACTTTCATACAAACACTATGCAAAATGGTGACGTAATGGAAAAAAAAATTGGGCAAGTCCATATTCTGAGAAAGTAGCTAACCCCGGTATTTTTTTTGGAAAACGCTCCCATCCACCAGAGAATGACATAGTATAGCAACAGTATAAGCTTTACAAATCCTATATTTCAGTCAACAGGGGCCCGTTTCACGAAGCTACAAGTTACAAATTACAAGCGGAAGTCTCTTTTCAATACCTTTTGATAGAAAGAGACTTCCGCTTGTAATTTGTAACTTGTAGCTTCGTGAAACGGGCCCCAGGTGTGGACATCACTGTTAAAGGAAGGCCGTTAATTTATTCTAATTGGAGAAATGGGCAACTTGACCTAGAAGAGACATAGCTAGATAAATACGTGGTCACAAGCAAATAAAATCTTCCCTCAAATTAATTAAGGTCTTAAGGAAAGAGACCCCAAACTAATATTTACACAATTTAGGTATGTCGCAACCATTTGATGAAAAAGTTTTGAACACCGAACGAATAAAATCTAGAGACACTCTCAAACTATCCTTTTTCTAATATCACGAGGCACATTCGGTAGTATAAAGTGGCCACCAGGACGATTATAAATAACACTATGTTCTATATAAAACGAAGAGTTCAACTAGTTATGTAAGTAAGTATTATTCCGATAAAATGTGCTAATTAAGTCAATGGAGATTAATGTTCTAGATGTGACGTCAACCGGGTTAATTATTTATTAATATTACAGCATAATACTGTATTATCGTTCAAATTAACGGACGCAAAGACTTCCAGTCAGTCCGTATTAGGGCTTGCAAAATCGGTCGATTTTCCAACTCCGGAATTGGATTCGAATTTTACCTTCAATTCCGGAATTCCGGAACTGGTTCCGGAATTTATTAGGTCAGTTTTGTAATATATGAAATTCGTTTAAAATATATTTAAATAAGGATCAGCGCTCATATTACAATCAACAAATATGTATATCGTATTGCAAGACAACATTTGAAACATAATTACTTAAACAACGTCAGATAAATGCAATTGAGTAGCAATTAACTTATCAGTATCACCGTATTAATTATAACAAATAATCATAAAATCATCAAGAAATATTAGGGTGGCACTTATTTGGTCGTTTTATGGGTTCCGTAGCTCAAAAAGAAAAAAACAGAACCCTTATAGGATCACTTTGCTGTCCATCTGTCTGTTAATACACTTTATCTCGGGAACGTGTGAAGGTATCGAAATGAAAATAAATCCATGTACTCAGGGTTACAGTCCCTTGAATCTGTAAAAATTCAAACTTCTAAATTAACGTAAAAAAAAGATACGGCCGTTTATGCCGCAAACGTATTTTTCGACACTCTCAAGGGAATTTAAATTTATAGGATACGTTGATCTAGAACTATGCAATTTGGCAAGTAAGTCCGTCTTATAATACATGATGCATGCGTACAGAAAAATCTGAAACTCTACATTTGTAATTAAATCATTAAAAAAATATTTTTTTTTAAAGTACCTAAGTTTTTATAATGAACGCTCAGAGTAGGTGCGTCCGACTCGCACTTGTTCGGTTTTTTTTAATTCTTGGGGGGCACCCTTTAATTGTATACTAGGGAATCAAAAACATTCCTGTTTGTTTTTCAAGTTTAAGAGAACTCTTAAGGAAAGTTTGGAAAAAACCTCTTAAGGTTTTGATCAGGCCGGCGTTACTGGAACTGTTATTGGGACCTTCTCCAGTGCCAAGGACTCTCATAAATGTTAAGACATTATTCAATACTAAAAAAAATATACTTTTATTGAGTCGGAAGGATAAGACACATGATATGAAGACAGGGCAAGAAGATAATTAGCCTTCGACTATATTAAAACGTCGTAATTTTGTAAAATAACTATCTTAATGGCCAATTCTAGTACACTGGTTTCAATTCCGGAATTTCCGATATTAAGTACCATGAATTCCGGAACTGCAATATCGGAAAAATCGTCCGGAATTCCGGAATTTCCGAATTCCGGAATTCCGGAATGCAAGCCCTAGTCCGTATAACTTCCTGTATGATAACAAATACAACAACCAACAGATTAGTGAGGTATGTATAGCGTGTGAGCTCTGAAATTCACTACATTTTTGACTCATTCTCAAGTGCTTAACGTTTAGAGAGGAAGGAATCATTGGCAACCCTATTTGTGTTTAGTAGACATTCGACACTTTACATTTCATTTCTTAGTTGTGGACATCAAACTGTAGTTTAAACTGAGGTCGACTTAATTACCACTGATGACTAAGGTAACTAAAAAAATATACATTTATAACACGAACAAAATGACTCAGAACAACGTAATCAAGAATTCACAATATTTTATTTAAATGAACGGACATTAAACTCAAAGTTTATAAAGTAAATATTACTCACGCAAAATGCCATTTTCTTGGAATAATAGTGAGGAAGCTATAGTAAAAACACATGGAAACTTACTTTGAGTGCACTGAATTGAGTCTGAACCGGGCAAAAACACAGCACTGGCTGGTCTAAGTTTGAATCTTGATACTCAGTCTGACATTCAGACTAAGACAAACATGTACTAAGGTAACGTCAGATTAGGAAAGACTTGTCAGAACTATTGACCGTAGAACAGAACTGACAGAAAGTCTGGAAGACACTGACTCAGTTGTCTAAAGTCGGAAGCAGAATAAATTAAACAGTATACCGTAACCTTCTTTAACTGATAACGTTACTTAGTAAAATAGACAAACACATGTAAAACAAATTAAATATATATGACAACCTTCGCGTATGTTTGCTGAAATAAAGATAGTATCTGCTATACTGCGACAGCAAATAGAAGAATTAAGTATATTAGCGTAATCAGGGATGTGACATGATATACATGTGTCTGTCGTGAGACACGACCGTAGACACATACGTCATTGCAGTAGTGAGCTTTACTTACAAGGTACTTAATGGTTTCTTCAGGCAAGATATGTAATTTTTCAATTTTATAAATGTGCCTGAGAAAAAAAAACGTACATTTAATTTTTTTTTCTCAACTGGCCTGCTATTTACCTCAGTAGTGTCTGATGATAAGGACATGCAATACCGTTATATTTTGTATGACTAATACCGGGTTCCCGGTATTGGCCCGTACAAATAATACCGGTATTGCATGCCCTATGTCTGATAGTAAGGACTACAGTGCAGAACATGTAGTTTGCCGATAGGGTTTAAATACTCCAGTTTCATTTAGTTCCAGTATTAGCGCGACTTAGAAATCCGAGCGAGATAACAGTGCCATCTATGCGAACATTCAGAGACTAAAATATAACTACCATGACGTAAGCACTAAGCAGTTGTTATAATGTCCCTTAATTATGCGAGATGAATCATTTCGCGCTATTGCGGAAATGGCGGCTACAGTGATGTAGCTGACGACGATATCTTGTTTATTTTCAGTTTTTATGAGTTTAATTAGTAGCTTTTATTGACGCGCCTGATGAATATGTAGCCTCATAAATTAAGTAGTAAAACTACTGCAGTACATATCACGAGATCACAGCTATGAGCATTTTTCTGAGAAGTCCGTTAGGTTATATGTATGTACAAGTGGCGTGGCGTCAAATATATTCTTAGTAAAGCCGGAGCAGATTTGGATTCCTTTTTCTAAAGGAGTAGTAGATACTCGCATCAGATGCTTTAAAATAGTCAAGCCGGTGGGAACCGGGTTCTATGGACGCCGCGCCACTGGTATGTACTTAAGTTGTGCTACTGCTCTCTAAACTTTCCACTTTGTATCCAAACCTTTGCTGTTGTCATTAACTGTCAGTTTTGTCACCGCCGCTAACCGCTAGTTAACTGGAGTTCTTAGTTAACAGGAGAAAGTGCTCCTATAGGGTGATTCTTGAATATAGGGTGATCATTCCCCTGGCTTCATTAAAATGGCATTTTTGGTTCATTTGTAGAGCTTGGCCGGAATTACATAACCGGATCTTCTGAACAATATTTTTCAAGAATGACCCTATACGAATCGACGCTCGGCCACTATGAGAAAATTTGGAAAAGTTGACTTCTGGTGAGAAAAAACACCAACACTTTTTATTTTTTTAAGAGTCGCAACACGCATGTAATACTCCTGGCGTTGCTAGCTTCCATAGGATAAACTTGACACTGCTCCAGTAGTTGTGATCACATAAAGGGCATTTCTCCAGAAATATGTCTGCGACTCATTCATCTGCCTCCATACATTTAGTATGAAAAAGGGCCAGATGAATGAGGTGACCGCAGACATATTTCTGGAGAAATGCCCTAAATATATCGAGACAGAAGGAAATAGTTTGTCGATTTGGAACCAAGCGTGTTACGTTTTTCGCTTGGCGTTTGACGCCAAAAGTGTAATTTAGCGATGAAAAACAAATTTTCCATTTCATTGAATAATTAATAATATCGACGGCAACTGAAGTTAACGGCGTGCAAATTAGGTCGCCGTCACTTTTTTTTAGCACGCGAACTATCTTGTGACGTCATGCTCAACACGGTGCCTTATTTTTAGTTTTCGTCATTGTACAATTGTTGATGGCACGAAAATAAGCTTGAATGATTTTATCCGGGCTGTTTTGGAAGCGTAATTTGTTGGTTAGAGTTAATGAATTTATTTTGATTGTTGTCAAATACCCTATTGTGCGACATACCTCTATCTCGAGGCACAACCAGGCTGACACCGAGGTTAGTTAACACGTTCACTGTCTCCGTACAAAACTATCGGACAATGTCACAAGTTCCAACTGTGCAATCAGTATGCGGAAGTGACCCCATAGTGGAAGCACGGAATCCTGATGATGATGAAATGAAATATGATGAAATATTCTTATTCTTTTTAGTACATACTTACATTTTCTCCTTCTACCTCGACATATTTCTGTGGTTGTCATCTACAATCATAAGTCAATAGCTATAGAGGTGACAACAGGCTGTCAACTTTTGGGCATTGGCGATAGCGTGTCGAACACTAGGACGTTTACCTTAGGCCATTGAAAATCTTAAGCAAGGGTATTTTCTCCGTACAAAAATACCGGTATTTTTTCCGTTCTTTTCGTTCTTTGGTTTATTATTTATTTTTTAATCGGACGAAGTCATTACTTATTATTATTGAACCCTAAATAAAAGCATAAAATGATTAAAAATATTGGGATATTTCGGGGTTTTTGCAAAATACCGGTACCGAGACCTGATCTTACGTAACTAATGATACTATGTCAGTGTCAAAAAACACGACTAGAAAAAAAATCTTCAGTTTGTTGACTTTTAAAAGAGCATTATCATTAATGACCTTATAGCTTGGCAACTTCGTTGGTGACACTCCCATGTGTGCTTTTTGTTATGTGCAGCCGTGACTACTTACACAAGTTACCGCCAACACGAACGGCTGCCTGCGGAGGCTGCCTCCGTCGGTCGCCATTCGTGTTGGCGGTAACTTGTGTAAGTAGTTACGGCTGCACATAACAAAAAGCACACATGTGAGTGTCACCAACGAAGTTGCCAAGCTATAGTACGCTAAAGAACCTTTCTGTAAATTATAATCGTGAGCATTATTATAATCAAAATAATTATACTTGAGGTATAAAAATGAGCAATGAGGCCACGATGAAACCTTGGTCAAATGTCATGACAAAGCGCTATTTGTTCTTTATACAAAATTATAAAACTATTTTTTCATCACACTTGCTCGAAAATGGTGTCATTGCACGTAGGTTCTGCGAGCCGTAAATGGCCTATTACGCCCTAGGGCGTAATGGTTTTCTTTTTAAATTTGAAACGCTGGTTCTGTTTTATTCTTATTTGTCATGTTCAAAGGAAACGCCAACTTACTTTTTTAACTTTTATCACTGAAATATTCATTTAAAGATAACTGTAATTGCAAATACATATGAAAACATATTTCGGTAACATTAATTAAATGTTTAAATAATGTATTTCTTTATTTTGCAAATATAAAATCAACTAAAATGGCCGTTACCGCTATGGTTTCCGAACGTGACTTGACGTTCGCATTGTCTATGGACATATGTGACAAATGTCACTGTCTGTTTTAATATTTTCTTGTCATACTGGGTCGAAAAGTAAGGTTATTTTATTAAGATTTCCTCACATGTGTGATGAAAAACATTGTGTGTGCCACGGGCGGTAAAGAAATTACAAACTCGTGTTATTAAAGCCCTCGGTTTTTTGTAATTCCTTACTTACCGCCCTAGATACACAATGTACTAATATAGACATAGGTAGGTGGGTCATACAGATTTTGTAGTATGAGTTAAGTGTTCGCGTCTTTTCTGTGGACATCACAAAATTAGGGGCTTTAAAAGCCTAATTTTCTAGGTGTGGCCCCTATAGGCAAATAACTCTACTCTTCTATTTTAGGCATATATGATAAAAATGTTGATGTGTATTCGGGTGGTTAACTATCGTTGTATTGTCCACAGGAATTACTTTTTTCGAAATCTGTATGACCCAGGTAACACTTACAACTTTTTATACTTGGTTTACAAGGAAAATAATCGTGTTTATTCTGATTTATTGGAATTTTGTCTTATTACTGCAGTCTTGAGTTTGACCTGAACGGTGACCAAGTCATATTTTTTTATTTGTAATGAATTGAAACATACTATGAAGTTATAGATTATAATGCCAGTAGGTAGCTCTCCAGTAGGTAGTTCCTGCCAATCCAATTAAAATCGTTGCATCGGCAAGGGAAATCTCAAACGCACTGGCATATTTGTTAAAAGTGACGTGTAAACTACAGAACGGATTGAAAAGTTTTGACATTCATAGTCAAAACTGAAAACTGAATTAGCTGTGACGGAAACAACTCAAGCAAGTACTGTCAGTCTCGTAAATAACGCTTTAGTATAGTCAGCGATAGAGAAAAGTAACTGGAAAAATTATATATCTTGGTTACTTTTCGCTACTACTGCATGTTTAACATTGTTCAATAGAATGATTTAGCGAGCTTATGATACATGAACGGTAACAGTATAAATAATACCAGATTTACAAACGTTTTTTTTAAAAGAAGAGAGAGTACTTAAATAACTATGACTGGAAGAAGTGAAAATCAATGGTTTTTCGAAGGTGTAATGCACACTTATAACCATTTAGTATTTCTAACGCTTTATTAATATGCTCTGTTACTGTTATGTTAACTTTTAGCGATATCAGCGCGATTTGTCATTGACACCGTCTATTGATGTCTGGTTACTTATTATTGCGGAGCCAACATGGCCGGAGGAAATGATTCACGTAACGATAATGCCGTAACGGAACAGCGTTGTAATGACATCATTGTTGCCCGCTGTGCATGTGATTTAAAAATATTCACTACGGCTCGGGAATACAAATGGAGAAGTAAAGTGTGGGTTCTGTAAGTAGATTTAAGACCATGTTAAAGCAAATAAATGTCTGATTCTGATTCTGAATGTAGATGGGGGATCCGAGACAAGTTGAGGAGAGCATTTTCACGATAAGAAGGAGATTATCTTTGTGATGGATGACTACTGGAGCAGTGTCAAGTACATCCTATGGAAGCTAGCAACGCCAGGAGTACATGCGGTTTGCAACTCTAAAAAGTGAGTAAAGTAATTAAGTAAGTTATGACAAATGACATGGGATTCTTCTCTGACGCTATATTGGTATCCTTGGTGTGGTGAAGCAGTTGGGTTCATCATCATCATTTCAGCCATAGGACGTTCACTGCTGGACATAGGCCTCCCCCATAAATTTCCAATTAGTTCGGTTGGAAGCAACTTGCATCCACCGTGAGCCAGCAGCCTTAACGAGATCATATGTCCATCTTGTTGCAGTTGGGTTAAATAATAAAAACTGTGCAAGGATGAAGTATGTAGTCTTTTTTTTGATTTAGTTAATTTTAACTCACGCCTCATTTTAATCTCCCTATGAATGTTCTTCGTGTTATTGAATTGAATTATCATGTTTGTTTATGACCTTACTTGTGTTTATAAATATCATACTTTAGGAACGTACTGTCTGCATTAAGAATATCAGCTTCTGTAATCTGGGGATAAAGCATGACTTTACTTATACTTTCTTAAAGATATAAATAATATACTAAAGTTACTCCACACTTTATGCAATATAACATTTTGAAATAACATTAAAATGCTTATATTTAGCATTCAATCTAAGCAAGCAAGTTGTAGTCTGTGAAATGTCGAATACGTCAGCCATCACGACGAAAAAAGCATGTTGAAACAACTCCACATGGGATTCACTGACGAATCGTCATCAAAGTGATTCCATCAAAAAGCAATTAATCGAGCTGGCTATATATAGTTCGCGTTTAAATTCATCGTATCGGGTAGCATACGGTTGAGGCTAAAATTTCTCGTCTTGTACTCGAATACAGGAATTAAAGAGGAGAACGATAACCTATTTTTCGAATTTGAGTTTGATATAGGACCTATTAAGTTAAGGTCGGTGTGTTTTATTCTGAACGGATAGCTGCTTTAGAAAAGGACGCCGTTGTAACATCGAAAAATGTGTGTCGGAACGTGATATATTCTTACTACCTTTTAGATGGTAGGAAAGAATCAGGCTTGCGAAGGGGCGCTGATGTCATCTGGTACACGATTAGCAGTCGATAGGCGTCTGCATAATGGTGATGACCTAACATTCTTCAACGCCTTACTAAGTGTTAGCACCAAGAAAGCGATGAGTTATAGACTCTCTAGACGCTATGGCACACTGATATATGTATTTATTGATCTAGAACTTTCGGAAATCCTAATCGCGCTCGGAAATCTTACGTGGAAATCGGAAAAGCCGGCTACGAAGCTAAGTAGTGACAAGCGATAAAGCGATAAACATTATTATCTTGCCAAGCGATCCGTTCGCGAAATAACTGGATAAAAATGGACGTATCGGGTAACCCTGTCTGTGTCAATAGCTTTTAGGGCAAACAATAGGTATTCGATTACTCTCTGACCTTCCCGACAAATAGATGTGATACGATCGATGCCGGAGACGAATTCGTGTGAGTCACATCTCCAGAATGCCCGCCCTTGTTGGCTCGATGTATAATTATTATGTGTCTAGACTGGAGCCGAGTCCGGGCGACAGCTAGGCGTCGACTATGGAAATACAATGATGTTGGACATTTTTACAAGGGGAACTGACGGAAGCGCGAATGAGGTTAAGTGGATCGTGCTGGCGGTTCGTATGACAGAATCGAAAGGGAAATCCTTCGAGTGGCCGGGAGTACGTACCTGGAGAAGTCACCAGAATAGTAACAAGGCGTGATAGTGCACAGGACGGAAAACACGAAGAGGTGGTGTTCTTAGAGAGGCTCCTTATCGCCATATCACTTCACAGTCGCACATAATTGTCCTCCGAAAGGGGTTCTTCACACATCGCTAAAAGCGACTTCGGGATTCCTTTCAGGCATCAATTTTGTCACCTAATTTATCAGGCACTTGACTCATAATTGGTTGTGAATTTTCGCGCGGTAGCAAAGGGGGCACACATTATATGAAATAGTAACGGAGACACGTGCTCTCGCGGCAGAGAGGGACGGATTCACTGAACGTCCTTGGCGAGGGGGCGCGCGGGGCGCCTGCGGCATCACACGTTTCAATCATCCCCGGGTGGGAACGGGACGGGGATGCGGGTGTGTCGGGGGCGCGAGCGAGAGGCGGGATGCCGTGCTATTGACCGGCCGGCAGACCACGCCCACCCGGGCGAAACACTGGCGCTGACGCTCCAAGTGAAAATCGAACGTCAGCCCGGGCAGACGCGGTTCAGGCTTACATCAAGGTTACCGCCGAGTACTGACATCATGCACTGGCACCCGGCACCGGCTATATTACACTCACAAGCATCCCCATATCCCTAAGTAGTTTAGCATTGCGATCCCCGACGTAGCTCGATATACGGGCTTAGCAGTTGGCACGCGTACAATATAGGTTGCCAGAGGGACACGGCAATCGATATGAAAGAGAGGAATTGAAAGAATACCCGGCGCGTTACGACACACTTACTACTTTACAGTTTTAATTAAAGCACAGAATCGAAAAATTAAACAAAATCGATGGGTCTGGGTGCTTGATTTGATAACGCTTTTAGTTTTTCTATTCTCTTCGATTGTTCCTTTTTGGGTCTATAAGTAAGGTACATTTGCATACGGTGCTCCGAAAAGGTTACATAAGTCCAATGTATATAGTACAGTGGAATTACGTAACTGTAGCCTAACTCACGGCTATGTAATCGGGTATGCCCGAACGTACTCTTGGCGTAACAGGCGCGCTACGATATTGTTATTTTTACTAACGTATTACCGTAAAACAAATTGTTGAACGAAATTGACGTTACACAAATGGACCTGACAACGTGATACGATAGAATGTCAAGGTCGAAAAATAGATTCTAGAATGTATGGAGCCGCTGAAATTTATGGACGTTTTTAACTCGAAAAATATCTAAAGCCTTGGCTCGAAGGTATTCCCAGATGTTATTTATCGACTCCTATGATATTGTATCGGGTATGACGTAATATTTATGTAGGAATCGTATCAAAAACATGTTCTATATTAGGGAGAAAAATATAGGAAACGGAATATTGTATCATCGAAGGTTTCATTTTAAGAGTAGAAATATTAAGAGGATGTTTTATAATATGGTGTGTGAAAAGGCGACATAAATAGGTATTTATAGGCATACACGTAATTATTCCACTCCTAGTACTATTAAGTAATAAATAGCATTGGCGTGTGCAGGATTTTATATTTTAACACGCGATGTTTAAAAATAAAAAAGTGTATTTTTGCCAGTTAGCGAGTTTGTCCTAAATCGAAGTATAATAAAGTAACTCTAAGGGTACCGTTAATTACAACAAAATTAATTCATTAAACTAGTTTTTTTCTTTTGATTTTCCTTTGATTTCCCAAATCATAATTCCAAACATTATCAGTACTTCATTCCTAGAATAACGCCTATGTTCTTATGGAAAAATCAGCGGCTAAACTAAACTGAAATATTTTATGAATAACTAATCGTAATGGACCCCTTTAGACTGTTGTAAAGTCACGCGCATAATCTATTAATCAGGAATGTTATTTACAAATGAATAGATGCTCTGCATAAACCAGTTAATATCTTACCTATCCACTTAATAACTTAAGTCCTTCATTTAAGTCACAAAATGGAAGTTCCATTTTCAATTTTCACCGCACGAACGCGGAAGCGAGGGTCAAGGTGGACCCACCCTGAGTTTATGGGGCCGGGCCTCCGTATCGTGACTTTGAAACTAAAACGACCTATCCGCCTTGAGCCTTACCTTGCCGCCTTGAAGCTTGGCGCTTACGACGTTCTTCGTTTGAGTGTGGTGTGTATGTGCGCTCGGTAAGTTTGAAATAATTGGGCGCTATCAGGTTTATATCTGAAAATACTTCTACGGCCCTCATACAGAGATAGTATGCACTATGTAGTAGAGTTTATCTATGTTTTGTGGTAATGTTGTTGGTTGCATATGCAACTATGCTTTAGAAGTTGCATGTTGATATGGTAGCAGTTTCTGCTTTCCACCAGGTGGGCTGCACTTTGCTTGCTTGGTATCATTAAAAAAACCTCGAATTGCAGGGATTAGTACTTCGGCTCTACAATGCGAGCTTTAATGTGCTCCTATAGACTTTTGCAGAAGTCACCGCTTCACTTCTACATATTAAATAAATTAGCAGAAATTGATACAAAACTAAATAATTTCGATGGTAAACCTTAACTACTTAACGATAATAATTAAAATCCCAAGTCCATTCAAGTCACAAACTAACTCTCAAGACTCCTCGTTAAACGATAATCGATATAGTATAGTAAAATTAAAGTGAAATTGAATACTGCGCAACACTAAGAAGTTAATCGGCTTAGCAAATATTGATTACTCGGTTTGCCCTACTTGAAGGCGGAGAAAAACACGACATAGCAATTAAGATGGGGCAGTGAGTGACGAGAACAAGGGAAAAGCGGGGTTGATTATCGCTGAAGGTTACGCTTCCATTTAAAAAAGGCTGTAAGATTGTAGGAATTGCATTAGGAGTTTTTTTTTAGGAGCTGACAAACTCGCAACCCTTATGGGCATAGCGATTGTCGGACCTGGTGGTCGGCCGTGGCGTTCCCTGGAGTCGAACCAGGTCGCAGCCGGACCACCCCGATGCGTTAGGAGTGTCTCACTCCGCGGCTACTAGTACCAAATTTTGCCCCCGCGGAGGGGCTCAGTCGGCGACCAGAAAGAGCACGCGTTAGGGCCTTATCACACTGGCGATTTGCGACCGAGTTGCGAGCGTGTTTTCATACAAAACTTGTCGCGCCGCGATCGAAATCTGTATGAAAACACGCTCGCAACTCGCTAGTGTGTTAAGGCCCTTATGCGTAGTCGGACCCAAACGTCAGTTTTGTTAGAGAGAGACTTCCGTATGTAGTACAGTCGAGTTCATTATTATCTGAGCAAAGATTGGACCAAAAATATCTGAACAGGACCTTATTGTTAGAAGCATAATAACTAGATCAGATATTTTTGATCCATTTTTTGCTCAGATAATGATGAACTCGACTGTACTATTACTTATTCTGTGGTTACGTATAAGTTTCTGTTGATTTCAATTGGACGAATGTACTTCATAATTCATAATAATTCATAATTCATTTATTGCATAAATCATGTGGTATTACATAAGGTCTTTACATTAGGTTAGGTCCCAAAACATGAACCCTGTTAGGGCACAGCAAATAATTAAAGCTAACATATTATCACATTTTTAATTCATAATAATAATTAAAAGATCTTCGGACGAAATGTCAAAGAAAATGGTCGTAAAAATAAGTGTCGTGACCGGATTTCTGTGTCGTGATGTTTTTTGCAACGAATTGTGCAGAATAGAAGAGCACCATAGGGTAATCTTTTTACAAAAAGTCTAACTTTGCTTGTAAATTATAAGCAATTTTCTAACAAACAGGCAAATTTCCATGTTTTCACCTATTTTCTGTGATTCGATAGAATAGGGATGACGACTGGGTTTAAAACTATATAATTCTATTTAGTCCGTCAGTTAGATTATGGAAAAATATGGGACACGTATTTTTTGATTTAACAAAATATTAAAAATCGACAAAGTTAGATCATCAAACTTCTGGAGTGGGGGGCTTGTGAAACTCCTAGGTGAACATTGTACCTAGGCGTGACGTCTCTCGAAACTTCTAAGCACTGTATCCTCGCCATTTTTTGTTTGTCAAACAAAAGAAAAAATACGTGTACAATATTTTTTAATAATCTAACTGACGGACTAAACAGTTTTTTTTAGTCGTCTAGCCCATTGAAATTCTAAATGCTGATCTTCAGCTATACTATAATAAAGCAAAACCTCAAAATAATAAATGCACTTCAGACGCAGAGTTTTCTTTGATCTCCGAACTTACGACGAGATGTTCTCCGAACATGTTAGTGGACATATTCGTACACAATTCCTAGCCATAATTAGAAACTTTCCAGCTAGTGACCACAAGGAAAAATACTCTGCCTATCAGTATCTGTTTTCCTGATAGACATGAAGAGACATGCGATGCGAATGATTCATCATATTTGCCTCGAGCTGCGTGGACATACACGTCCTGAGCTGCGAATGTTCACAGCGAGCACCCCGCATCGAGGCATATGTAGCACATCATTCACGGCACAGGAACGCGAGCCAAATTCAAATCAAATTCTGTTTCCAAAACTTCCCGAAAGAATCTAGTTATACGCAAATTTTCGTGTCTCCCTCGATTGAAAATGCTAAAAATCTAAAAGAAGCCTCTTTGGGTATAGTGAACTGTGATGTCAGTCTTGTCTTCTGTGATCTATTTGTTTGATCATAAAAAGCTGATTTGATCTGGTAGGAAACTAACCTATTTTTTATGCAGCCTTCATTTATCACGGGCACGTATTGCCAATACAAACTCAATTCGCGGATATCTATAAGCCCAACATCACCACTGGAGTAGTATCATATACCCCATTACGTAATGTGCTCTCATTCTTTCACATTATCACGTACATCCAAAGACGTGTTTGGACATCTTTTATTTCAAGTTCTATCGTATGTAGGCTAATCACTTAAACACAGAATAAGTAATAGTACCAGGAATGTGTGGCTTCGAAGGGCAGATTTTGGGTAAATTAGTAACTAATAAAAAAATCGTACGTCCATAACCGCACCTTTTAGGACCAAGGTTCCAAGAGTGAAAAGGTAGCAAATGACCCTACCGACACCCCAAAAAATGTTGACGGTCCATGTGCCGACACCCTGTATATTCGTATACAATATCTCCTCATCACTTCAAAATCTGCATTAAATAATTTTGTATCGTAACAACGAACGAAGAATACTTTAGTTTCTGAGCAATTCCATTATTTCAAATATAATTAGTGCCGACTGTACCTTAACACTAATCACGATTTCGTAATAAACTCAGCACATCTACAATCTTGTTTGTACACCGTACATTATCCAAATACTCTGAGTCCTGAGATCAATACATAAACCTTACATGTTTACGAAAACCGACCTTACGGCGTAGACTATAGACTTCAATTTTGGTTAAATCGTGTTACAGGTGCGATGCCCATATATTTATTTAGGATCCATAATAAACCTTGTATTTGCGTGACGTCTCTTCTGCTTCTATAGTCAAAAGATGTAGGTGTCTTTTAGATTCGTAAAACAAAGACTCAAGTTGAAAAATGTGTATTCGAAATACAATCTTACAGCTATGATTATAAGGTTGAATTTTAAAATTTGCGTTGAATTTATATTTTATTGAGAGTATATTAAGTTACGTCGTTTTGGCGTATAGCAAGCTTGCCTTTTTATATTTTGCAAGCACATGTTACTTATCAAGTTTTTTCAGAGCGTATTACTTCATATGTACTTTACACCATTTATTCCTTTTCGTAACAGTTCCGTACACAGGTATGGCAGCAAATAAAGAATGTCACATTGCGGGTGTTTTTGCAAGAGCTGAAATCGAGGGGCCATAAATATGTGATCTAAGGATCTTTGTCACCATTCATAGTATAATGAGATAAATACCTTCGCGTGCCTGAAAGTTAAGGATCTATTCTTCCGTGACTGATACACGGAAGTTAACTGCTGGACATAGGCCTCCCCCATAGATCGCCACAAAGTGCGGTAACGCACCACAAAGTAAATGATACTAAAGCCTAATATAATTGTATAACTATACTCCTGGCGCCAAATCATGAGCCCTATGACAGTTCTTTCTCCATACTTTTGTAATGGCGTCGCTGTCATTTTTAAACGATTTGTAGACATTATTCGGTTAGTATAGCACGTACATTTACATATAAAATCAAATTTCAGTAATTATAATATGAAACAAATAAGTTTTGTTTATCATTTCGGAATCAGGTGTACAAATACAAGTGGAAAGAATGAACTGTCATAGGGATCATGATTCGGCGCGTGGAGTACAATGACTGTATCTAATGACATCTAAGATCCCCAAAATTAGAGCCTAAATCTCTATGACCCTTCCAAACAGAGCCACATTTGTTCCAGCACTTATATCCGAACCCAGCATCCTCGTCCAATATTTGGATACTTTGACGTGTCAAGCAGGCTTTCAGCTGAGAGCTCTCCTCTTTATATCGCCACTAGTCAGCAGAAGAGCGTAACCTGTATCATTTTCCTACTTACTTAAGTCGTTTTGCGAACAAGGATGTCGTGCGCGCACTGAAAATGCGAGCAAAATAAGATACATTTTTTCTTTCACTTGCCAATGGATTTTTTTTAATTTACCACAATGTACTCAGATTTCGATCCCACCTAAAGCCGGATCTCATGCAGCAAAAGTATAATTTCATTTTATTTTTATTATCTGGTTGTTAAAGCCGAAATAGAAATTCACATTCTGTGAAAATTTCACATTTCAATTTTACGGCTCAAAAGATACAGCTCTGTGACAGACGGAGAGCGAAGTCTTAGTAATAGGGTTCCGTTGGCACTATGTGGGTACGGAACCCTAAAAATTAACATTCAGCTCACAGAAACTTGCAACGGTGACGATAATCAACAAAACCATTGAGAACTCGAAAAATGCTGTACCTAGTAGACCCGACTCGAGTTAGAAGTAAGACAGCTTAGCTGATGATATAGGAAACGTGCACATATTTTTAGGTTGCAGCACTAAACGACAAAAGAGACACGGGTGTACAATAAAGGAAACTATCGCCCCTGTCAAATCAAGCTGTCAATGTCAATGACAATATCTAAGTGTCAATGTCAAATACAGTAAGTCGAAGCTACACTGACGTTAATCGTCCTTCATCGCGATAAATTAACGGCGTTTTCGTCAATGTGGCCCCAGCATGAGAGGGTAGGTAAGCACATGATTTAGATTGGCAGCACCAGTTGGCAGCAGCTTAGTCGTGAACGTTCCCTATAAGAGACATGTAATAAGAGAATCTAAGAAGCTCTAGAAGCGAACTAGAACGTTCCCTGAAGCAAGAATTTCGCCAGTTTTTAAGTTTGGCAGGTCAGGGATCACCGCGACGAAGTATGCATCTAAATACAAGATGGACGATTTTCAAATCAACAGAAGCCAATGAAGACAAAAAGCACAGTATAATAGCAGTAACTTTTCTTCCTACAAAAGGTACATTGCGCGTTTGAATGTGTGCGCGCCGTGTACGAGCGCACTATAAGCAAAGACATAAGAATGCGTCAGAATGCCCCAGTATGAATCACACGCGCATCTGTGTGAATACGTGTCGCGCGCTCCTAAACGGCCGAAGTTGGACTACTTGTTCGTCTTTATACTTTGCAAAGTGTGAGACCGTGCATGGAATGGAAACACTTTAGGGCAGAACTATACTCAGCAGTGAACGTATCCTTCAAATGATGATGATTATTTCTCTAAATCAATCCGCTAAAGCAGCGGTCGGCAACCAGCGGCCCGCGGGCCGCATGCGGCCCGTGGACCTCTCACTTGCGGCCCGCGAGCCTCCCTGGCTATTTTGTATGTAAAGGTCGATATATTCAGAATTGTATAAAATCACCAATTATTAACATAGTGCGGCCCGCGTCAATTTCGTAAGCTACTATGTGGCCCTTGGCTGCTAAAAGGTTGCCGAACGCTGCGCTAAAGGAATATTTTGCCGCTATGACACTAGAGCCACGCAGATAAATGCAAATATCAAGTCTCATTATACAAACTAGGTATAGTCTGTCATACCGGTTAGAAGCGCATTCCGGCCCAGTGGGTCGTTATCGTAAACAAATAGTCTGTCACTTTAATAGTGTACGTACAGATGTAGTGAATAATCCTTTCCTTTCGTATTTTCCCGGAAATGTTCGTTTTTGTCTTACTACTTCACTCGCACTCAGTACCCATCGAGACAACGTAGGGAACGGTCGCATTGCAAGAGGAAGTATCTATATAGAGTAGTTAATACCACAGAAATATTTTGTTGATATTTATGTTAGATTTTGTGATAAACTTCATGGACTCGTGTATTAATGCAGGCCACCTATATTTTGATAGACTAATCACCGTTCATGAAAACTCTGACGATGATACACCAGAAAATAGTTCTGATTCTGACTGTGATATGGAAGTTGGAAGTATTGTTTCGCATCACACATTCCACCCCGCTCCTCCTCCTCTTATCCCGCTGTCATAATCGAAGTCGTTCATCCAATCAGAAAATCATATTTATTTATATTAATTTCTCTGCTGGTTTGTTTTGTTTTATGTTGAGGTGTCTTTTTTGTTATAAAAAATAAATAAAATAAAAATAAAAATCATTTATTTCGGACCATTATATCCATATATGGTTAGTAACAACTAAAGAAACTTAAATAACTATGTTAGTACCTACACTAAGATGAAGAGATGACCAGTACCTGGTTAGGGCACTGTCCCATCTCTCCGCCACAACCCTCAGAAGTCCGTGGCGGCTGTCGCGCACTCTGCGGAGCGTCGCGGCGCCGCGCTTGCGCAGCGTCGCGTGGAAACCGTCCACGTGCGCGTCCGTGAACATTCCCGACGCGCTACAGAACCGCGGCAGCCGCAACAGAACCCTGAATGCGTCGTTGTATTGTACACGCATGGCATTCATGGCCCGCTGCGTGTACCTCGTCCACAAGCTGCAAGTGTATAGCGATGTACAGTACGCTCGAAACAACGTTATCTTAACTTGTGCTGTACATCGGCTAAATCTGCGAGCTATCATATTGGCCCTAACGGCCAAAGCCCTTCGTTCCCTTTCGAGATCGGCATCATCTCGAAAGTCGTCAGTGAGCAAGTGTCCAAGATATTTGAATGTGTAAACCCTTTGCAGCTGTTCACCATTCAGACGAATGGGTGGGACATGAGATGGACACTTGTTTCCCGACTTGAACACCATAAACTCGCTTTTGAGCACATTATATTTTAAGTTGTGTTTAAGAGCATAGGCCTCACATTTTTCGATTAATATGCGAATACCACCGACCGAGGGGCTGAGCAGAACCATGTCATCGGCATAACTTATGTTGTTAAAACAAACCCTATCTATGTGACAGCCGACACGTGTTCTGCTGAGCTCCCCGATCAGGGCATCCATATATAAGTTGAAAAGTTTAGGGGAGGTAAGGCCACCCTGCCTCACCCCGCATTCTAAACTATACTCGTCCGACAGAACATCACCCCAGCGGACACAATTTCTCTGGCCCGCGTACCAACACCTAAATATGCGTGTGAGTTCCGTAGGAAATTGCACATCGTCTAGCTTATTCCAAAGTATGTCGTAATTTACTAGATCGAAAGCTTTGGAAAGATCTAGGAAACACGCATATATAGGTGTTTTTCTGCGTGTATAGTACTCAACGGCCTGCTTCAAACAAACAATAGCACTTTCGGTGGATAGGCCGGCTCGAAAGCCGAATTGTGCGTCATGCAATTTTAAACACTTATCTAATTGTATGTTAAGCAAGCCGTCGAGCACCCTAGCTACAATTGTTGCCAAAGAAATAGGGCGGTAATTTGTTTTATTCGATATGTCACCAGTCTTGTTTTTGACAATAGGAATTACAATGGTTCTCGTCATTAACGACGGTAAATAGGAGTGGCATATGCACAGATTGTAAAACATTGCAAGTAATCGGGGTAGATGAGGTCCAGCATGCAGCAGGTGCTCTATGCTTAGGTGGTCATAACCAGGAGATTTTCCCCTTTTCATATCTTTTAGTATTTTATTAACATCTCTGACGTTAAAACGTATTTGAAGACGGTCATCTGGTTCCGTAACATCGAGCACCCGCTGCCGCTCCCGCCCGGTAGTGCCAGCAGATGACTTTACATTGAACTGGTCTTTAAACAGGTCAGCAATGCTTTTAGGGTCAGATACCCCATTCACACTAACAGATAGCCCAGGCCTAGCCTCCATCTTCTTTGTCATTTTCCAGAAGTTGCGAAAGTCACTGTTTTTGTGATGCGTAGCAAGTAAGTCCATTTTCATTTGTTCTTGGTGTTGCTGAACCCATCTTAGTCTCGATTTAAATATTTTTCGATTGTGACACATAGCTTTGAAAATGGGCCCAGCCTTAGGTCTGCCATACATAACCCAATCCTGGAAACTAGCCCTGGCCTCTCTGTGTGCGACACTTACATGTTTATTCCAGCCAATGACCCTCTTTTTACTATTTCCGGAACCGACTGTGACAGACTTACTGTATAAAGAAGCTTCCTGTAGCGATGTTATTATTTTAAGGTATAAATCGTCAAGTATTCTACAATGCTCAGGGTTATTCAGACAGCATTCATCACAGCAGTTCCTAAATTCGGGTGGAAAATCAATTAGATTCAATAATTCATTACATTTATTCGTATAACTTACAATTTCTTGGGGTGTTCTTTCCCCCCAGGCGACATACTTCCCATTCGAAATGATATTATTGTTTTTATTACTATTATATACCTTAGGTTTCACTAAATTAAGATTACACTTAATTAAAAGAGGGTAATGATCCGAACAGTAAACATCATAGTCAATAAAAACATCAAGAACAGTGTCCCATCCAGCCGATGTGGTTACACAATGATCTAACCAACGCTCCGATCCGTGCACGTCACTTAGATATGTATGCGCACTCGATTCGATGCCTAACTTAACAATATCGGCACAAATCCAGTCTTGTTCTACACAAAAATTAAGCAATTCATCACAGAATAGTTCACCCGGATGCGCATTGAAGTCTCCTAATATGTAAATAGTCTCGACACAATTTTCCTTTACTATAGCGTTAATTGTACTTACACATTCCACAAATTCCGGCAAGTTATCCGACCCGTTAGTCGGCATGTACACACAAAATACTAAAATGTGTTTAGCGCTCGACGTTATCTTGATGGCACTAATCCTAACATTATCGCACTGTATCACTGTCGTAGAAGGAAACAGTTTCTTACGCCAGAGAAGCGCGGTCCCGCCGTACGGTCTCCCTCGCAGCATTCCCGCCGAGGTATCCACGGCCGAAGTCCCAGTGCAGGCAAATTCCTCACTGATGGTGTTTAAAAAAGTTAAGTCGCTTTCTAAAAGCCACGTTTCCTCCAGTGCTATTATATCAGCCGAGACACATAATCGTCGAATATCGTCAATTGATCGTTTGATACTTCGGCAGTTGAAAGAACAGAGAGTAACTTCATTTACCGCCATTTGTTATATTAATAGGTATCGACGTAGCACTCGTAGCGCTCGTAGCTTATGCGCGTTATGTCATAGTATTTTTAATTAATTAAAAAAAATTATTGTTATAAAAAAGGTCTGCAAAATCCTACTGTAGTTTTGACTTATAGTTAGACTTTTGGGGTTCCAATCCTTATAGAATCATTAGATCATCCCAACCGGAATTTGGTTTTTATCAGTGCGTTTTATTGAAATAAAACGTCCTCGGTAACTAGTTATATTTTTGTTTACCTAACGAATTCTTTATATGATAGAATCGTGGTGGTTTTAACATCTCAGTGTAATATACGTCAAACGGGCAGTTTGACATTTGACATTGATAAATAAAGTATGCGATTTATTTGATACCTACACGTAATTTAATAATACAGTAATTCATAGACACATCGGCAACATTCGGGTGTTATCGTTGTTCCGAGTTTTGCCGATAGGAAAGGATTATTCACTACATCTGTAACATATAATGACAGATAAGGCTGATGACACACAGGCGGATTGAATGCTCACCAAATTTCGTACATGACTTTTGACAATCATTCGACACATTCATTTTAAAGGGATACAGTTAGGACAAGGCCATTATTATCTTGCCAGAAATGACTTATTACTAAAATATCGAACTACTTCAGGATCTGAAATAGGGATGACGACTGGGTTAAAAATATATCATTCTATTTAGTCCGTCAGTTAGATTATGGAAAAATATGGGATACGTATTTTTTGGTTTATCAAATTATTAAAAATCGACAAAGATCATCAAACTTCCGGAGTGACGTCACTCCTAAGTGAAAATTGTATCAAAGAGTGACGTCACTCGAAACTTCTAAGCACTGTATCCTCGTAATTTTTTGTTTGTCAAACAAAAGAAAGAATACGCGTAAGTACAGATTAAGAGATAAGAAATCTGTATTTCTATAGGGTAGTTTCCTATAGTAAAAATAATTTATACAGCTCTAAATCTAAATATCAAATTCTGTTTCCAAAACTTATTATAAATTAATCCTGTTTCACTTATTTTCTTGTCTTTAACGATTTTAAAATGCCAAAACACTACAACAAGGAGACAATTTGACTATAAGAACCAGTGACGTAATTTTTTCGTATTTTCTATGAAATCGCTGCTTTTCTACTATCTGAGCGTTTCAAACATAAAAAGAAGCTGATTTGATATGTAAGAAAACCAGCCTACTAAACGCAGTCCCGATTTTTAGGACTGTACCTGGGAACACTAAGCCGACCCTTCACACTCGGAAATCAACGTCACGAGCGCTTCACACGTTAATTCGTAATTGGTTCACGGTAAATATTTGAAGTTACAGCCCTATCGGGCGAAATGGGTCAGGGTTGGCCGAAGAATGCGGTGAAATAATATTTAATCGTTGTTATTGATCAAATGTGATTGTGATCGGACGTCAATGTCATATGTTATTTTAACTCGATAGGGGAGTTTCCCGAGGTTTGTTATTATACCCTGAGAATTCGACTTTTATTTAACCTATTACTAGGGCATATTGCCAGGGGACTCCTCAAATATTATATGTATAGCAATTTAAGTATTTTTTAAAGTAACACGTGCGCATTTGTTTCGAAGTTCAGCTCTGATAATGAGAACCATGAGGAATGAAGGATACTGCCCAAATATTATAATATAACCTAGTCTCGTAGTTGTTTAAAGACAGTTATTTTAGAAAAGTTATAAACTGTACCGTAACTAGACTTCAACTTTAATTATTTAAGGAGCCCGCTATAAAGCAAGTTAAGTACGCTTAACTTTATTTACTTACCTCGCAAGGCCTTAGCACACCTCCGCGATAACTTTGTTTCGCTATTTTAACATCGCGCCTTGCACGATAGTTCCCTTCTATTTTTATTCAAGATTGCCTCCGCAAAGTTGCATGTTGCAGCAAATAAACTGGCGTTTATGATATTACCTGGAAAGGAAATATTATACTGATTAAGAGGTCGAGAAACTCGATTAGGCCCCATTTAGACGGGTCTAGATCTCGATGCGAGTCTAATTTCTTTGCAACGTTTAATTAATCGATTTAACTGATGAGTTAACTCGATTGATGACCTAGGTAACCGACAGTGTTATGAAACTCGCATACGAGTTCTCGCCCCGGATATAGGATCTTACTCATTAAGAAAGAGATTAGAGACGAGACGTAAAGAAATAATTAACCAATATTTATGCATAGGGAAGGAAGAGTGGAAATCGATTGCAACATCCATGGTATTACAGCGAGCACTGTACTCAAATAAACATTCTTACGTAACAACATAGTAATGGTTGTAGGACTTGTATGTGTCATTTTAAAACTGATAACAATAATTCAAGTATTTAAGTGTTATCAACTGGGAGATACACCGATTTTCAATTGCCTTTGTAATAAATAGATTTAAAAATGGATTGCATATACAGTACTTCTAAGAGATAAAACTGTCTGTACCTAATACATGTAATATGTATGTACCTATGTAAAATGAAAAACCTAACATTAAAGACTAGTCACAAGCGATTCCGTGCTATTTTTTTGCTATATTAACTATGAAACTGATCTAACCATAGGTATGTTAGAAAAATATCTGTAAAAATTGGTAGTACGTAGGTTTTCTTGACGAAATCGCTAGCGACAAGACCACTGCTTGTTTGACGCTCATAATATCGTTCTTATGTGTATAAATGAGGTGTAAAATAAAGAGATATTGTACGTATTGTATTAGTAGGAATATGTGATTTTAACCGGTTCATTTGTTCCTGGTCACGGCACCATTACATACAAACACATAACACAACTTTGCTCTTATGTTGTTACTGTGAATACCTTTCATTCATGTCCCTTCTCGAATCAGAACTGTAGTACAGAAGCAATTCGTGTCCCCAATTGTGCTTATAAAACTGTTATCAGAAGATGAAAGAGCACGTCACGGTTCAAACGTAAAGCCATACATCACACGCTGCGTGTCGTACAATTCGATTAGCGGGTCGTCCTCCCGGCATTGTCGTTTAACCACTTATAGCGCCCTAGCAAATTCGTTCCGTTGTCGGCGACAATAACACGTCGATAGCCGTTGTAGAAAAAATGTAGTTGCGAGTTGATTGCATATGAACTAATGGATAATTACTATACACTGCCGGCGTGCGAGCCGGGCGGCCTTTAAGCTCAGTCCTCAACTGCATTGAACTCGAACGTCTAATGTAGGCATATTTTTCTTCGCGTGTTCTTGTTTTAATGCAGGGATCTCCAAACTACGGCTAAACGGCAAATCCGGCCTGCGTAAGAGCCCATGGTCCGGCCCCCAAGAGCTGGCTCTCCAATGAAACATCCCTCACCCCTCGCCAGGACGCCAGCGGCGGCCGAGAAAAAAGATTAGTTAACTCTAAAGTCGACCGTATCATGTGGCCCGCTGGAGATTTTCGAATGTGCAATGTGGCCTTTTGCGGAAAAAGTTTGGAGACTCCTGTTTTAATGCCCTAATTTCTTTGCAATTGGCAAACCGGTTGCCTTTAGTGTTCCATTTTGTAACTGTTACGTGCACACTTTTACTCATAAATTGCATTAAATTGTACACAACCACGCTTTCATTACAGTAAATTTCATATTATAGATAAGATATGACTAGCAATTACAGTAACAGACAGATTTGTTAGAGAGACTTCTGCACGTAGTAGGTACTATTACTAGGAACATAACGACGTCAAAGGCCATGTTAACCGTTCTTTGCAAGAACCACAGGCATGCCCTAATCTAATCCTAAGTTATAGGAGTTGCATTACATCCATGGAACTTCTTTTTTACACCATTAGGGTAGCAAACAAGCGTAAGGTCTGCAATGTTAAGCAGTCATCGTAGCCTATGGACGTTTTCTACAGGTCTCTGTGCTGGTCTCCTGGTTACGCCCCAGTTCTGCTGCAGAACAGCAATGGATTGCAAAGAAACGACAGACGCAACAAGTAAATAATCAACTATTATTGCAGACATTACTAAACACTTCCTTCATTCGTTATCATTGAAACCTTGCCAGATTCCGTCAGAAGATAACATTGTTGTATCTCCATTGTGGAATAATTATACATAATAGTTGCAGTTATGTTATGATAGTATTGTAACAGTTAAATATGTGTAGAGTACCGCGAACTGCGTAGGGTAATAGCAAAATATAAAGACAGACAAATAGTCAAATTTCCGCCGTTTAGGAGCGCGCATTACGTATTCAAGGTAGAGGCGTAGACAGTGCGATCCGTACTGGGGCATTCTTACGCATTCGTAAAACTTGGCTTGTAGTGCGTTCGTTTACGGCGCGCACACATACAAGCCGCGCGATTAGGGTTTGCAGTACCGGGAATTTTTTGTATGAGAGAACCGGGAATTCCCGGTGCTGCCATACTAAAATTCCCCGGTACTGCAAACCCTACGCGCGATGTACCTTTTATAGTAAGAAAAATTACTGCTATTATACTGTAGAATTTTTTCACCTTTCCTTAAAACCGAAATAGTTGCGGTTATCGGTAGAAGTGTTATCGAATGGAAACCTTGACTCGACAGAAGAAGAGTCGGACGTCGCCAGGCACGGTTTGTGAACATTAACAGAATCGTAATCCGAACACATATTTTTCTATGATGTCCTCTAAAATCATAAGGGCCAAGACATAGCCCACAAAAACACTTTATGACCTAATCAACAGACGTTAATAAACCAATTTCCACATTTAACGACGTCATTGCAGATTATTTCTAGTATAATAAAACATTGTTATGTTAACAACTTTTGACAATGTGACACGCTTCACAAGAACAATGGAGCACAAATGCTGCTGAGTTTACTCGAAATGGCGTCAGTATGTCGGAAATACACGTCAGTTACGTCTTTTTTAGTAAGGTGGGTAAAATGTTGTACAATGTTTGACGTCTGTAATTGTGGCGCGGAATTTATTTTTAAGCGGTTAGGAGTCGTTTTATTTCCTGTGGCATTAATCGAAATGCACAATTAAATACAAAAGTTAAAAAACGCCTATAGTCAAGGGTAACTTGTAAAAAGAGACATAGAAATAGATACGGTGTTAAAATCATAATCAATTTTGCTTCGCCGCAGTGGGGTAAAAATTGAACTTAAATAGGATATCGGATGAGCTCCACAGCTAACACAAGTCAGCCGCGACATATCTCGCGCGTAACAGCCAATAACGTTGTATATATGTATGTATGTAAACACTTTATTGCACATAAAATCATACAGAAACAATAAACGAACAATCTCTCTCTCTCTGGTCGCTCCCTCATGACTGAGTGAAAAGAAATGGTCTACACCTAGTTTTTATGATCTGCCTCCATCGGTGCCTGTTCATCGCATCTCTGACGGCCGAGCAAAACTTGGTTGAGGATGGGCCTTTCACTTGCAATGACGAACAATGGTTATGTACAAATGCGAACTTATCCCTGTAAGGGATCTCGTCCAGCTAACCTTGCCCTTGCTTACATTGTGTTGCGTTATAGCACTGTTATGGTCAGAACGACATAGACCTAGACTCCTAGAGATTAGGCTTAAAAAATGACACCCTGGCGGACAAGAAATGACAAGGCTACCGTGCGATGACAAATCACTATACCTATTTAAAAACTATAGATAGATAAGTAGTGTTATGTCACGACAGTGCTAATGCAATCCTTCTTCGGTATTGCAAAGGACAATAATTATACTATTCTACACTATGAAGGACTAACACATAAAACCAGCTGTGACAGTAGGTCTTAACTCACTGTACTTTTTCTAGAATTAAACGTCATTCCGTGTCGAGGGCCAGACATAGTTATCGCCTATTTCGTTGCGTACGCCCACTCAAACGTCTTGGTAACACTAGCATACAAATGCGAGGATTTTCTTTACTAATATAGTTCTTGTTTCTATAGGTAGCTATTTATTGGCGGAGTTCAGTAATACAGAAGCTTGCATGTGGCTGGCTGCTTTTAGTAATGCTTCAATATCATTGTGAGAGTCGTGTAATTTCCAGTAAATTATGCTTATTGGATATGACTTTTAGGGAACCTCGATTGAGCCTTAGATTGGCAAGATTTCTTTAGATAGGAAGATAATATGCATCAGCGTCATCATCATTTCAATTCAGACACGTCCACAGCTAAACATAGGTCTCCCCACAGAAACTTCCACAATCAACGGTCGCATGCTTCTTAACTTCTGGCGACCTTAATCAGGTTGTCAGATCGTATTGTGAGGGGTTAGCCAACACTACGTATTCCGGTTCGTGGTTTCTATGCGAGATACCCCATTTGCTATCGGGTCTTCGAATTTGACAACTTTTTTCCGTTATATGTTATAGAAACACCTGTCAATAATAAGAAATATTAGTGAAAAAATCACTTCAAGATCATAAGAACTCACCAAGATACTACAATGTTAAAATCACATTTTTAGACTTTCCGAAATACATGCCGAAACGCTTCCTACCAAAGCCCATTATAACGTGACGTCACGAGACATACGTTGTTTGGGGAAATCAAGAACTTTGTACTGCAACTATGTTAAAACTTGCGTTTTTCATAACGGTTTCATAAGAAAAGTTATCATACATTTTATGGGTTATTTAATGGTATGGTATTAATAGTTTTTAATAATTTTATACTTTTAAAATGGACTTTCTCACCCAACTTTGCAGGCTCTACAAAAAAGTTACACTTTAGGTATCGAATTCAAACCTTTAACAGATTTCCTTATTTTAACAGGAAACAGGATCTTATATAATTTTTACGAATTTCGGTTACAGTCAAATACCCAATTAGGTTCCAAGTCACACACACAGCATTAAACCTTGCTTGTAATGCACAACTGGCATTTAGGCCGGTGAACGCAGGATAATTGACACCTACAATAGAATTAGGCGGGTTCCCATTAGGTCTGTCAATTTGCGCCCACGTCTATCCTTGATACACCTACCATCCCGGCCGGCTCCGTTCACTAGTGTTAGTGAACTCAAGTCCATTGGATCTGTGTATACAGTTATTGGCAATGACTTATGATAAAAAATCATATGCGACTATCTGATTTATAGGGTTTCGCACAGAACAGAACAGAATAATGTTTTTTTTATTCCGAGGGGTTTCGTGCCCAACGGAACGGCTCTATTACTACCTCTAAGCCTCCACTGTCCGTTTTTCAGCCTGTCACTGGCCTGTATCTTTGGAACGGTAATAGGTAGAGACTTGAAATTTTCACAGAATGCCGCCATTCCATTACCGCTATAACAACAAATAATAAATACTAGGTGTCCCGGCGAACTTCGTTGCGCCTCAGGATGTTTAATGCTTTAGTAGTTATTCTGTTATTCGAGGCAGAGATAAACCCAAAAAATCAAAAATCATGAAAATCGGTCCACCCGTTCTCGAGTTATAAATGGTGTAACAAACACCACTTTGTTTTATGTATATGCTGCCGCCAACTAGATTAATTAGCTATTTGGCTAGCTGCCTAGCCTTTTCATTAAAGACTCCTTATAGGTTAGGTTTGTAAGTCAGCTTGTGTCCCTCAGAGCAGATATAGGAGCCCCGCGCAGCGGGGCTCGTCGACCAGCTGGCGGGTCATAGTTTAGTAAAAATGTCAGTTGTTAGTGAAAAAAATAGTTGCCTGTGACATATATAAGATTAAAAGGGGGGCCCTATATTAGAAAGTATTTTTCCTACCGATTTTTGATCGACGGTATTACGCAACCTTTCGTGCGCGAATCCGACTCGCACTTGGCCGGTTTTAAGATGGCAAAATACAACAAATACGATACGATATTATGGTTCAAAAGATAGAGCCCTGTTGCAGACGGACAGAGAAGGCTTAGTAATATGATTCCGATAGTACCCTTTAGGTCCGGAACCCTAAAAATGTCTTTGATTTAGAATTTGACAATCTCGACTTTCCATACAAGTCTAGTTAGGTTTTTTTTTTCATGTTATTGAAAACCACAAGCTACTTCAATAATGAACATATGCAAATACGTAGAATGGATTCAGGCATTTAGGAAAATTCGTTTCCTTTGCTTGAAAAAAAAAAGAGTGCAGGGGTGTTTCATATCATATCTTCAAATTTTCAAGCAACGCGAATTAATTTCCTATATACATAAACTACCTAATTTAATTACCAGATAAAAAAGGAATCAATCAATACCCGTAGACTTCCTATGATCGAATTATAAACAGTTCAGCGCCTGTCCAAACAACGGTGTTTAGAGCCAACAGACAGGCAACAATGTCGTAATCAACTATAGTTAGTAACAGTAAAGAATACACGCTGTAGGTAAGTATATTCTTACGTCATCGGTCCAGAAATTAAGAAATCCGGAGAAAAACCAAGGTTTAGACTCGAAAAAGATAAGCATCTTCATGTATCATAAAGCCAGGATGAGGCCTTGCTAGCGTTAGTTTTATCTTGAAAGTTTTATGACCAGCAGAGTGCAGAGGCATCCATTAGATGTGCTTGCTCCATTGTAAATTCTATCACCGCTTATCATCAGGCTTAATTGAATTAAAAAAACTCAGAGTAAGCAACTTCAAATGTCAATGGGTTGGGCCAGTGGGCATATATCGCGAAGAACTGATGTCCATCATCATCAGCCCGTATTAGTCCACTGCTGGACATAGGCCTCTCCCATGTCACGCTATCGAGCACGATCCGCGGCCATTCGCATCCAGCCAGCCTCTGCCAGCAACCTTGCGAAGATCGTCACTCCACCTTGTCTGAGGGCGCCCCACACTACGTTTGCCAATCCGTGGTCTCCACTCGAGAACACGCTTTCTCCAGCGATTGTCGGTTCTGCGGCAGTAATGGCCAGCCCACTGCCACTGATGTCCGATGGTATGTAAATAAATATTCTCAACTGGAGACCTAAAAGGACTGTAACTGTAGCCTATAGCCGTTGGGATTACTAGCGGGCTCTTTTACAGATTTCACCATCCAGCTCCTCAAAAAGTGTGACATCTGGTGAAAAGGAACTCCGTGCGTCGTGGAAATGTTTAAAGATGAAATGAAATAATTTATTTCTGCAAGTAGGCCTCAGGGGCTCTTTCACATGTCTAATTCTTTTGGCGCTTCGGCAAATGACCTTCTGGCGAGAAGAAGCGCAGGAAGAAACTCACCAGTTTCTCTTTTCAAAAACAGCAGGTGACCACTGATAAACGTTGGGTGTTTCATAATTGAAGCGCTGAATAGTATAGTGAATGGCATATATTCAATATGCGTGCGTAGTCCGCGTTCTGGACAGGGGACTGGGGGACCTTCTTAAATAGTGTTCATGCTTCGAAAAGTGATAAAGTAATTTGGCAAGTTTGTTAACTGTCTCCTTGCGACAAATATCAGCGATATCCGTGGTATTGTTTATTTTATCGCCCTAGTAGGTGGTCTAATGCCAAAACATCGATACCCACACGACAGAATTGGTAGTACCTAACTATTTAAGCAATGTAACACTGGTACTGAAAGCGAATAGGGTCGTGATTAAACGGACCAACCCCTGGGAATAATCACCCTGATTAGTTCTACTGTACTCGTTCCATCTCACCGAACTATCTCGCGCCAATTTGAACCTTAAGATTGTACTTCTAAGACATTATTTTACTGCATTCGGGGGTAAAGACTGTAATGGCGCAGTTTATCCGCGAGAGGGCGCTATACTTGCCTTCAGCAATGAGTCGGGATAAAAATGGGGTTCGCCTGGGATTTCATTTCGGTTTTAAGAAGTTCATGTCCCTTTTCACGAAATGTAGATTTTATTTTGCTGGAGTGCTGCTCATTTATAGTATTGAAGCTTTGAGATAAAGAGAGGTTATATGCTATTAGTCATAGTTGAAGTATAAAGAAAGACAACTAGTTTCTCTTCGGTTTAGGAGCGCGCAATACCTATACAAGGTCGAGGTGCATACGGTGCGATCCGTGCTGCAGCATTCTTAAAATTCTTGCTTGTAGTGAGTTCGCTTACTGCACGCACATACATACAAGCCGCGTGATGTACCTTTTGTAGGAAGAAAAATTACTGCGATTATACTCCTGAATTTTTGCCTATCGGTTGATTCATAAGTTTTGTTCCATTCTGCCTGACAATAGAAAATCCATTACTAAGAGCTGCTAACGCTATTAGATACTAACGTTAAAAATCGTAATAACCATTCCGGCGATCAATGATAAAAGATAGAAAGAGCAGCCCCAGACAGATCTATAGACACCTAGAAGTTCCGTTTTACTAACTAACTTTGGTTGAAATATCAAAAAAGGTTTCAATTGAGAACTTTTCTTACTGAAGTCTGTTGAATACATTATACGTAGACGCTCCAGGACATAGCAAAATGCTTGAGAACTCTTGAACGGGGAGACCAATAAAAATTCCTTCCCTCTCGCGAAGAGCACTTCCCACTAAAACACTTCCTGGAACTTGCACCGTTGGTTTATTCTAAATTTATTGCACCCAATTGCAGAAAACCGAGTTATAGGAATAAGCGTTTTACGCCCTAGGCAGGATGGTTCGGAATACGGCCCGTAAAATTTGATCTCCAGGGACCGCGAGGAATTTTGATTGGTTACGTAATGTAGGTGCGTTTTATTGGGGTCGGTATTTTCGTATGGGGCGAAATTTAATTTCATGTTTGTGTAACATATTTCTGTTATTTAAATATGTAGGGTAATGGATTTTCTGATGAATGGTGTTTTTTATGAGAGCTTTACGTGGCGGATTTATGTGGTAGGATCCTCTGCAACGGGGTTTGCATTCGAGGTCCGTCGATCGCTGCACATTCGATTTAGCTGGAGTTCCTGCTCAGTCTGGCTTGGCGAGCAGGCCAAGAGCTTGGTATCACAGGTAAGATCATAATCATCTTCCTAGTTTTTCTCATCCCAAAACGGAGTTCAATTTCCTTTTCCGCTGCCACTTCGCTCTATCCCAGACAATAATAAGATATCCAGTGTAAATCATAATGGGACAAAATACTACATTTTGCTATACAACTGCTATTGAGGTATGTCTTAGCAAATAGGTATTATATTATATGTGATATTTTCAAATAAAAGATACCACTTGTCAAATAACGATTTTTTATTGCACCTTCATATATTTAATCCAAATAATGTCATCATATCACCAACAAAAGTATCTGTTTTACCCAATGGTTGACTGGTAGAGAATGACTCAAGGCAGTAATTCTGCATATTGTACTTTTTTATTATAGTGCAATAAAGTTTAAATAAATATCACTCGAGTTTTTTTTGCCTTACCTTAATGAATGAAATAAATGTCAGAGTTTCAAAGAAAATATAGCATCCTATTTATGCCCCAATGGGACACTGGGGTACGTTTTCAACGCTCGTCTTCAATGAAACGAAACGTTTTTGTTGAAGTTTTCATTTTGTTAAAAAGCCAGCCTTTGTTTCTCTTGAATATATTCTCACTTTTTTAGAGATCCGACCGCGCTTCACGTAGTTTGTATTTATGTTATACATTTTTGGAGACATCTGAGATTTATCTAGGGCTTTTTATCTAAATAGTCAGGGCTTTCTAGTACTTTTTCTTATTGGTTTTTTATTACATTTTACTAACGAACCAAACGTCAAAAATAAAACAAATTATATTACTAATACATTTCGTTTTTAAACCTTTTTTTTCGTTTTTAACCTAAAAACCAATTTTTTTTATCATACCTAAGTGGGCGGCAAGTCAAGGTTTGGGAACCTATGATAAAGCTACCTAACCTATACATGCCAGTGGCGGTGGCGTCCATAGAACCCGATTTCCACCGGCTTGCTTATTTTAAAGCATATGACCGGAGTGTATCTACTACTCCTGAAGAAAAAAGTAGTCCGAATCTGCTCCGGCTTTACTAAGAATATATTTGACGCAACGCCACTGATATATGCCCACTTTAACTTGCTAACTCTGGCAGCTATGTCGGTTACCTTAGTTCTACGAATTGTTCGAGTTATAATATCTAAAATAGCGAACATATTTCTGAGTCATTATGCATCTGTATGACGCATGCAGTCTGTGACAAATTCAACTTGCATGACATTATCACCTACCCGTGCACATACATAAATCTATATGCTTATCAGTTGTTACATTTTTTTTTAATTTAGTCGTTATTTTATTTATATACGTATGCCAAATGCCAAATTAATCTTATCTGCGTGTTTCATTAATCATTCTTGTATAACTGATCACTTTTAAACAAAACAAAAAAAATATTATACAAACATTGATGCATACAGACAGTAACAAATGTATACCTACAACTAAAAATGCCGAGGTTGCTAGACCTACATAGGTTAGTCAAAGTACTTTATTCTTCAATTTAGGCATAGTAAATTAAAGTGCACCTATGAATGTCGACATTTACCATCGATTCCAGTGTAAAACGTCTGTCTGCCCCGAGAATAACCGGCTAAGGCGAAGAACACACTGAAATCGCCCGTCGCCCCAAATTTTTCGTGTAGCTGCGCATAGTAGTTGCGAGTCGCCGCGATTTACGCGCCAGTGTGCGCCACCCCGCGATTTCTCTATACAAATCGATGATTCTACATACAAAGTTGAAAATCGCTGAGTCGCGTGTCGCCGCGATTTTCGCTGCAGTGTGAGATCCGCCTAAGAAATTCGGCGAGGTATATTTTTTTCAAAACAATTACAATATTAACTTTAAGCTCTTGTGAGCTATTTCTATTAGTTTGATTATATTGCGGATATCATAATTCCTGATAGCAACTGAAAACTGTAGATAGCGGATGAAATTTGAAAATCTTTCAAAATCATTGACAACTTATCAATTAATGATTGATTCTTCACCGGTATAAACTGGATCAAGGGAGCTGTATTAACAACGAAGCTCCACGGGAGCGTATTGACGCACACAAGCCCGCCATCTTTAATCCCGGGATATTCGACTGCGAATAGAATATTTCCTTTTCAATTGCTCTTATAAGATGTTTTTATGAATCTTGTGAAGTTGTGTGCGTCAGCATTTATGGATGGATAGTCTACAAAAACAGTGTGACTTTACTGTGGGCTAACAACTTTAAACTAAAGATGGCCCGAATAGTCGCGGACTAGTCGGGAACGCCGACTATTCGGCATCATTTGTAATCGGCCGATTAGTCGGCGACTAGTCGGCAAAAAATGCCGAATATTCTATACAGCAAATGATATTTCAGTTAACAGGGAAGCCGTCAACGCGACATGGTTGTGACGGCGGCTGAAACGCTCGTATGAGTGGGGATGCGGATTGCGGACTAATGTTGAATTTTACAACATACTGTAGTCATATAGATTGGAATATATGTACTAAATAATGATAATACAGAAGAAATAAACATAAAACATATAAAAGTTATGAGGCCACGAAGCTGTACAAAAATTCGATATTTTTTTATCGTCTTAAAGAAAAATATAAGTTCATTGCGGAATGCTTAAATGACACTGAAAAAATAAATGTGTGGCAACTATGTGCTTAAAAGCACTTTTTTATGCTCAAAATGACAAATTGCTATATTTTTCATACAGACTTAGTACATACAGTACAGCGACGACTCGCGATGACGTCACAGAGTGCGTCCGTTTTTAACTTTTGGCATATATTTACATCAGAAACAAAATCCAGTCTACATGCCTATTACTATTACCCTCCTCAATGTGCAAATTTACTCACTGTACGAGAGTTCGTTACCACAGCAGTATTCAGGTAATTTATCGAGCTGACGATGCCGCGGCCTATTGTGCCAGTAATTAGTGGGTGGCAACGATAAACTGCTTACCCTAATCACGATTAAACAGCAGGTCCACGTTCATTTCCTTAAATGCAAATGCCGCATGCATACCGGATATACTGTGCGTGTCAACCCGCTGTTGCACTTTATTAATTCAGCTAATTAACGGTAACACTTAGTTAATGAGATAATTCATTAGTGCTGTGTCAACGTTTGTTCTATTTAAGATGGAGTACTGGTAGAATAATATAACGAGCCGAGTTCAACCTAGACTAAGGTTTCGGATAGATATATGTATATGCTGTTCCCAGGAATACCACATTATGAATGTGGTAAAAATATTTTTACTAAAAAAAACCCGACCGCGGTGCACTTTAAAAATGCATAAAATTCGCTATTTTGTTTATTTTAACGAACTTTATACCCAGTGACACTCGCGCCATCAAGACGAATCTAATGATGTATCATTTATCAAAATCGGTTGTGCCGTTGAGTAGTTACGAGCGGACACAGGAACGGACATACATACATACAGGTCAAACACATAACCCTCCTTTGGGCTTCGCCGCAGTCGGGTAAAAATGTTCATTTCCCGGTATAACTTGGGAATAATCCCGAACGGTAGGTACATCACTAGTTTCGTTAAATAATGAAACAACGCCGTAACTTCGTTGTTTTTAATCCCAAAACATACCTACTCCCACATATACATATATTACCTAAAAAATAATAAAAGCTCTATCTTCTTTTAATGGCAAAAGAAAGATAGTCATTCAATGCCGATGTTTAATAATAACGTCTAAAAACTACATAAGTGAATTTACGAAATACACTACCAAAACAAGACCTAGGCGATTGCGAAAAATACCTTTATGCCACACCTGGCCATAAAGTGGCTTTTTCCGCACGCTGCGCGTACGGAAAAAGTCCCTTTCTGGCCAAGTGTAGACATAAAATGATGTACACAACACGGGAGGTAATAAAGAAAGCCTTCGATCGCATATTTACGACCCTCGCTTGCAGCTCGGGCCGCAAACATCTGCGATCTCGGCCTTTCTTTGTATTACCACCCTAGTTGTGTAATGTACTATTATGCCACACCTGGCTAAAAAGTGGCTTTTACCGCACGCTACGCGTACGGAAAAAGCCGCTTGGCCAAGTATAGACATAAAATGACGTACACAACACGGCCCTCGATCGCATACTTAATTAACACATACATTAACATATCTGCGATCTCGGCCTTTCTTTGTATTATCACCCTAGTTTTGTAATGTACTATAATTTTTCTGAACTTTGATTACAGATTAGATTCTCAGACTGCGGCATTGAAATTTGAAAGGTGTTGAAAATATTGACTAAGTACCTTCGACACCGACGGAATATCAAGACTGTTCGAAATTGAGCCATTTTTGCATCAATTTACGATTGAATTTCCAATGCAAAGGTATTAGAGCTAAGCTAGTGTTTTAAAAGGTGTAAATTTTACACTCCGCTAGCATGCAAGGTCTGCGTCCGCGCATTGAACAACACTGCATTTTAAGGTGATTTTAGTCGTAGGGCACACAGTATAATAGCAGTAATTTTTCTTCAGAAAACCAGGTATATTCTTCCCGGGACTGACATTGTTGTTGCCATTTTGCAAAAATAAATTATCTCTGTAAAATACCTTTCTTCACTTATTTGCTTCTAAAGAAAAGGAATGTTGAGCTAGTACCTATCAGAGAAAAAGAAAATCAAGGGCACGTGAAAGTTTGTGTTAGATGCATAGCCACGGACCCCCGGCTCCCGTCCGTCGGACCCCTAAGGGGCCCATGGAACACAGTTTAAGAAACCCTGCCCTACTAGGTCAGAGCATGGTGTGCGCTGAGCGAGGCTAAAGTAAACGCCATAATTAGGCGAACTAGTTTGACAGATAAAAATGTTGCCTGGCTCACAGAAAATTAAATAGTCATAGGTAACTATCGATAAAATGTTATCGACAATAGTTTGCACGCATCAGGATAGGTCTAAAAGACAAAATAAATTCTTGAAACGTGGAATCCTTAAATCTTATCAAGAATTTATTGTGTCACCTTAATTTATTTCTTAGGTTCGACAAAACATCACTGGCCTAACTTTGGCAACATTTGTGCTTGTGGAACTGTCAAACTAGTTCGCCTAATTATGGCGTTTACTTTAGTATGTTATTCGTTGTTTATTGGTAGATTTTTTCCTTGCGCATCGCTCTGCTACCTCGCGCAACTCTCTCTGGTAGATATTCAGCTTACAGAAAGAACAACGTAACTAACTATGTAACTTACAGACTTCTGCCTTTTTTCCTGCAGAATCGCGTTCACTTTTACTTAGTGCTTACTCACTGGCGATAATTGCTTACCTGAAAACAGAAACAATCTCATTAATATTGTTAAACAATCAGGAAACATGAAAGAAGTCAAGTGAAGGATAATCGTAATCAAATCGGGTACAACGAAATTGTTAATCTCTTTACTTAAATTGTAGGATTGTAATTTTTAACCTTCATCAATACTGATTAATCAGTTTGGGGTCCATTTCAGGCGGTTTTCTGGCGTTTTTTTTTTATTTCATTAGTTTCACTCGACTTTTACCGCGGAGGACTGTCGAGTGACGACAACTTTTGATTAAATCATGTGTAGCCTCGATACCGTCTATCGTTTATAATAAAAGTTAACTGTGATCACCACCGCTTGCTGCTATATATGCAGGAACACGAATGAAAAAAACCGCCGCTGTCGAAACGCTCTGAAATCGACCCTTTGGGATTTCGGTTAGTGATATTACGTAAATTGTGCTACCAGCTGAACTACCACAAATGGGTGCACTTGGTATGTCGCGCGACAAACTATGACCCGTCACTGTCGCACTACAGTAAATAGAAAGGGATAGGTAGTATTTATCGCGCGACAAATAGTCGCGTGTCACAGTTGTGCCAGAGGTACAGTTATTTTATTGATTAGTATGAGACAGCCGCGTCATATTTCGTGTGCGACCACAGAATAAGTAATAGTACTATGTAAAGAAGTTTCTCTTTTTAACAAAGCGTGCGGGTCCGACCACCGGACGGGACGCACCGCATCCGATTGTCTCTCTCTATCGCATAACGCGTGTTCTTTCAGGTCACTGGAAGCTCCTCTGGAGGGGCAAAACTTGGTAGCCGTGCTCTGAAATCGCGGAGTGACGACACAGTATATATGTAGCTGGTAATGAGAATGCCCATATGTAACACAGCGCATTGAACCAACGTTCACGTTGGTTGTACCTACATGCTGTGTAGCTTTAGTGGTTGCATGCCCAAAAATGTAAAGGTTAGGAACTATAAATCAAAATTTATTGTTCTAGACTAGATCTAGATCTGTGAAATGTCGTGGAAAGATTTTTATTAACTAGTATGCAATTTCTACACCCTATTAAGTGTTAACAGTCCCTGCATTTCAGAAGCGTCAATAAGGAGCGAAGATCTAACATTACTCAAGATGCCGAGACAGCATTTCCTTCCTTTAGCATAAAGCAAGTGGGTTTTATTTATACAGAGCAGGCACAATAAGATTTTAGCTCTGCTATGGCAAACTGACTGTAGGAATCGTATGTTACAAATGTAGGTTTTATTTCTCTTGATATACGAGCACTTTTCCAGTTGCGATTGCGTTAGATACGACGTTCGGTAAATAAACAGTCGAGATTTGTTCTTTAGACAGAAGGGCGTAACTAACATGATTTTGCGGCTAAGATATGGCCTTATGGGTAAGCAGCGCAGAAATATATGGCAAATATTGGATGTTTGGGCGTTTCGGAGATGTCAGCTGGGTGAATTGTAAATTCCGACGTAGGTAGCCGGATTCGTTATTTATTCGCGATGTCATTAAAGATTATTAAAGCTTGCTAATATGTCGTAATGTGGTTAATTTCTTTTACTTGTAATCCTCAAAACTTAGTGAACTTTTTTCTTAATAATCTCTGGTGTTTTTTTTGTAACTAAAGACGTACTATAAATACGTAAATTGTTTTGGATTGGCTCCCCGGCAATTTTTCGATCCCTACTTATAACAAAATGATGAAGCCCCGCACCTCCACCATAATGTGGGGTGTTTGTGTTTATGTTATATGTATAAGAGATACACATACTGGTATTTGGACTATATTATTTCCGAAAGAAAACAATATGTTTCTATGGTGGCGCTCAGACGAGAACTGAATCAACGGGTTCCTTTTATTTGGCATACGTTTTATTTGTCCGAAAGTATTGATAGCCCGAATTTGATTTCGCATTTTTCTCCAGCTTTAACAGAAACTATTTTGTAAAATCTTTTATGTCAGTCAAAAAAGTCAATGGTATCTGTAAAATAACAATGATGCGTAATGAATGAGTATTTAAACAAATAGAAGATGTGGACCAATATAATTATGCTAAAATAAGGGGACCCCTAAATCAATATATTTTATTTAAACGTTAGACTGACAGATATTCGAATTATATTTCTTTTCATCATTCTTCTGTAGAGGCAGTACACAACTAAAAAAAAACAGTACGTCAACCCCGTGCCAGAATCCTATGTTATGTCATTAATAAGAGGCCCGGCATCCGAGGTCGTATTACATCACCGCGAGATTACGGATGACTCATACAACTTAAATGGGCCTTCTGTTGTATGGGCAGCTTTTGCGGTCGTGCCACGATGGTGCATTCACCCTGATTTTTATATATAGCCTCGTGACAATGTGACGTAAGGAATCAATTTTATTACTGCAGACCATAGTAATAACATTTCGCTTAAAAAAGCGTTGAAAGATTTGAATATTAATGGTCATCGCCCACATTTCTGTCAAAGTATAAAGACGAACAAGTAGTCCAACTTCGGCCGTTGAGGAGCGCGCGACACGTATTCACACAGACGTGCGATAGGACGTTTGTGTGAGTGCGATCCTTACTGGAGCATTCTTAGTAATAAAACAACACTCACAGCATTCTTAAGAATTCTTAAAACTTTGCTTGTAGTACGTTCGTGGGCATTTTTATTTGAAAACTAGCATTTTCCCGCGGCTTCGCCCGCGTTGTTCCCGTTATCGTCCCAAAGGAACTCTTTACCGGGATATAAAGTATCCTATGTTTCAATCCAGGACTTGGTCTACTTACATGCCAAAATTCAGCTTGATCCATCCAGTTGTTACCCCGTTATTAGGTAACAAACATCCAAACATCTAAACATCCAAACATCTTCACAAACTTTCACATTTATAATATTAGTAGGATCTACGGTTAGGCGAAACTTAAGCTATGTTCAAATCCCGTCTAACCTGTCAGTCCGTGACGAAATGTATGGAGTTTGACACTAATCGTCAGTTCTGTGACGACCTGCTAACTGTCAGTTAAGAACGCACTTTAAATAAAAAAGCCCTCGTATCGTACACTGCGCGCACACATTCAAGCGCGCGATGTACCTTTTGTAGATAGAAAAATTACTGCTATTATACTGTGTTTCCCGTGGTTACCCTACGATAACATAGGATAATCTGTACTAATTTCACGTTTATAATAAGTTAATAGTTATATCAAAGATAGCACGACGCATATTTTTCCGATTAAAAATTGTATTCTTTGAAATTGCACGACAGATGACGCTTGATTTTTTTTATCTAAAATAAATGTATGTATAATGGTTGCATTTAACGTTTCATTTGGAATCGGATCCCAGTTTTGAAAATGGCTGTCGCCTTGATCTGGTTTTCAACTGTCGCAATTTAAATTTTATTCTCATTCAATCAGTTCGAAATCTTATTAAAATCATTACATTACATGACATGACTGTACGTTTGAATTACTAACTACTAACTAGAACCAGTTTTTTATTTAATCAACACAGATTTACTTCAACATAGTCATTAAATGAACTAAAATAAAGTCAGGGCACTTAAATCGTTCAAATATTTTGCTAACATATGTGACTAGCTTCTTAATACATGCAAATAAACAAAATCTGTCCCTCTACTCGTCATACTGGCGTCTTCTTTCTTCTCTATGTTGAAGAAAAAGACACTATTATGGACTTTGTTGCCAGTATGGTGTCATAGAAAATCTATAAAACTGTCATGTGATAGAAAAAGGGGTTAAGTGCCTTAGCAACGCAACAAGACTTAAGGCTCTTATTAATTAATCATTTGATTTATTTATTAAACAAAGCATATAATTTATCAATCAATTGATTTCAGAAATTTGCATTTCCATAATTTGTTAGGAACAATGATACTTAAAAATACATATGATAGTAATACACACACAATAATACCTATCTGCGTCCGTTTTATCATCATCAGTATATACCTACGTCCCACTCCCACTGCAGAGCTCAGGCTCACTCTCGTATTATTAATAATGAAGATTTGTTCTATTCAGTTATTTCATCGTAATATTCACATCACGAGACACTACACTACACCTGTGTGAAACTCATCCTTCAGAGTATTAATAGCAGTACCGGTTGTTTTTTTTGTTTACACATTTTTTACCGGTTTGCTTATTGTCATGCCGCCATCCTAGCACATCAAGGTTGCCAGACGCCATGTACATCAAAAATATACAGAACGCATGACCGGTACAGGTGTGTTGTGTAAACTTTGGCTCGGTTTACGTTTACGTAATTATTTATTAATTATAGTAATAAAACAACTTAAACGGATTAAATGGGGTATATTACTACATTTTAAGTCCCGACGTTTCGTAACCCTTTTCAGCGTTCGTGGTCGCGGGTAGACTGAGAAAATCATAAATTCCCTCTGTCAAAACAACTGTTAAAAGGGTTACGAAACGTCGGGACTTAAAATGTAGTTAATATACGCGATTTAATCCGTTTAAGTTGTTTTATTACTATGAGTGATAATCGCGGAAACCGAAGACAATATTATTTATTAATTAATTTAATCTTGATAAAATACCTAACTATTATAAGAAATTCTAAGACGGAACGTAGTTCGCCGGGATAGCTAGTTGGTAATAAAATTACGATGAAGTCAGCTGTTAGCAGATTGAGAGTGAAAAATCTGGCCATATTGCCTAGTCTTTGCCTGTAGCTAAGACATATACCCTGAACAAGTAAATAAATACCTAGCTGTTAATGTGAGCGTAGGTGTTTAAATACTAAAGCAGATATAATCGGCTAGACGTATTTAACATAACAATCGGGACATAACTCATAGCCCTGTCTAAATAAAGGGGTTCCAGGTAATTCCAATAGAGCCAAAGGTCGCGTTATACATATACATATATTAGGCAAATATGGAGGATGGATTACTGGATTAGACGGTAGGTATAAAGCCGGGCACAAACACGCGCGATATTTGAAAGGCCAGAACCCTTTAAATTATAGGTGATACGGGCTTTACAATAATATAATAAAGTGCTTTTTAATGCACACCGAAATACTACAGACATCTTTAAATAAACAACATATTAAATTAAAAACTGAGGCAAAAAATACTTTCAAGAAAATATTACAAAATATTTAAAAGATTTTGTTTTGCGGTACGGTATCATAATAATTGGGTTGACTGCCGATTTGTCGATAAATGTTTCATATAGATAGTATTTTTATTTGAAACCACAAAATACTTATGATTTTTGAAAATATTATATCAAAATAATCATTAAGTTAGGTTAGGCTAAGAAAAAATATGCAATATTTATTAGAATTATATTTATTATTACCAAAAAAGATTAATACGTTCCATTTTCATTGTATCCATATCATCCCTAAGATTCCTGCAGTCCACGTATCCAAGAGGATACATTTCTTGTCATTTTAGTAAAGCAGACTAGAGGAGCTAGATTTAGATCATTATGGCGTATGAGGTGTAAGTTAAGTAACCACACACAGATGAAAAATAGCTCCCAACATTTCCTAGAAGCAGGTACTTTTTGTTAAACAAATAAAAAGAGGGCAGAGGCAATTAAGTGGGCGCCAGCTCTCAAGCGATTACCGCGTTGGCTGTGGCTACCTAGAACTATAATGGCGGCTATAAAGAGTTTTACTTTGTTCAGAACAGTCTGACCTTTACTCTGTTTTCTTGGCTCATATATAGACTGAAAAACAAAAGTTATATCCTGCGATTTGCGACATTATCAATTACTTAAATTTTCTTAAAGACAACCTCCTAAAATATCCAGTCATACCATACGGTCTAGGAACCTAACAAGTGTCACATAAAATGCACCGTTGCACTCACGAGAACTTTTCAGCGCGTAAATACGTACACACACAGTTAGAGTTGAGCCGTTCTCGAGAATTCTCGGAAACGTTCTCAGTTTTGTATGGGAAATGTTCTCGAGAACGTTTTCGCTCCATACAAAACGGAGAACGTTTCCGAGAATGGCACATCTCTATACACAGTATATGGTTTGGGTATGTCATATACGCGGTTAAATTCCATTTAATTTATAATTGAATAAAAATCTTACGACTACATTATTCCCTAAGAACGGAACTCACTGACACCTAAAGTTCATTATCATATTCCACAACAGCTTTCGTTAGAGGATGACATAAAACTGCCACGATTATGTTAATTCCTGTTCAGCTAGCGCCGTCACGTCAGTTTTACTTTTCAATTTAAAACTTTACTTTCCATTATTATAAAAAATATTTAACGCCGCATTATTTATAAATTTATAATGCACTGTTAATTTATACCGTAGTTTGCCGCGCGGAACTTCGCTTTGCCAATTAAAATTTCTCATTTACTATGACCACGCTCTGTAAAGCAAAATGCAAGCGGATACTTGGATTCGGCACTATTAGTCTAAGATCCGAGTATAGAACGACCTTCACCGAACTGGTTAATGAAATGAAAATGAAAATAATTTATTCCAGAGCCAAGCTCCATAGAATTACATTAAGACGCGACACAAACAAAAAACAACAACATAGACAAATATAATTTTTCAAAAAGGGCCCACAGACACCTTAATGGATGAAAAGTATTTTATATTAAATTAAATAGGTTAATAATTATATTGCAAGTGGGTTGCCTAAAAAAATTCAGTCCAGAATATGATTAATTAAAAGTTCAAGTTAAATTTGCACCTGGTTGGTATGTGATGCTAAGGAAACGAGGTGCAAATTTAGCTCAACCGGTTAGTATGAGAAAGTTAGGATGAAGTCGGCACGAGTCAGGTCGGGGGGCCTCACAGAATGAGCAGATTTTTGGTTTAGAGGCATTTTAGCACATAGCAAGCCGCGCCGCTCCGTGTGTTCTTCACCTACGTGCGACAAAGAGGTCCCAGCGAACCATCCCATGCGATAGAATAGAAGAGTGTTATGTGCTAAAATGCCCTTAAACTGAAAATCTGCACATTCTGCGAACGGGAACCCGTGCCGACTTCATCCTAACTTTCTCATACTAACCGGTTGAGCTAAGTTTGCACCTCGTTTCCTTAGCATCGCATACCAACCAGGTGCAAATTTAACTTAAATTTTTAATTAATCATATTCTGGACTGAATTTTTTTAGGCAACCCACTTGCAATAAATTTTTTAAAATATTTAATTTAATATAAAATACTTTTCATCCATTAACCAGTTCGGTGAAGGTCGTACTATACTGGGATCCTCTACTATATATCGTTTGCAGCAAACTTTTCGAGGAATTGTAGAAGCATCTCCAGCATTGGATTTACACTGGGAGTACTAGGGACTTGTAGCCGCCGTGCCGAAGAGGTGTGACAGCTTGTAATAAAACTTCGATATTTATGGACTATATTTGGAGCATTCCGTGAAAATATCAACTTTTTGTCCCTTACGAAACGCTATGGCAGCTACCCTAATAAAACGTATTAGCTGCTAAGAAACACTACCAATCTTAAAGCAGAGTTATGATATTACAATGCTGATAATTAGCTTCCTGAATTTATTTCTCGGAAGTATTAAAACGGTGGTGTCCCTTACGAAATATTTTCATGGAATGCTCCATTTTCAACATGGGTTCTGGTTACAGAGACTGTAGTGCCTGTTTCGACCGTTAGCAGTGGTAGCCGTGGAAGAAGTGTAAGACAAAGGAATCTAATTTAATGGAACGGTTAGGTATAGGTGTCGCGACGCTATTGGTTGGTTTTAAGAAGTGCATTCCATACTAACCGAGCGTTTTGCTACTGCTTAGGGCAGTGGTTATAAATTTATATAAAAATACGACTTGCGTTCGCAACAAGGCTAGAAACCAGGGCGGTACATTCCCAGGGGCGGCAAAACTCAGAGCTCTACGTGGCTTTGGCGTCTTCGGCCTTAGACTAGCACTAATGGAAAATCCGGCCGAGAACATCTCTGGGTCTTTGCAGATCTGTAACGACCAATGAGAACACGCTTACAGTGGTTTACGTTACAGATGTGCGTTCCCACATCGTATTGGCTCTCTTGTGCAAGCCATAGCCGTGTAGACCAACTCAAAGTCGCAGTGGTGTTCCTTTGCACGTACAATCGAAGACACTGCTGACTGACCACTTGTCACCCTTATTACAATGTATTAAGGTCTACTGATGGTCACTTAACTGTGTCTTCGTTTGTACATGCGCAAGAAAAGCAGCTCTAAGTAGAGTCCGACCGAAATTTCGGTTTCGGCCTAGTTTCGGCTAAAAAACGGGTTCCGGCATAGTTTCGGTTTCGGTTGCCATCCGGCCGAAACCGAATTTGATCGATTTCGAACTGCGATCGGACAATCTTTTTTTCAAAAGACACAGATATTTGAAATAAGAAGTTATAATATGTTATATTAATGATTACTTAAATATCAGATACTCAATAATTAATATGTTATTTAAAAATGAAGACTGACTGATTATGATAGTTATTTTTGTTATCTTCCCACAAAAACATGACCTCATATGGAAGTTTCGGTTTCGGTTCTGGTTTCGGCCGAAACTGAGATCAGAAAACTAGTTTCGGTCGGTCACTAGCTGTAAGACAAGATGCTCCGAGTTGTAAAGCGTTCCAATTACGCGTTTTATATACTAGTGACACGCGAAAGTACCCGAATGATACATGTGTGTACTACGACGGACCAATGTCGTGACTTCAAGCATAACTGAAGCAAAAGCACTTTTTTTTTCTTTAAAAGCACTAGAATTGGGTACCAGTAGCGTGGCGTCCAAAGAACTCGATTCCTACCGGCTTGCCTAATGTCAGGCAGTTGAGCCCCTTATTCTACAGCTCTTCAGGAAAATGTACGCCAAATCTGCACCGGCTTGCCCAAGGATATCTTTTACGCCACGCCACTGTTGGGTACTCATATAAGCAGGCAAGTGGGTGAGAATCTTGACTGTATTTCATTGCTCTACCAGTTCTGTACATACAATATCTTTACAAACTTATAAATATCCATACAACGCCGACATTAAACTCGGCTCACATTAAACCGCCTATAAATACTCCAAAATGTCTCTCGGCCGACGAAATTCCAATTTAGACTTATCCGGGCTTATTGTGGTTTAAAATAAGTGTCAGTTTGTTTTCGCCGTTCAAGTCAAGAACTAATACTAATGAACTCTATAAAACTGAGTTATTTGTTTTTTTTTAACATAACCTGCGATTGACCTCAGTTGTAAGAAAGATACAATATCGTAACCGACTGCAAACCGCAGCAACAGACATGTCGCTGGGACACTACTGATTTCTATATACATATTTATTTATTTTACTAGTAGCCGCTGGCGCGCAATACACACTTTTCTTACAGTTAGGCTAACTTACAACAACACTACACATTCACTTCAGGTTAGGTTATTGAGTGGACAGCACAGACCACCTCCACTAGACGGAGCATGCCATACTACACGAGCTCACCACGCATATGTGCGATTAAATATCGGTAGATATTACTAGTTCAACGCGTGTTTCACATCTTTTTTATCATTTTATGTTTTGAGATTGTCGTCGGATTGAACAGAAATATTTATTTCACGTTTGGTGCACACACAAGTCAGAAACATGGTCGCAACTGAAAGAGCGGCTGGTCGCGTAATGTCGTAATGCTATACGATTGACCATATCTGATGTGAGCGCGCGCCGCCCAACATGCTCCGTCTAGTGGAGGTAGTCTGTGGTGGACAGAGATAGGTAGCATTTATCGCACTACAAAGAGTCGCGTGTCACAGTTGTGCTAGAGGTATAGTGCAGTTTCTATACAGTATGGAGACGACATGTGCGTAAGGTATTTCATACAAATTCATAGAAACCAGTAGTCGTCTCGCAGCCAGCAGTTCGTCGATTTGTATGTGAACCAAGCGTGTAACGTTTTTCGCAAAAGTGTAATTTAGAAAACATAAATTTTCTATGTCAGTTGGTGGTATTTGAACAATTAATTATACCATTATTATCAGATTTTCGAATCTGATGATAATAATGACGGAAACTGAAGTTGATGGCGTGCAAAGTAGGTCACCGACGCTTCTTTTTGGCACGCGAGGTACATACACTTTTTTACTTCTACCTCGATATGTCTCTGCGGTCGCAGCGACATGTTTGCTGCTCGTGCTCGGTTACAAACTGAACTGGGAATAGTAAATGTTCCAGACGCGGTAATATAATCGTGTTAGTTAATTTGCTGCATCCAGACTTTTCTGACTGTAATCTAGTATTCGCTTTATTTATTTCTATTTTTCACGACTTTGACCAGATGCCTAATTACGACTTGAAACAGAAGTCTAGATTCAATTAAGATCAGTATATCATTATTGGGCGAATATTCAGCGTTTTTACGGCGTTTTATTTTCGTCATTATTGTCTCAGTAAATATTGTCTAATAAAATGATGCCTAGAGTTAACTTTTTATGAAACCGAAAAACAGTCCCGAGCTTAAAGTCTTATCAAAATTGTCACGATTTGTCCTTTCGTTATAGTAAATAATCGTCGGACAATAATGATTGTCAAACCGCGCGTTTAAAACGCTCGGAGAATCGCCCTATTAGTACTTAAGGATTCTGCCGCCATAACGCAAAAGGGCACCAGCACTACTAACATTTTTTTTCGACACTGAGTTATATACATATTCGGAATCAGCGAAATTTACTGATTCCGAATATGTAAACATTTTAATGTCGAAAAAAAAATGTTGGATGTGCCCTTTTGCGTTATGGCGGCAGAATAAGCCAGTGGTATAAACGAAGCCACAGTTAACTGACCACCCATACACTTTAACACATTGCAATAAAGTTGACTGTTTTTATATAAGTTTTCATTGTAATTTTTCTTTTGGTGTGCGATAAATAAAATATGATTGTATTGTTGTTCACATCTGTTCTGTCTGGGGATGTACAGTTAACAGTGTGTTCGATTACTATTTTTACAGTAATTTGTGCCGTGGGAGATGCTGGTTAAAAATATGCCACCAAATTGTGTCTTCCAATTTTTAAGTAGGTAATAAATCACAGCGGCGTGGCGTGAAAGATATCCTTGGGCAAGCCGGTGCAGATTTACAGTTTCCTTAGGAGCTGCAGATCAGGTGCTCAAATGCCTAATATTCGGCAAGCCGGTAGGAATCGAGTTCTTTGGACGTCACGCTACTGATAAATCATTACATCTTGTACTCCTAAAATAAGTAAAAAAGTCCCTTTTATAGTGTAATAGGTGCATTTTAACTATGGCTACATATATACGTATACTTTTAAACTTTCAGCACAACTTATTTTAAAACATTATGTACCCTCTACACACTTAGGCCTTGCGATACCTACTAATAAAGAAGGATAAATAAACATTGACTTTTCAAGTTCAAAAAACCCTCTACGCAATTCAACCTCGTACAAAGGAGTAGCGTTTGCGTTAATACGATCACTGCGACGTCCGACGTGACGTTATGACGCGACGTCGTGAGTAGTTAGTAGGGGCAGGGCTCCTTTATGGAAAGAGTCAACACACGCTGGACAAATAAACCAAGAAAGTACAGCAGAAGACAGCTCAGAATCATAGCGGGGGTGTTTACAGGTCACTTCGGGGTCAAAGGACTCCTGACCAAGATGGGACTATTAGACAATGCTGAATGCAGAATGTGCGGCGAGGAAACAGAGACAATGAAACACATACTGTGCGAATGTCATGCCCTCGCCAGAACTAGAATGAAGGAATTTGGCACTGGCTACCCAGAGCCAGATGAATTCCAGGCACTACCAATGGGGTCCATCATCCGATTTATGGAGATGGTGGAACAGGCCATGGCGTAGAAGGGGTAATTACACAAAAGATCCCATTGGGTCGAAGTGTATCCGCAAGGACCCCTATTACCAAGATAAGAAGAAGAAGGGGCAGGGCTCGGAACCGGTACTTTACAAAAACTCTGAAATAGCCCATACTTTATGCTTTTTATGTAGGGCTTAAGCATGTATCTAAGTAATGATTTCGTATTATTAGATTGTCAGCTTAAAAAATGAAATAATAAACCAAAGAACGGAAAAATACCGGTATTTTTGTATCGAGAAAATACCGGTATCCGAGCCCTGAGTAGGGCTTCCATTTTTTGTATACAAACCCTAGCTGCTAGGATTACTAGGAGAGAAATTGAAAATACTGGAGAAAAAGTCCGATTACCTTAAAAAAAGTCCTGAATTTTTTTTACGCCTTACCACAAGAAGAATCCGGAAGAAGTTCAATAAAACTGATTAGTTTCAACATGACAAAGTGTTGATTATTTATGGAATTCAGCATATGGTAACCCTACGTGCGGTTGACGTTGACCGCAGTGCTACCACCGACCTACCGTTTAGTATGACTGTCGATCGCAACGATATCGCTGAATGACGTCAGAGTCGCGACCACAGACTGAGTACTGACACCAATTGGAGAAGCTAAACACGATTTTTTTATGGGGGGTTAAAAGCAGATTGCATGTTCTTGTCGCCATGATGTCACGAGGGAGTAAATGGATACCTAGTTTTAATAGCAGAAGTATACCCCCTACCATACTGCGAGTGTATGAGGGGGGCTACTTATCTCTGCAGCTGACTGTACATGACACAACTAGGGTGGTAAAACAAAGAAAGGCCGAGATCGCAGATGTTTGCCGCCGGAGCTGCAAGTGGGGGACGTAAATATGCGATCGAGGGCTTTCTTTATTACCTCCGGAGTTGTGTACATAATTTTATATCTACACTTGGCAGAAAGCGGCTTTTTCCGTACGCGTACCGTGCGGTAAAAACCACTTTATGGCCAGGTGTGGCATAAATTCATTTTTGCTAGAAGAAATAAATGATTTAATTATACATGTCTCAACTCCACAAGTATAATTAAAAGGAGTAAGTCTTTAAATGTTAAAATTATCGAAGTGTCCTCGGAAAATGAGACGTGATTTTTTTTGGACAGGTGTACTTATTAAAATATGCATTAGTTAAACCTATAGATTAGAGATGTAGCGAATAGTGATTTGGCCGAATACCGAACATTCGGCGGAGTCGACGGCCGAATAGCCGAATATTCGGCCAACGGTTTTACCTAAATGAAGTCAATTCGAACGCCCGGGTGAGCGGCGCCGTGAATCTCTGTATAGGACAGTACAGGTTGCAAATTGTTACTCGTCGTAGGCAGCCTATGATAGAAAAATGCACCCATTTCTAATTCGTTGTTTATGCTACTGTTCTATATATGTTTGAAATTAATGTGAAAGATTATTAAACTAATATTTAATATACAGCGTGGGAGGGACTATACCGACAAACTTTAACTATAGATTCTAACAACTATTAGGAGTAAAAAATGTTATGTGATGTATAGTCGAAAAACGCTTACTTTCCGAGATATTCATTATTTTGTAAATGAAAAATCCCAAGTGTGTAACAAGCCCTAATAAATGTGACTAAGATACCTTTACTATTTTTTTTAAATCCTTTAACTAAACAGGAATTAAACTTCGCAGTATTTGATGGTAAGCGATTACCTACGAGGCCAAAAAATTGACCTTTCGTTTCCATTTTAGCTTTTTTTTTTCTTTTTGATAATTTTTCAGCCAGTAAGGACATGTTTATAACAAGGGGCTTAATTTACTGATTTATTTTGTTCCATAAGACTATTAATGTAAAATGACAATATTCGACCCATGTTGATATAACATTTTTTACTCGTCACACCACCAGGAATTCATGGCTAAAGTATGTCGGTATAGTCCCTCCCACCCTGTAGATTACTGTTTATAATTTGTTATTAAAATATTTATTCATCCTTCTTTTCCCTTCGACTTTGTGTTAATTTACTATTCGGTATTCGGCCGAATACTATGCCATTACTCGGTATTCGGCCGAATAGTCAAAATGTGGCCGAATAGGCCGAATACCGAATAGTGACCGAATATTCGTTGCATATCTACTATAGATATTGCATGTAACATGAATACTGTTTCCGCATTATTATGTATTGTTTTGACTTTTTTCGTACTTGTTCAAAAAACTATAATCGATTAATCGCAAAATTGGCGATTGGCACTCGGAGTAACTCCTTAATATTTGGCTCTCTATGAGAGTAGGCGCGTGCCCGCAGTGGGACGTATATAGGCTGATGATGTGATGTCATTATCTAAACAATTAGGGGCATCTAGCATTGACAGACGGCAGACTGATCTCACCTCTGACCCTTGACTCATCGACGATATGAGTACACTGCTAAGACCTTGACAATAATCACTATTGTAGGTGTCTTGGTAACTGGTAATTATTTCTGAACTTGAGACATCTTTATTATTAGCATTGACATAGTATAAAGCAGTCCAACTTCGGCCGTCTAGGAGCGCGCAGCACGTATAGACACAGACGCACAATAGCACGTATATACGTGCTATCGTGCGTATGCGAGTGCGATCCATACTGGAGCATTCTTACGTATTCTTGTTTCTTTGCTGTAGTGCGTTTGTACACGGCGCGCACACATTCAAGCACGCGATGTACCTTTCGTAGGAAGAAAAATTACTGTAGTTATGTGGCATTGATGCCATTGTATGTACTAACGATATGAGTATTCATGAATGCATGAATTTTCTTTAAGCTGGTACAGTAACGGGAAATGAGCTTTAGGGTCTTAGGGCTTTCCATCGCTGTAAAGTGAAGACGGGGTGTAATTCACAACATAACGGACCGATTCGACCCGGTATCGGTGTCGTTCCAGGCTGGTGATGGAATCGCTTTTAGGTAAAGGCGTACAACTTAATACTTTCACGACCAACAACCCGCCTAGCGGGCGCTCGTAATTTTTCTCAGATGCCGGCCGTTTTTTACGTACCACATTATTGGCCTCACAAACCTACCTAGCGGGCTCTGTCGGTTTCCGGGGTAGTGTTCAATTTTTTGTCTGGTTGTAAGTGTTAAGTGAGGATCACAACGGCTCTGCAAAGAGTGCACAAATTGGTAAAGGAATCAATATTAGTCTCCTATCATGATAGTCATCAGGCTATCACTTTCGCAAACGTCACGCAGACGAGCACCGGTTTTCTATAAGCGAAGCGGTGACGCACGCGTGACACACAACAGATCCACTGGTGCGTACGCTCACTTTGAGCGGTAAGCGAAACAGTGCTGCAAGATACCAAACTACGAAATCTGTATTACATGGCACAAAACGATTTTCGATCACTGTTACTATAGTAAGAATTATCTAAGGGGTCCGAATGTTTGTTTAATCTCTTTACGGCGTACTACTTAAATTACTGCCATTGGCTGCAATAATGTCCGGTTTAAAAGCTGCAGTCATGACACGCTAACATTTTGGCAACCGAGCTTGACTACATCCATGACAGCAATAAAAATCACACCACAGACTAACATATGTAGATGTAAGAAATTCAATTCGCGGTCCGATATCTGTACGAGAATTTTATAAACCGTAAAAATGTGTATAAAACACATGTCTAATCTGTAATTCCTTCGAGAATCTGTATTGATACAGATAGATCTGTATATCTGGCAGCAGGGTCATAAATCGAGGGTTCAAGCTGCCTCATTTCCGTGGACACATTTTTGTCAAAATCCCTGCTGATTTTAATGGGATATCAGACTATTTATTAGAAATCGGGGATCACTACCAAATAGATTGAAACGCAACCAAGATTTGCAGGGATCTCGACAAAAATGTGTCCAGAGAAGTAAGGCGGTTTAAACGCTCGATTTTGACCCCGCCCGCACTATAAGTCGCCAAGTCGCCGCGGCTGGCAAACCTGCTTGTCGGATTGTAATGCATCTACTAAGGTATGACTTACCTATGAAAGTGACTATTTAAAGTTAAGAATTACTAACAGGTTCATTAGTGATAAAGGTTCACAATTACAAGAGGTCGCCAAAAAAACGCGTGACGCCGGCGTTCGAGTATCTTTACTAGGTATAACTGGTAGGTTAGCCCGGCCTGGATAAAAGCTACGTAGTTGAGATATAACTACCAAAGGATGGATAAACTAATTGTACACGAAGCATCAATGCTTAAACTATTTAAATAGTAAAGATAGAAAGTATGTAGAAGGAAAACTTGTTTGGTTTTATAAATAGCAACAAATAAATGCTTTATTCCGGCTGTAGCCATCCACGAGAAAAGACTGACATGCTTGTCTTGTGGACTATGTAAATTGTAAAGCTAGAAAAAATCCGTGTAGATTACATGATATTTCCTCCCTAAAGTTACATTTACTTTCATGTTTTAACATATACTTATTTATTAATATTATATAGTCAGCTGGGCTGCAATTTGTAATTCACAGCATGCAAATTCAAACCACATTCTTGACTTCGCTAAGATTTACCATAACTGAACCTCTTCATAACCTCAATGTCCACATCAGGCTAATTCGAAGCGTGGTTTATAAAAACCGACGGACCGGTCAGGAGGCTATGCACAAATAAGTATTCATACATATGGATTTACAGAGTCTACGTCATATTTCTTAATCGACTTTAGTTGCAATTTGAACTCTATTGTGGAGAACTCAAGGTTCATATATGTAAATATACATTTTGAAAAGTAAGCAGTTTAAATATGGTAACTTGATAATGGTTCGGCTTGTTGACTTGACATCAAAGCCTTGCCAAAGTTAGCTTGTATGACGTCTCTTTCGTTTATGAGCAGTTGGAAAAGGATAGCTATCAATCGTAAAAATGTGTACAATCTGCTGATTTGGATAAAATTGTGTTTTACATTCAAATGAATAGAGTGGACCATACTTTTAAGTGAATTAAGGTTGTTGTATTTTCGTTAATTTGTTACTTCGATTATTTTTGCACAGTTGGTATCTTTTGATAGTTGAATCGTGTATCTATCCGTTAGTTTCCTTTTGACGACGAATTATTAAACGTTGATAATTTTGGGACACCCTGAAAGCTAGAATTATAAAGAGCATTTACTAAATCCCAAACAGGCGTGGTTTCACTTTGATAAATCACGCCGAGAAGGAAATGCCTAGCTTCGTTCTTAATATGACGTCATCCATAAATGCTGCTCCAGCACTTATGCGCTGTCAAATGCACCTGAGCTCACCGACCGTCCATACGCTATATTTCAGCTGAATTATCAACATACCTACCTATACCGCGTTCTCCTAATAGGTATAGATTTCGTCGGTTGACGTTTTTTAAGTCTAGTCAGAATTAAAAAAGGCGTACCGTACGTCGGCTCATTCGGTCCAAGCCGCGCCAAACGACGTTTTTTTCACTCTTAATGCGTGTCCGAAAAGTTTTTTCTGACCGGCTTAAGCAGTTACCGCTTCGACCCTTAAGAAACCCTAGAAAATTCCATTTTTTTTGTTCAATTCATAATATCGACCGTTTAAACAGTGGCTCTATTGGGATTCAATGCGTGTACTTATACTTAGTGTAGTACAATAGCGAAAAACGTTTGTTAACTAGATGGTATTAAACAGCGTTCCTCAACTCAACGGTAACATTAAAAAAACAGGATTCGTCTAGAATCATAGAGAAAATAGCCCAAATGGAAAAGCGTTAAGGCCTCTTAAATAAGCCAATATTTCAGGATTCTGTGCCCAAATTCTGCCGACGGGGCTATATTGAGCTTACGCGTTTTGGCTACCTGTGAAAGGTTTTATGCAAATTGGACGTAGTTCTGCAAACGGGAACCAACTCGCAAGAATCACTAACGATATAAGCCTAAGTACAAATTTGTACTTAGGGGCCATTCATTAATACGTTAGGACGATTTTGGCCCACTTTGACCGCCCTACCCCCATGTAAGACCACATAAGATTTCTCGGACTCCCCCTCCCCCTTCTCATGTAAAATTTGACCAGGTTTTCGAAATTCCATAAAACTATGGAAAACTTCGCACACAGCGCTCTATATTAAAAATCTATGTACGTAAGAATTGCGTTTATGAGCATGTAGAGATTTTTAATTTTCGGGGACCCTACGTAATTAATGAATGATCCCTTATTGTAGTATGCAAAGTAAGTTTTCAGTATGAAAGAGTAGCCATTTCTCTCATCTTTTGTGTGAAAACGACATATTCGACTAGTTTAGTCAGCGAATAATTCATCCGACTGTACTTGGCTGACATGTTGTATAATGCCTCCCCATCCATCCGCCGTTGCACTGCCAAATTGTTCCCAAGGAATATTACAAAGGATATTGAAACACCCTGTGCCGTTGTGCGTTCCAAGTGGGACACGCTGTATACGCTCGTTATAGTGCAAGTGGGTTATAACGGCTGTTAAGAGTTCGTATGGAGGACTAGAGATGTGCCATTCTCGGAAACGTTCTCGTTTTTGTGCGGAACGAGAACGTACGCGTGATTTCCCATACACAACTGAGAACTGTGAGAAATTACTACAAACCGCATCCTAATCAGTAATTTTGGAGCTGATTGCAAATACAGAAACAAACGCGGCGGGACTTTCATTTAAAATATGCTAAGGTAGAAAATATAGCATTTATGCAAATGCCTTTTAATCCACATTTTGATCTCTGACATTTGAGTTTTATAGGTATGCCATTCATCGAAAATGTCATCATAATGTCATTGTTACGGGTTTGTTTAAATATATCATCGACTGTAGTGGTCGGTTTAATTGGCGTAAGGGACATTGCTTTGCCTGTCCCGTGATTGAGGGCTAGTTTTCCGAAATTCGACGTCTGATTAGTTTGCGTGTTGCCTGTCCCTTACCTTAATAAAACTGACGGTCTAACTCATTCACTCACTAGTCATAATATTGATTTAAATTTGCACGTGTTTCACTAATTAAGAAGAAATAGGATATATTGCTGTAAAAACATTATATTACCTCGACGTTTCGGAAATTCTGTGTCGTTTTCGATCGCGAAGGGACCATGATTATGAGATTAGCCCCTTCGCAACTCTGTCGCAAAAAACTTACGGTCGACGCTAAATTTACCCTGTATTTGCAAACTTGCACTTGTATAAGTCTGCACAAGATATACAAGATTTATGATAAACCATACTTAATACTAGCTTCAATTACAGCCGATACTACAGCCTAGCTACTCTGGCGAGTCGCCAAATAAAATTTCGATACAATTAGAAATAAAAATATCAACTATAGTCTGGATATGAGCTGGATTATTGAACCGATATCCAACGCCCAAAGTTATAGTCATTTTTTTTATATGCAGTACGAGTATGCACCAGTGTATCTTTATGAATTCTAAGTACCTATTAATATGATAGAGGTATATCGTAATGTAGTATGGTAGATAATGGAGTGCATAAAATAATAAAATAGCGAGTGTTTAAGAAATACTAGACTAGATGTATGCCCCTTATTTTCCCATTAAGATCAAGATGTAATGATAAATTAGAAAATTCAAGGTTATTTGAAGTTTGCTATATTTTTTAAATTAGTAGTTATTAGTGCATCCCAAAATCCAATTAACTGGATTAGCCTTCCCATTTGGGCACGCGGAAAATTCATTTGAGATACATTGTGTAAAAAAACAGTATCAAAAGGCACGTAAGTCATGAAAAAAACTGCTTACTTATAGAAAAAACGACACAATTTCTGGCCTTCGAGGATCGTTTTTTGTAGACCCACAATTTTAAAACATTCCAGGCAACATAGTATCCCATCGCTATTGTTCTAAACAGACATAATAGCCTAATCAATTCAGGGATTCATTACTAAAATGATCACATCAACGTGTCAAATAAATCTAATCACTAAGTATCGGTATAAAAATATTTCCAGCATTGTATTATTACAAATGGCATAAGTATGTTCTCCGGTGTAATGCTGTTACGCCTTTTCGGATTTGGCGTAAGGGAAGCTAGTGAGTCTGTAGACTCATAAAACGTCAGTCAGTGGGCTGGTATTTATGGCGACACTGAGAGCTGCTGCTGTGTCAACACGTATTCTCACATAAAAGACGAGTCTTATAATAAACCTGTAGTTATTTTGAAACTGCTCAGTCAATCTTGCCTCTGATATACCTAACATGACCCATGGATTGGTATCAACTGCACTAAATCGGAGGTCATATGGCAAGTACCCTATTGTTATCACCGTATTCAAAAAGCATTTGTTCAAAATAAAACATTCAAGCTAGGTACTAACATAAAAAAACTTAAAATACGCATTATATAGAATTGAGAAAAAATAATCAAGTTATTGTTATTATTAACCCTAAATTACATTCTGTCTCGCTTTTAGCAAGTATAGTAACATTCATGGATATTACACTGGCTATAGGACTAAATAATACACATTAAATAACATTTCGCCCGCGATTTGCGACGACCGCTTTAGCTTAGTTGGTAGTGACCCTGCCTACGAAGCAGGAGGTCCTGGGTTCGAATCCCGGTAAGGGCATTTATTTGTGTGATGAGCACGAATATTTGTTCCTGAGTCATGGATGTTTTCTATGTATTTAAGTATTTGTATCTATTAAATATATCGTCGTCTAGTATCCATAACACAAGCCTTATTGAGCTTACTATGGGGCTAGTTCGATTTGTGTAAGATTGTCCCCTAATATTTATTTATTTATTTCCTTAAAGCCAATTTCCTGTACTTCCCCCTAATGAATGTAACTAATGTTTAAAAAACTATGTACACAATTTTGTCAGCATAAAGTAAATGTGTTTACTCAACAACTTCCAAGGAAGCTATTGTTATTCATTATAATGTAAATAACTTTGTTGACTTTTTAAGTCCAACTTACTGATTATTATTTTAATAGTAATCAACTCATTTTAGAATTATTAGTTAATTATTCAACCGAGATTATGATGATTTAGAAATTAGTATTGTGGGTCTACAAAAAATGATTCTCGAAGGACAGAAATATTCACATGCTTCGGTATGGGTATATAATCAAAATAATTTTCACATAAACTATGGTAGGATCAGAAATAATGGTAATATTCTAGAATATACCATGTGAAAAAAAGTTGTAATAAGTTTCCTTGTTTAGTCATTATTTAACACGCGTATCCTTTAAAATTGAAAAATGACACCTGCTGATTTCTGACATAATACATTTTTGTAGTAATTTTACCAATTCACATGTTCATAACAACAATTTCCAATGACCAAAATAATTAAGATAAATTTTACAAATTGTAACAGCTATCTTAATGACAAGTATGTTATTTAATAACTCAAAATTACTTCTCCATTACTATAGGAATTTCACTAAATTCCTACAAGTTTAACAAAGTTGATAAGGTGATAAGAAATACCTCTCTACTAGTAGACACATAATATGGGCATCAGTGGTGTGGCGTCCAAAAGAACTCGATTCCTACCGGCTTGCCTAATATCAGGCATTTGACCACCTTATTCTACTGCTTTAGAGGAAAATGTACGCCAAATCTGCACCGGCTTGCCCAAGGATATCTTTTACGCCAGTTACGCCACGCCACATGAGGAATATTGTCAGTTTACGTAGCGATTAGTAGGTACTGTTGACAGTTTATTATTTTTAATGTACTGTTTTATAGACAAGGATTGAGTTAAGGAAAATGAAATAAAATACCCCACTAGTATGTCTGAGGAAGTAATATGACCAAATTTTTAGTCATCATAGTTCTAATATTATAAGAGATATTATTTATTTGTAGTAATGCCAATGATTGTATAAAGTGTTGACACTAAACATATCAAAACTAATATTATAAATGAGACAGTTCATCTGTTTGTGTTGCCTGTTCACTCTTAAATCGCTGACCAAATTTTGTATGGAGAGAGTTTGACAAATTATCATGGAAATCATGAAATCAATCATCAAAAGGGGTGAAAAGGGGACTGGAAGTTTGAATGAGGATTTATTAATTTATAACAGTCATAACACTAATTCTACTCAGATAAAGTCTCTGGCAGAAGCTAGTAGGTATTAGATAAAACAATCCAACCAAGGCAATGTGAAAGTATACAACACACCAGGGGTTGTATACCTACCAGTATTTTCATCATACAAAAATACCAGTATCTTTTCCATTCTTTTCGTTCCTTGGTTTATTATTTCAGGACACGTTTTAGGACAATCCAATAATACGAAGTCATTACTTAAATACATTATTGAGTCCTACAAAAAAAACTAAATATTGGGCCAGGGTTCGAAAGGATAATTATCAACGATAATTATCACGATAATTATCGTGATAATAACAGGTGGGTAATTATCAATTGATAATAACAAAAAATTGCGCCCGTGAAATAGAACTATATTCTAAGCCTTTGGCTTCTTTGGTCAAGTAATTTATTTTCAAATCTGTCAAATCTGACGAACACCGATTTTCACTGAATCTACCTTTAATTAATGGCATTAATGTTGATTTGTATTTTATGTTATGTAAAAAAAATTAAACATATTTTTTTTTTGTTTTGAAACAATAAACCATCGATATTTCTTATGAAACAATTTAACAAATGATCTTTTAAGACTGGTGATAATTATCGGATAATTATCACGGCTCGTTATTATCTTGATAATTTCGAACCCTGTATTGGGCTATTTCGGGGTTTTTGCAAAATACCGGTTCCAAGCCCCGCAACACACATGTATGCATATAGGAATTTCAATGTGTCACAGGAATTATTAGTAGTGATTCTCTAGTCCAGTGTATGGTCAACTGGAGAGAAAAGTAAGGAATGTATGACAGCAGGTTCGTTTAAATGTAAAGCTTAAGGTTTCTGAAAAAACAAACCGGTGAGTTTCTTCCAGCGCTTCTTCTCCCCAGGTCATTTTCCGAAGCATCAATATAAATGATTTGATTTGATTCTCTGGAGCTGACTGTACACTGGGCCAAAAATTAGCAGAGATTTAAGGAAGATCCATTGTTAGTAAGATCCATTGTTAGTAAAGCCATCATATTGTATGAATAACTTATTTAAAATGGGCAAATAACATTACATCCAATGAGGTAATTATAATATACAATACTATTAATATAGGATGGCACATCATGCTAATATTATAACCGGTTCTTCCTACAAACTGTAGTGATGCTGTGAAACTCAAGACTTATATTAACATGATTGTTTTATCTTAACTGTTCCTTCCTGTCAATATAAACTCTATATGGCTGTCTTTTACTTTCCAGGCCATACCGTTATGGAAACTTGTTACCTCTCGAGTTAACATGTGCTGAATCCCTTTCTATTTTCATAACCAAAATTAAAGAGCATTCCTTAATCCTCCCATAACATTTTAAATCATGTACTTTTTATCCTTATTTTGAAATGCCTGCTGACTGTTTTGCGGTTAATATTGTCACACTATTTATTTATTTGTACTTATGTATGTATATGTAGGTTTATATATCTATTTATTTATGTATATTTATGCTTGCCCCTGCAGTTATTTAATGTTGGTACCTAATTAGCTCTCGCTTTTTGTTATCTTTCACACCATCTACTTTTCTGGTTTTTTAGATCTAGATCTAAAATGTACGACAGATTGATGAACTGATAAGAGATATGGAAGAAAGACTTCTCTGTTATTCTATCACTTGTAACAGAGGTATTTTACAAATTCCACAACTTACTTCAGCAGTATCTGAAGATTAATCATAATTTTTCTGTTATATGGGTCTACAAAGTAACGGGAGCTCTATTCTAAATTACAAATGTATTGTTTCACTATATTTAAAGCAGAACATTCATGAAACTAGTTCTGATATTTTGGGACCGACAGAGCCTTAGAACCTTAAAAGATTGTAAATATAGTGTTTTCATGTGATCGAGTTCTTGTTGGAATCTCGTTTGTCGGTTAAGTTTACCAAGCTATGTTCGATTTTAACTGTTATAGATACCATATTCTTTGCTGTGTTTTCCTTATTTGTCACTAATATACCACCAGTACCCACAAATTGACATTTGTGTCTACCCTTTAATGCATGATTTATAAAAGTGTCTACTTCTGTTTGTGCATTGACAAAAATGTCATTTTGTCAATGCAATACGTACTTGTTATACATACTTGTATTACGGTAGTAAAAAGTAAATCGATATAGCTAAGATTCTCGTGACATTCGGGAGTCGAGTGACCTGGACATAACCTAACATACTAGCCAATGTCGTACATAATAAGCACTAATAATATCGCGCAGGCGGGCACGCCGGCGTGGTTGTCTCAGCCGATAATGCCTTGTATTTATTTTTACGCGTTACGTATGCCACAGCTCACAGCTGTCTCCTCGTCTCCCGGCCGCCGGGCGAGTTCTCACTTGCTATAAAATCACCTTGCACACCCTGATTAATATGTAATCTAATGAGTCCACCGTGGAAGCGCGCCGCGACGCCCCTTAGCTATATTTGGAAACTAGCAAGAATTTCTATGCCCCGAATCACTTGAACCGACCGAGCTTGAAATTTATTTATACAGTAACCAACTAGAAAGTCTCCTTTACCTCTGTCGTAGCCGGCGGTCCGCAAAAACAATATTCCAAGTGAAATCACAATGTAAAATTGTACACTCAAAGACTGTGCGGTACACACGGCGGCCAATCACTTAATTCACAGCCAACACGGAAAATTCACAAATGACTAGTCGTACACTAGATGTAAACAGAAAATACACAGATTACACGAACTTAAATCTATGATTTTCACAAAAATATCTAGTTTAACCGAAAAACGCGCCAACTGTCAAAACTAAAAAACTACAAGCACCGGCGCCACGCGTCCGCGCGGGTTGAGTCCGCTTTTCTGACTGGCTGACTGGCTCGGTCGCCCGAGGCCGCGCCGCACTCCACACGGTCCAACATGAACGCCGCGCTATCTATCAGCATGCTACAATCTGACGACAATCGCACTACTGTCGCAGTTATTTTTCTATTATAAAAATACCTAATGCCGCATTCCACCTCATAATTGAGCAAATATTACGAGCATGAACGTTATCTATGTCGCTATGCGACAAAATCAGATGACTGCTCGATCGTGAATTCCGGCGATAAAGTAAGACGGCCGCGTTGAATAGATCACGGCGGGCTACGAAAATACGTATAAGCCAATACTCATCTATATTCGTACGGGATAGACATTAGCCAGACGCGCATGCGTCAGTTGGTCCGCGGGCGCGACGTCAGTTGAATGACAAGGTATTAACCGATCGATTTCAAAAGAAATGTGTTGTCTTGTGTATGGTATGTCTACTTGAAAATATTTTTAGATTTTAGCCTGTCATTCCAATAAAATTTAATACTGGCAATACTTGAAAACACCCGGAATTTTTTATATACCCTTCAAGCTTCCTTCAAGGCGCTCACAAAAGGTCAAAAGTCGTGTGCGATAAAAATGGGAATCAAATGAATGCAAAGAAAAAAAAACCGGTCAAGTGCGAGTCGGACTCGCGCACGAAGGGTTCTGTACAAACACATAAGTAGATACATTAATAGTTCAAGAAAAACTGTATGGCGAGTAGTTTAGTAGGAGTAAATAAGTGTTACGATTTTTGCAAATTTCTCAAAAACGGTGCAAGTTAGGAAAACCGTTATATTTTTCATGTAATATTTAGGATGACATTAATAATTGGTAATTATTACAACTTTTTCTGTTCAATAACTTCGAAGATAATGGGGGGGGGGATGGTATTTTTTTAACCTTTTTTCGTCATAAATCAAAAACTACTTATGTAAGAAAAAAACAAAGTGTTTTATCTACAAATCAAGCCCTTTCATTTGATACCCCATTCGATATAATAGCCCTACTTTCAATTTTCGAAGTTTCATTACGGACCGGACCCCTTTAAAAAAAAAGTAAAAAGTGACAAGATTTTTTTTACATCCAATAGGCTCAGGTTAGCTACTTTTAATACTATTCCAAATTTCAAATCGATAGCAGCAGTAGGTAGTTTCTGAGATTTCTGGCTGTGACAGACAGACAGACAGAGTCATCAATCATAAGGGTTCCTTGTTTACCATTTTGGTACGGAACCCTAATAAGTAAGAACTGACTTCAAAATGCATCCAGTTATTTTCAACTGAATTAAAATAGATTGAACTTCAGTAATCCAGTGAGTATTCAAACTGGGGAGTTCTTCGAGAACTTTGCATAATCTTTATACGATGTGCATAGCATTCCGAGCTGGCTTAATGAAATACCGTACTTAAATGCAATAGGGCAATATGGCTAATAGATATCATACAGTTAGGAATTCCACGCGGAATGCAATTTACATATTCAGACTTAAGGGCGCCGTACATTGTCGGACTCGTTTATTAAACATATCGTCGACCGTAGGCTGAATTACGGTAAGGGACAAGCAAAACAATGTCCCTTACGCTAATTCAGCCTACGGTCGACGATATGATGACATTTTATTAGAACAGTCAATTGCAGAAAAAATTTACAGTCAAGGGCAAAGATATAAGCCCACACAAAGTTTCAAAAATATGTACACATCAACTCTACTGTGATAGTAATAAATAAGGTTTAGATACATATTTATTTATGAGATTTCGTGGTGTTTGCTTATTTTTGTCCTTGACTGTGCCTTTTACGTAAAAAGATATTTAGGACAACTTTTTTTATTTCATAAATGAAAAGTGCTCATGATTCTGAGTAAAATGGCATAAGACACACCATGATCAGAAAAAACCGGTCAAGTGCGAGTCGGACTCGCGCACCGAGGGTTCCGTACAAACTCATAGATACATGGATAGTTCAAGAAAAACTGTATGGCGATTAGTTTAGTGGGACACATACTTATTAGGATAAGTATGTGTTACGATTTTTGCAAATTTCTCAAAAACGGTGCAACTTAGGAAAACCGTTATATTTTTCCTGTAATATTTGGGATAGCATTAACAATTGGTAATTATTACAGATTTTTTTTCAATTACTTCGAAGATAATAGGGGAAATGGTATTTTTTTAACGTCTTTTGCCATAAATCAAAAACTACTTATGTAAGAAAAAAAATAAAAACGGTATTTTAACCTACAAATCAAGCTCTTTTATTTGATACCCCACTCGATATAATAGCCCTACTTTAAATTTTCAAAGTCCCATTACGGACCCATTTAAAAAAAAGTAAAAAAGGTACAAGATTATTTTTTTGTCCAATAAGCTCGGGTTAGCTATTTTTCACACTATTCTAAATTTCAAATCGATAGCAGCAGTAGTTCCTGAGATATCTGGTTGTGACAGACGGACGGACAGACAGACAGAGTCGCACCATAAGGGTTCCTTGTTTACCATTTTGGTACAAGTAGAAATTCTTTTTCTAGAGCGAATTCACTTAGCTTTGTACCTGACGAACAATACTCATTATCTGCATTGTTAACTGTGGCCACAACTTCGACTTCGAAATGTAAGGCACTATAAGTGCAAATAGCTTTTACACTAAATTAGTCTTTAAGTCAAACGAATATATTATACGGAACCCTAAAAATTGTACATTTTTTTCTGCAAATGACCCAGAAGAGAAAAATTATATTATGTCTCGGGCAAGATTCGAACCTGCCACAGTGCCTTGCATATGGGTTGTAAGGACTCAGTGGTAGAATAGGGTACTTTCCTGACAGATCAAATCAGTTACTTTTTATGAATTGTCAAAACGCTCGGATAGTATGAAGTTTCTATGAGAAAAAGCATAATGACGTCATTGTGCTCAAACATCAAATCATCTCCTCATTTATAGCTTTTGGTCTTTTAAAAATCGTTTAAAACGTTAAATAGGTGAATTTTAGTTGATTTTTGCAAATTTTCGAAAGCAGATTTCAAGGCTAGCGTGAAGTAATTTATATTGACTACAGGCAAGTACCCTATTGGTAGATGATGCTACATACGTCACCCAGGATGACGTCACAAATGAAGGAAATGGTTGAAGATTCGATGACTTGGATAGAGTTTCGGTAGGTAGCCTAGTTGGTAAGGCGCCTGTGTTTGGCCCGGATAGCCGAGGAGATGCAGGTTCGAATCCTGCCCGAGACATATAATTTTTCAATTTTTCTCTTCTAATAAAATATTTAGAAATCGTTGGCAGTCGTTAATGCTACAATTAAAAATCATATGATGACAAGTCGTGTGGTCGTGTAGGACCGATTAAACAAATATTTTTTTTATTTCGAAGGATTGGCACGATGACCAATACGATGACTGTAAAGCTTTATGGCGGAATTAAATGTTAAATAGGTATCACCGTATTTGTTGAAAATTGGTTCCTTTTCATCCACTTTTAATGATCTGGTCAGTGGTATTAAAATGGTGAGAATGTTATGCAATAACAAAAACATTATTATTTTTATTTTAGCTAGATTTCCTTATTTTTTGCCTCAAATGTATACCGAAAATCATTAATTAAATATTGACTAAGTATATTGCAGCCGTCATATCATCTAATGACGGACCTTGAGAGATTAGCGATTAAACAATGATATCTGCGCCCGCGCCAGTTCTTGACAATACTGACGAGTACCGAAATAGAGCTTAAGTACTCCAAAAACTAAGGGCACTTACGTCGTTTTATTTTGACGTATTGGACTTGCGTCAGTTGTTATCAGATAGCATTTTGACTAAATATTTACTCGTGTTACTCTAAGGTATTTATGTTACCAAATATTTGTTACCTACACGTGAAAATTGTAAAAAGGCTAACACGTACGCGATTAGAATGGCAGAAAACGCATAATATCTCCTTAAAGGTTGTTTGGAAGAGATCGCTTCCGAAGCGATAAGACCGTCTATTGTCTATCATTAGTTATCTTTTTTTTTAAGGGGCTCCATAATGTTTCATTGTGCAACAAAGAGTATTGTATTGTAGGGAACGCAATAGGGAATGCAATACCCGGTCAAATATGAAACCCGGATATTATCCGACTCTAAATAAAGTCAATTACCCGGGTTTTCGGGTTTCGGGTGCCCGGGTTGCATTCCCTACAATTAAATTGCCGGTATTGACGGCCGTGTTAAGTAAGAAGCATGTGATGTTTTTTCGCGGCCGACGTTAGATTTTATTTATTACCTTTAAAATAAAACGATACATGCATATTTTTTATTAATTACTAGGTTTTTTAACCCGGGTTCTGAGTCAACATACCCGGATTGTACCTAGGGTTGCCAACTTTTTCTTGAGTAAATATAGTATTTTCCAGCCCAAGGTTTAAAAAAATATCGTACTTAAAGAGAAAATATAGTATATTTAAAAAAAACCCTTTAAAGCATGTACAATTATTGATTACTAACATTCCATCTACGTTTTCATTTGGGTAAAGCAACTGAGTGATCTGAAAAAGCCTATTTCTAACCAAATGCCGATGACATCTAATGAAAATAAAAGCTTAGTATAGTAAAATCGGCCAACCCGAACCTCATTTGGAAGAGCTGGTCGAAATATAGTATTTCTGCGTACTATATATTTCTTCAACAGTATATAGTACACAAAGTCAAAATATAGTATAATACTATATTTTATAGTACGGTTGGCAACCCTAATTGTACCCGACCCTAAATAAAGTCGGTTACCCGGATACCCGGGTGGTCGGGTACCCGGATTGCATCCCCTGATACACATTATCATCATCTTTATTTCATCCTGAGGATGTCCAGGCCCGTATTTAGAGATCAAGGGCCCCTAGGCACTCGGTAATGAGAAGGCAAGCCATGCTTTTGGCCGCTGGGGCCTCCCTAGACTGGCCAGGACTTTATAGGCTGAGGCCTTGTAGGCCTAGGATGTCGCTGAACGTAGATAGAGAGTAGTAGAGTAGAACGAAGACTTCCACAAACGTACGACTGTCCGATCGTATGCTTTTTGCCTCAATCGACTTCCCGTAGAACTACCTAAGGTGACAGACGTAGCAAATTGAGCAATTTGAAGTGGTAATGGGCACGACGAACCGAGGACCGATAGGAATGCAATACCCGGTCAAATATGAAACCCGGGTATTACCGGACTCCAAATAAAGCCATTTACCCGGGCTTTCGGGTACCCGGGTTGCATCCCATAATAGGGCGTAAAAGTTCTCAAATGGGCAGGAGCATTTATTGTCTTGTATTGACACCTAGAGACCTTTTACATCTCTAAATTATAGTTTTAAGTTAGATTAATGTATGCCATATTGTTGTAATCCCACTAATATTATAAACTAGCATTTTCCCGCGGCTTCGCCCGCGTTGTTCCCGTTATTGTCCCAAAGGAACTCTTTACCGGGATATAATGTATCCTATGTTTCAATCCAGGACTTGGTCTACTTGCATGCCAAATTTCAGCTTGATCCATCCAGTTGTTACCCCGTTATAAGGTAACAAACATCCAAACATCCAAATATCCAAACTTTCGCATTTATAATAATATTAGTGGGATGTGAAAGTTTGTGAAGATGTTTGGATGTTTGTTACCTAATAACGGGGTAACAACTGGATGGATAAAACTGAAATTTGGCATGTAAGTAGACCAAGTCCTGGATTGAAACATAGGATACTTTATATCCCGGTAAAGAGTTCCCTTGGGTCAATAACGGGAACAACGCGGGCGAAGCCGCGGGAAAATGATAGTAGGTACTTCATATATTTCAAAACAGAAACTGGTGAGTTTCTTATAATGATTTTGATTTTGCAACTCAATCCGCGGTTTTGCTTGTTTACTAGTACCAAATTTAGCCCCTTCGCAGGGGCTTAGCCAGCGACCAGAAAGAGCAAGCGTTATGCGATAGAGAGAGACGGACGGATGCGGTGCGTTCGGTCCGGTGGTCGGACTCGAACGTCAGTTTTTTTAGAAAGAGAAACGTCTATACGTAGCACACTACTAATTCTGTGCCACTGGTTTAATCAAAAGCCGATACAGCAGAAAATGAAATCAATTTACGGCGCTTAAACTGAGCCTTATCAGATAAGAGATAGCAATTAAAATAGGTCCTTATTATAATCTCCGTTAAATATCGAATAACGTCAATGCAATGCGACATTTTTATCAATATTCATGTGCGTCAATAGATTGTCTTATATACAGGGTGACATATTAAGTAGATTCAACCGGAGCTAAACTCCAGTCCAAAATATCAGTCATCAAATATTTTTTATGAAGTGTCAAAACGGAAGCTAATATGGGGTTACGCAATCGTATGATGTTGTTTAACATTGTTCTCGAAAATCATGCTATTAACAGTGATGGTTCACTTGAACATCAAGGTCTGGCTGTTGCTTTTTATAGCTTGGCAACTTCGTTGGTGACACTCAATTGTGTGCTTTTTGTTATGTGCAGCCGTAACTACTTACACAAGTTACCGCCAACACGAACGGCTGCCTGCGGAGACTGCCTCCGTCGGTCACCGTTCGTGTTGGCGGTAACTTGTGTAAGTAGTTAAGTTACGGCTGCACATAACAAAAAGCACACATGTGAGTGTCACCAACGAAGTTATCAAGCTATAGTTATTACAAAAGTTTGATTTGATGGTTAGTGAAAACATTACCTAAAGTAAACACTAGTGCCAATTACCTTAGCTATTAAGATGGCAATTACTGGGACAGTGTCAAGCACTCGGACGTCTACCTTATTAATTAATGAGGTAAGGTACACCGGTCCTTGTTTAGAGATCCAGGGCCCCTAGGCGCGTGGTATTGAGAAGGCAAGCCATGCTTTTGGGCTTATATGAAGGGTCCACCGCTGGGGCCTCTCTAGGCTGGCTGGGCCCCTAGGCCGGGGCTTTGCAGGCCTAGGCGGAAATCCGGCGCTGAAGATGTAGTCACTTGTAGCATGAGTATGATGAATTGAGGCATTTTTTTATGTTATAAGTGGCAAACGCGCAGACTGCCTGATGGAAAGCCGTCAACGTCATCCATGGATATGTGCAACATCAGGGATGTTACCTATACGTTTCCGATCTTTGAGAGCCTTGATTACTCGTTTCTTGAAGTACTCCATGTCATAGCGCGCTGGGAACAGGTGGGAGTTCAGTCCACATCCTGCCGGTTCTTGGCAAAAAGACCGTGATGCCCACTTGTTCTTGGGATGCCAAGCATCTAAAAAGTGTGGAGGAATATTATTCCTGAGGCGGAAACTACGGTGATAGAAGTGTGACGGAGGCACGAGCCCGAAAAGTTCCTCAGAACACTGCAAATATCTGGCACAGTGGTGTCAAGTCAGTGGTGTCAGTGGTGCGGAACAGAGTGCTGTTCCTATAGAAATAACGTCGTATCAGATATTTATTCGTCCCTCGTTTCGTCATATATTATTGCCGGTCACTGTACACCAACATTCTGCCTGTTCCTCCATGGCATGGCTCCATACTTTGCGGGGTTTTTTTTATTTACCTGACTTGACCCATGACTTCTGACTCTTTGATAGGAATCCTGATCAAATGTGGCCTTACAAACCTGCAAGCAGGTTAGGTAGCCGCGACTATCGTAACTTTTCCCAGATCGCTCAAAGATCGACGGACCAGCGATTTGTTTGAAACGGATCAACCTTTCCTTATGTAGAGTGTGTGATCGCACAATAGAATTTTGTGGGTGTAAGCCGTGATAGACTTGGCTTACTTTTTTCCGCCGGCGCGGTAAAAATAAGTTACCTAAAAAACTTAACCCTATTCTATGACAGCCATTCCTTTTCTTCATTTCTTCCACAATACAAATACCTGATATTGTCAAAACCGAAATAAACTGCTCAGTACTTGGAGCTATGTCAAGATTAAACGGATCCAAGGAAACTAATCACCGTACGCACAATCGCGGACAAACAAACAGTCGATCCGGTTCTCTGCTAACTATTATTACGCACAGATACGAACTGTTTAGTCTGCCTATTGTTTGCTGTTTCGGACGTGATTTAATGGACAATGCTTGTTGCACACTGTATATATTATATCAAACTAGCTATCCCGTCCAACTTCGTTCCGCTTCAGAATTTTTATGTTTTTTGATATTTTAATAATTATTCCGTTATTGGGACCGAGACAAATCCAAAAAAAATCAATGATCATAAAAATCGGTCCACCCGTTCTCGAGTTATAAATGGTGTAAATATCGCAGCCAACTGGTTTAATTAGCCATTTGGTTAACTGCCTAGCATTTTCACTAAATTATGACCCGCCAGCACGTCGACGAAGCCCCGCTGCGCGGGGCTTCTATTTCTGCTCTGAGGGACACAAGCTAACTAACAAACCTAACCTAAAATAAGGAGTGTGTTTAATGAAAAGGCTAGGCAGCTAATTAAGCTAGTTGGCGGCGACATAAATATATAAAAACAAAGTCGGGTTTGTTTTATGTATATAGATATAATTACCACAAAAACCTTGCTAACAATATTAGTAAGTGACGAACACTAGATAAACTAATTAACTAAGTATTCCAAATAAATGAGCGCAAAAAACCTAGCTCATTAAGTAAGTACCATCTATGTAGTATAGCTTTGATTATAGGTACTTTGCAAAACTACTGTTACTGTACTGTACTTTGCGATCTTTTTGAGTTACTTTAAAACAACGCAGGTCCCTCAAAATAAACTTAGGATAGTTTTTGGTGATAATATATTAGTTGTCTGATTCTCCGTTAAATATATCCAAGTTTTAGGTATAATAAGGACATACAAATATCTGAAGTTAATACTTTATTTGTCTATAGTAATTTTTTATTTGTCTAATGAGTGTGACGAATTTAGTTATTTCTACCAATGTGCTCATAGCCTTATACAATTCATGCTAAATCTGTGTACCTGCCTAATTCAGATTACAGATGGCTTACAGATAATGAATCCATCTCACACGCATGGCATTCATTGGTAATTAGTCGAACTAATTTATTAACCTAGACGAAAAAATAACTGTTTATAGAGGTTTTACTATGTACGATAAATTTATGAGAAAAAACGCTGGTTCATTTATCTGTCTGTAGGTATATAAATCAGTTCCTTGCCTATCGTACACATTGACAACGTACAGTACAGCCTAAACCACTAGTGTGCGACTACGATCAATTTGCAGAGCGGAACATGGCAACACCTCCGTTTAAAAGTCAAAGTTCTATGAAAATGTGACTTTTAAATGGTGTTGCCATGTTCCGCTCTGCAAAATTATCGTAATCGCACTCTACAGATGGCGGTATAATTTAATTTAAAACATGTTAATTTCCGAGGTCAATTTATAAAAAAATATTTAGTTCACTAGAGGTGCACTTGCACTAACAAAGGATTTTCCGAAACGCCTAAAGGGTAAAAATAACTGGGATTTTACGGACAAAGCCGTTGGCGGCATCTATTTGATAAATAAAAAGTTGAATTGAATTAAGAACCTTAAAATAAATAGCGGGACGTAGCCTCGCTGACAGATCACTGAGGCACCTTTAGTGGGCCGGTTGCTTTGTATTTGCGAGCCGGACGCACACATCAACAAGCGTAGTTGTCTACTACGAGCAGCACGCACACATTGACCTGACGAACCAGCGTTAAGCGACCGATGCACTAGAGGTGCTTCAGTTATTTGCTAGCGAGTCATACTTACTTACAGTGTTATGCTTCTCAGGTACGGTATTTATTTTAAGGTCCTTGAATTGAAGCTATAATTATATAGTTGATATCTGATTGGGTTGATTTCTAATTCATACCTATTTCCTAAGAATTATCTTGCGGTTGCTGATAATGATTTATAAGTAATCTATTACTTATATATTTTAGATCTTATCGCCAAGCAAAATAATCGTACTATTGATAGCAAGAAATATCAAACACGTGATATACAGTGTGTAAGTCTAATACGGGCGAATCTCTTAACGGTGGTTAGTATAGGACAAAGTGAAGGTAATTAGATAACATTTACTTAAAGTTGCAACAATAATTTTGTCCATACAAAATAATTCAGCCCGCAATGTAATGCAAACACACTCACATTAAACGCTCGTTGACAGTTACGTTGACATTTCGGTACCGCCGTACCGCAACCATGTTTACAGTACATTGCTGCTGAGAAATTTAAAAAATAATAATTATGTGGTCGTAATGAACTGCAACTTAAAAAAACCTTTTACTTCATGATTACACTAATGAATACTATGTCCGATTTCATTTATCGCCCGTATTAGACTTACACGCTGTATGATACCTGTGAGTATAGAACTTCCAATGAGTTTCGTACAAATGTAAAGTACTTACTTAGCTGGTACGAGGTCGGTTCTGAACTAATTTTCTATCAATTTTTAGGGTTCCGTACCAAAAAGGAACCCTTATGGCGCGACTCTGTCTGTCAGTCCGTCTGTCACAGCCAGATATTTGGCATCAAGACGAGACGGCACGAATGTGCGATGCGACTAATGAACGAAGGAACCACTGTTGCTACAAATGCTTCTCGCTCCATATACCTACTTTGTTAATAAATAATACTTTGACAAATCATTTTGCAGAGTAAACTTCGTAGGTGGTAAGGAAAAAAAATGCTTTAACTGTTCATTGTTTTGGAGGAAAATCAGGAATTAAAAAGGTACGTACGACACAGCTTTTTTTAGCTACGTCAAACCCTCCAACTTTGCCCACCGTCCAATCTTTGCCCAGGAAGAAAATATACTATTTTCTTCCTGGGCAAAGATTGGGCGGTGAGCAAAGTTGGAGGGTTTGACTGTACTAGATGATGTATGATTTCCGTCTTCAGCCCCAGATACAAAAGTACACTGTATAATAGGTATTTTTTACAAAAATATTTAAATGCAGTTTTTTCAACCTAAAACCCGCATCAAGGTTCGTTTAGGGTTCAAGTGTCCTCTTATAATTATAATTGGACTTTCATGTGACATTTGGCTCATCTGTAGATATAATGCTACTATTAGATTGCGCATTTGATTAACAATTACATTAACTACCGTTAATTTCATCAAACAAATTAATATTTTGTTAATTTCAAGTGTTGTTAATTGTCTAGTGTTAAATTAAACGAATGGGTACGTATCAAAATATATAAATTCAAAACATATACGGTTGAAATGAATAAAGTCGAAATGTAGAAATTCAAAATATATAGTTCGCCTTTGTACATATACCTTAATCTTGTAACCCTGTAATTTGTCTTATTTTGTGCAATAAAGTGTTTACATACATACATACATAATGGGTCTAAATGTATAAAGTTGTTTGATATAAGTTCGAAACTCATAAGTTCTAAATTCATAATGGTCATAATATATAATGGTCAAAATGTATACCGGTTGAATTTCATAATAGTTACAACTCCTAAGCTTGAAATGCATAATGGTCAAAATATATACCTACTTAATGGGCTTTGGAACAAAAGTAACACATGTATATAGGTTAATTATAGCTAAAACCTCCGAGCCTTTAAGTTTAACATATTTAACTATTTTTGTAACAGCGAAATAAATCTTACGTACTACCTACCTTGTTTGTATTTTATGTATAGTATGAAATTAAAACAAAAATCATTATTTTTCTTTATTTATTACATTGGCAAAGACAGTTTTCATAATTAATAATCAAATTTACTTGGAGCCCACATATAATGTAATTAAGTTACGGCATGTGTTGGTAGCAAGTGATCCTAACTCACTCCTCCTCACTTCGCTCGTCGTCGCACCTAACTTTTGGGTTCAAATTACACAAAAATTCAAATATTTTAAACTTTCAGATTACTCAGAATCTTGAAATTTTTAAAATGAAGTCTGAGAACCCGGTTAGGTGCGACGACGAGCGAAGCGAGGAGGAGCGTGTTAGGATCACTTGCAACCATAAATCGTCGCAACTTAATAGAAAAGAACAAGCATTTGAGGAATAAATACTTAATTTTTCTAGTACACGGCTATTTATAACCAAAGTTTGTACAATTGAATTTAATTGTATAACGCCTTTCATCCCCCAAACGTAAGTTCTGGATTTCGACCATGATTCCTTATAAACATTATATCATTAGACTTTATATATTTTGAACTTATGAGTTGTAAACATATGCATTTCGTCAGTATATATTTCGACCATTATGGCCAAGGTACATTATGGATTTTAACTGTTATGATTTTCAATCATTATTAATTTTGATTTTATATATTTTGAACATATGAGTTTTGAACTTATATATAATGACTTTATATATTATGATACGTACCCAAACGAATTGCACATCAATAAATGTTGCAACATTCACGCGCCCGTTTAAATAAATGCTGCACTTTAAAACGTCTGTGTACAATTTTAAAACACTCTGTGGCTTCGAATTAAACGGGAATTCCATTTAACATTGCTCTTCAAAAGATTTCAATTGGTCGGATTCGGTTTAAAAATCGACCAAAGACCTTTCACGATGTACATTTACTGAACATGATATTGTCGATACAAAATATTTTAAAATAAATTATAACGTTCTCCTAGTCAGTTTTCCTTTAAAATAAACTTTTATATTATATAAAAACAATAGTAATTCACACACGGTAGAATACGGGTTGGCCTTAATTGACCGGTTAAACTTTTCATTTGCTACCTTTTCACACTTAAATTAAAACCACTTAAAACCTGGGTCCTAAGAGTAATGGTTATGGAGGTACGATTTTTTAATTAGTTACTAAATTACATTACTTACCCAAAATTTGCACTTCGAAGCCGCATAACTTTTTTTGTGTTCTTTTACATCCATATTTTTTTAAATTGTCTTAAGTCAACGTGTGTGTGCTAAAAAAATACTCATTTATTGTTAACTAACGCCACAAAATTAACACGTGGGCTTTTTATTAACAAAAAAATGAATGTCCGAAAATATATCTATTTCTAAATTCAATAAAAAGTTACAGCTATTGAGAGCTTCGTTTTATTTTAAAATGTTCTTTGGTTTATCGCGTTTCTAAAAGTATGGTATTTACCTAAATCGATAAATAAATAACATTGCAAATAAGGTTTTAGTCAGAAGAGCAAAGAAAGTCCTAAAAAAAAGACGGATTTCAATAAAACACAGTTCCCCTCGCTTGCAGCTCGGGCCGCAAATATCTGCGATCTCGGCATTTCTTTGTTTTACCACCCTATAGTTGTGTAATGCACTAATTCCCGACTAAGCCTCTTGTGGCGTCATCTATTGGTTCCCGGACCGAACGCCAGTATTCCGGCTATTGCAACGGAGCCTGGGTCAACGCTATGCTGTCTGGTTCAAATGTAAATAAACAAAGGCTATATCCCCTCGTCTATTTAATTGAGTATTTTATTAAATGCTCAGCTTTTCGGGAAAACGAGTTTTTCATTTGGTTACTTTGTTGTAAACATTTAGCAAGGGTTTTTTATAAAATGTTTTACTATCCGACTATGTTGAAGCATAAAGGAAGGGCAACTTTTTCCACTTTACTGAACGAAGTTGGGGGAAACTTCTAGTTATAAATTAGTACATTACACAACTAGGGTGGTAAAACAAAGATAGACCGAGATCGCAAATGTTTGCGGCCCGGGCTGTAAGCGAGGGACGTACCTAAATATGCCAACGAGGGCTTTCTTTATTACCTCCCGTGTTGTGTACATAATTTTATGTCTACACTTGGCCAGAAAGCGGCTTTATGGCCAGGTGTGGCATAATAGCATTTACCCCCGCGGCTTAGCCAGCGTTATTCCCGTTAATGTCCCAAGGGAATTATTTACCGGGATATAAAGTATCCTATGTTTCAATCCAGGACTAAGTTTACTTGCATGCTTCGTCTCAATCTATCCCTTAGATCTATCCAGTAATACGAGGCTATTTAGTAACAACCATCCAAACCTCCAAATATCCAAACATCTTCACAAACTTTCACATCACACTAACACCCTTACTTTTAGTTATTTAAAAAAAGGTAAGCAAAAAACCACGTGACTCGGGTCGTACAGCCAATCCAAGTAACGTTTTGTATCTGTGGCACAATACCACTGGCTGAACGACCCGTGTCACGTGGTTTTTTTGTTTACCTTTTTTTAAATACCTAAAAGTACAGAGTATAATATTATAAATGTGAAAGTTTGTGAAGATCTTTGGATGTTAGGATGTTTGTTACGAAATACCGGGGTAACATCCAGGTGTTCTATCCAGATGCTGAAATTGACACGCAAGTAGACCAAGGCCTGGATTGAAACATAGGATACTTTATATCCGGGTAAATAGTTCCCTTGGGACAGTAACGGGAATAAGAATAAGAATAATAAGAATAAGAAACATTTATTGTCACACTGAACACAGAACGTTACAGAACTTACACAGTACAAATAAACAAAGAGAAACAAATACAATTTTACAATAATAGTACATTACACAACCAGGGTGGCAAAACAAAGAAAGGCCGAGATCGCAGATGTTTTCGGCCCGAGCTGCAAGCGAGGGACGCAAACATGCGATCGAGGGCTTCATTCACTACCTCCCGTGCTGTGCACACCATTCTATGTCTACACTGGGCCAGAAAGCGGCCCTTTCGTAGCGTGCGAATAACGCGGGCGAAGCCGCGGGTAAATGCTAGTTTATAAGGAAGTGGCATAGACTAACCCGCCCCATCATCATCATCATCAGCCCGTATTAGTCCACTGCTGGACATAGGCCTCTCCCATGTCACGCCATCGAGCACGATCCGCGGCCATTCGCATCCAGCCTCTGCCAGCCACCTTGCGAAGATCGTCACTCCACCTTGTCTAACCCGGCCCGCCAACTCCTTTTTGCGCTTGGTCAGGACCACCGTTAGAATGAAAGCTATCTAATTTAATTGTTAAAACCTTTGAATTAGGTCGTTTTCATTCTAACGGTGCGAGGTGTTAGCTGTATCATGGTTCAAGAAAACCAGCCATGTTCTTCGAGACTGACGTTATTAATCTCTTTTAACCTCCGATATGCTGACGTCACAGGGTTGATATGTTGTCATTTTGTGAAAATAAATATCCGTGTAAAATGTGTTTCTTCACTTATTTGTTTCTAAGGCTGCGGTTCCACTGAGGCGGAGAGGAGCGGAGCGGAGAAGAGACGTGTAGGGATCGGCTAATCACATTAGTGGTCGCTGTTTCCATTGAAGCGGAGTGGAGACGAGATGGGTGAATCAACTTTTTTTTGCTTTATGCAAAAGTTGCTCTTTCTCCTTATTTGTTCACTAATTGCGTGTTTTAACATGATTTAAATGGAACAAGATCTTACATCTGAGCGTTTTCCAAAAAAAATACCGGGGTAGCTACTTTCTCAAAATATGGACTTTTGAGGTTTTTCTGGCTCAGAATCGTTAGTACATTCGAACCTTATACGTAAAAAAAAGTGTCCCAAATTTTGTATGGGATTTTTGTCTTTCCACTACGTCACGTTCATACAAACACTATGCAAAATGGTGACGTAATGGAAAAAAAATTGGGACACTTTTTTTTACGTATAAGGTTCGAAAGTACTAACGATTCTGAGCCAAAAAAACCTCACAAGTCCATATTTTGAGAAAGTAGCTACCCCGGTATTTTTTTTGGAAAACGCTCATCTAGAGATAGATTAGGAAAAAATAAAACTCGTTTTTAACAAATAAATAGTGTGACCCAGCGGACGAACCCTTATTTTCATACAAAAGTGGGGAACAGCTATGTCCGCTGGGTCACTGCTTATAAACAAGTTATAATAAAAAATATTTGCATTACGTAGCTTTTTTATCTGTCTTTTAAATGAGCATACACTTTATTAAAAAAATATCCGAATAAATCTTTATTCCTTTCAATTTTAGTCGGAGAAGGTGACATTTTGTTGACAAAGAAAAGTTGATTCACCCAGATGTGGATTTCAACTAATGTGATTAATCGACCCTACACGTCTCCTCTCCGCTCCGCTCGGCTCCGCCTCAGTGGAGCCGCAGCCTAAACAAATGGAATGTCGAGCTAGTAACATTAGATACTTTTCTTTTCTCCTAAATACATACACATACATATTTTTCGTGTGCTTTTGGTTCCACTAACAGTTCCTTAGTGGACATCTGTAATTGGCTTTGTGTTTTAATAATTGTCTCTGTATATTTCTGAATTGTAATGCTGTTGATGTCCCAAATAAATAAAATGAATAAAATAAATAAACATATAACATGTAAAATAAATAATTTCGCGGGCCGGTCATTTAGTTCATAATTAGTTATGGGTGGAACATTTTCTTAAATTTTATTAAGTTCTTAATCAATGGCAACATTAACGTGTCATCAGGCCCCTATTTCACCACGCTTACAATTGTCAGTGACATATGTCGGTTTACAATTCGACAATTGTCGACTGACAATTGTCAGTGACAGGTGACAAGTCGACATATTCGCAAATTTATTTGTATGGAAAATGTCAGCGTTGACAATTGTCCGTTTCACAAACATTTTATTGTATGGCAAAATTCGTAATTGTCTTCAATTGTAGTTTAAGAGTGACAGGCAATTTCTTACCATTGTCACTGCCTTATTTTATGACATTTATGTTGTGAAACAACATAATTTTTTACAAGTCGTCATATTTCGACAATTGTCTGTAATTCTTGACATGAGGTTAGAGCTGTGTCAGGCTTTTGTGACAATTATAGTGTTTCGTGGTTAACTTACGCAGAAAATGGCTTTCCTCTGTGAAAGTAGCAGCGGCGATGGCGATAATGATATTGGTGAAAATGCTTACATAGGAAAACATAGATTCCAAATACTTTTTCTTTTAATATTACGATTTTACATTCAAGGAAAAAATTCATGTCGCTGAAATTAGCGAAGTATAATTATTGGATAAATATAATCGGTGAACTTCTAGATCATCTAACTACACAAAACATGCATATACGAATACCGATACCTAAATGTAAAAACTAACCCTTTCCCACAAACTTATCATCATTAGCCTATACAGGGTGGGAGGGACTATACCGACATACTTTAGCCATGAATTCCTGGTGGTGTGACGAGTAAAAAATGTTATATCAACATGGGTCGAATATTGTAATTTTACATTAATAGTCTTATGGAACAAAATAAATCAGTAAATTAAGCCCCTCGTTATAAACATGTCCTTACTGGCTGAAAAGTTATCAAAAAGAAAAAAAAAAGCTAAAATCGAAACGAAAGGTCAATTTTTTGGCCTCGTAGTCGCTTACCATCAAATACTGCGAAGGTTAATTCCTGTTTAGCTAAAGGATTTTAAAAAAATAGTAAAGGTATCTTAGTCACATTTATTAGGGCTTGTTACACACTTGGGATTTTTCATTTACAAAATAATGAATATCTCGGAAAGTAAGCGTTTTTCGACTATACATCACATAACATTTTTTACTCCTAATAGTTGTTAGAATCTATAGTTAAAGTTTGTCGGTATAGTCCCTCCCACGCTGTATAATTATGTTCCGCTGCTGGGCATAGGCCTACTCCCATTGATGAGAGTGAATGGGCTGTAGTCCCCAAGTTGGCCCAGTGCGGGTACATCACATCCACCTTTGTATTTCTTTATATACATTTATAGGTTTCCTCTCGATGTTTTTCCTTCGCCAAAAAGCTAATGCGCGCTATATTAACCGAGTAGTTCGAACATGTGCCTTTCAAGCGGAAGTTTTGTCATTTTTATTGGGCTATGCCACTCTACTGTAATAATATCTATATATATAAATGAACCCCTATTTCTCTTGGTCACGCTATAACTTGAGAACGGCTTACCGATTTGGCTAATTTTGGTCTTGAAATATGTGTAGTCAGGGAAGGTTTAAACGGTGAATACTAAATCGAGTGATATACTAAAAAACGAAGATATTGTTCTCCCATACAAACTTTATCAACTCGAAAAAACAGTAAGCGCCGCAGGATTTCATACATCTTACGCGTTTTTGGTAAAATGGTTTCTGCTTTCGCTCGAGAAAGGCGGAAGCGCCGCAGGATTCATACATCTTACGCTTTTTTGCGAGCAAAATAGGTACTTTATATTATTGCAGCACTAAAGTCGTTAAGGCGATAGTTTCTTACAAATTGTTAATAAATTAGCCCTTATTCCCTAAGATACGGCTGTCAAAATCTCTATTGAATGACAAGAGACACTGCTGAGTTTTCCGTTTCATAGGGTAAGGTTAGGGTTACCGTTGACTACTTTTCATCAACACACAAAAAGGTTTTTACTATGAACTTCCATAGCAAAAAGTCGCCTTTTAGACTAGAACGGTAGAAAAAGTTTAAAATAATTCGAATCGTTCGGTTCACTATACAAATAATAAGAAGGTGAACAATTAAAGTTAACATCATAATCATAAATTTTGACTGAACTGTGATTTATTTCATGACTTGATATATTTTGCGCGATACAACATGAGAAGTCTCAAAAGGCAAAAAAGAAAATACTTTTAATTAATTCTAGTTTCGTAGGTGCATCAACAGCCGATTGCATGCTTTTGTGGCTTTTTGGGATTTCTCATGTTGTTTTGCGCAGACAAAATGTATCAAACTATTTCAACAACATTAGATGTCATAAAGTGTATACCTTCTTCTTGTTTGTGTGTAGGTCATTCGTATCGGTTGGTTTTTCATATAAATAAAAACCGGCTAAGTCCGCACTTGGTCGGATTCGCACACGAAGATTTTCGTACCGCCTTCGAGCAAAAACAAAAAACATGTTTCTTGTATTTAGACCCTTTTTTATTTAATTTGTTGTTATAGTGGCAAAAGAAATACACATTCTGTGCAAATTTTAAGCCTCTACCTACTACAGTTCAAAAGATAGCCCTGTGACTAGGGAATGCAAACCGGTTAACCGGTTAACCGAAAAACCGGTTAACCGTCTGTATTTGGCAACGGTTAATAACCGGTTATTGAGCCCAGAAACCGGTTTTTAACCGAAATGTAAAAAACTGTAGTAAATTGACAAAAATTCTGTAATTTTACCGTATTCCTTTCCGATTACTCATTTGTTTTACTCTGCGAGTTCAGAAACCTTTAAAAATCAATCACATTGGTACTTTTATTATGTTCCTTCAAGTTTTTCTGCAGATTGAAGCGATTTGAACATTACACACTAATTTACACACATTACTTGTATTAATTAAGAAACTTTCATCATCCTACTTTTTCCTTTATGTTTTTTCTTCTTACCTGTTATTTTTTTTTATTAGTAAGTGGAGTTTTCTATATTCAACAGTCAAGTCAGCCTGATTCAATCAATTATAGTTAATAGTCTACATCTTTTCCTTGTGTCCCTTTTAGGTCTTAACGTCTGATTCGTAACGGGTTCGCCAAATTAAGAGTTTTTTTATATAATTCCAAACATACTTTATTTATAAACACCACCATAGGAAACACCAGAGTCACAAATGATTTATACAAAAACTTGATACTTTGTGGCAAAACCTGAGTAAAACTGATTCCCTACGCAACCTGTTAACCTATATTACTTATACCATTTCTGAAAGAAAATTTCTTCACTTTGTCTATAATATGATGGGAATGTAGAAGTGTCTGCAAATATATGGTGTAGCAGGTACTTTAGCAAAGTGATGTTCGCAACCGAGTGGTGGTTACCATTCGATAAAGCAATATTACGTCAATAGTACCATACCTACCACTAATATTATTGATGTGTGTGACAATATTTGGAGGTTTAGATGTTCGGATGTTTCTTACTTAATAACGCAGTATCAACTGAATGGATTGAGATGAAATTTGGCATGGAAGTGGACTAAGTCCTGGATAAGGATATTTTATATCCTGGTAAGGATTTCCCTTGATATAATAACGGGAATAACGCAGGTGAAGCTACGGGTAAAAGCTAACAAAAAATGGCTCACAGTTTTAGTGAAATAATACGCTTTTCCAGCATTGATTTGACCGTAGTTGGGGTTGAGCCACGATGATAAAGAGCAAGAGAAAATTGAATTTAAAGACTTGATCCAACGAAGTCTAGCAGTATTGACATATTGAACAGTATTGGGTTCTGTGGCCAAGGGAGTCGCCATCTATGAGAACACGTGTTACACATGTACCCACCTCGATGCAAATACTTTACAGCTTTGACGATCGAGCGAGAATAGACGGTGTTAAGTTAAAAAAAAACCTATTAAACCAGAATGATACAAAAGTCAAACTAGATGGCAAAATTGAAGGCACTTGCTGGGTGCCCTGGTGGTCGAAGACCAGAGGCACTAGGTTAGATTCTTGGTCAAGACCATAGGAGAGCGCCATTTAATTTTTCAATGTATTTTGATTTCTTCGATTTTACGAGTATGTAACACAAAAAAGTGGTGTAATTTATCCGCATTAAAAAACTAATAAAAAAAACATCATGTACATTTCATATTGTAAATCTAGGTAGTGAATCCGTTTCAAAACAGGCCTTACTTTTTATTTTCCTTCTGGCTATCACGATATACTGTCAGTAAAGTTCCCATTATTATTGTTTGTTATTTAAGTTGATTTTGTTTAATAATCGACTAAGCAATATTTTAAAGTAGTTCTTATTATCATACACTCACAAAAACGACAAAAATGGATGAAAATAAATTAACCGGTTATTAACCGGTTAACCGGTTTTTTCGGCACCACAACGGTTAATAACCGGTTAAAAAATTTGGCCGGTTATTGCATTCCCTACCTGTGACAGACGGACAGCGGAGTCTTAGTAATAGGATTCCATTGGAACCCTTTGGGTACGGAACCTTAAAAATGGGGCATCATTCGTTTCCACAGCATTAATTATGTTTGAAATGTTTTATTTTATAGTCTCCGCGAAACGAAATAATAGTATTTTATGCAACAGTTGTATAAGTGGGTTCAAAAAATGCGAATTGCGTGAGTTGCGATACGAGCCGCGAATGCGGCGAGTATCGCAAATAGAGACGCAATGAGCATTTTTTGACTTAATTATACAACGTTGCATACAATACTTTTTCTACGACGAGGTTTTAAATTATAAAATACAAAATTAATCATAACCTGAAAACAAGGCAAATATGACGTTTGACTGACAATATGTGTCTATGGTAAACTTTTTTTTTTTTTATTTAAAATATACTTAAATTAAAAATACTTTTTTTATGTTGGCATCAATGAATTTAGTTCGGAAAGTTTTGTTTTTCTTAAAAACCGTAGGAATTTAATTGTTTGTTAAGTTGGTAGTTGTGCATTTTTACCGTAAAGTTAAAATTGAGCGCTTAATCCTTGACCTAAGTCTAACCTAGATTTAGAAGTCTGTGGCTGCTAGCAATAACGTAAAGTGACTATAACGACACTAGTGCTGTTATGGGGAATAGAGTATAGACTTCTCTGAACTCATATTATGTATGTTCTTATATTAGTGTTCGTGACCAAGTAAAAGACAGATAACAGTACAGGAGTAGAAAAAATATTTATGAGTTTAGTTACAAATGATGTTAATTATTACTCGTAGGTGGCACTGACTGTCACATGATGTATCGCGCAGACAAACTGTATCAAGTAACAAGTTATAAAATGAAATACATTTCAACCATGATTATTGTCGTGAAAGCAAATGATGACACTTTCTCGTTTGTGTGGAGAACCGACCGACTAGAATGACCTTAGGTCTTGTAATTTTGTAATGGTCTGTGCCTGGCAGTTTTCGACATACGGTTTAATTGTAAAATCTTGTGAAACAAAAATAATCACGACATTTTGACAAATGTCACTGTTTTTGTGACAAGTGTCACTTTTTTGTGACAATTGTCGCACCTGTCGGCGTGGTGAAATATCGCTTGTAAAATGTAGAAACTAGTGAAACAACAATAATCACGAATTCTTGACAATTGTCACTTTTTGGTGACAATTGTCGCACCTGTCGGCGTGGTGAAATAGGGGCCTGGTGTGACATTTCTCAACTGTCACAACAGTCGGACTTCGTAGCGGTAGGTATGCCTTTGCAAAACCTCAGCATCACGGGTCCCAACCAACTCATTAATGAGGATAAAAACTGCCAATAGTTCATATTAGATGTCAGTGCTATTGTATTTCTAAATGGAAACGGCTTAATAGTACATTGTGTATCTAGGGCGGTAAGTAAGGGATTACAAACGAGTGTTTGTGAGGAAATCTTAATAAAATAACCTTACTAATCAACCCAGTTTGACAAGACAATAAACAGAAAGTGACATTAGTGACATATGTCCAGTCACATGTCAAGTCACGTTCGGAAACCATAGTGGTAAAGACCTAAAACGGCCATTTTAGCTGATTTTATATTTGCAAAATACTGAAATACACTATTTAAACATTTAATTAATGCTACCGAAATATGTGTTTACATGTATTTGCAATAACAGTTCTCTTTAAATAAATATTTCGGTGATAAAAGTTAAAAAAGTAAGTTGGCGTTTCCTTTGAACGTGAAGAGTAAAACAGAACTAGCGTTTCAAATTTAAAATGGAAACCAATACGCCCTAGGGCGTAATAGATCATTTACGGCACGCAGAACCTACGTGTAATGACACCATTTTCGAGCAAGTGTGATGAAAAATGTATTTCTGTACAGTAAGATTATTTCCGTACCTGAGAAGCATAACACAGTAAGTCCTATTGTTTTCCATACTTAGTTACAGCGTTATGCTTGTCAGGTACGGATTCCCATTTTACTCGGCAATTCTCGGCATGTATCTATCGGGAGAGATCGGAAATGCAAATGACCAAATGACACGAGACACATTGCTGCATATTCATAACATCATAGTGTGCTCTTAACCGTCTAAAACAGTAATGTTGATCACTTGCCACGATGACATTTTTTACAGTAGAACAAAGTCTTGATTTAATTATTATATCGCATTACTAAATATATTAAATTAGTACAAGGGAATTTACTTCTTTAAAAGCGTTATTTACAATAAAAAAAATTGCGAACTGTATGATTAATAATTAAACCATGAATTAATAATAATTCCTTTGATTTTGAAAGCTAACTCGTCACATTTATGACATAAAAAGTTTATTATAGTTTATTATGGAATATTAGGTTGAGGTTTTAGTACATTACACAACTAGGGTGGTAATACAAAGAAAGGCCGAGATCGCAGAGCCCGAGCTGCAAGCGAGGAACGTAAATATGCGATCGAGGACTTTCTTTATTACCTCCCGTGTTGTGTACATTATTTTATGTCTACACTTGGCCAGAAAGCGGCTTTTTCTGTACGCGCAGCGCATAAAATTATTAATTAGATTTGAATATTTTATGTCAGTAAATTCTAAGATTTTATATACTCTATGTGAAAACACAAACCTTTACTCCCGAGTGTCAAGGTGGAAATAATCTTACTCTAAGTAGGTATTACATTTTGATTTGGCTGACGCTTTTTTTATTGAAATGTTTTTAGTTTTTAAGATCACTCATTGGTTTAAAATACTGATATCCAGGTTTAATATTTATTTATTAAAAAAGATTGGCGCCATCTGCAATTATCTTTTAGTATTATTGAGTTTTATTTTTCAATATTGCAGTTAGGGTAATTGTACCAGTTAGCGCGAACATTTCCAGTATGGAGGCATTTGTATATTTTTTTTTACAGACAAATAGGTATGTTAAAATCTAAATATGATTAAACGTGGTATATATCGATACCTTCAGACTCGAAGGACTTAAACGCCGTAGGTTCTAATGGCGCTTACGCCCTTTGAGTCTAAAGGTATCGATATATAGTTTAACCAATACTGAACGATATAGTCACGGCATTTCCGTGGTTGAATATAGTTAATTAGGCTGGAACATTCCAAAACAAAAGTGGGACAGAAATAAAAACGACATCAATGTCTGTAATATAACACAAAGGCAGTACATTATTTTCTAAAAGCATGTTCGTAGGTAAGTTTATATATATAACCAGCATATATCATATAAGTAATCTAGTTAAGTAAGAACTAGGGACCATTACTGCACAAAACAAATGCCTGGAAATGTATTGGAGGCGTTAATTTAACATCTACTTATTTGAGACTTTATTCAACAGAAAAAAGACAATCTCCCTCTCATTATTATTTCTAGATCGTCTCGCTCTCAAAAACTTTACCCGCCCGTCCCTTCGAAGGCGGGGCTTTAATTGAAAGAAGAGACAAATTACTCGTCATAAAATAACCTAATAATGTTTTAACATCTATTGTATTTCGTCGATTTCAAAACGGTGTTCCGGCCCGCCCGGCGACGATGACGTCATAGCCTGCGCGCGCACCCCCGCATCGATCCGGGACGCAACCAGTCAGCGCTGTAGCCGGCCAGTTTGTGAACTACCGCTAGACCACTGAACGGCTAAAAGCGGATGAAAGCGCTTAAATGCCAGCGCTGCAAAACGATTGAAGGTTTTACTAAAACGCTGCAAGCACCAATAACCCACAATGAAATATCAACCTTACTTCGATAGTACTGGAGTGCATATCGCAAATGAGCGGTCTCGTGTTCAACGTTGCATGTCTCGGAAGTATTATTCGTTATTATAATGGATTCGCAGACGATTTTTGTAATGAACAAAGTGTTTTTGGAATGTGGTAATTTAGGGTGGTAACTAAATTGATTTACACTCTTGAATTTTATTGGGCTATCCTTGGACTTACACGAGTTACACGTAACTCTAAATTACACCCTCCACTTAACAGCGTATTTTTTATTACAACATAAAAATGCAACCATATTTTCCCCATTGTTTTAATTACTACTTACTTATACGTGATGGCACTAGACTTTTATTATGAATTAGTTCTAAATAGATATTTTAAGACCACTTTTCACAGACTTTTGTCTGTAGGTTGCTTTTATTAATAGGAAATAAGGTGCCAAATATTAGTAAGTATCAACTATAGGGTATATTACCTTACATACATATTGGTGTGACAAAAAGAACGGTCGTAGAAATTCCAAAAATATTAGAAACTCAAACAATGCAGAAACAAAAGAAGATCTAAGTACCTACTTAATTCGAAGGAAGAAAATTGGGTTTTCGTAAATAATTTTCCACGGAGCGAGTGTTCACTTTATTTATTTTATGCTTTTCGAGGGTAGTAGCAGTAAGTTTGGAACCAATGGGAAAAGAAAAGGGAAATTTAAACTTTGAATATTGCATTTACATTTTCAGTGATCGTGTACCAGATTAAGTAAAAATTTACGAAATAGAATAGAAAGTTAAAGTACTTAAGTGCAACTAGGTACTTAATTATTTAACAAGGCAATTATACATGTATAATTTTTAACATTGCTTGTAAGTAATAAAAAAATACAATTTAATTTTTAAAGAATATAGGTAATCGATTTAAAAAAATGTTGAGCTTCTGTATGTCAATATTTTAGTGTATTTATTACGTTTTTCGCTTCAGAACTCCGTAATATTTTTAATGATTTAGGAGAAACATTGTAGTAATCTATACTTATACATAAAACAAAGTGGGGCTATAGCTTGGCAACTTCGTTGGTGACACTCACCTGTGTGCTTTTTGTTCTGTGCAGCCGTAACTACTTACACAAGTTACCGCCAACACGAATGGGGGCCTCCGGAGGCAGCCTCCATCGGTCGCCGTTCGTGTTGGTGGTAACTTGTGTAAGTAAGTTAAGGCTGCACAGAACAAAAAGGACACGTGAGTGTCACCAACGAAGTTGCCAAGCTATAGTTACACCATTTATATAACTCGCCAACGGGTGGACCGATTTTTTGGGTTTATCTCTGTTAAAATAGTTTTCAAATTATCGCTATCCAAGTAACCTCCTTGTACAGCAAGCAATACTTACGACATACTTGACAGTTTTGAAAAAGAATCACATCTGGTGACATTTCTGTTATGTTTGCTGTGTAATATTTTAATCTAAGTAAATAATAGTTTTCCCGAGTTAAACTGCGTATGTTATTTGGTTATGGGCCTATAAAGTTCTATTAAAGTCATCGGTAGTGCAGTGAAAGTAAAATTGGAAAATATTTTTTCAAAATTTGAGTTCGTCGCGGATTGACATTCGCTGTCATATTTGTCTTCGGAAATAAAAAACAGACTATACGAGATTTAATTACAACAACATTAAATGGATGTCACAATGTTGAGGAATACGTCAGTAAGATGATGAGTACGGCACACAAACTCCGCAATATCGGGTTCAAGGTCGACGACGAGTGGCTCGGCACATTGCTACTCTCAGGTCTTCCGGAAAGCTATCAACCCATGATACTGGCAATGGAAAGTTCCGGTGTGAAAATCTCCGCTGACTCAGTGAAAGCCAAGATTCTACAGGATGTTCGGCAAACCGACTCTAATGCATTTGCTGTCCGTCATAGACATGGCTCAAACCGCAAGGGTTATACCAAGTATAATGAGGCTCAAACAAGCAAGGGACCACGATGCTACAGTTGTAACCAATACGGTCACATTAGCACAGACTGCAAATTAAAGAATAAGAAGAAAAGTTCTGGCTCAAGCTATGCAGCGGCCTTTGTAGCCACTACATCAAACGATAACTCGTGGTACGTGGACTCTGGATCGTCAGCTCACATGACGAAGCATCCCGACCTTCTATTTGACGTGACAGTCCCGTCTATCAAGTCCATCAAGGTTGCAGATGACAAATCGCTCTCAGTCAAAAGCTGTGGCCAGTTATCTCTGGATGTCTGCAATATTCAAGGCGAGCAAAACAAAATACTTCTCAAGAATGTTCTCTACGTGCCAGACCTTGCTACAAACTTACTGTCCGTGAGTCAGATCATTAAGAACGGTGGCCAAGTGAAGTTCAATGCAAAAGGATGTTTGATCATGAATAAAGAGAATGCGATTGTCGCTACGGCGAGCCTGATCAACAATATGTACCGGCTGAACACTACAGATGATCATGCATACATATCTACGGTTGACGAGAAGGACGCCTGTCTGTGGCATCAGCGCATGGGCCACCTGAACTTCACCGATTTGAACAAAATGAAGGAAGCTACTACGGGCGCACAAATGTCATCGAAAGACTCCGTCGTGTGCGTAACTTGTTTAGAAGGAAAACAGGCACGGCTGCCATTTAAGAAGGATGGTTCCCGAGCTACGCAAAAGCTAGAAATCATTCACTCGGATTTGTGCGGGCCAATGGAAATAAAGTCACTGGGAGGCGCAAGATACTTCATGACTTTGATTGACGATTTCACAAGGAAGGTGTCAGTTTACTTCTTGAAAAACAAGTCAGAGGCTTTAGAAAAGTTCAAAGAGTTCAAGAATGAAGCCGAAAACCAACTTGACTGTAAGATAAAGTGCCTCAGATCCGACAATGGCACAGAATATGTCAACAAGGACTTCTCCGATTTTCTCAAGGCTGCTGGTATTGTGCACCAAACAACCACACCGTACACACCCCAACAAAACGGTCTTTCTGAAAGGATGAATCGCACCTTGGTTGAAAGAGCGAAGTGCATGCTCCTTAATGCCAAACTCAGCAAGGCATATTGGGCCGAAGCCGTGCACACAGCTGCCTACATCATATGCAGATCACCAACTAGAGCACTGTCGTACAAAACACCTTACGAAATGTGGACAGGACAGACCCCGGACGTAAGTCATATGAGGACTTTTGGGTGTGAAGCAATGGTTCACTTGCCTAAAGAGAAAAGAAGGAAGTGGGACGCCAAATCAGAGAAAATGTTATTCATCGGCTACTGCGAGCATACCAAAGGGTACAGGTTCATAAAGCCCGGCTCCCAAATCGTTGTCAAAAGTCGAGACGCTGTCTTCCTCGAATCTACCGTGAAAAGAAATTTCGTTCCGGTCGAGCTGACAAACGAAAATTCCTGTTCAATAGATCAGCAAGAAGACGAAAATAGCGATGACGATAACACTGAGAGATACGACTCAAGTCAGTCAGCTGCTGAGATGACAGCTCAGTCTGAGGATGATTGCGAACAGTCTGAAGAGTCGGAATACGTACCAGAAACTAAAGTTGACACAGAGAATGATATCCGACGCGATACTTTTAAAATGACATTAAGGCCAAGAAAGCTGCCTAATGTGGAAGTGGATGCGAAACCAGCCGGATATCTGTGCTACAGTGAAGAATCGAGTTCAACGCCGCAGACCTACCAGGAGGCTATAAACTCAGTAGAATCTGATAAATGGAAAGTCTCAATTAATGAAGAACTGGACGCTCATGCCAAAAACGGAACTTGGACCCTAATAGAGAAACCTGCCAACGTGAAAGTGATCGGCTGCAAATGGGTTTTCCGTCTGAAGGACGAGCCAACCGGGATACGATACAAATCGCGCCTTTGTGCTAAAGGCTACGCACAAACTGAAGGTATCGATTATCAGGAGACCTTTTCACCAACAGTCAGGTATGATTCAATTCGATTACTTCTATCCATAGCAGCTCAAAACAATCTCAAGATGGTTCAGTTTGATGTTAAGACCGCCTTTCTCTACGGCGAGTTGCATGAAGACATTTACATGACACCCCCAGAAGGTTTAAACGCAGAACAAAGTCAGGTATGTAAATTAGTAAAATCGCTCTATGGTCTAAAACAGTCTCCCCGTTGTTGGAACGCCAAGTTCGATTCTGTACTTAAGAAATACAACTTTGCCAAAAGCAATGCTGATCAATGCGTTTATGTCGGGGAAGTAAACGAAACTAAATGCTACCTTTTGATATACGTTGATGACGGGCTCTTGTTCTGTGAAAATGAAAATATCTTACAAGACATTATTAAAAATCTTGAACTTCATTTCGAACTGAAAACTTGTTCTCCAACAAATTTTGTCGGCTTGCAAATAGAGAAGTACGAGAAATGCATTTTCATTCATCAGACAAAGTACATCAACCAGTTGTTAAGCAAATTTAACTTGAATGATGCCAATCCTAGCAGCTTTCCTGCAGACCCGCACGTGAGGTTAGAGAAGGATGAGACGCCTAACGAAGATGATATCCCGTACAGAGAAGCGGTGGGGTCACTGATGCATGCCGCAATCGTAAGCAGACCTGATATCATGTATGCTGTGAGCTTGGTGAGTCGATTCCTATATTCTTATAATCAGAATCACTGGAACGCTGTCAAGAAGATATTTAAGTATCTTAAAGCCACCAAGGACTACGGTCTCTGCTATCGACAAGATTTGGCAAGCGAATTAGTCGGTTACAGTGATGCTGATTACGCCAATGACCGTGATACCAGACGCTCTGTCACCGGATATGTATTTATGACAAACGGCGCAGCTGTGACGTGGGCAAGCCAAAGACAGCAAAGTGTGGCGTTATCCACCACCGAAGCAGAATTCATGGCTGCCTGTGCAGCTACGAAAGAAGCCATTTGGCTCAGACAAATGATGTGTGACGTTGGCCAGTTCAAACAAAACTCTGTCTGTTTGAACCTTGACAACCAAAGCGCCATGTGTGTGATTAAAAATGTGGACTATCATAAACGTTGCAAACACATTGATGTTAAGTTTAACTTTGTTAAAGAAAAGTTTTCTGAAAAAGTTATTACACTTAACTATGTCAGTACCGATAACCAATTTGCTGACATGCTAACAAAACCTCTGGGTAAAGATAAAATTAACAAATTTAGAGACAAAATTGGTATGATGTCAAAAGTAGACATACATAAGCTAACTTAGTTTTTATGCTGTTATTGTTTCTCGGTACAATTTGTATGTCACTTTACTACTTATTATGTTACATGTTTGCATGTCTGTATATCACTCCGTATTGATCTTGTATGTGTAGGATAGCTCAAATTTAGCAGGAGTGTTAAAATAGTTTTCAAATTATCGCTATCCAAGTAACCTCCTTGTACAGCAAGCAATACTTACGACATACTTGACAGTTTTGAAAAAGAATCACATCTGGTGACATTTCTGTTATGTTTGCTGTGTAATATTTTAATCTAAGTAAATAATAGTTTTCCCGAGTTAAACTGCGTATGTTATTTATCTCTGCCCCGAATACCAGAATAACTATTAAAACATCCGAAAAATTAAAAATCCTAATGCGGAACGAAGTTCGCCCGGACAGCTAGTTATGCATAATAACCGTCAACGCTTTGATGTTTGACCTATATTTGGTCAAACGTTTAATTAATTACAAGACCAATTATCTACAAACTACAAAACAAAGGCGAACATTATCCCTTAATCATTTCCAATTAACGTTTGATTATTTTGTAAGCGTATTGCTCCATTGCTGGGAAAAGGGGGGCATTTCTCCAGAAATATGCCTGCGGTCACCTCATTCATCTGGGCCTTTTTCATACTAAATGTATGGAGACAGATGAATGAGTCGCAGACATATTTCTGGAGAAATGCCCAGGGCCGGCATTTTACTCCCTCTTTTTCCGCGTTTCGCTGCGTTTTAACTGCACATTTGAGGCCTTTACAAATGTAAGGAAGAAAGACGCTTTGTTGGGAGAGAACGCGTTTACAACCACTGCTTGCTTTCAATTAGCGGATTTTGCGAGTTTTCAAATAAATTTAATTGCAGTCGAGATTTAAAAAAAAATTACAGAATGAGGGCTACCGTTTTGTGCTCACCAGTTGGCGCCACTGTCGAGTAGGGTCCTGAAGTATAGCTGTCAGCTTGTTATTACGGGTTAGTTTACATTTCAATCGTATGTAATGCCTTAAAACTGGGATTCTGCCGTTTTGCCAAAATTATTTTGGTCAAATTTCATTTCCCAAACAAATATTAGCAACTGTTTTTTTTGCCAATGCAATCTTAGCATAATTATAATATTCAAATTTTCGTTTGGTCAAATTTTTATTCAGCATAATATTAATACGGAAAATGACATTTCGCCATTTGGACTTTTAGCAAATGCTTTATTAAGGCAAAAGAATATTAGTCAATAAAAGTTTAGTCAAATGAATTGTTATGTCAAAACATAAAAAGTCAAAAATCGGATTTCTTTAGGTAATAAAATTTTACCAAAATAATATTGGTAAAACGGCACGATCCCATAAAAAAGGTTAAAGTTTAAGTAATAATTTTGAACAACAGCAAGAATTTTGAAGAACTGTGGCCCTCAATAAAAACAAAAACTGACATAAAGAGAAGGGTAAAGAGGGGACGGGGGGGCGAAGCCCCCCACAAGGGGGGCTCGCATTAAAAAAAAAACTAACTAAAAAGATTCAATTAGGTTAGGTTAGGTTAGAACCTTCGTCCCCCAACTAAAACAAACCGCTTCCAGAACAATAGGTTAGGTTTAAGGGAGTCCCACATAACCATCAGGGTCCGTCCCCGAACCCTGGTGGTATGCGTAACGCATTTTCCCCTCTTAAAAAAAAGGTTCATTGAATTTTGACGACACAAATCATTTTCGTAATTTTGTTTTGTGTAAAATATGTTATGCCAACTAAAACATTTGACTAAATAAAATTTGGTCAAACTACCATTTGGTGAGCGAGGCATTGCCTAAACATTCATGTGTCAAATTACAATTATTATTAATAACAATTATTTGTGAAGAGTTAATTTGGCAAACGATTTATTTGGGAAATGAAATTCTGCGATTTTTTTGGAAAGTGATAATTTGTCAAACATATTTTGATAAAACAAAGGTAACCCCTTAAAACTACCATGAAAATATGGAGCATGCCGCAGTAGATTAGATTAGAGCTGTCTCAAAGTATTGATATTCGTTGACCCGTAACTCATATTTGCCGTAAATAATTTTAGATATTGCAAAATATTGATAACATTATTCTAATAATAAATAAATCCATGTAGCCCGCCACAAACAGTGACATTTGACATTTCGGAGACCACCCGCTACACTAGCGCCTCTAGCGGCGAAATTCATTCAAACGTTGAATCTACTTTTGTGGAATGGAGATTATTGTAGCTGCATTTTTATGTTATAGTAATATTTCTTCATGTTATAGTAATAATTAATCCACGTTTCTGTATTACGTTTGAAGTCATATACCCCAAATGGAACACCCTGATCCCATCACTGTAAATAACGCCACAACGTGGTAACGGGTCTAATTCAGGCGCTTTAACAGCGTTTTTTTTAAATTCAGTAATTCTATGTAATCAATGTATGGGAAAGACAAACAAATTAATAAAGTTTTCAAACTTATGTGGCATGATACCTTTGGGTGTGGTGTTCAAAACTCACAACTCTCCCCTCCCCTCCACCTGACGCAACACCCCCCCTCGTAGTGAAATGTGTCCCTTTTATCGGTTTTATCACATTTTCTCGAAAACTATAATGGATACAAAAAAAGTGTCAAAAGTAAAAATGATCCTCATTAAATTGTAAACAAAAATTGTCCTATATCTTATTTTGATAGGCTGGACGGTTTTCAAGCTGTAGGTAGTTAAAAAACTAAAATGAAATTTTTCATCAGATTAACGACAATATAGTCATTATTTATTGGAATGAAGTAAATAAAAAGCTGTAGGTGGAATCATTAGGGGTGCACTAAGAAAGGATTTTTCAAAATTTACCCCCTAAGGGGTTCAAATAGGGGTTCAAAGTTTGTATGGAGAGTCTACGATTTTAGAAGTAAAGAGGTTTGAAACCTCATGTTTAGACTTTTTATTAGATTACAAGAAAAGTAATTTCACCGTTTTTCGAAATTCATCCTCTAAAGGGTTTAAATGTGGGTTGAAAGTTTAGATATCAACGCACCACCCAAACCGCTGGTCCTAAGAATTCCAAATTTAGCACGTAGGTTCCTTATAAGGTCTAGGGGTGCACTAAGAAAGGATTTTTCAAAATTCATCCCCTAAGGGGTTTAAATGGGGGTTGAAAGTTTGTATATCAACGTACCACCCAAACCGCTGGTCCTAGGAATTCCAAATTTAGCACGTAGGTTCCTTATAAGGTCTAAGGGTGCACTAAGAAAGGATTGTCCCAAAGAAACTCTACAAACTACATATACAAACTTTCAACTCCCATTTAAACCCCTTAGGGGATGAATTTTGAAAAATCCTTTCTTAGTGCACCTCTAGACCTTATAAGGAACCTACGTGCTAAATTTGGAATTCCTAGGATCAGCGGTTTGGGTGGTGCGTTGATATCTAAACTTTCAACCCACATTTAAACCCTTTAGAGGATGAATTTCGAAAAACGGTGAAATTACTTTTCTTGTAATCTAATAAAAAGTCTAAACATGAGGTTTCAAACCTCTTTACTTCTAAAATCGTAGACTCTCCATACAAACTTTGAACCCCTATTTGAACCCCTTAGGGGGTAAATTTTGAAAAATTCTTTCTTAGTGCACCCCTAATGATTCCACCTATAGCTTTTTATTTACTTCATTCCAATAAATAATGACTATATTGTCGTTAATCTGATGAAAAATTTCATTTTAGTTTTTTAACTACCTACAGCTTGAAAACCGTCCAGCCTATCAAAATAAGATATAGGACAAATTTTGTTTACAATTTAATGAGGATCATTTTTACTTTTGACACTTTTTTTGTATCCATTATAGTTTTCGAGAAAATGTGATAAAACCGATAAAAGGGACACATTTCACTACGAGGGGGGGTGTTGCGTCAGGTGGAGGGGGGGGGGGGAGAGTTGTGAGTTTTGAACACCACACCCAAAGGTATCATGCCACACAAGTTTGAAAACTTTATTAATTTGTTTGTCTGATAAACACATAATTACCACACTAGTAGCCGCGATACCGTCTATCGTTTAAAATAAAAATGAACTGTGATCGCCAGCGCTTGCCGCTATATTTGCTGGAACACAAATGAAAAAAAAAGCCGCCGCGGTCGAAACGCGCTAAAATCGTCCCTAATTATGAAATGTATTGGGATGAAATTTGGCATCAAAGGTGCTGGTTCGAAAACATAGGATACTTTGTATCCCGGTAGGGACAACAACGAGAATAACGCAGGTGAGGCTGCAGATAAATGTTAGCATTCCGTAAAGTTTAAATATCCCTATAGAACACTTAAGTGTGACATGATAGAACGATATTTAATATTCAGCTTTCAAGTCGACAAATTACCTAAGAATTGACACCACGATTGATGACACCCCTACATACGTAGTCATATACGTGTCCCATTCTATCGGACGCCGACGAATACTTTAAGACAGAGATGGATGGATTCACTGAGTGTGTCTTAGATTGCGTTTTTAGGGCTGGGCCGGAATCTACTTAGCTCTGGTGTATTCTGTGTAATTGCTTCGTAAGATATATGGTATAAGTGACTTTTTAATCACTATTTCTATTCAAAGAATTTTCCTTAACCTTGTTATTTGGCGTAATAAAGAAATAAACGCTCATCTCATCTTGATTATTCTTATTGGTATCTTCTTAAATATATCATAAATAACTTTTTTGAGCTTTTTTTCGTGCTTACTGAGGCTCCACGACCCTCTTCCATAAGAGGGTTGGTCCATACGTTAAAACTAGAGCTAGAGATAGAGCTAGATAGAGACACTAAATATTTTCTTTTTAAACTTTATTGCACAAAAGAAAACTCATAGTACAAAATTAGTACTAAAAAAATCCAAATGTTTTATCGAAAGCGAAAATTTAAAAATATTGCCTCAGGCAGGATTCGAACCTGCATCTCCAACAGCTCTCCGGGCCAACACAGGTGCGTTCCAATTGCGGCACAGTAGCATACCGTATACATATTTATAGACTTAACCGTAGTATATAATTCAATCTGGAAGGATGAAGAATACTCAAGCCACATTACTTATTTCGCAGTACTCTCGTAGATGAGAGTGACCGTCCACCGTCCAGATGGGCCCTCTGTTACTTAGAGCGACATCTACCGTAGAAGTTTGTCGCTATGACATCGCATAGCAACCAAGTATACACTTAACCGGGTTTTAAAACGACATGATGTTATAAAGCATACTTAAAAAAACTAGTCGGCTTAGGGCGTAATTATTTAATCTGTCCCTGTACCTGGAAATTATTAGGTATAAGTATTGTATTTTTTTAATGCTTATTTCGATCTAATTACTTACCTATAGCATTTTTTTTATACCAGGTGTTGAATGTAACAGGAGCAAATAATTAAAACGTAGATTCTACTCATCGAACCATAAAACTTTCGTTCAACAACTTTTAAAAATTATGTTACCTTTAGATTTTATCTTTTTCATACATATTAAAATATTAAGTAGTATTTTCAATGTACGTTAACATCAGTCTAATTGACGTCGCTTGTCATACAAACATAAAAAAACATCGCAATACATTGCGGTTTAAAATAAATTTTAAAATGTAGGTACTAAAAATTAAAACATAAGTCATTTTTAAATGTCGCGGAACAAATGTTGTTCAGTTTGAGGAGTACAATCTACGTTGTAATTGTTTGCTCGTAGTACAGGCAACGCCTTATATTTAAAACACGTTTCAGGCAATAGTAAACAGTAGGCTATTTGATGACAGTTCAAATCAGCTTCTTTTTATGAAGTGTCAAAACGCTAGAAAGTATGCAGTAGTATGCAACACTGACTCATGCTTAACATGGTACCCTATTTTTGGTGTTTTTGATATTTTTAAATCGTTGGTGACACGAAAATGAGTTTAACTGATTTTATCCGGGCAGCTTTGGAAACGTAATTTGATGGTTAATGTTCATTAATTAATTTGATTGTTGTAAACATAGACCTATACGCAGTGTTCTATTGTACATGCAAAATTAAATAAATAATAAATAAATATCGGGGGACAATCTTACTCAAATCGAGCTAGTCCCAAACTTAGCAATGCTTGTATTAGTCGACGATATACATACTTATACAGATAAATACATACTTAAATAGATAGAAAACATCCATGACTCAGGGACAAATACTCGTGCTCATCACAAAAATATTTGCCGTTACCAGGATTTGAACCCGGTAGGCGTACAGCTTCGTAGGCGGTGGCACTCCCACTGAGCTAAACGTGTCGTCAAATAAATAATACCTATTCATTCTTTCGTTTTATAATAGGAACCGAACTTCGTTGTGCATAACAATGCACGAATAACGAATAAAATTATGTCCTATAATCTTAATTTCATCCCATCCATCCATGTGCGAATAGATGCGACGAGATAGGATATTCTAATACCAAAAATAAACATTATCAAACTTTCTCTGCCGAAAACCAAATAATTGAACACAAACGAATGATTGAATAAAAGATGCATTTGGGTCATAATTTGAGCGTTTACACTGCCTGACTTCTGTGGACACATTTTTGTCGAAATCCCTGCTGAGTTTAATGGGATATCAGATTATTACAAGTCTGGGATCACTACCAAATAGATTAAAACGCCACAAAATTTGCAGGGATTTCGACAAAAATGAGGCCACAGAAGTTAGGCGGTTTAAACGCTCAAATTATGACCTATTTGTGTCATTCCCAGGTAATACGTAGCACTTTGCTTCATCCAATGAGGACTTATTAGTAGGTTACTAGTGTTACTGCTGGTATAAAGATGCAAAGAAATACCTTCTTTATTGTCAAGCGGCGTTTAGTGCCTTTTGCTTGGGAACCTCACGTTTGGTCACGGTTCCAACTAACTCGAGATGGATGCTTTCGGATAAAAGTTTGTTTTGTTCTGACTTTTACGACTGACGTGCTCACCTTTCACCTTTCGCCATGGTTTCGGCACGCGCGGAACAAAATGGCGGCGAATTGTGAGCAATTTCTCGGAATGCGATGTAGGGAATATGTTAGTGTCCTAATTCACCACTAGATGGCGCTTATTTTTTATCTTGAATTGTGCAATATAAGTACTTGTCGTTCTAAATAATATTAGGTTTAGAAAAAAAACATCACATCACTCGTATTGGTACAGTAAGCCAAGGAAGTGATTTTCATCTTTTGAACTCTAAATACCATTCACTAAAGTCGAAGAGTGGTAGAACATTTTTTTGGCTTATTGTATTTCTCTGTACAAAGCCATAAGATGTGTTTATTAATATCCTGACATTATTTTGAGGCCAGTATACGGTATAAGCGCTTACCCTAGACAAAAGAGAACACGTATGAGAAACATATGAGATTCAGTCATATTGCGGAATTTCATTGAAACCAATTTCTTACATTGACAACAATTTTATGATTGTTGCTCAGTGATGCAAACTTAGTGCATATAGTGTTATTTTAAACACATTTTCGACCAATGATTAGTACCATAATGAGTCAGTAAACAAATACTATTTACATCAAGGTCAAAATCAACGCTCTTTATTCAACAATTTAGGCATATTAAAATGCACCTATTAATGATAAGCCATGTACGCATGCGTACATAAGCTGTATGTACGCATCATTCAATTAAAATATTTTTTCGCAGTATTTAATGTATTTTAGCACATTTTCTAATTAACAGTTGGTAACACTAAGGTTCCTATATTAATCTATAAAAAGTCACTCCAACAAAATAAAAGTCAGTCCGCATATATTTCTGTACCTCTGGCACAACTGTGGCACGCGACTCTTAGACGCGCGGCAAATACTACCTAGAGTGCGACTACGATAACTCTCCGGTGGGGTACATGGCAACACCTCTATTTAAGAGTCCGTCACTCTCACACACATATTGTCAGAACGTGACGGATGCTTTATTATTTATTTATCGCGCGACAAAGCTTAGCATGATACGCCTAGTCAGGCTGTCTAACATAACTAGCCGCGACTTCGATTCTCGCGCGACAGAGCATCACATGTCACTGTCATAAGTGGAAAGAGATAGGTAGCATTTATCGAGTGACTAAGAGTCGCGTGTCATAGTTGTGCTAGAGGTGAGCGTTTTCCAAAAAAAATAACGGGGGAGCTATTTTCTCAAAATATGGACTTGTGAAGTTTTTTTGGCTCAGAATCGTTAGTACTTTCGAACCTTATAATATAACGTAAAAAAAGTGTCCCAATTTTTTTTTCCATTACGTCACCATTTTGCATATTGTTTGTATGAACGTGACGTAGTGGAAAGACAAAAATCCCATACAAATTTTGGGACACTTTTTTTACGTATAAGGTTCGAATGTACTAGCGATTCTGAGCCAGAAAAACCTCAAAAGTCCATATTTTGAGAAAGTAGCTACCCCGGTATTTTTTTTGGAAAACGCTCAGGTACAGGTTTAAAAGTTCCTTACCTTATCGTCTGGGTCAGACCTGCACGCACGGCTGCTCAGGTAGCCTCTGAGTGCGATACCGCGGCCTGCGCCGCATCACCTCTACCGCCTACCTAACAACTACCCGCCGAACGGATCAGGGCAAGTCCATTATGAGCACCCAAATGTCCACTGCACTCAACGTCTTATGTTAAATTTTGAATTAAAAGTGGGTATTATCTAGCACGGCTGTGTTTGTGGTAAGCGCGCATTCTATAGCCGTCCCGCTCCGTCATAAGGCGTTATAGGCGGTCTCTTTCACTTCGACGCGTTAATCTGGAACAAGAGAAGTTGTGATTAGTCTGTGGTAGTTTCGGAAGTTCGGAATAGTATTGGGCGTTACGTGTTTTGGAACGGTACCCGCGGTCCCGGGAATTAAAGATGTGCATATTTTAAAAGTCCAGCAGCTTGTGCTCGTTGGTGTAAATAAAATGAAGTAGGTAAGCCAAAATTATTTATTATTATATTATTAATGAATTAAATTCAGAGAAATATCAAGCGAAAAATTTTGTTACTTTTATCTATTTTCTTTGTCTACGGAATTATACAGCCCACCTGATGAAAAGCAAAACACTTGCAATATTTCAATTTTAAACGCTCATAGCATACATATAACGTTTTATTACATTTTGTGTGTACAAAAAAAAAACACTTTTCTTTCTGGTCGTAGACCTACGATTCGTAGGCGTCGTAGCTAATCGTAGGCGAGCGTGTAGCCCGTAGCCTGGCGTAGCAGAAAGTGATTGCTCAAAATAAGATAAGGTAAGTACCCAGTTTAATTTAGTTTTCAGGTCTATTTCGTTTTAGGCATTTTAAATTTAATCTTGTTTTTCTTATTTTATTGTATTGTCATTTTATTTATAGTTAATTTCATTAAAGTAAATTGTTGGCTTTTCTGAGTAATAGCCCAATAAGTAATAATACAACCTATGGTCACGGACTTAAATTGTTAAGCGATTTAGGGTTCAGTCTAATTTTGTCAATCGATGACACGACTATGGTGAACCCTAAATGGCTCAACAATTAAAGTCCGTGAGTGTACAGAAGTTTATCTTTCTAACAAAGCTGACGTTAGGGTCCAACGGACGGAAAGCACCGCATCCGATCGTCTCTCTCTATCGCATAACGCGTGCTGTTTCTGGTCGCTGGCTAAGCCCCTCCGGATGGCAAAATGTTGTCCTAGTAGCCGCGCGGCGAAGGCGCGGAGTGAGCCACTCCTAGTTATTGTAAGAAACTACAGTGGCCCGTTTCACGAAGCTACAAGTTACAATTTTACAAGTTTAAACTAGCAACATTGGTATAATCGTCGTTGGTCGTTTCGTCGCCTAAATAGATATTTTATTTCTACGTTTCATGACGCATTGTTTTTTTTTACTGTACACATAACAACATGTATTAATTAATAAATAAATAAATAATAATATTTTTCTTCCTACAAAAGGTATGTACGCTTGAATGTGTGCACGCCGTGTACGAACGCACTACAAGCAAAATGCAAAGTTTTAAGAATACATAAGAATGCTGCAGTATGGATCGCACTCACACATACGTGCTATCGCGCGTGAATACGTGTCGCGCGCTCCAAACGGCCGAAGTTGGACTACTTGTTCGTTTATACTTTACCGATGCCGTTGTCGTTTTTGACCTACAAGTACCTTTTTATGTTGTTCAGAGAAGTTACTTTTAGAATGTGTAAATATCAAATAAAAAAATGTATAGCAAACAATGATTTTAAATATAGATATATAATATATGACCGTGTGGTGACCTATTTTGGCCATATTGCACGCAGAGACGCCAACAACTTAGAAAAACTGATAGTGACGGGAAAAGTCGAAGGCAAAAGACCCAGAGGTCGAAGCCCGAAGAGATGGTCCGACCAGATCTCCGAACAGCTGGAGCTACCCATCAGCGCCGCCCTCCACCAGGCGGCTGACCGGATCAGTTGGAGACAGACCGCTGATCGCCTGAAAAGGAGTCACGATCCCCAGTAATGGGGGAACGATTAAGAAGAGAGATATAAATATATCATAGAAACATAGATAACGATGAGAGGATGAAATACTGCTGCGGTATATACCTTACTGAATGCGTTACTGGGGTCAGCACCTGAGTGTGATCTGCTAGCGTGGCGATGGGCGGCTGTGTGTCGGGAGTGTTTGAGATTTTACGAGGCGATGAATAATAGGCAGTCTAGTATTCCTACATGTTAGTGTTAAGTTTAGTTACCCACTGTTACTGTACGCAGTTGGGTCATTATTTGAGCGTTTCACCCGCCTCACTTTTGTGGACACATTATTGTCGAAGTTCCCTCGGATTTTATTCTCATATCGAGCTATTTGGACATATCCGGGACTGCTGACAAATACCTTAAAATTACATTAAAATCTGCCGGAATCTCAACAATAATGTGTCCACGAAAGTGAGGCGGGTGAAACGCTCAAATAATGACCCAGTTCCATGGTGTATTAAGACTGTAATGCTGTTGAACATAAATAAATAAATAAACAATATGTTTATATGGGGAACCGATGTGTCGATTCAACTTAACAAATACATTCCATGCTACACATTCTGCCCTTGGCCTTAGGTCGTAAAATAAAATTGGATCCGATTTATTGCAGTCACGACAGAGTGAATTACAAAATGGTACATAAATATACAAAGTATGTGTTTGTAAAAGTCATTGTACGTGTACTTACATACATTTTAATATGACTTTAAAGTAAAAGGGTACTTCAGTTTTTCTTTTTAACTGACTTCACCATAAAGAGGAGGTTCTCAATTTATCTTTTACGTTAGAACTCCATAATTTACCGAGTTCAGTCCAGTTTTTTATTATAAGGTGTTTTTTACTAAATAAAAAAGTGGTCCCGAATTCTCCATGAGTAGTGTTGAGAACTTCTCTAAACGGTCAAGTGCCAGATTTTTTTTTCAAATTTGGTTTTGTCGAACACATACAGAAAGACAGGTGTTGTTAGAAACATAAGCGTCGGGGAATACAGACCAGCTCCCCAAAGGACTGGCTTACTCTGAAGAAACGGACCACCCAGCAAAAATATCGAAAAACTCTGCTTTAACTCGAGAAGCAATGAAAACTTCTATATCGCGATGTAGAATTTTATAAAACAAAATTATGACACGGATAAACTATTTACAGACCGTGATATTTAATTACGTATTTTTTAATCTTTAACAGGGCAATACCACCGCCATTTTGCGTGAAAAACTTTTTAATTCAACTTTTTTAACAATTTTAAAACCAATGCTTCTTCCGTGTCTGCTAGCGACATCTAGGTGAGAGCATATGAATTAATACGACGAGTTTATTTAGTCTGTAGATTAAATGAAAAGAAAATAAAGAAAGTAATACAGTATAACTGTTATTTCACCGTTCAATAATTTTTAATAAAGTCCGATTGAAATCTGATTCACAAATTGTTTAAAGATTTCTGCAATACCCTTTTATTAGTAGTTTGAGGGTGGGTGGAGACAAAAAGTCGTTTATTGTTATTGTATTTGTAGGTAGACAGTTAATCATTAATTTTTTTTTATGGCATTGCGCTCATCATTAAATTTGTAATGTTAATGTTGTTTTCTTTGGAATTATGTTGATAATTTGATAGATGTGTTAACGTGTACTCATAAATAAGAAATAACCGCCTCATATCATAATGATATTAATTACGAATATTAGGTTTTGGACTGATTTAACTGAGTATTGAAGAAAGCAAGTAATTCAATTAATAGCATCAAACTTCGTGCGACGAAATAGTACATTACACAACTAGGGTGGTAATACAAAGAAAGGCCGAGATCGCAGATGTTTGCGGCCCGAGCTGCAAGCGAGGGACGTAAATATGCGATCGAGGGCTTTCCTTATTACCTCCCGTGTTGTGTACATCATTTTATGTCTACTCGTCTAATCTTGGTTTGCCTCCCTCTAGTTCCGGGCCTGCCAATAGAGGGAAAGCAGGATGTCAATTATTGGGCATTAGCGTGTCAAACACTAGGACTTTTATAATAGTTATCTAGCTAATAATAAATTATGAACCCAGAGCGGTGATATAAGGAATGTAGATTCCAGGTGCTTCTGTATAAATATGCGATTAGCTTTCTTTATTATCGCCCGTTTGTTCACAATTTTGCGTCTTAGCAGCAGGCGAAAAATATCTAATTAGATCATTATATTAAACGAAATATTTATCAATTTACTAACTAAACGTAACATGAACTGTCTCATCTAACAGTTATTCTGAACTTTAAAAGCAATCACGCTTCCACATAAAACAAAGAAAACATTCCATGTTTAATTTAAAATTCAGTTAAAACTGCAAAAACGCTTAATCAGACCGCTGACCAATTTCGAGAGACCTCCCTTGCCCGTCGATTTTCCAGTAGATTGTTTGAAGAAAGGGGAATTAAGGAAGATGGTAGGGTTCACCTTATGTTGGATTGTCGCGTTATTGAATGGACGCCAAACGTGATATGTGTGGTCGCCAAGAGAAACATGCGGACATATTTACATTAGGTGAAGCAAGAAATTAAATCTCAGATTCTTGAGTTAAATGCGAGCTAATTTTAGATTTTCTTATATATTAATTTAAAATCTGAGTAGAAATGCAGGCGTTTGTGAAGTGCCCAATCCGTACTGGGCCAGCATGGGGACTACAGGCATTGGGAAAATTATAGGCGAATGATGATGATTATTATTTAAAAGTCAGTGTAAATTAATCCATTCAGTTGTTTCCGCGTAATTTAGTAACAAACATCCAAACATCTTCACAAACTTACACATTTATAATATACCTCAAATACACCAAGGGCATTTCTCCAGAAATATGTCTGGGGTCACCTCATTCATCTGGCCGTTTTTCATACTAAATGTATGGAGACAGATGAATGAGTCGCAGACATATTTCTGGAGAAATGCCCCCAAGATCACATCAGATTATGTCTACAAAGCCGATTGCTGATAAAGGAGGAAGAAAAAAAGATTATAGGAAGCATGTCTGTTACTTAGCCAGTAAGTGTGACTACCTTACTCGTATGCAAAATGAATATATGCAGATAAATAAAAAACGGATCCTGGTAAACTAAGGACCTCTTCTTTTTTTGAAGTCACAAATAGATTAAATAGATAGATTAAGAACTCAAAATAGCTTAATCGAGAGAAAAAACGAGGAGGCTTGCAATTCGGTAATACTTTTTCTACCTATGTGTCCATTTACACCTGCTATGGATCATGAAACTCCTGAAAAATCATATGCCACTGAAATTCAAACCTTGAACTTCGTGGTCGTTCTCTCCCTAAACTCCTAGACCACTCAACAATTCTTGTAATCGTCAAAAATGTGCTATAAACTGAAACCTCATCTAAATCCAATCCGCAAACAAAGGCTACATACCGAAGGATCTTGAGACTGTTAGGTCATCTCGGAGGGGAAGCCCCCCTTGAGGGGTTGCGGGGGTTGGGGAGGGAGGAATGGGATCAAGGTCGCCCGCCGCGGCGCCGCGAGCCCTCCACGTATTGGAGATTTGTAATATAATTAACTATGGTTATATCTTTTGTAGTTTAGCTTTTGCATGCTTATGTGGGGTAAATGTTTATTGTTTATGAAGCTTTTAGTGATTGTGATGTTGTAGTTGCAGTTGAAAGTTGGTTCTTGTATAACTTAACTTAAAGTATGAGAAATGTTTTACAATTGTAACTTTTGCAAACTATGCTCAATTTTATTGTTTATTTACGCTACGAACACACTTTATGAAAAATAAAATGTCATATACTTATTTGATGTAGAATCGACTTGAAAAGTGAAATGCTTGCAATAATAAGGAAAAACAAAACTATCAAAATAATAATTTTTCACATTTGAACAACCCCCTGCTACTACGCCATTGTTTATATTTATTATGTTTGATTTGTTAGTTCTGTTTATAATATAACGATAATCTCCGTGGTTGTCAATGTGTCACATTAATTTACCTACGACGTTTGTGAAAAGTTTGTTTACAAGAAAGGTGTTAATTGTTTCTCATTGTCTCTAAATAGGGTTGAAGCACGGGGTTTTTTGCATGAAAGTTTAACAAGCTATAGCTTAAAAACGGTGATTGATAGCTATTAATATAGTTTATTTGGAAAAAATAATGTACCTACCAGTCGCGTGGCGTATAGATAAGTCCTTGGGCAAGCCGGTGTAGATTTGGCATACATTTTCCATAAGAGCTGTAGAATAAGGTGCTCAAATGCCTGATATTAATTCGGAATCGAGTTCTTTGGACGCCACGCCACTGGTACCTACCTACTAAGGTTAAACAATGCCACATTCGCAGGAAAGTCCCTCGTTCAGTTCCGTTAGTCTTTTAATGCTCAATTTCATTATTACGAGAAAATCCTGTAAACGCATCTAGCTCATCTTAAGTTTATGCGTTAAATATAAATAATTGTCAAATAAAACTTGCCCTGATCCCCATGAATTTTTTGGTCTATCTTCTTTGTCATTTGCTCAAAGGTTAGCTGGGACCACTTACAGGCATAAGTCCGATTTTGTACTTAACCATTGATCTTTGTACTGTTTCTGTATTCTACGTGCAATAAAGTGTTTACATACATGCATACATAGGGACATAGTACATACATACATATCTATTATCGTCCGCTAAAACGATAATATAATTTTAAAAGTTTTTATAAGTCTTGTAACTTTTATTTATGCAAGTAGCCTCGCCTGCTAAAGATTAAAATGAGATCATATCTTAGCATGCAGCGATGCTGGGGCGCTTCACTGAACGTTCTTGTAACACTAAGCCCACTAAACGGTGCGTTTTACACTGAGTTACAAACTAACGTGTTTGAAACTGGGAAATAACTTAGCCTACTTTTACTTTGTACAGTCAGGAGTGGCTGACTCCGCGGGTACTAACTAGCAGTGACGTGGCGTCCAAAAAACTCGATTCCTACCGGCTTGCCTAATATCAGGCATTTGAGCACCTTATTCTACAGCTCTTAAGGAAAATGTACGCCAAATTGGCACCGGCTTGCCTAAGGATATCTTTTACGCCACGCCACTGCTAACTAGTACCATGTTTTGCCCACGCGGAGGGGTTTAGCCAGCAACCAGAAAGACCACGTGTTATGCGATAGAGAGAGACGGTTGGATCCGGTGCGTTCCGTCCGATGGTCGGACCCGAAGGTCAGTTTTGTTAGAGAGACTTCTGTACTATTACTTATTCTGTGGTACAGTCTAATTTTCCGTCGTGGCAACTCAGACTTTCGCATTGCTTCTTTTTTTGCGATATTTTTTTTTATTTCATAATCGTTGGTGTACTTGTTTACACATCACGGCCGTGAACCACTGGGCAGTGTTAATGTTCCTCCGCCCTGCGTGTGCTTTTCATACACTATTCATTCAGACAGCCTACTGTTTATTTCTTTGGGTCAGGCAAGGCTTTCGCGCCCAGAACTTTCCTTCGTTTTAGTAAGTTTTCTGGATTAAATCGAGTAACTATAAAAATATTATATACATATACAAGAAAGCAAAGTACACAGAAAAATTAAATAGTACTCACTTATAGTCCAGCCAGACTGGGAATCGAACCCGGTACCTCTCAAGCAAGCAACCTAGCAAGTGCCCTAAACTTTGCCATCTACTTTGACTTTTGTATAATTCTCGTTAAATAAAATTTTAACCTTATCGCCATCTATGAGAACTTGTATTACACATGTATCTCACCTCGATGCACAACTTTAAAGCTATGGCGATCAAGCGAGAGATGAAACATATAAAAATGTGGTGTAACTTACCCGCATTTAAAAAACGAATAAATGAAATTAAATATCTTTTTCTACTCCTGTACTGTTATCTGTCTTTTACTTGGTCACGAACACTAATATAAGAACATATATAATATGAGTTCAGAGAAGTCTATACTCTATTCCCCATAACAGCACTAGTGTCGTTATAGCCACTTTACGTTATTGCTAGCAACCACAGACTTCTAAATCTAGGTTAAACTGAGGTCAAGGATTAAGCGCTCAATTTTAACTTTACGGTAAAAATGCACAACTACCAACTTAACAAACAATTAAAATCCTACGGCTTTTAAGAAAAACAAAACTTTCTGAACTAAATTCATTGATGCCAACATAAAAACAAAAGTATTTTTAATATATTCACAGCGTGTCAACTTCATTTAAAAAATAAAAAGTTTACCATAGACACATACTGACAGTCATACGTCATATTTGCCTTCTTTGCAGGTTATGCCTTGTTTGTATTTTATAATTTTAAAACCTGTCGTAGAAAAAGTATTGTATGCAACGTTGTATAATTAAGTCAAAAAACGCTCATTGCGTCTCTATTTGCGATACTCGCCGCATTCGCGGCTCGTATCGCAACTCACGCAATTCGCATTTTTTGAACCTTCTTATACAACTGTTGCATAAAATACTATTATTTTGCTTAAATTCAAAGTAAAAAAGAATTTCTAACTTTTGGACATATATGCCTCTGAACGAAACTGATTTTACTATGGAAATATTTAGTTCCATACTTAACCATAGTCTAAAATCCAGGTAACCAATCCGGGGTGCTAGACAGGAAACCTCCCAGAGTGTCTGGATTCTTCTCATTCCTCTTGATCCGGTTGATCCACAGGAAAGGGAAGCATCTTGGACGGTGCACCCCGGGAGCAACGGCAAGTAATTTCTTAGGGGCCCCTAATTGATCACCTGCCGATGCTGCGAATGAGCCTGTCAGGGGGGGTTGGGGGGTCCCGCACCGGGTTTCCTCTGTTAGAGGACTCTCCAGGTGCGGCACGCGAGGGCGGAGCGTCGGGCACGAGCAGCATCCCTCCGACGTCTCCTTTTGGGGGGCACTGCGGGCAGGCACCAGACGGGTGACCTGTGCCGCTGCGTGGTGGCGGTGGACTAGTCCTCTGCGTCCCGTTAGCGGACATAGAGGACTGGTCCATCGCGGTCCTTAAACCTGACTGTCCCCAGCAACGAGGGCTGGCGACGGTCAGGAACGGACGGGCGAGTGTCTGCGGGGTAGGGGCGTGTGTCCTCCCGTCGACGGCTGCGGGGCAGGGGTGTTTGTCCTCCCGTGGCGGTGAGGGTGGGACTGGCGCCGGATACACGATTGGATCCCGTGTGTTCGGTGCCGGTTCCTGGTTTCCCCGGGCTGTTGGTCGGGGGGAAGCAGGTGAGGGAAGGCACACTGGCCATGCTACAGTGTGCCTTTTTCAGAGAGGGTTCGCCCTAGGGCGAAGGTGCCGGTGATGTCGTGGTGGCTTGCTAGCGATCCCACGGCATCACCATGAAGGCACAGGGTGGAAGCATCCCTGAGTTTTAGTGGGTAGGCCAATCCCTTCTGGAGCGGAGACCTCACATAACCAATGCGTAACATCTGGCTGTCAACCCCGATGGCCTTAGGTTACGTAGTGGTATGCAGTTTCATGCATTTCTCCGGGTTAAAAAAAAAAGGTAACAGCCAATCCCACACATCACTTAGCATTGCAATCTAAGTAATATTCCATCCACTTCCCTATGAAAACATTTTAATAGTCGTTTTATGACCGGCTACAACCGGCTCCGATGACGCGCCTGTAGCTCTTCCGGGCGATAAAATAGGGGTCATTATATTTATATTTATATTTCATTTATTCATAATTATTTACATTACATGTCATATTAAATTTACATTATCTACAAAACAATGTATCAAAATCAGATAAAAATTTATAAAATAAAGATTTACCTAGAATTAAAATTAATGTCAGTTATAAAATAATTAGTAATAATTAATAAGTTTAACAACATAATTGATAATAATGTTAAGTACCTATTTGGTACTCCGTATGCAAACGAAATAATAATAATAGATTAAGTACCTCTTTGGTACTCCGTAAATTCCTTAAATGTATAAAAAGTGTGCTCGATAAGCCAGCGTTTAAGGCGAGACTTAAAGCTGGACAGCGACGGTGCATCCGTGATGTGTACAGGCAGTCGGTTGTAAACCGTCGGCCCCATCACGTGGGTGAGTTTGCCCGACTTTACCAGTCGATGGCTAACTCCCACGATTTTGTTGGCGTTACGCAAGTTACGTCCGTGGACGTCTGATCCCCGCACGTACTCATCGAGGTGGCGACGAACGTACATTGCCACTTGGAGTATCACGACACCTGGTAGTGTGAGTATCCCAAGTGATTTAAAATACGGTTTTGCAGAGGCACTTTGACTCACCTGTGCAATCGCTCGAACGGCTCTCTTTTGCATGCGGAAAACGCGCTCCCAATCTGCGGCACGTCCCCACAGCTCTGCACCATACTGAATGAGCGAGTGAACAGTTGCAAAATAGCACGAGCGCACCACATTCCTGGGCACCACTCTAGCAAGGCGTCGCAATGCGAAGCAGGCGCCTCCAAGCTTATTGCACAATTTGATAATATGAGTGCCCCATTGGAGACCCCTGTCTAGCTCGATCCCCAAAAATGTGGTGTTCTGGAGTTGGTCTAATTTAGTGCCACCTACAAAAACCGTAAGATTCCTTGGAGCTCTGCCCCCCAGATAGAAATGTAGAAAGTGAGTTTTTCGCAGATTTAGTACCAACCCGTTGACCTGAAAATAGTGTGACACTTGCGCTGAGACATCGTTGAGACGTTGCTCGAGCTCGTCGATATCTGGTGCGCATACTACTGCTGCGACGTCGTCGGCATACATATACACATCTGCTGCTGGTATGGCCTCAGGGAGGTCATTGAGAAGCAACGAGAAAAGTATATTAGATACCGACGATCCCTGCGCAACTCCCATTGCGGTAGACAGCGGCTCCGACCTCACTTTCCCTCCGTCGCTCACCACCACCTGTGATCTTCCGTGCAGAATGTCCGTGATTAGGTTGTGTGCTTTACCGTCAATGCCATAATGTCTCAGTTTTATTGCGAGCACGCTGTGATCGGCGACATCGAAGGCCTTCGACAAATCGCAACACAACACCGCAACTTGCTGTCCTCGCTCGCGGGCGCCTACCACGCTGCGCACTAGCTCTCGCGCCATCGCAGTCGTCGAGCGGCCCGCTCGGTACGCGTATTGGCGCTCAGACAGGACCCCGGTGGCCGATAGGAAGTCGCTAAGGCGCGAGCTGAGACCATTCTCCAACACTTTCGCTACGGCCGGTATAATAGAGACGGGTCTGTAACCATCGAGGTCCTCTCTTTTGCCTTTACCTTTAAACAGAGGTGACACTTTGCTGACTTTTAAGGGAGAGGGGTATACTCCTTCATTATGCGATGGTCGTTAAATTACTAAGTACACATATGGGGCACTTCGAGATATGCTGACATGGATTGTGATTAACTAATATTCACAATACTTAATGATACGTTTCCACGCTTGCGAGGCTTGGCAAGCGTCTACAAGCTCCAAGCCTCTACGAACCTTTAATGCCAGTTCCACGGTATGCTACCAGAAGTCCTAAGCCTAGTGATGTGATGTGATTTCCAAAAACTGTATCGTCAAAGATCCATTTAATGATAGAACATGCTCACAAAATTTCACGAGAGTATATACGTACTCGTTTTATTAAAGCCCTCGGCTTCGCCTCGGCCTTGTAACAAACACTCGTTTGTAATTCCTTACTTTCCGCCCTTGATACACAATGTACTAATACTTACCACGGGCGGTAGTAAAAAAAGCTTCAGATCGCATAGTTATCGCCCTTGCCTTCCGCTCGGGCGTCAAATACCTGCCATCTGAGACATTCTTTGTTTTACCGCGGTTACTGCCCTAAGTAGGTAATGTAACTATTGTTATCGTATATATGAATATTTGGTTACGCACGCAAAAGGGATTGAAACGCTCCGCAGACTTACCCAAAATCAAACTGAAAGGATACAAAAATCAATTGCTATATGCACAAAGGCAAACTTACCCCAGTGAATTTTCCATGACCTCTTAAAATAACTCTACCCCCTGAGGTTCTCGCGTCAAAACGTGCATATTAAACGAAACCGACATGGCGGCCGGATGCGGCGGCCATGACACCTGCGCTTCCGGTCGCTGTTTAATTACATAATTAAATGTACATAATTGTGGTTTTTGTTAGGGTTGTCCCGTTACGTAAGCTTTAAATGGGGTTGGGTTAACCCCATTGTCGAATGGTAATCGACTAAGCGATGACAATAACAAGCGGGTACCGTCAAACTTAGTTAAGACACGCGAGGTAACATTAGAAGGAAAATGGTACCTAATAGGCTATTAGGGTCTAAAATATTTTTTACACAACAGGATATTATAAAATTGTTAGGCTTTAAAGCCTAATTTTCCTACTGGATTCTCATAAACTTACATAAACCGTCTTTTTCTTAAAACCTGTATGATAAAAGGATAAGTAAAATGTGCCCAAGTCGTTAATTTTCGTATCGTCTACAGAAAAGATGCTCGTTTTCGTGTATGACCCATTATACTGAACAAGATTTGTTGAAATTATATAAGATCCTGTTAAAATACGCAAATATGTTGAAGTGTTGAGCTCGATATCCAAAGTGTAAATATGAGACTTTAAAGTTAGGTAGGAATAGTACTTACATTACTAAAGAGCCCAGGAAGTAAGGGGTTACCGGCCGAGTACATATAGATGGCCGAGCGAATGCGAGGCCAGATAGTTACGAGGCTGGCAACCCCATTTCACGCCGAGGTATGTATAGTGCTTTTCTCAAATATTAGTCCATTTTAAAAGTATGAAAATATTAAAAACTATTAATACCATTGCATTGCCCACAAAATTTATAGTAAATTTGTTATAAAACCGTTAGGATAAACGCAAGGTTTAATATAGATGCATGACAAGTTCTTTGTTACCCCATACAAAGTATAACCGTGTGACGTCACAACGCTGTAATAGGCTTTAAGTAGTATACGAGTAAAGCGTTTATGGCACGTTTTTATAGAGAAAATGCTTTCGGCGATGTACGTCACATTCCGATTTCGTCAGATGACATGTAGGTCAGATTCCGTTTTCGGCAGATTCCATAGAGGTCAGATTCCGATTTCGTCAGGTGCCACAAATGTCTGATTCCGATTTCGACAGATTCCTAATAGGTCAGATTCCGATTTCGACAGATTCCTAATAGGTCAGATTGCATTTTCGTCAGATTCCTAGTAGGTCAGACTCCATTTTCGCCAGATTCCTAGTAGGTCAGATTCAGAGCCGCGCCGCCTCCTGTGTGCGAAGTGTGCAGCGCACACAGGCGCCAGAGCAATAGGGGCGCCGGCAGTCGAAACACGACGACAATAAAGAGGTGCTTCATAGGTTTCGCACACAGGCGCTGCCGGCGGCCGGCGCGGCCCTGGTCAGATTCCGAGGTGGTTAGTTTCCTAGTAGTCAGATTTCAAATACGTCAGTACACCGCCGAAAGCGAGAAAATAACCTAATCCATAAACGTTTCAAAAGTTTAAGGACTCAACATTACTCGCTCCAACGACTCGCGAATCGGGTCGGGGGCGCTCCCGGTTAACCTTATTTATCATCACTAACAACGCATACAAAATCCTGTTATTCGCCCCCGCCACCATTAAACTTACATCACATAATCGCCTAATTAACTCAGCAATCGCTAATCTTCCCTCAAAAGCGATTAGGAGTCGGTAAATTTTTCACGTCGCCTTCAAACGGACGGAACCCCATCCATTATGCAGGGTTCTGAATAATCTAATACGGCACTGCGCGGGTTTTCAAAGGATCGTACTGTCTGCAAATTAGATCAATTATAAGCTGCTGTGTTGATGTTCTTCGTGGGATGTTTGTTCTCGATGGGATTGCAAGAGGTTAGGATTTTTTTTATTCACGATAGGTAAGCATTTGACTTTGGTCTCACCTGTTGGTAAGTGAAGATGAAGTCGATGATGGAGCATGCTTATCTAGATAGTGCGGCACTATTAGTGCCTACCCAGCCAGCACAAACCTTCTGAGTAAGTTTTTTTTAACAGCAGTCATAGAAACTAATTGCTGAATATGACTACCGTAATTAGCTGATTAAGCGCTTACCCAGATGTTATTCAAGCAGTTTGGGCACAAAATTATACTGCTAATAGCTGTGTAATAGCAATGTAACAGATTAATAAGTTTTGAGTAATTGTACGACAAGCTGAGTATCTTCTGCATAAAAGCATTTTTGTTCTTATAAGCAAGTATTACAGCTCTGTTATCCAGACGATGAATGAATGATGAATGAGCTGTATGCTTATGTCCTTCAAAGCTCAGATATTCAGATGATACACAGCGTTTTTATCAAGAAATTAGTCAAGTTAAGTTGAAGTTGACAGATTCGAATACAAAAGTCGAAATAAATGGTCGAATTATTAATGTCCCGGTCAGTAAATAATTTTACCCTTATTAAATGCTTAAAGTGATAAATTGTAGGTGCGCATGCAACTTTACCGTGTATTTATATATACATTTCGTGTAAAATTTTCACGTACTCACCTGATAAGCCGGGTTTTTAATTTTAATTTATAATCAGACGACCTCATCGTTATCTCTTGCATGCAGCTCTGAATTACAGGGACAACAGAGGAAAAATCGGTCATCCGATTTTCACATGGAAGGACGTATTGAATCACGCCGTAACACATCTTACAAACAAAAGCCAGCTGGACTGGAAATCCATTGCATTAACCCCTCTGCGGTACAGTCAGCGTCAAATAGTCTCTAGCGTAAGTGGCCCTAGTGGGAGGAGGGGTTTAATCTCTACATGCCCTTATCTTGGAGGGGATGGAGGTAAACGCAATTCTTATGTAATATTTTATGTCGAAATGTGCGACTTTTAACATAGAGATTTTTAGTATAGTAGCATCATAAGCCTACAGGTAAAATTTTACGATTTTTACGTGAGAAGGGGAAGGGGAGTCAAAGATGGCCAAAATCGTCCTTACGCAATCAATGAACGACCATCGAAATATAATAAGTATGGAAGCGTAACTGAAGCTCAATATCGGCCCCACGGAATAAGTACTAACGGGGCGGAGCTAGTACTTAGTACTGAAGAAAAAAATGTAGCGGCAATGGTACATTACTTATCTAGGGAGGTAAAACAAAGAATGTCTCAGATCGCAGGTATTTGACTATACAGGGTGGGAGGGACTATACCGACATACTTTAGCCATGAATTCCTGGTGGTGTGACGAGTAAATAATGTTATATCAACATGGGTCGAATATTGTCATTTTACATAGTCTATAAAATAGTCTTATGGAACAAAATAAATCAGTAAATTCAGCTCCTCGTTATAAACATGTCCTTACTGGAGGAAAAGTTATCAAACAGAAAAAAAAGCTAAAATGGAAACGAAAGGTCAATTTTTTGGCCTCGTAGTCGCTTACCATCAAATACTGCGAAGGTTAATTGCTGTTTAGTTAAAGGATTTAAAAAAAATTGTAAAACTATCTTAGTCACAGTTATTAGGGCTTGTTACACACTTGGGAGTTTTCATTTAAAAAATAATGAATATCTCTGAAACTAAGCGTTTTTCGACTATACATCACATAACTTTATTTACTCGTCACACCACCAGGAATTCATGGCTAAAGTATGTCGGTATAGTCCCTCCCACCCTGTATATGATAAATAGGCGATCTGCGGCTTTCTTTATTGCCTCCCGTGGTAAATACAATATTTTACGTCTCCCCCGGGCCAAGAAGTGGGAATTTCCGCACGCGCATAGTGCGGTAATTGCCACTTTATGGCCAGGTGTGACGTAAATGAAATTCTCACGTCACCGTCATCATTTTTGTAACCAATCACAGATTTTTGTCTTTTAAACGATATGCAATTTATCCAAAAATGAAGTCTTCTCAAACTAAATGCTAATATTTGTCATAATCATAAACGACTTTAGACTCACCATTAAGTTGGTTATCAATACCACTTGATACATAAGACGTCTTGATTTTAAAAAGTATGCGTTGTGGGGCAAATTTTAACGTCAGTTTTGTTAGACGTTATCGTTCCATACATTATATTTGAATGACCCCTTATTACTATCTATATACCAGTGGCGTGGCGTCCAAAGAACTCGATTCCTACCGGCTTGCCTAATATCAGGCATTTGACCATCTTATTGTACAGCTCTTAAGGAAAATGTACGTCAAATCTGTACCGGCTTGCCCAAGGATATCTTTTACGCCACGCCACTGCTATATACACACATACGTGTTACAATATTCATATATGGCGGTAGCGCCATATAATATGAATATTGTAATGGATGCTACAGACTATTTGACGTTGACTGTACATTGGTAGGGGGGTCACCTTTCTCTACAGCTGACTGTACCTACAAGACCCTCGGTGCGATCCGGGTGACAGCGTTGGCGCGCGCCCAGCGCCCGGAATAGCGCGCCATGTGCTCGCGATGCGTTTATGCGGAAGGCATGCGCGTGATCAAACGCTAGGCTCTTAACCTTTCCGTTCATAGTCCCATAGCGCGTCTGTTTCAGTTTCATTCGGGGCTTTCATCCGGAGGGTCCATTCAGTCTTTCAAACTCAAACTCACTTATTTCTGCAAGTAGGCCTCAAGGGCTCGTTTACATTGTCTGATTCTTTTCTTTTACATTTCTGATTCTTTTCTTTTACATTTCTGATTCTTTTCTTTGTAATAAAACTGACGTTCGTTCATAGATAAGAATTAGTATTACATACAGAAGTCTCTCTCCCTAACAAACTGACGTTCGCGTCGGATGACCGGACTGAGCTGACCCGCATCTATCGCACAACGCGTGCTCTTTTTTCACCCTAGGGCGGCGATAAGAACCGCGCAACAGAATCGTGGAGTGAGTCAGACCTGGTTCGGGTTCGACCACCAGACGGAACACACCGCACCCGATCGTTTCCCACTATCGCATAACGAGTGCTCTCAACAAGGCGCACCACATGCTTCTCCTTTTGGCTACTATTACTATTGCGGCAGGATATTAATTGCACAGGAGCTAGAACCGCCTGTGCCTAGTCCGCAATTGATGTCGCCAGACAAGCGATTCACGGTCAGTTGTTAACCCGGATTGAGATTTCGCTTGTCGTTTGGCAGAATATATTAAATGGAAAGAAACAGATAGCATGGATCGCACGACCAACGAGTATAAAAAAAGAAGTAGAAGTACAGTTGTACTAGTATATTGCTGCCTATCAACCACGCAGTGGCGTGGCGTCCAAAGACCTCGATTCCTACCGGCTTGCCTAATATCATGCATTTGACCTTGAAGGAAAATGTACGCCAAATCTGCGCCGGCTTGCCCAATGACATCTTTTAAGCCACGCCACTGCAACCATGTCAACTCGGTCGCCCTCGTACCACCTAGAGGCGCACTGTGGAGGCTGTTACAACTGGCCTTGGATGGAAGGAGCTGGAAGAGCTCGCGTAGGATCGTGACAAGTGGAATTCCCTTCTGAGAGTCCCTGATGAGGGATAACACGACATGGTCATCATCAGTATCCACCATGTCTCCGGTGTCTCTATCGCAATATTACTTTTAATTAGCAACGCGAATAAAAATAAGTAAGAATTGTTACGTCATCGATACAAATACGTGTGACATCACAGCGCAGCACGGGACGCCGCGTCAGAGTTGGCGCGGGCGCTTTCACGTGATGTCGATGCGCAAGAGCGTCCGAAGTTTAGGGCTGATGCAGACTGGCGACTTTAACGAGTGTGTACTCGGCAGTGGCGTGGCGTAAAAGATATCCTTGGGCAAGCCGGTGTACATTTAGCGTAGGTACATTTTCCTTAAGAGTTGTAGAATAAGGTGCTCAAATGCCTGATATTAGGCAAGCCGGTAGGAATCGTCTTTAGACACCACGCTACTGTAACTCGGGTGTACACACTCGGTGAGAACGGGCAAGACACGCGCCTTTTCTTCCTCACGTAGAAAAATATGATTGCGTTTCTCGCTCGGGATCGCTGCAGTGTACAGCTGTGTATTGTGATTTGATGTGGAACGAAATAAAAAGTATTAATCGAAAGAATGTCTATCTAATAACTATACCAAGTCCTGTACGTAAATCGCACTTTTTTGACGTCTAGACTATCCCACTAAACCTGTCTGACACTATCAACTTCCTACTTTAAAAATAATATATTTAATATCTCCCGTTATGTAATAAAAATATCATCATTTCAACGACTGACGGCGCGACGTGACGTCACAGGCTGCAATGCCAAATGACGTCACATGCCAGAGATACGAAAAGTAACTCAGTCGGTGGACAATATTGGAACTAGCGAATTATTACTAATTCCTCGCCCTAAGCCATAGACGCTAGCGCCACGTTCACCGGTAAACACGAGTTTGTGGTTATTGGTGTCGATTATGACGTGCTTGCAAAAAAGCGGTTTTATAAAAGTTATTTAAATGAGCGATATTGTCTACGACAGTGACGGCTCCGCGTAAAAATAGTGTTGTATGACGGAAGACGAAATTAGACTCGCTAGTTACACGTGCGATAGGTTCTTCATCGTTACGGAATTCAGAGCGTCACTAGGCCTCAATTTCTGCGAGTTTTTTGATGTCATCAGTTTTGAACGTTTTATTACTCGTTTAAAACAGAAGATACTGAAAACTACAAATAAAATACGAATAAAACAATGTACCAGTGTTTTTCAAACTATTTCATGACACTACCCCATTTCGCGACCCCCTATCGTCCATGATTTGTAACCTGAATTTTATTCCGTTACACTTATTAGATTTTATGTTTTTTTTTTCCTTTTTGTCCGAGGTTTCTCGATCCCCGCGACCCCCTTCAAGAGGCTCTGGACTTCCTAGGGGGTCGCGACCCATCCTTTGAAAAACACTGTACTAAACTAAACTTAAGTAAAAACGGCTTTTATCTGGTCCAACAAATATCATTGGCCATAAAACGGGGCAATGCGGTTGGCATATTCGGCACTTTTGGACCAGTACCTCTAGCACAACTGTGACACGCGACTCTTTGTCGCGCGACAAATGCTACCTATCTCTTTCCACTCAATATAGTGTGACAGTGACAGGTGATGCTCTGTCGCGCGAGAAACGAAGTCGCGGCCAGTTATGCTAGACGTACAGGTGTGTCGGGCCGGGATCTAATTGAGATAAGTATTTAGTTCTAGTTTATAGTTGTCCATATAGTATATTTAATTTTAAGTAAAAAATAAACTAAACACAAGAGGATAAATCTAAACTAATATTAAAAAAATATCTAAAGAATTGCCCCCCTTGTCATGGTGCCGAATATGCTGGCAGCGTTTCCCCGCTGTATGACGGTGCGAGCTGCAGTTAAATTAACGCTTTTGAGACCAAGATTTTGACAACGGCGACTCCTTAAATCTCCATTAATTTTAGTCTCTGTTTGCTTATTTTCTATACTTTTTTAATCGCGTTTTGACGCCTAGAGACCGTTTACATCTCTAAAAATGTAGTTATAATTATAAGTTTTTGTAAGTAATGTAATGGATCCGGAGATTGTAAACGTCTCTTGGTAAATAAACTGTGCCCAGTTATTTGCTTATTGCATTTTATTAATGTCATTTTATGTAATCATGTCACAATTGTTGTAATGTTTTTGAAAAGAGAAACTGGTGAGTTTCTTCCGGTGCTTCTCACCAGAAGGTCATTTACCGAAGCGCCAAAAGAAAGCATCATACATGTAAAAGAGCCCTTTGAGGCCTACTTGCAAAAAATACAAATAAAAAATAAGGTAAAGTCAAGTTTTGTTGTACCCCAACTCCGCGCCACACACATACCTCAGCTCCCAAGCTTACAGGATGAATTCAGGAGACGTGAGTGGGTTCAACGCTACGGATTCTCCCCCCTCCCCACCGTTGTTGAAGTCCTTTACCGCCCTGGATGCGTAAAACACTATTTACTTACCGTTTTGGGACCTCATTCGGAAGTGAATCTCACTACAGGCCATCACACTATGGCTCAACCCTTTATAATTTACTGTGATTTCATTCAGGTTGAGCGATGTGGCGAGTATCAATTCCGAATAACTTTCTTATTTGAGGAATCAGTGAAGCATGTTCTTGGATACATACCTGAAATAGAAAACGGAAACTAATCAATATTTTATCATTACCAATGAACTACCTAAATAACTATATACATCGATTTATTCGCGAAAACTATGAGATGAGGTTTTTGAATGGTTAATTTCTGACCTAAAAATGTAATAATTTGGAACATAGTTGGGTGGAATGGACTACAGTTGGGGAGATTTACGACTATTCATTTGTTTGAACCCACAGCTAACTTCACACCCACACACAAGCAAGCATAATGTATATTGTAAGAGTTTATATTTCCCTTCGACTATTCATGCAATTCAGTTAAAGGGCAACTACGTAAAAGACAAATATACCTACTGCAACAATAAGACTAGGTAAACTCCCCACTGCACTGTGGTCGAGTGCCCGCGCACGCCACTGTTAAATTACACCCGTGGTCCTGAGGTTTTTGCTCAGCATACTTATCGCCACGAAGTTCAACTGTTGTGTGTGTGTTGTTAACCACTATACCTCTAGTTTGAGTGCTAATGTATAAAGGTTTTATAGGCCAGACCAGATCTGTCTAAATAGGGGTGACGTGGCAAGTTCCCGGGAGAAAACCCGGTCGCTCTCGTACCACCAGAAGGCGCACGGTTGAGAAAGAGGCTGGTCTAACTGGTCTTGGATGGAAGGAACTGGCGGCAGCGCAGGATTGTGACAAGTAGAAATCCCTTCTTTTACACATAAACACGATACAATATCGCGTCGTACTACGACACGGCATCGTTTCACAATGCGACGACGTGTCGTGGAAGACATTCAATCAAAATACGTAGGAACTAAAAGATATCAATCAAGAGAAAAAGATCCTAAAACTAAATAAAAAAAACCGGTCAAGTGCGAGTCGGACTCGCGCACCGAGGGTTCCGTATAAACTAATAAGTAGACCAACCTTACGACTAACAGCAACCCTGCCTTAAACCCGCTTTAGCTCTATTCAACCTGGAAAAATCTTAACAGCGCGATGCAGCGTATGCTACAGCGACATCTATTGATACTAAATAGCGCGTAAATTTTACTTGTAATTTAAATTTAAGGGTGGATTTCACAGCGTTTCAAATGCCGTCATCACCAATCCCGAAATTTCGACGATTCACTTTAAGAATGTATCCCATTCTTTTGATAAAATCAGAAAATAGTACCTACTATTTTCACGTTTTGATCAAAAATTATGTAATTTTTAAAAAGATGTCATCATAATATCGGGATTGGTGATGACGGCGGTTGAAACGCTCTGAAATCCACCCTTAAACGTTACTTTTTGTTATTGGCTGATTGAAATAATTGTTTGTCAACTAAGTTAGTTCTCATGTATCATTTTTAGCCACAAGCTACCTTATTTTAGATTCGTGTCCCTAGATGGCGCTAGTGGTATCTCATTTTTATACTCCTATTATAGAGTTTTTAATAATTATTGTTACTTTATGTTTTTTTCCCGATGCCTGATGAGTGATCATTGTATTTAATAGACATTTTTTATATAATCTGAAATAAATCATCGCTTAGTTTTGCTACTCTCCGCTAGATGGCTCTCGTAGGGAGGGTAGAACTAATATGTTAAGATTTTTGTAAATTTTTAAAAAGTATTTAAGTTAGGAAGAGAAAATATAACGGTCTTCCTAATAATAATAATAATCCTAATAAGTAGATACATGAATAGTTCAAGAAAAACTGTATGGCGATTAGTTTAGTAGGAGCAAATAAGTATGTGTTATGATTTTTGCAAATTTCTCAAAAACGGTGCAAGTGAGGAAAACCGTTATATTTTTCCTGTAATATTTAGGACGACATTAATAATTGGTAATTATGACACATTTTTCTGATCAGTAACTTCGGAGATAATAGGGGGGGAATGGTATTTTCTTAAACTTTTTTCGCCATAAATCAAAAACTATTTATTTAAAAAAAAAAAAAAAATGGCATTTTAATCTACAAATTAAGCTCTTTCATTTGATACCCCACTCGATATATAAGCCCTACTTTCAATTTTGAAAATCCCATTACGGAGCCCTTTAAAAAAAAAGTAAAAAAGGTACAAGATTTTTTTTATGTCCAATAAGCTCGGGTTAGCGACTTTTAACACTATTCCAAATTTCAAACCGATAGCAGCAGTAGTTCCTGAGATATCTGGCTGTGACAGACGGACAGACAGACAGACAGACAGACAGACAGACAGACAGACAGACAGACAGACAGAGTCGCACCATAAGGGTTCCTTTTTTACCATTTTGGTACGGAACCCTAAAAAGAAACAATTGTAAAAAGAATACCCCGTCCAGTAAGCCTGTCTGCGGCATAGTCCTCCCATTACGCTAGCGGCGTTACCTGTCTGTATCGCGAGAGGCATTTTTGAGAGAGGTCAAGCGTCTGCCCTGGGGTCCCTTGAGGCGTCGATCAGTCGTTTCGACAGGGCTCTCATTTTCCTACATCTTATAGAGTTTACATGTAATAAATAAATTTACTGTGTCAGTGTAGAAAATAAATATAACTTTGCACGACACGCCTTCGCATCGTACGATGCCGTGTCGTAGCACGACGCGATATCGTATCGTGTTTATGTGTAAGAGCTGTATGATGAGAGTTAAAAGGACAGCATGATGATGATGTCACTCCATAAAGACACTACCCACCCTCTAATGTCTTCCTTACGAAGGGTAAGAGGGTAAAAATTAGTAGGGTAAGCGGTATGTTAACAACACATTACCTGTCCTACTAATTTCTGCCCTACTCTTAATAGGGTAGAAATTAGAGGGTCGGCGTGTCTTTTTGTCTTTAGGGGTCATTCATTTACTACGTAAGACGATGGGGGGGGGGGGGGGGGTGAATCCGCGTGTAAGTGGAGGCGCGTGCTCGGTTGCGTATAGGTATTTTACCAAAAAAGTAAAAAAAAAACTATTAATATCTGCAAATAAACGTCCCCACAAAAATGTTTCTTTGAATAACCACATTTTTATAAAAAAAACCCGACCGCGGTGCACTTTGAAACTGCATTAAATCCGCCATTTTGTTTATTTTAACGAACTTCATGCCCAGTGACACTCGCACCATCAAGACGAATCTAATGATGTATCATTTATCAAAATCGGATGTGTCGTTGAGTAGTTACGAGCGGACACAGGAACGGACATACATACATACATACATACATACATACAGGCCAAACACATAACCCTCCTTTGGGCTTCGTCGCAGTCGGGTAAAAATAAATATTTAAACAACCCAAACGTAAAATCATTTTTCTTTTAAGTTTACGCCACTGAGCATCATCATCAGTGGTCGGCACTGGTGCAAAACTTCAACAAAACTTTCCAAGCGGACATAATAGAGTGCTTACAGCCATGAAAATATCAATATATATATTTATAATCAAGTATTGGAAATCCGAGATTTCGATATAGAGTTAAATCTAACATTGATCTGCCAATAATGTTCTTATTTCCTTGGTTTTAAGTTCTCCTTTATGTCAGCTTTACAAGTTTTGTTAAAGTTTCCGATCGTGCCGATCACTGATCATCATACTCATCAAGGGGTAAGCTCTTATGCAGCTTCTAAAGCTCTTGATGATGACGATGCTGGCGCTTCGTTAGGCAGTACCCTAAACGTGTTTTCAATTAATGTCACTGGCTGAATGAAGGGACGGGCCCGAAATACATTTCTATTGCATATTTTATAACTTTCATCTCAAGTTGACGCCTCGCTTGTCCCGGCTTGCATTTGTTCCTTGATTAAATCTTTTATACTCCGGACTGTGTATTGTGTAGGAATATAGAGTATCCTTGTCGACAAACTGGTAAAACAGAATTTGATTTTATAAAGTCTACTAGCACAGGATAAGAAATAGTACTACGTGGGATATTCTTCAGAAATATGTCGGCGTCTAATTCCTCTGTCTCCATACATTTAGTATGAAAAAGGGCCAGAGGAATGAGGTGACCGCAGATATAATTCTGAAGAATAACCCACGTACAGACGTATAGAAGCCTCACTCCCTAACAAAACTGCCGTTCGCGTCGAATGACCGCACTAAGCTGACCCGCATTCGACCATCTCTCTCTATCGCATAACGCGTGCTCTTTTTTTCCACCCTAGGGTGGCGATATCACTATCACTATCACTACATAGTATAAAACAAAGTCGCTTTCTCTGTCCCTATGTCCCTATGTATGCTTAAATCTTTAAAACTACGCAACGGATTTTGATGCGGTTTTTTTTAATAGATAGAGTGATTGAAGAGGAAGGTTTATATGTATAACACATGCATAATATAATAGAGAAACACCGTGCGAAGCCGGGGCGGGTCGCTAGTTTAATAATAATTAACGCGCAACGGAATCGTGGAGTGGCCCAGTCTTGCTACTCGGTAGTAGAATAAAATTGAAGAATTCAGAAGAGATTGCTCCTTGTAACTCGAGAATACTATTTGCATAGTACCTAAAAATAATAAGCAGGAATAGTACATTACTACAGAGGCCGGCAACCCCATTTCGCGCCGAGGTATGTATAGTGCTTTTCTCAAACATGCAGTGAAATAAATTTAAAACACTCCAAAAATCAAGCTTTAATTTTTAGAGACACTAAAAGTAAAGTAGACAAAAAATAGAATGAAACATTTTCAATTTCCTTTCCAAAAACTGTTTCAGTAGACATATTTACTGCGAATATTTAGCTGAAATATTTTAAATGTGTATTCTTGTAGTTAAGTTTGCAATTTAAAATTATTGGCAATTGTTTATAATGTGTTATTTGTTATGTTGATGTCGATTTTATAAAAATAAAATTTCAAAATATACCAAACATCGTTTATTGTTTTTTTAATGGCTGAACGCCGTGATGACGTGGTACAAATAAATGTTGAACGGAAATTAAAAAAAAAACACATTGCCGGCCTATGTTGTATAAAATTCCATTATATGTCAAGTGTCAAGCCGCACCGGAAACGAGATATTTTGGAGCCTATTATAAGGCACGCAATGTCAACATTTCATTGCATGTTTGAGAAGAATCTATTTATCTTATTAGAAGTTAACATCTTGGCTTATGCGAGTGCAACTAAGAACAGTCAGTGTGGAACTCCCTATAACATCTTAATAAAAAATAAAAATAATGCAGGACAATCTTGTCGGACAATGACAAAAAAAATACGGTTTGGTCCGTCAGTTAGGTAGCTTATACAAAAATATTATACGATTTTTTTAGGACAACATTTTGTAGAAATGGACAAGTTTGCCTTGTCGGCTAGTTTTACCCTAATCTCGGACTAAATTAAATAGAATGATATTTTCCTAACCCAGGCATTAATCCTTTACATCTATATCGAGAATATTTAGCTAATTTAAAGAATCTCGAGACCAAATCCAGTGCAGTGTTTTAGAGATTATTCTTAGAAATACTACTGTTTACGCCACGTAACTTAATTCGTTACCCGTAACGCCATCTAGCGGTCAACATTAGAAGTAACTTTACTTTAGGCACACAACCAAGAACCTTTATACTCCCCTTCCCTCTCCCACGCATGACGCGCCGCCTGTGTTAGAAGAAGACGATTGGGTGTCCGGAACAAATCTACGCGAACGGAAGGAAATGATTTTAATGTCCGTTCGGACCTTTACAACCGCGCTGCGCTCGAGTTCGCTCCGCATATATTCTGTGAATAATTATAATTTTAAGACTTATCTTGTGCTGAATTTTGTTACTTTATTAACCTGAAGGTGATTTGTGCTATAGTGTAGAATTAAGCAGTGCTCGGACGATCGCAACCAGACTAAAGCTGTTTTCGTCGCCGTCAGCCATCTTAAGTGAATGAAGAACTTTATCCCTGGCCAGGGAATCTGACTTCGGCGGTACCCAGAAGCTATCCAGGTATGGTGCTTTATCATGCGTTCCTTCCTTCCTCCCTGTGTATTCCGACATTCGTAATCCTCGCCCGCTCACGCTTTGACAAATTACGCAAGGTCCTTCGATCGGTTTAATTTTAGTCTTCATTTTGCAACCTCAAAAATCATCGTATTACGCGCGCAACCATTTTATGGTCCGGATCGAACCGGATTTTGAACCACGCCAAGTGCCTAATGCGGTAATGCCTATCTTAATAATAAGTTAATTATAATCGTGGTTACCTAAGTAATACATAGTAAAATAGGTAATCCATTTCTACTCCCGCCCGCGTGTTTATTTCGAATATAAAGCTGCGCCGCGCTTACCTACTTATATTCGTAGGTATTCTATTCCTCCCGCATTATAGTAGCAATCGCACGATTGTATCGTGTCGCGTTTACCTAACTATTAGTAAGTTAGGTATTCTATCTCGCATCCGTTCGCATCGTAACTCAATCGCACCGCGCGTACCTACTACGACATATAAGTAGGTAGGTATTCTATTCCGCTCCGCTTTAATTCACAAATTTAGTATTACAATAGGTGTATTGTATAGGTACTTATTTTCGGTCAACTCACGCTACTTATACCTAAGTATTTCATTAGTTAAATCAGTGTTTGTAATTTGTAATCAATCGCGTACGTACATCGATCTACATAGAAATAGGTACATTACATAGAAAGTTAATTGTGTATAAGTATTTCGAACAGCTGACCAAGTTATATTTATTATTTTGACAATTTTGCTTGTAATTGTTAGAACCTGCTTAGATTATTTCGTGCATTTCGTTAGATTAATTCGTGTGATGTGTGAATGAGTATCATTTCAATCGTTGTATTTAGTGCTTCAGTGAAAATCTCTCCAGTTCGTGCCTATAAATATCTATAGGTATATCGTTTATGTTCTGTCTTCGCGTTCATAGGTAGGTTCTAATAACTAACGCACCGCTTTGTTATTGTTAGGTTAAGTAATAGTTTAGTTCATCGCTTCGTGTGTAAGTTTAAATACCTATAAGTGGGAAGTTTATCATCTTTGCGTTTGGCGCGTTAGGTACGTTTTATTTCGTACGTGTTTGCTTGTCGTCGAATTGTTTATAAGGTAATATTGTAAGGTAATTATACGCGTAACGTAGTAAGTGTAGACTTATATTTTATTTAAATAATAAAGTGAGCCGCAATAATTTCGTCCGCAATTAAAACTCGTGCTAAATCTAAAATGGCTGAACAAAAATTGAAAAATATGGAATCGAGACGCGTCGCGTTTTTCGAACGACTGCAAGGAATTTTAGCCCTGTCTCAGCAACTAGATAATGAAACTAATGTTGAAAAGTTTCTTGCGAATATTGAAACCTTAGACTCTATCAGGGATAATTATTTGATAATCATCGAAAAAATAAACGAGTTGCAAATGACTATCAGGCCGGACGCTCAGCCTAGTTTTAGCGCTTGGTTAGAGTTCGAAGATATTTACTGCCGAATAAAGAGACAACACTCTAAGCTGACTGCTCCGCGTGAGGTGAAGCCTGACATTAGTTACTTTAAACACGCATTTGACATTAAACCGGCCGGTCCTAAATTACCAGCGTTACAAATACCAGATTTTAATGGAGATGCACGTGCTTGGCCATTGTTTTACGCTAGTTTTAAAACAACAATCCACGAAAATGATAGCCTCAGTGACACTGAAAAACTTTATTACCTGATAGGTAAACTAACTGGCAAAGCGCAATCAGTTTGCGCTGGCTTAACCCCTTGCGCGGAAAATTATGCCATAATATTTAAAACTTTAGTCAGCAAATACGACGACAAACGATTGCAAAGCACTGCTTATTTGGATCAATTTCTAAATTTGAAACCTATAAATGCGATCACCTCCGAAAGTTTGGATACTTTTGTCGATAATCTTTCGTCCTCAGTCGCGGCGCTTAAAGGGTTAAAATTGACTGACCTTTGTGATTTTATTTTACTCCATCTTGCATCGAAAAAGTTGGACGCGGATACAATTCGCGCTTTTGAAATGGATAGTCGAGGTACCGAAATACCTACCTTTGATGATTTGATCACCTTCTTACGCGGCCAGGTTAAAATATTACAGCGGACCTCTAATACTAAACCTTCACAAGCCTACAAAAAATCCTCTGAATACGTTGATTCTGCTAGGGGTGTAAAGAACACTGTCGCATATTTTAATGTGGCAAATGAAGGTCCGCCCGCAACCTCGCAGCACGTTACGCCCGCGCCACGACCCGGTAATAGCAATATCAGCGCCGATACTTGTTCGCTATGTAATGCGCCTACACAACATGAACAACTATATAGATGCCCGGGCTTTCAAAAACTGACACCTCACGACAGGTATAACTATGTGAAAACATATAACTATTGTCTTAACTGCTTAAGTCACAAACACAAACTTAATGCTTGTAATTCTAATAGCTCGTGCCGCAAATGTAACAACAAACATCACTCGATGTTACATTTTGATAACAGTGTGTCAGCCCCTGCGCTGACGAAGGACACATTTTATGGTCAGTGGTCACCCCCTAACCCTCCAAGTGAATTAATGCCTAGTTTCAACCCCGGTTTCGTTCAACCTCCGCAGGCATGGACAACTTCACAATGTAATATGAATCCCGGGTATCCTACCCCAGCGTCGTTCCATTCTACGCCGCCATTGAGCTGGACTGCTCCGCCGATGTCTACCCGCACAAGCGCGGACGCTTCTATTCCCGAGCCGTCGAATCTCACGCCGCAGCCGCAGCCAGCTACTAGCGCTCACATGCAGTTTTCAGTAAATAATTGCAGCAATACTACGTCTAGTAATTTGCCTACTACTGTGTTATTAGCAACAGCGCGTGTGATAGTTTATGATTCTCAGGGTCAAGAGTGTTTAGTACGCTGCTTGTTGGATAGCGCATCACAAAGTAATTTCATATCACGCGAGTGCTGTGATCGATTGGGTTTAAATACCTATCAGAGAAACATCACGGTTAGAGGAATCGCGGGGTCGAGTAAGGTAGTAAACTCGCTGGTGAATGTGAAATTCTTCTCTCGATTCGATCGAAACATTAATTACGAACTTGATACGTTAGTTGTTGATAAGGTGACAGATCGTTTACCTAACGTGGAGGTAGATAGGTCGATGCTTACATACTTTGATTCGCTTCGGCTAGCTGACGATACTTACTCTGTGACAGGTGACATCGATATGCTGATAGGTGCGTCGTTGTTCCCGCACTTGTTACTTGGTGATAGGGTTCAAGGTCCCAGTCAATCACCCTGCGCTTTAAACACCGTTCTTGGGTACGTAATTATAGGCAATGCTCCCGCGAACATCAATATAACCTCATCGATCTCATGCTGTTGCCTTGTGCAGCCCTGCGTAGATAAAATGGTGCAAAAATTTTGGGAATTAGAGGAGGTTGACACCCCTCACATTCAGAGCCCTAACGATCGTGCATGTGAGGAAATATTTAAGAATACGACTACTCGTGACCCATCGAACGGACGCTATACGGTAACTTTGCCTTTCAAGGATGATCCTTCACTTTTAGGCGATTCCTACGCATGCGCTGAGAAACGGTTCCTCTGTCTTGAACGTAAAATGAAGGCAGTGCCTGAATTTAAACGAGCTTACGATGACGTAATCAAGGATTATCTCGCTAAGGATTACATTACACCGACGCTTCCCGAAACCGATGAAACTGCAACACAGTCTTCATATATTATACCGCATCACGGAGTACTTCGCGAGGATAAATCGACTACCAAATTACGCGTAGTCCTAGATGCTAGCGCTAAAACCAGTACATCCGTTTCTCTAAATGATATTCTTCATGGTGGTGAAAACCTTCAAGGGAACTTGTTCGAGATTATATTGAATTTTCGCCTATTTAAAATAGCATTGTGCGCTGATATACGTCAAATGTTCCTTTGTATAGGCGTGCAAGAACAAGATCGTCGGTTCCAACGTATTTTGTATAGATTCGATCCAGCTGATCCCCTCACTATCTTCGAGTTCAAACGCGTTTGTTTTGGACTCAAGTCAAGTCCATTTCACGCATTGCGAACTATTCGCCAGCTAATCGAGGATGAAGGGTATCAATTTCCGCTCGCAAAGGTAGCCCTCGAAAATGCGCTATATATGGATGACTATGTTTATAGTGTAGAATCAGAAATCGAAGGTATAGAAACAGCTAAGGAGGTCATTGCTCTATTGAAAATGGGACAGTTCGATTTGGTTAAATGGAATAGTAATTCTGCGAATGTTTTAGAGACTATACCACATTCGCATCGATTAGCAGCGGTAATAGAATTTGACAAGGGAGAAAATCAAAAGGTCTTAGGCCTCTCTTGGTCTCCTGTGGCCGACACGTTCTCATTAGATGTTTCACAACCAGTGGAAAAATGCACCAAGCGCTCAATCCTTTCATGCGTAGCCCGATTATGGGACTTGATGGGTTTCATAGGACCAGTGATTTTATTCGCGAAGCTTCTAATAAGAGATCTCTGGCTCATAAAATGCGACTGGGATGATGAGCCACCGGACACTATCGTAAAGCTTTGGAAAACTTTTCGCAATGAACTTCACTTGTTGAATCAATTGGAAATACCGCGTCATGTTGGTGTAGTCGCGAATAGTGTCGTTACTATCGTAGGATTTGGGGATGCTAGTGAACGCGGCTATGGAGCGGTAGTGTATGTTCATGTAAATACTAATGGTGTTATCTATACACACATTTTGTGCTCAAAATCTCGCGTTTCGCCGACTAAAACGGTCTCCCTAGCTCGTCTTGAGTTATGTGCTGCGCTTATTCTAGCCAAACTTATACGCGTTGTGATGGATACATGGGGCACTCGCATTAATACCGATAACGTCTACGCATTTTCGGATTCCACTGTAACTTTATGCTGGATACATTCGTCACCCCACCGATGGGGTACGTTTGTAGCAAATCGCGTAGCCAAAATACAATCCTCACTTTCAGCCGATCGGTTTTATCACGTCTCTGGCGCTGAAAACCCAGCGGACTGCCTCTCGCGTGGCTTAACGCCCTCGCAGATTATGGATCATCCTCTCTGGTTTCAAGGACCTTTCTGGATGCAGCGGGATCCTGCCGATTGGCCTGTAACATCATTTGACCCCTCGATTATATCTAAACCGCCTGAAGAGAAGACGCATGCATTGGTTTCCACCACATTAATTGAATTGCCGCTATTAATCGCTCTAGCTGATCGCATGTCGTCTTGGTCGAAGCTGTTACGATGCGTAGTCTATATCTATCGATTTGGACGAGTACTCCCTCGAAGGAAATACGTTTCTGCTTCAGATCTTGATTTTGCGGAGGCCAAGATCATCCGTGCATTGCAACAACATCATTTTGCGAAGGAGTTCGTAAATTTACAGTCAGGCAAGTTATGCTCACGAGCATTTCAGCGCTTAAAACCGTTTCTCCAAGACGGCATTATTAGAGTTGGAGGTAGGCTTGAAGCCTCTGAGCTGAATTATCAGCAGAAACATCCGATCATATTACCAAGGAAGGGCCACATAGTCAATCTCATAGTGGATTACTTTCATAAGGTGTATTCTCATGCTGGATCAGATGAGTTGTTTTCCGTGCTACGCCAATGCTATTGGATTTTTGCTGCTAGAAATATTGTCCGCAGTAGGATATTTCTATGCTTACGGTGCTTTCGCTTGCGTCCGAAATCGGATTGTCCAGAGATGTCAGATCATAAGGCTTGTCGGGTAGTGCGTTCTGCCAAAGCGTTTATCCACACCGGGGTAGATTTTGCTGGACCTTTAAAGGTTACGCCCAGTCGAGGTAGGGGCATCCGATCTCAAAAGGCTTATGTCTGTATCTTTGTTTGCATGACTACCCGTGCCATCCATATTGAGTTGGCATCTGATTTGAGTACGAACTGCTTTTTATCCGCACTTAAAAGGTTTCTAGCTCGACGCGGTCCTGTAGCACGGCTGTATTCCGATAATGGGACAAATTTTGTTGGAGCGAAAAGATACCTTAACGAGTTGCATGTCCTTTTGACCTCCAAACACTTCAACACCGATTTTGCTCGTGTTCTCGCTGATAATCGTATAGATTGGCACATGAATCCTCCAGCGGCGCCTCATTTTGGGGGTAATTGGGAGGCCAATATTAAAAGCCTAAAAACACACCTTTTCCGCGTAATAGGTGATCAAATTTTATCCATAGAAGAGATGAATACGGTACTCACTCAAGTAGAGGCTGTGATGAACTCCAGACCTCTTTGTAGGACGTTATCGTCTGACCCAGCCGAGCCTCTAGCTTTAACGCCTGCACATTTCTTGACTTTGACCCCCTTAAAGTACTTGCCAGCTCGTGAGATCGAAGATGATAGACTCAGCCTTTTATCGCGTCATGCACTCTTAGATAAATTGGTTCAGTCATTTTGGAATCGTTGGCACCGCGAATATCTGAGTACGTTGCAAACACGAATGAAATGGAACACTCCGACAGTTCCTATAACGGTGGGAACAGTTGTTATTGTTCGAACGGAGAATGCGCCCCCGCTTCATTGGCCACTTGGTGTAATCGATGAGGTTCTCCCGGCTAAGGACGGCGTCGTGAGAGTTGCGAAAGTCAGAACCGTATCTGGATCGTTCTTGCGTCCAGTAGTTCGTCTTTGTCCCTTACCTAATCAATAATGACATTACTTTACCGTCTTATTGTATTATAGTTTATAGCTAATTTCAATTTGATTGTTTGCTTGTATATAGTCCATTTGTTAGATTTTTCTCTTTGAAGGACTCCCTTCAAGTGGGGGGGTAATGTTTACGCCACGTAACTTAATTCGTTACCCGTAACGCCATCTAGCGGTCAACATTAGAAGTAACTTTACTTTAGGCACACAACCAAGAACCTTTATACTCCCCTTCCCTCTCCCACGCATGACGCGCCGCCTGTGTTAGAAGAAGACGATTGGGTGTCCGGAACAAATCTACGCGAACGGAAGGAAATGATTTTAATGTCCGTTCGGACCTTTACAACCGCGCTGCGCTCGAGTTCGCTCCGCATATATTCTGTGAATAATTATAATTTTAAGACTTATCTTGTGCTGAATTTTGTTACTTTATTAACCTGAAGGTGATTTGTGCTATAGTGTAGAATTAAGCAGTGCTCGGACGATCGCAACCAGACTAAAGCTGTTTTCGTCGCCGTCAGCCATCTTAAGTGAATGAAGAACTTTATCCCTGGCCAGGGAATCTGACTTCGGCGGTACCCAGAAGCTATCCAGGTATGGTGCTTTATCATGCGTTCCTTCCTTCCTCCCTGTGTATTCCGACATTCGTAATCCTCGCCCGCTCACGCTTTGACAAATTACGCAAGGTCCTTCGATCGGTTTAATTTTAGTCTTCATTTTGCAACCTCAAAAATCATCGTATTACGCGCGCAACCAACTACCTTACTATAAATCATACGATAGAATACCTATGTAGGTAATGATGTGTTCACAACACCGTGGGGTCACTGACCTCTGTACGTCTCTACGAGACGGACAGCTGTCAAATTATTTTCGAACCCATTTGGTCTACGCTATTTTGACGCAGTGAGTCATTCATAAATACATTCGATTTTGAGATGCATACATGTAGCTCTCTGAGGCAGCGGCCGTACACAAATGTCACTAGGAGTACTTACCAAGGGAATGCAATGGTCGGTTAAATTATCTAAATACAGTCGGTTACCCGGGTATCCGGGTTTTTGGGTACCCGGGTTGCATTACCTACAATGAACGTGATGCCGGCCTTATTAAGTATGATAAGCAAGCATGTGGTGTATTTCGCGTTTGATTTAAGGCAGCCGACGTTGGATATTATTTATTATCTTTGAAATACTTTAAAATAAAACGATACGATAAGTAAAAATGTAATCAAAACCTAAAACTAACATAAAAAAAAAACAACTATAAAAAGAATACCCCGTCCAGCAGGTCTGCCTGCGCCATAGGGGCGGCCCATTAATGATTAGTTTTTTTAATTACGAAAACCCGGTACCCGGGTTACATTCCCCAGGAGTAACGTTAGTTGAATCCTATCCTACTTCCCAGAGACTCTTGCCCGCCGGTCTTCTGTTGTGCACCAATTCTTACTCCTGGCCCGAGTTTAAGCTTCTCCTTAATCTATTTAAAATAGTTTCTTCTCGATCTTCCCCTTCCTCGCTTCCCCTCAATCTGTAAATAATAGTCTTGAGCAAGGTGTCGTATCAAGCAAGACCTATATTTGATGTGGGCCAGAGCCGTTTCGCGAGGCCCTCTGATGGCGCATGATGGTTTTATTATGACTAATTGCCGATGGAGTTTTTATTGTCGATCCTCCGAGAAGCGAGACCTCTTGGATCGCGAGGCTGTAGGGGATGGCCCACATCGCCTACGCCCTACGCCTAATGCCGCCTCTGAGTCATAGTATAATACCAGTAATTTTTCTTCCTACGGTATCCAAAGCTACATCCCGTGCTTGAATGTGTGCGCGCCGTGTACAAACGCACTACAAGCAAAGAAATAAGAATGTGTAAGAATGCTCCAGTACCAATCGCACTCACACAGACGTGCGCGGCTGGCGCGGCGGGCGCGTCTGAGTGAATACGTGTCGTGCGCTCCTAAACGGCTGAAGTTGTCCAACTTCAGCCGTTTAGGAACGCACTTGTTCGTCTTTATACTTTATCTGAGTCGTGTCGAAACAAGTATCCTCCCATGATCCCCCTTCTGTGTTCTATGAGTGCTAACCAAAAAAAAACCTTAAAATAAATAGCCGGACGGAGCGTCGCCAACAGATAACTGAAGCCATTTCTACTAAGCCGGCTGCTTGTACTTACGAGCCGCACGCACACATCAACTAGTTTTTTTCTTATTGCGAGCATCACGCAATAGGAAAAGCACTAGACATGCTTCAGTTCTCTGGTAGCGAGGCTCTGTCGGGCTATTTATTTTAAGGTCCTTGGTGCTAACAGAGTCCAGGGACAGATACGGTAAATGTTAGTTTTCAATATTTAAGATACTTACATGTGGCGTTTGTTGTTTCCACTAGGGCACACAATACCGGTATTACTAGTATGGACCAATACCGGAATCCCGGTATTAGCCATGCAAAAAATTCCGGTATTGCAAGCCCTAGTTTCCACCCTGTACTCGTATAGTAAGCCATTTCAACGCATCAGATGGCATGATAATAATTTAATATTGAAATAAGTGCCCAATCATATGGACGAGCGGTTAATTCAGGAATTAATAGAGTTATAGCGAAAAGCCAACACGCGGTTAAAACTTTATTGTTTTAAAATAGGGGTAAACGTATCAGTGATGGATCTCACCGGCTTTAAGGAGTGTTGGAAGGTAAAACTAGATGGCACCATAATTAATCAACGATATATTTTGGTTGATTTTTTTTAATACACTTGCTCAAAAAGTGGTACTTTTCGTAACTGTAAATCGTGCGCAAAGTTGCATTTTGCGCACTAGTGCTTTTAACTTTTCAGCTAATCTTTGAACACTTAATAACAAATTAATTTGCAAATAAGTAAACTGCAAAGTAATAATAAATATATTTCTTGCTTTTGCATGTTTAAATTGAATTAAAATCTGTATGATTCTTCAGAAAAAATTGTTTCTTTTGATTTGGCTGAATGGTGACAACCGGGTGCCATGTTTTCGTTTCATTGTGATTTTTTCGCAATCGTTTGATGCACGTGCGGAAGTGTCATTTCCACTCATCCCGAGTATTGTCCCTCGCCATACTTTCCACACTTACTTATATCAAGAGTACTGCTAACACTAATTACAACGATTGTAATAAAAAACATCGTACATTACAATTTTAATGGGTATGTAACAGTTAGTACTATTAATTATGTAGGTACAGGAAAAAACCGGCCAAATGTGATTCAGACTCACACAAGGGCTCTGTACCACCGTCGAGCAAAAAACGCCAGAAAATACGTTTAACTCCATTTTATTTTTTATTATTTGCTGTTATAGCGGCAATAGAAATACACATTCTGTGAACATTTCAAGTCTCTACCTATTATTACGGTTAAAAAGATGTAACCCTGTAACAGACGGACAGCGGAGTCTTAATAACATAGAGTTCGTTTATGCACCAATCTAAACTTGGGTAGCTGGCTTTTAATAAGCGTTTAAGTAAGACAGTTGTCACAACAATGAATTGTCTATTCTGTTTCGATCGCTCAAGCCTGCGCTGCTGAATATACTTGGAACTGGTGATTATTTCCTGATCCACTGAATCTCCAACATGGTAGCAGAGCGTGGTTTCGTAATAATTATCCCTAAACAGAACCCTAAAAAGAAGGCACACTTTTTTGACCAGCAATTTATAGTCTTTAAATTATTTCAACCTAATAGTGTCAATTATTGGTACATTTACTTTCGATTATAATATTCCTTTTACACGTACTAGGGAAGTATCATTGCTATTTAACTAATTAGCCGTTCAAAATGCGTGTGAATAATGAACTGAGCTTGTTACAGTTAATTACTTGCCACGGTATTACATTATTATTCGATTAAAATGAGGTATTTAAATGTAATATTTGATATGACAGCTTAATTACGCAACGCAAGCTGTCGGCCCAGAGGGTTCATTGTGAGTGTTTGCGACTTACCAAAGGTTTACAGTATAATAGCAGTAATTTTTCTTCCTACAAAAGGTACATCGCGCGCTTGAATGTGTGCGCGCCGTGTACGAACGCACTACAAGCTTTTAAGTATACGTAAGAATGCTCCAGTATGAATCGCACTCTCACAGACGTGCTATCGTGCGTCTGTGTGAATACGTGTCGCGCGCTACAAAACGGCCGAAGTTGGACTATATTATGTTCGTCTTTATACTTTGCCAAAGGTACTTTTTTTTTTTAGAAACTGACAAATTCTTGGGCATAGCGATTATGTGACGGGGTGGCCGGCCGTGGCGTTCCCTGGGGTCGAACCAGGTCGCTAGCCGGACCACCCTGAGTGAAATCGGACTGCGTGGGGGCCGGGGGCGCCTGGGGTCGAACCAGGTCGCTTGTCCCGGTCCACCTCGATTTGGTCGGGCTAGGTTGGGGCCACCTTGGCCAGGGCCACCTTGACTTTTCGCTGATTACTCAAAGTGAGAAGCGGACCAGCGGGAAGGATGAAGCGGAACAACCTGTCCTTATGTGAGCGTGTGTATCGAACGAATGGGAGTTTTAGTTGCCGGTTCGCTAAAACCTAGTCCAGCTAAGAAGGCTCCGGCAAGAAACTTAGCTGAGCCCGAGCAAGGTTGGAGTGATGCCAAGTGTACCGTAATATTGGTACCTGAAAGCATAGGAATTGGATTAATACCTGGGTCAATACAGTGTTTTTTTATCTTTACCTATCTATCAGCCTCGGACGTCCACCTACCCCATAGATCGCCAGGCCTTCACAGAGTGCGTTCCTGTGCACTTGTGCAGACCGCATCCACCGTCTCCCCCCCAGAAGATGCTGTCCCATTGCTCATGCGACATTTACCTTAGATATACTCTTGGTTTGTCTACGCCTCCCGCCTCTCACGAGGTCGTATGTCCACCACGTCTGGGGCTGTCCTACGCTACTCTCAATGGCTATGCGTGGTCCCCACTCCAGGACTTCACTGCCCCAACGGTTATCCGTTCTCGTTCTCCGTGTTATTAGCAGCGTTTTTATTTTATTACATTCGGAAAGACTTAAAATATTGTAGGTCTTTAATTCCTTTAGATTTAATTATAATCCGAAAGATTTTTAAATTATTCTAGGTCGTCCGTGACTGAAAAAAGATTAAAAAAGCTTGCTCTTCGGCAGGCTGTCTAGCATAACTGGTCGCAGCTTCGTTTCTCGCGCCGCGCGACAGAGCATCACTTGTCACTGTCACACTATATCGAGTGGCAAGAGATAGGTAGCATTGGACGCGCGACAAAGAGTCGTCCACCGCGACATATATCGCGGGCGATACAGCGCGCAAAATTCAAAATGTGTAGAAAATTAGACCCCTTCGAAGATGCTGCACAAGGCACTTCATTTTGTTTCTATATTGTACCGTCAAAACAATGCCCTAAATACACGCTATTGTAACTCGTTTAAACTTGATTTATCGATACACTTCCACAGTTCGGCAATTCTTTTAAGAAACACGGCCATAAATCATGCATGCGTGGAAAACACTCGTACCTCGCTTAACACGTGCCGGGGAAAGGTTAAGGGTGAGCAAGATTTTTGGGAGTAAAAGAGGGTTAGATTTGATTATTGAAGTATAAAGATAGATGAGTAGTCAAACTTCGGCCATTTAGGAGCATGCCGTACCTATTCAAGGTAAGACGCAGTCAGTGCGATCCTTACTGACGTGACGCTCTTACGCATTCTGAGAACTGCTTGTAGTGCGTCCGTTTACGGTGCGCTCACATACAAGCGCGCTATGTGCCTTTTGTAAGAAGAAAAATTACTGCTGTTATACTGTGGTGCAATGGAGAGAGCTATGCTCGGAGTCTCTGCGTGATCGAACCAAAAATAAGGATAGCCATAGAAGAACTAAGGTGAGCAGCCACAGTTAGCAAGTTAAAGTGGCGGGCTTGGCATACAACTCGAAGAACCGATAGCCGATGCCGATGTAAAGGTTTCCGAACGGAGACCACAAACCGGTGCACCGCCACTGGACACGTGAACACTGTCAATATAGCCACCGAATGGATCCGGCGGGGTGGCTCTGGCTACAGGAGCAGAGGTAGACCGAAGAGGAGTCAAAAGTCATAAAATATTTCCGAGACATTATTTATTTTAATTGCCGCTATACTTATATTAGATAATTACGATTAAACAACTCGTGTCCAATATTGTGCTTTAATACACACACAATTTTGACTAAAATTTTATTGACTAGTATCATCAATGTATTGACAGAGAGTATGGAGTAAATAGAGTATCAAAGTGTAAGATGTCCAGGGTTGCCGGCCTTAGAACTTTTTTGCTCGTAAAAATATATATCGAAGGGCACAAGTACGGACTATGATAGTAAGGACTATTTAATATTTTTATGTAGTTTTTAGGTCCATATCAATATATATGGCCTTTATTGACAAGAAGTCGCACATGTCTGCCGAGAACGACACGTCGTAGAATATAAGTAAAATATGGCAGGTAAAACTGTTATAAAAAATCCTATTGCTATTCCCATCCTATTCCTATTTAATTGTACGAAATCTATCAGGCTCATATCCTCATACCTCGTACAGCAGACCACAAATCGCGTATTTGTACGATGAACTTCGTACGGTTGACAACCCTGAACTGACTTTCCCTGTCGTGGAAATACTTATGACTGGATGGCGTCACTATGGTCGGGCGTTTTAATAGTAGGTAGATGGAGCAAACTGATGTATTTATCGTGAAGAGAGGACTTGTACGTAACGTGTGACAAACCTTTTGTAGTCGGAGAATGAAAAGATTTGTCACATTTCGACTCTACGACAATTAGTTAAGGTTTATAATACCTATTCATTCCGCGACGATACACTGAATCCAGAACGAAGCAAAGGATTCTGCAATAGTATCAAACCGACAAACAGACAAAATTTTCAAAAAGTATTTAGTTGATTTTTATTACGTAATTTTGATACTTTTTTGAAAAAATCTAAATGTTCAGACATAGTTTAGCTACGATTTTATACGTTTAGACCAGATACGTGAGATATTTCACAATCACAAAGAAATAAGTATAAAATAATATTGTCTTCGGTTTCCGCGATTATCACTCATAGTAATAAAACAACTAGCCGCCGCTACTGTCTACCCGCGACCACGAACGCTGAAAAGGGTTACGAAACGTCGGGACTTAAAATGTAGTAATATACGCGATTTAATCCGTTTAAGTTGTTAAATAAGTATAACTTTACGTTAGTAGATAACATCTATGCGAACGGAACCCAACTAGACGCTACAACTTGATAAACCATTGTTATTCATTGTATTGTACACATCACCAGCAAAACTAGACCCCTACCCGGTTACAGTTCAATCAGAACTACAAGCGAACGGGAACATCGGCCGCGCCCCGGGGTTCTATGTATACTGGTTCGACACCTGTGTGGATGGTATTCTTCACCTGCCAGTAAATACCAAAGGTTACTAAGCTGACATTTACCAGATAACAGTACTCGTATCAAAGATATAAGCTTAATTTGATGACATGAGTGGGAGGCTTCAGTGGTTTGGAATTACGTTTTTGATTAAAGAGTTTATTATTTGGATTTTATTAAATCTGCAGCTGACAAGTGCTGAAAGATACTTCAGAGATTGATATACCTGTCTTTGTAATATTTACTTGAATTTCGAATGAGCTGCTCAGTTAAGGGTTAATTGAAAAAAAATGTTAATCATACAAATTGTATGGCAGCTTTCTTTACACAAAGGAAGAAGATTAACTTTTTGTTAAATTAATCCCATCAAAAACATTACATGTAAAAAGATGCAAGTCTCGCAATGCAGTTCTTTTACAACAAAAAAGTTTTGAGATGTAATGTTAAACCAAGTCATTTAACATTAGGTACATCTCAAAACTTTTTTGTTGTAAAAGAACTGCGTTGCGAGGCTTGCATCTTTTTACATGTAATGTTTTTGATGGGATCTCATTTCTTTTTGTAAGTGATCTTCCTTTAATTATTACATTCCAATCCATTCTTTTTCCAATTTGGACTGCAAAACTAATTTTGTAATCGCATGTATTTGTATAGGATTACAAATTATGTGTGCAGTTGTGACTAAAATTGCAATTTTTGGAGGTTTTTTAGGAATTGATAGGCTAAAAACTACCTATGTTTAAAATTTGGAGCCTGTGCGTCTGCTAGAAGTACCTTAGAATTATGATGATCATCAGTCAGTGAATCAGTGAATCAGTCAGTCAGTGACAAAACTAAGGAACTTTGACATGCAATAGTTCTTAAACTACACGTTCAAATTGAATGATAATGAGAATATAAATATAAGTCTTATTGTGCCCTATATATTCCTGAAATTTCAGGGTTCTAGCTTTAGCCAGTACATAATTACGGGAGGCTGAAAATGGCCTGAATGGCTTCGAGAAAAGGATGGTACGGCCGTGCCTTTGTTTTGCTCGACTTGGCGGGGGCACTGCCGTGCCCCCAGATACCTTAACTACGGACATTTTTTTTGAGAATGACCCTAAAATGTCAATCTCATACAATTGTGACATTGATGTTTCATACAATTTTACGATCGACACGAGATACAAATTGGGCCACGGCTCCAATTTTTTTAATGAACGTCAATATCAAATTAGTACCATAATAAATAAACAGATTATACGTAAAGTCCTCCGACAACCGGATGCAGCCGCCATTACTTTTGAAACCTTATTTAATAGGTACTAAAAACTTTAATCCGCAAATAGCTGCCAATTTACGGCCCATCAACGCTTTGTCTTAGATTTTACCTCTTGACCGATTCCGAAAAATAAATATAATCTTTATTACACATTACATTGTGAGGAAAACACGTAAAACTGTGAGTAAATAAATAAAAGTCGGCCATGATGTTACGCCGCGCCATCTGTTGGCGAGTAGCGGATTTTATTTGAACTTTTATACGGTTCATAAGATTGATTGGTCGAATTGGGATTTGAAACGAAGTCCAGTCGGTCGTGTTAATTTTAAAAAGAGCTTTCGTGAGGATAAAACAAATGTGCATACTACTTTTTAGAATTTACAGTCGGTTGGAGATTTTAAATCAAGTTTACGGCGAAATGTCGGGGTATTTATGGACTAGGGACTACAATACTGTGACGTCACTGAACTAACTACTTGAAGATGCATGTTTAAAGCTGGGTAACTGGCCTTAGAGCTCGCAAGCTGGCAAGCCATGTCCACACTAGGGTTTTTGGATACTGTAACGTGCAACAGTAACGGCTACAGCTCGCAGGTGAGTACCCGGCTTTAGCCTGTGCAAGTACAGGGTTTCTACAGGACCATTAAAACAAGAGGACTATCATTCTCCATACTTTGGATTGTGCCCCGACCGCAAGGGGATATCCAGGCAAAAACTAGATGGCACCAAAAAACTAAACATTTAACGATGTTATAAGTAAACAAAGAAACATAGTACAGTAACAATTAGTTCGTAAACAGCTAATTTACTAATATCAAATAAATTCTAACATTTAAATACCGTGTCACGCTTGCAAAGTTGAATAATTGTAAATAATATAATTCTTATACCAAGCTTATACATAGATGGCGTTGTAAATTCGGGGAACAGCTTTTTGTATAGAGAATGACAGTCCCTTTACTTAATTAATTAGGTACCTATGCCAATCTCCTCAATAGTTTTTTTATGTTTTATTTTTATTTTATCGCTCAGTTTGTGACATGTTTTAATACTTTTAATATACCAATGCAATAAGTGCTACGAATGTCTACGCTGCGCCGTAGAGGCCTCGTAGGCCGGCATGGGCTATTCTTCAGAAATATGTCTGCGACTCATTCATCTCTCTCCATATATTTAATATGAAAAGGGGCCAGATGAATGAGGTGACCGCAGACATATTTCTGAAGAATACCCCGCCTATGACACAGTATAAAAGCAGTATTTTTCTTCCTACATACGGTACATTGCGCGCTTGTATGCGTGCGTGCCGTGAACGAACGCACTACAAGCACAGTTTTACGAATGCGTAAGAATGCTCCAGTACGGTTCACACTGTCTGCGCCTCGACCTTGAATACGTATCGCGTGCTCCTAAACGACCGAAGTTTGACTACTTGTTTGTCTTTATACTTTGTCTATGACGAAATTTAATAAGAGGTCTTAGGAAAAATATCAAGACATTCGATCATAAAGGAAATGGCCTCTCTAACAAGTGCATAAGTTAATATAAAAACGTCCAAATCCCTGTAGCCGTGCCTATAATATTAACTTAGGAGATAATAGGGGGTGAATGGCATTTTTTTAACGTTTTTTGTCTTTCATCAAAAACAACATGTCTATGAAAAAAAAAACGGTTTTAGAATCTACACATTAAGCCCTTTCATTTGATGTCCTACTTGATATATCGCTCTACTTTTGATTTTCGACAACCCATTTCGATCCTCCTCCTTCCTTTAAAGTCTGTTAAAACATGTGTATGTAAGCTGATATGTACCATAATACGTAAAATCGGCGTATTTATTACCCCCAAAGCGTGGGTATATGTATACGCGTACATACTACGTTAACTCCCCATAAACCATGGATCGTAAACCGTTCTCAAACGGTGAATCACTAAAAAATCACATTAAAAGTGAAAACTAGCGTGCCAGCAATTATACGTATTTGCATAGTAAAATTATACGAGTAAAAGTAAGTTCCGCACGGTTGGTGACCCTTGCCCTCGGTAAATGTCAGGGGTCGTATCCTATGTAGGTTGCCGGCCCCTGGATTTCTTACACAACCTTTTTGTTTTATGCTTTAACGATTTTAATGACTGATCTTATTTTTAATTGTATATTGGGATTAAATGATTTTAGTCGTTATTGTGTGTATTTATGAATTTATTTTGATATATGTTCCGGAATAGTTATCGTGTCAAAGAGCAGCAAAATAATGCAAGCAGAATTTTATAATAGAATCCAGAGCATAGCGAGGGGTTCTATAGTAGAATCCTGAAAGTAGCGACGGATCCAAGTGATAACTTCAAGGTGAGACTCAAGTGAAAATAACTATGACATACTGCTTTTTACACCATGACCGGAAATTGAAAAAAAAAAACACTAAAGCCCACAACACAAAAGTACCACCTTGATCTTTTGAGCAAAGAAAATACTGTTTTACTATAGGCGGACTGAAATGCATTTTTGGAGCTTTTCTAAAAAAATATATATTACGATATATTATACATGTATATTACCTAGCTGAGATATCTCAAAATTGTTGGCATCTTTTTATTGTGCAATTTTCTGCCAATTTTGTTATTTCCAGTAACGGTTTGGTCACTTTTCAGTACTTTGAAGGACAATTGAAGGGATGTTTACAAAAACAACATAACTAACTAAGCTGGTTGACACCTACTGTCACTAAAAATGTTCCCCTATAAGTGTCAACCAGTCTAGGCAGTTATGTTGTTTTTGTAAACATCCCTTCAATTTCTCCCAACAGGTTGAGTGGGCAGCTAAAAAAAATTACGTATCTCTTATTTTAGACTACTCTATAACATCAGGCGACCCGTCTGCTCGTTTGCCCCCTATCTCATAAAAATAAATCAAATCGGAGCCGAACAGTTGGGTACCTTTCCTTAATAGAATAACGAGCTCTTTCCATCCCAATAAAAGAAAAAGTGTCCCAATTTTTCCATATATTAATGGGACTTTCCTTTGTACAAAATAAGTACCTATCAGTGGCGTGGCGCCCAAGGAACTCGATTCCTACCGGCTTGCCTAATATTAGGCATTTGAGCACCTTACTCTACAGCTCTTAAGGAAAATGTACGCCAAATCTGCACCGGCTTGCCCAAGGATATCTTTTACGCCACGCCACAGGTACCTACCTATATGAAAAAATGGTAAAACAATAGTAAAAAATGGTGATAATTTTTTTTGACCCATTAGGATTGTAAAAGCTCGTAAGTAATTCTAAGTAGAAACAACATAAAATTGGCGGAAACGTCCGCAGTAAAAAAATTGGCATTAATTTTTAGAAATGCTCTTTCAAGCTATGTTTTTTCCTGATTACTTTAAACATTAAAAATGGGTTTCTGATGAGGGTTTCTAGTATTTATTTCGCCACCAGAGCGGTTCTACTGGGACTTTGACGAAATGACTGAAAAAATGTCACTTTGTCAGATCATTTGACTAAGGCTATATTACATGCATGACCTCGGTATATTGTATATAATTTACTTTTAGGGCAATTCTTTACATATATTTTGTTACTTATATTTTTATTTTGTATTCAAAGCTTCAACATTTAATAAAACGTTTTTTACGCAGGCCGCAGGGGCCGAACAATGAAACATTGCGCCAAACTTGGAAAGAGGGATTAACTCTAATGCTGGGTTGGAGACCTCTGACGAGTGGGGTTGCCGAAGTTAGGCTTGCTTAATTACTTTATCTTCGCATATGCATATTAAGCGACTTGAGACGTCTAAAATAATCGTTTTAGGGTATTTTCTTTATGATTCAAGACGATTCTTGAAGTTTTGTTCATGATAGTACTCGTCTGTTTGTCAATACCTGAGCATGTCTACAATATCTGAGCAGACAAACCTGTTAAAATTCTTATTAATAAAAGTTAGGTACGTCGCCTTGTATTAGGGACGCAAGGGTTGATTGCAGGCGTTTCGACCGCAGCGGTTTTTTTCCATTCGTTTTTCAGCAAATATAGCAGCAAGCGACGGTGATCACAGTTAACATGTATTATAAACCGGCAATTCTCACGAAGTATGACTGCGTCTAATTACCGCGTCTCCATACATTTAGTATGAAAACAGCGTCGCGGTAATTAGGTGACCGCAGACATACTTCGTGAGAATGGCCGAAACGATAGACGGTATCGAGGCTACACATGATTTATTCAAAGGTTGTCATCACCCGATAGTCCTTCGCGGTAAAAATTGAGCGACACTAATGAAATACAAATAAACACCGGTCAAGTGCGAGTCGGACTCGCCCACCGAGGGTTCCGTACAAATACTTTAAATATAGACGATATTTTTTATTTATTTACAAAAGTATAGTTTTCAGATTGTATCTTATACTTGTAGTATAATACGGTATTACTTGCCAAATTTCATAGTTCTAGATCAACGGAAAGTACACTTTGAATTTTGGTTTCCTTGAGAGTGTCGAAATTTAGGTTTTTTTGAGGCATAAACGGCTTTATCTCTATTTCACGTTAACTGAGCAGTTTAATTTTTTCAAGCTTCGAGTGACCGTAGACCTGAGTATCATCATCACCATAGGCCTTTGCGTCTATTACAGAGACGAGTTGTGTTAGAGAGACCTCGCTTTTGGTGGGTAAATAAATCGATGCGAGAGCGACATGTCCTACCGCAGGCCTGACAAGAAAAGTTTGCAACAGATGGCGCTGAGTCGCTTTGGTGTCGTCTTGGGACCTGACCTGACCTGAGTATATGGTTTTAATTTCAAATCGATACCTCCACGCGTTGCCGAGATAAAGGGTCTGGACAGACAGACAGACGGACAAGAAAGTGATCCTATAAGGCTTCCGTTTTTTTCCTTTTGATGTGCGGAACCCTAAAAAACTGACCTGGAATCGACCCGCAACCGCTGTGGAATAAAACATACTATAAAATTTAGCTTCTCATAAGTTGTCCTCAATTTTGAGGAATAAAAATAATTGTGAAAAAAAGTAACAAAGGAGGTTATTGTGTCAAATATTTTTTATTAAATATACAGTTAAGAACCCAGTTCGAGTATACCAGGTCTTCCTTTAATCATTAATTTTTGCGCAGAAGGTGCCCACCTTCTGCGCAAAAAAAAACTGAAGGAGTCATTAAATTATGATTGATTAATGCAGTGGTTCCCAATCTTTATTACCATATCACCCACATTCCCATCGAGATTTGTATTATTACCCCTCCAAAAAATACGTATTATAAGCTTATAAGAAACTACTAAAAAAAAAACAGCTTATGAAAACAGCGTCGCGGTAATTAGGTGACCGCAGACATACTTCGTGAGAATGGCCGTTTAATATGCCTAAATTGAAGAATAGACAACTTTGACTTCCCAATACCGGCAATTAATTCACTTCCCGAGAGGTTTTGTTTTATATTTTAATATCTACTTCATGTGTTACTTCATGTTAAAGATGCAAAGCAGACGGTTACTTGGAAATTGATATACTTTGGCCGATCATTAATTTTGATAAAATTGGCCGAACTTTTTGTAATTTACAGACGCGACCTTATGATTGATTAAATAAAAGTTTGTTTTAAAAAATACTGGTATATACATGACAAAGGGAACAAAAAATTCTACATGTAGATTCTATACTTCGGTTCGTTTTAAACTAGACAAAAAATCGTGCGTTATCCTTCATGCGGTTATATAAGGAAAACCATATTGAAACTGAAAAATATGACGGGTGCTATCTTTAACACGTAATGGGGTACTGAAATAAGTAACTTAGTCCAATATTACTATTAATATCAAGGACCATTAAAACAAGAGGACTGTCATTCTCCATACTTTGGATCGTGCCCCGACCGCAAGGAGATATCCAGGCAAAAACTAGATGGCGCTAAAAAACTTAACATTTAACGATGTTATAATTGAACAAAGATACATAGTACAGTAACAATTAGTTCGTAAACAGCTAATAATAAATAAATTCGAACATTTAAATACTGTGTCACGCTTGCAAAGTTGAGTAATTGTAAATAATATAATTCTTATTGAGATTGAGAGAGATTGAGATATTTATTAATAAAATCATAAATAATTTTAGACGTCACAAAGGTATATACATAATTATAAATTTATCACTAGATTAAGTAATTATATAAAATATATTAACTTTTGTTTTCAATGATTAAGTAGTTACATTTTTACATTCATATACCATGCTTATACATAGATGGCGTTGTAAATATCGGGGAACAGCTTTTTGTATGGAGAATGACAGTCCTCTAGTTTTAATGGTCCAATATTACTATTAATATTAAATGTTTTATGTGAGTTGAAGCGACTATTCCAATATTTTCATAGGCTTCCGAGATAAAAGCAAAAATGTGCAAAAAGTGACATTTATATGACAAACCTGACGTTAGCTCACGCCCCAGACCCGGGAATTTTTAGTGCCTTTATCTCGACAGCCTAAGGAAGCCCTATGGCCATTTACAAAACTATACGAATTATCCGGTCTTATTAATTTGTGGTAATTTTCTTATCCTGCCTAAGAACATAGGTAAAAATGTCCGTTAAAATTTTAATCATTAGTTCTATAACTTATATTTGTGTATTTAAGATTTATGTGAATATATTTGAATTTTAAACTATTGAATCCAATGAAATCATTTAGGAATAAATTAATCTAATCTTATCTTATGAGATTTAACAAAATATATCTCAGGGGTTTTAATTCAAAGTAATGCTACTGAGAAAATATTTTCCTTCTACTTAACATGACAGTAGGTACAATATAGTCTGTAACAAATGTGACAAGTCTGTAACTAGTTTATTGATTTAGATATAGAGGACGCTGTTTTACAAATTATTGAGAATGTTGATTGTATACAACGATACATGTATGTAACTTTGTGATATAACATATACTATTTCCTGAGGTATAGTCGAGAAGCAGGCAACATATATGTCAGTTTTAGTTAAAGCTCTACATGAATAATGGTTGGAATAGTGAACATTATGACCCATATAATAAGGGTGATCTTGCATTATCTTGTTAGGCGTTGAGGAAAGGTTTAGAAGGTAGTCAATATGTTATATTAAAATATGCTTTTCAGTCATGAAAAGTACACGAAAAAAGAGGATAGAGTACATTTAAATTTTTATTATAACCCATCGTTATAGAAATAAGGTTACGTTTTGTTAACAGGAATATGGTTACTTTTTCTTGTGATCTCGAAGTGTTACGGCACAGATAATGCTCGTGATCGAGACTTTGCTGAAAAGTCAATAGGAGCTGCTAGCGCCATCTCTCGATGGCGTACGCCAACGGCGAGCTAATTTCTAGGTTACCCACGAAAATAGTCGACTGCCGTCTTTTCCTACATTGTCACTTTACTCAAAATTAAACTTGCACGAAACATAAATACATTTGACATACTTTTCAGCGTGTAAAGACGCCGTTTCGTGCAAATCGATAGTTTTCGAGTGTTTCGAGGGCAAACCGGCCAGAACTACGCTGGCAGGACCGGGAGCTCGGTTTAAATTTATCCTTTACGTACTTACGGACCGAGGATCCAGTAACGAATAGTAAATATTGCTTAGCGATCACAGTCACTCAGTGGGGCACTAGGGACACCGAAACAACAACGGATGGTTCTTACATAATTGGCAGCCATTGCCGCGTGCGGGCACGCGACTCTCACCCCTATAAGCGACGTGCATTAAGCACATATTTTTCCATTTTCCGTGCACGATATCGCTATTTCTGCGCTGCGCCGGCGGTTACAACCTTGAATTGGAACGCACCTTTAATTTTAGCCGGTTAACCTAGATACGGGAACCATTTGGAGTCGGATCGATAGTTCGCATGCGCGGTTTGGACTGTTTTAAAATAGTACGGCGGGTGCCTAGGTGGTAGCCGAGCGAGGCGCGGCGGTGGCGGTCGCTGGCGATAGACTGAGGGAACCACGGCCGGCACGCAGGCGCCCGAGCGCCCGTCGCATTGCTACCACTAACCCGGCCGTCGCTCTCGCACAGCACACATCACTCCAACCCATCTGTCGCTCCTTATCCCCCGCCTTAAACCAGACAAAGACAGCTAACGAACCTTAAGGGATATAAGTCTGCTGGCACGCTGAAGATCTCTTCTGGTACGGCTGTAGTAACGATCGCAGTTAGCTCTTAGGTCTCCACCAGCTCGCGCCGAGAACAGGTGCCGGTGACGCATATACCTGGGTTATGTATAGATTCAAAGTTTAGTCCCTTTACAGAGTCAATGACTATTCATAAGGCCGAAGGACGGGTGACCTATTTTTCAGGAATATTGATTAGATTTAAGCTTTTTTCAGATGCCGATTTGGGTAAGACGTGTGTTTTAATAGTAACAGCTGTTGTTTAATGGCTTGCGGGGCCTGAGGGGGCCTGTGGGGCCCGAGCCAGGCCTGAGGGGGGTGGCTGAGGAGTCAACGTCGGACGTAGGGGTGGAAAAGCAAACTTTTCAAAGCAGGGTTTGATTTGTTCTTGGGAGATACTGAATACTGGAGTGACTTTAACTATGAGAGTAATTTTTAACCGACTCCAAAAAAGAAGGTTATCAATTCGACCTGTATGTATGTGATATTGTCAGAATTGTACAGTTTGGATATATGTTAGTCTATATCAGCTTCTAAACATGTATGCCAAATTTCATAAATGTAAAATTCGATTCTGAACGATAGTTTCTTTTAAAGTACAATTTTACCATAAACTCTATGATAAAAAATACACTTGTGTAAGGTTAGCGTAATATGCTCAAAACAATTCTCAACAGAGATTTCGGAGTTAAGAAATTTGAAAGCATTTAGAATCATCTATATCAGCCGTATTTTTTCAAGATCAAAACCCATATCACCATGTCTCGTTCTAACTAGTAGGGTGAAAAAGGGATGGAAGTTTTACTCGCGTCGCCGAACGTAACTAGGTATTCATGTCTCTACATAACATAGCTCTACATTTTCTAAAGCTTTTATTTTCTCTTGAATGTCTATATGTTACAGGTCGATTCATATATAAGCGCTGGCGCGGATTTAACATGAAATAAGCACTGGCTGCATACAAAATCCTCGGCAGGGGTTGCCAACCTTAGAATTTTGTTGCTCGTACAAGACGACTAAAATCCTCGTATTTTGAATTTCGAACCTCGTACATGTAAAACCTGGGGGAGAGGGGAGTGGAGTGCCAATCAAACGACTGTTGTATAATTTGCAATAGGGAATATGCAGGAATTCTTTTTAACAGATTTCTTAACAAAATTTGAAAATACCGTAAAAAAGATGGCATACAGTCAAATTAAAATTGAAATCGACCGAGAAATACGGAAGATATAAACATTTTAAAGCACTAATAAGACAGCGATTAGAGAGAGAGATCCGATATGGACTATGACGTCATAGTACACGGCCGCCATACAATCTCCATACTATATTCTGTTTTGCGAGAAAGAGATAGAGATAAATCTTTGTTGTGTTATATCTTGGTTATTTTTATAGTTATTCGAAAAATATTTTTTTCCTACTGTTTTTTTATATGAATGAGGTTTTATTAAAGTAAATAAAAAATATTATGCATATTCCCTCTTGCATGTGAACTTTATTTACAAGAAGTGGCACACCTCGGCTGAAATCGACACGTATATAACGAAATTTGTGTGTGGAAATGTTAAAAAACTTCCTAACTCAAAACCTCGTACATTGTCGTACGAGCTTGATAGTGTCCTCGTACCTCGTACAGCAGACCACAAATCTCGTATTTGTACGAGGAACCTCGTACGGTTGGCAACCCTTCGGCAGCGCTTGTGAATCTATAGGTACCTGTATTATTAAGTATAACAATTAATTAGTTTTAAGTAGGTACTTACTGTCACCTCGAAAGCTTTTATAGTACATTACACAACTAGGGTGGTAAAACAAAGAAAGGCCGAGATCGCAGATGTTTGCGGCCCGAGCTGCAAGCGAGGGACGTAAATATGTGATCGAGGGCTTTCTTTATTACCACCCGTGTTGTGTACATCATTTTATGTATACACTTGGCTAGAAAGCGGCTTTTTCCGTACGCGCAGCGCGCGGAAAAAGCCACTTTATGGCCAGATGTGGCATAAAATGATTAATGCCCAAGTGAGAGTTAGACTCGAGTACTGAGGGTTCCATACTGCACACATTTCATTCAGCCGTTATTCAAAGTGACTCGCAAAAAATAAAGCCATTACTAAATCATTTGGACAGCATACATACAAAGATTTTGCTGGAAATAAATAAAATTCGGGCTAAAGCCCTTTCCTTCAAACAACTTACAAACGGTCAACAATTAAACCTTATTCTTCTTATATTATCATTTGTCTGCTTCATAAACAGTCGAGCTGTAAAATAATTACTTAGACAGCAAGATTTCACAATTGGTCCGCAGTTCAGCCGTGCACGAAACCGGCGGTTCGTAGCCGTTACGATCGAAAACTTTTTAGTCCATGTATGAAACCAGTTGCGATCGAGGAATTTTTGTTCCTTATATGAAACTCCTATCGATCGCAAAACACCTACCTAGTAACCTAATCTTTTTTTTTCACCCGGAGAAATGCATAAAACTGCATACCACTACGTAACCTAAGGCCATCAGGGGTGACAGCGTGATGTTACGCATTGGTTATGTGGGGCTCTCCGCTCCAGGAGGGATTGGCCTACCCACTAAAACTCTGGGATGCTTCCAACGTGTGCCTTCACGGTGATGGAATGGGAATCTAGTAGCGCCACGCCATCATCAGCACCTTCGCCTGCGGGCGAACCCTCTCCGAAAAAAGCACACTGTAGCATGGCCAGTATGCCTTCCCTCACCTGCTTTCCCCGACTAACCGGGCCGTCCCCCGGGGAAGCCAGGGACTGGCATCAGACACACGAGGTCGAGACGTATATCTGGCGCCAGGCCCACCCTCTCCTGTCCGGGTTTACGGGACACAGAGGACTAGTCCACCGCCACCACGCAGCGGGATTCTTCTCATTCCTCTTTGTCTGGTTGATCCGCAGGAAAGGGAAGCGTCTGGGCCGGCGCACCCAGGGAGCAGCGGCCGGATATTGACGGATAACTAATTGTACCAAACGCACAGAAAAAACTGAACTTGTCTTAATTTTTCCGGATAAAAAATATGGAAACAGATATAAAACAATATTGTTCTTGATTTTTCCTCTTTGTAAAATAAAATTTAATAAATAGACAGTTCTATATGAAAGGCCTGTACTTTAAACAGATAAACCATGTATATGTAACTATACCCTACCCTATCAGGGATTATGGGCTAATTCAGAAGTTAGTTGTTAATATGGTCCCTAATATCAGGTGTTGCCTGTACTTGGAGCAAATAATTAAAACGAGGATTTCACTCCTCAAACTGAAGAATATTTGTTCAGCGACATTTAAAAACTAATTTAAGTTTTAATTTTTAGTACACTGTAAAGTTTATTTCAAGCCGCAATGTATTGCGATGTTTTTTATGTTTGTAGCGTGACAAGCGACGTCAATTAGACTGATGTTAACGTACATATGATTATTTTCGTATGATTATTACGCAATAATAATTTAAAAAGCATGAAATAAAACTTAAATTAAAGACTTAACTCCCGTCTTAAAACTTAACGACAACAACTTATGGGCGATTCCATTACCGCGGGTGCAACATTTTGACTCATTCAAGGCCTCCTCCTAATAAAACGAAAAACATTTATTATAAAAATATTGTTTTAAGGATTACATTTTAACCTCTTTTCTACAGATTTGTGTACAAGAATTTAAAATAAAATGTTTAAATAGCCACAAGAGAGGGTTAAAGTGCTATCGCGGGTGCAACCAAATCGGCCCACCTCTCCGGATCACATTATAAAAACAGAAATATCTTTTAATTGTCAAATATTTAAAATGTTTTGCGTATTTATATTGAAAGACAATAAACAATCAACTACAAAAACATAAAAAAAGTATTAAAAACTGAAATTATCAATAAATTATTCACTGTTAAAACGATCGCGGGTGCAACATCGTATGATTCGCAGTTGGTCCTAAATCTTAGAATGCTAAGGTTTTCAAGCGCTTTAACATCCTGAATATGAAGTTAAGTCCATAACAATTAATTTAAGACCTCACCCTACACGATGGTATCAAAAAAAGTAATAAATTTTGGGACTTGAAAATTGATGTTAAGGTTCGTCTCTAGCGGAATCGCCCTTATCTTAAAAACATAAAAGGTCAATAGATAGGTTACATGCACACATATTATATTTTTACTATTTAGTGAATTTTTAATTATTTCCTCAGGCGTGGATACTTTTTCGATCCACGCTACGTCTTCCAAACTAGTAATATTTAACAGTTCGGAATTAGAAGTCACGTTGCTACACCTTCAAAATCCAATCACAGAATAAGTAATAGTACTACGAACAGAAGTCTCTCTCTCTAACCAAAACTGTCGTTCGAGTCCGACCACTAGGCGGAGCGCACCGGATGCGACCGTCTCTCTCTATCGCATAACGCGTGCTCTTTCTGATCGCTGGCCAAGGCCCCCTCGCGGTGCCTCAAGGCCGCGCGGCGAAATCGCGGAGTGAGCCACTCCTGGTCGAAGCGACGTTCCTTTACTTTCTCAACCACGTATCTAATCTACGAGCAGAAAAGTGCGATTTTCCTATAAAACTATTCGTTCATAGGAAAATCGCACTTTTCTGCTCGAAACACAGGTGCTTTTTTCTATCAAACATTCCCTTAGATACGTGGTTGAGAAAGTGAACGAACGAAATGGATTTTTACCCGACTGCGGCGAAGCCCAAAGGAGGATTATGTGTTTGACCTGTATGTTTGTATTTATGTATGTATGTCCGTTCCTATGTCCTCTCGTAACTACTCAACGACACAACCGATTTTGACAAATGATACATCGTTAGATTCGTCTTGATAGCGCGAGTGTCACTGGGTATGAAGTTCGTTAAAATAAACAAAATGGCGGAGTTTATGCACTTTTAAAGTGCACCGCGGTCGGGTATTTTTTGATTTCCGATTATTAGATATATAGGATTGACGGCGTAGCTGTGAATACCCTACAGGCGTGAGCAGTGAGCCTTCATATTCAGCGCTTGTATGGTTTGACAGCGATTCATGTCAAAAGGCTTCTTATCGTGACATATCCCTTCATATGGTTACCATCGAACGAATGTACCTATACGGAACGTGCACGACGAAGGTGCTGCCAACTGGTGCTGCCAATCCGAATCTTGTACTCTGTCATGCTGGGGCCACATTAACGGGAAACGCCGTTAATATCGCGATAAAGGACGATTAACGTTAGTGTAGCCACGACTCACTATAGGGAACGTGCACGAATTATAGGTGGCAGCACTAAACGACAAAAGAGACACGGGCGGACAATAAAGGAAACTATCGCCCCTGTCAAATCAAGCTGTCAATGTCAATCGCAATATGTAAGTGTCAATGTCAAATATAGTAAGTCGTAGCTACACTGACGTTAATCGTCCTTCATCGTGATAAATTAACGGCGTTTTCGCCAATGTGGCCCCAGCATGAGAAAGTATATGATTTAGATTGGGGGCAACAGTTGGCAGCACCTTCGTCGTGCATGTTCCCTGTCGAACGTAGTTATGCAATAACGTTCCATTCCACATGCATTTTTTTTTTTTTTGGATTATGGAGGTTGATACTTTGTTTTGTGGATTGGAACGTTATTGCATAACTACGTTCTATTTATAACCAGTATGCCATTTTTCAGGTCTGATTAGTTTCCTCTACTGCCCGCATAGTCTTTTTAGGGTTCCGTACCAAAATGGTAAAAAAGAAACCCTTATGGTGCGACTCTGTCTGTCTGCGTGTCCGTCTGCGCAGCAAGATATCTCAGGATCTACTGGGTAGTTCTCTGCGATTTTATACCGTTTCGCTTGCTTCATTACCATCGCCATTATTATTGGCCGTTTTATAAAAGCAATCAGGATCATATGATAAAAATAGCAGAGGCACGCGACTTCTACAAGATAACCGAAAACTACTCCATAATTAATAAGGATCTCATCCATAATGTGGCGATGGTAATGATGCGATTGGTGCGACTGTTTAGTCGCAGAGAACTACCCTACTACTGCTATCGATTTGAAATTTGGAATATTGTTAAAAATTGCTAACCCGAGCTAAAAATATAAAAAAAAATCTAAAAAATAAATTCTTGAACTATGCACGAATCCACTTACGAGTTTGTACGTAACCCTCGCACTTGACCGGTTTTTCGATTTAGTGCGGCCATGTAGTTCCTGCACGTTCCTCACACACACACTCACATGCACGTTCTATATGTGTACGTACGGCAACTAAGCAGTGGATAATGCTGGCGCAGAACTGCGGATGGTGGCGTGATAAAGGAGACGCCTATGTCCAGTAGCGGCAGGATACGGGCTGAGTAGACCTGCTCCTTGTTTTATTTTAGATCAGCCGTCCCAGCGAAGTTCGGCCCGCCACAGAATATTTTTTAGATGTTTTAATAGTTATTCCGGGCAGATAAAAGCCCAAAAAATCAGAGCTCATAAAAATCGGTTCACCCGTTCTCGAATGGTGTAACTCAGCGGTCGGCAACCCGGCCCGCGGGCCGCGTGCGGCCCGCGAACAGCTCATTTGCGGCCCGCGAGCCTCCCTGGCTATTTTGGATGTAAAGGTCGTTGTATTAAGAATCGTATAAAGTCACAAATTATTAACAAAGTGCGACCGCGTCAATTTCGTTCGAAAGTACTAATGATTTTGAGGCAGAAAAACCTCAATAGTCCTTATTCTGAGGAAGTAGCTATCTCGGTATCATTTGAAAAAACCGGTCAAGTGCGAGTCAGACTCGCGCACCGAGGGTTCCGTACAAACTCGTAAGTAGATATGTGAATAGTTCAAGAAAAACTGTATGGCGGTTAGCTTAGTAGGAGCAAATACGTATGTGTGACGATTTTTGAAAATTTCTAAAAAACAGTGCTATTTAGGAAAAGCGTTATATTTTTCCTGTAATATTTAGGATGATATTAATGATTAGTAATTATTAAATATTTTTCTGGTCAGTAACTTCGGAGATAATAGGGGGGGAATGATATTTTTTTGAACGTTTTTCGCCATGAATCAAAAACTACTTATTTAAAAAAAAATACAAAAATAGTGTTTTAATCTACAAATCAAGCCCTTTCATTTGATACCTGATTCGATGTAATAGCCCTACTTTCAATTTTCAAAGTCTCATTACGGACCCCTTTAAAAAAAAGTAAAAAAGTTACAAGATTTTTTTTACATCTCATAAGCTCGGGTTAGTGGTTCTTAACACAATTCCAAATTTCAAGTCAATAGCATCAGTAGATCCTGAGATATCTTGCTGTGACAGACGGACAGACAGACAGACAGAGTCGGCATAAGGGTTCCTTTTTTACCATTTTGGTACGGAACCCTAAAACACTCAAATATGAGTGGTGCTATCTTTAAAACGCAATAAGGTCCAGAAATAAGTGAATTTACTTAAATATTACCCCTTGATATTCTAAGGAAACTAAGAAACTTGGGAAAAACTACCGTTAACATTCTAATCTTAAACCTAAAACGTAATTACCTACAGGAAGGCATGTATAACTGAGAGTTGTGGTACGTTGTGCAATGAGAGTGGTTTTCATAAAAAGATGTCCGTTGTTTAGTCTTAATTGAACAAAATGTTAATCTTGTTCTTTTGTGTAACGAATGTTAACTATCAAAATTGTATGGCAAACTTTCGTTACGTTACACAAAGGAACAAGATTAACATTTTGTTAAATGAATCCCTTAACTACGGACATCTTTTTTGAGAACGACCCATAAATACGATGCAAAGGTGAGGCACAACCACAGAATAAGTAATAGTGCTACGTACAGAAGTTTATCTTTCTGACGAAACTGACGTTTGGGTTCGAGTACCTGACGGAACGCACCGTCTCTCTCTCTATCGCATAACGCGTGCTCTTTCTGGACGCTGGCTTAAGCCCCGCTGGAGGGGCCAAATCTGGTACTAGTAGCCACGTACAACTGAAAATACATAGATTAATTTATTGCTTATTAAATATCATAAAGATCGTCAAAAATAAAAAGGCATAATTACAAACGGGAAAAATAATTATTGTGTAACAATATGTTGTATAAGATCTAGGCCAGTGGTTCCTAACCTTTATTGCCACATCACCCACAGGCCCCCCTAGATTTGTATCAATACCCCTACAAAAAATAGGTATATGAAAGTACAAGTATATGAAAGTACATAAAGAAAAACGACTTAATATAGAGTATTACCCCTGAGAAAACTTACTTTTACCCCTAAACCCCCAGGTTCGGAACCACTAATCTACGCCATCCTATACAGGATGTCCCATAACTGACACGTCACAGTGACACTGGAGGTAGACCAGGTCAAGAGGTACCAAACCAACTTAACATGACCCGCCGACGGTAATTTTTTTTCACTACTGGTGGTTAAAGTCGAAATTAATGTTTCGCTGTGAATTAATTCAAGATCAAACTAGTATTTTTTGAAGTTTTTACCCGACTGCGGCGAAGCCCAAAGGAGGGTTATGTGTTTGACCTGTATGTATGTCCGTTCCTATGTCCGCTCGTAACTACTCAACGGCACAACCGATTTTAATAAATGACACATCATTAGATTCGTCTTGATGGCGCGAGTGTCACTGGGTATGAAGTTTGTTAAAATAAACAAAATGGCGGATTTTATGCACTTTTAAAGTGCACCGCAGTCGGATTTTTTTTATTAGGTACTTAGTTTTTGGATAAAATACCATTTCTTTAACCTTAATTAACAATTCATAAAAAAACTAACCTGGACACCTTTCCGAGTGCACACTGGCACTAATAATGTTAAAAACGGTCAAAATTCATGAAAAACTTTAATTCGACAATAACTCAAAAACCGTGCCTCTTTTACTGGGGTCATGTTAAGTTGGTTTGGTATCTCTTGACCTGGTCTACCTCCAGTGTCACTGTGACGTGTCAGTTATGGGACACCCTGCATAATAAAATAAGTACAAAGTAAAAAGTAGAGTAGAGGTACTCGTACTAATTAGACATTAGAAAGAGCTGTTTGCCCAACGTAAGCGGAGATGTTTTCCTGGACTTCTCGCTCAGAGGAGCGTGAAATCTATTATATCCGTAAATGCAATTTCCTGTGGCCAGCCTTTGAGGAAAAATGCTTTGTCGAGCTTTGCATGAGCTTAGAATTTTGGTCACTAACGTTTATAATCAACTTGTTTATACTAAAATGTTTGCTGACCTAAATACACTCACGGACAATGAATTCGAGTAATTTTCTATATAATTGTTCATAGAATTCATTGTTTGTGGGTGTATTTCTCTCAAACATGCAATGAAATATTGACATTACGTGCCTTATAATAGGCCTCAGAGTACCTCAGTGCGGCTAGACGAGAGGTCTTTAATGGGATTTTATATAACATGGCCGGCCTAGGGCTGCAATGTGTTTTTTTTATTTCCATTTCACTTTTATTTGTGACACAGCATCACGGCGTTCAGTCATTAAAAATCAATAAACGATGTTTGCTATATTTTGCAGTTTTATTTATATAAAATCGACATCAACACAACAAATATCACATTGTAAACAGTTGCCAATAATTTTAAATAGCAAGTTTAATTACACGACTACACATTTAAAATATTTCATCTAAATATTCGCGATAAAAATCTGTGCTGAAACAGTTTTCGGAAAGGAAATTGAAATTTTTTCATTCTGTAATTCTATTTTATGTCTAATTTACTTTTAGTGTTTCTAGAAAATAAAGTTTATGCCACACTTGGCCAGAAAGCGGCTTTTTCCGTACGCGCAGCGTGCGGAAAATGCCACTTTATGGCCAAGTATAGACATAAAACGATGTACACAACACGGCAGGTAATAAAGAAAGCCCTCGATCGCATATTAACGTCCCTCGCTTGCAGCTCGGGCCGCAAACATCTGCGATCTCGGCCTTTCTTTGTGTTACCACCCTAGTTGTGTAATATATTAAATCGGACAAACGATACACTTTTACTAAACGTGAAATGGTGAACAGAAAAAAATAACAAACCTAAAAAAAAAAAAAAAATAATTTATTCAATAACTAAAGTTGAAACCTGTCATCGGACAAACGATAATTCGAATAGCTTTTGGTCAAATGAAAGTGGGTGAATGGTTTTTAGTGTTTGCTATAGGTTACCGTAAAATATGGGTGCATACAAATGATCAAATAGTACATTATGATACGAGTGGGCGAAGTTGGTCATTACAGTCGAGGCTGTGTTGCATAGCCCGAGCCGTCAGGCGACGGCTGCATAGCCGAGACTGTAATGACCAATGCCCAGGAGTGTCATACGACGTTTTTCAAAACACTTGCGAATAAAAAATAATACTTATCATTTAGAATTTCTGTTTTGTAGATATTTATTTAGTGGTTTATCTATCCTCGTCTATCGTCACCTCGTCGTGTGGTGTCGGCGTAGTGCGGGCGCGCTCAATAGGCACGAGGTGGCGGACTGGTGGTGGCGGCGCTGCGCGGGGATCATATCCGCACGCCGAGCCCCACGACGACGTGCTCTCATTGGTCAATTGGCGGTTATTACAGCACTTGTGTGGCAATGAAAAGTAAAAAGCACTTGTGTGTAATAAGCTGCGTTCCGCGCATAAGAACCACCAAATAAGAGCGACTTTATGAGCAAGTGTGTTGAAAAATATATTAGAATACACCTTCTGCAGTGGCAATAAGAACTTCGTACCATATTTCTGAATCGATTTATTCGTTACATGTTTTTGCCCTTGACTGTACCTATATTTTGGAAACGATATTATGATTGTGCTAGTAGGGACATCTAGTGTGATTTTCCTTAACTACATCCGCGATGGAAATTGTTGCAGCTGACGCTCATTCCGTTAGTTGCGTAAAGTTATTCACGCCATCTGTGAGTGAACTGGAGAAGATTATAGTTACAGATAGACCCGCCGGTGGCGCTAGTGTAAAGACAAAGTAGTATTTTTATGCCACTTCAAAAAATAAGAGTTTCTCAGTTCGTTGGAACATTTTTTTAATGTTTCATGATTACTCGAAAACGGCTCTGATTTGGAATAGTACATTACATACCGAGGCCAGTAAAGTAAGAAACGTCGCAGTCACATGTAATTTGTTGTTAAACGACAAACATGTGATCTGAGGCTTTCTTATTTACTGGCCAAGGCTTGTATACTATTTTTCTATTCGACGGAGCCAGAAAGAGGCATTTTCGTTTAGCGCAGCGGCCGGCAAGGTGACGCTTTCCGGCCGGAGGGCAAAAAAAAACTTTTTTTTTGTTAAACTTCTAGGTAGTTGGTCCCATTGCAACTGGGCCAGGATCTAATGATGGGATCTTGGATAAGTCGAAGGAACTTCTCACGTATTATGGACACACATATAGCGATTTGGGTAATTTTTTTTTATAGTAACTCGTGTATTTGCTATCGATAAGGCTCATTTGTGAGTTATTTTTTTTACGAAATATAATGAGTAATAAGTATATTTTGGATCCTGAATTTTTAGAGAAAATCAAATAATGGTAGAATTTATTTTTTTTAGCTCAAAAAAAGTTGCAATAAAATCCCACGTAATTTCTTTTAATTTATTCTAAATAAAATTACATAATTACATTGATCTGAACCATAGTCCAGTAGCATTCTCATACAAAATAACTTAAAATAACGCTATGTATCACAGAATTCATAATTATATGTTACAGACTGCTAAATTTACAAAAGGCGTTTCAAAAAGGTTTAATTCTATTTCGATGATGTTCCATTAGGCAATAAAAAAGTATTTCTCAAAAATTATGGACACTTAATTGTCACAAAATTCGTTAACTTTCAAAATTTTGTTAATTTTTTTTAATGATAAACAAAACTTTCAAAACTATTATTGTTCCACAATAGTTTTGCTTATATTTTTTTTACGATAAACAAAACTATTATTGAACATTAATAGTTTTGTTTATCATTAAAAAATTGTTAACAAAATTTCAAAGTTAACGAATTTTGTGATAGTTAACGGGTCCAAATAAATAAATAATCATTAAAAATATTGCTGACACAGTAGGTATCAGGATATAAACTTTTGGTAGAAATGCTCAAGACATTAGTTTGGGGTTGAAACAATAAGAATCAAAGAAATGAACCTTTTTGAAAAGCCATACACCATAGCTCAAAATAAAGTAAATAATAACTATGTAAAAAAATCTTATATTTAGTCCAATATATAAAAATATCCGGGAAGCTTTTTAATATTTGGCTTCGTTTTCTATATATTTTGGCTGCTATTTTTACTTTACGATATCGTCTTTTTCATGCAAGCGGGACGGGGAAACAGATCGTGTAGGTAATGCGCAAATTCACGATATGAGTTAAAAAAAAATGTACCTACATAGTTAAGAGTTTTTAACAGCATGTTAAAGATGTTCCTTTGTGTAACGAAAATTAACCATAATGTGGTTAATTTTCGTTACACAGAGGAACATTATAAAATGTATGGCTAACTTTCGTTGGACAAAGGTACCGGATTAACATTTTGTTAAATTTGTCAGTTAGGCCATTTTTCCACCGACAGACTTATATGTCACTCGTATGCAAAAAATATACACAAGGCATTTTTAGTTGTGTCCTTGGTAAATAAAAAAAAATATTATTATCTATTTGGAAGATGAGTTTTAACAAACATACTGCTGACACTTGAAAATTAAGTGAGGTGTTTTTTTTCAGTTTTTGGGTTATTTTAAAGTAAATAGTCCCTCCATCCGTCATTTACATAGGAACAACTAAAAACGCCTCGAATACATGAAAAAATCTACTATTTGGCAAAATCAAGTAACATGGACGAAAATAAGTAGGTACGGAGAATTATTGTACAGGACATTATAAAGAAATCCTAATTTCAATTAAGTTCAATTCGATACATTTTTAACACTAAAACTAAACATCCAAATATGTGTTAACAAGTAACGAAGGTCTAAGTGCCTTATCTATCACACGGGCGATTTGCGAGCGTGTTTTCATACAAAACTTGTCGCAGCGAGCTCGCAGCAAGTTCGCTGCGATCGAAATCTGTATGAAGGCACGCACGCAACTCGCTCGCAAATGGGTCTTTCTCAAAAAATAATGTCCGTAGTTAGAGCTTTATAAAACAACCTATTAATCTTGTTCTTTTGTGTAACGAAACTTAAACATATAAATTGTATGGTAAATTTCGTTACACAAAAGAACAAGATTAAGAACTACGGACATAATTTTTTGAGAATGACTCAAATCGCCAGTGTTATAAGGCCCTTAAGATTTACGATTGCAAGATTAATTTGCTGTTAAATATTACATACTTTATGGACAGAATCACAATCAAATAGGTAACTTGCAATTAACACGTGCAAATGTATTGAAATTAAAATTACGAATAATGACCAGTATATTATTTAGTTATAAAATATACTAGAATATAAACAAAATGAAAAAGAAAATTGCAACAACATCTACCGAGATTGAAATAATCGAAGCCAGCCAGACGCTTTTATAATAAAATAGTTTACAGTATACATACATAATAAACATGTATACCTTAGCCACTAACTCTGATGACATAAAGTCACAACGAAACATGGAAGATGTATATCGATGTGACAGCATCATATCTTGCGGTATAAATAGTAGTAAAATAAATTATAATACCTAACTACAATTACTACCTAACTACGATGTTACTGTATTGAATTTTACCTTAAAAAATACAAGGAATAATTTTACTTCATTATTGTAGCTTCCACATTGAATTGGCATGCTACGTATTGGTATAGGGGTGGTTTTCATAAAAAGATGTCCGTTGTTAGGGCTTAATTGAACAAAATGTTAATTTTGTTCTTTTGTGTAACGAATGTTATCTATCAAAATTATATGGCAAACTTTCGTTACGTTACACAAAGGAACAAGATTAACATTTCGTTAAATGAATCCCTTGACTACGGACATCTTTTTTTGAAAACGACCGTAAAAGAAAAACTTAGGTAAGTAAAGTCCCGCTTGCGTGTAATTGTGTCGAGTTTGCAAGAAAACGCATAAGCATAATACATTATGTCATATTTAATAAATTTGGGAAATTTTTAAATCATCATTATACTATAAGTGGACAGGATTAATTAAACTTGTAAAGCTAATTTTCAAATTTCAAAAATGGAATGTCTATCCGAACACTTCACTCACACATGTAAGAGGGATTTACTTAAGTTTTTCATCTATAGAACCGTATCACACAATGTTTTTTTTTTCCAGTTGAGGTCAATAGAGTTCGTGGACAGGTATATGTATAAGTAACAATTTATTAGTTATTACATACTACATAACAATTTCTATTACACATAGCTTTAAAATCTCATTTGTATCACATCATTCATTCAAAACTAGACCTTAAATTGTAATCTTTACGGTCCATTTAAGTTTCCTATTAAAACTAGGTTATTTAAGTTTTTTTACAAAATAGGTATTTTTATAAGTTCTGTAAGCTTTGTTTCTATATATGGCATTTAATTTCGGAGGTAGTAAAAATTATACATTTTAGAATTTGTTTGTGATTTTAATTTTTGTTATTGCAAAGCACTTCTTGGTTGTGAAATATATCTAGTGTCAATTTACGGAAAACTGTGCCTTATTTTAGCAATAATAAGAAATATTTAGTACTAATACAATAAAGTGAATATATAATTTTTACTGTGGTGGCATTTTTGCCTTATCGATGCAAAATAAAGAGTATTTTGTATTGTATCGTAAATGTGCCTTTTATTTGTGTATGTATCGATATCATATAGGTACTCGGTACTCAAATGACCTTATATCAAGAAGTGATAAAAAACTTGCAGACCATCCGGTTGAAAATATTCATGCTATGTATTGGTACCGGAATATCGGTACCTTTTACTTTCCCATATAAGGTACAGTTAATAGCAATAAAGATAGTTAGCTAATGCAGAACAATATCATAATTTTATTTCAAAATATAAATTTATAATTTTACAAGTTAAAAGTTCACACAATAGTTACACTTAGACGATGAGTTAGTTGGCTTTTAGTTATTTTATTACTCGTAATCTAGCTAAAAAGTCATCGAAGTACCTAGGTGTATTACTTGTGGCCTAAGCTTAAAATAAAATAATTAATACGTGTTCATGTCATTGATTAAAACTTAAACTTTAGTTACAATTCGTTACGTCTAATAAACCCATTGATATATTTTCAAAAAATTGCTCTTTACACTAATTGATTATTTAGGATTCTTAAATTAACACTATTTTTTATTGTACTCTGTTTGCTAAACTAAAGCTAAAACTAAAACTAACACCGGTCAAATAGAGATACGTATTGCATTAACTAAAGTACCGCTAAAAAGTATCCATATTTTAAATGCTAGCAATTTTTATCGATGACAATTATTCCTGAAAGTGCGTTCAAAGATGAGAGCGATTCCTTATTATTCAAAAATATACTGTCAGACTTAAGGTAAGAAAGAGTACGTTCTTAAAATGGAGTACGGGAAATGTACGAAAATAGTACATTACACAACTAGGGTGGTAAAACAAAGAAAGGCCGAGATCGCAGATGTTTGCGGCCCGAGCTGCAAGCAAGGGACGTAAATATATGATCGAGGGCTTTCTTTATTACCTCCCGTGTTCTGTACCTACATCATTTTATGTCTACACTTGGCCAGAAAGCGGCTTTTAAATGCCACTTTATAGCCAGGTGTGGCATAATATTGATTTAATCACCGTATCAGTTTTTTTCTATGACTGACCTGCGCTTGACGTCAACAGGCTTTGATAGTCAGCGACTATGAGGCCGAAGATGTAGCTCCCCGATTCAGAGACTATTCACTCTTATCTTGAAGAGTTCTGAGTTATATTTATCAGAAACTACAGACGCTGGAAGCAAATTCCATTCCTTATAGTTATAATTTAGATCTCAAGGCTGAATGTCGGTTAATATAATGTAATACAAATCTCTATAGGAACATCAGAAACGACTATGTACACTCTACGTCAACAAATCACCACGATATACTACCTATCTACTTGACGATTATTATTTCAAAAACTTTGTCGTATACCTAATCTACTATATCGGAATAGTCAAATATGCGCAAATTCATAGTACATTTGATTATAAAACGTACTAAATTTCTTTGTAAAAATAGTACTGTGCTAAAAAACTACGTACCGACAGCTTATTTCACGTGAGTCAATTTAAATTGGTATGGACTTTTATTTATTACGGTACCATAATTTGAATAAAAATGCTACCATTTTTACAACATGATTTATAAAAAGTACATTTATTACAACGTAATTTTAAACTATTTGGTCATTTACAGAAAAATATGTCTACAGCGTGTCCCATAATTGACACGTCACAGTGACACTGGAGGTAGACCAGGTCAAGAGGTACCAAACCAACTTAACATGACCCGCCGACCGTAATTTTTTTTTCACTACTGGTGGTTAAAGTCGAAATTAATGTTTCGCTGTGAATTAATTCAAGATCAAACTAGTATTTTTTTCAATTTTACTTAGTTTTTGGATAAAATACCATTTCTGTAACCTTAATTAACAATTCATGTTACCGTACACATGAAAAAAACTAAACTTGACACCTTTCCAAGTGCACACTGGCACTAATAATGTTAAAAACGGGCCAAATTCATGAAAAACTTTAATTCGACAATAACTTAAAAACCGTGCCACTTTTACTGGGGTTATGTTAAGTTGGTTTGGTATCTCTTGACCTGGTCTACCTCCAGTGTCACTGTGACGTGTCAGTTATGGGACATCCTGTATAGTTAAGGGTTAATTGAACGAAATGTTAATCTTGTACCTCTGTTTAACGAAAGTTATCCACACAAATTGTATGGTAACTTTCGTTTCACAGAAAAAGAGAATTAACTTTTTGTTAAATTTTATCCTTCACTACGGACATCTTTTTTTGAAATCGACCCATTTAGACAAGACGAAAACTCTCGCATGCATGAGCAGAAACAAAATAACACAGATTTTTATTTCTACGTATTGGTGTTCTGAAAATTGTTTCACATTCAGTACTTGATAATGTACTTATGCTCCGTACATATTAGAAATGCGTAAACAACGAAATGAAGTAATATAATCGTCTATCGCAACACAATCTGCAATGGGCTAACGGGGGGACTACAGCCCATTCACTCTCGTTTATGAGAGGAGAGTAGGCCTGTGCGGCACAGGGCTGCCACCCGTCCGGGTTTCCCCGGATTTGTCCTAGTTTGGAGAGCGTCCGGGGAACGTCCGGGGAATGTTTCAGTTGTAGTCCGGGTTTGCTACTCCGGCTCGCGAGAGCTAAAGCACCCCCCCCCCCCCCCCCTCTTCGGAAGCGAAAGAAACTACGTTGCTGTGGAGATGTCCGGGTTTTAAGCTTCAAAATCCGGGGATTTACGCTTTTTGTCCTAGGTGTCAAATTGGAGATGGCAGCCCTACCTGTGCCAAGCTGTGGTACGTATATATCGCCTATGGATTAAAAAATGACACCAATACATAATATACAAACACAGCAAAATATCACATTTTAGCTACATATATAGCAAAATATCACATTTTAGCTAATTTTCAATTTAATCGACTATTTAAGGCATGTAAAACTACAAGTCTACATTCGGGGTAAGTTATCAAGTTTATATGGGTAACCCACTGATTATTATGTGTGACAATGCTTACAAGTTAAAATTACATAATTATTTTATACATTTCAATAATCTTTGCAGTTTAACTTAATTAATTAAATCACTGTTACACTGTTTTTGAAGGCCAGTATACCACTTGAAGATCTTGATAATGTTTCTCTTGCCAAAGTAAAAAAAATCTATTTGTCAAATAAAAAATTTAATTATTTAAAAGTCTTCGTACGTGTATCCTTCTGTGTGGAGACTCTTACTTTTAAGTTGTTTATTTATCAAATATAAGTAAAAGATGCATAAGAATATTTATAAATGCATTCTAATATACGTCATTAAAGAAAAGGTTTTTAATATCTATATGTCCACTGAAAATATTACAAAAATATACCTATCTAACCTAAAAATTTCGTCATCTTCAAGTCATCTACGAGTACGTAAGTAACGTTGGCACCGCTAACACTACTCATTATCTCCACATAATTTCACAATTTGGATCTAAATACTGTTTTACTTTGTTTTTATTGAACTTCAATACTGACACGTACTATATTTAAAATAATTTTCAAAATAAAAATACTTCAGTTGCTACTAAAAGCTTGGAATAGTCACTCGTTTTTAAAGAAAACTCGTCTACTTAAAAATATAAAGACTTTGTTAATAATGACATTATCCGACAATAGTGGATAACTGCGAGCCTAATCCTACAATGTCAGACATAGCTATATTTTAATATTTCGTGGGGTGACAGCCAAAACTCACTAACTAACAACACTGAAATTATTGGAATATAAACCGTGCTGTTAGTCTAATAAAGTTGACTGTTTCTTTAATTTTTTGAACGTAATTACTGAGTTTTAGTTGTCAGTCGACGATTTGTAAACGAACAAAGCCTTTGTACAGTCGAGTTCATCATTATCTGAGCAAAGATTGGACCAAAAATATCTGAACAAACCCTATTGTCAGAAGCATAAGAACTAGATCAGACATTTTCGATCCGTTTTTTGCTTAGATAATGATGAACTCGACTGTACTGTAGGTACTAAGCGAATGAAGTCCCTCTAAAAATTATATACTATATTATAATTGCACTGATACCTTAGAACAAACCTTTGGTATTGTGTAAATTCATAAAAACAAATTCATTTATATATTGATGTTACTACTACCACTTGACACTTGATCATGTAACTTTGCATTTCCCTTGAATATTATGGCCGTACGATAACGTGACCGCAAACGCCGACACAAACATAACATAATTGTGCCTTCAGTGTAATACTTAAAGCAACACGGCCCCGAGTTAATAAGAATAGAGAACAAAGCTTTTTCGACACAGAACTGTTTGACACAGAAGTGCACACATCTGCCGTCCGATATCTAAAACTAGACTAACTTCTATACAACTCCATAGAGGTTAGTTTAGTTTTAGTCATAGGATGGCAGATATTCTTACAAAAAAATCGTCCGAAGCTACGGAACTAACGCATAAAAAATAAGATAAATCAAACAGACTATGCATTTTGGGTCAAAACAGTGTGGTGCAAACTTGAATAAAGTCCAACTGGACATATATGTACTTCTACAGGACAGCCAAGTAAATATTTAAGTTCGTCACTTCATAACTCAAAAAGCACGTATCGTCAGAGTAGTCTCAATATTCCGCATATTACAGCTATAGTTGAAACCAAAAATCGGTCAGCTATATTAGTTTTTAATTTTATGACAAAGTCTGTCTTAGGTCCTTACAGCCCGTGTTGCTCTAAGAACACTATGCTAAACCAAACACCATTCGGCATACCTTATAAGGCCTGATTGATAAACTATATCAAGTCACTGGAACAATAACGCAATCATAGACCTGTCATGTCGACATTGGATCCGTAGTCCAAGTCGAAGGCGGACAGAGTCACGAAGGCGAGGCCGAGGAACACTGACCCGAGAAGGTCCCCTAAGGCCGTCAGGTAGGGGATGGCCGCGTTGTCGGGATCCTTCTTCCGTTTCCACATCAGATGGATGAGCATGTAGGCCAAGTAGAGAAGCACCATTACCTGGAAAGGACGGCGAGGTGTGAATGATGTGGCATAGGTTTTGAGATCTAACTAGAAAGTGATTAGAGGATTTTTTACCGGACCCAGTGGCGTGTGTGGAATGTCTTATCTACCTCTGTAAACTGTCACAGTGTATGTACTGCTCTGTTTTTTCCAAAATGCCGATGTAGATTTGTGTGTCGGAGAATAAAAACCACATCATTAATTAATTATATTGTGTTTAATTTACAAGATACAACAGCGTGCGGGGTGCACGATTAAAGATCAAAAGACACTACCAACCCTCTATTTAGGAGGGTAGAAGGGTTATTCTTCAGAAATATGTCTGCGGTCACATTATTCCTCTGGCCCTTTTTCATACTAAATGTATGGAGACAGAGGAATAAGTCGCAGACATATTTCTGAAGAATAACCCAGAAATTAGTAGGGTATACGGTATCTTAATACTCTACCTACCCTTATTCTACTAATGTCTACTCTAGAGGTCCTTCCGTTAATAGGGTGGAAATAAAAGGGTAGGCTAGGCAGTGTCTTTTTAGGGTAGGGGTCGGGTTGCATAAAGTTTAAGGTCATATTTTTGATACGCATACGAGGATTCGTCATACTCATCATTACGCATAACTGTAAATAGTCATACATTTATGCGCATAACGATTTTAATCATAATGTTTATGGACATACTGTGTAATGGGCATATAGTTGATATGCATACATTTATTCAAGCATACTTTATAATGGGCATACATGGATTGCTCATACAACACTTTAACCATACTAAGTAAATGCATAAAATGCTAAACGCATAAATAGGTTGCTCATACAACACTTTAACCATACTAAGTAAAAGCATAAATTTAAAAGCTAATTTTAAAAGTTTTTTTAAAAGTTCTCTTTTATGTTACGTCACAGTTCTAACCTAATATACTTTTCTGGCAGCGATGCGGTTATGTGTGAGATAACAGTTCTAACCTAACCTAACCTACTTTTCTGGCAGCGATTTGGTTCTGTGTGAAGTCACAGTTCTAATCTAACCTAACCTACTTTTCTGGCAGCGATTTGGTTCTGTGTGAGGTCACAGTTCTAACCTAACCTAACCTACTTTTCTGGCAGCGATTTGGTTTTGTGTGAGGTCACAGTTCTAACCTAACCTAACCTACTTTTCTGGCAGCGATTCGGTTATGTGTGAGATAACAGTTCTAACCTAACCTACTTTTCTGGCAGCGATTTGGTTCTGTGTGAGGTCACTAATATTGTGTAATGAGTAGAAATTAAAAATACTTCAATAATATAAATCGTTTCTTTTTTGTAGAACCATCGCAAGTCCATTATCAAAATTTATGCAATACGATTGTTATAATCATCAATATTATGGCTTGATAAATGTATGTAATTTACAATTATTACTAAAACCACTTATAATCATCAATGTTATGGCTTAATAAATGTATGAAATTTACAATTATTGCAAAAACGACTTATAATCATCAATATTATGACTAAATAAATGTATGACAATTTACATTATGGTTAAACCAATTATGACTCCGTATAATTATGACACGGAACAATTATGCCATAGGACAATTTATGCCAAAAAAAATATATGAGCATCAACTGTATGCTTAAACTGTTATGACAATTAATAATATGACAATAGTTGTTATGCAACCAGACGGCCCCCCGTCTTTTTATCTTCATAGAGTGCACGCCACTGCGGGCCTGAGGTAGATCCGAGGCTTTTGGGTTGTTCATTTCTAATGACAAACTGTGGGGTTAGCAAAACTGGCATCAACTTCTCTTGTCATGTAACAAAGCATGACCTGTCACTTTTGTACTATATTGAATGGAAAGGGATATGTATGTAGTATTTGTCGCGTTACAAAGAGTCGCGCGTCACAGCTGTACAAGAAGCGCAGGTATACAGGGTGGGAGGGACTATACCGACATACTTTAGCCATGAATTCCTGGTGGTGTGACGAGTAAATAATGTTATATCAACATGGGTCGAATATTGTCATTTTACATTAATAGTCTTATGGAACAAAATAAATCAGTAAATTCAGTCCCTCGTTATAAACATGTCCTTACTGGAGGAAAAGTTATCAAAAAGAAAAAAAAAGCTAAAATGGAAACGAAAGGTCAATTTTTTGGCCTCGTAGTCGCTTACCATCAAATACTGCGAAGGTTAATTGCTGTTTAGTTAAAGGATTAAAAAAAAATATTAAAACTATCTCAGTCACATTTATTAGGGCTTGTTACACACTTGGGAGTTTTCATTTACAAAATAATGAATATCTCTGAAAGTAAGCGTTTTTCGACTATACATCACATAACATTTTTTACTCCTAATAGTTGTTAGAAACTATAATTAAAGTTTGTCGGTATAGTCCCTCCTCCCACCCTGTATATTATAAGTCGATAAAAGGAGATAACATTGGCTACAAGGAAAGGAATCGGCTGGGAAACAGTGAGAGAGGTCTAGGAGGTTATATTGGAAGGTTGTGGAGGAATTATCACGTCCTAAAGTCATTGATAGGTAACAGTGGCAAAGTATAAGGTAAGAGACGTAGCCATACTCCGGCCCTTTAGAAGCGCGTGATAGCTATTCAACATTTACTGCTGTTATACCGTGACAGTGGAAACCGTTGCGGAGAAGAGAGTTATAAAAAATAAAAAGGAGTCTTTGCCAAGTATCGCTAAGGTTATAAATGTTGTACTTTAAATTAAATAGAATACTTACTTGGAGCAAAGAGCAAAGCAGATATGTGATACCAAAGGCGACTCCGATTGAAACGAAACCCATGTAGATGAAGTCGGCTACGATCATGAATATGATCTGGCCGAACACGGCCAGCACTAACAGCATCCTGGCCACCTTGGCTGCGGCAGCTGAAATGTGAATAGGCCATGCTTAAAGATGCATCCACCAGTATTGGGGTCGGTAAATACAAACAACAATCGAACGACTATATTTTGAGTTTCATGTTCGTCAGTGAACCAAGAGGCAGGCAGCTAGTACCTCGATGGACTTTCCAGACGCAAGGCCATTTGGTGAAGTTGCTGGCGACATGGGCTCGTTTGAAATAAACTTTATCTCGTAAAATACAGGATTGTCGAATGTTTTTTTTTCTAAGGAATTTGATCAGTCCATTTACAACTTCAGGAGTGGACGTCTCCGGGTTGAAACGATGAGTCCCTTTATTAGTAGTCCACACTATGAATAAGAGTTACTTTCTTCCATTTTTTTAAGCCTTACTGACTGACAGGTGGGGCTGTGGCGTTCCCTGGGGTCGAACCAGGTCGCTAGTCCCGGTCCACGTTGAGAGGATCGGACTAGGTGGGGTACTCACTTCCAAAGAACAGCGTCTTCCACGGCCACTCCACGAGCCTGGTGCCCGCGGGCAGTACCCCGGGTATGGCCGTCTGGTGGAGATGCGTGGCGAGTCGCGAAGACTGCACGCAGACCAAGTTGCCGCCGATTCCGTTGACGATGGGCTGGAACACCTCGTAGCCGTGGAACCGGTCCACAGCCTGGTCTAGGACGATACCACCGATTCTGAGAAAGAAATGGACATTGATTTATTACAGAACAAGTTCGATTATCAATCAAGCAGATCGTCATCAACCGATGCTGGATGCTGGCGATGTCACTGCTGGGCACAGGCCTACTCTCATAGATGTGAGTAAACAAGTATTATTACAGCAACAATGTAATAAACAAACAGAATTTACAAATATTAACATTAAATCCTTTCAGTGACATCACGGATCCTGTCACCGCCATGACTGAAATTTGTACGGTTTTAGCGTGAGCAATTTTTGATCACACAATAATTCGCTCAAACTACATTAGGTCAAACAATATGTATACCGATATAGACTCCGAAGGATTGTTTTTTAAGTGAGTCTCGGCAGCCTGGCGTTGCGAACCGTTGCTGCAGGTCGGATGAAGGCCGGAACTCCTCAGTAGCTCACGGCCAGGTCAAAAGAAACCCGTAGGTTGGTAGAGAATCATACTGTGTTTGATGAGAACTTACCCACTAATGAAGAGAGCAGAAATGACAGGAGTCCAGCCAGTAGTCAGGACTGGCTTGGTATACTTGTTCCGCCATACGATGAAGACCCATATCGGCAGCAAGCTGAAGTATACACAGATGATCACGATGGGCTGCCAGAGGGAAGTTTCTGGAATAGAAATAGAGTTTTAGCAGGATTGTGAGAGGAAACCAAAAGTAGGGTAGACGTCCGTGCTTGACACTGTCCCATGTAGCTGCCATGTTGAATGCAAAACCTTTAGTAATAGAGATGACAGTAGTGTGCTAAGATAACTATTGGGTATTAGGGTGTCAAGCACTAGGACGTTCATCTGGTATCTTTCTAGCTACGTAATAGTCTAATTCTACAAAATGAGGAATGAACAAAAAAGATGTCTCTACTTCTTCTTTAAGTGCTTCTTTATTACAGGTTGGCAGTAAGCTTCTTATTTTGTTCCTTGTCCAGCGCCCATCTGAACAGTTGCTCAACGGTCTTAATCCCTGATAATACGGCTCCGTAATATCAGGGAGTGGTCCCTGATATTAAGGAGCCAAGACATCTTGCATCTACCCGATTTACGCTTCCCGGGTACATTTCCCATCACGATGATCTGCAGGATGTCTGTATTAAATCCAGTTAATTCTTCTCGCTTTGTCTCTTCGGCGTTTGGTCTTGGGCGTGTTACGTGGTTTCTATTCTCGCCTTAAAGGATCGACCACAACGAAACTTAACGTGGCGTATACGCTGAGACAAGTCGCTTGTGTTTGTTTTCTTCGTACGTTATGCGGTGTAATCGCATTGTCAGCGTATTTTAAACCACGGGGTGAGGTCGTGTGGTCTATCCTTTGTCTAGCTTAACAAACCAATAGCAAAGTTGTTGCGTTGCAACTTGCAAGTCTGAAGAGCGTAAAAGATGTCCAAAACAAACAATATCCAATCAGGTTATAGCTAACGTATCGCTCTTCGTCTCTTATGTGTAGGTAGGGGAAAAGGTCAATTAAAAATCGAAGCTAGCTAAACCTACATACACATAAAAAACAAGCTGCTAGTTTAAGCGAAGCCTAGATGGATTTTTGTACTAATATCGAGTTATTATAAAATCGAAAACTAATCAAGAGATTCTATTATGATAACAAAAATCGTGGAATATACATAAGAAAAACAATGATGTGGCAAAATATCATACCAAAACATGATATTCTAACGTAAAAAAACACATCTATAAACTATAATCGACCTAGCGTCTGCAAAAGCGACTAACTAATCTAGTGTTGCGTTTACTACATCGCCCCAAGGACCATTAAAACAAGAGGACTGTCATTTTCCATACTTTGGATCGTACCCCTACCGCAAAGGGATTTCCAGGCAAAAACTAGATGGCGCTAAAAAACTAAACATTTAACGATGTTATAATTGAACAAAGAAACATAGTACAGTAACAATTAGTTCGTAAACAGCTAATAAGAAATAAATTCTAACATTTAAATACTGTGTCACGCTTGCAAAGTTGAATAATTGTAAATAATGTAATTCTTATACCAAGCTTATACATAGATGGCGTTGTAATATCGGGGAACAGCTCTGCTTTTTGTATGGAGAATGACAGTCCTCTTGTTTTAATGGACCTTGATCGCGCTAACAGTTTCTAGAGGCAGATGCGTTATGCGTATAAATACCGATTTTTATGGGTTCCGTAGGTGTGAGTGTGGTATCTACCATCACCCCATCCACCTGGACCGAGATTTCTTCTTTTGGGAATATCCCTATACAAATAAACAGAGTGGACATGTAGATTTCAAAAAATGAGCGTCGTTTCTGTGTACAATAGGATACTTAAGAGCGTGGGTACGGGTAGGGGTCGGGTTGCATAAAGTTTAAGGTCATATTTTTGATACGCATACGAGGATTCGCCATACTCATCATTACGCATAACTGTAAATAGTCATACATTTATGCGCATAACGATTTTAATCATAATGTTTATGGACATACTGTGTAATGTGCATATAGTTGATATGCATACATTTATTCAAACATACTTCATAATGGGCATACATGGATTGCTCATACAACACTTTAACCATACCAAGTAAATGCATAAAATGCTAAACGCATAAATAGGTTGCTCATACAACGCTTTAACCATACTAAGTAAATGCATAAATTGCTAAACGCATAAGCCTAATTTTAAAAGTTTTTTAAAAGTTCTCTTTTATGTTGCCTCACAGTTCTAACCTAATATACTTTTCTGGCAGCGATTCGGTTATGTGTGAGATAACAGTTCTAACCTAACCTACTTTTCTGGCAGCGATGCGGTTATGTGTGAGATAACAGTTCTAACCTAACCTAACCTATTTTTCTGGCAGCGATTTGGTTCTGTGTGAGGTCACAGTTCTAACCTAACCTACATTTCTGGCAGCGATTTGGTTCTGTGTGAGGTCACAGCTCTAACCTAACCTACTTTTCTGGCAGCGATTTGGTTTTGTGTGAGGTCACAGTTCTAACCTAACCTAACCTACTTTTCTGGCAGCGATTCGGTTATGTGTGAGATAACAGTTCTAACTTAACCTATGCTACTTTTCTGGCAGCGATTCGGTTATGTGTGAGATAACAGTTCTAACCTAACCTAACCTACTTTACTGGTAGCGATTCGGTTATGTGTGAGATAACAGTTCTAACCTAACCTAACCTACTTTTCTGGCAGCGATGGTTCTGTGTGAGGTCACTAATATTGTGTAATGAGTAGAAATTAAAAATACTTCAATAATATAAATCGTTCCTTTTTTGAAGAACCATCGCAAGTACATTATCAAAATTTATGTAATACTACGATTGTTATAATCATCAATATTATGGCTTTATAAATGTATGAAATTTACAATTATTACTAAAACCACTTATAATCATCAATGTTATGGCTTAATAAATGTATGAAATTTACAATTATTACAAAAACGACTTATAATCATCAATATTATGACTAAATAAATGTATGGCAATTTACATTATGGTTAAACCAATTATGACTCCGTATAATTATGACACGGAACAATTATGCCACAGGACAATTTATGCAAAAAAAAAAATATGAGCATCAACTTTATGCTTAAACTGTTATGACAATTAATAATATGACAATAGTTGTTATGCAACCAGACGGCCCCCCCGTGGGTACATATGACTATGTTTTTGACCGAATCCCAAAAGAAGGACGGTTCAATTCATTTGTACTTGCTCGAAGACGGCGAGACCGATTTGGAAAATTCTCGGATTTTTCAAAGTGACTCGTGAATTTCTTATCGAATTCAAAGTCGGTTATTTAAAAGAAAATAATTTTGTTCTTAGGGGTCATCCACAAAGTATATCACACGATTTTTCAGATTTTTAGACGGGGGGGTCTACCATGTGACACTTTTTCCTAACAAATTCCATCTTTTTAGTATAGGGTGACACATTTGGCTAGACCCCCCCCCCCTAGGCCTGTGACGTAGGTACTATATGGATAACCCTTACTATCATGCAAGTTTAGTAGTAGGTACTAAATGGTATGGACATGTCTATAGCGACATGTATTAGTATGTAGCATATCGTGAATTGGCTAGTACCGTATCGTAGTTTTGATGTGTGTATTCCGTATTTTTTTCAGAAAAGTTATGTACCTTTTGTATACGTATTAGGTAGGTATCTTATCTTATCTTGGTAATAGGGGTCCTTACGGATACACTTCGACCCAATGGGATCTTTTGTGTAATTACCCCTTACCGCATCTACGCCATGGCCTGTTCCGCCATCTCCATAAATCGGATGATGGACCCCCATTGGTAGTGCCTGGAATTCCTCTGGCTCTGGGTAACCAGTGCCAAATTCATTCATTCTGGTTCTGGCGAGGGCATGACATTCGCACAATATGCGTTTCATTGTCTCTGTTTCCTCGCCGCACATTCTGCATTCAGCATTGTCTGATAGTCCCAGCTTGGTCAGGAGTCCTTTGACCCCGAAGTGACCTGTAAACACCCCCGTTATGGTTCTGAGGTATTAGTATTAGGTAGGTATACTCACGTATTTGCTCATACATGTACTGCGCGGTGACGGCGAGGACGGAGTTGCTGACGATGTCGCCGATGGAGGCCGCGAGTGGCGTCGCCACGTTGTCCGGGTTCACCTTGAACCGGTGGGAACCGATGATCACCATCACCATCACGAAATCTGCCGAAAGAGAATTAACAATTTAGTATTTTGTAAAGCAGAAAAGGCACTAGGGACAGACAGCGTCAAATAGTCTGTAGCATCCAAAGAGCCATATACTTATCGTAACACGTCTTTGTGCCTATAGTCAAGGACCATTAAAACAAGAGGACTGTCATTCTCCATACTTTGGATTGTAACCCGACCGCTAGGGGATTTCCGGGCAAAAACTAGATGGCGCTAAAAAACTAAACATTTAACGATGTTATAATTGAACAAAGAAACATAGTACAGTAACAATTAGTTCGTAAACAGCTAATAATAAATAAATTCTAACATTTAAATACTGTGTCACGTTTGCAAAGTTTAATAATTTAAAAAATAATATAATGCTTTTACCAAGCTTATACATAGATGGCGTTGTAAATTCGGGGAACAGCTTTTTGTATGGAGAATGACAGTCCTCTGTTTCAGCGATATCTGTGGATATGTGGCAACTGGAAACCCAACTTAAGTAGTAAGATTTTGTAAACATCCCTGATGGTTTCAGGATTTCCTTCTAGTATTGGTTTAAGAAAGAAGGACAAAAATTGCATGAGGGTCCGAATAGTTATTTGGTAATAAACCTACGTGTCAACAACTAAACCGTGTCTCCAATTTCAAGTAAGTACTTGAATTACTACATGACTGTCTGTGGGGGAAGTGGCCTGTAAGGTAGTTAATTTACCAATAGCAGTCATTATTTTTGAATAATTAACATGTAAATGTTAACGCGGGCTTCGCTAGCGTTATTCCCATAACTATCCTAAAAGAAATCCGTACAGGGATATAAAGGTATCCTATCCTCTCCTCCTTTTTGGTCTACTTGTATGATTTGACGTTGGTAAAATTTAATTTCAATCCATTCAATGGTTACGGCATTATTCAGTAAGAAAAACCTTAACAAACTTTTACAAACACATATACATTACAGGGATAACTTCGCCTTTGTACATAACCATTGATTTTTGTATTGTTTTTATATGACTAAATGTGCAATAAAGTGCTTACATACCAGTGGCATGGCGCCCAAAAAACTGGATTCCTACCGGCTTGCCTAATATTAGGCATTTGAGCACCTTATTCTACAGCTCTTAAGGTAAATGCACGTCAAATCTCAAATCTGCACCAGCTTGCTCAAGGATATCTTTTACGCCACGCCACTGTTACATATGACGAGGAAGGCCTAAAACCATTACCTTTGGGTCCCGGGTCACCTTTGGTCACCTTAGTGTTATGGTCCAATAATTATCCAATAACCCAGCATCCGCACCAGTTTGAGTACCTACTGGTGTATCGCTCTTCATGTCTTTCTTTACACAATCTAAATGTCGCATTGGTAATAATACACGATAAATTCACAGAAATAGGCTCAATCGCTTATATTTTCCAAAGAAGACTGACAATCCATCGGTCAACGTCATATTTCCGCCTTTTAATCTAAACTGCCTGCATTACTCAAAAAGGATCTAATACTAGATGGCCAGTCATAACTAGCGCCCTCTCTGCGACTTTATCCAAGCCAATAATCAGATATTTTTGGCTAATGTAACGTTGTTATTTCATCAAGATACGATACATATACGTACATTACACACATACATTTATAATATTATTACGAGGAAGGATAGTATGAGTCATCAGAACATCTATAATTTTATGTTTACCTAATATGAAGCATGTCGTGGTGGCAGTGAAAACGGCAGAAGCGATGAGCAGCAGAACGTAGTCCCCGTTGAAGGCTCGGTCGGTGACCGTGTTGGCCACTATCGCGAAGATGGCGACCACCGTGGCCGCCACTATCGCTTGCACCTGAAGACAAACCCAAACGTGTGTAAGTAATCATATCATCCGCTCATCCGCCTTTTTTTTGAAGCCTGACAAAGTTGCAAGCTCCCTGACTGTTGCAAAAATCGATCAGGGGGGGGGGGGGGGGCGTGGCGTTCCCTGAGATCGAACCAGGTCGCTTGGCCCAGACCACCTTGAGAGGATCGGACTAGGTGTGGTCCGGGGCGCCTGGGATCGAACCTATATCATCCGCCATGATATCCATTGTTGGAACATTCCACTGAAGCGTTACCTAAGCGGCACTACATTTTTAACACTTTCAACATGTAAAATTAGGAAGCGAATATCGGTATGGTAATATGATAACTTGGCTTTAAGATTGCTAGTGTTTCTTAGCAGCTAATAAGTTTTATTAGGGTAGCCACCGTGTAGAGCGCATACCCACATTGCTTGTTCTGGTGCATGACCGCTACTCAAGAACTCGTCTCTCGAAGACGGCAATGCTGACCTAGCATTCAAAATACATTATTTATATGACCCGATCTCAAATTATTTCCATACTAAATTTCATCAGGTAACAGACAGACAGGGTTACTTTCGCATTATTTAATAATATTAGTTTCGATTAAAATATAAATTTGGGTAATGGTAGGTACCTGAACTAATGATATGTTTCCAACGACCATGGATATCACTTCCCTCGTCGACGTCATGTTCCCCAAGTTGGCTTGCGTGGAGAGACGGGACGCCAAACACATGTCCAAATTGCCTGAGAACAATAAATATAGTTTAGAATAATTGAAACAAAGTTCTGTTTCTTTGAGTATAGTCAAAGTCACGAAGTCACGTGACGAAGCCTGCGTTGCGGATTTAATCTTATGTGGTGGTATTTTATTTTGTCAAAGTCATCATTATCATTTTAACCTTTAGGGTCAGGGTTTCTTAGGGGTCCATGATACGAGAGCCAGGAGTCCGTGGCCCGCATACGACACTAACTTTCAAGTATGTATGCTTGATTTTCTTTTTCTCTGATTATATTCGTAAAGGGTCCATAAGATTTTTGAAATATTGTAGGTGGTTCGTGGTTGGTAAATATTAAGAAACCCTGCCTTAGGTGATTTTGTGAAAAGAGTTGTGTGGGAAATAGTTCCATTGTGTCGATTGGATATGACGCGGTCAAAGCAGCTGCAGCTATCAACTCAACGGCAACGGCGAAAATACATCTTGAATCATAGAGAAAATAGTTTAAATACAGTGGTAGCTGAGAGAGGTGGATTGCGGGATAATGCTAAAGGACTAAACTATCCCGGTCGCGAGCCCCTGAGGAGTTCCGGCCACTGTCGACGTGCAGCACCGGGCCCCGGGTGCAGCTCCGTTGCAGAGGCTCCATCACCGGTGTGGTTTTAGTGGGCACGCCTCCTTCTGAGGAGTGAGTTCCACTTAAGGCGAGGCTTGACCAGAATCGGGCACGGAAGCCTAGTTTCCAAATCATTTTTAGAACACTTATTTGACTCGTAGGTCACTGTAAAACATATATAATAATATTCAGAACTGTATCTAGGGCTTCCTCTCACTTAGAACACGATAGCGAACACTTCGCTCGATAGAAAAGTAGCGCGAAAACACTATAAAATAAAGTATTTTTTTCATTTTGTTCATTACCAGTTACCTTTTCTGACAAAATTAATACCTGACAATCATGATTTCACAGTCATGCAGGGCATCCTCTCATGTTTGGGTTGATAACGTATACTTTTATGTTAGAAGTCGAAGATAATCTGCAATAATCTGCATTCCGCCCGACCCTAGTTGTATGTGAAATGCGAGCCAGGTCCTACCGGGCCTTAACCTCGTTGAAGGTTCCTTTTAAGGGCCTGAGAAAGGGCCTGGTAATACCTGGGGGTATGCGTAATGCATTTCCATACTGTTTACAAAAAAAGAGACTACTCAAACTAAACTAAATACCTGATTAAAGGACATGCACCGGTCTGTGCTTACGTGCATTGTTAAAAAAATGTGACGTTCCGCGGGTAAAGGATTATTGATATTGTCGCTTGCGTCGTATCCGACTCCGTTATTATAGGACATCAAGATAGAAGGACGCAAGTGACAATATACATAAGAGACTTTTACCAACGGAAGGTCACAAATATGTTAGGTATTGTTAACTAACCTTAGAAATTAAGATAATTGTTATTAACACATTATGGGCCCAGTGTCCGAAATAAAATGATATTTGATTTTAAATACCTATCGTTACTGTCTTAATATTTGAAATTTCTAAGGCCCCGGCAATGGGGATGACGACTGGGTTAAAACTATATAATTCTATTTAGTCCGTCAGTTAGATTATGGAAAAATATGGGACACGTATTTTTTGGTTTATCAAAATATTAAAAATCGACTAAGTTATAGATCATCAAACTTCTGGAGTGGGGGCTTGTGACGTCACTCCTAGGTGAAAATTGTACCTAGGAGTGACGTCACTCGAAACTTCTAAGCACTGTATCTTCGTCATTTTATGTTTGTCAAACAAAAGAAAAAATACGTGTCCTACAATATTTTTTAACAATCTAACTGACGGACTAAACAGGTTTTTTTTGTCGTCTAGCCCATTTGTAATTCTGTGGGTCTAAGTGTAAAGGGGTACAAGACAAATTTATACCAGGAACAAAAGGTCACAACTCTATTGTATGTCTTAAGCTAAATGCTCCTAGGTTATATGTGACTTGTACCTTTTCACTAGACCTGCAGAATTACAGTTTGAGCAGTAATACTTGTTGTTGCTATGTTCTTCTAATTGCTTGAAGTGACTAATCATTTAATACTTACCTACCGAGTAACTTCAGCAAGAACATGCCTTTCATGAAATGTTTAAAAACAACTTTGCATGAGTAATGTGTAGGTACAACGACCAATACAAGATAATTATGTGAAAATATACGTATTTAAGAAAATAACTGGAAATTGCGAAAACAATATATTAAGGGGCATACCCGGTCAACACGCTATTGTATTTAGATTTAAAAGATCATTACAAAGAATACATCGTAATTCGACAACAACAGAACATCCGCCATCCTCGTAAGTTTATAAATTTACCTTATTCGATTTGTTTATGTTTTACTAGAAGATACCTAAGAGGCTACGACTTCGTAAACGACTATTTTTTTAATTCTGAATCTGTTGAAGCCCATCTATTCCTGTACCAAAAGTGGTTGAAACTGGCTCAGGTGTTTTGGTGTGACTTGACAACAAGAACACTCACATACATACATAAAAAAAAAGCTATTTAGTCACCTCTAAATGGTAACCTATCTAAGTTATGTTATCTTCAATGTGAGCATTTCATTATGAAAATTTTATTTTGAAGTGGCAAACGAGCAGTCGAGCCACAGGATGGGAAGCGTCGTTGGCGCCCATGAATGTGTGCAACTGTGGCCACAGAAGTTTCTAACATGTTACCAAGCTTTGAGAGCCCTAATTAAAACAAAAATGCAATATTTGTTTTGGGCAAGCCGAAGGGCTTTTTATATCCCCAGTAAGTTCAACATAGGCGAAGGACGAGGACCGCTTATAGCCAATGGCATAGTAGATCTTCAGGCTGCAAAACCGAAGACCGAGCTCCTTTGCAAGAACCTGTGTTCTTAAGAGGAAACAGTAAGGTGGAGAGAATTGAAAATTAGGTATTTGTAAAATGTGTCGCTGTCCCGCACTGCCCGCCTCTCCCGCGCAGAGCGCGATAGAGACAACTGCAGCTTGGACCGAAAATACCTTTTAAAATTTCATAAAAACAACGTTTCGTAGTCCCCTGATTTCTTCCCCAAAACTTAACCTATTTAACTAATTTTTTCATTAAACATTAAAGAAAGGCTTTGGCCGTGTTCCTATGTTTTCCTTTTTTTTAATAATCTAGTCAAATTTGTTTTCTGGATGTGTGAACACAGCGGAAAATCTGGCATTTTTTTTAGGTTTTTGAAGGTTAATATCTCTTTTGAGAATCAATTTATCGTAAAAAGGAAAACATAGGAACATATCAATAGTAGCCATAGATTTTTGGACAAAAAATGATTGCTCTACTGGCATTATCCAGGGAGGAAACAGGGGACTACGTTTGTATGGAAAAACTGCCCTCCTGTTTCCTCTTAAGTAATAAGCAAAAGTAATGAAACATCTCACGCAATCAGAAAATCATGTCATAGTCTTTTTCGTAGTCAGGTGTTAATTTTTAGCTTTATTTTTATCTGTAGCACATTTCCTTATAGTTACGGCTACGGAACCCTACACTGAGCATGGTCCGACACCGACATGCTCTTGGCCAGTTATTTTAAAGTAATGACGATATTTTAAGCCCCAATTTGCGATTTTTTGAATTACACTACTGAGGTGTACGGCAGCCAGCCATCCATAACTATGTCAACAATATCATTAAATATGTATTATCGCTAGCGTCTATAGAAATGTCTATTGCTCGTAGTTATTTTCATTGTTCTCAGTTTTATTTGCAATTCAGGCATCTTTATTTAACATTTTATTTCAATTTTGCTCAATAAATTTTTACTATGTACTTACCGTTGTTTTAACGGAACAATCGAAAAAACTCAAATATACTTAGTTCTAGCAAGGACCATTAAAACAAGAGGACTGTCATTCTCCATACAAAAAACTGTTCCCCGATATTTACAACGCCATATATGTATAAGCTTGGTATAAGAATTATATTATTTACAATTATTCAACTTTGCAAGCGTGACACAGTATTTAAATGTTAGAATTTATTTATTATTAGCTGTTTACGAATATTGTTACTATACTATGTTTCTTTGTTCAATTATAACATCGTTAAATGTTTAGTTTTTTAGCGCCATCTAGTTTTTGCCTGGATATCCCCTTCCGGTCGGGGCACGATCCAAAGTATTCTTGTTTTAATGGTCCTTGGTTCTAGTGAAAAAAAAATTCGACCAAACATTCACGAGGAGACGTCCCCTGCTGAACATAGGTCTCCTCAAAGACTTCCACAACAACGGACGTAGGCTTTGCTACGCTGTATGCCTCCAACTACTTTCGGCGACCTTAGGCAGTCCCACCGGGGAGTAATCGAGTAAAGTCGGGCGAGTAGCATTACATTGCGGATCTGGAAAGGTCGATGATGCCTGTGAACTCGCCCAACTTAACTCGCTTACTCGCCGGCGGTGGGACCAGTGCCTTAGCCAGATCGTTAGAGCTAGACTATCTTATGAGTATCCACGCTGCGTTTTTCAGTTCGTGGTCTCCATTCGAGAACCAAACCAATTGAGGAGTGTATTTTTAAAAGGACTTATTTTTCTATAATGGGCTAGACACAGGTTTGCGCCTTCACCGCCAAAAAGCTCGTGTTTGTCGCATCACCTCGTTTTGAGAGCATCCCCCTTACTGCCACAGCCACTATCGGAATTCTTGGCGTCGACATATCGAGTGAAGTCCAGTTCCGCGGCCATTTAGAGGGTAAGGCTAAATTAGCCTCTAAGAAGCTTGGTGTGCTCAATAGATCGAGACAGTATTTCACTCCGGCACACCGCCTTCAGCTGTATAAGGCGCAGGTCCGTCCACATATGGAATACTGTTCTCATCTGTGGGCTGGGGCCCCCCAGTACCAGCTTCTCCCTCTAGACCGCATTCAACGGAGAGCGACTCGTATCGTCGGCTGCCAAGTTATTTCAGATCGGCTCGACTCCTTGGCACTGCGTAGAGATGTAGCCTCGCTCTGCATCTTCTATCGTCTATATAACGGGGAATGCTCCGAGGAATTGTTCGGATTAATCCCTGCCGCATCTTTCCGCCATCGTTCTACGCGACAATATTACCATCCTCACCACTTAGATGGTTGGCAGTCCACAACTGTGCGTTTTGCTAGAAACTTCCTGCCTCGCACGACTGAACTGTGGAATAAATTGTCGCCTGCAGTATTTCCGGACCGATTCGACCTTCAAACCTTCAAGAAAAGAGCGTACTCCCACCTGAAAGGCCGGCAACGCACCTGTGACTCTTTTGGTGTTGCAGGTGTCTATGGGCGACGGTGATTGCTTACCATCAGGCGACCCGTCTGCTCGTTTGCCCCCTATTTCATAAAAAAAAAAAAAGACGACTAAAAAAAACTGTTTAGTCCGTCAGTTATATTATTAAAAATATTGTACATGTATTTTTTCTTTTGTTTGACAAACAAAAAAAATGACGAGGATAGAGTGCTTAGACGTTTCGAGTGACGTCACTCCTAGGAACAATTTTCACCTAGGAGTGACGTCACAAGCCCCCACTCCAGAAGTTTGATGATCTATAACTTTGTCGATTTTTAATATTTTGATAAACCAAAAAATACGTGTCCCATATTTTTCCATAATCTAACTGTCGGACTAAATAGAATTATATAGTTTTAAACCAGTCGTCACCCCTATTTTCATACAGCAATAAGCCCTTATGAAAAGACAATCCACAATTATTACATTATTTTAGATCACGAGACTTGAACGTGCTTGCACTCATTTAGATTGCTGTACAAACGAACTTACAACCATATCTTCTTATTTATCTTAGTTATTTTATATCTTCTTATTTACTAATTAATCGAGTTAGTTAATCGTTCACTGCGCGTGCGATGTGTACACAATACTTAAGCCATTATCTAAAGCAAGAGCAATTTCATCACTTGTTACTTTCAGTCTAGCTCTAATATATAGCTTCTTCTTCGTCATGTGTGCACTGCCGTTCTCAAGTGCTGATTACATTGTCTGAGCACTTGAAAATGACATTGCATATCGTCATATATTTATGGTAATACCAGTCGCGCAGTTCGTCATTCAAACGAAAATAGGGGAAGGGCTTTTCTCCAGAAATATGTCTGCAACTCATTCATCTGTCTCCATACATTACAGGGCCAAATGAATGAGGTGACCGCAGACATATTTCTGGAGAAATGCCCAGAAACAGTCCACTTTAGCGACATCAAATTTTGGTTGAAATTGTTTTAATTTTATAGCGAATTTCAGAGTCGGACTGGGCCGGAGGGGCCCGGGCGGCTCCTCACATGCCCGGGGCCCAACAAGAATCACAAGCCGGGGGCTTGTGGCAAGCCCCGCGGACTAGGCCCGTGGGGGCCCTACGTTGACTGGGGCCCGGCTGGCAAACGCCACCTCGGCTATAGGCGGATCTCACACTGCAGCGAAAATCGCGGCGATGCGCGACTCAGTGATTTTCAACTTTGTATGTAGAATCATCGATTTGTATAGAAAAATCGCGGGGTGGCGCACACTGGCGCGTAAGGCGGATCTCACACTGCAGCGAAAATCGCGGCGACACGCGACTCAGCGATTTTTAACTTTGTATGTAGAATCATCGATTTGTATAGAAAAATCGCGGGGTGGCGCACACTGGCGCGTAAATCGCGGCGACTCGCAACTACTATGCGCACATATACACGGAAACAATCGCGGCGACGGGCGATTTCAGTGTGTTCTTCGCCTAAATCGCGGCGATTTTTTCCGTGTAGCTGCGCATAGTACGAAAAAATCGCGGCGACGGGCGATTTCAGTGTGTTCTTCGCCATAGTCCGACGCGGGCGATTCTAGACGGAGCTAGGACTTAAGTTTGACGAATGAGGATGAATTGGAAATCTGGGCGAATTGAGAATATGTACGAAGTGAGAACGTGAATGAAATGGAAATCAAGACAAAGTGAGCCTAAACGAAACTGACGTCACTTGTCTATTTTCGAAGTTTACAATGTCGGTAAACAGATTTATCATGTACAAATTGGATTTCATATTTACTCAGATTTGCGAAATGCTATCCGAGTATAAAGAATACTCAAGCTATTATCGGTGGCATGTTATCAATATGTTGTATTTTCCTGAGATTGTTTGTCACTTATCAGTCTCATTTGGGTCATCTTAGGGGAATCCTGTTGTCTTTCGATCAGTAGGTCAATTTGTCTTGGAAATTTTACATGTCACTCATAGCAATGTAACAAATGCGGGTAGACCATCGACCACGAATGCTGAATATTGCTACGAAACGTCGAGGCGTGGCGCAAGAATGAAGTAATATACCTACGCAATTTAATCCATTAAGTCGTTTCATTACAATCACAAGTTAATACTATAAAATCTGAAAGTTTGTGAAAATGTTTGGATATTTGTTACTAAATAACGGGGCAATAACTGGGTGGATTGAGCTGAAATGTGGCATGCAAGTAGACTAAGTCCTTTCACCATTTTATATGCCGGTAAAGAGTTCCCTTGGGAAAGTAAAGGGAACAATGTGGGCGAAGTCACGGGTTAATGCTAGCTTTAGATATCTTCTATCGAAACTAGGTATGACGAATCGAGTCTATTTGAGAGGGTACCACCAGGATGTGTATAAGTATTGGTAAACAACTTAACTAAAGCACCTATTGCATGTAGTAGTGGACGGAATTTATATGGAACTTATGTCCTTTTTCTAAAATGGAACATCGACCTGTCTATACAGACAGATTACTACTACATACAATAGGCACTTTAGTTAAGTTTTTACCTATACACGTATATACAGGGTGGAAAAAATCTATGGGCCCTGGAGGGGAACTACCTTAAATCCTTTACCTAGTTAGCTCATTTTACTGAAAGGAAACATTCCTTTATTTTTAAAAAGAAACAAAACTGGATTAAAAGATTTTTTTAAATTCGCTTGTCTCACCCGGCAATCGAACCAGCTAAACATTCAAAAAATAAGCACTCACTATTTTATTCTACTAATCGACAGGACTTATTAGTCAGGATAAAAGCTCTCTAATAAACATTTGGTCTTACAAGTAAAAAAGATAGTGAAATCTATCATTAATTTTAGTTTACCATAAATTCCAATACAAAGGACAAGAAAATTTAAATCTATGAATGCAGTTTTGTTTCTTTTTAAAAATAAAGGAATGTTTCCTTTCAGTACAATCAGCTAACTAAAGGATTTAAGGTAGTTCCCCTCCAGGGCCTATAGATTTTTTCCACCCTGTATATGTACTTATTTTGTCCAGAAGGTGCCCGCAACTTCGACCGCGGAGGTGAAATAAGCTAAATACTTATCTGTTTTTTGCTTGGGATAAACCTATGTGTTAATCGGGGTCACCTATGCACCAAATTTCATGGAAATCGGTCGGCTAGTTTTTGCGTGATGCGCGCACAAGTATATCCTTGTTACAATTTTATTATGTGTTATAGATTGATAGAGATTTTCTTTTTATGCATTGGCATGGTTTCGACAAAAACGTTTCCTAAGAAGACGGATGCAGGTTACTTATGATTCAGTGATTCATATGAAATGGTATTTTAGTTGTTTTTATCACGATATTGATAACGCGGTCACAGGAAATCCTGATGTGACGATGATGAGTATTGACCGATAATTATGAGTTTCAGATTGATATGGAAATAGAAGTGTTTGCTATCTTGGAGGAAGGGATTCTTTGAGCTTACTTCCCAGTTCCCTTACACTTATGTAGTGGATGGAGAGAAGAGAAATGTATAGTTGCCAATTTCATAGTTCTAGGTCAACAGAAGGTACCCTATAAATTTTGGTTTCCTTGAGAGAGTCGAAATATACGTTTTTTGTGGCATAAACGGACATCTTTTTTTTAGGTTAACTTAGAAGTTTAATTTTTTCACAGCTGCAAGGGACCATAGATTTGAGTATATAATTTTATTTTCAACTCGATAACTCCACGCGTTCCCGAGATAAAGGGTCTTGACAAAGGGACGGACGGACAAGAAAGTGATCTCATAAGGATTCCGTTTTATCCTTTTAAGGTATACGGAAACCTAAAAAACCTAGAATATTGTCTTAAAGAGGCCTTAATGCAGGTGGTCCGCGGATCTAGATTCGAAATTTCGAATTTAAAATTTTCTTAGGCCTTTTGAAGTTTTGATAAACTCAGTTGAAAAATTTATTTAATTCAAAGAAACTGGAATCTCTAATACGTATTCTTATTGGTTGCGTCTTGAACAACATTTAATACATTTTTAACCGACATAACAATAAAATAAAATACTATTCGAATGAGTCTTATAAGTCGTGTACACGCATGTATTTCTGTGAATGCGGACGTCATTGTAACAGTTTTAATATTAATTCTGTAATTCGTTATGTAATTAACCCCATCCGGAAGTGTGTGATAAAGTACACTAATAAAGATGACTGCATTATTATGAAAGATTTGATGATTCCACTTATATCATCAAGTACGATGGAAAGGCAGGAAAACACATGAATGATAACGCGTTCAAAGTATCAATAGGTACCTATTTAATCAGTGATTCACATGTCTATTGTTAAAGAAACTTGAAATGCAGGGTTTTTCACCCATACCATAATGAGTAGTATAAACTAACTCTGAAACTGATTTTTATTCAAGTACCGTCAAGATCCGTTACTTTGCCTAGAGTGCAAAGATAGGTCTTTGCCTATTGATTTTCATAAACTTCCTCTGGAACAAACTGCACATATTGTACATTACACAACTAGGGTGGTAAAACAAAGAAAGGCCGAGATCGCAGATGTTTGCGGACCGAGCTGCAAGCGAAGGACGTAAATATACGATCGAGGGCTTTCTTTATTACCTCCCGTGTTGTGTAGTCCAATACAGCACGACTAGTACAAGACGCGAGTACCTCTAGTACTACTATGCATGACCCTTTGCCGCACGAGAAATATCCTTTTCCTATCAATATAGTGCGAAATAAACAGGTCATACTCTGTGTTGTGACAAGCCAATCCACCACTGTGCTGTGCTAGCTCAATAGAACCCTGGCAATCATCTAGTATAAGTATCATCCTCCTCATTTCAGCCATAGGACGTCCACTGCTGTACACAGGCCTCCTCAATAGACTTCCACATGGACCGGATAGAAGCGACCCGCAACCAGCGAGTCCCCGCAACCCTACCCAGGTCATCGGACCACCTTGCGGGTGGCCGTCACACGCTGCGCTTGCTAGTACGAGGTCTCCACTCGAGAACCTTTCTGCCCCAACGGCCATCGGTTCTTCGAGCTATGTGCCCTGCCCACTGCCACTTCAGTTAGTAGTATAAATAAGTATACTGTACGTATAAAGCTGCCTTACCACCTGTGTTGTGCGAGGGAGCGTAGCGGTGTGCAAGGAAAAAATCCACCAATCAACGTGCCTAGCCTCGCTCAGCGCAGCCCGGCATTGGTGGATTTTTTACTCGAACAGCTCAGGTGGAAATGCAGCCTAAATCAGCCAATGAGTATGTTCGGGTTAAGTCCGCGCCGTCATCGTTCGTCATCGCGAACAATGGACCAATTACGCTCAATTACCTTGTAATGCTGGACAAAATGACAGATTTTTATCACCAGACCACTTGCGAGCACAGAATAGAACAGCTAGGACACGTCTATAAGGAAATAATAAAAAAAATCAAACGCCATCACGCCATCTTGGGCCTACGAGTACAGTTCGAATGTCTTCATTCAAATTCGTATAATGCCGTCAATAGTCTGTATAGAGCCACGAACGAGGGACGTCACGATACGAACTTTGTACGTTGACATTCGGAGTAGGTATAACAAAACAAACAAACCCCCTGGTCCTGGCCAGGTCAAACAGATACACTCTGCCGACCCCGCAGTGATTTATTGAATGTGTGTGATATTTTGCTGCTGATACCGTAAGAACTATTATGGCACCTATCAGTGACGTGGCGTAAAAGATATCCTTGGGCAAGCCGGTGCCGGTTTTGCGTACATTTTCTTTAAGAATGTAGAATAAGGTAATCAAATGCCTGATATTAGGCAAGCCGGTAGGAATCGAGTTCTTTGGACGCCACGCCACTGGTACCTATTTATCGGCGAATTCCCTAACTACTAGGCTATTTAAATATAGAACGCTAATTGATGATCATTATTATGTTTGCAACGAGCAGAAAACACCCTTTTTCTACTCCAGATCTTTTGTTTCCTGATCCAGTTAAAGAAACTAATTATTATCTGACTATACCCTCCCAGGATAGGTTAACCATTACCATACCTAAACACCTTACAGAGCAATATTCATAAGTATCTTAATACTTACTTACTTATAGGCGGAAGTTATTAAATATGAACCAAGTAAACTATCTGCTGTTAGCAACGCTGTGGCATCGTTATCGAAGCGGACAATTATGAAAGCCTTGTGTGTATTGTCTTTCAAAATATCGTAAACAATGATTATATACAGTACAATGTTAGTTCGTCGTAGTTTTGTAAATAAACACATCAGAGCGACCGATAGCGAGTTTAATGGAAATAAATACTATAGGTGCGTTAGGACACGGACACATTCTTTTTTCTGATCAGTGGGGGCCGTGGCGTTCCCTAGGATCGAAACAGGTCGCTTGGCCCAGACCACCTTGAGAGGGTCGCACTACTTGGATTATAATTTGGTGTCTTTTAACTAATTATTATAACAAAACGGGACTTAATCGCGTAAAAACATGCTATTACCTCGACGTTTCGGACGTGCCGTGACGTCCATGGTCGCGAAGGGACTGGCGAGGCGGGTGTCAACATCTTCTAGCCGCGCGGGTCCCTTCGCGACCATGGACGTCACGGCACGTCGAGGTAATAGCATGTTTTTACGCGATTAAGTCCCGTTTTGTTATAATAATGAGTGAAAATCGTGAAAGTTTAAATCAATATGTCTTTTAACTAAATTTTAAGAAGTTTTGACGGTAATACTATGGTTGTAATCAGTACAGATAAAGACATCAGGAGATATCTAAAAAATTACCTTTAAGTCCTGAAAGAGATGGCACCAGCACGAATATAGCTGACACGTTCATGAAGACATCCCAGTTCTGAAACAAACAATAAAAAAAAATATTAGTACCGGACTACCGGTTACCTTCGTAATTTTCCTAATATTCGTCTGTCTGCCATAATAAATTAAATGTCCGAGTGATTTTAAGAGCAATGCCTAGCTGAGCAAGATTTCAAATCTCGAATTTTTGACGTAATGTTTAAGGAGAGCGTTTGTATGGGAAAATCGCAGGTAGGCATTCCTCTTAAACAGCGCGAGGATAGTGCCCTCTATAGTTTAAAATATGTTACGTTTTCCTACTGTTTGAGTCCTGATCAGGGCGCTCTCAACCCCAAATGAAATAAAACACTGGTTGCTACAAGACAAGGCATTTATAGTGTCCGAACGAAACTAGTTTTAAAGGCCGAAACGGAAACCGAATTTCGGCTTTGATCTCAGTTCCGGCCGAAACCAGAACCGAAACCGAAAACTTCCATATAAGGGCATTTTTTCGTGGGAGAAAAAAATTACAATCGTAATCAGTCCGACATCACCATCGCTATCTACCTCTAGGATTTGGCCCACATGTAACAGCCCCATCTAGCGGACAGTTTAGTAACTAAAACACTATATAGCGCCCAAACGCCTACTCCACAGTAGATGTCGCTAATGGTTAAGAAAAACTTACCCTGACTCTGCCCAGCACGATACCAGCGCCGATGGTGCCGCAGCCCGCGATGAAGAACGGCACCGCCACTTGCATCATTGTTGTCCACCATTTTTCCTCCTTTTTCTGCAAAAAAAAGCCCAGTTGACTTCACACTTCCAAACATTTTTTTACCCGACTGCGGCGAAGCCCAAAAGGAGGGTAAAAATTGGAGGAGGGTTATGTGTTTGACCTGTATGTATGTATGTCAGTTCCTTTGTCCGCTCGTAGCTACTCAACGGCACAACCGATTTTCATAAATAATACCATAAATAAATAAACACGCGATGAAATGGTAACTTCTGTTACGTTTTCATGGAGTTGCTCAACACATTCTTAGTTCTTAATGGCACCATTATTCTAATATTCCTTAATTACACCCATTTTTTTCCAAAATAGGTACCTAGTTAGGTATGAAAATATGTTTTCGGGATTATTCTACGATAACCAAAACGAATGGTAAGCAAAATTATGTAAACATACTCTTGCAGTAATAAACTGTATCTACAAGATGTAACATAACATAAGTCAAACGTAATTTGACATAAACAGTGACCAATCGGGCACAATATCGTAAATGTTTATCTGAAAACTCAATTTTACAGTTCCAGGGCATTGTACTTGAACAATACTCAAACATTGACATTTTCATAAACACTTCGTGCACAATGAAAATTTAATACGAGGCAGGGCGATTTAAAAACAGTCATTTCCTGTACTTATGCCACATTACATTGGCAGATTGTAACTCATTATAGCGTTTACCGACCGACTGAACCAAAGTTTTATATAATAGCTTCCATATTTATCAGTTTTTGCTCTTCGTTTTTTTGCAGTCAGATGCAGATTTGATGAGATATAGTCAGCTTTTCCCATGGACCGTATATTTACATTTCGGCCCCTTCCCTGCCCTACCCTTCACGACCCCTCCCTTCCCTTCCCTCCCCGACTATGGACGTCACGGCACATTTTACGGGATTATAGTCTGAACGCTGGCTTAAGGGCAAAGAGTCATAAAAATGAGCTAATTGGTTATCTATTATAGAAAGAGCGTAAGTGATTTCTTACGTATACAAAAAGCTAACGTAATGGTTAGTACTAAGGTAGAATATCAAATGACAGCGCAAAAATTGCAAATGCAATAAAAAACATTGGAGGGTAGGGTTGCAACTACTTATCGGGAATTACTACGAGAATTATTCCAACTAGTATTCCGTTGAATCTGGTTTAGTGGTTACGCGGAGGTTACGTGTATACGCCATTTACTTGTTTTGTTAAAAAAATATGTTTCGTCCGTGGCTAGATAAACAGGAACCCGACTATACTCGTGTTCGGACTCGTTTAAATAGCGAGAGTAAGCAAATTGTTAAAAATGTGTACAATGGACTTTTTAGAGAAATAGGGCCCATAGCATTTAAAAAAACTGCTGAACTTACTCAGGTGCCATATTTAAATATATCTTTGAATTATTTATGTTGTATTATTTTACTAACTTATTACAGTTTTGACAACCCTATGCAGGTGTGAAGATATCTTTTGTATTTGAAACATAAAAAGCATTTTAAACTTTAATAGAACAGTGTTTAGGTCGAAATTCACTTGTTCGTATTACGACTTGTCACCTTTCGAACTAAACATGCTATTGTAATCAAGTTTTATGGCTTTTCACTCTTACGCAGGCGGATAGACTATACCTAAGTCTCGTTTTAATAAAAATCGTTTAAAGCAATATCTTCCAATGGAGATGTGCTATTTTTCATAGCCTATTTTGTGTTCCACAGCTGGGCAAAGCCCTTCCCCTCGTTCTCCCCTCCTTCTCCCCTCTCCTTTTCCACTCATCTGTATTTTGAGCGATCTGCCAATTCCGGTCGATGGTCGGTGGATGCATTCGACTGCCTCCTTCTCGGTTTGAATTGAACTACCAAAAGTTTTTCATACTAAATGTATGGAGACAGATGAATGGAATGAGTCGCAGACATATTTCTGAAGAAAAGCCCAGCCCAGCCCATTCAGTCTCGTCTATGAGAGTGGGCCTGTACCCAACAGTGGGACGTATATAGGCTTAGATGATGATGGCACACATCTACTGTAGGTACCTAGTTATTTCTTTAAGATATGTTTTTGTTTAAGACTTTTTGGAGAGCATTACTGATTGTATTACCACCGTGTCAATATCGTTGACGTATTTTGCATTGTAATTAACATTTCGGACGTAGTTATCTTCATTGTTTTCCAGTATCTGTGATAATATCAACAATATATATTTTACGTCACACCTGGCCATAAAAACCCCACATTCTTTGTTTTACCGCCCTAGGTAAGTAACGTACTATTTCTTTCTATAAATAGCTTTTTATTCCCAAACCGTGCAATTTTTATATACGATCGTGCTTTTTGATGGGAGTGCTCTGACAACACTGGGTTACAGTGTCGTTGTTTAATTTCCTCGAATATTTTGGTGTAATCTGTTCAAAAACTGTTGTATCACGTGCGTCACGAACGTGGATAAGTATTTCCCATATTTCCTGTGTGATTTTTGATAAGATATCGATTAATCAGATCAGAACTATTGATAAATAGATGCGTAATAGCCTAAATATGTAAAGGTTTTGTCCGTTTCATGAATGAGTATTAAAGGAGTGTTTAGAGGTAAAATCTTCGAGTAAATACGCTATAATTAGCAGTACACTCACTGCTTGCCAGAAAGATGGGCCTATAAGTAGATATTTGGGTGAATCAACTTTTCTTTGCTTTATGCAAAGATTGCTCTTTCTCCTTATTAGTTCACTTTTTGCATGTTTTAATATGATTTAAATGGAACAAGATCTTACATCTAGAGATAAATTAGGTAAAAATAAAAATAATCCTCGTTTTTAACAAATAAATAGTGTGACCCAGCGGATGAAGCCTTATTTTTACACAAATATTTGCATTACGTAGCTTTATTATCTGTCTTTTAAATGAGCATACATTTTATTCAAAAAATATCCGAATTAAAATTTCCTTTCAATTTTAGTCTGAGAAGGTGAAATTTTGGTGACAAAGAAAAGTTGATTCACCCATTTACGGCCGATACATCGCCTTAACGAATTTTAGGCACTGGAATTACAACTGTTTTGATGGGTCCGTTATCCAAGAGACTATAGTGATAGAATTTCTTAAAAACTTTTTTTAGTTTTAATTGACGCTACTAATTTGCTTAGGAGGTAGTCCATAAAACGGGTTATTTCGTCTAAAAAGCAAATTGTCTATGCAGCATTTGTCTAAATAGCAACTGGTCATTACTATAAATGCTGTCTGTCTGCGTAAATAGTCATCTTAAAATTAGGTGCGTCTCATTTAGTACATCAACGTTTGATATAATTTCATATTAAAATCGGTATACGACTACTACTGTGTTATTATTATGTGGTTAAGGTGGCTTCTGATCATCAAGTGGCCGCTTATTAGGTTTTATAATGATTTTAGATAGATCATTTGCAACTTAGACGAAATGACAATTACATGTTTAGACGAAATGTTTTTTAGACCATTCCTGCATAGTCCATTTGCTTTTTAGACGAAATGAGACTAATCTCATAAAACAATGAGCTTATAACTACAACAAAAATTTACGGTTAATGAATTTTACGCATAGAAAATCATGGTTTTAAAGAGCTGTGTAGGGGACGTAACCATGGCAACGAGGTACAAGAAAAAGTGGACCAACCCTGATAATGCCGAGTCAATAGGTAACTATATATGTCCGATACATAGAGTGAAGGCACTAGCATACTATAGAGATTATATGCTTAAAGTGCATCATGATGCACTATGCATGGAACATGTAATTTACAGGTTTGGTTTACTTGTATGCCAAATTTCATCTGAATCCGTTCAGTCGTTACCACGTTATTTAGCAACATAACAATCATCCAAACTTCTAAACATCACATTTTATAATATTAGTAAGATAGGATGTGAAAGTTTGTGAAGATGTTTAGATATTTGAGGGTTAGGATGTTTGTTATTGTATGAAGTACCATGTGCATAACTCACGTTTACGACAATGTATGTGTTCGATTCTAGCTCCAGTACTTCCATGTCTTCACAACGACACACTTCACGTCACTTCAGGGTGTTATCAAATTTCTCCGAGACCGGCAACGCATTGGTAACGCATCTGGTATTGCAAACTATAGGCGGCGGTGACCACTTTGTCGTTTTTTTGCGTTTGTGGTCCGTCTGCCTGTTTGGCAATAAAAATCGCACGACACAAAAGTAGCTCTTTACCGGATGCGAGTCAAAGTCAAACCGAATCTACACTGAAAGTTTTAATAAGAGAACAATTTTTAAAAGTCAAAGAATTGTTCGATTATGATAACAACTGGGTAAGTCATTCCAAGATAACACTGATATTACCACGAATATTGATATAAAAGAGCTGTTCAAATCCGGAATTGACTACAGTCACGTTTAATTTTTTTCAATATAATTACTATTTGGTCTTTGTTCGTTATATAGATGGTGCGGTGTTTCCTAATTCAATTCTAAAGTATCAAAATACAGCCTGTTAATCCAATAAGAGCAAAGAATTAAACCAGACAAGATTCAGTTGTGTAATCATTAATTAAGAGGATTTTTTAGGTTACACTTAATTGTGACATCGTAGTTAATTTTTGAAACTTCACCGAGCAGCAATGTACCGCATGGTATGATATAACGAGACACGAGCTTTTTCAAAGTAACTGTCAACAAGTTTGTGTGTCAACTTGAATGTGTTGCGGTACATTGCTGGCCGAATTATTTTGTAAGGTTTATATTTTCAATGTAATTTTAATCAAAAGTGGTCTAAATATACTCTGTAGGTCCTATACTAACCGTTTAAAGATTCGACCGTATTGGATTTACACGCTGTATAATGATTGGTTCGATCTTTAGGTATCAGTTTTTAGTGAAATTGTGAAGTGCTTGACAAACCTCGATTGTGATAACTACTGATTTCTACTGTTGAGCAATCTAGGAATGTGTGTTAAGTGTGTGTTGGATTGTTTAGAGATAAAAATATAGACTGGTGTAAAAATTCTTTGTTTGAGAAATTGGCACGGGCCTTTAATCTTCATTGCCTTGATTAAACAAAGTACGTCACACGATTTTTCAGACTTTTCGACCCGCCCCCCCCCCCCCCATGTGACACTTTTTCCTAACATATTTGACCTTGTTAGTATGGACTGCCACATTTGGCTAGACCCCCCCCCCTCTAGGGTTTGACGTACTATATGGATGACCCCAATATTATAAATGTGAAAGTTTATGAAGATGTTTGGAAGTTTTGATGTTTAGATGTTTGTTACTAAATAACGGGGTAACAACTGAATGGATTGAACTGAAATTCAGCATGCAAATAGACCAAGTCCTGGATTGAAACATAGAGTACTTTATATCCCGGTAAAGAGTTCCCTTGGTCCGGTTCCCTTAATCCGGAACCAACCATATTAGGGGACAATCTTACACAAATCGACCTACACTGTTAAAAATTCTCCTGGAATTTTACATAAATTTATGGCAACTTTCGTTGCCATAACTTTTTTGTGTTTTTACATAATTATGTAATTTTACAGGGCTATGTAATTTTACATAATCAACGATTTATCAAATATGTAAAATTACATAAAGCAAATTTTACATATTTCTCAGATATGTAAAATTACATGTTATGTCATTTTACATATCTGACACATGTCAGATTATGTAAAATAATATTTTCTGTAATTTTACATACCTTTTCGTGTAATTCTACGATAGATGTTAATTATTTTTAAATTTTTTTTTGTAATATCTCTGAAGTACTATGTGTTTTTTACAGATATTTTTTTGTATTTTCACATATATTCAGTAATATTACTGAAATTCTATGTGTTTATTTACTGATATGTTTTGTATTTTCACATATATTCAGTAATATTGGTCCATTAAGGTCCTGTACGGTTCACTGAGTGTGCGCATATAACTCCTACTTTTTGAAGCCTGACTAACTCGCAACCCTACTGGGCATAGCGATTATCTGACCGGGTGGTCGGCCGTGGCGTTCCCTGGGGTCGAACCAGGTCGCTAGCCAGACCTACCCGAGTGAATCGGACTGGGTGGGTGCCGGGGGCGCCTGGGGTCGAACCAGGGCGCTTGTCCCGGTCCACCTCAATTGGTCGGACTAGACCAGGTCCACCTTGACTTTTCGTCGATTGCTCTAAGTGAGCAGCGGATCAGCGGAAACTCAACAAATCGATACTCCTTACATAGGGTCATTAAATCAGGAAAAATCTTAACATCGCGATCTACAATTACAAGCTGCTCGGTACAGCGCCATCTCTTGAGTATTTTGTAAACTCGTTATTGCACTAACATAGTCGTTTTATACATGTTTAACGATTAGGTTACATTCCATATATTTTTAGTAGTTGGCTACCATATGTACTGAAACTTTACAGGCTTCAGAAAGATAGTTTTACAGAGACTACTAATGCCATCTATGTGCATACGGATGAACTAAACATTTGGTTTAACTGGTAATTCACTAATCTGAATTTACAAATACGTTATGGTTTTCTAAACATCTAAGCAACATAAAACACGAGGTTTCGTACTTTCAAAACAACGAGAAAGGTGAAATTTGCTTACTTCTAACATAACTACTAGCGCCATCTAGTTGACCTAATTTTTACGATTATTACTGATTATTTATGTAAAATCGCAGAATATACTTGAAAATTACACGATTTTTTGAAACATAAATAAAAACTGTAAATTTACATAATATTAAACGTAATCTTACTGATATTTTAATGAATATTACAAAAGACTTAAGTAAACTTACATAAAAAATATGTTTTTTCACAAGATATGTAAAATCAAGAGTTTTGTCTGTAATATTACCGTTTGAAGCATTATAAATACATATTGATATGTATTTGTCTCAGACGCTACATGTAATTTTACAGATTTTATGTAATCGTCCAAGTTTTTAGTGATTTTTACATACCTTTTATTTAAAAACACACGCTATTATTAAAAATTACACTATATATTGAAAAATAAAAAAAAAACAGTATAATTACGTAATATTGTATGTGATCTAACTGATACTTTTGTGAAAATTACAAAAGCCTCAAGTAAATTTACATAAAAATGCGTTTTTCAGAAAGTTATGTAAATTAACGAGATTTGTTATGTATATTTACCGTTTCAATCGTTGTAAATACATGTCTTAATGTACTTTTCCCAGACATTCCATGTAATTATACAGAATTGATGTAAATATACATTTTTTTTACGATTATTACTCATTTTTTATGTAAAATCGCAGAATATACTTGAAAATTACATGATTTCTTGAAACATAAATAAAAACTGTAAATTTACATAATATTGTACGTAATTTTACTGATATTGTTATGAATATTACAAAAGACTTAAGTAAACTTACATAAAAATTTGTTTTTTACAAGATATGTAAAATTAAGAATTTTGTCTGTAATATTACAGTTTGAAGCCTTATAAATACATATTGAAATGTATTTGTCCCAGACGCTATATGTAATTTTACAGATTTTATGTAATCGTACACATTTTATTGATTATTACATATTTTTTATGTAATAAGACATAAAAATCAGTGAATCTACAGAAGATATTTAAAATTACCAAAAATTATGGAAAATTACCAAAAATTAAGGAAAATTACCAAAATTTTCGTACTTTTCCCAGTTTTTAGGGAATTTCACAGGTTTCTGTAAATTTTTTTTATGTAAAATTCCGGAAATTTTTAACAGTGTAGTCCCAAAATAAGCAATGCTAGCACTATGGGTACTAGACGAGACGACGATATACATACTTATACATATGTATATTTATCAAGATATACATGTCACCTCAACGCCAACTACCTTAATTGAAAACAAAAATGAAAAAATATATATAATTAGCCATTTAGTTAACTGCTTAGCCTTTTCATTTAAATTTTAGGTTAGGTTGTTAGTTAGCTTGTGTCCCCCAGAGCAGAAATAGAAGTACCTACGCGGGGCTTCGTCGACCTGCTGGCGGGTCATAATCTAGTGAAAATGCTAGGCATTTAACCAAATGGCTGATTAAACCAGTTGGCTGCGACATACATAATACAAGCATTAAAATGATTAAACTATGCATTGCCAATCCTAGGACGTAATGATATGAATTGCATGATCCGTTTGTATAGGACTTATCGGCCAGATCAATTCATTTCAGATATAGACTTTATTACTATATGGGAAAGGCTTAAATTTGACTGAATCCAGGTTATCACAAACTGTGGGTATTTCATGATGTATATGACAAATTTAATGATAAGATAATAGAAGCTTATTATGTTTGATAATTATAGCGCAAAAATGCTTTGAAATCAAATAAAGAGAATGAAACGCGAAGAGTGTTGTTTCATTTTTAAAAAGCGCGTAAGTACTTTATGATTTTTATGATCATTAAATAAATATTTCAGAACGGGACGATGTTTCAGAATTACAAAAACATTTATTGCCACAGGAACTTATACTAAAAATAAACACTACAAATTACAATAAGTATACAAAAAATAAGAACAAACTAGATAAAAAAACATATTAGGTATTAAAACTTACTATTGTGAGTTTGTGAGGCAATGGATCTCAGTCTCAGCAAGTCCATTGCAGCGCTGGTTTTCAGACCGAACCCTAAAAGTGTTGTCGATCGCAAACTATTTCTGTACCTCTAGCACAACAGTGACACGCGACTTTTGTCGTGCGACAAATGCTACCTATCTCTTTCCACTTAATACAGTGTGACAGTGACAGGTCACGCTCTGTCGCGCGAGAAACAAAGTCCCGGCCAGTTATGCTAGACAGCCCGGTGTTTAAAAAACAGTGCTTATTTCTAAGTGTTCCATTTTACAAAATATTTACGGTGAAGTTGTAATGTTAGGCCTAGCCTATTGGAGTGTAGGAAATTACGCTTACTCATCGCATTATCATACGTGAATTGTAGGTCTACGTGACACCGGAAATACAAAATGGACAAGGAAAATAGGAAATCTAATGCAACAGGGAAGAATCGGCTAAATGTGTTAAACCTGTTTACCATCAAAGAACCTTAACGTGTGTCCATATTTAAATAATAATTAACTTGCACATTCAAGTTCTGAGAAACAATTCGTTATGGTATACTTGAGAAGTTATGAGCGCGTTTAATTTTATCAATGGTGTTATGTGCAAGCGCATAATTTTGTCCCCTAATTAACTCATCTTACTCAACGGAAACGGTCAACGGAAAGTACCTACCCTTTGAATTCTGGTTTCCTCGAGAGTGTCGAAATTTACGTTTTTTGCGGCATAAACGTTGACTAAGAAGTTTGATTTTTTTACAGCTTCAAGGGATCGTAGAAGACGGACGGACGGACAGACGGACAACAAACAAAGTGATCCTATAAGCGTTCCGTTTCTTCACTACCCAGTCCGATTCACTCGGGGTGGTCCGGCTAGCGACCTCAGGGAACGCCACGGCCGACCACCCGGTCATATAATCGCTATGCCCACTAGGGTTGCGAGTTAGTCAGGCTTTAAAAAAAACCCACCGACTGGGTCAATAGCATGACGGTCGTAAAAAAGAGTAATGGTGACCTTCGTATTTGTTTAGATCCGCGCGATCTGAACAAAGCGATACGTAGGGAGCATTTTAAATTGCCAACGTTAACCGATATTACAGCGAATCTAGCCGGCGCTAAATATTTCAGTACGTTAGATGCGAAGCATTCATTTTGGCAAGTAAAGTTAAGTGATGAGTCTACTGATCTGTGCACATTCAATACTGCATTTGGAAGGTACAAGTTTTTGAGAATGCCGTTTGGAATTTCATCGGCTTCTGAAATCTTTCATAAGAGATTATACGAACATTTTGATGATATTGAAGGGACTATCTTGTTTATTGATGACTTACTGGTGTATGGCGAGACGAAGGAAATACATGATGCACGTTTGCGACAAGTTCTGGAGAGGTGCAGGCAAATTAATATCAAACTTAATAAACCAAAATGTAAAATAGGTTTGTCAGAACTAAAATACCTAGGACATATCATATCAAAACGCGGGATTTTGCCAGATAAATCACACACCCTAGCAATAAAGGACATGCCAAAACCACAAAATGTTAAAGATCTAGAAAGGTTTTTAGGTCTTGTGACGTATGTAGGTAGTTTTATTCCTAACCTTTCTGAAAATACCCATTTGCTGAGGGAGTTGCTAAAGAAAAATATAGCTTGGCACTGGGATGAAAATCACGAGCGCTGTTTTAATGAACTGAAACAAAGTTTGATTAGTCCTCCAGTACTCCAGTACTACAGCTTAGACAAGTCGGTTACGCTGTCCGTGGATTCTTCAAAAAATGGTCTTGGAGCATGTTTAATGCAGGATAATATGCCGGTGTGCTATGCGTCACGCTCATTAACAAAAGCGGAACAGGCGTACGATCGAAAAAGAACTTTTGGCCTGTGTTTACGCTTGCGAAAAGTTCTACACTTACATTTATGGACGGGGAGATATAAAAATTGAAACAGATCACAAACCCCTCATCAGCATAATAAACAAACCAATAGCAAGCGCACCGGCTCGATTACAAAGAATGTTATTGAGGTTACAACCTTACACATTCACACTAGTCTATAAGCCAGGCAAGTACCTATATGTAGCAGATACGCTGTCGCGCGCTGTCGCGCCGAGCGGCACGAACGAGGCACCTGGCGAGCCGCGGGATCACCTGGAAGCGCAAGCTCAGGTGTGTGCGGTAGCAATCAGTAACCCGTTGAGTGATACACATTTTCTAAAACTTCAGAAATGTTACAGTCTGGATAGTGAGATGCAAAATCTGAAGAAATGCATTAAGAAAGGCTGGCCTGCACATAAAAGTCAAGTAGAAAATGATATGCGACCGTATTGGGATTGTAAGGACGAATTAACAATCGCCTACGACATGGCATGGAAAGGTAAACAAATAATAATACCGAAATGTATGCGTCGTGAAATGTTACAGATAGTACATCAGGGACATCTAGGGGTAGAAAAATGCAAACTGAGAGCGCGAGAAATAATGTACTGGCCGAACATGAACACTCAATTAAAAGATATGATTTCTCATTGTCAAGCGTGCCTTACGCACAGGAAAGAGAACAGTAAACAACCCCTCATGCCTCATAGTGTGCCACTGCGTCCATGGTCAAAAGTAGGTACAGATATTTTCCATTACGCTGGGCAGTCGTATCTTGCTATAGTTGATTACTTCAGTAAATACATTGAAGTTTGTGAATTAACGGCATTAACGTCAGCGCATGTGGTTAATCATTTAAAAAACATATTTTGTAGGGAGGGAATTCCAGACATTTTATTTTCTGACAATGGGCCTGAATTTTCCTCTAAACTATTCCAACAATTTAGCAGAGAATGGGTGTTTCAACATCAGACGTCGTCACCTAGGTACCCTCAATCTAATGGGCAAATCGAGCGGGCAATTCAGACAATAAAATCAATGCTGCGTAAAACATCCTATGATTCTTCAGACTTTAGGCTAGCGCTATTAAGTAGGATATTTAAATACACCGATTAGCGATAAATTACCTTCTCCGGCGGAGATTCTAAAGAACAGAAAATTGCGTAGTCCTTTGCCTTGTTTACCGGATCGATTATTAACTACACCTGTAGATCACAATCTGATAAGACAAGAACTTCAAACCCGTCAAGCAAGCCAAAAACTATATTTTAACCGGGGAAGTAAAAACCTACAACCACTTGAACGGGGTTCATTAGTCAAAGTGCGTATCGATGGATCGTGGCACAATGGTAAAGTGTTAGGAGTGGTTGGCCGTAGGTCATATTCGGTCAGACTGCACACTGGTACTGGTAGTGTAATACGTCGTAACCGGCGACAACTTATGCTAGATTCGCCAAGGCGCCGCGACTCCTGCATCGATCACTTTCCATACGATACAATACCGGCCGGTAACGCAACCGCCGAGGCAGACCGATTACACAGCTCCAGTATAACACGATCCCCCGAAAATTCACGTCCAGCATCACAGCCAAATGACCACTATGTTTCTCAATTTGGCAGGATAGTGAGGCCTCCTGATCGGTGGGGATACTCAGCGCCCGGTGTACCGCGATCTCCCTAATTGGCGTCTTAATTGAAGTAATAAAATATATATGTATATAACCAACTAATAAATAAATAATATATCAATGTGTAATAATTAGAATAAAACGTAAAATAATACTGTAGAAAATAATTCTTAACGCTAAATAAATACGGTTTAGTATAAGATAGTATTTTTCTAAATATAAAAAAAAAAAAAATGTAACACTACAGCACAGCATGCGGGTGAAGCATATTATAATCAGAAGTTGTGCCTATATGTAATGGCCTAATCATAATATCATATGAAACAAATGTTAAATTAAAATGTTCTAAAAGTAATTGATAATAGGCATTGCATAGTAAGTAATATTACAAATAGAATGTAAAGTGAATATAATTAATTATGCATGAATAATGTTCTTAGAAAATTAAATATTACTCGTATTGAGAAGAATGAGAATGATCAAATTACATTATATTTGTTGTTTCAAAAGAAAGGGGTTGTGGGTATCTTGATAAATGATGTGGGTAGCTCTAGAGATCGATATAGAATAAATCAGTCGGAACTCGGTATTGCTTGTATGAATACGTTTCCCATACATTACCCTTGACACTCCGTTGGTGACACTCACATGTGTGCTTTTTGTTATATGCAGCCGTATCTACTTACACAAGTTACCGCCAATGCTAACGGCTGCCTGCGGAGGCTGCCTCCGTCGGTCCCCGTTCGTGTTGGCGGTAACTTGTGTAAGTAGTTACGGCTGCACATAACAAAAAGCACACATGTGAGTGTCACCAACGAAGTTGCCAAGCTATAAAGTACATTTAACACATTGCGTGTCCATCAGCATCTCACGGTACGGTACCAATGATCGCGCAACCGAATCCAGGTCCGTATAATGATCCAATAATCATCACACTGATTACTATATAAATTACTTTGATCAGTCACGCAGGGACGTGACTCGTGGGATTCTATGACTATGTCAATACCTAAACTCCTAAAGGTTTAATCATACAGAGGTCAAAAAAGCATTTTAATAAAAAATGCCGTTTTGTTCATTGTTTTCTGGCAATTTCATGTTATTTCTACTTAGAATTACGAGCTTTTTCCATCCCAAATCCCAATAAAAGAAAAAAAGTGTGTCAAATTTTCCATACATTAATGAAACTTTCTTTATATGGGAAAATGGTAACACAATAGGAAAAAATGCTGGGATAATTATTTATCCCGTTGGGATTGTCGTCTATTACTAACGGACAAACCTCTTTGTCCACCTGGTTTTTAGGGTTCCGTAGCCAAAATGGCAAAAACGGAACCCTTATAGTTTCGTCATGTCCGTCCGTCTGTCTGTCCGTATGTCACAGGCATTTTACTCAGAAACTACATGATGGATATTGATGAAATTTGGAATATAGGTGTCTTTTATGAGCCGCTACTTAGTTTGGTACATAAATAATTAAAATAAATATTTTTAGGGGGGCACTCCATACATGTTAAGGACAGTAATTATTTTTTTTCAGCAAATATCAACGTGTGGTACATAGTTCGACAGCTCTTTAAAAAACACTATAAAGTTCCTAAGTAATGTTTTTGATTAAGTGAATGTATTTGGAAATAATCGCTCCGAAAGTTGTGTAAATTGTGTCCCCCCCCCCCCCCTCTATTTTCTAAACCGTGCGTCCAAAAAATATGAAAAAAATCACGAAGGTAACGCTTAATTAATATTTTCAACGAAAATTATTTTGAACAAGATCGAATGTACCGTTTTTGAGTTATTGCCGATAAACTGCGCTTCTCAACAAAAGGACGTAATTGCTATGAAGATACGCTCTTTTGTTGTTGTACTTTTTTTACATCGTATTTTTTACCTTATAGTTACGGCTATGGAACCCTACACTGAGCATGGTCCGACATGCTCTTGGCCAGTTATTTTCTTTTTTTCAAGAAAAACTGAAATGACTCACTGCTCAATATGGAGAAATTTGTGCCCTATTTAGCTTTTGTCATTTTAAAATCATTGGTGGCACGAAAATTAGTGCACCTGAATTTTTTCAGAGTAATATTGAAACATAATTTGATAGGTTAATTAATGTATTTTGATTATTCGAAAATACCAAAAGTGTGGATTGTGACTTGATTGCTGAATCAGAGGGTTAATTGTCCATATATTTAGGTACTCCTTAATTATTGTTTCTTGCCGGGCCGACCTGACTATACGTATTCCTATCATGTATGTATGTAAACAGCTTTTCGCACATAAAAAGAATTAAACAAGGTCAATGACAAAAGAATCGCCATGTGCAAATATGTATAAATCGATATGTCTATATGTAAGATTCCGATCTAACAGGCGGCTCTTTGTTTGCTTTTGCGGTTGTCTTGTTTCACTTGTTTCTAGGGTGGCTCGAATTATGCGAGTCATCTTTATGTATTATGTAATTTGGAATTATTAGCCATTAGATGAAGTCGTCGTCGCGTCCCCATTTGAGTTTAATGACGTCATGATCAATTCAGTGTTATCTTTTGACACTAAAAAGTTGCTCACGCTAGAGAGTGGCTGCTTCTCTGCGTCTAATTCTGTGATCTTTTTATCGGGTAGTTGGCTCGGTCTACGCGGGTTCCCGTTTAAAATAGAGGCCATCGTGTACCTGATATTAACAACAAGGTACTCACGCCAGACAGCGGTTGCTTCTCTGCGTCTGCTTCTGTGATCTTCTTCTCCGGGGGGTCGCCCGGACTACGCGGGTCCCCGTTTGAATTTATAGAGCCCATCGTAAACCCGGTGTCTCCGATCTTCTCATCTGTAACCAAAATAATGGTCTTATAATATCTGTAGAACTGTAAACTTAAATTATAATTACTTCTACTAAAATATTGGATATGTATAAGTGCTAACGCACAGTTTAAGAAAGAGGCAGTATACATACACTCATATTTGTAGGACCTGGACTGGTTGCATACGTTTCTCTTTTTTCAACTTTTAAGTATGTATACCCCAAAAATATTTTTCATTACACTTGCTCGAAAATGGTGTCATTACATTTTGCGGGCCGTAAATGACCTATTACGCCCTAGGGCGTAAAGGTTTTCTTTTTAAATTTGAAACACTGGTTCTGTTTTACTCTTATTTGTCATGTTCAAAGGAAACGCCAACTTACTTTTATTGCAAATACATATAAACACATATTTCGGTAACATTAATTAAATGTTTAAATAATGTATTTCTTTAGGGATCCTCTTGGATCGCATAATGTTTTTTAGACTAATGCTGTTTCGCATAATTGATTTAGCATAATTTGTTTTGGCATAATAGTACTTTCGCATAGTAATATTTTGGCCTACTGTTTTTTTGGCATACTACGCTATTAGCATAATTTTAGTTGGACTAATTTGTATTGGCGAATATACATTACGCATACTATTGTTTGGGCTAATCATTATTTGGTATATCTGTCATTATCCATAATTTCGGTTGTCTAAATGAATGAAACTCACTTTCGTTGTTAACATGCATTTATTATTATTGTATGTATATGTCGCCGGCAACTAGCTTAATTAGCCATTTAGTTAACTGCCTAGCCTTTTCATTTAAATTTTAGGTTAGGTTTGTTAGTAAGCTTGTGTCCCTCAGACCAGAAATAGAAGCCCCGCGTAGCGGGGCTTCGTCGACCTGCTGGCGGGTCATAATTTTTTGAAAATGCTAGGCATTTGACCAAATGGCTAATAAAACCAGTTGGCTGCGACATATATATTTCCTTTGATACATGCATTATACATATATTTGTAATGGTGATTGTTCACTGCAGTTTCAGATTACTGGCGATAGCTTGTAGTAATGCTATTTTTGTAGTAAATTCATTTTTCTTGCTGATAATGTTGTATACATATACGTTGCTGTTTAATTAGGTATTTTTTCTTTTTTGGTGGTGGTTCTGTCCCTAATTCTCTTCGTTCTATTTGTGTAATTTGGTGTGTTATTTCTTGGGTAATCGTTTTTGCTAAGTAATAGAAGTGGGGATGATGTTTTCCCACAAAATGTGCGAATCTATTATGCCACGCTTCGGCATGATTTTGTGTTCGAGGTATATTTTTGAATAGGATAATAGCGGTATGCATTTTGATATGATGCCAATTGATTAATATGCCTATTTATGCTTATGCTTTTTGTTGTTAGGCTTTATGACGGTTATGCTTCCTGTATTTATGCTTTTTGATGTTATGCGTAAAAAATTATGCGTAATGAGGCTTATGGGCATCTCATTTTCGGCGAAAAGCAATTATGCGTAACCATAATTGCTTTTCGCCGCATATTAATGATTTTATTCCTTCCAATAGTAAACCATTTCTTTATTTTGCAAATATAAAATCAACTAAAATGGCCGTTACCGCTATGGTTTCCGAACGTGACTTGACGTTCGCATTGTCTATGGACATATGTGACAAATGTCACTGTCTGTTTTAATATTTTCTTGTGATACTGGGTCGAAAAGTAAGGTTATTTTATTAAGATTTCCTCACAAGTGTGATGAAAAACATTGTGTGTGCCACGGGCGGTAAAGGAATTACAAACTCGTGTTATTAAAGCCCTAGGTTTCACCTCGGGCTTATAAAACACTCGTTTGTAATTCCTTACTTACCGCCCTAGATACACAATGTACTATTAGATGCTAGTCAATTTATCAAGTCAAATCAAAACATTCATTTCTGCAAGTAGGCCTCAAAGGCCCTTTTACAGATCTGATTCTATTGGCGCTTCGGAAAATGACCTTCTGGTGAGAAGCGCCCAAAGGAACTCTCCAGTTTCTCTTACAAGTGTGTAATCGACACAAGTATCAAATAACTATAACAGCGGTTAACTGGTAGAGAATGCCATATGGCATTAAGTTCGCCGTTTGTACATTTCTGTGTTGTGCAATAAAGTCTAAATAAATAAATTTGACAGAAAACAGATATTCTTTCGTAGTAAGTATGCATACTTTGTCCCGTTGCGGTTAAAATTAATACGTTATTCATTTCGTCTTTTTTGTGTATATATTCCGCACTTTATAAACGGAATTCCTCTTTAGTTACAAAAAGCTACAACCGCTATCCACAAACCACAAGTAAATATTCCCTTGGGTTTTTTTATTTAACATTGTTAGTTTAACCGGTTAAAAAGATATTTTATGCCACACCTGGCCATAAAGTGGCTTTTTCCGCACGCTTTTTCTTGGCCAAGTGTAGACATTAAATGATGTACACAACACGTTAGTCTCTTCACTTTTATGAAAAAAAAAAATGTTCTTACGATATTATTATAATTAAAGATATCTAGAGATACATAGGCTATAAGCTCCGAATTTGATAATACTCGTAACAATTCGTAATAAAATAAAAATTGGATCGATTAATAAATAAAAAACCGGTCAAGTGCGAGTCAGACTCGCGCACCAAGGGTTCCGTACAAACTCATAAGTAGATACATTAATAGTTCAAGAAAAACTGTATGGCGATTAGTTTAGTAGGAGCAAATAAGTATGTGTTGCGATTTTTGCAAATTTCTCAAAAACGGTGCAAGTTAGGAAAACCATTATATCTTTTCTGTAATACAATACAATACAATCATACTTTATTGCACACCAAAAGATAAATTACAATGCAAACTTATACAAAAACATTGGTAAACAATAGGCGGTCTTATCGCTAAAGAGCGATCTCTTCCAGACAACCTTTGGTTAGCGGAGTTGATATAAAATTAACAAAACAATAATGTAATATTAAGGATGACATTAGTAATTGGTAATTATTACAGATTTTTCTGTTCAGTAACTTCGAAGATAATAGGGGGGGAATGGTATTTTATAACGTTTTTCATCATAAAACAAAAACTATTTATTTAAGAAAATAAACAAAAACGGTGTTTTAATCTACAAATCAAGCCCTTTCATTTGATACCCCACTCGATATAATAGCCCTACTTTCAATTTTGAAAGTCCCATTACGGACCCCTTTAAAAAAAAGTAAAACAGTTACTAGATTTTTTTTACATCCAATAGGCTCGGGCTAGCTACTTTTAATACTATCCCAAAATTCGAATCGATAGCAGCAGTAGTTTCTGAGATATCTGGCTGTGACTGTCGGACGGACAGACAGAGTCGCACCTTAAGGGTTCCTTGTTTACCATTTTGGTACGGAACCCTAAAAACTAACAAAGTCTGGTAGTGGTTTTGGTCGGTACCGAATTAGACTCTTTTTTTTTTCATCGTATCGCCTACAACATGATTCAGCATTTTAGGACTTTTTCATATCAAAATCATTCTGCCTTCTTCAGTTGCTGCCGTAACTATTATTTAGAATGTTACAACGACAAGGTTCCAACACAGGGAAAGTTAACCAGGTCAGATGCATCAAGGTTTCGCAGTTTCGATTTTGTTTTGTTGTTAAACGTAACAGTAGTAATGGAATCTAGGCCAATAGGTTTTTGGTTTAGAGTCAAATGACTGTGTTATTTCTAAGTGCAATAATTGAAACTTTATAACATCATCATCAACTTATATCATCGAAATATAATGTATGGAATGATAACATCTAACAAAATTGTCGTTTAAAATTGCCCTGCAACACCCACTTTTTAAAATCAATACGTCTTATGTATCAAGTGGTATTGATAACCAACCTATTGTTTGCTATGTGCGTCTAAAATCATTTATGACAAATATTAGTACTAAGTTTGAGAAGTCTTAATTTTTGGATAGGTTGCATATCGTTTAAAAGACAAAAATCTGTGATTGGTTACAAAGCCTACAGAGGTGAGAATTTCATTTGCCGCTACAGTTTTTCTTCAGTACAAAGTGCTAGCTCCGCCCCGTTAGTACTTATTCCGTGGGGCCACCCAGCCCGACCTGCGTGTCGCGTGTCGTGTCGACACAGTCGAACACCCAAGGGTGGTCTGGCTAGCGACCTGGTTCGACCCCAGGGAACGCCACGGTCAACCACCCGGTCCGACTATCGCTACGCCCAGGAGGGGTTGCGAGTTAGTCAGATCCAAAAAAAAAAAAAAAAATTCGTGGGGCCGATTTTGAGCTTCAGTTTCCCTTCCATACCTATTATATTATTTATGCCACAACTGGCCATAAAGTGGCTTCTCCCGCACGCTACGCGTACGGAAAAAGCCGCTTTCTGGCCAAGTGTAGACATAAAATGATGTACACAACACGGGAGGTAAAAAAGAAAGCCCTCGCTTGCAGCTCGGGCCGCAAACATCTGCGATCTCTTCCTTTCTTTGTTTTACTACCCTAGTAGTGTAATGTACTAATACGTTCCACTGCTGCGCACTACTGAGCCCCTGTAGGCCTACTGGTCTACCCTAGCGCTGCCCTGGTTATTCGGCTTAGTGTTAGTTTTAAAGGTTCTGGCCGTAAGGCCGGCTTTACACCTGTAAGTTTTACTTACGTAAGTAAGGACGCAGCTATACGTTAGACTGAGATAGCTGACTGACTATCTCAGTCTAACGTATAGCTGCCTCCTTACTTACGTAAGTAAAACTTACAGGTGTAAAGCCGGCCTAAGATCCGTGCTGCGTAGGTACTCCGCAGCACCATGCTGAGTCAGCGCCTATTCTATACCACAAAGTATAAAGACTAAAGCCGAACAAGTAGTCCAACTTCTAGTATTCACACAGACGCGCGATAGCACGTCTGTGTGAGTGCGATTCACAATGGAGCATTCTTACGCATTCTTATTTCTTTGCTTGAAGTGCGTTCGTACACGGCGTGCACACATTCAAGTGCGCGATGTACCTTTTGTAGGAAAAAAATGACTGCCATTATACATACTGTGTCATGTACGTTTGTGGATGATATAGTATATTACACAACTAGGGTGGTAATACAAAGAAAGGCCGAGATCGCAGATGTTTGCGACCCGAGTCGCAGGCGAGGGACGTAAATATGCGATCGAGGGCTTTCTTTAATACCTCCCGTGTTGTATACAGCATTTTATGTCTACATTTGGCCAGAAAGCGGCTTTTTCCGTACGCGTAGCGTGCGGAAAAAGGCACTTTATGGCCAAGTGTGGCATAAAAGTTTTTTATCTATCTATCTACTCTCATATAATCGGCCCAAAAATATACATATAATGCAATTCCCGATTGCATTAAGCAATATGCTAATGACCAAATTTTTTTAATGAATTAAAAAAATGGCTTGTCCGAAAGGCATTTTATGACATTTCGGAATTCTATGATTTCACATCCTGAAACCAATTATTATTGTCGAATGATTATTTGAATATTATTAGTGTAAGTAACTGTCAGTGTAAGAAATTTATTGGAACATAATTATTATCTTTTTATTATTGTAATTTAATTTAATTAATCTTATTGTAATATTTTTTGACATGTGAAATCGAAAAACATTTGACGAATAAATGAGTATGAGTATGAGTATGAGTATACCTACGAGTATTATAAACATGCCCAAATCGCTATAAGCGTCCCTATACCACAGTATAATAGCAGTAATTTTTCTTCATACAAAAGTTAGATCGCGCGGCTTCTGTGTGTGCGCGCCGTGAACGAACGCACGCACTACAAACTTTTACGAATGCGTAAGAATGCCCCCCAGTATCCACGCCAAACGCCACGGCCCCCGGTGTTCCCTAGGGTCGAACCAGGTCGCTGGCCGGAGCACCTTGAGTGGATCGGACTAGGTCGGGGACGGGGGCGCCTGGCATCGAACAGGTCGCTAGTCCCGGTCATCGACATTGGCAAATACACCCCACATCCAGAGCATGTGCGCCATAGGGAAAAAAAGTACCTTTTCACTTCTCATTAAAATGTTAATTTAGTCTCTGTATATCGGGACTAAAGTTCCTTATTGTGATTGTACAATTTTTGGGTGTGAAAATAACCTAAAAAGACAACTGTGCAAAAATATTAAAAAAATAACGATTTAATATAGTAATAATGATTAATTATTACGAATATAAATCAATTTAACTAGATTAGGGGTAACTTAATTTTATTTTGCATGATTCAATTAGTTTTAAAATAGGTAGTTTTCACGTTAGAAACTTTGAACCTGTTGGCTAAAAATGCCAGCATTTAAAGCCTGAGTGACTTCACTAAGTAAAAAAAACCGGCCAAGTGCGAGTCGGACTCGCGCACCGAGGGTTCCGTACAAACTCATAAGTAGATACATGAATAGTTCAAGAAAAACTATATGGCGATTAGTTTAGTAGGAGCAAATAAGTACGTGTTAAGATTTTTGCAAATTTCTCAAAAACGGTTCAAGTTAGGAAAACCGTTATATTTTTCCTGTAATATATAGGACGACATTAATAATTTGTAATTATTACAGATTTTTCTGTTCAGTAACTTCGAAGATAATAGGGGGGGAATGGTATTTTTTTTAACGTTTTTCACCATAAATCAAAAACTGCTTATTTAAAAAAAAATACAAAAATAATGTTTTAATCTATAAATAAAGCCCTTTCATTTGATACCCCACTCGATATAATAGCCCTACTTTCAATTTTCAAAGTCTCATTACGGACCCTTTTAAAAAAAAAGTAAAAAAGTTACAAGATTTTTTTTACATCCCATAAGCTCGGGTTAGCGGTTCTTAACACTATTCCAAATTTCAAGTCGATAGCATCAGTAGATCCTGAGATATCTTGCTGTGACAGACGGACAGACAGACAGACAGACAGACAGACAGACAGACAGACAGAGTCGCACCATAAGGGTTCCTTTTTTACCATGTTGGTACGGAACCCTAAAAAAATAAAGAACTGCGGAAAAAAATTTCTTTGCTTTTTGAATGTTCATTAATCGTATTGAGCACAATATTTCAACAATTAATGTGTATAGTGCAACTTTATACCGAAAGTACGGAACAATAAATATTGTAATTTTATGTAATAGAACGTCGTTTTTTTCCTCGCATTCAAAGTGAAAAGTATAATGACACTCGATCTATATATAAACACCTCGTGTCATTATGGCTTGTTTTAGTCCCTAGTTGAACAATCTACTATTTAGTGTTCTGCAATAAATATTAATTTATTACATACTCGAAGCAATTTTATGAAACACTATGTTATGTACCTACCTATGTAAATTATTACATTGTTTACGTTATTGACATGAATGCACTATTGTTTTATAACTTTATATATAGGTATGAGTAGGAAAATTCACGTCTGTTCACATATATATCGCAGTGTATTATATTTTTAACAGACTTCTAAAAAGAAGTGGTTCTCAGTGCGTCTGATTTACAAGCTTTTATTTAGTTTCACCTGTCCCGGTGTCTGTCTGTGTTGGTACCTAATCAAATTTTGCGAGTAAATTTTGCCCACTTCCCGATTTCTGATTGAGCTGAAATTTTGCAAGGATATGTAAATCACATGACAGTGCAATATTATACTGACATGAAGCTGATTTGATGATGGAGTCGGATGGTAGTCATAGGACCATCTAAATTACACAAGATAAATTCACCATGTTTGGGCTCATTTGATTAGTTTTGTCGGACGGCTGGGCCGATTTGGAATTTTTTTTTATTGTTTGAAAGGGTGTATACCCATAGGGTGTATATCCCATGAGGACCTGTTGGCACCAGATCAGGATCCGATGATAGGATCTTGGAGAAATGGAGGGCACTCCTCAAATATTATAGGCACACCTATAGCGATTGTTGTATTTTATAGCAACTTGTGGACTTGTTATTAAATAAGGTCTTTCGAAATCGGTTATTTTATTTTTATATCAAGTTCTGTCTAAGATTGCATTTGGAAGAATATAGATTTTAGGCAATAAACTTGCATTTTGAGGCTGTAAAACTGTTTACCAGATAAAACACATAAGGATAAATAGATGTAAATTAATCTACATACTTATAGCGGTATATCCCTGCATTCTGTTGTAATATCCATCAATAAACATCTCTAGTTTCGCGCCCATGTTTATCAAAGACATTTTGACACTTCACTTCTAATTTACACAATAATGACAGCTAAACAGACACTTCACGTCAAGAAAACGATAATATTCCTTTTAAAATACTAAAATCACCACTTGCCAATGAGTTTTACTTATGAAGAAGTTAAATATGTTTAGCATTGTTTTGACTCATTGGACGAATTTAATCGACTAAAGTATGCACATTATCAGACATTGGCTTATCGTTGATAAAATTTGTTATAAACGTCACATTTCAACGCAGTTTTGTATATTTATTACATTATCAAAATCACTTTAAACGTCCAAACGCAACAGTAACAGTCTATCAAATGTACAATGGAGGCACCGAAGCTAACACTTCCTTATTACATTTTACTTTAAACTATAAAAACAGTTCCTTAAACGTCATTTAATTAATTACATTTAATTCACAGTACGTGCGAACAGAAGTAAAACATTACTCTCATTACTTTGATACGCATGCATTGCATAAGGCCGTGTTCAAGACCACTCACATTTAAAAGTCACGGTTGTACAAGTTTGAGATAACTCTGCACCTAGAACTTAAGACGTTGGATACAAATGAAGTGCAAACTTAACTTAACCGTGATACAGGGCTACAGTGTGGGTCGGCTGTCTTTTTTTGCATCATACCCGCATCGCTTGAAGTCAGGCGTTTGATAAATTGGCTGATAACAGTAAGTAGGTAGATAATGTATTGGCGTTTTGGGTAAGGTCGAAACGTGGCGGTTTCTTGACAGTTGACACAGATGGCGTTATTTACCAAATATTTCTTTTGATTGTGCGTACATGTGTATTGTTACATTATCAACAGTGTTCAACATATATCATTCAAAATTGAGTTATGAACAAGCTAGTTGAACATATTTTAATTTAAAGGGACATTCGTAATTTGGTTTTTTTCGTTAAGTTTCATAGCCGAATAGAATTTTATTTAGCTGCTCTAAGAGCAGCCCATAACCTCCCGACCCAGAGTGCATGGTCGAGCCAATCAGACCAAAACTCAGAAAATCACATAAAAAAAAAGTATAAGTAAATCTACGTACCTACTTATACAAATAATAAATTCCTAAGAAAACAGTGTTTGTGTGCGAATCACACAAAAACTACCGGGGCGATTTCCATAAAATTGAGCATACACCAGGACTTCACACCATCATCAGGTACAGTCGACTACAAAGAGATCGACACAACCGATGTTACAAAAATATGTACGCACGACTCTATTGACTTAACACAAAAATCTTATATAGGTACAAACTGAATATTGCATGCCGAATATTCCTTTGAAGCCAGAAAAAATGACCTTGAATTACGTCACGCCTATCTTGCATCTCTTTCTGACGTTACTGACATATCGGTTATTATTAGTGTTGCTATAGTACGCAGGAGGTGCTACCGGTGAAATGAGGATTTTGATTTGGGTTCTTTTTTTGTATAATACAAAGAAAACTAAGTAAATTTGATTGCAGAAAGTTTTATAAGAAAGATATAAATTTCTGTTGAAATTAGCTTATGCTAAATTAATTAGGTGATGCCGGATAATTCGTATTTCTATAAAAAGTAAGATTTTTTTATAAATAACCTGGCAATACATTAGTGTCGAAAAGAGATATAACATAGAGGCAAAGGTGAATGAACCTGGCTTTTACTCATAGTTCGGCACGCAACATCCAGTTTTTATATAAGATTCTTGACTTAACATTAAGGTCGTCGTTACATATTTTTGTAACGTTAGTCGTATCGATCTCTTTGTAGTCGACTGTACATCAGGAGTGGCTCACTCCTCGAATTCGCCGCGCGGCTACTAGTACCCACAGTACCAAATATTGCCCCCGCGGAGGGGCTTAGCTTAGAAAGAGCACGCGTTATGCGATAGGGAGAGAAGGTCGGACACGATAGACAGTTTTAGAAAAAGAGACTTCTGACTATTACTTATTCTGTGACCCTAGTTAACATTGGACTCTTTTTACCCGACTGCGGCGAAGCCCAAAGGAGGGTTATGTGTTTGACCTGTATGTATGTATGTCCGTTCCTGTGTCCGCTCGTAACTACTCAACGGCACATCCGATTTTGATAAATGATACATCATTAGATTCGTTTCGATGGTGCGGGTGTCACTGGGTATCAAGTTCGTTAAAATAAAAAAATGGCGGATTTTATGCAGTTTCAAAGTGCACCGCGGTCGGGTTTTTTTTAGTAAAAATGTGGTTATTATTACCCCACTTAATTCACCTCCGCAATGTTGCGGGCTCTAGTACAATAATAATGTTCCACATTATGAACGAACCTTTTCTTTCTTCATATCGTTCGAATATATTATTTTAGAGGCAATAACATTAAGATAAGTGTTATTTACGACATAGATAATGGGGAAATTTACATTCGCCTCAATTATCAAGACGGAACATTACAAACGATTAATCAAAACGATGATTTCATTGAACCTTAGCAAGATAACACGAACCGGAGGCGAGTAGGTTTAGGGACAGGGATAGGGCATTAACAAAATTTTTAAACTTAAGGTCCTTACGAATTACTGCTAAATTAGAAACAGATCTGGGGGCACGGTAGTGCCCCCGCCAACTCGAGCAAAACAAAGGCACGGCCGTACCATCCTTTTCTCGAAGCCATTCAGGCTATTTTCAGCCTGCCCTAATTTTGTACTGGCTAAAGCTAGAACCCTGAAATTTCAGAGATATATAGGGCTCAATAAGAATTATATATATTCTCAATATCATTCAATTTGAACGTGTAGTTTAAGAACTATTGCATGTGAAAGTTCCTTAGTTTTGTCACTGACTCACTAACTCACTCACTGATCATCATAATTCTAAGGTACTTCTAGCAGACCTACAAGCTCCAAATTTTAAACATAGTTAGTCCTTAAAAACCTAAATATGTTGTAATTTTAGTCACAACTGCACACATAAGTGGTGTAATCCTATACAAATACATGCGATTACAAAGTTAGTTTTGCAGTTTAAATTGAAAGAACGGATTGGAATGTAATAATTAAAGGAAGACCACTTCCAAAAAGGAATGAGATCCCATCAAAAACATTGCATGTAAAAAGATGCAAGTCTCGCAACGCAGTTCTCCTACACCAAAAAAGTTTTGAGATGTAAAGTTAAACCAAGTCAGTACCGGGGGGGTATCAACTAAACTCGACCACCGACTTGCCTATTGTTTAACCGTGGAGGAACACATTTTATAGATCTAATAATAGGCAAGTCGGTGGAAATCGAGTTCTATTGATACCCCCCCGGTACTGACTTGGTTTAACTTTACATGTCAAAACTTTTTTGTTGTTGCGTTGCGAGACTTGCATCTTTTTAACAGCGTTTCAGTCGCTCTCACTTTCCTGGTAACATTATTGACCATTTTCCAAACCGAAACTACAAAACAACCGAAAATAGTATTCCAAACCTACAAAGAAATGGTTCATAATCAGGCATCGGAAATTCAGATGCTTTTATACCTAAAGTTGGCAAAATTCCGGAAAAAGTTAAGCAAATATGGAATCAGCTTCAATCTTGCTGTGAAGTATCAGAATGAAATCCCCCATGTGTCTGTTTCTGGGGCCAAAAAGCTTCTATTCAACTGGCTTATTTCCTTTGACTACTAGACCGAGGCTTTTATTGTAAAAGTAGTACTTATAGAAAGATTTATTTCACACACTGTTTTATGTTTATGTTTTTAGTATTATACTCTCATTTTACTTTTTTTTTTTTAGAAAATTCACTTTATTTACATAAATAAATAGTGTCTAAAATATGTCACTTAACAACTAGGCACATACTAAATAAGTAATTTAGTCAAATAGCCCGCCCCGCGTCACTCCGGGAGCAAAGGTGCCCATCACGCTCGCCGCATTACCGCGTTGAACCGCGACTGACAACCTTTGCACCAGGAATGACCCGGAACGGGCGTCATGACCTCTCTCTACATCATCTCATTTTACTATTAAACTACATTTAGATTTTGCTCTTGCCATGTTTTGTCACTTAATGCATGACTTTTAATTGGGAAATTTGGATCCCCGCGATACAGGCTTAGCCTAGTGCAAGGTCCCAGGGTAATCCTTGTGAGTGATAATTGGAGTACACTTTACTACTTACAACTTACAACCATTTTAATTAAGTAACTTAATTAAATCTACTGAGATCCAACCAGGTCAAGATGCTATGATGGAATCCCGAAAGAACTCTTCGAATATTTTAGGCGCACATACAATATCAGTGATTTGGGGATATTTTATAATAACTCGTGATAATGATAATAATTATCATCATAACTTCATAACCATTAAGATTTGCAATATAATATTGCGATAAAATCGCTAATTACTTTTAGTATTTATTACTGCTATTTCCTCTATATGTAATTAATTCTGATATCTATATCCGATGCCACGTGCAGAACAATCTAATATTATTAGCTTGACACATTTTGTCTGTGCGAAACAACCCAAAAATTAGTCCAGGAAACGAGGAGATTTTTTGTATGGAGACCTCGGAATAATTCCTCTGTCGCTGAAACTTTGCAGTGTGATAAAGTAGGGTATAAAGCATACGTTTGACAAATTATCTAGGATTTTTGATATTTCGAAGTTAGGTATTTCTGCCAAAACATGAAAATCGCTTATAACTGCTTGTGGAAAATTCCTCCGTCCGAAATTCCATCGGTATATGATATTATATATTAATAAGAGTATATATTATCATTATCTAGGAAAATTTCGATTTCGAATAGGTAGAAATTTTAAAATACCTATTTTGCATCATAACTTCTTCAGGAAAATTGCTCCGTCAATATTTATTTTTTTATATGCCCTAAATCCTTTAAATATATCCATTTTCACAATTATCTAGGAAATTTTCCTCATCGATCACACCTTTACAGATTTTCGGCAATAACTCATGGGGAAAAATTGCTCCGTCAATTTTTATTTTTTTATATGCCCTAAATCCTTTAAATATATCGCTTTTCACAATTATCTAGGAAATTCTCCTTATCGATCACACCTTACAGATTTTCCGCAATAACTCACTGGGAAAAACTCCTCCGTCCATTTGTATGAAATTAACTTATTAGACACAGAACATAAAAATATAATATAATTGTGTATTATCCAGTAAATTTTCGCCCTTAAACATTAACTTTCGAATATCGCAATATAATGAACAATATTTAAAAAGCGCGCTTTCAAACAACACCGAGCGCGTAGTGCGGGAGTGGGGTAACCCCGCCCGCACCGTCAAGTTTTCCGTGCCCATTGAGTTATTATGTATACTAGAGTGGGCACCTCAACTTGATTTCTTGTAAAACCTGTTTGAGCCGATCGGCACAAACACGCTTAGTCTGTGCCGGACGGCTGCGGTAGCTGGACGCATTGGAGTGAAAAATAATTACGTCTAAATATGCCGTCATGTGTAGTGAGGTACTGTACAAACTGCTCAGGAAAATCAAATAAAAGTCAAGGAGTGACTTTTCACACGTAAGTTTACTGCATTTTCGTTTAATCACGCTTAATTTAATAATTTTTGAATCAATTTAAACTCGGCAGTCGCGCCATGTGGTGGCGGCCATGTTTTGTTGAAATCAAAGAGTAAAAAAAAAGGTTTACACAGACGTGACAATATCGAGGTGTTATGTTAATATAGATAATGAAATTATTTTGAAGTTCCCTATCGGATATTAAATTTGTTGAAAGTATGGACGCCTGCTCTAACATTCATGGCAATACTTGCTAATGCAATAATTGTTATGTTTTTTCGCTCTCTCGTCCATGTATTGTGCACTGTCATTAATTGTAAAGTTAAACTTAATTATATAAAATAGTTCTATAATCTAAATTGCCTTTGTTATTATTTCATCAGGTTATGGGCCGTCCCAAGCCTGCCGTTTAAAGTTATCTTTGGTTTTTGAGCAGTATTAAAATAGTGAAAGTAAAATCACTGAGTATAACCTCACTTATAGTTACCGCGCTCGCGAGTGATTCTTATTTTCAGCTATTTACAAATTGAATATAATATAATAATTACTTCATAAATATGTCTGGAAGCAATTCAATGATGTCAATTGAAAAGTTAACGGGTCGTGAGAATTGGGCAACCTGGAGTTTTGCTGTCAAAGCATATTTAGAACACGAAGATTTGTATAACTGCATTTTAAAAGAACCAGTGCCTACTGACTCTAACTCAGTTAAACTAGACACCAAAGCTAAGTCAAAACTAATATTATTAGTTGACCCGATTTTATACGTGCATATTCAAGATGCTAAAAATGCAAAACAGGTATGGGAACATTTATCAAAGGCATTTGAAGACAGTGGTTTAACCCGTAAAGTTGGCTTATTGAAAGAACTTATTAATACCAATTTGGAAAATAGTTCATCAGTCGAAGATTATGTAAATAAAATAATGACAGCCGCGCACAAGTTAAGAAATATAAAATTCAATGTGGACGATGAGTGGTTGGGCACTTTAATGTTGGCAGGATTGCCAGAAGTATACAAGCCCATGATCATGGGGTTAGAAAGTTCCGGTATGAAGATTAGTGCTGATTTAGTGAAAAATAAATTACTACAGGAAGTAAAAACATCAGACACTACCGCACTTTATACAAACACAAAATTTAATCAACCCAAAAGTGATCAATATAAACATAAGAAAGGACCTAGGTGCTTTCATTGTAATAAGTACGGACATCTCAGTAAAAATTGTTGGCATAAAAAGACAAGTAATAATAAAGAAAAAGGGTATGTCGCAGCTTTTTCAGCATCCACAGCAAATGATTCCAATTCATGGTATATTGACTCAGGGGCGTCTATGCACATGACACGGCACCGAGACTGGCTCACTGATATCACTCCTTCATCTGTACCGAGCATAAGAATTGCTAACAACAAAGTATTAAAAGTTGAATGCTGCGGTAATGTATGCATCAAGGTAAATGCAAAAGATGGCAGCACCGAATCAATACAGGTGAGGAATGTTTTATATGTACCAGATTTAAAAACAAATTTGCTATCAGTTAGCAAAATAATTAAAAGTGGATGTAAAATAATATTTAATGAACGGGGCTGTGAAATTTACAATCCAAGCAACGAGTTAGTCGCAAGGGCAAATTTAATCAATGAGACATATCTGTTAAATACTTGTAAAAATCAAGAAATGCAGGTCATGATGGCTAAGACTGAAGATGATACTTATCTCTGGCACCAAAGGATGGGTCACTTAAATTTCACTAGTCTTAATAAAATACCTAACTGTACAGAAGGTGTAAAACTGTCACCTAGGAAAGAAAATTCAATTTGTGTAACATGTATTGAAGGAAAGCAAACGAGGAAACCATTCCCCACTGAGGGCTCCCGTGCAACCGGCTTGCTAGAGCTCATCCACAGCGATGTATGTGGACCGATGAAGCATACTTCTATAGGAGGGGCAAGGTATTTTGTAACCTTCACTGATGATTTTTCTAGACGAGTACAAGTATATTTTATTAAAAATAAAAGTGAAGTATTTGAAAAATTTGTAGAATTCAAGAATAGAGTTGAGAATGAGCTAAGTACAAAAATCAAAATTCTTAGAAGCGATAATGGAACTGAATATAAAAATAATAATTTTGATACCTACTTAAAAAAACATGGAATACTGCACCAGACAACTAATTCATACACTCCTGAGCAGAACGGGCTCAGTGAGAGGATGAATAGAACTTTGATAGAGCGGGCTAAATGCATGATTTTAAATGCTGAATTGCAGGTCACATTCTGGGCAGAAGCGGTTGCAACAGCTGCGTACATTGTAAACCGATCTCCTACTAGCAGCTTATCTGATGCAACGCCTCATGAAGTATGGACTGGAAACAAGCCAAATCTGAGTCATATGAGAATTTTTGGATGTCCCGCAATGGTGCTTATTCCTAAAGAAAACAGAACTAAGCTTGATGTGAAGTCACGTAAGTTAATATTTGTTGGCTACAGTGATTGCGTAAAAGGCTATAGATTCATAGATCCTGAAACAAAAAAAGGAATTATTAGTAGGGATGTTGTATTTCTAGAAGCTTCAATTAAAAGAAAACAGATGAATGATGTACCTAAAGAAGTTAGTAAAAATGACATAGAGATAGAGGAAAATAAACATGAAAATACAAAAGAAAGTTGTGATAATGTAAAAGTAAAGAAAATTGTTTACTTACCTGTTGATGAACCTGAAGGATCTGTGGAAAGAAACATTGACTGTGAGACTTCATATGATGATGAGATTCACGAGAGTACTTCTATTTCAGAGGATGGGTCTGATTTATTTGAAGACGTTAATGATGAGACATACTTACCTGATGTGACACTTGACTCTCAATTGGAATCGAACGTAACTTTGAGACCGCAGCAGCGGAGAATGGCACGTCACAATAATGATGTCCATCAAGATCCCTCATCACTGATGTGTCTTAATGTTGAATCAACAATAAATCTACTAAACAGTGATCCACAAAATCTTCAAGAAGCTCTAGACAGCGAAAAAGCTGATGAATGGAAGAGGGCTATGGATGAAGAATATCAGTCATTGATTAAAAATAATACGTGGACACTAGTTAACTTACCAGAAGGAAAATCAGTCATTCCCAGCAGATGGGTTTATAAAACTAAGATGGATGGCAATGGATCTATTACCCGCTATAAAGCTAGACTGGTAATTAAAGGATATAAACAAGTCAAGGGCATTGATTACAATGAGGTATACGCTCCAGTGGTCCGTTACACATCCATAAGATATCTCATTGGTCTTGCTGCTAAATATGGACTTAAAATACACCAAATGGACGCAGTGACCGCATTCTTACAGGGTGACATCACTGAAGAAATTTACATGGCCTTACCACCTGGCTATGAAGATGACAATAAAGTTTGTAGATTAAACAAGTCAATATACGGACTCAAACAAGCCAGCAGGCAATGGAACAAGAAATTAAATACTGCTTTATTAGAAATTGGGATGACTCGATCAAACATAGATCCATGCGTTTATTACCGAATAAAGGAAAATGATATGCTTTTTATAGCAGTATATGTAGATGACATACTTTATTTCTTTAATAATGAAGAAACGTCACAATTAATAAAAGGAAAATTAAAAGAAAAATTCTATATGAAGGATTTAGGAACAGCCAAACATTGCATTGGTTTTAGAATTTCACAAGATGAAAATGTAGATGAAATTTCTATCGACCAATCTATTTACATAGAAATGATACTTACACGATTTGGTATGAACAATTGTAAGCCAATGTGGACACCTGCTGATGCTAATGTTAAACTGAAGAGGGCTGAAGATCAAGAAGAAATTTTAAAGAAAATTCCATATCAAGAGATAATTGGATGCTTATTGTACTTATCACAGGGCACTCGGCCAGACATTACTTATGTAGTAAACTCTCTGAGTAGGTACAATAGCCAACCCACTAATGAACATTGGGTGGCCCTGAAACGAGTTTTGAGGTACCTGAAAGCTACAATGCATATGAAACTGGTTTACAAAAAAAATGCACATGGAATAATTTCAGGGTATTGCGATTCAGACTGGGCAAATGATATTGAGGATAGACGATCTTGCACAGGCTACATATTTTTATTTCAGGGTGCCGCAATAAGCTGGAATTCTAAGAAACAGCAAACCATAGCTCTATCTACAAGTGAGGCTGAATATATGGCCTTAGCGTCGGCCATTCAGGAAGCTCTTTGGTTGAAACAACTGGCAGACGAGTTTCAATCCGAACTTAAAGGTACACCTATAACCCTTAATTGCGATAATCAAAGTGCGATTAGTCTTTCAGGAAATGCTGTCTATCACGCACGCAGTAAACATATAGATGTCCGCTACCACTTCGTACGAGAGAAGATTGCTGCCAAACAAGTGATGGTTCAATATAGATGCACTAGAGACATGGTCGCAGATATCTTGACAAAAGGACTCCATCGACCGAAGCATGAAAACTTCACTGCAGCAATGGGTTTAATTTTAAAGCGTCTGCGTCCAGGAGAGGATGTTGAAAGTATGGACGCCTGCTCTAACATTCATGGCAATACTTGCTAATGCAATAATTGTTATGTTTTTTCGCTCTCTCGTCCATGTATTGTGCACTGTCATTAATTGTAAAGTTAAACTTAATTATATAAAATAGTTCTATAATCTAAATTGCCTTTGTTATTATTTCATCAAAATTTTATATTATTCGATTTTTTTTTATATTATATTATGGGACAATCTTACACAAATCGACCTAGTCTCACAGTAAGCTCAATAAGGCTTCTGTTGTTGGTCCTAGGCGACGACATATACAGGGTGTCCCTAAACTATGAAGGGAAAGTACCTCAAATATTGGAGATAGGATATTTTACTGAAAGGACACTTTATTTTATTTTTAAAAGTAAGTAATACTGCATTCAAAGATTTTTTTAAAAATTACTTGTTTTGTATGGGAAATAATTTTCTTAACCCTTAAATGGACACATGTGTTTCCCCTGCTGTTTTTTTTTAAATCCTGATTATAGTTTTGTATTTGGGGAGGAAAAGAAATTTTTTTTCGTAATTGTCAATAAATTATATTTTTTTTATGATTTTCAGCATGTCACTTAAAAAGGACATTGCCCGTTTATGTGTTAACTATGCGTACTCGAGATCTGTCACACAGGACGGACATTGCCCATTTAACCTAATGAAATATTCTTAGGACACAAACAATGAAATTAATAAAAATTATATGTAATCACAGCTTTTGAGATCACGACTCATGTTTATTATGTAGGAAACATTTACCTTCCACATATACATACGTTCTTATTATTAAACTTGCAAAACAATGAAATCATTATCATGCTTCTCAAAAAAAATCTAAACATAAACTAGTTTTTTCCCTTTCGGAATATAAGAAAACAAATAAATATAAAATAAGCTTATATTACCGCCTGAACTTTTTTGTACAATCGCAAACTGTATGTGTACGTCAGAACTAATGCAATGAACCCAAACACGGTGAATTTATCTTATGTGAATTTAGATCATCATACCGTCTGGTTCCACCATATTCATGCAAAATTTCAGTTCCATCGGTTGAAGATATCTGCTACAAAATTGAGTTGCAAGATTCGATCTGAACAAACATAGTTACATACATACTTACATGCTTACATACATAGATTGCGCCAGTGGCATGGCAGATGCGATCGGCTCAAATCTGAGGTCGTTGCTCTAGTAATGTTCAATAGCCAGCTTCCTTACAATACCCATGAGCATCTCTATCATCATTATTTCAGGCATAGGACGTCCACTGCTGGACACAGGCTTCCTCAATAGATTTCCAGATGGACCGGATATTATATGGGCATATATGATGGGCATCCAGCGAGTCCCTGCAATCCTAACCAGGTCATCCGAGCACCTGGCAGGTGGCCGTCCCACGCTGCGCTTACCAGTACGTGGTCTTCACTCGAGAACCTTTCTGCCCCAACGGCCATCGGTTCTTCGATCTATGTGCCCTGTCCATATCCATTTCAGTATGCTTACCCGGTTTGCTATATCGGTGACCTTAGTTCGTCTACAAATCTCCTCATTTCTGATTGGATCACGCAGAGATCCCGAGCACAGCCCTTTCCATCGCTCGCTGAGTAACTCTGAGCTTCCTTAAGTGGCCCATAGTTATAGACCACGTCTCGGCTCTGTAGGTCATCACCGGTAATACGCACAGGTTGAAGACTTTCATCTTCAAGCACTGAGGTATCTCGGACGAGAAGATACTTTGCCGTTTCCCAAACGCTGCCCATCCGAGTTCGATCCGTCGATCCGTCGGTATGTGATCTCTTTCTCGCAGTTGGACCTACCTAGCTTGATTGTTTGTCCTAGATAGACGTATTCGTCGACAACTTCGAGGACCGAGATACAATGCAATACTGTGGTGGGCGCTACATGGACATTCGACACGATCTTCATCTTGTCCATGTTCATCTTAAGGCCCACCTGTTAGAATACTCTGTTGAGATCTTCGAGCATTGTATTGTGTCTCTGCCACGATATCGTCGGTAAACTGAAGGTGCGTGATGTAATCGCCATTAATTCTGGTGCCAAGTCCTTGCAATTCCAAGAGCTTGAAGGCGTCTTCCATTGCTTTGGTGAAGAGCTTTGGAGATATCATATCTCCTTGTCTCACACCCCTCTGCAACAGAATCGCCTCCATACACTGGTATAGTACTTGGACCGACATAATGGCGTTGTTGTGCACATCTCTCAGTTAATTCGGTATTGCTGGAGCGACTATAGTACTGCCCATGTCTCGACAGAATAGTAAGTAAGCAGTGGACTTTGTCCGTTATAAGTGAAAAATAATTTTTAAGGGATCACAGGCAAAGTCCGTTATAAATGACATATGTTCAAATCACTACTTTTAGGGAACGTAGGCAATGTCCGTTATAAAGGACAAACATTAAAATCACAACTTTAAGGTATTACGGGCAATGTCCGTTTTAAGTGACACTCTGATTATTTCAAGCATCATGAAGAAATTACAGATCATTTTAGCAAAATAACTACTTTATACTGTTATTACAACTTATTTACACAATAAAATAACATAAATCCTAGTAATACTTACGAAAAAAATGTTTTGACGATGAGCCTACACCGTTTCGGTCGTTATACTTTTAGGAATGCTTGCTCCTTCTCACGCGTCGCGTGCGCACGGCTTCTCGATACGCAAGGAGGAAAGGGGATAGCCTAACGAACGTCACGTGACACTTGAACCGCGCGGAAGTTCGTTCAAATTTGAATTGTGTGCGTTTTATTGGTATGTCCTTTAAAACGGACAAAATCCATTTAAGGGTTAACATTTAAATCAAATATTTTACGCTATTCCTCTCTTTTGGGATACTATGTTACTTAAGAGGAATTATTTGTTTTTAACCACTCTTTTGATTGTCATCTTAAAAATATGGGGTGTTGTTTTTTCACATTTGAGTCGGTTCGATTCTCCGACGAAGCAAGTAATTTTTAGAAAATCTTTGAATGCAGTATGTCTTACTTTGAAAAATAAAATAATGTTCCCTTTCAGCAAAACATCCTATCTACAATATTTGAGATACTTTTCCTTGATGTGCCATAATCTTGGACACCCAGTATAATAAATAGATATATATAAATGCTTAAATACATAGAAAACATCCATAACTCAGGTACAAATATCTGTGATAAGCACACAAATAAACGGCCTGACCAGGATTTGAACCCGGGACCTCCTGCTTCGTAGGCTGGGTCACTACCGACTGGGCTAGAAAGCCGTTATTAAATGAAATATTTATTTTTGCCCGACTACGGAAAAAAGGTTATTTTTATTAACACAACATTTATTCAAGGTTTCCTCGGCCGGACCATGAAAAAAAGAGAGGCATGGATTAATATTTATTTTGTTATATTATATCTACACCCATGTCCCTTCTATTCTACGGCTTCTATTTTAATCTATACAGGGATCAACATCGCGACAAAAACGTCATAAGCGCCGTGTAAATCATCTATCCGTCCGTCCGTCGGTTACACGCAGATATCTCCAGATGTACTGAATAATATAGAAAAAAGTTTAAAAAAAGCTTTTATTTATCAAATTGCCCACAAATTACAATTCAAATGACTTTGTTAATCATAATTTCATAAAAGTTTAGTTGTATTATATGTACAGGTATATTTTTTTCTAAATGAACTAAGAAGAAGAGAATAAACTTTAAATTAAATCAAATCACAAGATTTACATGATATAAAAAGCTTGTCGCGAGATTCCTTAGAATTACTCATATCGAGCTCATGATCATATCGATAGGTACATATTGTATTCATGCATAAAGCTTCTATATCATATAAATCATGTGATTTGATTTAATTTAAAGTTTATTTTCTTCTATTTAGGTCATTTAAATAAAAAAAAATCAAGGGGGGCGGGAGGGTCGTGTCGTCGTCGTCGGTACGAAGAACGATGATGAGCTGCGAGCGGGTATGCGGGCGGGGCGACGCGGCGTCGGCGGTGCGGCGGCGGTGGCCTTGTAGGCTTGTAGTTCTTCTCCACTCCCCGCAGTCATCCCGCACCCCGCGCTCGGTGCTGTTCGAAAGCGCGCTTTTTAAAAATAGTTTATTATATCTGTACTGATAATACACAATTATTTTGATGTTCTGTGTCTAATAAGTTAATAAAAATGGACGGAGGAATTTTTCCCAGTGAGTTATTGCCGAAAATCTGTAAGGTGTGATCGATAAGGAGAATTTCCTAGATAATTGTGAAAAGCGATAACTTTAAATAATTTAGGGCATATAAAAAATTAAAAATTGACGGAGCAATTTTTCCCAGTGAGTTATTGCGGAAAATCTGTAAGGTGTGATCGATAAGGAGAATTTCCTAGATAATTGTGAAAAGCGATATATTTAAAGGATTTAGGGCATATAAAAAAATAAAAATTGACGGAGCAATTTTTCCCCATGAGTTATTGCCGAAAATCTGTAAAGGTGTGATCGATGAGGAAAATTTCCTAGATAATTGTGAAAATGGATATATTTAAAGGAATTAGGGCATATAAAAAAATAAATATTGACGGAGCAATTTTCCTGAAGAAGTTATGATGCAAAATAGGTATTTTAAAATTTCTACCTATTCGAAATCGAAATTTTCCTAGATAATGATAATATATACTCTTATTAATATATAATATCATATACCGATGGAATTTCGGACGGAGGAATTTTCCACAAGCAGTTATAAGCGATTTTCATGTTTTGGCAGAAATACCTAACTTCGAAATATCAAAAATCCTAGATAATTTGTCAAACGTATGCTTTATACCCTACTTTATCACACTGCAAAGTTTCAGCGACAGAGGAATTATTCCGAGGTGAAATGCTTCATTAATCGGACTAAATTCCCAACAAAAAAGAAAAAATAATACAATCGGCCATTTATAGCCGCACTAACGGGCATTATTGATACAAAAACCTGGTCAAAAGTCGAAAAAGAAAATATTGACTAAGTCGTATATAAAACGCGATGTTCTATTAGTTGCATAGATGGCTCTTTTTTGCAGTTAGGGCATGCTGCTCACTAATGGTGGTGGTGGTGGAAGCGGTAGCTCCCGTGGTGGTGAGGGATCTAAGGTGGGTTAGTTGCCCGTTTGTGACCAGCCCGGCAGCTTGGAGGCGTTGGGCTGGTAAGAGCAGAGTGGGCCGTGCAAGATGGCCGGCCGATAAAGCACAGAAGGTGCAGTGGGACCACGAAAGGGAGAGACTCCCGGGACCTCCCCCGAGGAACCAACCATGCCGGACACTCATTGCAGCCATATTTTGTTCTACAAACAAACTAGTATTTTGACCTTATCAAATCGGAATTCAGCATTCGTAAACTACTTAACGTACTAATCTCATCGCGCTTCCTCTTCCTCCCTTCCTCCAGGCATTACTTACTTTATTTACCGATTATGTATATATTTGAAACCAAAATTTTTGAATTACAGATCAATATTTTGTACGGATTTTGGGATATTAAAAAAAATAATAAAAGATAAAATTAAATATTTGTAGATTTTTCTTACACTAAATTAGTGTTTTAGTAGGACTGTCAAGGCTTGTCAAGGTTCATTGTTTAGTCGGAACTATGTCGAACCATTTTGGCTACGGAACCCTAAAAAGAGATAACCAACCAGCGCACCTGAACTTTACTAGTTAGGCAATGCTGGAGGATATGCCCAGCCCATTGCCACTTTAACTTGCTAGCTCTGGCAGCTATGTCGGTTACCTTAGTTCTTCTACGAATTTCCTCATGCTTTTTATAGTTACTTTTTTTTATCATATTAATTTATATTTTTTCTTGCCGTAATAATTAATTATGTTTAGGTAAAAGTTATAAATACATTCCAATTAATCAGGATTAATTCATTCACGTAATTTAGATAGTGCATAATTATCTAATTTAGATATATCTCTCGTTAATCGGATATCAGTGTCATTTAAATATCTCATATATTAATTGATCGGTTGGATCCTTAGGTATAGATCATGATATGTGGATTAATTGATCGCGTGTTTTGATTCCTTGTAGATTATGAATTTTATAATATTAGTGGGATGGGATGGGATTGCTTTTTCTACAACTGTTGTTGATCTGACAGACATAAGTCAGGAAAAGAATAAAGAACTAAACAGTTCGCATTTTTCAAAAAGGAACAAAAAACAATTATACCAAGCAAACCGTTAATAAACTACGCAAAGAGTACACACCTGTATTAACATCGGATTGACGTAAAATGAGTCAATTTCAACTGCTTGATGCATGTCGAGTTTGTGTGTATTGTCATGAGGAGGTCCACTTCCTACCGCCAATAGCATATGATGAAAAAAACTTGCGAAATTATCTGACACCACTCGATCCCTTTAATATTAAGGTTGGCTCCATCGAAATACAACAACTTTAGATCTTATCATAAGACATCCCAACACACATCGTCGTACAAACGAAGACACAGTTAAGTGACCATCAATAGACCTTAATACATTTTAATAAGGGTGACAAGTGGTCAGTTAGCAGTGTCTTCGATTGTACCTACTCGTAACAAAAAAAAAAGTAGTAGATGTTCGGAATCCGGGACAATCAAGGGTAATTCCGGGACAATCTCGGATTTCCCTGGCATCTGGCAACCCTACTTGTACCACTTTTCACTAGACCCACAGATTTTGACTTTGACTTTGCAACATTTCCTTTTCCCTTTTATACTTTCCTGTTACATCATAAAATACAATTACATTACAATATTTCCTCATACCAACATCAGCCAGCAAACAAATGTGCTATACTGCAGGGCTATTTACAAGTTCGGCGTCAATTCGTCTCTGATATAATAGGATGCCTTTTTAGGGTTCCGTAGCCAAAATGGCAAAAACGGAACCCTTATAGTTTTGTCATGTCCGTCCGTCCGTCTGTCCGTCTGTCCGTATGTCACAGGCATTTTACTCAAAAACTACATGATGGATATTGATGAAATTTGGAATATAGGTGTCTTGTATGAGCCGCTACTTAGTTTGGTAGTTAAATAATTAAAATAAATATTTTTAGGGGGGGCACTCCATACATGTTACAGAAGCTAAAAAATTTTTTTTTTAGAAAATATTGACTTGTGGTACATAGTTCGACAGCTCTTTCAAAAACATTTTAAGGTTCTTAAGTAAGGTTTTTGATTAAGTGAATACCTTTGGAAATAATCGCTCCGAAAGTTGTGAAAATTGTGTCCCCCCCCCTCTATCTTCTAAACCGTGTGTCCGAAAAATATGAAAAAAATCACGAAGGTAACGCTTAATTAATGCTTTCAACGAAAATTATTTTCAACAAGATCGAATTAACCGTTTTTGAGTTATTGCCAATAAACTGCGCTTCTCAACAAAAGGACGTAATTGCTATGAAGATACGCTCTTTTGTTGTTGTACTTTTTTACATCGTATTTTTTACCTTATAGTTACGGCTATGGAACCCTACACTGAGCATGGTCCGACATGCTCTTGGCCAGTTATTTTATAATAGGACGACATTAATCAAAATAAATTGATTAACATTAACTATCAAATTATGTTTCCAAAACGGCAAAACTACTCGGGAAAAGTCCAGCTTCGCCCATTTTCGTGCTATCAACGATTTTAAAATGATAAAAACTAAAAATAAGACACCATGAGCACAAGCCAGACGAGTTAATACTGAACTGAGTTATCTGAGCGTTTTGACACTTCATAAAACTTCCATCAATTAGCCTATTGACTTGTGAACAATACAATTTAAACCTGTTAAAAGTCCTGCGTGACGTCACATCGTGGCTTAATTTTTACCACGCGGTAGCGTCACGAGCCTCCCGAAATTTAACGCAAAGCGCCCTTGAGGGCCTACTTACAGAAATAAATTATTTTATTTTATACATTTGTAATTAAATAATAAAAATATAGTCTTTATTTTTAAAGTATTAGTAGGAACCTCGGTCGGCGAGTCCACTCGCAGTTGTCCAGTTTTTTTACCCAGAAAACAAGCCTATTATATTAGGTACGAGAGTGACGGCGTAGTTGTGAAGTAGTCTACTGCTAATACCTCCAATTAGTAGTACTAATCTCCCTTCTGCCAATGTGTGTGCACAGCTATTTGAGACACTTGTGCAAACATTTACAGACAAGGTGGCATGCTAGTAAAATGTATGTTATTATTGAAGCGAAAAAAAAGATTCTGTTTAAAAAATATTTTTAAGGCAATCTTTTTTATTTTACCGATTGCGACATTAGTGTATCTGAAGTGTGGGGGGGCCTGTGTTCAGCAGTGGACGTTTCAAGGTTGAAATTATGGCTTCGTATTTTGCGTTGTATTTTGCCAGGGTATGCAAAAAGTCTTAGTTTTATAAAGACTTATAGTTATAAAACAATTTAAACGGATTAAATCGTGTTAGTCGTGTGTTCGTCTACCCGCGACCACGAACGCTGAAAAGGGTTACGAAACATCGGGACTTAAAATGTAGTAATATACGCGTTTTGACCCGTTTAAGTTGTTTTATTACTATGAGTGATAATCGCGGAAACCGAAGACAATTTTATAAAGACTTAGGTACTTAGCAAAAGCAAGCAAGTTCATTCGATGGGACGTCTGGTGATACAAGGTCGAGTGGAAGGATAGCGGCCACGTGAACGATCCCCTAGACCTTGTGAAATCTGTCACGCAATGTCCTGTGGCAGAATGTTCCCGGAATGCCGCTAACAGAGAGAGATGGAGAAACATCGAAGAAAGCAGATTACAACGGGACCGAGCAACCCATAACCACGACCACTCTGTAAAAGAGTGCCGACTGAGAAGAAGACTTAGCAAAATGTTTAGGTCGTGAAATGGAGAAGTAGGCAGAACGACTTAATTATATAAGGTCTTCATTGCATAAGGACTATGTTAGCAAAAGGCCTTGATCGGCAAAATGTCTTAGTTGCCAACTGTCCAAATAGATGAAACGTCATAATTACCAAACAACTAGGTTGTTCGAATAATTAATTCATTCAACCTATCTTCAATGGATGGATTTAATACAGATGGACTCGTTAACTCACGTACTTTGACAAATGATGTAACGTTGGAAGGATAAGGGTTTTGGGGTACTAGTGGGGTAAATAATGTAATGTCGTTATACAACCTAGACGTTTTGCCACATTGGCCGTAATTATCATCTGGACCATTTGCCTATAAAAGCTTTATAACATTATAAGACGTTTTATAACCAAATCCTTTCCTCTACTATTGAATATTACAATGAAGGCGGTTGGCACATTAAGACATCTCTCTACCTGGACAATATACAACTAAGACGTTTCCCTTACTATCCTCCTAAGGCTCTAGGTCCTACCTGTAGGACTAATTTAACATAGTTATTCAGACCCAGCTCCTTCAACTGTTGGGTAGTCATAGCGTATCATGGTCCTACCATCAGGACTTTTATTGAATATAATTCAAGACTTATAGAAAGCCCATGGTCTTCTCTGTAGCACTTATTCAAATAAGATCAATTGCCCAATAAGATATAGGAAGCGTGCACAACGAAGGTGCCGCCAATCTAAATCATATACCCTCTCATGCTGGGGCCACATGGACGAAAACGCCGTTAATAACGTTAATTTATCGCGTTGAAGGACGATTAACTTCAGTGTAACTACGACTTACTATATTTGACATTGACACTTACAAATTATCATTGACATTGACAGCTTGATTTAACAGGGGCGATAGTTTCCTTTATTGTCCGCGACACCTCTTTTGTCGTTTAGTGCTGCCACCTATAGTTCGTGCACGTTCCCTATCAATACATTGATTACAAATACGTCATTTATTGATGGACAGGCTGTCAGCTGTTTTCAATGACATGTCTCAATACAAAACGTCCAATAACCTATACATTGTATAATCGAACACACTGTTAACTGTACATTTGTAAACGAATGTTAACTTTATTGCAACGTGTTAAAGTCTATGGGTGGTCAGTTAACAGTGGCTTGTTTTACGTGACATTGTAATGTCGAATAATTAATTGGTATCGTCTGTTTCTTTGATAATATCTAAACAAATTTATTTATATAATTTCAATGATAAGGTATCGTGAGTCATAATCGTGCGGTGCAAAACTTCAACAAATCTTGCCAAGCGGACATAATAGAGTGCTTACAGCCATGAAAATATTAATATATTTGTACTCAAGTATTGGAAATCCGAGATCTCGATATGGAGTTAAAGGTCATTGGGCATTTTGTTCGGACATATGACCCACGGCGTACACAAACGAAATAGGGCTAGGTATGTAGGTAAATGTATGCTACTCAGTCGTATGAGTCGCATTCTTGTTAACCATGGGAAAATTGAGAAAAAAATAAAAATAATTTCTTATCATTATAGCATTTTTGCAATGAATTAAGTCAGAACTATCACTGCATCGTACACATACTGTTGAATAACTTTTTTACTGCCGGTTGATACATAAAAAAGAAATACATATTTAGAAAAGTGAAATTAAATTCTCTATTTTAAAACTAATTTGGTCTCTGTACGCGAAATTTCGGAAAGCGGGTCAAAAACGCCCTCATTGGGCGTTTTTACTGATCTGCCAATAATATTCTTATTTCCTTGGTTGTAAGTTCTCCTTTACGTCAACTTTAAAAGTTTTGTTAAAGTTTTGCACCGATAGTGCCAATCACTGGTCATAATCAGTGTTCGGATCTGGGTGCAATTTGAAGCCGATCGCTTTGAACTTACGAGCTGCACGCACACTTTTTTTTGACTAACTCGCGACCGTTATTGGGCATAGCGATACTTTGACCGGGTGGTCGGCCGTGGCGTTCCCTGCGGTCGAACCAGGTCGCTAGCCGGCCCATCCTGAGTGGATCGGACTGGGTGGGGGCCGGGGGCGCCAGGTCGCTTAAGGCGCGGTAGGACCTGGCTCGCATTTCACATACAAACTAGGGTCGGGCGGAATGCAGATTATTGCAGATTATCTTCGATTTCTAACATAAAAGTATACGTTATCAACCCAAACATGAGAGGATGCCCTGCATGACTGTGAAATCATGATTGTCAGGTATTAATTTTGTCAGAAAAGGTAACTGGTGATGAACAAAATGAAAAAAAATGAAAAAAATACTTTATTTTATAGTGTTTTCGCGCTACTTTTCTATCGAGCGAAGTGTTCGCTATCGTGTTCTAAGTGAGAGGAAGCCCTAGATACAGTTCTGAATATTATTATATATGTTTTACAGTGACCTAAGAGTCAAATAAGTGCTCTAAAAATGATTTGGAAACTAGGCTTCCGTGCCCGATTCTGGTCTCACCTCGCCTTAAACGCACATGAATCAGCGTAGTAGCCTCCTACCAGCAGGACATTGGCCAGCGTTAAGAGAGAGAGTTTCTGGAAAACGTTTGAAGTCATACTCGTATACCCCAAATTGAATTCAATACATATTTGAAATATGTATTGAAAGCAAATTAATTTACTTACTGATACTAAGGGACTGGCCACATGTCTACGGCAAGGCGCCGTGTTTCTTCCGGTGCGGCGCTGCATCGTTTCACGCCGTCGGCGTCACGCTGTGGGTATGTGGCCAGCAGTGGCGTGGCATCCAAAGAACTCGATTCCTACCGGCTTGCCTAATATCAGGCATTTGGCCACCTTCTACAGCTCTTAAGGAAAATTTAAGCCAAATCTGCACCGGCTTGCCCAAGGATATCTTTTACGCCACGCCACTGGTGGCCAGGCCCTTTTTTTTTGTTTTCCCACGAGAAATCCGTAACGGATCCCACCCAGTTCGGGAGAAACTGGGAGGGTATGTCCAACTTCCACGGACTAAAACTCCTGGGGTGTTCCGCCGCTCGCTATTGGACGGGGTTCCGGGAACGCTGTAGCTCTCCACCAGTTCCCCGTCAGCGTTGCCCTTTCGGGCCCGACTACAAGTTGTTCTCCGCACTACAAGTTGTTCTCTGCTGGTGGCCAGACCCTAAGTTAACTTCTTTCTTTTAAGTCAGAGAAATCATACTATTCTACCTCCTATATTGTAAATATGAAACTTTGTGAAGGTGTTTGTTACTAAATGACGTGGTTACCATTGTACGGAAAGAGTGAATGTTTTGTATACAAGTAGACCAAATCCTAGATTTATCGAGAATAAGGCGGGCAAAGACGCCGATAAAAGCTTGTCGTAAATAAAACATACTACAACTACAACCGTACCGTGCCACCAATAAAAATGTCATCAGACGTTTTGCAGCAATCACTACAAAAGTTAGATTATAAATTGACAAAAAGCTGACACGTTCTCAAGGAAATCCGTTAATTATCAGACAACAACAGTGATAAAGAGATAATAGTATTTGTTTTCATATTATATGCTTTATGTATAAACCAGGATAGCGGTCAAACGTGTCGATTTTATAATTACAACATTGTTTATACCTTTATGCCACACCTGGCCATAAAGTGACTTTTTCCGCACGCTGCGCGTACGGAGAAAGCCGCTTTCTGCCCAAGTGTAGGCATAAAATGATGTACACAACACGGGAGGTAATAAAGAAAGCTCTCGATGGCGTATTTACGTCCCTCGCTTGCAGCTCGGGCAGCAAACTTCTGCGATCTCGGCCTTTCTTTGTATTATCACCCTAGTTATGTAATGTACTATTGTATGTGTGACAATAAGGTATACATATGCTTTATAGCGGTTAAGTGGTTCCGTTGATCAAAAGAAAACGGGCACAAAACAACCACCACTCGTTTTACTGAGAACCTAAAATACTGATACGAGGTTGGAAAGTTAAAGTACTAGGTTTTTACTCGTAGCTGTTCTTGTCTTGTACAATCAGCTGCAGAGAAAGGTAAGCCCTCCCCTAACTTTTTCTGCAGTTGTCTTTACGAGCTACAAAGTTATAGGGATGGCAACCCTGCTGAGATCTGGTTCAGATCATGATCATAAGAAGTCCACTAAACATAGGTCTCCCCCAAAGACTTCCACGTTCTACATCAAATGGTCGCACGCATCTTATCTTATCTTGGTAATAGGGGTCCTTACGGATACACTTTGACCCAATGGGATCTTTTGAGTAATTACCCCTTACCGCATCTACGCCATGGCCTGTTCCACCATCTCCATAAATGGCATGATGGACCCCATTGGTAGTGCCTGGAATTCATCTGGCTCTGGGTAACCAGTGCCAAATTCTTTTATTCTGATTCTGGCGAGGGCATGACATTCGCATAATATGTGTTTCTTTGTCTCTGTTTCCTCGCCGCACATTCTGCATTCAGCATTGTCTGATTGCAGCTTGGTCGCACGCATTCTGCCTCCATGTATTTCTAGCGAATTTAACCAGGTCTTCAGACCATCGTGTACGGCCGATCCACGCTGCGTCTTCCAGCCCTTTACGCTCCTTCGGCCATCGGTCCTTTGAGCTATATACCCAGCTCATTGGCACTTCAACGTACTAACTCTGGCCGTTACGACTCTTACACATAAACACGATACGATATCGCGTCGTGCGCCGACACGGCATCGTGTCACGATGCGACGTCGTGTCACTATATTTAACTATGGTGGCACTTACCGCTGATAGTGAAGATGGGATTCCCGTGGAGCTGGGGTGAGTAGTCGTCGACCTTCTCCGAAGGCTTGATCGCATCTGGGGCTCCGACCATGCCTGCAAATAAATAAACCTCCATTAAAATAACGTGTATAGGTCATGTAATATTTATGATTTCTTAAATGACAAAGATTTAACATCTATATACGTATAACAAAGTCGGGTTAATTACACCGTTTGTAACTCGAGAAAGAGTGGACCGATTTTATAATTTTGTGGGTTTGTCTCTGCCCCAAATAACGGAATGATTATTAGAACATCTAAAATAATAAAATTCCTGAGGCGGAACGAAATTTGTCGGGACAGCTAGTAATAAATAAATATCGGGGGACAATCTCACAAATCGAGCTAGTCTAAAAGTGAGCAATGCTTGTACTAGGGCACAAGATATACATACTTATATAGATAAATAAATACATACTTAAATAGACAAAACATTCATGACTCAGAAACAAGCTCGTGATCATCAGCATCACACAAATATTTGCCCTTACCAGGAATTGAACCCGGGACCTATAAGATCTGTAGGTACAACTATGGTTTGTTTTTGATAATGCTTATTATATGACTAAATAACTCTAGCTTTATCTTGATAGATGCTCTCGTCCCCTTTATTGCAATTATTATAATAGTAGAAGAAACCGCCTATGACGACCTTCCCTCATTATTCCGGAAAGACAATTTTGTATGCCATATGTGGTAAAAAAAAATAGTGCCCTATGGTTGTCTCCCCTTATAGTGGGTGAACTGGCACATCCCCATACAAAAACTATGTTTTCCATTTTTTACTACAACTATGCTTGCAATGAATGCTATGACTATTACGATAACTTAATAAGTCCTGATCTCATTAGCGGCGCTCGGCGCTCTGCGTCTACTTTTTAACCGACTTAACAAAAAAGAGATCGGTTGTATTATTTTAGATGTTTGTTAGTCTTTACTTACCTTTATTACCATATCACCCACATTCTCATCGAGATTTGTATTATTACCCCTCCAAAAAATACGTATTATAAGCTTATAAGAAACTACTCAAAGTAAAACGGCTTAATATTCATACATATTACCCCTGAGAAAACTTCGTTTTACCCCTGGAGGGGTAATTACCCCCAGGTTCGGAACCACTGGTCTAAGCAAAGGGACTGGCGGGTCGGATTAAGGCTGCGGCTCCACTGAGGTGGAGATGAGCGGAGGCAGCGGAGCGCAGAGGAGACGTGCAGGAAACGACCAATCACATTAGTGTTCTCCGTTTCCATTGAAGCTAGAGTCTGTGCGGAAAGAGAATAGGCGTGGCGAAAAACGGAACTAGCCTAACCAGTAAATATGGCAAATGCGGTAGAAAAGCATTACAGCGCCCTCAAATCTAAATCCCATTCTCTTTCCGCACAGACTCTAAGCAGAGACGAGATGTGGATTCCTACTAATGTAGTTGGTCGACCCTACATGTCTTTTCTCTGCATCAGTGAAGCCACATCCTTAAAACATTCCCTGTCCCGGTGCCCCTAATGTGGGGTCATGAAGGTTTTCCCAGTGATCCATGCGCACTATGGGGTCACTTCCCCATACTGATTGCACAGTTGGGACTTGGGACATAGTCCTTTAGTTTTGTATGGGGACAGTGAACATTAACACTTTCACGGGCCGTACTTCGCTGACGTCTACCTAAATGCGACTTGCAAATGACATGACACGGGTTTTATTTTATTGTGTGTTTTTTTTTCTTTACCGAGAGTTATGAGTAGTCTACCAATTCATTACATTACAATAAACTTAAGCTACATTTTTGACATGTAAAGTTTGTTTTGGAGGTGTAAAGGATCTCCAAACGTTAAAATACAAAATGAGAAACTATGTTTCACGTCAGGGAATAGACAACTTCAAACTGAAAACTGGTGAGACCTTTACCTAAATGCGACTTGCAAATGACAGGAGACATTTTTTTCTGTGGTTTTTTTTCTTTACCGAGATTATAAGTAGTCTACCAATTCATTGCATTACAATAAACTTAAGCTACATTTTTGACATGTAAAGTTTGTTTTGGAGGTGTTGTAACGCGGCAAACCTCCTTGGCGCAGTACTGGCCGGTTAGAAACTTTTACGAACGTACAGCATTTACGATCGTCTTTTTTTTCACGGAAACATTTTCGGTCGCTTTTCACATTGCCGTGATATCTTGTTATTTGCTAAACAGACTGACATATTATGATATTTTAAACTGCTTAAATATTAATTACTGTGTAGATATATAAATACTCGTAAGGGCTGCCGCTTCGCAGGTACTTTTGTTTTTATATATTTTACTATGTTCTTTTTGTAACTTTCAAACTCAATCCAAGTCTTATTAATTAAATGTTCACTGGTCTTGGCAAAGAATAAATGAGACTTGGATTGGTTTGAGACAAACGCTAACGGGAGGATTGTTCCAGCCCTTTTTACTGGATTGAAGTTGTGTGAAGTCGCTTCCGTTTATCGTATCGACTGATGCAGAATAGCGCTTCTGAACTGGTCTGGAGCTGGCTTCGAACTAGGAACTGAAAACCTATACCTACCTATCCTGAAGTCCCGACTCTTCACTGCCATCCAGTCTCCCAGCACCGTTAAGGCCAGTGACCTTCCTTTGTACATACCTACTGCGTACTGACGGAATGCCGTTTCACCTTAATTTTATTGTATATAGTTTTATTATTTAATTTTATTACATTTTTTTATAACCACGGCTCGAGTTTTACTCCCGACTCTAGTCGGGCTACATTGGCGCCCAAGGGTTCATTCAGTCAGTACGTGGGTCTTAAAGACTTGGATTGAGTTATGTACATACTTGTAAATAACATAAGTGGTTGTACATAGCTTGGATGTAATTTTTGTTATTATATTTTGTGTTAGAGTTCTTTTGTGCATAGTTTTAAATGGTTGATTCTATGATTGGACTTATTTAGGACTGATTAGATACGCAACTTGCATTCGGTGTAGTACCCATATAAGTATTAATAACATAACAGTTGCGTGTTTGTGTGTGTTTTCAAAATAGTTTGTGTATATATTGTCTTTTCCTGCTTGTTTAAAGTACGTAATTTTTCGTAATAAGCATGGAGTTCTCGCAGGTAAATGTAAATATGCTAAATAAAAATGAACTTACGTACGAAGTAAGTATTAGGCATGAAAAACCGCGCGACACAGTTATAGAGTTGCGACAGCAGTTGTCTGACTTGTTGGGTAAATATGTGGCTGAGGATTTACCTACTACTTTTGCAGTTGCTGAAGACTTGAAAGGCACTGAAAAGTCTATTTCTTTTATCGAGGATAAAATCACCCTCTATGAAAGTTCCTCTGATTTGAAACTTGTAAATAAAATAAGGTCATTTCTTGTACATATATACTTACGCCTTCAACGTATAGACGTCTCGGAGGTAGAGGAGCACCGTGATACGTATAAGAGTCTTGTATCCAAATATAGTGCCTTGAAAATGCGTTTTGATTTAAAGAACAGCAGCGCTAATAGTGACTCCGCGTCGTCATTTGTTACTGCGAACAGTGACAAATGTGCAGATAGTAAAATTATTGTACACTGTGACCGCGGCGTGACTAGCGAGTTCCGCAAATTTTCATACGCGGGTAAAGGCTGCCCGCGTAGTTTTGTGCAAAAGGTGGAAGAGTTTGCGCTGTCTAGGAATTTGCCTACTAGCACATTATTAACTCATTCTTATGAAATGTTCACGGACGCAGCGCTACACTGGTTTCGTGCCTACAAGGACAATTTCACTTCTTGGGAAAGTTTGAAAGTAAAACTGTTTGATGATTTTGGTATTGTAGATTACGATTACAAGCTATTGCGTGAAATACAGGACCGCACTCAAGGCAGGGAAGAGTCGGTCGTAGCGTACATTGCCATAATGTCTGGATTATTTGCCAAGCTGAGCTACAGTATGTCTGAGGCTAATAAACTTGAAATTTTGCTAAGGAATATTCGTCCTGAGTACGACATCATGTTAGCTCAGGCTGACATTCAGTCTATTGATAACTTAAAGGCTGTGTGTAAAAAGTATGAAGCTTGCCTTGACCGCTCGAGGAACTTTAAGGAACCTCCTACGAATAGCCCATCATCTTTGACTGATGATTTTGTATATAGGCCTGTAAATAGTAAGTCTGTAAATATAGTTAGTTCTATTAAGCAATTTTGTGTTCGTTGTCGAGTGAACGGTCACTCTTTGCGTATGTGCAAGGAACCACGCACCCTTGTGTGTTTTAAATGCGGTATGGCTGGTTACCGTAGCACGGATTGTCCTCAGTGCCGTAAATCTGTCGGTAAAAATGAGTCTTTGCCAAAAAACGGATAAGTGAGGGTCAAAGACTTATTACACGCAATGACTCTAAATATTCGCGTGATGAATGGGAGGAATGGCTCTCAGTAGTTCGTCTTTTTATGCTATCATCAAAAACGTCTTTGATCCTCTTTGACGATCAGAATGATAATGAGCGTCCTTTTGTAAATATTAATGTAAATAATTTGACTTTATGCGGCTTACTCGACAGTGGCAGCTCAATTACCATTCTTGGTAATAACTCTCATAAGGCTCTACTAGATCAGGGATTTGTACTGAACTCCTCTTACAAGATCTCTGTGCGAGCTGCTAACGGACAGCCCGTTTACTCCGTCGGTTACATGGAGTTACCTGTGAAGTTCAACGGTAAATATTTACGTATTGCTGCGCACGTAATACCCGACATTTCTTCACACTTAATATTGGGTATAGACTTTTGGAAAGGCTTTAATCTTTTGCCTCATTGCCTAACTAACGTCGAACTGAAAAAGCCCTCTAATTGTACTTCTCTAACTGTATATAACGGTTCTAAGCAAGTTCTTCCATTTGAAGACTTGTCCGAGGAACAACAGACTCGGGCAAATATTATTATATCGCAGTTTCGCGAGGCTTCCACGGAATCTAGTCCGCTTGGCCGTACACACTTGATTGAACATCGCATTGATACCGGAGATCATGCACCTATTAGACAAAGATGTTATAGACTTTCTCCCGAGAAACAAAAAGTGCTAGTGGAAGAGGTAGATAAAATGCTTGCTTTAGATATCATAGAGCCGTGTGAGAGCCCGTGGTTGAGTCCTGTTCTTGTGACTCCTAAAAAAGATGGTACTTGGAGGTTTTGTTTAGACAGTAGGAAACTTAATTCTGTCACTAAGAAAGACGCGTATAAACTGCCTTATATAAATGAGATTCTTGATAATTTGCGCGATGCTAAGTTCTTATCTAGTATTGACATCGCTAAGGCATTTTGGGAATTACCATTATACGAAGGGGATAGAGATAAAACAGCTTTTTACGTCCCTGGGCGGGGCATGTATAGATTCAAAGTTGTTCCGTTTGGATTGACGAATGCACCGGCGTCCCAGCAGCGTTTAATGGACCTTTTGTTTACGCCTGAGTTTGAAAACCGCGTTTTCTGGTATTTAGATGATATTATTGTGATATCTAATACCTTTGAAGAGCACATTTCTCTGTTATCGCAGGTATTAGAAAAACTTACATACGCGCGGCTTACCGTTAACTTTGAGAAGTCTGCATTCTTTCGTCGCGAACTGAAATATCTTGGTTATATTGTAGACCACAAAGGATTGCACACAGACCCTGAAAAAGTGCAAGCGATACTCGACATACCTGTTCCTACTACTAGACGTGAATTGAAAAAGTTCCTAGGTACAGCCAGTTGGTACAGGCGGTTTGTGCCAAACTTTAGCACATTGGCTGCACCACTGAATTTGCTTACTTCTACTGGAAAGAAAGCTCCTCCTTTCAAGTGGAATGAGGATGCTAATGCTGCATTTAATAAAATAAAAAAAGCTCTTGTATCTACTCATGTACTAACTTGTCCTGATTTTACTAAGACTTTCTCTGTGCATTGTGATGCATCCAATTTTGGAATTGGAGCTATGTTGACGCAAGAGGAAGACGGCATCGAAAAGCCTATTGCTTACTTTAGCCGTTCTTTATCTAAGCAACAGCAAAATTATTCAATCACCGAACGTGAATTACTAAGCGTTATTACTTCCTTAGAACATTGGCAATGTTATTTAGATAATGGTCAAAAATTCATAGTCTATACTGACCACGCAGCCTTAAAATGGTTCTTAAACTTAGACAACCCTTCAGGACGATTGGCTCGTTGGAGCGTTCGTTTGTCTGCGTTTAATTTTGAAATAAGGCATAAAAAAGGTAAAGATCACGTCGTTCCTGACATTTTATCACGTTCGGTGCCAGTTGACCTGATTTATGTAGATTCTAACGATGAATGGTTTAACAATATATTAAACGGTTGTCGGGACAATCCTGATTCTTTTCCTGACTACAAAATTGTAAATAATAATCTGTACAGACTTAAAAGGACTAGTTCTTTGCTCACTTCCGAGTATGACTGGAAACTAGTAATTCCGAAGGAAATGAGAGATGATATTATACATGAAAATCATTCTCAGCCTACAGCCGGCCATTTCGGCATTTTCAAAACTCATAAGCGAATCGCTTTACGTTATTTCTGGCCGGGGATGTATAGAGACGTTTGTAAATATATTGCCGATTGCGAGACTTGTTTGGCCTACAAATACCAGAATCATCAGACACTGGGAATAATGGGTAAACCTAAAGAATGTTGCAGGCCATTTCAATGCCTTTCAATCGATCTTGTTGGCACTTTACCTATGACTCGTAAGCAGAACCGTTACATATTAGTTGTCAACTGCTGCTTTTCGAAATATTGCATGATATTTCCTATAAAAAAGGCGACTTCTAATATAATATGTAAGATTCTAGAAGACTTTATATTCTTGGTACACGGTTTTCCTCGTACTATCATAATGGATAATGGTACTCAGTTTATCAGTAATGAATTACAGGAACTTTTTACTAAATATCAGATTCCTCAGGTGCATTTTACTCCTAAATATTGCCCTCAGGTAAATTCTGTTGAACGCTACAACCGTACTATCATGACAGCAATTAGTTCTTTTGTGGAGGAGGATCATAGAAACTGGGATGTCAATATTCCTAAGATCCAATTTGCTATGAATACCAGTGTTAATGAAGTAACAGGATTCAGCCCTGCCTTCCTGGTTTTCGGCAGAGAGTTAGTGCCATGCGGGTCTTTCTATGGTGCCGCAGACTCTAATGACGTCGATTATGACGATCTCATTTTTGCACCTCGTGACATTTATGCTGAGAATTTAGGTCACTTGTCGCCTATCTTAGATAAAGTGCAGACAGCAATTTGGGAAGCTCATGTAAAAAATTGTAAATACTACAACTTGAGGCGTAAACAGGCCGAATTTAATGAAGGTGATGTTGTATGGCGCCGTAACTACCAATTAAGTGACGCTGGTAAATATTTTACCGCAAAATTGGCTCCCAAATATGTTAAGTGTACAGTATTGAAAAAGTTGTCACCTCTTGTGTATGAATTGGCTGACAATAATGGACGTGCGATAGGTAAATGGCACATTAAAGATTTAAAATTGTAAATATTGTGTAGTTGTATATTTTCTGTTATTTTCTGCCTGGAATTTTCCTGTGTTATCCAACTTGGAAAATTCTCCTGGGCGCGCGGGGTACTGTAACGCGGCAAACCTCCTTGGCGCAGTACTGGCCGGTTAGAAACTTTTACGAACGTACAGCATTTACGATCGTCTTTTTTTTCACGGAAACATTTTCGGTCGCTTTTCACATTGCCGTGATATCTTGTTATTTGCTAAACAGACTGACATATTATGATATTTTAAACTGCTTAAATATTAATTACTGTGTAGATATATAAATACTCGTAAGGGCTGCCGCTTCGCAGGTACTTTTGTTTTTATATATTTTACTATGTTCTTTTTGTAACTTTCAAACTCAATCCAAGTCTTATTAATTAAATGTTCACTGGTCTTGGCAAAGAATAAATGAGACTTGGATTGGTTTGAGACAAACGCTAACGGGAGGATTGTTCCAGCCCTTTTTACTGGATTGAAGTTGTGTGAAGTCGCTTCCGTTTATCGTATCGACTGATGCAGAATAGCGCTTCTGAACTGGTCTGGAGCTGGCTTCGAACTAGGAACTGAAAACCTATACCTACCTATCCTGAAGTCCCGACTCTTCACTGCCATCTAGTCTCCCAGCACCGTTAAGGCCAGTGACCTTCCTTTGTACATACCTACTGCGTACTGACGGAATGCCGTTTCACCTTAATTTTATTGTATATAGTTTTATTATTTAATTTTATTACATTTTTTTATAACCACGGCTCGAGTTTTACTCCCGACTCTAGTCGGGCTACAGTGTAAAGAATCTCCAAACGTTAAAATACAAAATGAGAAAATGTTTCACGTCGAGCGAGGAATAGACAACTTCAAGCAGAAAACTGGTGAGGAACTGCGTAGGATCAAAATACATAACCATAACCATAGTTTCCATACCTTATTACTGCTTAAGCCGTAATAGTGCGACATACAAGATAATATACAATATGATATGATTTGATTTTGATTTTTTATATATAATATGATTTGTTATTGATTGTTATTTACGAGTATATTTTTAAATCTTTTGACATTGTTACCTTAATTCTCATTTTGTATTTTTGTTTTTGACGATCATGGCGTGAATACTTATAATTTTGTCTGTACAAATTTATACTGTTATTTTGTGTCGTGAAATAAATGATCTATCTATCTATCTATCTATCTATATTGTATCTAGGGATGTAACGATACATAATTTTGCCGATACGATACCGATACCGATTATTGTAGAAAATAATCGGCGATACCGGTACCGATACCGATATCTTAGCTAAATAATAAAGTATGAACTTCAGGTATTTGTACGCCCTTATTATACCAAAAACTTGGCTATATTTAACGGAGAGTCAACCTTGAAAGTGGAACGTAAAAATAAGTAATTAAATTGTCAACTCAAAATTAAAAAAAAAAATATTATGAAGCAAAGATATAATTAACATAGTAATTATCATTGCACAAGGTAATATACCAATATATAAATTAAGTCAGTAATTGAAAATACTTTTTGCTGATTTTTTTTCATACAGCAAATTCTTTTCGCGCTCTTCAAATATCGGTTGTATCTAATCGGCGATACCGATATATCGGTATCGGTATCGTTACATCCCTAATTGTATCCATTGATACACACAGACTTTAAAGTAAGTATGAATAAAATTATTGTTCATTGTCTTTCTGAATGATTGCTTAGGTTTTATCGTTTCGAGAAATTACTCGTCTCTTTTATAGGTTTGTTAATATATAATTTAACAAAGAACACTGCGTCGGCTTCTTAAAAATATATTTTTAAATAATATAAGTTCCGGGATTCCGGAATTACATAAAACGTTACGAGAATGTAATATATCGCAAAAATGTTTAGGTTTTACTTTTTTTAGGTTAGTTTTGTAAGCACTCAAGTTGATGTATGCGCTTACCACATGAAGTAGCTGTAGCAGTATCAATGAATTCAGTAATTTATTCGGTTTACTAAATACATTTAACTCTAAGGACAAGTTTGAGATATTTGTAAATAAGTTCCAAAATCCCGGTAAATTTACTAATAAAAGTAAAAAAATTAATTGAGTCCGAAGTTTAGGTAAATAGGCGCAGGAATATCCGATGCCTGATCATCAGTCAAAGAATAAAAAAAACGTATTTATTTAGTTTCTTAGGCTTAGCTATTAATGACAAAGATATCACACAAAACTTAAACTATAGTCGAACCAGGACTGACTCACTCCGCGATTCGGTTGCGCGATAAACCTTGCCGCTTGGAAGCAGAAAGAAGAGGATTTTGTTAGTGTTTTACCTCAAAAGCAAAAAAATCTTGTAGATAGCTTTTCCCCGTATCACATTTGACCTCGATCGCGTTGTCAATCGTTTATTTTTTGATCGCTAATATGTTTAGTCGCATTTCACCTCGATTGTGTATTTCACTATCGCCTTGTGCCTCAATCGTATATTTTATTATTAGATACCGTAAAATGGGGTGAGTTGGCTCGAAATCGAAGTTCAAACCTGGATAAAAGTTTATTTTTATATGTGGCACATTGATTTATATACAAAAACAGTGTTCCGGAGGTATGAATTTTAGTTTGTCGATGATAGTTTGTTGCTTCATTGCATAGTTTCAACGAAAAATTCTAAATAGTAGGCAAAGCCAGCTCACCCCGTAGTTGGGGTTATAAGGCCTAGCAATGGGGTGAGATGGAGAAATTGCTAGGGTTGACACTTGCGGATCAAGACAATAGCTCGACTTATCAAGAGATTTTTTTATTAATGTAGCAAAATTATGTTTTATTTATGCTCCTACTTAAACCGGTTTAATGTTTTCTGTAAGTAATGACCCTTATTTTTTTTATAGGTTTGTTAATATATAATTTAACAAAGAACACTGCGACTAAAGATATTACCGTAAAATGGGGGAGTAGGTTTCGCGGGGGGAGTTGGATTGCGAATCCAGAATTTCATTTTTGAGTAGCTACTTTAATTTTTGGGCTTAGGTTGCTCTCAAAGTAATTTGATTATATTTTTAGACATAAATTTTTCTTCTTTTCGCAACACTAAGCTGTCAAATCATACAATTTTGAAACACAAATTCACTGTCAAAGTTGATGCTCGAAATCGGCGGATTTTTAGTTGAATTTAACTTTGTTTTTAAGTGATGTTTACCAAAGTAAGTGTTCATCCACCTTTCGGATATCGTTTATATACTTACATGGCTTATTGGAAACAGAAAAACTTAAGTTATATTTTCTTTATTTATAATGGTTTTAACATAGAAAACGATCCTACCGCATTTGAGGATTTTTATGGGGAGAGCAGGGTTGTACTGAGGGGTGAGTTGGCTCGACAACGGGGACAGTTGGGTCATGAATGGGGAGAGTTGGTGTTACGAACGGGGTGTACCGGTTTGATAGAGGGGGGAGTTGGACTTCGTAGTTCAGGGTCTTACATTATGATAAAATGATAAATATTATTAAAAAAAATATTGAAGTAGCGGAGGAATTAAATAAATTGCAAATGAAATAAATATGTTATATTAAAATTTGCATTTTATTTATTTCATACAGTAATACAGGCTATTACCTACTGAGTGGTTAATCGACTTTTATTTAACTCGTGAGTTTTTTATTTTTATTTTATTATTAATATTTGAAAAGCCGGCCATTTAAACACCCCCGCGATCCTTCTCACACTATAGCCCACCTTCTTCCCTCACCGCACTCGCGATATTTGATACTACGGCGATAGACGTTTCTGTCTGTCGACGTGTCATAGTATGTCATGCAGGTCATTAATTTCATATTAATGTTTTTGATGGGATTCACCTTACTAATTCCGTATAGATCAAAATATATTTTTATAAATTGATCTAAAAAACTATTTATACGTCATAAAAATAAGGGTCATTACTTACAGAAAACATTAAACCGGTTTAAGTAGAAGCATAAATAAAACATATTTTTGCTACATTAATAAAAAAATCTCTTGATAAGTCGAGCTATTGTCTTGATCCGCAAGTGTCAACCCTAGCAATTTCTCCATCTCACCCCATTGCTAGGCCTTATAACCCCAACTACGGGGTGAGCTGGCTTTGCCTACTATTATGAATTTTTCGTTGAAACTATGCAATGAAGCAACAAACTATCATCGACAAACTAAAATTCATACCTCCGGAACACTGTTTTTGTATATAAATCAATGTGCCACATATAAAAATAAACTTTTATCCAGGTTTGAACTTCGATTTCGAGTCAACTTACGGTATCTAATAATAAATTATACGATTGAGGCACAAGGCGATAGTGAAATACACAATCGAGGTGAAATGCGACTAAACATATTAGCGGTCAAAAAATAAACGATTGACAACGCGATCGAGGTCAAATGTGATAAGAGGAAAAGCTATCTACAAGATTTTTTTGCTTTTGAGGTAAAACAACATCCTCTTCTTTCTGCTTCCAAGCGGCAAGGTTTATCGCGCAACCGAATCGCGGAGTGAGTCAGTCCTGGTTCGACTATAGTTTAAGTTTTGTGTGATATCTTTGTCATTAATAGCTAAGCCTAAGAAACTAAATAAATACGTTTTTTTTATTCTTTGACTGATGATCAGGCATCGGATATTCCTGCGCCTATTTACCTAAACTTCGGCGTCGGCGTAGGTAGGTATTTGAATGGTATGGAGGCGGACTCAATTAATTTTTTTACTTTTGTTAGTAAATTTACCGGGATTTTGGAACTTATTTACAAATATCTCAAACTTGTCCTTAGAGTTAAATGTATTTAGTAAACCGAATAAATTACTGAATTCATTGATACTGCTACAGCTACTTCATGTGGTAAGCGCATACATCAACTTGAGTGCTTACAAAACTAACCTAAAAAAAGTAAAACCTAAACATTTTTGCGATATATTACATTCTCGTAACGTTTTATGTAATCCCGGAATCCCGGAACTTATATTATATAAAATATAAGTTTAAGAAGCCCATTCCATACTTGCTTAGTTTTTTCCGGGCATCCGCCAACTTTAGGTAAATAGGCGCAGGAATATCCGATGCCTGCTGATGATCTGCGGTTGACCGATACGTGAATTTATCTTCTATACACCGTGGGCCCGAATAACCCGACCAATTTTAACCACGTATTCCTGATGGTATTACAAGTAAATAACGTTACATAAACATAGGTCGAATATTGTCATTTTACATTAATATTCTTATGGAACAAAATAAATCAGTAAATTCAGCCCCTCGTTATAAACATGTCCTTACTGGAGAAAAAGTTATCAAAAAGGAAATAATTGTTTTTTATGTTTATTTAGTTTGTATATGTAACTCTTATATATAGCAAATAAATTGACTACACTGAATTATATTGCAAAAAAAAAGGAAAAAAAAGGTCAATTTTTTGGCCTCGTAGTCGCTTACTATCAAATACTGCGATGTAATTCCTGTATAGTTAAAGGATTAAAAAAAAATGTAAAAGTATCTTAGTCACATTTATTAGGGCTTGTTGTTACACACTTGGGAGTTTTCATTTAAAATAATGAACATCTCGGAAAGTAAGCGTTTTTCGACTATACATCATAAAAAATTGTTACTCCTAATAGTTGTTAGAATCTTTTTTAGGTTTATAAATTCTGTGAGTTTTCTCTGCCCGGAATAACTACTAAAACATTAAAAATTCAGAGGCGGAACGAAGTTATCAGACAGCGTGACAAACCGTACGGACCATGATACCGTAACAGTATAAACCTTAAAAAAACATATTTTGTTCTTTTTTGATGCACTGTTAAAAATTTAATGTGTTCTTGTTCTGTTGTGTAAAAATAGCCGTAAAGAAAATAATGAAAAAGGTTTTTGTCTTTCAAATTTATTTGTATTATTTTTGCATTCAATATATGTAGGTATATTTTCACATTCATATTGTAATTTTTAGCCGCTGACATAAATGTAGGCTTTTACCTACCTACTTGCATGAAATTTGCAAAACTAAACGCCTGAAACATCTGATGTGACTTTATTCCTACTGTTAGAATGACAGACATTTTTTTTGCATAATTATGTTAAGAGGGAACGTGCACGACAAAGGTGCTGCCTACTGGTGCCGCCAATCTAAAGCAAGTACCCTCTCATGCCGTTAATTTACAGCGATGAAGGACGATTAACGTCAGTGTAGCTACGACTTACTATATTTGACATTGACACTTGGATATTGACATTGACAGCTTGATTTGACAGGGGTGATAGTTTCCTTTATTGTCCATCCGTGTCTCTTTTGTCTTTTAGTGCTGCCACTTATAGTTCGTGCACGTTCCCTATTGGGCCACTAAACGCGACTACAAGTGGCTAGAGCAGCCGCACATTGGGCTACTCGCACAGTGGCGGCCACTCCCGCAGCTTGTGACCCGAACATGGCCACTCGAACGCCCGGTGCCATACATGGGCTATACTTCAGAAATATGTCTGCGGTCACCTCATTCATCCGGTCCTTTTTCATAGTAAATGTATGGAGACAGAGGAATGAGCGCAGACATATTTCTGAAGAATAGCCCACATAGGGTTGCCAGATTATTTTTGATCATTTTGGCAAAAAATACGGGATTTTAAATTACCTATTCCCCTGGGCAAATGAAGAACATGTAATTTACGTTGTTTTTATTGCTAGTTAAAAAGATCGTGCAAGTTTTAAAATATATTTGTTTGATTTTACATATTTGTAAAATTCAATGCAGCTATAATCAGGAAGTTCGTGTTAAATAAAAACAAAAATATTACTTTGCTAATCCGCGATATGATAACGTGTTGGATAATTAGTGCTGGCCCGTTTTAAATACTTCCGTATTTCTTCATGCACTTACATGGAAAACGAGAAAACATGCAAATAAATGTAACAAACCACTACCAAAAATACAAAACTCGACACGTGTTTCGCCTCTCTACGAGGCATCCTCAGGAGCTGCTGGAGATGTTGACCGTCCGGCGACCACTAACGAAAACCTTGATTTTCGTCAGTGGTCGCCAGACGGTAAACACGTTATCATATCGCGGATTAGCAAAGCAATATTTTTGTTTTTAATTCATAGCTCTTTATCAAATCCGGAGTACATTTGTTGCGCACATCAGTCGATTTCAATGCCATCTGCGAAGAAGACCTCTCTACAAAGCCGTTGGAACTAAGGATACTATGGCCCATACAAAATGTATGAACATACTCGCCCGCAGCTTGTGGCCGCCACTAGTGGCCCTTTTTTTTTTTTTTTTTTTTTTAACCTGACAAACTCACAACCCATAACCGGGCATGGTGATTGTGGCCGGGCGGTCGGCCGTTGCGGTCCCTGGGCTCGAACCAGGTCGCTGGCCAGACCACCCAAGGGCGTCCGACCGTGTGCCGTACACACAGTCGGCACGCACAATCGGGCTGGGTAGGTGCCGGGGGGTGCCTGGAGTCGAACCAGGTCACCTGTCCCGGCCTACCACGTTAGGTGTCGGACTAGGTTACACTAGTGGCCCAATTTTCAGTGGCTCTAAAGAGGAATTCAGCACACGAACACACAAGCTCTACCCCCGGTAGTTGAAAGGGCACAACTATATAGGAAATCTGAATGAGATGTGCCCTTTTAAGTAACGTTGGCAGAGTATCTCACAAGTAGTTGGATTGGAAGGACTGATGACCTGGTGCTGGTGATGGTTGGCTAACACCGCTGGATAAGGGCGGTGCAGGACCGGTCATGGTGGCATTCTTTACGGGAGGCCTATGTCCAGCACTGAACGTTTTTTGGCTGATGATGATGATGAGTTCGATTCAATTTACGGTGAACAATAGTGCCATGAATCCAATTATGGCCTGTGGCTAAGTATGGCCAATACCGGGATCCCGGTATTCGACTACCTGTATTTTTGTATAGCTACAAATAATACCGGTATTCGCCCCTTATGTGTAAGGCTAGAAAAATACCGGTATTCGAATCCACTACCCACAATCCGTTAACCACTGAGCAGGGATACATATTTCCGCATAACAGTAAATGCTTCCCAACGAGGTACCTAATTGAATTTTCCTGTACTGGAATGGCCGTAAGACGATACGGACAGACAAATCTTGAGAATGCCAACTCATGCGCACGTTTTATTATCATGGTGAACGGGACACAGCGCGATACAGTTGGTTAAGTAAGGTATTATAATAATTAAAATAAATTAATTAATGATAACCAAGGTTGTCTGGAAGAGATCGCTTTTTAGCGATAAGACCGTCTGCTGATAGGTGGTCCTTTAGGTAGACCTTTAAAATTGTTTTAATTATGTAATGTACTATTGTAATGTGTTTTCTGGTGCGCAATAAAGAACATTCGCTTTGTATTGTATGACCACCAAATTCTTAGGGTAGTATGTGGTATGTGGCTCTCGAAGGTCCAGAGACAGAGAGAGCTGCACGTTCCATTAACTACAATGACAAGATAACTCTTTAATCTTTGATGAACCAATAAATTATATTCCCAAAACTGCTGAAAAATCCAGCTCCACACATTTTCGTGCTATCGATTTTAAAATGACAAATCAATTCAAATAATTTATTTTTGCAAGTAGTGGCCTACTTACTTGCAAAAATAAATCATCTGTTTTGATTATGATCAAGGGCTCTTTTACACGTCTGATTCACATCATATAGAGTGTTTATAATATGTGTACTCGCCTTCGGCTCGTTTCATAAAACCACACTCGTGTTTTAACTCGTTATGTATGAGTTGCATAAAGTACAGGTAATAGTAGTAAAGTTTTGGTTTAGAATTTTACTTAATTTATTTTTAGATTTATTGTACTATAATTTATTATGTTTTAAATAAAACAAACCGCGATAACCTTAATAAAACAATGTCAGAATGATATTAAATTAATGAAAAGTTAATCAGTACGTGACTTTTGCACGGTACTGATAACGGTACTAGCATGCTGAATCAATTAAATCTATTGATAATCAATGGTTTTTTTTAGCCGTGCAATGCAATCGGGCGTACTTCGGGCACACAACTGATAACATTTGCAATACGCGGCTACAGTGACAAGCGACTAGGGCATGCTCCCGGTACTGAGTTTGTATGGCGAGAACCGGGAATTCCCGGTTCCGGTACCGTATTTGTATGGAAACCCAGTACCGGGAGCATGCCCTACAAGCGACGTAACGTACTGGTACCGTGTGGTGAGTTCAATCGATCGATTAATGATGAATTAAATTCAAATCTCATTCGAGTTCTGGCCCCTTCTATACTCTGTACTTTTAGGTATTTAAAAAAAGGTAAACAAAAAACACGTGACTCGGGTCGTTCAGCCAATCAAAGTAACGTTTTGTATCTGTGGCACAATACCTCTGGCTGAACGACCCGTGTCACGTGGTTTTTTGTTTACCTTTTTTTAAATACCTAAAAGTATAATAAATGGAGCCTTTACTGGAAATTGAAATGTAAAATTAAAATGTCAGTAATGAGCTACCTTTGTACGTGGTCAATCCATTTTAATCGAAATTAAAGATAATGCGGTTACTTTATAAATTGGTTTGTTGTGTCGCAAGGTTCCGGTCTGGCGCTGGTGGTGCAAGCGCAGGTTTTGTAAAGGGCCGTGGAGAAAATATTGTGAAAATGTGATCAATGTTTGAGAGGCCATCGACATTTGCTGCGACGTTCATAGATTTAGGCCAATTTCTCTGTGATTTCATTGATGTTTTAAGGTTAGTCTTCATATTTTCTCGGCCATATCCTTGCTGCCGCGGATGCCGGGCCTTTTGCAAAGACTGTTTTTTTTACTTTACTTAATTTAAGAAGAGTCTTGATATTTTTTGACATTATCATTTAATTCGGGACTCTGGTGGTGTAATAGCTAATTAAATTAGTTGGAACTTGGAAACCGACTCCAAGTCTATATTCGCTGTGTTTGTGTGTGGTTTTAATGCCTTTACATCTCTAAAAATGTAAGTTTAAATTTAATGTATTCATAAAATCTCATCTATTAATGTCATTTGTTGCTGTAATACGTAATATGTTTGAAAAGAGAAACTGACCAGAAGGTAATTTACCGAAGCGCCAAAAGAACAGAATAGAATCAGACATGTAAAAGAGCACTTGAGGGCCTACTTGCAGAAACACATTATTATTATTTGTTTATAGCAATAACATTTTGCTGACAAATGTGTGTATTTAAGTGCGAAAGAAATTGATCTTAAGAGAAGCCACTTAAAAGGCTTCGCAACGGTCTTGGTGGTCTCAATTCAACACAAGTGCGTAAACAAATCGACATTAGGCCCATCTGGCAGCACTAATTTTGAATTTGTGTTTTTTAAAGTGGGTAGGTTTGCACAACCGTAATTTTGACAGGGGAAATTTATGATTTCCTCAGTCTACCCGCGACCACGAACGCTGAAAATGGGTTACGAAACGTCGCGACTTAAAATGTAGTAATATACGCGATTTAATCCGTTTAAGTTGTTTTATTACTACACTGTTAAAAATTTCCGGAATTTTACATAAAAAAATTTTACAGAAACCTGTGAAATTCCCTAAAAACTGGGAAAAGTACGAAAATTTTGGTAATTTTCCTTAATTTTTGGTAATTTTCCATAATTTTTGGTAATTTTAAATATCTTCTGTAGATTCACTGATTTTTATGTCTTATTACATAAAAAATATGTAATAATCAATAAAATGTGTACGATTACATAAAATCTGTAAAATTACATATAGCGTCTGGGACAAATACATTTCAATATGTATTTATAAGGCTTCAAACTGTAATATTACAGACAAAATTCTTAATTTTACATATCTTGTAAAAAAACAAATTTTTATGTAAGTTTACTTAAGTCTTTTGTAATATTCATAACAATATCAGTAAAATTACGTACAATATTATGTAAATTTACAGTTTTTTATTTATGTTTCAAGAAATCATGTAATTTTCAAGTATATTCTGCGATTTTACATAAAAAATGAGTAATAATCGTAAAAAAAATGTATATTTACATCAATTCTGTATAATTACATGGAATGTCTGGGAAAAGTACATTAAGACATGTATTTATAACGATCGAAACGGTAAATATACATAACAAATCTCGTTAATTTACATAACTTTCTGAAAAACGCATTTTTATGTAAATTTACTTGAGGCTTTTGTAATTTTCACAAAAGTATCAGTTAGATCACATACAATATTACGTAATTATACTGTTTTTTTTTTTATTTTTCAATATATAGTGTAATTTTTAATAATAGCGTGTGTTTTTAAATAAAAGGTATGTAAAAATCACTAAAAACTTGGACGATTACATAAAATCTGTAAAATTACATGTAGCGTCTGAGACAAATACATATCAATATGTATTTATAATGCTTCAAACGGTAATATTACAGACAAAACTCTTGATTTTACATATCTTGTGAAAAAACATATTTTTTATGTAAGTTTACTTAAGTCTTTTGTAATATTCATTAAAATATCAGTAAGATTACGTTTCATATTATGTAAATTTACAGTTTTTATTTATGTTTCAAAAAATCGTGTAATTTTCAAGTATATTCTGCGATTTTACATAAATAATCAGTAATAATCGTAAAAATTAGGTCAACTAGATGGCGCTAGTAGTTATGTTAGAAGTAAGCAAATTTCACCTTTCTCGTTGTTTTGAAAGTACGAAACCTCGTGTTTTATGTTGCTTAGATTTTTAGAAAACCATAACGTATTTGTAAATTCAGATTAGTGAATTACCAGTTAAACCAAATGTTTAGTTCATCCGTATGCACATAGATGGCATTAGTAGTCTCTGTAAAACTATCTTTCTGAAGCCTGTAAAGTTTCAGTACATATGGTAGCCAACTACTAAAAATATATGGAATGTAACCTAATCGTTAAACATGTATAAAACGACTATGTTAGTGCAATAACGAGTTTACAAAATACTCAAGAGATGGCGCTGTACCGAGCAGCTTGTAATTGTAGATCGCGATGTTAACCCAAGTAGCACACAAAGCTGTATAACAGCTGAATAATTGGTTTAAATTACGTTTAAAGCTGTATAAGGAAGCTGTATAAGAGCTGTATAACCGGTTATACAGCTCTTATACCTCCTATTTGGGCACAAATTATTCAGCTTTAAGTTCACACTGCTGCTTAAGAGCGGTATAACAGCAACATAACAGCGGTATAAAGGGTAACACCAGTCATATGAGCTGTATATCGACTGAATAAGAGGTAACATGTTACCCTTTATTCAGAAATTGTGTCACATGTACACTCTTTTATTTCTTTTAAGCCGGCTCTAGCTGACGTAGGTCTGTATAAAAGTGTACATCAATGAAATTAACGTGGAATGAAGCAAACATTTTATCTTTGACGTGCGAGTTAATTGTCTTAATGGCGGATGGTGTATACAATCTCATATGATGATGGTGAATACAGTCATAATTCGAAGAAACTGTTTAGGGATGCAAATTTACTGACATTATCGATACATATTGTCTAAGAAAATTTTAGTGGGCCATGAAAATATTCAGTTTTTAATTAATTATGTGATGTAAATAAACCTTCATAAAAACTTGGTGAACAATTTTCAGAGCTTTGAACAGAGTTTTAAAGATTATAAGTTATTATTAGTATATTAGGAAGTAAAAACGAAAGCATTACATTCATAATTCAGGCATATTAATATCATAAAAGTTGGAAAATGAATCAAAATATTTATAGGTTATACAATAAAATGGTGGTTTGATGTAAATACCGATGTGAACCGTTTGTAGTCTATTATTCAGCAAAAGGCTGTTTAAAGATACCTTATGTGAACCACTACTAAGTCTAAGCCGTTAATTCTGTACACAAGTGAGTCCCTAAATAACTACGAGGCCTATAGTGAATGTTTAAACAGCTACTATGCAGATAGTATCAATAGCAGTATAAAAGCTGATTAACGGTAGATATGTTCAACAATAAGCTGTGTTATGCGCCACAAATGAACCATTATACGACTATTGGCTGCATAACAGCTCACATGTGCTCCCTTAATAAGTCAGCGAAATATAAGTTCACAAATACCTCCTTATACAGCACTAAGCGTAAAATTACCCACTAAACAGCTCTTATTACAGTTAAAACATTGGAATATGTTAAAAGCTGAATAAAGACGTTAAAAATATACCTTTATAGCACTCTAAGCGTATTAATGGTGGTTTTGTGGGCCGTTATTCAGCTCTTATTCAGTCTAAGCCGTTTTAATATTGACTGATCGCTGTTATGCAGCTACAGGTTCACCGGTGAGTTCTTAAAACACTCTTAATAAGCATAAAGCTTTAAATAGGTCTAAAGGTGGGTAGTTATACAGCTATCTGTGCTACTTGGGAAGATTTTTCCTGATTTAATGACCCTATGTAAGGAGTATCGATTTGTTGAGTTTCCGCTGATCCGCTGCTCACTTAGAGCAATCGACGAAAAGTCAAGGTGGACCTGGTCTAGTCCGACCAATTGAGGTGGACCGGGACAAGCGCCCTGGTTCGACCCCAGGCGCCCCCGGCACCCACCCAGTCCGATTCACTCGGGTAGGTCTGGCTAGCGACCTGGTTCGACCCCAGGGAACGCCACGGCCGACCACCCGGTCAGATAATCGCTATGCCCAGTAGGGTTGCGAGTTAGTCAGGCTTCAAAAAGTAGGAGTTATATGCGCACACTCAGTGAACCGTACAGGACCTTAATGGACCAATATTACTGAATATATGTGAAAATACAAAACATATCAGTAAATAAACACATAGTATTTCAGTAATATTACTGAATATATGTGAAAATACAAAAAAATATCTGTAAAAAACACATAGTACTTCAGAGATATTACAAAAAAAAAATTAAAAATAATTAACATCTATCGTAGAATTACACGAAAAGGTATGTAAAATTACAGAAAATATTATTTTACATAATCTGACATGTGTCAGATATGTAAAATGACATAACATGTAATTTTACATATCTGAGAAATATGTAAAATTTGCTTTATGTAATTTTACATATTTGATAAATCGTTGATTATGTAAAATTACATAGCCCTGTAAAATTACATAATTATGTAAAAACACAAAAAAGTTATGGCAACGAAAGTTGCCATAAATTTATGTAAAATTCCAGGAGAATTTTTAACAGTGTATAAATCGACATCGTTATAACCAACGCACGGGTGTTTCATCGTATTATCGAACACACTGTTAACTGTACATATGTAAACGAATGTCAACTTTATTGCAACCTGTTAAAGCCTATGGGTGGTCAGCAGTGGCGTGGCGTTGAAGAAATCTTTGGGCAAGCCGGAGCAGCTTTGGCTTCAATTTTCTTTAAGAACATTATCTGGTCCAACAAATATCATTGGCCACCATTGGCCATACAGCGGGGCAATGCGGCTGGCATATTTAGTTCTAGGTAGTAGTTTATAGTTGTCCATATAGTATATTTAATTTTAATTTAGTTTCATCTTTAGCTAGTTACTCTTTTTATATTTTATTTTTCTGTTCAATAAATAACTCCAAATATCTTCACAAACTTTCGCATTTATAATATTATAGTACGATATATACAATTAAATCTAATCTAGAACTATACTAAAAACCCTAAATGTGCCTTATAATAAAACTATTCCTAAAAAAAAGCATTAGAATTAAGTGCTGAACTGCCGCGATTTCGCGAGTTCGCGATTTGTGTAAAAAGTGCTACACTTCGGCTTTATCAACAGGAACGTGTGACTACCGTTGGCCGGCGATGTTATCAAACATTACTTAGTGTTACATCAAACATTGCGCTGGCTCAGTAACAAGGTAACATAAGTAGGTAGTAGTATAAGGCATCGTCCTAATAGAACGCGAATGCGCGATCATCGTAGTTCGCGCGAATTTAGGACGATGCCTAAGGCAGTAACTTTTCATCTTACAAAAGGAACATCGCGCGCTTGAATGTGTGCGCGCCGTGTACGAACGCACTACAACCAAAGTTTTAAGAATGCTTAAGAACGCTCTAGTATGGATCGTACTCACACAAACGTGCTAGTGTGCGTTTGTGTAAATACTTGTTCGTCTTTATACTTTGACATAACTATGCGGTTACAAAAACATTCCACGGTCAACTCTTTTGTCATAAGGTGAACGTCCTAGTGCTTGACACGGTAATGCCCAATAGTGGACACCACAGGAATATATCGATTTAGAAGTAAATAGCTCGACGATTTGTATAGGAACCAAGCGTGTTACGTCTTTCGCTTGGCGTTTAAGAGGAAACAGTAAGGTGGAGTGAATTGAAAATTAGGTATTTGTATAATGTGTCGCTGTCCCGCACTGCCCGTCTCTCCCCCGCAGAGCGCGATAGAGACAACTGCAGCTTGGACCGAAAATACCTTTTAAAATTTCATGAAAACAACGTTTCGTAGTCCCCTGATTTCTTCCCCAAAACTTAACCTATTTAACTAATTTTTTCATTAAACATTAAAGAAAGGCTTTGGCCGTGTTCCTATGTTTTCCTTTTTTTTAATAATCTAGTCAAATTTGTTTTCTGGATGTGTGAACACAGGGGAAAATCTGGCATTTTTTTTAGGTTTTTGAAGGCTAATATCTCTTTTGAGAATCAATTTATCGTAAAAAGGAAAACATAGGAACATATCAATAGTAGCCATAGATTTTTGGACAAAAAATTATTGCTCTACTGGCATTATTCAGGGAGGAAACAGGGGACTACGTTTGTAAGGAAAAACTGCCCTCCTGTTTCCTCTTAACGCCAAAAGTGTAATTTAGTGGTAGAATACATAACTTTTCCCACAAAAATATATCGAGATAGAAGGATATAGTTATAGTTCTTCGATTTGTATGGCAACCAAGCGTGTAACATTTTTCACTTGGCGTTTAAAAAAAAATAATTTTGAAAGAAAGAAGAATACATTTATTTATGACAGAAGTGTTACAAATTAGATAAAAAAAAAGAATTTAAAGTAAATGAAAAAAAAACGAATGAATCATAAATGGAATAAATTAGATTTTGTGATGGAAAACATACATTTTCCATTTCATTTGGTGGTATGGTATTTGAACAATTAATTATACTACCATTATTATCAGATTTTCAAATTGATGGCAACCGAAGTTAACGGCGTGCAAAGTAGGTCGCCGCCACTTCTTTATAGCACGCAAGGTACATACTCGATATATTTCTGTGGTGGACAGTGGACACCCTAGTGCCACCTCTATTGCTACCCTACCAGCATTTTGGCTCTTTGTTCGGACTCCGACCTGGACTTTTTTTATGGTCTTAGGCTGGCAAACAGGCAGTCTGCCCATGGGTTATTCTTCAATACAGTGGAAATATGTCTGCGAGTTATTCCTCTGTCTCCACACATTTAGTATGAAAAAGGGCTAGAGGAATAAGGTGACCGCAGACATATTTCTGAAGAATAACCCCCATCCGACATTTGCAACACTAGATCCCATGCAGTCCCATAATGTATGTAGCGCAGTGAAAGGTGAATTTCTTCACAGAGGTATGCAGATTTCCATATTTACTGGCAGACAATTGATAAATAATTACTATGCATGCAATAAAAACAAAACAACTGTTTCTATTTAAAGTACCATCGTTCACTGACATCAAACAATTGTTTCCATTTTGTTTATACACAGTAAACAAAATTCCGATTGTTCAGTGGGCGTCAACACTAACACGCCTAACGTAAACAGGGTTATTCTTCAGAAATATGTCTGCGCTCACCTTATTCCTCTGGCCCTTTTTCATGCTAAATGTATAAAGACAGAGGAATAAGTCGCAGACATATTTCTGAAGAATGATCGAACAGCACGAGTATGACCTAAGTATAAAGACGAACAAGTATAAGTCCGTGCAAACTCTTAAGACCAAATCGTCGCTATGCTTACTCAACCACGTATCTACTCGAATAGTTTGATAGAAAACGCACCTGTGTTACGAGTAGAAAAGTGCGATTTTCCTATGAAACTATTGGAGTAGATACGTGGTTGAGTAAGTATAGCGGCGAAATGCTGTTAAACGAATGCAAGCCAAAAACTACCTTACAATGTGGGTTATCGAATACAGCTGAACCACTTTAAAACACTTTTTTTTTAAAGAGTACACCTTGTAGTTGGTCTCATTGCGACCAGGTCAAGATCAGATGGTGAGGGCATCTTGAGAAATTCGAGGGAACTCTTCGAATACTATAGGCACGCATACAGCTATTATCCAAGTCCAAAAACCGATGCAATTTTTGAAATCTGCACCCCCGAAAATCTATAAATCCCCATGACGCTTTATTCGCTAAAAGTGACATCTGTCACCTTGAAATCCAAAACCGGTTGAGTGACTAGTTTGAAATAGGGGTGTCAGGTCCAAAGCGATCCGATGAGGTAATTTTATTTAAGGAACCGTTTGAACGGAAGCTTGTTGGGATTAATGGATACCTATAGTATTGATATCGGTACTTAACTGGACTTACTTTCACGTTCGGACCCCTTTAAAAAGACCCGGTCAAGACCATTTTTACCCGACTGCGGCGAAGCCCAAAAGAGTATTGTATATCCGTTCCTATGTCCGCTCGTAACTACTCAACGGCATAAATGATACATCATTAGATTTGTCTTGATGGTGCGAGTGTCACTGGATATTAAGTTCGTTAAAATAAACAAAATGGCGGATTTTATGCAGTTTCAAAGTGCACCGCGGTCGGGTTTTTTTATGAAAATGTTTAAAGATACCGTTTCGGTCCCTGTATCGTACTGTAGGCTTGTGTCGGTCAGGACCGAAGAACTAAAAGGAATTAAATCCCACCTCGGACCGATAAGAACTAGTTCTTCTTAAGCGCTCTAAATCGGTCTTCGGTCCTTTAGTTCAGTAGTCGATACGTCGGTACAAATCGGTTGGGAGCGAATGATCGAATGAGTCAAAATCAATAGCTAGCTCCTTTCTTTCCTTCAGATCTCGAATTTGCTCCTGAACTAAAGGAACTAAAAGACCGAACTAGTTCCATTGACCGATTGACCGAGATCGGAGCGCTCTTTTCAAAGAACGAGCGGGCACAACTCTATCGTACTGACAGGAGTCTCTTTTCTAACAAAACTGACGATCGGGTTATAAAATGCACCGGATCCGACTGTCTCTCTCTATCGCATAAAGCGTAGTATTTCTGGTCACTGACTAAGCTACTCCGCGGGGGCAAACTTTGGTACAATAACCGCGTGACGAAATCGCGGAGTGAACCACTCCTCGAAGTGGCACAATGCTAATAGCGACACGTGCCGTAACCGCGCTTACGACGATCGGCGCGAAGGGACCGCGCGTGGATCCCGTGCTCTACAAATTCTACAATTCAACCACAAAAAGTAGATGCGTCAGCGGCGTTGAGCGAGGGCCGTTGCGTGCTGTTGACGCCTGGTTGACGGCGAACCAATAAGTTCAGACGGCGCTGGGCCCAGTACCGACCTGTTCTGTGATGCTGCTGAGCAAAGCATTCAGTGCAAAGCATCACTACGTGTGCTATGGCTTGATGCGTAGCACGCTAATAGCCGTAAGCGAAAATCCTGCTGGACCCGGCTATTGGGTCGGTGGCAAGCAGTGTTAAAAGTGGTCATTTCACGCAGTGGTCATTTCAAGAAGTGGTCATTTTAAGAACTGGTCATTTGTAGAGCAGTCATTTATAGATGTGGTAATTTGTAGCTGTGGTCATTTCTCATTGCGAATTGTTGAAAATAATTTTCGTGTAAAGTATTAATTAAGCGTTACCTTCGAGATTTTTTTCATATTTTTCGGACATACGGTTTAGAAGATAGAGGGGGGGGGGGGGGAATTTACGTAACTTTCGGAGCGATTATTTCCAAATATATTCACTTAATCAAAAACATTACTTTGAAACCTTATAGTGTTTTTTAAAGAGCTGTCGAACTATATACCACACGTTGATATTTGAAAAATTTTTTTTTTAGCTTCTGTAACATGTATGGAGTGCCCCCCCTAAAAATATTTATTTTAGTTGTTTAACTACCAAACTAAGTAGCGGCTCATACAAGACACCTATATTCCAAATTTCACCAATATCCATCATATCGTTTTTGAGTAAAATGCCTGTGACATACGGACAGACAGACAGACAGACATACGGACGGACACGACGAAACTATAAGGGTTCCGTTTTTGCCATTTTGGCTACGGAACCCTAAAAATTGGGTCGAATTGTGAAACTCCTTTTTTGAAGTCGGTTAAAAACCAATTAGATGACAACAAAGGTCCAATTGCCGCGTTAAAAAACGACAAACGAACAAACACTTTCGCATTTACCTTATGCTTGGACGTAAAGTATACGATTAACATATCGCAATACACTAACATCATCATTTTAGGGCCTTGTTTTCCACTTCCGAGAGAAGTAACGATAGTTTTACTACCGTATAATTATAAAAAGGTAGTAACAGCCACAGAATTCCACACACGTACTACATTTTACGGAACATGCGTGTGACCAGTCATCGAGACGGCACCCGCATCTTTAATGACATAGAATTTGAGACAAATCGACCTTCTGACAAGTACAGTGCTACGTAGAATACTTAATGATACACAAACAACTAGTACATAGACAATTATGATATATTAGTAGCTCTTTGTTCGACATAATTATGTTAAGGGACGCAAAATAGTCTGCCGCCATACCGCAAAAGGGCACATCTAATATTTTTTGAGTTCTATACATATTCGGTATCAGTAAATTTCACTGATTCCGAATATGTATACAACTCAGTGTCGAAAAAAAATGTCAGTTGTGCCCTTTTGCGTTATGGGGGCAGTACTAGTAAGTAATTTCTGAAAATAAATAAATACAGTATTTATCACACAATAAAGTAAAATTCCTAGTTCCTACGTACAGAAGTCTCTCTTTCTAACAAAACTGACGTTTGGATCCGACCACTGGGCGGAACGCACCGGATCCGACCGGCTCTCTCTATCGCATAACGCGTGCTCTTTCTGGTTGCTAACTAGGCCCCTCCGGATGTTACGGAAAATAAGCTCGCGTGAACCTAGGTACTCGTAAGACCAAGGACCATTAAAACATGAGGACTGTCATTCTCCATACAAAAAGCTGTTCCCCGATATTTACAACGCCATCTATGTATAAGCTTGGTATAAGAATTATATTATTTACAATTAATCAACTTTGCAAGCGTGACAGCTGTTTACGTACTAATTGTTACTGTACCTACTATGTTTCTTTGTTCAATTATAACATCTTCAGAAAAGTTTTTTAGCGCCATCTAGTTTTTGCCTGGATATCCCCTTGCGATCGGGGCACGATCCAAAGTATGGAGAATAACAGTCCTCTTGTTTTAGTGGTCCTTGGTAAGTCTCCACAACCCAAAGGTTGTCTAAAGAGATTACTCCTTGGCGATAAGACCGCCTATTGTTTACCACAGTTTTAATATAAGTTTGCATTGTAATTATTCTTTTGGTGTGCAATAAAGTATGATTGTGTTGTATTGTAAGACTAGGAAAGCTATTTTCTATAGTAAATAGGAATAAATTACGTATTACCAATGCATTATGAACTTCAACTGGATAATTAGTGAGAATGCCCGGAAATATTACCACTGTTGAAAACATTCAATCCTAACGACTTCTATTTATCCTAAGCATTTAAATGAAACATTCTATATGGAACGTGCAGGTAGGGCTGACATCTGTCGGGGTTTCCCCGGATTTGTCCTTGTTTAGAGAGCGTCCGGGGAACGTCCGGGTCCAGCCAGTTTGGCTGGACATTTGGGTAAAAAGGCCGGACACCCTACAATATTACGGATTTTGTGTCTCAGTATTAATAGGTACGACAAAAAAAATCTTCCTACAACTCCAACAAGCAAACTTTTAGGCTGCATTTCCAACAGGGATGTGCGAGGATGCGTAGCGAGGGATGTGTTTGTCATGAACCAATACAAACACTTCATTTACCTATCCTCGCTCCGTTGAGATGTTTCCACTAGAGCTGCGCTGAGCGAGGATAGGTAAATGAAGTGTTTGTATTGGTTCATATAAACACATCCCTTGCTACGCAACCTTGCACATCCCTGGTGGAAACACAGCCTTAGGAATGCGTCAGTCAGGGTCGGACCGTGGCCGCGGTCGCTCGTCAGGGTGGTCTGGCTAGCGACCTGGTTCGACCCCAGGGAACACCACGGCCAACCACCCGGTCCGACAATCGCTACGCCCAGGATGGGTTGCGAGTTTGTCAGTTTCAAAAAAAAAAAAAAGCGGTCGCTCGCTCCCGGGTGGATTTCACAGCGTTTCAAACGCCGTCATCACCAATCCCGAAATTCCGACGATTCACTTTAAGAATGTATCCCATTATTTTGATAAAATCCGAAAATAGTACCTACTATTTTCATGTTTTGATCAAAAATTATATAATTTTTAAAAAGATGTCATCATAATATCGGGATTGGTGATGACGGCGGTTGAAACGCTCTGAAATCCACCCTCCCACGAAATGTATCGTAAATATGGATACTACGATGCGTTCGGATGCAAAAAACCGACGGACGGGTGCGCCTCGAGCTTGAATAGGTATCGCGCGCTCCTAGAGTCTGTGCGGAAAGAGAATAGGATTTAGATTGGGGGGCGCTGTTATGCTTTTCTACCGTATGTGCCGTATTTTCTGTTCTGTAGCCATACTGGTTAGGTTAGTTCCGTTTTTCGCCACGCCTATTCTCTTTCCGCACAGACTCTAAAGGGCTGTAGGCTTATGATGCTACGCTTTGTCACGCGATAAATAAATTATAAAACATCCGTCACTCTCACACACTATTTGTCAGAACGTGACGGATGCTTTATCATTTGTTTATCGCGTGACAAAGCGTAGCATCATAAGCCTACTGGAGTGTTGCTACTTTTCTTTCCTTACATACTTTGGTGGAGTTTTGATTGGCCAACTCACAGTTCCTCTCCTTTCTGCCCCGGCGGAAGCGCACCCTAATCGTTCAGCCAACTGTTTATATTTAGACTGTTGACACAGACACACATTATGGAGAAAATGCGGTAATTAGTGAGACTCGCGCGCATGTCTCACGATCTTATAATTACTACATTCACGGTCAATATTGCTATAGTACATTACACAACTAGGGTGGTAAAACAAAGAAAGGCCGAGATCGCAGAAGTTTGCGGCCCGAGCTGCAAGCGAGGGGCGTAAATATGCGATCGAGGGCTTTCTTTATTACCTCCCGTGTTGTGTTTATTTATGTCGACAATTGGCCAGAAAGCTGCTTTTTCCGTACGCGTAGCGTGCGGTAAAAGCCATTTTATGGCCAGGTGTGGCATAAACGTTATTTACCATAGCGACTGAGTTAACTAGATAGCAAATTATAGACAATTTTAAGAAGACATTAATAGTTAACTAGCTTAAGCGACGCTTTGAATGTAAACGATCAACGATCTAATCATTCTAGAACATGTTTACGTGTTCTAGAATAACACCTCAATCGAATAAATGTTTTTTTTACTTTAACTTTGACGATGACTTTAACTTGCACAACATGCCCATAATAGATTCAGGAAATGGGCATGTTTTGGGAAATTTGTAACAACTTTCATTAAAATGTCAAGCAGGTTTCCAAAAGGACAAAAAAACATGAGAAAAATATATAAAAATACCGAGAATTTTTACTAAGAAAGTTACGAAAGTTTTTGTTAGGTGGATACAAAACGGACATGAAAATGTATGAAGTAGTTGAAGCAGTTTCAAGATATTACTTATTTAGTACTTAGTTTCTATTGCTCGACTTAAATGAGTTAAGAATCTGATTTATCCTTACTTTGATGAATGAAGGATCAATTATATTCAAATCAATAGAATCATTCCTGTCTATCTGTTCTGTCTATCTGTTTACCTTGGGGAGGGCCCCAAGGTAAACAGAATTGACATGTCAAAATTACTGGCAATTTCTCTAATTTACGATTACATTGTGTCTGTAATTCCAAGGTTAGGCTTGGCTTTGGCTTGAGGATCAATAAAGGATCAATTGTATTCAAGTCAATAGAACGACACGTGAACCTAGAATTAACATGTCAAAATTACTAGAAATTTCTCTATTTTACGATCGTATTGTTTTTTACACGAGACACAATTTCAAAAAACTAGAATTCGAAGTTGAAGAAACCATTAATTCGTTTTAAAAACAGAATAAATTTCAATGAATATATGTGAAAAATAAGTTTTATGCCACACCTGGCCACAAAGTGGCTTTTTCCGCACGCTGCGCGTACGGAAAAAGCCGCTTTCTGACCAAGTGTAGACATAAAATGATGTACACAACACGGGAGGTAATAAAGAAAGCCCTCGAGGCCTCGCTTGCAGCTCGGGCCGCAAACTTCTGCGATCTCGGCTTTTCTTTGTATTACCACCCTAGTTGTGTAATGTACTATAACGAAAGTAAAAAACGAGTTAATACAATATAAAACATTGTAACAATTTACCTAATTATTTCTAATAATATATTTTTATTTTACATAACTAAAAAACTCATGACGCTTGCTTAAAAACTATCAACAACGCCTCAGGACATCCTAAAATGCAGAACATAGCATGTCCTGAGAAAGTAGGACGGTTGGCAACCCTAGTTTACCTATTTGTAATAGCATAGATAAGCTTGTTACACAATCAATTGTTAGGATTAACATTAATGATGGCTACAATGTTGTCCTTTTAATTCCTTAAGAAGATAGTTAATATTGCCCGTTGAAGGTTTGTTACGGAAACCGATAGCTTTATCTTAAAGACACTTTCCTCTTGGCTATAAATAACGATATATAAATTTATGCGACACCTGGCCATAAAGCGACTTTTTCCGCACGCTGCGCGTACTGAAAAAGCCGCTTTCTGGCCAAGTGTAGACATAAAATGATGTACACAACACGGGAGGTAATAAAGAAAGCCCTCGATCGCATATTTACGTCCATCGCTTGCAACTCGGGCCGCAAACTTCTGCGATCTCGGCCTTTCTTTGTATTACCACCCTAGTTATGTAATGTACTATTAGGCATCGTCCTAATAGAACGCGAATGCGCGATCATCGTAAGTTCTCGCGAATTTTACTCGTACGAACGCGCGATCAAACATATTGAACTCGAATAGGTGTCCTAACTTGTCAGTCAGTTACGTATAGTCTGAACGCTGGCTTAAGGGCAAAGAGTCATAAAAATGAGCTAATTGGTTATCTATTATAGAAAGAGCGTAAGTGATTTCTTACGTATACAAAAAGCTAACGTAATGGTCAGTACTAAGGTAGAATATCAAATGACAGCGCAAAAATTGCAAATGCAATAAAAAACACTGGAGGGTAGGGTTGCAACTACTTATCGGGAATTACAACGAGAATTATTCCAACTAGTATTCCGTTGAATCTGGTTTAGTGGTTACGCGGAGGTTACGTTACGTGTATACGCCATTTACTTATTTTGTTAAAAAAATATGTTTCGTCCGTGGCTAGATCAACAGGAACCCGACTATACTCGTGTTCGGACTCATTTAAATAGCGAGAGTAAGCAAATTGTTAAAAATGTGTACAATGGACATTTTAGAGAAATAGGGCCCATAGCATTTAAAAAAACTGCTGAACTTACTCAGGTGCCATATTTAAATATATCTTTGAATTATTTATGTTGTATTATTTTACTAACTTATTACAGTTTTGACAACCCTATGCAGGTGTGAAGATATCTTTTGTATTTGAAACATAAAAAGCATTTTAAACTTTAATAGAACAGTGTTTAGGTCGAAATTCACTTGTTCGTATTACGACTTGTCACTTTTCGAACTAAACATGCTATTGTAATCAAGTTTTATGGCTTTTCACTCTTACGCAGGCGGATAGACTATACGATGATCGCGCATTCGCGTTCTATTAGGACGATACCTTATTGTAATCCAATGAGGGCTACTGTTTATGTGCTCACCAGTTGGCGCCACTGTCGACTAGGGTCCTGAAGTATAGCTGTCAGTTTATTATTACGAGTATGAAAACGAAGATTACATTTCAATCGTATTTAATGCCTTGAAATTGAATCCGTACCATAAAAATATCGAGCATGGCATGACGCAGTTTGCGTTTATATCGGAAAAAAGAGGAAATTTTCCGAAAAATGAAACTATCCCAAAGCACTGACATTCGTTGACCTGTCACTCATATTTCGGCCATTCTCACGAAGTATGTCTGCGGTCACCTAATTACCGCGACGCTGTTTTCATACTAAATGTATGGAGACGCGGTAATTAGACGCAGTCATACTTCATAAGAATGGCCGATTTGCCATAAATAATCTCAGATATTGCAAAATATCGATAACATTATTCTAAAAACAAATAAACCTGTGTAGCCCCCCCCACAATCAGTGCCATTTGACATTTCGGAGACCTCACGCTACATTATTATTATTTCTTTTAATTTGTCTTGTTTTGACGCCTAGAGCTAGAGACTCTTTACATCTATAAAAAATGTAGTTTTATGTTTATTGTAAACTAGCGACCCGCCCCGGCTTCGCACGGTGTTTCTCTATTATATTACGCATGTATTATACATATAAACCTTCCTCTTCAATCACTGTATCTATTAAAAAAACCGCATCAAAATCCGTTGCGTAGTTTTAAACATTTAAGCATACATAGGGACAGAGAAAGCGACTTTGTTTTATACTATGTAGTGATGCATATTACTTAGTTAATCATTTGTTTGATGCATTGTATTAATGAAATTGCATGTAGCATTTAATGTTTTTGAAAAAAGAAACTGGTGATTTCCTTCCGGCGCTTCTTCTCACCAGAATGTCATTTGCCGAAGCGCCAAAAGAATCAGACATGTGATAGAGCCCTTGAGGCCTACTTGCAAAAATAAATTATTTCATTTCACTTGTGCATCTATCGACGAAATTCATTCGCGGTAGCACTCATTTTGTCAAGATGACACGCGCCCGTATCGGGTAAGTGTGACAATACACGTAACGTAACACTTGTAGGTCGCCCGGTCAGCGGGCAAATAGGATGAACCTTTTAAGGGTTCGAACCCAATAGGTAAGTCTGTGAGGCAGAGCAGCAGTATCATATGTAGAGTCCGGATTTGAAGTAGCGATCTCAATATTAATATGGATATGACTGGTATAATTTATTATATTTTCTAAACACAAAAATAATGTAACTTATCGGAACAAAAAAGTAAAAACCTTTTTGGAAGCTTTTGTAAATATTGGGCAAAAATTATGGTGATGATAAATAAAAACATCGTTTTTTAATTTTCGAAATAGTTTATTTTTAAGTTCTTCTTCTGCACAATGCACAGTAAAATTTAAGAATTATATAACTAACATGACATTTATTTAACAAATTGCACTAGTCATATCCATATTAATATTGAGCTCGCTACTTCAAATCCGGTCTCTAATCGCAATTATGTATAAAGTTTTTGGGAAAGTGTAGTTTTAGGGTTCCGTACCTCAAAAGGAAAAAAACGGAACCCTTATGAGACCACTTTGTTGCCTGTCTGTCAGTCTGTCAAGACCCTTTATCTCGGGAACGCGTGGAGGTATCGAGTTGAAAATAAATATATATAAAACCATATATACTCAGGTCCCTTGAAGCTGTGAAAAAATGAAACTTCTAAGTTATCGTAAAAAAAACGGCCGGTTATGCCACAAACAACGTAAATTTCGACACTCTCAAGGAAACCAAAATTCAAAGGGTACTTTCCGTTGACCTAGAACTATGAAATTCACACAGACTCACGATGTCTACAGCTCCCAGAGCCAATCAGAGTTAAATAAAACTCCGTTAGACTAGAAATAGGTTAACTGGAAATTTAGGTTCAAGTTTCGTTGATTCATTAAACCAGTAACTTAATTGAGATACCTAGTTATCTAACGTATCATTCATCAATTGTATTCTTAATACCTATAATCATTAGCGTCTGATCCAAATAATTGGTGTTTGACCGATTAAACACACAGTTTAACGATAAAATTTATACTATAGCTTGGCAACTTCGTTGGTGACACTTTTACCGCCAACACGAACGGCGGCCGACGGAGGCAGCCTCCGCAGGCAGCCGTTCGTGTTGGTGGTAACTTGTGTAAGTAGTTACGGCTGCACATAACAGAAAGCACACATGTGAGTGTCACCAACGAAGTTGCCAAGCTATAATAAAACATTTAACACAATTATATATCTAAGTTAGAGTAGGCCTGTAACTCACCAACTAAGTCTCGTGCTCATTACACAAATATTTGCCCTTACCTACCTGGATTTGAACCCGGGACCTCTAGCTTCGTATGCGGTGTCACTCTCACTAGGCTAAACGTGTCGTCATTATATTTCGATAATTCATGATTATGACCCTGGCTAACAGATTCAATACTTTTTACCCGACTTATTTCACCTGCACGAACGAAATTGTGGGCTTCATATAGTAAACTAGTTGTCGCATGGTGCGCGGGGCGCAAGCGCCCCGCGTGCAGTAGGGGGTTTGTACTTGATCATATAGGGGGTAGCGGTAGGGGAATGCGTGGGAGGGGGAGAGCGGTATTGTTTTTCAAGTTTTAAATTTGCTGTGGGAAGGGAAAGCGAGGGAGAGTTGTTGAATAATCTGCATGCAAAGAATGTTGCTTGCGAAGGAAAGCGAGAGTGATTGTCTGGGTGGGCTCGCCGTGCGGTCCTGCGGCCCAGGGGCCGCAGGCCCGCAGGCTCGCGTGGGTGGGAGCGGCACTGTGACGCTCCGCACCTTCGGTGCTACGCGGAGCTCGGCCTTCGGCCTCGCGTCGCTGACGCTCCCCCGAGGGCCTGCGGCCCTCGGGTGAGCTGAAAGACACTTAGGGGGTAGTAAGGATCTGGGCGGGCTCGCGTAGGTGGGAGCGGCACTGTGACGCTCCGCACCTTCGGTGCTACGCGGAGCTCGGCCTACGGCCTCGCGTCGCTAACGCTCCCCCGAGGGCCTGCGGCCCTCGGGTGAGCTGAAAATTACTGTGGGGGTAGTAAGGACCTGGGCGGGCTCGCCCTTCGGGCCTGCGGCCCTCGGGCTCGCGTAGGTGGGAGCGGCACTGTGACGCTCCGCACCTTCGGTGCTACGCGGAGCTCGGCCTTCGGCCTCGCGTCGCTGACGCTCCCCCGAGGGCCTGCGGCCCTCGGGTGAGCTGAAAGACACTTAGGGGGTAGTAAGGATCTGGGCGGGCTCGCCCTTCGGGCCTGCGGCCCTCGGGCTCGCGCAGGTGGGAGCGGCACTGTGACGCTCCGCGCCTTCGGTGCTACGCGGAGCTCGGCCTTCGGCCTCGCGTCGCTGACGCTCCCCCGAGGGCCTGCGGCCCTCGGGTGAGCTGAAAGACACTTAGGGGGTAGTAAGGATCTGGGCGGGCTCGCCCTTCGGGCCTGCGGCCCTCGGGCTCGCGTAGGTGGGAGCGGCACTGTGACGCTCCGCACCTTCGGTGCTACGCGGAGCTCGGCCTTCGGCCTCGCGTCGCTGACGCTCCCCCGAGGGCCTGCGGCCCTCGGGTGAGCTGAAAGACACTTAGGGGGTAGTAAGGATCTGGGCGGGCTCGCCCTTCGGGCCTGCGGCCCTCGGGCTCGCGTAGGTGGGAGCGGCACTGTGACGCTCCGCACCTTCGGTGCTACGCGGAGCTCGGCCTTCGGCATCGCGTCGCTGACGCTCCCCCGAGGGCCTGCGGCCCTCGGGTGAGCTGAAAGACACTTAGGGGGTAGTAAGGATCTGGGCGGGCTCGCCCTTCGGGCCTGCGGCCCTCGGGCTCGCGTAGGTGGGAGCGGCACTGTGACGCTCCGCACCTTCGGTGCTACGCGGAAGCTCGGCCTTCGGCCTCGCGTCGCTGACGCTCCCCCGAGGGCCTGCGGCCCTCGGGAGAGCTATAAGATACTATGGGGGTAGTAAGGATCTGGGAGCGGCACTGTGACGCTCCGCACCTTCGGTGCTACGCGGAGCTCGGCCTTCGGCCTCGCGTCGCTGACGCTCCCCCGAGGGCCTGCGGCCCTCGGGTGAGCTGAAAGACACTTGGGGGGTAGTAAGGATCTGGGCGGGCTCGCCCTTCGGGCCTGCGGCCCTCGGGCTCGCGTAGGTGGGAACGGTACTGTGACGCTCCGCACCTTCGGTGCTACGCGGAGCTCGGCCTTCGGCCTCGCGTCGCTGACGCTCCCCCGAGGGCCTGCGGCCCTCGGGTGAGCTGAAAATTACTGTGGGGGTAGTAAGGACCTGGGCGGGCTCGCCCTTCGGGCCTGCGGCCCTCGGGCTCGCGTAGGTGGGAGCGGCACTGTGACGCTCCGCACCTTCGGTGCTACGCGGAGCTCGGCCTTCGGCCTCGCGTCGCTGACGCTCCCCCGAGGGCCTGCGGCCCTCGGGTGAGCTAAAAGACACTTAGGGGGTAGTAAGGATCTGGGCGGGCTCGCCCTTCGGGCCTGCGGCCCTCGGGCTCGCGCAGGTGGGAGCGGCACTGTGACGCTCCGCGCCTTCGGTGCTACGCGGAGCTCGGCCTTCGGCCTCGCGTCGCTGACGCTCCCCCGAGGGCCTGCGGCCCTCGGGTGAGCTGAAAGACACTTAGGGGGTAGTAAGGATCTGGGCGGGCTCGCCCTTCGGGCCTGCGGCCCTCGGGCTCGCGTAGGTGGGAGCGGCACTGTGACGCTCCGCACCTTCGGTGCTACGCGGAGCTCGGCCTTCGGCCTCGCGTCGCTGACGCTCCCCCGAGGGCCTGCGGCCCTCGGGTGAGCTGAAAGACACTTAGGGGGTAGTAAGGATCTGGGCGGGCTCGCCCTTCGGGCCTGCGGCCCTCGGGCTCGCGTAGGTGGGAGCGGCACTGTGACGCTCCGCACCTTCGGTGCTACGCGGAGCTCGGCCTTCGGCATCGCGTCGCTGACGCTCCCCCGAGGGCCTGCGGCCCTCGGGTGAGCTGAAAGACACTTAGGGGGTAGTAAGGATCTGGGCGGGCTCGCCCTTCGGGCCTGCGGCCCTCGGGCTCGCGTAGGTGGGAGCGGCACTGTGACGCTCCGCACCTTCGGTGCTACGCGGAAGCTCGGCCTTCGGCCTCGCGTCGCTGACGCTCCCCCGAGGGCCTGCGGCCCTCGGGAGAGCTATAAGATACTATGGGGGTAGTAAGGATCTGGGAGCGGCACTGTGACGCTCCGCACCTTCGGTGCTACGCGGAGCTCGGCCTTCGGCCTCGCGTCGCTGACGCTCCCCCGAGGGCCTGCGGCCCTCGGGTGAGCTGAAAGACACTTGGGGGGTAGTAAGGATCTGGGCGGGCTCGCCCTTCGGGCCTGCGGCCCTCGGGCTCGCGTAGGTGGGAACGGTACTGTGACGCTCCGCACCTTCGGTGCTACGCGGAGCTCGGCCTTCGGCCTCGCGTCGCTGACGCTCCCCCGAGGGCCTGCGGCCCTCGGGTGAGCTATAAGACACTTAGGGGGTAGTAAGGATCTGGGTGGGCTCGCCCTTCGGGCCTGCGGCCCTCGGGCTCGCGTAGGTGGGAGCGGCACTGTGACGCTCCGCACCTTCGGTGCTACGCGGAGCTCGGCCTTCGGCCTCGCGTCGCTGACGCTCCCCCGAGGGCCTGCGGCCCTCGGGTGAGCTGAAAGACACTTGGAGGGTAGTAAGGATCTGGGCGGGCTCGCCCTTCGGGCCTGCGGCCCTCGGGCTCGCGTAGGTGGGAACGGTACTATGACGCTCCGCACCTTCGGTGCTACGCGGAGCTCGGCCTTCGGCCTCGCGTCGCTAACGCTCCCCCGAGGGCCTGCGGCCCTCGGGTGAGCTATAAGACACTTAGGGGGTAGTAAGGATCTGGGTGGGCTCGCCCTTCGGGCCTGCGGCCCTCGGGCTCGCGTAGGTGGGAGCGGCACTGTGACGCTCCGCACCTTCGGTGCTACGCGGAGCTCGGCCTTCGGCCTCGCGTCGCTGACGCTCCCCCGAGGGCCTGCGGCCCTCGGGTGAGCTGAAAGACACTTAGGGGATTGTAAGGATCTGGGCGGGCTCGCCCTTCGGGCCTGCGGCCCTCGGGCTCGCGTAGGTGGGAGCGGCACTGTGACGCTCCGCACCTTCGGTGCTACGCGGAGCTCGGCCTTCGGCCTCGCGTCGCTGACGCTCCCCCGAGGGCCTGCGGCCCTCGGGTGAGCTAAAAGATACTTGGATATAGTGAAAATTGGGACTATTCGGACGCTTCGGGCCTTCGGCCCTACGCGGAGCTCGGCCTTCGGCCTCGCTTTAAGTTACTTGGGTATTGGGAGAGCTTGCCAAGGGGATGACGCGTCGGGCCTGCGGCCCTCCGCGGGGGCTCGGCCTTCGGCCTCGCACCCTGAAGCTCGCCCTTCGGGCTCGCAAAAGTTACTTTTTTTGTTGTATGAAAAAAAAAAATTTTTTGTATGAACGAAAAAATTCTGATTTCACAGTTCGATTTGTAGGGCCCAAAAACGTACCGATACCGAATTTGGGCCCGCTCGGACCAATTTGAAAAATTCTCCATACATTTTTTGAGTTGTATGAAAAAAAAAATTTTTTGTATGAACGAAAAAAATATATTTCCAGATTTGGACTCGTAGGCCCCAAAAACCCCCCGATACCGAATTTGGGCCTCCTCAGACCAATTTGAAAATCGGCGGCCATTTTGAAGTCGCCATCTTGAAAAAAAACAAATGCCACTCGTTTTGTCTTGCAAACCTCTATGACATTTGGTCGAGCACCCTGTACCTATCTGCCACCGATTTCACGCCAATGCGATTCAAAAAAAAACGCCATACAAATTTTTTTTTTTGAATTTCAAAAAAATTTTTTGACATTCCGAATCAGGGGCCCAAATTTAACTCGGATGCAAAATTTCAACTCTCTACGACCAATTTGAAAATTTTCCGCCATTTTGACGACGCCATTTTGAAAAAAAATGATGACCCTCTTTCGTCGCTCAAGGTCCTCTATGACATTTGGTCGAGCACCCTACACCTAACTACTACCGTTTAGGCGGGCCGTTGATCGAATCCGAAACTTTACTCGGTAGACTTCAAAGTCGGATTTTTCTGGGGGTCACGCTCGGACCCTCTACACGTCCGGGTATGACACTTTCACGATTTCCACCTCCTTCTTGGAGATCAATTCGACGTGAGAAATCAGTCGCAATGCAGCCTTATATTAGATTAATATAAACATTTTGTTGTTTCAACAGTTCATTAAGAGTCGGAAAGTTACGATGTGGTTAATGAGATACTCAAGCACGGATTATAGGTATGTCGAGTTGGGGTTGCGTTATGGCCTTGTGATTTGGGGCAGTGGTTGAAATATATAGATATATACAAGCTAACATTAATATACAATATGTAATAAAAAGCTAATGACTTTTACTAAACTTGGCCTAATTTAATAACACTTAAAACTATCGTACTTATACATGAATAGTAAGATTATTAATAATGTTCTACAGATCCTACAAACATTTCATAATTATATAATTTCCTATAATTAATATAATTTCATAATTTCTAAGACGATAATAAACTTTAATTACGTTTATTAAATAACCAAACTTAGTCTGACATTATTTGATTACTCAACAAGTTTACAAGCTATAAAAAAACTTGCTAATTTCATATTATTTTAAAACTAGTTTGTAAATTTTAATTACACTCAATTATAAAACTTTGCCTAGAGGCAGTTATTTTAAACTTTTTTTTATAAAATCTGATGATCACATAATGCCGAATGGAGGGCATTTTTTCAGAAATATGTCTGCGGTCACCTCATTCATCTGGCCCTTTTTCATACTAAACGTATGGAAACAGATGAATGAGTCGCAAACATATTTCTGAAGAATGTATTTTACCATCATGGCGTCCATAGCACTACTGAGAACGAAACTGTCACTAAATGTGACTTTCCGCAGGTAAAGGGATTATGGATATTGTCGCTTGCGTCCTTCTATCTTCATGTCCTATAGTAACGGAGTCGGATACGATGCAAGCGACTATATCCGTAAGGTATGTACCTTTACCAGCGGAACGTCACAAATAATAAACACCCTAGAAAATTAAAATTCGGTTAAATACTTATTTAAAAAAGTTACAAGATTTTTTTTTACATACAATAAGCTCGGGTTAGCAGCTCTTAGCGCTATTCCAAATTTCAAGTCGATAGCATCAGTAGATCCTGAGATATCTTGCTGTGACAGTTCAGTTCAGTTCAGTTCATTTATTCAGTAACAATATACATTGTGTTCGAATTTAATACACAGGTCCACGAAAAATAAAATTGCATTAATAACCAATAAAAACACACAGTCAATAACATCAAGCGACAGACGGACAGACAGACAGACAGAGTCGCACCATAAGGGTTCCTTTTTTACCATTTTGGTACGGAACCCTAAAAATATACGAAAATCTAAACAAATGTGAGCACAACGAAATGAAATTAACACGCGATTAAAAAAGTATTTGGTATTACTTAATTACTGTTTAACGTCGATTATTTGCATCATGGGTGGTACACGTTTTCACAGAAATATATCGATGGCAAAAAGCGGAAACGTACTAACCGTCATTGTTTTCTATGGCGTTTACTACGTTTCCGCTTTTTGTAATCGATATCGAGATAGAATGTTCATCGATTTGTATCGGTCATACAAGTTCAGGAAAACGGGCGTCTTTTCTGTGGACAATACAAAAGTTAACGACTTGGGTACAATTTACTTATCCTTTTATCATACAGGCAGGGCCGCGCCGACCCCCGGCAGCGCCTGTGTACAAAACCTATGAAGCACCTCTTTATTGTCGTCGTGTTTCGACTTCCGGCGCCCCTATCATCGCCTTGGCGCCTGTGTGCGCTGCACACTTCGCACACAGGGGCCGCGCGGCCCTGCATACAGGTTTTAAGAAAAATACGGTTTGTATAAGTCTATGAGGATCTAGTAAGAAAATTAGGCTTTAAAGCCTAACAGTTTTTATAATGCCCACAGGAAAGACGTGTACGTAATAACCTTAACTCATACTAAAAACATTTTTGACCCGTATGGGAACCAAGCGTGTAAGATTTTGCGGTACAAGTTCGACGTCAAGAGTGTAATTTAATGATGGGAAACATAAATTTGCCATTTAATTTGGCGGTATTTGAGCAATTAACTATACTATTTCTCAAATCTGATAATGTTGACGGCGACTGAAGTTGACGGCGAGTAATTAAGGTCCCCGGCCCTTCTTTTTAGCACGCAGCAGTGTACGTACATACACTCTTTCCTTCTATATTTATATATTTCTGTGCACATTTCACTGTTGTTAGCAGTAGTGTGGCGTCTTAAGAATTCCTGCCGGCTTGCCTAATATCAGGCGTTTGAGCACCTTATTCAACAGCTCCTAAGGAAAATGTACGCCAAATCTGCACCGGCTTGCCCAAGGATATCTTTTACGCCACGCCACTGGTTGTTAGATAATAGTTATATACAAAAATTAATAAATCACACTAATATTATAAATGTGAAAGTTTTTGAACATGTTTGGATATTTCGACGTTTGTTACTAAATAACGCGATAACAACTGTATGGATGGATTAAGCTGAAATTTGGCATGCACACACCCTTTTTATACGTGGCCTAATTTAGTTTTTCGACGTATTTATGCTATTTTAATTATTTATTTGGTTTATAGTTGCTGTTACATTTAAATTTTATACGTTAATTCATATTATTATTCTTTACGCAATTCTATAAATAGGTAAATCACCGCGATGTAATAGAAAAATAATACTTGATGCCATTTACATCTTTATGCCACACCTGGCTGCGCGTACGGAAAAAGTCGCTTTCTGGCCAAGTGTAGACATAAAATGATGTACACAACACGGGAGGTAATAAAGAAAGCCCTCGATCGCATATTTACGTCCCTCGCTTGCAGCTCGGGCCGCAAACTTCTGCGATCTCGGCCTTTCTTTGTATTACCACCCTAGTTGTGTAATGTTCTATTATGCCATTTACATCTTTATCTAGCTTAAATTCATTCGTTTTATACACGTTGTATATCGAAGTGTATAAGTACTATTATTTAAGATTCTAGTTATATTTTATTATCCTGAGTTCATTCACCCTACGTTAACGAATTGAGCTTGAAAATGTAATAAAGCCGTAGATGGAGTATTTTTTTTATATTGCAGCTTACAATGCGACAGTAAGCCCACTTGGCAAGAAAACTGTTTTTTACATATTCACCTTAGTTCAATTTATTCTGGTGAGAGTTACTGATTGTCGTGTTTTTTGTTACTATACTTTAAGGGGGCTTGTAAGCTACATACAATATGACTGCAACTAAATAGGACTACCTAGTATGAATTTATTAATAATGAATTTATTTTATGATTGTTACTGAAATGTTTGTTATCAGAAAAGAAAAAAGTGTCATTTAACTCGTTTAATAGCCTAGTCATGTCGACAAATGATACATCGCTGGGTAAAACAAAAATATTGCTTTGCTAATCCGCGATATGCAGTTCCGCAAAATAACGCCTGATTCAATCAATTATTTACATCGTACGCTGACAACCAAAGCTCACTAATTAGTAAAAAATAAAGTAACAATTAACTTTACTAGACTAACAGCACGGTTTATATTCCAATAATTTCAATGTTGTTAGTTAAGTTAGTGAGTTTTGGCTGTCACCCGACGAAACACATTTTAGGATTTTTTATACTTTTACAGTGTATAAGTAGTGCAATTTATGCGATAGAGATAAAATACGGTGAATATTTATAAATATTCGCTATGAATAATAGAATATTACTATTGTAAGGCCTAAAACTAAATGAGTAAAAAAGATTATTTACGTCAGCATAACTTAATTAATTACCTGCATGATAAGTGCGCATACATTTCATGTGAATTTTTCTAGAATGTGAATTAACTGCTATAAACACATAAAAAAATTGTACATATAAAGATTAGAAACGCATTAAAGCAGCAATAAATACGTGTTGCTCATTGGAAATAACTCAATAAGTCTCCCATTGTCACAGAAATCACGTGCGTCATTGTTCACAGAGACTGAGCTGATCTAAGCTGTGTCGAGTTGAATACCTTTGAGTTCAGTCGGACGGGTTTTTTTTCTCAGACGTTCGGCCAGACGTAGGGCTGATTTGACATTGCGAATTATTATTAGAAGTCAGTTCAACTTGGTCTCGATGTGAACCATCTTTTTATTTTTAGTTTGTCGTCGCTGCTCGATATATTTTTATTATAATTGTTTATTGTTGGATTCAATCAATTGTCTTTTGACGCATATTTTTGAAAAACCTTTTGTGATGCTTTTGAAAAAAATATTTACTAGAGTTTTCAATGAAAATCAAATAAACGTTATGTTAATTAATTAACGTTAAAAATATACTTTCGAATTGTTTTCTCTGTAAAATAGTAGCATGAATTTTAAATTATCGTATAGTATGTAATTTTATTGCAACATAAATACCATAACATAATAATTTAAACTGATATTTAAATAAAACGAACTACTTAATGATAACGATAAGTGGACGATAAAATATTACAATATTTTCTATGGACACGTGTATTTATAATGTCATGTGTATTATTTGCTTATTATACTTGCCTATGCTTTTTTCATTTATTAATCCTTTATACAATAATGATTTACAGAATTAAATAAGCGTGCAAACTTTATTTACGCTCTAAAGGTTGCGTGTATATTTTAAGTAAAGAAATTTAATTATATAACATGCCATGCCAACCGAATTACTATTAAATTAAAAAACTTACATTCTAAATTACAACACATGCGAAATATGCTTAAAAAATAAAAGCATATTAAAAGTAATTAAAAAAAAACTTACCTGCGTTTCAAATTCACTGGAACACTTAAACTAATATCACAGGATTTTATTATTAAAAACTATTTATTTACACACACAAAAATGCACCGTGGAAAAAAATATGAACACCACACTTTTTTAAAAAGTTACATTCCGTCTATGACGAGGGGAGCGTTACATTTTTCGTTCGATATTTGAATTTATGGTATTGCGTGCGATCCGGTCGGGCGGCGCGGTCGGACTGCGGGCAGGTATGATGCGGCTTATAATATCAGGTGGACAACTCAATCTGATTGCGGATAAAGTGATAACGCTAGGGTTGCCTGTTAGTACCAAGAAAAAAACAATAAGGTTTCATGCGAAAGTAGTACATTACACAACTAGGGTGGTAAAACAAAGAAAGGCTGATATCGCAGTTGTTTGCGGCCCGAGCTGCAAGCGAGGGACGTAAATTTGCGATCGAGGGCTTTCTTCAGTACCTCCCGTGTTATGTAGGTACATAATTTTATGTCTACACTTGGCCAGAAAGCGGCTTTTTCCGTACGCGCAGCGTGCGGAAAAACCACTTTATGGCCAGGTGTGGCATAAAAGATATTCCGGGAGCGTGCCGACGGAACCCCGATTTAGCAGGGCTCCTATTTTCGCTCTGTTTGGCCCTTCGACCCAGTGCATCACAAATCGAACCTGACCCACTGGTTTGATTTTGCCTAATGATTAGTTATTTCTATGGTAAAAATATTATAAGAGTCATTCTGAAAAAGGGCCAGAGTAATAAGGTGGTCACAGACAGGGTGGTCACTGGACAAGGCAGACATATTTCTGAAGCTACATTGTATGGATTACATACAGGATGAATTTTAAATCGTGAATCGAAACCACGTTTACCGGTAAAGCTACTTAAGACTAATAGAGAGCAGTAGTGTTAATTACAATTAAAGACCCGCTTAATTAATTATTAACAAAACGGTGGAGGCGTTTATTACCATTAATCGTAATAAAACTGAATTATTTTATGAGTAAATACGATTTTTAAATACCTACTTACTTTGACAATGTCGACGATGTTGACATTTATTGACAATACGTGCCAAAATTCTATCCAGCCAACTTCAATATTGGGAGGATGGATATCTAATGTTGAAATTTTCATGACAAGTACGAAACATAAAAAATAAGGTTTAAAAGCATTGTAAGTTATTGTTAACTATGTACCTATAGACTTCAAAAAAAATATAACGGTTCACGATTTAAAATTCACCCTGTATATATCTTGTTTTAATAATTATTCTGACTAAATTCTCAGGATTTTATTATTAAAAAATATTTATTTACACACACAAAAATGCACCGTGGAAAAAAATATAAACACTAAACTTTTTAAAAAAAGTCATTGATTCCGTGGAGTGTGGGACGGGTGCTAGTGTGGGATGCGACTTGCGTAGCACACTGGCCCCGTCACATCTCCAGAACCTCAACAAGGGTGGCAGCAGCAGCAGAGGCGGCAGAAACCGCCAAGGTAGGAAAGTATAGTGGTCTCGGCGCGGAATATGATTTTCGATGGCAAAAAGCGGAAATGTAGTAACTGCCAAGGGTTTCCTTTGGCGGTTACTACATTTCCGCTTTTTTCCATCGTTTTGTTCCTTTTGGCGTCGGGACCTTTGGCCCGTGGGGCCCTGGCGCCCTGAGTCTCTTCAAGGAGTTATCAAAGAGACTCAGGGAAACCACAAGGGACCGAAGAGCTGGCAGCTTCCTCGCTCAACGCATCAGCCTTACAATCCAGCGAGGAAATGCTGCCATGCATGCCGCAGGGGCCATTTTTAGGGTTCCGTATTAGATCTATTTTAGTTTTTACCCGACTGCGGCGAAGTCCAAAGGAGGGTTATATCTTATTTAATTTCAATATAGTTTTAGTTTTTAGTTTATTTAATTTTAACCATGTTTCTAATTTAATGTTCTTTTGCTTTTGTTTCTAATAAATTATATTTAAATTCCATTATATCAAATGCTTGTTATTTATATTAAACTAGCGACCCGTCTGTATGTTGTGTTTCTCTATTATATTATGCATGTATTATACATATAAACCTTCCTCTTCAATCACTCTATCTATTAAAAAAACCGCATCAAAATCCGTTGCGTAGTTTTAAAGATTTATGCATACATAGGGACATAGGGACAGAGAAAGCGACTTTGTTTTATACTATGTAGTGATAATAACATTATTATTTTATGGTTAATTACTATTGTTATTTTTAAGCAGCAAATTAAGTATTTTGACATTTATAACTGGGAACTATTTAAATATTGTTAAATTGCGTGATTTGCGTGCCTTTTCTCGTAGAACATAAGCAACACTGTATTATAATTATCATCTTATGTAACTATGTTCTTCCAATAAACTGATCGATTGAATATCCTACCAAATGTAAAAAGTAAATAATATCTCAAATGTCGATTACATGGAGAGTTGTTATATCATTTGAATAGAAAGGATATCATTTTATTGTTATATCAGTAAAAAATATATTAAATATTGTTCTACAAAGTGAGACGCACCCTTATTTCCAGTATCTTGAAGTTTTATTAACAGTTAATAGTTCTTTATGCAAAGTTTCTTTTGTACAAAAAAAAATCAACAGTATAATCAGGATTTTATAAGGATTATCATATAATTTTGCTCAGATATGTACCGTTGAACACATTGTTAATTGTACATTTTTAAACGAATGTAATCTTTATTGCAATGTGTTAAAGCTTATGCGTCAGCCATTATTTTCCATATAACCAGGTAGATTAGTATCAAAGATTCCTTATTGAGATATGGAATCTTAGATTAGGTATCTTTTCAACGCTAAATTTGGAACCAATTAATTGAAATTAATAAGCGGATTAAGTCCTCAATTAGTACACAGTTATCTTTTATTGCATTGACGTCATGAAACCGTAAATCAAAGTTTTTTTTATATATATAACCATTGTATTTTGTCCCCTACAGCAGGGAGAGTCGGTGGTTATCAGACGTCAAAATATATTGGTTTTCATTTGAGTAGTTTGGAGATAAAACTGTTCGAGTGTTAAATTAGCCCTGGACACGGGTAGCAACAAATGGATAGGGAAAGTGCACAACAACACGTGCGTAGCAAAATTTCAAAAATTAAAAGTTCTAAGTACGAAATTGCTAAATTTCGAAAATCAAAATTTCTAATGTATGAAATTACTAAAACCGTTTGTTCTACGATCACATTTCCTACGTTTAAAGTGTCTAATATACACAATTACTAATATATGAAAATTCTAACGTTTGTCATAAGTTCAGTTGACCTGAGTTTGAAAAGTTTAATTAGTATAATTTCTAAAGACGTTTAAAATGGCTGATGTACAAAATTGGCAGTTTTATTTGATTACATTCCAACCCACATTAACTGTCATTTTTATTTCACAGCTGGAAGAAAACCTGTAGGTTAACTTGTTTTTTTTACATTACTAAGTGCATACAGGACACCTGATAGAGCAAAATATAGACGCACCTGTCTATAAAAAAATAAGTACTGTGCGCGTTAGAAATTTCAGATTTTTTAAGTGTTCTCACAAGGAATTTTGAACGTAGGCATTTTGAGCTTTAGAAATATTGATTTTCGAATTATTGCCATTAGGTTATTTTGTATGCAGAAATTCTAACTTTCGAAAATGTGATCAATCGAATAAAAGGACATTCGGTCACGTGTCTTTAGGAATTTCGTACGTTATACATTTAGAATTTTTGGCTTTAGAAATTTCGTACGTAGAAATTAACTTTCGAAAATTTGCTACCCTGCATAACGACGGTGCTGCCAACTGGTGCCACCAATCCGAATTTTGTACTCTATCATCTTCGGTTGTTGGGGCCACATTAACATGGCCACATTGATAAACATGGTCCAGTTACAGAATTTTAATAGTACAGAGAACCGTTCTAACTTGGTCCGTCCATCGAATTGGATATCGTCCGCGTGGCCTTTTTCCCTCAACTTTTCCTACCACCGGAAGTTTGTCTAAATTCTGTGGATCTCTTCTCACCACATGTCCAAAGTAGGTCATGATTATTTGGAAGCATATCGTTGAGAATCCCGTTTCTATCTTAAGGATGGACACATTTGTCCGCTTCGCGGAGCATTCTTACGCATAGGTACTTATTTCTTTGCTTGTAGTGCGTTCGTACACGGCGTGCACCATTGACATATATAAAGGACAGGGCTAACGAGCGCGCAGACGGTTCCAACGCGTCGGTCCTAAAATCAGTTTTAGGTCCAACGCGGCAGTGGGTACGCGCAGTGCACAGCGCAGCCGGACGTTATAAAAATGCCTAATTGCGTGGTAAAAGGCTCCATTTACTGTTACGGGGAATATAGACCCGGGTGGATTTTCGTCCGCGACATTTACAAATGTCTAGAAAAATTACTGCTATTATATTGCGACTATAGGTAAAGCCGGCATTTTAGTGAAAAACTCTGAGGGTAGGAAATTTTTAATAATAACGATTATTCAGCTGGTGAATAGGTGCTAAACATTTGGTGATACGATCAATAGCTAATCAGATAAAATAATTGATTTATTTATCTTAGCGGTATTTACTTGGAAACCCGTTAGTATCACACTAAAGAAATCAGTGATTAGAAGTACAAATATTCGATTATCAGCTAAAGATAAAAGAAATGATCGCAATATCCGCAATCATTAATCTAATCACCGATCAATCAACTTTTATAATCTCATTAGGCAGGTTGGAATCTGCGATTCAACAGCCGTTAGAAAGGATTCGACGCTCAGGTTGTCTCTTAGTTCAATAATTCCCCTGGACACTAATATTCAGAAGACAGCCTCATTAGAATGGCATGTTTGGCTAATTTTTCTGGAAATATACAGGGTGGGTGGTAATTATATTGCTAATGTGTTTTTCTGGTGTGCAATAAAGTATACTTGTATTGTATTGTATTGTGGTCCAAAACATGACGTCAACATTTTTTTTAAATTCCTCACGTCGTCACGTCTATCAGAATATACCACATGTATGTTAGCCGATTTTTCGTAGTTTTCGAGTTATGAATTATTAAACTTTTCTTCGCTATGAAATACTGACATTTATTCAAGATTATTTTGGCATGAAATAATACATGAAAAATTGAAAAAATAGCGCGGTACAGGAAAAAAACTAGGCGAGGGTATCAATTTTGATAAAGATTACGTAAGTCAAAATATCTCAAAAATAATACCTGATAGAAATTACATCTTTATCCTGAGCCCCCCCCCACGCCTTACCGTTTTGGTTGTAAGTATGTACGTAATATATGGGTAACCTCCAAGATGGCCTGCCGACCAGTTTAAGGTCGTAGGAACCAGATGAAAACAAAATGTGTGGCCGTTCGTTGAAGTCTTTTTGCACGATTTACTATAAAAGCACCCAGAATCCGAACTAATGCCTATAATGCCTCCTTTTTTGAAGTATGTTAATGATAACGTCTTTCAGGGAATACCCGAACCAAAGTCAGTCACTTGTTTTGCATGTTAGAGGTTATTGCATATAAGGCAGTGATGGGATAATGAATGAGAACTACTCGGTTAAGGACGCGCGAATGTATTTTCTTGTAGGTAATTTTATTGGGGGCCTATGGCGGTAACGTTTGCCGCAAATGATCAATATCTGAATTTTATTTATATTATTGAGTGGGTTTTTGTCTGCGTCATTTGTATGCCATACAAATACAGTTACAGTTTAGTTTGGCATACAAATGTCGCGGAGGAAAATCCACCCTATTATAGCGAAACTTGTCGAACAGAAGAAAACATCGTTGCCTAAGCTGAAACGGAGATACTGCGTTTGCTCCGTTCACTCGGTCAAAAAGTTTCGTGTCAAAAAATGACACGGTGGTTGCAACCGTGTCATTTTTTGACACGAAACTATTAACATAGGTAGTTAAAAAAACACACTTTTACCTCATTTTCTTATCAACTAGCACGAGTAGTACACGTTTAAAATAGTAAATCGCATTGAAATCCCTTAGAGGCCGTTACATTATGGGTCTACCTTGAAATCAGTATAATTATCTTTATTGGCAACTGCTGCTTTCAATAGTTTTCCTCATACATATGTACCAACTTACTACGGTTGGTGGGCAAAATGAGAACTAACGCTGCAATATAGAGATTTTCTCTAAATATGTTGACAGTGGCGCCGCCACTGAACGAAAACGAAATTGTTAAACGACCATAACACAAACTTTTTCGCGTTGGTGGAAAAAATGTGAACTAACGTTCCAACGTTGAGTATTTCTGTAAACGCATCGACAGTAGCGCCGTCAATGAAGGAACAATATTGCTTGTAAAACTATATCACAACACAAACTTTTCCGCGTTGGTGGACAAAATATGAACTAACGTAGCAACATTGAGGTTTTCTCTCAACACTTTGACAGTGGCGCTACCAGTTAATAGAATTATTTTGTTTGTGATGGACACATTCTGAACTAACATTGCTATGATGATTTTCACGGCAAAGGATTTTGGGTACAGTATTTTGACGGCACCTAAACTTAAAAAAAAATTTAACCAAGGATTTTCACATCACCAAAAGAAGTTACAAAAATATTAAAAGTGTATAGGTTATCATTTGATAAAAAATAAATTCACTGTATTTGCTTAAATTATGACTTAATACGCATCTTTTCTGATTATTTTGTACTACTTATTGTCTATATTATTTTTCCTGCTAACAAACATTGCGTGCTATGAAATAAGTTTTAATAACTAAATTCATAAACGAGGCTGGATAAGTAGATGATATTTCGGCACTGTTGCAAGCGCCATCATCACGTAATAACTGACGTGCTGCGAGTTTTCAAACTTGTAGAAACCAACATAAATATCCCGGTGTTAATAGTAGTTATTATACTTCAAGTAGTTTAAGCTTGGAAAAACTTGATTATATTACTAATTGAATGTGGTTAAGATCAATTTTCTAGTCAGGTCTGAAATGGGAAAATGGCCGCTAAGCTGTGAGTCATCGGGGGACAGACCCTATTGATGGTAATGGTTCCATTGTGTTCGTCACGTTTTCCTTTCAGCTATGTGTTTGTGAATATTCAGCAGTTTCAAGTTGTAACGAGTACCATAAATAAGTAAATAAATAAATATGGGGGGCAATCTTACACAAATCGACCTAGGTCCAAACTAAGTAATGCTTGAAATAAAAATAAAAAAATAAAAATAATTTATTTCTGTAAGTAGGCCCTCAAGGGCTCTTTTACATGTCTCATCTCTAATTCTTTTCTTATGGCGCTTCGGGTAATTGACCTTCTGGTGAGAAGAAGCGCCGGAAGAAACTCACCAGTTTCTCTTTTCCACCAACGATATAACGTATTACAACAATGTGCTTGTGCTATGGGTACTAGACGACGATATGCTAGGGCTGCCATCTCCAAAATTTGATATCTAGGACAAAAAGCGTAAATCCCCGGATTTTGGAGCTGAAAACCCGGACACCAACAGCAACGCAGTTTTTTTTGTGGAGATGGGGGGGAGGGGGGTGCATTCGATTCGCTCTCCACGGCTGCGAGTATCAAACCCGGACAACGGATAAAACCCCGCCCGGACGTTCCCCGGACGCTCTCTAAACTAGGACAAATCCTGGAAAACCCGGTCCGATGGCAGCCCTACGATATACATACTTAAATAGATAGAAAACATACATGACTTAAGAAAAAATATTCGTGTTCATCACTCTTTATTGTCAAGTGGTAAATGGTATTTCATATGCATCGCATATTGAGTAGGAAGCCATTTACGCGACACCCATTATTTTCAATACGTCCATAAAACGTTTTGTATTTTTATAACCTACAGCGACATTCGATTTTTATGTTAAATATCCTATCAATCATTGTCGTAACGGTTATCCTGAAGTACTTTGTAAATACATCTGTGGTTCATGTTGACATTTCCATTTTAAATTTGAATTTGAATAACAAAAAAAAAAATATATATTCGCTGCTGTCATGTATTCGTACTTCGATATTTTCTACGTCTGCCAAATCCTAGCTACGCCCTTGGAAAATAGCCTAAACCAAAGAGCGGTTCAAGCCTCTAAGGGCTACTAAAGCTTTTTTTTTCAGTACTTATCTTATTATCACGCAAAATAGGCGCATGTTTGTCGTCGAGTCGCGGAAAATAAAGCCGCGTTTAACCTATAACCATAACCTATTATATAGACGTTGAAAGTAGTCGAAATTTGTAACACACTTAGGCGAAGAACACACTGAAATCGCCCGTCGCCGCGATTTTTTCCGTGTACTCGCTGCGAGTCGCTGGGGGTCGCCGCGATTTACGCGCCAGTGTGCGCCACCCCGCGATTTTTCTATACAAATCGATGATTATACAAAGTTGAAAATCGCTGAGTCGCGTGTCGCCGCGATTCGCGCTCCAGTGTGAGATCCGCCTTAGTGGAGTGACACCGCCTACGAAGCTTGAGGTCCCGAGTTCAAATCCCGGTGAGAGCAAATATTTGTGTGATGAGCACGAATATTTGTTCCTGAGTGATGGATGTTTTCTATCTATTTAAATATGTATTTTGTATAAGTATGTATATCGTCGTCTAGTACCCATAGTACAAGCATTGCTTAGTTTGGGACTAGGTTGATTTTTGTAAGATTGTCCCTCAATATTTATTATTAGATCCTAACTAAGTTGCAATGGGACCAACTGAAAGACGCACGATCGCACGTCTGTGTGAGTGCACTCCATACTGTCGCACACATACGCGCTCCCGAGGTACCTTTTGTTGGAAGAAAAACTACCGTATACCGTGGCCCTGTCACGCGGGAAGGTTAGGTTAGGTTAGACGTGTCATCTGAGGTTGATGAGCCAGCTGGGAAATCGAGTCATGGTCAAGTGTGGACAAAACAGTTGCCAAATATGGAAATTTGACGTAACTAAACATTCAAAGAGTCACTAAGACTACGCACAGGACTAGAGGCAGTAAATGGCAGGGGGTGCTTTACACAATGTATGTTAGGCAGCCTAAGGAAGCCCAGTGTCAATTTTCAAAACTACACGAGTTATTTGGTCTGACTGCCTTAATTGGTGGTAAATTACTCATGCTTTATGTGTAATGAGAAGTAATAATAGGGATAAATTCAAAAAGTTATCTTTTACGGAAATGAAAGGGAGCATTTACCCTGCATCAGGACTGACTCATTCCGCGATTCGTTTGCGCATAAGCGGAAGTAGTATAGTAGTAGTTGTGTACAATTAGGGTGGTAAAACAAAGAAAGGCCGAGATCGCAGATGTTTGCGGCCCGAGCTGCAAACGAGGGACGTAAATATGCGATCGAGAGCTTTCTTTATGACCTCCAGTATTGTGTACATCATTTTATGTCCAGACTTGGCCAGAAAGCTTTTTCCGTACGCGTAGCGTGTGGTAAAAGCCACTTTATGGACAGGTGTGGCATAAAAGAGCGTTATGTAGAGAGAGACGGTCGGACGCGGGTCAGCTCCGTCCGCTCATCCGACGCGAACGGCGGTTTTGTTTTGATAGGGCGAGAGGCTTCTGCACGTAGTACAGTCGAGGTCATAAATATATCTACACTTTTCGACCTTATTTCTTTGGAATAAGATCGAAAAGTGTAAACATATCTATGACCTCGACTGTACCAATTCTTATTGTGTGCTTGCATGCGGATGAGTCAACACGGGACAGAACCTACAATCTCCATTGTCTGCCGTTTGTTTTCCTTTTCGTCTGTCGTACGAGCTTTGTTCGTGACGAAGATGCGCTGCGTAAACGCACGTATTTGGGGATTTTTATTTAAGTAGGCAGTTTAAATTCTGGTCGCTTACTCCGAATAAATTAACGTCAGGGGTTACCCCTGATTGGTATTTTTTTTATATGATAAGTTCAGGTGGTGGTGTGGTTCGTTCAGGGTCAGGTGCAGTCAGGTTTGGTGCAGTAAATGGAGCCAAAAATAGGGAAGAATGGAAAAAGGGAAAAAGAAAAACTATGGGTAGAAACGCATGCCATAGGGAAAGGAAGAAAAAACGTTTGGAAACTAATCATTTATGGAAATACATAGTAACTAATAATTTATGGCAAGACATAACTTTCTAGAAATGTTTAATGAAAAGTTCTAGCAATTCTGATCTCCCTCATATCGAGGCCATAGACGTTACCATACGTCTGAAACTCCACTCAGGGTGGGCTGGCTAGCGACCTGGTTCGACCCCAGGGAACACCACGGCCGACCACCCGGTCAAACTATCGCTATGGCCAATAATAGTCAATCTTTACAACCAAAAAAAAACTAAAACGTCGAAGCAGAAAAAACATTTTTTCTCAAACATGCATTGAAATGTTGACATTACGTGCCTTATAATAGGCCGCAAAAAACCCCGTTTCCGGTGCGGCTTGACGCTTGGCATTTAATGGAATTTCATACAACAATATTTGGCCTGCAATGTGGTTTTTTTTTCCATTCCACATTTATTTGTGACAAAACATCACTGCGTTCAGCCATTACTCGGCCGGCAACCCCGTACTTCCCGGCCTCTGTAGTAATGTACAGTCATATTATTTGTACATGTATATTATTTGCGATAAACTTTGCTCTCCAGCGAAAGTTGCAGCAGCATTGCTGACAGATTAGATAAAGCACCAAGAGCGGAATCACTAGGTACGAGTAGCTAGTGCAATCTCGCGGGATTTCGAGATTAGCGTTCATGGATATGTCGTGCAATTCAAGGATTTCGTGTGCCCGCTTTGCTGTGAAAATCCACGAGGAAAATGCAGCGCGAACTCGAATCGCAAAAGTGTTCCAGGCATACATTTATGTTGACATCAGGGAATCAATAGGGTATTTGCCTGTAGGCAACAGACCCTCAAAGGGCTCAAACTTTGAAGGGTGTTTTATTTAGGCAAATATGAGTTTGAGCCGATATAACGAAACACGTGCTTATTACTTTTTTCATGTTCTCAAACATAATATCAAAACAGTAATTAACTAGCAACTTGCTTGATTTTTTTTCTGTACAAGTTGGAGGGTTTAGTCACTTTTCAGTACTTTGGAGGTCAGTTTGTCCCAATAGGTTGAGATTGGGCAGCTAAAAAAAAATACGTGTCTATTATTTTATTTTAGACTACTCTCTAACATATATCAAAATAAATCAGACCGGAGCCGGACAGTTGGGTACCTTTCCTTGTTAGTATCCCGGTAAAGAGTTCCCTTGGGATAGTCACGGGAGCAACGCGGGCGAAGCCGCGGGTATTACATATTTTGTGAAAATTTCCAGCCTCTACGTATTTCGGTTCAAAAGATACAGCCTTGTGACAGACGGATAGACGAACAGACAGACGGACGGATAGCTGAGTCTTAGTAATAGGGTTCCGTTGGCACACTTTGTATACGGAACCCTGAAAAAAGGCCTCGTTGTTAGGTCTGGTAAGGCAAATATCAAACAACACCTTAAATGCGCTCGCTCATTCCCAAAATACCGCATTCCTAAAATACCAGATTTTTAAAATATCGGATTCTCGATACACCAGATTCTCCGTATACAAGATTCCCAAAATAACACACCTAACAAAGTGATTTAGATCCTTGAGTAACTTACGATTTTATAATCTAGTGTAACGGGAATGTGGTAAGACAGGAATCTCATAAATCGAGAATGTAGTTTTTCTGCCTGCGAAGCAAGAGGTCCTGGGTTCGAATCCCGGTAAGGGCATTTATTTGTGTGATGAGCACGAATATTTGTTCCTAAGTCATGGATGTTTTCTATGTATTTAAGTATTTGTATCTATTAAATATATCGTCGTCTAGTATCCATAACACAAGCCTTATTGAGCTTACTATGGGGCTAGTTCGATTTGTGTAAGATTGTCCCCTAATATTTATTTATTTATTTATTTATTTATTTATTTAAAAAATCTGGTATTTCGGTAATGCATGGGTATTTTGGACACGAGCGAATGCGCTAGCAGGTAGATTTGACTGTCCAATAGGGTGTTGCCTGGAACAGGAGCAAATAATTAAATCGTACATTCTACTCATCATCAAACAATAAAACTTTCGTCCAACAACTTTTAAAAATTATGTAATATTTAGATTTTATCTTTTTCATACAAACTAAATAGTATTTTCAATGTACGTTAACATTGTCTAATTGACGTCGCTTGTCAGCTACAAACATAAAAAACATCGCAATACATTGTGGTTCCAAATAAACATCATAGTTTACTAAAAATTAAAACATACCTAAGTTATTTTTTAATGTCGAACAAATGTTGTTCAGTTTGAGGAGTACAATCTACGTTTTTATTATTTGCTCATAGTACAGGCAACACCGTATATCTCCTCACTGGATTGGGTAAATTCATCTGGCAACCTCCCTATTTTTTTAACGTATACTTGAATAGTGTCGATAATATAATTAGTATTACTAACAATTTGATCCATAGCGCGTTAGTAGCAGTTACGAGTAGCGTGCTGTGTATCAAGTTTCGAAGTAAATAATTAAATAAAAAGTATTTATAATTAATGACGAACTCAAAGATAATTCGTTTACGTTTAATCGTAGTCTAAATCAATCAATTGTCTAAGTTTACCCCAAAGCATCCCAAGGGTTAACAGTGTGAACTGACCTCTAAAGACTCACTGCATCGATCGGGGGTCACGGCCGGAGTAAATATATGTATGTAGAGCTACTATATCCCAGGATTTATCCTGAGATATCAGGATTTTGGACTCAGGCACAGAAGTTAGAAGTTATAAGGTACAGGAGTCTCTCTCTCTCTCTAAAAAAAAACTGTCATTCGGGTCCGACCACCGGATGGAACGCACCGGATCCGACCGTCTCTCTCTATCGCATAACGCGTGCTCTTTCTGGTCGCTGGCTGAGGTTCCTCGCGGGGGCCTCATAGCCGCACGGCGAAATCGCGGAGTGAGCCACTCCTACGCAGGGTTAACTATGTGAACTTGACCTCTGAAGACTCGCCGCATCGATCGGTGGTCACGGCCGGGGTAAAAATAGCTCGGGGAAGCCTAGCTTTCAATCTCCAGAGGCTACAACTACGCGCTTACTAAACGGGTTTCATAGTGTTTCTCTATCTTATTACAAGGCCAGCATAGGTATTGTTCGTGAGATAAACCCCAAAGCATATATATGTCAACCTGACCTCTGAACGCCCGCCGCATCGATCGGGGGTCACGGCCGGGGTAAATATAGCTCGGGGAAGCCTAGCTTTCAATCTCGAGAGGCTACAACTACGCGCTTACTAAACGGGTTTCATAGTGTTTCTTTATCTTATTACAAGACGAGCAGTACTTATATTGTTCGTGGGATAAACCCCAAAGCATATCTATGTGACCTTGACCTCTGAAGGCCTGCAGCATCGATCGGGATCGGGGAGCCTAGCTTTTAATCTCGTGTACAACTACGCGCTCTTGCAAAACTGGTTTCATCTACATCCATATCATAATTTCCCTACAATATGTTCAGGAACGATAAACAAATGGCCTAGATAAAAAAGACATAAAAAGTTAATTCATATCTTTTACATTAAAGCACACTGCATCTTAATGTTCACATTAAAGTATCGGAATAGCAAACAATACCGAGCGGGAGTCATTCATTCCGGAAAAATCTTAACAGCGCGATGCAGCCTGTAGTATCGAGATTTCACAGATGTAACAGCGCCATCTACCGGGGTATTGTTACACTAAAGTTTATATACAAACCTAAACTTAACTAAATTTATAGATTTACTTATTTATACACAGTTAAACATAAAGTTTTAACTTATTATTTGTGTTTTATTCAAACTTAGGTTTTTAGTTAATAGTACCACTTGAAATTGCAGGTCATATTTTGTACATATTGTAGTTAGAAAACTTATGATATGCATAGATTTTGTAGATAAAGTTATGCATGCGACTGTACATAATTAGGCATTATGCACCAGTCACATAAATAACTATTAAAGCCTATCATACTTTAAATGAGCGATTATTCCCGTAATTGAATATTGGTTTAACTTTAAATGTTTACTCTAACTAAACTGGTTTATGTTAATGAGCGTTATTAAAAAAAAGGTACAATGCAACGGTACTTAAGTATTGTTTAAATGCCGTCTAACCTTCCGTTGGGTCACGAAAATGCATTGATTTGACAGTAACTTTCAGCTTCGTCGCTTTTATTGAAAAACCCTCTAATACCTAAAAACACAAAAAATCGTATTCTCATCCAATGCTAAATTTCAGCTCTATCGGAGACCGGACCGACCTTAACGTTAAGTCAATAAGTGGCAGTTGCGTGGCGTCCAAACCACTCGATTCCTACCGGCTTGCCTAATATCAGGCTTTTGACCACCTTATTCTAGAGCTCTTAAGGAAAATGTATGCCAAATCTGCACCGGCTTGCCCTAGGCCCTAGGATATCTTTTACGCCACGCCACTGAAAGTGGTGTATACATATATTTTTTCATCACACTTGCTCGAAAATGGTGTCATTGTCATTACACGTAGGTTCTGTGGGCTGTAAAAAACCTATTACGCCCTAAGGCGTAATAGTTTTCTTTTTAAATTTGAAATTATGGTTTTGTTTTACTCTTATTTTATTTGTCATGTTCAAAGGAAATGCCAATTTACGGCCTCGGCCTTGTAACAAACACTCGTTTGTAATTCCTTACTTACCGCCCTTGATACACAATGTACTATCATATGTTCGCACGCTGCGCGTAAGGAAAAAGCCGCTTTCTGGCCAAGTGTAGACATAAAATGATGTACACAACCCGGGAGGTAATAAAGAAAGCCCTCGATCGCATATTTAGGTCCCTCGCTTGCAGCTCGGGCCGCAAACATCTGCGATCTCGGCCTTTCTTTGTATTACCACCCTAGTTGTGTAATGTACTATTGCAACTTCAGCCGTATCGATCTCTTTGTACTCGACAGTACCAAGGGCTAATAGATCGCGACAGGTGACCAACGTTTTAAAATAGCCACATAACGCAATTATATCTCCCGCCCGAGCAGGAAAATCGCGTAAACCTAGTTACCGCTATAAATAGGGCTATTTTAGCAATTTTCTATTCAAATCGCGTCAGTTTGAGGAAAACACGCCGGGTCACCCCTTGGGTTTTCAAAAGCAATTTACGTTAATTTTAGGTTGGGTTACATTATTGTTACTATGATAGATAGATCTATCTATCAGGTATTCGCGCCACCATCAAAGTACGACAGACAAGCAGTCAAATTTCGGCCTTTTAGCAGCGCGATACGTATTCAAGGTCGAGGTGCAGACAGTGCGATCCGTACTGGGGCGTTCTTACGCATTCGTAGAAGAAATACATTCTCATCATTTCTGCAACGGACGCCGACCGGTCAACATCTCCAGCTTCTCCTTAGGAGCTAAGTAATAAGTTTTATTAGGGTAGCTTGCATAGCGTTACGAAAGCGACAAAAAGTAGATGTTTTCATGGAATGCTCCCGTAATAATCTCTAAAAGAGTTTATCAGTGTTACTATGAACGTTTTAGCAATTTTCTATTCAAATCGCGTCCGTTTGAAGAAAACACGCAGTGGTTAACCCCTCGGGTTTTCAAAAAGCAATCATCAGTCGCGTTAATGTTACCATCCATTTTTCATGTCACACCAAGGACCTTAAAAAACCGGTATCAGCGTTATTCGTCCTATTAGCTTTTCGTTCAATTCGTATTTCGTCTCATTCTATATTCATCACACATTCTTTATTCGTCTTATTCGCTATATGTCTCTATCTTCCTAAGTCTAATTCTGTAACTTGTCTCATTCTTAATAAGTCTTAATCGTATTTCCTCACGGTCTTCTTAGGACTATGTCTTTGTTTGTCTCTCTCGTTTTTAGTATCATTCGCACTTTATCTTTAGACACATTCGTTATTGGTCTCTCTCTTTTTTTGTCGTTATTGGCAACTCGTCTCATTCTTTTTTGGGCACGTTCGCTACTCGTCCCGTACGACGTACGTCTTAGTCGCTTTATTCATATCTTTTTTGCCAAATTGGCTATTCATAGTTTAATAAACAAATTCAAATTTAGTAATTTACGGCTTTTGATCACTATTTTTAGAACTCTTATGCTAAAAATGATTTAATAATGATAATTTAAGATTGACGGGAAAAGATAGTTACAAATAGCGACCAAGACGCAAAACGAATGAAACGAACTTAGAATTGGACTTAAAACGAATGAGGCTAATTACGAATGTGACCAACATCGAACGTATGCAAAAAATTTAGGCGAATAATGGAATGAGACCAAAATCGAAAGGGAATAATGAAGAATTAGTCCTAGGAAGACCGTGACGAAATACGATTAAGACTTATTAAGAATGAGACAAGTTACAGAATTAGACTTAGGAAGATAGAGACATATAGCGAACAAGACGAATAAAGAATGTGTGACGAATATAGAATGAGACCAAATACGAATTGAACGAAAAGCTAATGGGACGAATAACGCTGATACCAAAAAACCCAAGGAACCCTAAATAGCCGGACGGAGCCCCGCCAACAGAGAACTGAAGCCATTTTTAGGGTTCCGTACCCAAAGGGTAAAAACGGGACCCTATTACTAAGACTTCGCTGTCCGTCCGTCTGTCACCAGGCTGTATCTCAAGAACCGTAATAGCTAGACAGTTGAAATTTTCACAGATTGTGTATTTCTGTTGCCGCTATAACAAAAAATACTAAAAACAAAATAATAATAATAATTAAGGGGGGCTCCCATACAACAAAACGTGATATTTTAGCCCTTTTTCATGGCTACCACTCGCCGAGCTAGATCTCAAGAACCGTAATAGCTAGACAGTTGAAATTTGCACAGATTATGTATTTTTATAGTGGCTACATTAACAAATACTAAAATCAAAATAATAATAATAATTAAGGGGGGCTCCCATACAACAGAGTAGTTGTTGGCGTTTTTTGCTGTATCTCATGAACCGTAATAGCAAACCAAGGAGGTTAAAATTTTCACAGATGTTGTATTTTTATTGCCACAATAGTAACAAACACTAAAAATAATATTTAAGGGGGGCTTCCATACAACAAAAGTATTTTTTTTACCGTTTTTTTTTCTGGTATGGAACCCTTCGTGCGCGAGTCCGACTCGCACTTGGCCGGTTTTTTAATAAGCCGGCTGCTTGTACTTACGATCCCACGTATACATCAACTAGATTTTTCCTATTGCGTTTCGTTCGATTCACACACTCACATAAGGACAGGTTGAGCCACTTCAACCTTCTCGCTGGTCCACTGCTCACTTTGAGTAATCAGTGTAACTTCAAGGTGGTCCTGGCCTAGCGTCCTGGTTCGAACCCAGGCGCTTTGGCCCGCACCTAGTCCGACCCTCTCAAGGTGAACCGGGACTAGCGACCTGATACGACCCCAGGCGCCCCCAGGCCCACCCAGTCCGATCCACTCAAGGTGGTCCGGCCAGCGACCTGGTTCGACCCCAGGGAACGCCACGGGCCCCACCGGGTACGATTTTTGCAACAGGCAGTAAGGCTTGCAAGTTTGTCAGGCTTCATAAAAAACCTATTGCGAGCAGCACGCACACATAAGTAGCCGGGGGATTAGACATGATTCAGTTCATTGTTAGCGAGGCTCCGTCCGGCTATTTATTTTAAGGTCCTTGTGTGACACAATATTGTTAGGTAGTAGTAATACCAACAAGCTGCACATTAAACCACTAAATGGGAAATTAAAAAAAATCCAAATATGTAGGGGTTAATTGAAAAAAAAAACTTGACGAAACGAAACTTTGTTCCTTTGTGTAACGAAAATTATGCATATAAAAAATAAAATATCTTTATTTCAGACCTTCACGATCCGTATTGTGTTAGTTAGTTAGATTTAAAAATATATGGTAATTTTCGTTACACAAAGGAACAAGATTAATATTTTGTTAAATTAATCTCTCTACGGACATATTTTTCTGAAAATAGCCCATATATCAAGTTAGGTTGATTTCGATTGCGTTTCTTGATTTTTAGTAGTTTTAAATGCAATTTGTCTTACGGATAATTAGGAAAATGAACTAGGCGAAGAAAGGGCACCGCGGGCTAAGTCACGGGTCGCTACTACTTATTCTAATTCTATGCTATGTTCACCAGTTGATCATTCTTCAATCATTATCATATGTATATCTATCTTCTAAGGCATATTCCGAAATTTATGTAACCATTTATTATACACATTTGACTTTTTTATTTACAAATTTCTGAACTTAAGTATGTGGAATAAAAAAAATCGTATACTACACATATTTTATACTTGAACACACATATAAATAGTTGTGCTTAGAAAATATTATTGTAATAATATAAAAAAGGTTAGTGTTGTTACTATGTAGGTATGTTTCAGTTTCTGTCTCTTATTGGTTGGTCAAATACAATGCGTAAAAACAACGACCAACTAACTTTCAGTGTAAAAAAAAAAATACTGAAGGCAAACTAAATATATAATATACTAAATAAGGTAGATTTTCTCTTTGGCATATTTAGTGGTTTTTCTTAGTCTTCTATTGACGAAATGAGTATAAAGGTGCTACGTGTATTGTATTAAAATTTCATCCGCTCTCACAAGTGGTAGCGTGGCCGAGCGGTCTAAGGCGCTGGTTTAAGGCACCAGTCTCTTCGGAGGCGTGGGTTCGAATCCCACCGCTGCCAATATCTTTTTGTTTTCTTATACTTTTTTTTATGTAATAATCGTTAATAATATTTCTTACTTAACTTTTATTTAGGAATTTTAATATATTATTTTGATTACATCATGTTTCAAAATGTTTGGAAATAATCTTTCTGAAAATGTAATAAATTGATTGATACGATATTTTATCTGTTATCAAACAACGAACCGAGTTTTGATTAAGTTGTCCATTTGATATTTGAGGTACCGCATATTTTCTTGAAGAAATAGAGGGATAAATTAACATAGTTGTGTAACTACAGTGAAACCAGGTGGTCACCATGCGAGGCGAAAGAAAATATCGATTTTGCAGAATCTCCGACCACGTTATCATATCCACAGAGCATCTAGATAATTTCTAAGAACGAAAAGTCCAATTAAAAAAATCGGTTGTCTGTAAAGTCGGTTTACTGACGATAGTCGAACGTGATAACGTTGACCTTGACCCTGACATTGACTTTGACTTTGACTTTGACTTTGACTTTGACTTTGACTTTGACTTTGACTTTGACTTTGACTTTGACTTTGACTTTGACTTTGACTTTGACTTTGACTTTGACTTTGACTTTGACTTTGACTTCGACTTCGACTTCGACTTTGACTTTGACTTTGACTTCGACTTCGACTTCGACTTGAGTACCAGCCGCCCTTTTCTCAGCAGCAGCAGTGATTTTTTGTCACGATTGGCCGCCCCTAATATCTGGCCGCCCTAGGCCCGGGCCTTAGGGCAAATCCGCCACTGGTCTCTTGTCATTCAATAGAGATTTTTGACAGCCGTATCTTAGGGAATAAGGGCTATTTTATTAACAATTTGTAAGAAACTCTCGTCTTAACGACTTTAGTGCTGGAATAATATAAAGTATCTATTTGACAGGTAACGACCCTGCAAGGTAACGGCCCATGACGTCACACTTTTTCGTGCGTGCAGCCGGCTCCATCGAATTATAAGACGTTATCACGTCAAAATGCAACACCGAAAAATTTTCTACACACGACATTCACTATGCACTGTGTTCTAATAAAAAGCACGTTGTTGAACTCATATCACGATAAAAATAAAATAACACTACTTTTCTACACGTTCTAGTCACATTTCGCCGTATTTTACGCACTCACCATTACATGGTCGAAATTAAATCGTCCGCACCGTTCAGAAACTGACGTCTAACTGACTACTTCTGTGATTTTTCGGTGAAGCAGACATTCGATTTTTGAAAACAGCTGATACCAGCCTGACTAGACCCGTGCGAACCCTAACCGCCATCGATTTACGGTTCACGCCGCGATAACCCGATGTCTTTCTAAAATGGCGGCCCGTGTCAGAGGTCACTGCCGCGCCGCACTGCAAATTCAAAAACCGAACTCTTTCACGACAACACAACGCTATCTCATTAAATCTACCACAAAAAAAACGTTTAAAATTATTTGAAGCGTCTCTAACCGCATTAATGACGCTGTTTCAACGTAAAACTGTATTATTTACGCCATTATTCGACGTTTGTCACGCGTCCACTACGCATGCGTCAAGTTTAAGGACAGGGGTGAAATAAAACAATCGAAAGATGGCGGATAAGTATGCATAAACGTTTTTTTTAGGTTATATACACATCTCGGTATTATTTGTCTGTTTCCTAATAAATAAAAGTTAACTCTTGACCTAGATGCGCGCCGTTGCACTCTCGTCTCAAATAATCATTGCGTAAATGAAATGAAAGGTATGCCGGCAAGGTTCTGCGAGCGTAAACACCATAAAATTCTAAATTTAAATTTAAATTGAGCTCTGTAAACGCGGTAAAGTAATTAAAAGTAATAATTGTTCAGTGTTGCCGTGCTTCGTTACTTCCGCTTTCAATGGGGTCTTCAATATCCATTATAAACTGGTAAGGAAGTAGAAAATGTTGAAATGCAACCAAAAATGTTTAAGTTATATGCCACAGATGTTTATCAGTGATCAGAGTCAGGGCCCTGATGGCATAATGATTGCCGCGCAAGCATAGCTTAGTGGTGAGGTTGGAATTTTGAGTGCCTGACTGACTTCAAGTACTTACAAGTTAATTTTAAAACGTTATAGGTAATATTGTCTTCGGTTTCCACGATGATCACTCATTGTAATAAAACAACATAAACGGATTAAATCGCGTAAATTACTACATTTTTTAAGTCCCGACGTTTCGTGTTCGTAACCCTTTTCAGCGTGTCGCGGGTAGAACGTCGAAAACGTCGGGACTTAAAAAAATGTAGTAATATAAGCAAATTTAATCCGTTTAAGTTGTCTTATTTAAAACATTCAAGTTTCATTTGTTTTCAAGTTTGACCCCACATACATGCAAAGCGGTATTCATGGCGACATTTTCCATAGGCCCTGTCGGTTTTTTGATGCACATCAACTTGCACACCAAGAAATCATTCTGGGGCACGAAGTGTACCTAAACCGATAGCGCGGAAGGCCCCAGATAAAACTCCACACAAGGGGTTAAGTTTTATTCCGTAGGCAACTGGAGGTGACATCCGGATGTAATACGCTGAATGGCATCCTCGCTATCGTCAGTAGAGTCGAGCGTGTTGAGGAGGAGAGCATGTTGTTGGGACCGGCCTGGCGGTATATATAAGTGTACAGGGTGAAATTTCGACAGTGGATTCTTTAGCGAAAAATTGAAAATATTGAGAAACAGCAGCTGAAAGATATCCTAAAAAAAGATACGTTTGTGGATAGCGCGGTAGCGCACTGCGCGGGAGACGGCAACGGTCCCCTCCCCGCGACCCCTACCCCGCTCCCGCGTTGAGTCGCCCAGGCAACTTACGCGTCGATACGCGTAATCCTCACGTTACTAATACCTAATGCCTAGGAAAAATTTGGACGGTCAATAAAATTTCACCCTGTATTTCTCGATCCAACACAAGAAAAGGTCATCATATTTTATCTGCGGTTAAGTTGAAAAAAATATTAATTTTAATACGACTAACAATAAAATATTATGACGATAGCAGTAGTAAAATCATTTCCACTGTACATAGTTATCAAATAAGCCTATTTTAAGTACTAATTAGGCCAGACACAACTTTTCGAGATTATTACAACGATTGTTAAATCGTATTCGTTTACCACACACTTGGAGTCCAAGTGTGTGGTAGGTGCCAGGCTTATGCCGGAGCCCTGCGACCCGGGGCTTGTATCTTATCATGGAGTCTGGCCAGCTACATGATGAGTCGTGCTATACGAATCCAACACTATGCAGGTTAACAGTGAGAGGACGACCCAAAGTAGGTACGTAAAACGTGACTTTACGCCAGGGCTTAGCGCCATGGAAGTCGCACCATATCACGGGGACTGGCCACTTCCGTGATGTGGTTGTCCTTTAACACACATGGCAACGGCATGGTAACAAACTTGGCAGAAACCCAGCTTTACTCCAGTCCAAGTCCCAGTCCAAGTGGACTGGAGTAAAGCTGGGTTTCTGCCACAGCTGTGTGAGGTAGCAGAGCGGTGTGTGAGGAAAAAATCCACCAATGCCGGGCCGCGCTGATCGAGGCTAGGCACGTTGATTGGTGGATTTGGAAGCCTGAGGTAGGACGTGCAGAACCCGGAAATTTTAGTGTGAAAGAACTGGAAATTCGCGGTACTGCCATACTCATATCCTGCACGCCTTAGCCTGAGGGTTGGCTTAATAATGTTGAATTTCTTGCGGTGCTTCTTAGCTATCTTGCATATTTAATAAGTTGATTCTGAGTTCAAGGAGTTTCCTTTTTCGTTTATTTAGCTAATAAATTTAGGTAATAACCTGAAATACTCGACCGCACCTCCTGCCCGTCATCGTCTAGTAACGGGGCGTCCAATGAATCCATTTCTTCCATTCCAAACGAATCGGATCCTATAGATAAAGGATAAAAAAATTAACGACTTTTCTAAAACACTTAATCGACTTCAAACATTGAATCTACGACACGAGCAAATTCACAAGGTGGTGGTTGATTTACATTTGGCTATATACAGGGTGGAAAAAATACATTTTTTTTTTCATTTACAAACATTTCTTTGGTTTTAAAAAGACACAAAACTGCATTGTAAGATTTTCTAAAATTCGCTTGTCTCACCCGGAAATCAAACCAGCTAAAAATTCAAAAAATAAGCACACATTTGGCCTTACAAGTAAAAAAGATCGTGAAATCTATCATTAATTTTATTTTACCAAAAATTCCAATACAAAGGCCAAGAGAATTAAAAAAAATCTTTGAATGCAGTTTTGTTTCTTTTTAAAAACAAAATAATGTTTCCTTTAAGTAAAATGAGTTAACTAAAGGATTTAAGCTAGTTTCCCTCCAGGGCCCATAGATTTTTTCCATCCTGTATAATATTTGAGGATTTCTCAAAACTTCTCTCTTTCTTTTTTTTTCTAATGAATCCCATAGTCAGAGCTGGGTTTAGGAACAAAAGTACGAGGTACTTTAAAAAATACGTATTTGTTTCTGAATTTCAAGAACTTCGGCATACTACCTACGGGTAATATGCACTTATATGCACTAGAAATTAAAGCGGTTCCTCGAAATAAGCAAAAAAATTTGTTTTCTTTTCCATATTTTTTTTTAAATACAACAATTTACCTAGGACTCCTAGGAGCGACCTCACAAACACCCACCAGAACTTAGTAGGTCTTATCTTTGTAAATTTTTATTACTTTGATAAAGTAAAAATACGTGTCCAATGTTTTTCAATAATGTAACAACTGACGGACTAAACGAATGATACCTATTTTCTTAATTAGGCATTGCTATTGGTCGGAATATTGGAAATACCTGATGCTGGCCGCGATATCCATATCTTGGCTGTTCGCAGCATTATTAAGGCCTATGTCTTGAGTCTCTTCAGTTCTGAAGGCGTCCCAGAAAGTGTCTCGTGGCTTCATGCACCGGCTTTCTCCATCTAGATTGGTTCTCGGTTGTCCTACGGTCGACTATCCTGGATAGTTCCCATAAATTAGATATATCCTGCAAACTGAAATAAAAATCATCATTATTACAAGTCCGATTCTACGGAACTCTTTTAAATAGCACCGTAAGCTATTATATGATTGCATATTATGACTTTATATTAAGCCATAAGATAAGATAAGTAATTGTATTTGTATTAGTTTGTAAGTACTTATTATGTTACTGAGGTTAAAACTTATTTACTTAGTACAGCGTCAGAAAAAATTACCCTGTATTAAAGCTATGCAATTTCTTTCTCCAGAGCGGGCTTTTTTTTGTCACTAGTGCAGTCTTTGAAAGAACTGGCAATAGTACCTACGTTACACAACTAGGGTGGCAATACAAAGAAAGGCCGAGATCGCAGATGTTTGCGGCCCGAGCTGCAAGCGAGGGACGTAAATGTGCGATCGAGGCCTTTCTTTATTACCTCCCGTGTTGTGTACATCATTTTATGTCTACACTTGGCCAGAAAGCGTCTTTTTCCGTACCTACGCGCAGCGTGCGGAAAAGTCACTTTATGGCCAGGTGTGGCATAAAATTATCTTTACGATTATAGACACAAAGATTTAATATATAGAATAAATGAAACGTAACCCATTGTAGGATTTTCTTTGCTTCATACGACGTTTTAAAATTGAACGACAGACTTTTAAAATTCTTTTCGCGTAAAAAATACAAGTAAAGTTTAGTGACCGGTAGCGGAAAATAAAGCAGCATTCTAGCGAGATGTTTTTTTTTGCCCTCATAGTAACTACCATCTAGTGACCGATAGCAGAACCACGTAAATGCATGTACATGCTAGTACACGTACAAAATTGTAGATGACTCTGTTAAGAAAAGTCATATTTAAATATGTTGTTTAAATAGTGAAGATCAAAAGCTATTGTTTTGTACACTTATGAAATAATTATTTAATAGGTATTAGAAATAAACAAAATACAAATAAAATTATTTAGAAAAAATCCGCTGTTCGTCCATTTGTCAAATTTTGACATTACAAGATATTTTCACGCTTTGGTCCATACGTTCCGTTTCACAGGATGTGTTACAATATTCATGACTGTTGATAATGTTTTTGCTTCTTACTTATTCATTATACTTTTGGTGTAATGTGCGTACTTTCATACATGTTCATACTTATTAACAGCCCGATTAAACTATCGGCCAATAAACAGTCTGTAATCTGGGCGGGCTCTAAATCAGCTGATGGAGTTTTATGAACGTAGGTATAGCTTTGTTTGACATTTGTCAGTTGTATGCCTCAATTGCCTCACAAACTGTCAAGTCAAACTCGTAATTTCGCAGAGTAACGGCTATACTTTTTTTAAACCACAGCAATGGGCAATTCTATTTTTATTTAATTTATTTTACTCACACTGTTCTTTCTAATTATAAAATGGACATTAAAAAGCCGCAGGCAAACCAAAAAAATCGTAAGTTTTGGACAGCTATTCGCCAACTGATTTGAGTTCGAATGGTAGCTAAAATTTCGTATTATTTTCAGGATTTTTTAAGCTATCCTTAAGGAAAAATAAAACGAGTAACCTTAAAGATATTAAGAAGCCCGAACGACGAAGTTCCGACGTTTATATTTTGGACGATACATTTGACCGGCTAAAGTTGGATTTCTCTCATGTAAGCGTATTTTAATTATGTTTTATAACTCTTTCCAGCCTATTTCGTTTTTATGTCTATCATTGATGACATTATCAGTAGCCTATTAACAATTAAATTACATTTATTGTGATGTGAGTAATACTTTGTATGACTTGCTAATTTTGTGATTTCGTGTCAAGAATTAAGATGTTGGTACATGATTGATCACTGTTCAATGACATGATTGAATTGGAATTAAAGGCTCAACTTTACAATAACTGACATCGAGTTCGGGGTTCATATTTTTTTTACAGATAGAGCTCACAATAAGAAGTCTTTTCACCAAATCTGAAGTTGCGGAAACCCATAGTTTTCGAGAAAAAAAATATCAAAGTTTCCATACAAACTCGCAATTTTTGGCATTGATAGGCGTAATTAGCCGATTTTTTGACAGATTTGAGAGCGTTCCGTTACACGCGTAAATTTAAGCTGTCACATGGTGACGAATTATAGCTTATGTTTTGTTATTATGAATTCATAATTTATAAGGATACTTGTGTATGCAATGAATTTAGTTTTTTTTGTTAATTTTTAAGTGTCATTTGTTGTTAATATGTTAACATTTGCTAAATATTAATGGTTGCAATATACTACAATGTGACGAACGGAACGCAATAGGGGCGAGGGGAGAGAGGGGAATGACGCCATTAGACGCTGCCGTATCGGGAACCACGTCTGTTTTGTTTGTCATGTCAGTTGTTATCTATCTTAGACCTCACAAGGGGGGACGGGGGGGCGGAGCCCCCCAACAAGGGGGGCTCGGGGGGCGAAGCCCCCCGCATGGAAAAAGATAGACAAAACTAACCCCTTTTTCGGTTAGGTTCGTTAGTCAGCTTACGTCCCTTAGAGCAGAAATAGAAGCCCCGCGAAGCGGGGATTCGTCGACCTGCTGTCGGGTCTTAGTTGTTTACAAAGAAATTCCTAATCAAAGCCCATTTTCAGTCCATCGCGTCGGTCAGACTCCAAAATAACCTCAAAAAATGCTCATTTTCGGTTCTTTTTTTCAAATTTTTAACTTTTTTCCTATGATTTTCCGCAACTTCTCGATTTCAAAAATACACTTGGGATACCTTAATCTACTCCCAAAAAAAAATTGGCATGTTTTGGCGATGTCAGACATTGTAAATTTCTTCCGAATTAAATCTACTTTCCCTAGCACTACGATAATATCTTTAGATTATTGTTGAGATAAAATTTCTGTGAATCATCATTTTCATTACTGTAACTAAGCTGCAAAGATTTTAACAATTTTCTCAAATGAATTTGCTGCTCTTGGAAATTCCATTGTTAAACAGAGAGGTATCTTCCATGTTTCTCTATTTTATCCATCACTCATTAAAACATATACAAAATGATTACAAACTGTTGGCTGTTAGGTCAGATTTACACCTGTATGTTTTACTTAAGTACATAAGTGAGGACGCAGCTATATGTTAGACACTATACGTTAGACTGGCTAACTCAGTCAAATGTATAGCTGCATTCTTACTTATGTAAGTAAAACATACAGGTGTTAATCTGGCCTTAGTATACTTTATACTAAAAGTTTCAGGTATTTATTTTTGTATAACAAAAGATTTTTAGTTTCTTTTATGAAATGACCTGAGCCATTCAATTTGGTCACTCGACACACTTCATAATAGGTAAAATACCATGTCAAATTGATATTTAATTCCAGATACAGTCTACACCGAAATGTCCATCTCCGATAGTGATAAATGACTCTGATGACTTTGAAGACTTACCAAAGACATTGCCAGTGAAACAGCCCAGTAAAACCGGAAACGTAAGTAACAGGTCATAACGTGTCACACACACACATAAATTCCACAATTATGGATCTAGGCACTGTAGGATAACTTTAGTATGTCCAATGTTAAAATGCCTCTGTAATCTCTTGTACATGATTCTCTGTCTACCACTTCGCTTGACTCGTCACTCAACTGCTCAAAGGTTAACTGGAAGAGATCCTTAAAAGGGATAGGTTCGCCTTTGTACATATACCTTTATTTGTAGCCCTGTACTTTGTCTTATTTTGTGCAATGAAGTGTTTACATACATACTATACTTGACCTATATTTTGAAACTCTATTCAAAGTTTGGATCATACATCCGTCTCATACTTTTGTTATTGAAATTAATTTCCAATGAATTAATGTCTTCCACCACAGTTCTGCTGTCCTAGTCTAAAAGCCGACTTTTTACTATAAACTTCCATAGCAAAAAGTCGCCTTTTAACCTAGGACGGCAGAGTTCATATCCTGAACTGAAATTATATGAACTTTGAAAGAAGACTTCAATAGAGCCCTGATGTTTCACTTACCTAATGTGTTTGAATTTGACTAAGGAGTTAAAGCAATGAGATACGTAGAGATGATTCGCCATCTGCTCTGTTACCCACAACACATGTCTGGACCTAGTCAGGTATAGCATCAGTGAAGGGTACAAACATAGGATGAGGATGGGTCACTTTTGTATGGGAAAATATGAAAAACCGTTTTACTACTAGGCACAGCAAAATAAATGTAACTCATGACGGCATAAACTAAATACGAAACTTGCATTGTAATTGAAGTTGACTTTGTCATACTTGAATTACTACTATTTATATACTTTCTGCTTAACTGCGTAAAGTATATAATCCAAGTATACGAAGCTAACCTCCGGTCTCTGCATAACTATGGTCAGTTTATCTTCTGCCTCCGGATCCATTTATAAGTAAGTATAGAAATGACCATACTAAATGAGCGTTATGAAGTTTAATTTTATTATTTCAAATTCGGCCCAATATTTTAATGTATATTTATTCTAATATAATAGTACATTACACAACTAGGGTGGTACTACAAAGAAAGGCCGAGATCGCACAAGTTTTGCGGCCCGAGCTGCAAGCGAGGGACGTAAATATGCGATCGAAGGTTTTCTTTATTACCTCCCGTGTTGTGTACATCATTTTAAATAATTTAAAAGCCCCTTTATGGCCAGGTGTGGCATAAAAATATTAAACCAACACATTTTCTTTCTAGTGCTCCATGCATTTGAACTTTTTTCCAGAGTAATCCGGAGACAATAAAACGGAATTAAATGAATAAATAAATAAAACTATGTAGCAATGAATGGCACCAAATGGCAGAAATTAAAAAAAAATGACCCACCCTCATAAACATGTCCTTCTACGGTATAAATATATACCATAATGCAGCTGTACTATGTACACTTGAAAGATAGTTTGATATTTATAAAATTGACTATAACTTGTCACTTTTACTCATTTTCCACGTTAATTAACTACTGTAAATTGTAGCAACAAAATACTTGTTTGTCTTTTAAACTACTTATAAAGACGACATTTTCCGGGTGAACGTCTCCTATATGTAATAATAAAGTGCTAACTAAAAATACTCGTTTTTCCTGTTAGGTCTAAATGCTTTGTATTCATTAATGTTTACTCCTTCAAAAACATTAAGTATACATTACACTGTAATGTAAAAAAGTTACTGACTGAGTAACTTTTTTCTGTGAGCACAGTACAGGTCCAATGAATATTAAAAATGATCAAATTGTTCTATCTATAGTCTCAGAAGTGTAGGTTTTTCGTTCAGTATGTAACTTAGTTATGTAAATAATAAATAAATATCGGGGGACAATCCTGCCGTCCTAGTCTAAAAGGCGACTTTTTACTATGAACTTCCATAGCAAAAAGTCGCCTTTTAGACTAGGACGGCAGAATCTTACACAAATCGAGCTAGTCCCAAACTAAGCAATGCTTGGACTATGGGTACTAGACGACGATATACATACTTATATAGATAAATACATAGATAAATAAATACTTAAATAGATAGAAAACATCCATGACTCAGGAACAAATACTCATGCTCATCACACAAATATTTGCCCTTACCAGGATTTGAACCCGGGACCTCTAGCTTCATAGGCGGTGGCACTTCCACTGAGCTAAACATGTCGTCCATAAATCCAATTTTTCTGGTTGAGCATGGATAAGCTTTGCTTTGCTATTTCATCAGTATACTAAGCAAATCCCAAATTAATTTGCAGGTTTCTTTCAATCGTTCCTACGAATCTCCAATACGAGAGAATCTCAACTCAAGACCCAGCGAAGGCGGCTGGTCCCCAGCCCAGCATATACTATGTGCCACACCAAGAAACCAACCCTTACCGACCACACCCAAAGACAAAGCCAACGAATCTCTAGAAAAGTGCTCAATAAAGAAGATCCATCACTCACAGAGGAAATTACTTGACGACATATATGGAGAAGTCTGGAAATCCATACCGAGCTTATTCAAAACTGTATCGCACAAGAATGACAATTTAGATGGTGTTACGAAGAAGCTTGACTTTGACGATGATGACAGTGACAAAGAGAATGTCAGGGTACGGATAAAGAAGACCAAAGAATTGTATTTGACGGGTTCTGATAGAAAACTTCTAAATAAGGAACCAGAGGAAGGGAAGGCTTCGAAGAAAAAGCTGTTTACGGAGAAGATTATTAGTACACCACAGCCTCCGAAGCCAACTGTAAAGAGAGCTGTTAATTCAACTACTAAAAAGAAAGTACCAAAGGGCAAATCGGTGACAGAGTTGGTTCAGTTTCTGGATGATGACGTTGACAGTTTGGTGAAACAAGTTAAAAATGTGGCTGTCACTCCTGACAATGTTAAGAGATTAACTTTCATGGGCTCTTTGGCAGGTATTTCTTAAAAGTTATTTATTTGTCATAGAGGTTTTGCAGAGTTTAAAACGTACTTTGAATGGGGTTACATTATACCAACCAATAGAATTATAATAATCCATATCCACTGAAGCAGAGCGGAGCGGTTAACAAATTTGAAAGAAAATTTTGTAGGGCTCGTAGCCGATAAGGGTCATCCATTAAGTACGTCACACGATAAAGGGAAGGGAGGGGGTCGACGAAGTGTGACATTGTGTGACATGGGGTGGGAGGGTTCCTAAGTTTCGTGACGTCACACTTCAAAATCTAGTACATCTAAGCGCTAAAATTCCAAATTTGGGCATAAGGTTTAAAATGTTTTGTTGGAATCGAATTGCACTGAGACCAGAGATGGGCAAAATTTATTCGAATGACGAATAAGAATAACAAAATTATTCGCGGATGACGAATAAAATTGGCGGATGATTATTCTAATTCGAATAAATTATTCGGGGAATAATTTATTCGCGGATGATTTATTCGCCAATGAATTGCCACGAATAATTATTGATTAGAATACCATATTAACTTTTCTCGAAAAAATAATAACTAATCAGAACTGAAAGACTGTTGTTTGTACTAACGGAACGAACTCAGATTTTTGCCTTATATTAAACATACTTCTATTATTTAAGAAGCCTGAGCCTTTAGGAACACATTATGTGTTAGAACCAATATAAGCACAGTAAAAACAAGTCATTTTAAAAATTATTCGTGTTGTACCTTAAATATTTTTTCTTGGATTAAATCGAATAAAATAACGAATAAATCATCCACGGATAAAAATATCGTGAATTATTTTTTATTCGAACGATCATTCAAATAAAACATTATTCGAATAATGCCCATCTCTGACTGAGACATACGCACAAATTGAGCCTTATGTTTGAATGAAATGTCTTTCAGATAACGTCCCGTCTTGGCGGTGCCACCCCGAAGCCTTCCAATACCGGGACAACTACAAATCCCTCAGGGAGCAACTCACGCGCAGACTGTATGAAGAGTTCAATAAAGTTGTGTTTGACAATGCCCTGGACAATGACTTGCCCATTGTGTGGGATAGCAAACTTAGGAGTACCGCTGGGTAAGTTATTTGTTTATGCAAACGGACCTTAGTCAGCGAAGGTGAAAATAGTCATCACCATAACCATCATTTTCTCTATAAACATAACTACATAACTAGGGTGGTAATACAAAGAAAGGCCGAGATCGCGGGTGGCCGTCTGGTTGCATAACAACTATTACCATATTATTGATTGTCATAACAGTTTAAGCATAAAGTTGATGCTCATTTTTTTTTTTTGGCATAAATTGTCCTATGGCATAATTGTTCCGTGTCATACTTATACGGAGTCATAATTGGTTTAACCATAATGTAAATTGTCATACATTTATTTAGTCATAATATTGATGATTATAAGTTGTTTTTGTAATAATTGTAAACTTCATACATTTATTAAGCCATAACATTGATGATTATAAGTTGTTTTAGTAATAATTGTAAATTTCATACATTTATCAAGCCATAATATTGATGATTATAACAATCGTATTGCATAAATTTTGATAATGGACTTGCGATGGTTCTTCAAAAAAGAAACGATTTATATTATTGAAGTATTTTTAATTTCTACTCTTTACACAATATTAGTGACCTCACACAGAACCATCGCTGCCAGAAAAGTAGGTTAGGTTGGGTTAGAACTGTTATCTCACACATAACCGAATCGCTACCAGAAAAGTAGGTTAGGTTAGATTAGAACTGTGACCTCACACAAAACCAAATCGCGGCCAGAAAAGTAGGTTAGGTTAGATTAGAACTGTTATCTCACACATAACCGAATCGCTGCCAGAAAAGTAGGTTAGATTAGAACTGTTATCTCACACATAACCGAATCGCTGCCAGAAAAGTAGGTTAGGTTAGGTTAGAACTGTTATCTCACACATAACCGAATCGCTGCCAGAAAAGTATATTAGGTTAGAACTGGGACCCAACATAAAAGAGAACTTTTAAAAAAACTTTTAAAATTAGTCTTATGCGTTTAGCAATTTATGCATTTACTTAGTATGGTTAAAGTGTTGTATGAGCAACCTATTTATGCCTTGAGCATTTTATGCATTTACTTAGTATGGTTAAAGTATTGTATGAGCAACCCATGTATGCCCATTATAAAGTATGCTTGAATAAATGTATGCATATCAACTATATGCCTATTACACAGTATGTCCATAAACATTATGATTAAAATCGTTATGCGCATAAATGTATGGCTATTTACAGTTATGCGTAATGATGAGTATGACGAATCCTCGTATGCGTATCAAAAATATGACCTTAAACTTTATGCAACCCGACCCCTACCCAAAAAAAATGACAATAAATTTGACAATTGAAAATGTCGGGGTGTTTGCAGCCACATCACGCCAAAACGCCGAACCCATTGCAAGCATTTTTCGTACAAAGATATCTGAACATTTCTAGATGGTTATAATAGTACATTACACAACTAGGGTGGAAATACAAAGAAAGGCCGAGATCGCAGAAGTTCGCGGCCCGAGCTGCAAGCGAGGGACGTAAATATGCGATCGAGGGCTTTCTTTATTACCTCCCGTGTTGTGTACATCATTTTATGTCTACACTTGGCCAGAAAGGTGTGGCATAAACAATATTTTCTCTTTTAGATTTCTCTTTCTAGCATTTCTGGTCAAAAAAGATCGGTTTTTCGAAATTCTTACGACATAGACACAACTGATTTACGCTACTACTTTTTCAGTACTACCACAAACCGCTTAGTGAAAACGTCGCGAGGCGACCGCCTCCGCACATCTTCCATCAAGTTGTCCGTCAAAGTGCTGGACACGCCCCAACGACTGCGGGACACGCTCATACACGAGTTGTGCCATGCAGCAACATGGCTGGTGGATGCGGAGCTGCGGGCCGGCCATGGCCCGCTGTGGAAGCAGTGGTTAGTGGGTCAAGTACAACAGCAAACAACACACACACACACACACTGCACACACACACCCACACAACACAACACACAACTAGAGATGTGCCGTTCCCGGGAATATTCCCCATACAAACGGGGAATATTCCCGGGAATGGCACATCTCTACACACAACATACACTACACACTGGAACACTAGCTAGTATGCAGTTATTTAACACATTTAACATAGCCCATGCAAGCGTGAACAGTCCGGAACCCACAAACGGCACCCGTTCACGAGCGTGACTTGTATCTCATACACGAGTTGTGCCATGCAGCAACATGGCTGGTGGATGCGGAGCTGCGGGCCGGCCATGGCCCGCTGTGGAAGCAGTGGTGAGTGGGTCACGTACAACAGCACACAACACACACACACAACACACACTACACATTGTAACACTAGCTAGTATGTAGCTATTTAACCGCCGGCCCGCTGTGGAAGCAATGGTGAGTGGATCGCGTGCTGTGCCGGATTAAACCAGCGTGGGGCCTGTAGCATATCTTCAAAAAGGCGCTTGGTTGGTCTTAGATATACTTAAATACCGATTGACTGGTAATTTTATACGTGACGAATTACATAATAAGGGGGGGGTCCCCTTTTGCGAGTGTGCGCGGGCCACCCAATGCGCGGGGCCCCCTAATGCGCGGGGCCCGTAGCATTTGCTACTCTTGCTATATGGGTAATCCGGCACTGGTCGCGTGCAACAGCACACAACACACACACACACACACACACACACACACACACACACACACACGCACACAACCCTAATAAATCACCATGAGTTTTTATTGTTGTCGAATACCATATTGTCTATAGGTTTATGCGGGCTATTTTTCTGCCAGTCGACAGCTAATCCATTTGGCGCGATAAAGGCTAAAAGTCTCTTGCCTCTACCAATTTTCATGTTCTGGCGTCATTTAAAGTCTAGTACCCAATTACCCATTGTACAAGCATTGCTTAGTTTGGGATCGAGTTCGATTTGTGTAAGATTGTCCCCGAATATGATTATATTTATTAATTTGCCGTCAGGGCGTCGCGGGCGCTGCGGGCCATTCCCGAGCTGGGCGACATCTCGCGCTGCCACGACATGGAGATACACTTCAAGTACTCCTACAAGTGCACCAAATGTGGATACAGGTACGGTACACCGTTATCAACATAATATAACCACATTTTTACTAAAAAAAACCCGACCGCGGTGCACTTTGAAACTGCATAAAATCCGCCATTCTGTTTATTTTAACGAACTTCATACCCAGTGACACTCGCACCATCAAGACGAATTTAATGATGTATCATTTATCAAAATCGGATGTGCCGTTGAGTAGTTACGAGGGGACACAGGAACGGACATACATACATACAGGTCAAACACGTAACCCTCCTTTGGGCTTCGCCGCAGTCGGGTAAAAATTTATCTATGTTCAGGAACGATAAGTAAATGGCCTATATTAAGAAACCCGTACCTGTCGTTGCATCTTATTGTTTACATTAAAGTATCGATAACCGATACTATATTTTTTTTAATTGCACCGTACACAGTGAAGTTATAAAATAAAGTAAAAAATTGGCCATATTTTGATCACATTATTTTTCATCATTGTTTAATAGTACAATGGGCCAATTTTTATCTAATTAGTAAAAAATCGTTATAAATAACTATGATGTAGCCAAGTTGATTTGGAAAAGGTTGAAGACCCTTGTGCTAGATTAAAAGGTTATTAAATCAGAATGATACATTAGATTGCCGAATTGAAGGCCTTTGCTCCGCTGGAAATCCAGAAAACTAACAGCACAGCCCTGTTTTAGACCATGGCAAATACAATTTTGCCCTTAAACCTAAAGTTTACGGTAAAATTAAATAATAATACTTAAGTAGGTAGTTGCGCTTTATAAATTGGGACTTTACTTACTCTTTTTTATTTTTTTATTTATACTTGGTCTTTCACAGCATACAGCGCCACTCAAAATCCATAGACATCACAAAGAAATGCTGCGGCTACTGCCGTGGAACCTTCCAGATAATCGTCAATAAAAAAACCAAAGATGGCCACGTTGTCTCCACCCCGGCACGAAAGGCTGGCCCGAACGAATTCGCGCTCTACGTCAAAGAAAATTACAGCAATATGAAGGACGGGAGCAAAACTCACGCTCAAGTTATGAAGACTTTAGGAGAGCAGTTCTCTGCTAAGAAAAAACCCAAGGAGGCTACGTAGCTAATTCTTATTTGGTACCTAACCCTTTGTGAGTCCATAGGAAGTTACAGAGACATTGTTAAATCATGCAGCATGCAGCTGTCGGTATTTCCCGACCGTGTCGGCACCTGCCGACAAGACGCGTAAAAACAGATAAAAACAAGTAATTAATTATATGGTGTCTGTAGCAGAGTATAGAAAATCATACTTTTTCAAGAGATGTTTTTTAAGCAGATGTAATTCTGAATTTCACTATTTTTTTAAACACTTAATTGTATATGCTTAAAGTGAGTCTTAAAGTCTTATATTTTGGTCAGGATTGGTTGAATCCGAAACTTTTTTTTATTTTAGTCGTTACTATTTCTTTTCTGATACTGATCCTAGTGAATTTAGAAAATCCGCTGTCGTCTCTTACCGACAAGGTTGGTGAAACGGTTGCATAGTTGGCCCTTGTAATATTTTGTATGAATTTATGTCTTCATACTTTCTATTTTGACTTATGGTTTCTAAAAACTTTGTATATTATGTAACTTAGATATTGTTAATAATCATGGTTGTTGTATCTCTATTTTTCGAGATATTTTAATCTTTCGGAAAGGTAAGTATACATTAGTTTGTTTAATGTATTTTATAAGAGAATACAGTTCTCTGGAAGACTGATTTTAGAATTCTGTACATAATGACTTGGTAGTTGGTATAATTTCTACAATATAAATTTTATTGTATTTATAAAGACAACTTGCTGAATTGTCTCATAATTTGCAAGAATTATAGAGCGAGTTCTAATACTTACTTATTTAACCATGGCATGTATATCGCACGAAGATGTTTGTGAATGATGTGACGTATATATCCGTTGACCCATAGCGCGTATATTTCCGTCGCTGGCGTGGAAAAGGATAGAAAAACATTTTCTGATTACTATTGGTTTCGAAAAGTGATTTATGATGAAATTTAGAAGAGTTTTCTTATTACGGATGTAATTATAGAATATGTTTTGTGTGATAACCTGATAACGCACAATTTTAATAGTGTACGTGTAATTAAATAATTATGATACTTTAATCTCGACTTTTATTAAAAAACTCACAGAACCTACAGGTCGCGTCACGTAAAAAGAACGCTGGTTGTCAAGCTGCGCATTAGGCCATTTATCGATCTATTTGGTGGTATGAGGTGCGACGCGGGGAGGACGGATTAATCGAACCGCGCCGCGAGCAAAAGGCTAGTTTAAAAGTAAAACAATAAACATAGTACTTTCGTGCGCGAGTGTAACAATGCGCAAACACACCCCCTCTACTTTCTTCCAGCGTTCTTTTTACGTGGCGCGACCTGTACCTATATCCATTTTTAGGGTTCTGTATCTCAAAAGGAAAAAAACGGACCCCCTTATAAGATCACTTTGTCTGCCTGTCTATCCGTCTGTCAAGACCCTTTATCTCGGGAACGCGTGGAGGTATCGAGTTGAAATTAAAACTATATACTCAGGTCTATGGTACCTTGAAGCTGTGAAAAAATCAAACTTTTAAGTTAACGCGAAAAAAGATTCGGCCGTTTATGCCGCAAAAAAACGTAAATTTCGACACTCTTAAGGAACCAAAATCCAAAAGATACTTTCCGGTGACCTAGAGCTATGAAATTTGGCAAATAATACCGTGTAGTAATCTCATCTTATCTTGGTAATAGGGGTCCTTGCGGATACACTTCGACCCAATGGGATCTTTTGTGTAATTACCCCTTACCGCATCTACGCCATGGCCTGTTCCGCCATCTCCATAAATCGGATGATGGACCCCATTGGTAGTGCCTGGAATTCATCTGGCTCTGGATAGCCAGTGCCAAATTCCTTTATTCTAGTTCTGGCGAGGGCATGGCACCGTGGCACCGTGTAGTACAAAGTATAGGAAAAAACTGAAAACTATACATTTCAATGCAATCAAAATTTATAGGGTACTTTAATATACACCTACCTTTAATATAATAATAACTCTATTAACGACGGGATATTTACCATGTATGTTTGTTTTTGTGAGTTCCCGATATTTCGGCACTGTTGCAAGCGCCATCATCACGGAAATCATACAATGGTAAATATCCCGTCGTTAATAGTAGTTATTATGTGAATGACCATGTTAGCCTTCCTACAAATTTGTACAAAACCCTCGGCGGGCTAGTCCGACTCGTCCGGTTTTTTTAAAACAAATAGGCTTGCTTAGACTCAGAAGTTTCTCTTTCTAATAAAATTGACGTTCGGGTCCGACCACCGGACGGAACGCGCCCCATCCGATCGAATTTGGTACTAGTAGCCAAGAATCCATACAATAGGGAATATGCATGAATTTTTGTTTATCCCATTTCTTAACTAAATATGAAAATACCGTAAAAAAGATGACATAAAGTGAAAATTAAATTAAAATCGACCGAGAAACACGGAAGATATAAACATTTTAAAGCAATAATTCGACAGCGATTAGACGGAGAGATCCGATATGGATCATGACGTCATAGTACACGGCCGCCATACAAACTCCATACTATATTCTGTTTGGCCAGAAAGAGATAGAGATAAATCTTTGATGACTTATATCTTGGTTATTTTTACAGTTATTCGAAAAAAAAAATTTCTTATAATGAATGAGCTTTTATTAAAGTAAACAAAAAATATCATGCATATTCCCTATTGCAATAGGGTTAAAGACCCATGCAGTCCGTTGACCTGCCTACCTCGTTATAGGAGCATTCCACGAAAACGTTTCGTTAGGGACACTACCTACCTTACCTACCTACCACTACTTACCTACCTTTTCAATACAATACAAGTATACTTTATTGCACACCAGAAAAACACATTAAAAGAGGTACTTACATAATTAGAACAATTTAAATAGACAACAGGCGGTCTTATCGCTTAAGAGCGATCTCTTCCAGACAACCTTTAGGTAGCGGAATTGACACAAAAAAAAACAGTACGAAGGTGGTGCGAAGGGTAACAAGAGCGAGAGCTAATTTGGTACCAAAAATAAATAACCGCAGGACATAAATAAATAGATATATAAACCTACATATACATACATTAAATACAAATAAATAAATAGGGGAAAATATTAACCGCAAAACAGTCAGCAGACTTTACAAAGAAACAGTTTCCAAAAGTACACAATTTAAAAATGTTATGGGAGGGATAGGTAATGCTCTTGGTTTTAAAAATAGGAAGAGATTCAGCACATCGTAACTCGAGAGGTAAGGAGTTCCATAATCGTATGGCCTGGAAAGTAAAGGATTTCGTATAGAATTTAGATTGAGAGGAAGGAACATTTAAGAGAAATTTTTAGCGCATCTTACCGACGACGGGTAACTGAATCGCTATCGCCAAGTACCATTAAAACAAGAGGACTGTCATTCTCTGACTCTCTATACAAAAAGCTGTTCCCCGATTTTACAACGCCATCTATGTACAAGCTTGGTATAAGAATGATATTATTTACAATTATTCAACTTTGCAAGCGTGACACAGTATTTAAATGTTAGAATTTATTTATTATTAGCTGTTTACGAACTAATTGTTATTGTACTATGTTTCTTTGTTCAATATAACATCGTTAAATGTTTAGTTTTTTAGCGCCATCTAGTTTTTGCCTGGATATCCCCTTGCGGTCGGGTTACGAGCCAAAGTATGGAGAGTGACAGTCCTCTTGTTTTAATGGTCCTTGCTATCACGATCAAACAAACAATTCCCCAGAAACGGACTGCACCCGCTAGGTGGGTTTGTTCGGCCAATAATGTTCAGCACAAAATCGGTCGGCATCTGAGCAGAAGTTACGCGCCTACTAGGCGGGTTAGGGTGGGGGTGTGGGTGGTCGTGAAAGTGGAGACCTTAGAGCAGTTTCTTAATTTTTTTATAATCGGAGAAAAAGAAAATCAAGGGCACATGAAAGTTTGTGTTGTATGCTACGGACCCCCGGCTCTCGTACCACGGTCCCCTAAGGGATCCATGGACCGCAGTTTAAGAAACCCTGCCTTAGAGTCTAAGGTCGTAAGCAAGGACCTTAAAATAAATAGCCAGACGGAGGCTCGCCAACAGAGAACTGAAGCCATTTCGAATGCGCCGGCTGCTTGTACGTAGGTACTAGCCGCACGCACACATCAACTAGTTTTTTAGCCGGCCGATTAGACGGGCTTCAGTTCTTTGTTAGTGATGCTCTGTCCGGCTATTTATTTGAAGGTCCTTGGTCGTAAGGTAGCATTTCCTATGTCTAAGGCCGTAGGAAATGCTAATTGATTTAAACAATTTCCGTCATGATTAAAACAAGTCTTAAACGGACTTCGATTCTCGCCTTGATTCAAAACAAGTCTTAAACGGGGGTTAGTCTTTGCGGGACTCCTATGTTCAGCAGTGGACGGGTCGAATGAATGATTCAACAGTATTTTTAGGAATAGGTAATAATTATGTTCATTTCAAATCCTAAAGACTGTCGGTTCTTGCCGACCGAGGCAGTCAAAGGGTTAGTCCTCGAATTATAGAATAAAACAACCAAATGCAATACCGTTTTTATTTATTTATACATAGTAATATGTCAGTTGTCATTTTGTTAAATGATAAAGTACAGTCTTGGAAATATTAAAAAAAATATATATAAATTTACAACAAATCGAACGTATTCGTTCCATTTAATGGGTACTTGATAGTATCCCGTAATATTTACAGGCTTATGATAAAAATAATAAAATTAGAGTGGCATTCGCGGTAGGCGTTGATAAGGCCTTTCAATACCAGCATTTTTAGAATTTTCTGATATTGACCATACTGAAAATACTGGTATAGACAACCCTAGCGTAGTGCCGTACCTTACTTGTACAGTAAAAGTATTCAATCAGTACTTCAACACCAAAATATAAAAACAATGCAGTGCATGTCTTACAAGTATGGCCGTATTTCTTTCCTTTTTGCATGTCAAAGGGAAGATATACAACACAAATATTTGACAAACTTAGCTTAGTGAAATATTAGCCCAAGAGCATATTTGCTGTAATAAATGTGAAATTGGCCTTTAATCTCAATTGTATAGAGCGCACTACTTTTCGTACCGATGTTATATGTGTGTGGAGCAACACTGACTACATATGACCTTCCAGGCGTTCTACTCTGCCCGGTAACCTCAGCCCCGGATCTACTTTTCAGAGCCCAGAAATTTCCTTTAGCGCCCTCTCTTCTCCGGCGCCGAGATAAATTATTTCAAAAATCTCACAAAAGTATATATATGAATTTGGCGCCCCTGACTTCTGCCGCCCGGTGTAGGTTTCCCGGTTTGCAAATAGATCCGGGCAACCTGAGCAACCTAACCACTCGGTCGAGTATTAGCCTTTTATTCGTGAAATTGACAGGTTATTTCATTCCTTATATGTTAGTATCGTAGTGACAGACGATTTTTTATGTACGCGTTTGTAAGTGTACGTTACGCAGATCCCTCCCTTCTCCCTCAATAAATGGCAGTTTTGGAAACATGCGCAATGGCGACTCCTTTCCGCATTGCTCTAAGATGCGTACGCTGACTTGCGTTTCAAAAGTCAAAGTACTGATTGATATACTTCTACCGTGACACTTATTTAAGATCTATATACATAGGAATTATATTATATGAGCACAGTTAAGTATCGCCACGGACTCAACGAACACCACAAATGTTAGAATAGGGTTACCAATACCGGTATTTTTGTATAGCCGATACCGGTATGCCGGTATATGATATACCAAATATACCGTTATTAAAACCCCTACGTTGGAACAATGGTATTTTCGATTATAAATATTCTTTAGTATTTTTCTAATTTTTACATTTATTTTAATTTTACCTATCTATTCATAGTGCCAACATTCATTATCAAGTTAAATGTATAATATTTATGTTCAACATACATTACTTGTAGATAACAAATCTACATATGGGTCATTCCATAATAAACGTTACTAAGGGCTCAAAAACTATTATTGGTTTAACAAGACAATTCTAATCTATTTCTATAGAAAACATACCCAACCTCAATGATCAGAAAGAAAATTAAAAAATATTTATTTTTTCATGTTTTTCCTTGTACTTGAATGTAACGTTTGAATCATAGTCGTCAAAGTGCTTTGTAAACCAATATATGGCAAATCTAATTAAAAAGAAAGTAGCAGTGAACTGTCACAACTTTCCAGCGGTAATTTGAGGTAAGATAATGTATTTATATTATTCGTCTTAAAACATATTTAAAAGCATGAATTAATCAGTTTTTAGAAGAGTATTCTAAACTGTTGTCTCGATGTAACACCCGAAACGAAAAAGAGATAATAGTTTGTGTAAGTTATCGCTTAATTAACTGTAGCCTAGCATGTTTTGTCAAAGTAAGGTTGTTATGTGGGCCTATTCAAATGTGTGATAATTTTTGTTTTAGCGTATGCTTTAGTTGTACGTTTTAAAGGTTGAAGTTGTGTAACACCCGAAACGTTTCGGGCGTTACATTGATGTAAGCTTACCTCAAACTGATTTCACGTACTAACTTGGGTATATACCGTCCGTTTCATAACGCAATGGTGTGTATTATTGCGGTAATTGTATTTTTAGGGCATATCATCATGGGATCGTCAACAAAAGATCGGTTATCAAAGCTAAGGGAAAACAGAAAGAATGATCCTGTCAAATATGCTGAATATTTATGCAAAGAGAGTGAAAGGGATGCTATTAGACGGAAAAAGCAGAAAGAAGAACTATGTACAGAAGATCTTAAAATGAAACATCGTTTAAAAGTGCGTGAAAGAGTACGAGCACATAGGGAAAAGAAAATAAATAATGCAGTTGTAAATTGTGATTCTTCAATAGGGTCTTACAACTGATTGCAAACGTTTTCAAAAGCTGTCAAAAAGGTAAAGAAATCTCTCCCCGTTTCGCCAACAAAGAAGGCTGCTGCTATCCAGAAAGTGATAACTGACGTGTTGGGAGGATCTTCTCAGTTTTTTAAAAATAAGGGCCCTAAACTTTTTATGGATACACAGAGTGCAGTAAGAGATTTTTTTACAGGAATGATGTTAGTCGTCAAGCCCCCGGGAGGAAAGACTGTAAAACGGTAAGAGACCCTGAAACTGGTGTAAAAGTGAAAAAAACAGAAAGTTGTTGATGATAACGCATCTACGTTCAGACCTGACAATAAGGACTTGAGTTATGTGCGTTATGAGGACATAATTTCCGTATTACCTAGTCCTACTTCATACGTAGAAAATGATGGCACCTACTACTCTCGAATTCTCAACGAAAATTGATGCCTTCGAGAAAAAGTTAATTTATTGTTAAATATTCATGTATTTTTTAGTAATTCAGCATTTGCTGCTATTTTTCTTAATACGTAGTATTATAAATACGATAATTTTAATAAAATGTTTAAAATTTTTGAACTAATCGGTTTTAATTTTGTACTCGTAACACCCGAAACGAACCATTAGTAACACCCGAAACAGGTACTTAAATTCATAAAAAATAATTTTAAAGCGACATTGAGGGTTATTTTAGCATTTTAGTAGACTAAAAAAGCTATACTATGACTTGTTATGAATAAAACTACAGGTTACTTAAGAAAATTCGCTGAATTATGCATTTTGGGACTAATGGTCAGAAGGTATAGGCCAATTCGTGTAACACCCGAAACAGCTCCTTTTCAGTGATTTTCTCGTTATTGTCCTTACACTTTAATTATTGTTATTGAGGAAAAGAAAATATTATCAAAATAGTAGATGATTCAAAGTTATAACCTCTAGGTCCTTAAAATAGAACATTGAACAAAACCTTATTTTACGAGTTCAAGTGTAACACCCGAAACGATGGAATGACCCATATAATTCTGTGTTCGTGTATTAACTCCTTATATATTCTGGTATCCTATACAGGTCCTGTATTCACACACTCCAAAGTCATAGGACATCATGCAATGTTTTTTTATGTGGCAATAGTGTTTTGACAGCTATCGTATTTGATGGATATAATGATGCTACCATGCAAAATTGAATTGTTATTTACTCAGTAACAAACAAAAATATACATATTATTTCGGTAAGATAAAAATATAATATTTTATATACCTACACAGATCAACAATTTGACAATAAATTTTTTGACTATCGTATCAAAATATTTATTTGATAATTGTTAAAAAAAATACATAAGTATATAATACCTTGTTTCTCGCTTTTTATAGCTTACGATACGATAACCGATATGACTATGTTAGTTTGTTAACAAAATATATCCTTATGACTTTGGACCGTGTCGAACATAGGTAGGTATACGTGATTATAAAAAAATGGCAGCATATTATAAATGGTATGTCTCTTGTGCTGACTAGGCAGAAATGCTAGATTTCACAAAAACATTTTTTATACTATTTGCAGTGGATCTAGTGGATATACGACGTTACTAAATGTGGTAACAATTTTATAGGACACTCAGATATTGCTCTACAACGGGTAAGTAGACACAAAGTAATATTCACAATATGGTTAATACTTTCCAATCAACAAGTCATTCGAATCCAACATTAATTCTTCCATCTTCAATTTTCTACAGTTACTGTTGAAATTCTCATATAAAAAGCTTTGTTGATTAGGGTAATTGAACATAATTAGCAGACATAACACAACATTTAATATTTATATTTATTTGAGATTAAATCACAAATGGACTGAAATATGGACACAATTGTTATTCTAGACCGATTTCGAACCAATGTTCTACAACATTAGATTATGTTGGTATGATTATCTATGGACAGATTTGTTTGAAACAAAATATTTATAACGATATCACATACAGTTAAAATTGTCGACTTACATCTAGTTGGGTATTATACAATTATGGTGTTTAAACCTATAACAAATGGCAAATCCAAGGGGTTATTACTGAAAATCGATTCAGTCAATATGGGCGCGATTTCACAAATGTGACAAACGACAAGTGACCAATGACAATTATGTACATGACAAACTTGACAAGCTTCGTACTTATTCATTCATTACTGTACTTATAAAGTTATGTTTATGAAATTGTTACATATTGTCACCTTGCCTGTCACATTTCAGAAATATGGGTTTATAAAAATATCCTCAATTTAGGTACAATTGTAACCCAAAAACTTTTTCACTTGAAAGTATCGTCCCTAAATTGCATAAAATACCTTGCAAGGTATACACGAACGAGAATAATTCCTTTTTTTTTTCAGTTACAAAGTATGGTATCGAAAAGTCACATTTAAAAATTCTCAATTGTCGTTAGGCTATTTTCCGTTGGCAAAACTTCGCGTTAAATAAAAATACCGCATTGTTCTCGGTTTGTCATCATCACTTTTGTCACTGTCAAGAAAATGACAACTTTTCTCACAATTGTCACATTGTCACTTTTCCGCACTAGTGAAAACCGAGCTGGACACAGACCGCAAAAATACCGCTATCGTCACAGGGTCATCAAAAATCACGATTCTTATAAAAAGGCCGTAAACTTAAAAAAACGCGTATGTACATGAGGCCGTTAATGATACTTAAATAATACCGCATTAAACCTAAATCATTTACAATTTACATCGGCGAGGACAGGCTTGGTAGCTCGGAAAAGAAAGAGCGTAGTGGGGCATCGCAAGGTTCCAAATTATTTGTCCTAATGTACAGGCATAAGTCTAGTGGTGACCTTGATAGCGCATTGGTAAGAAATTAAGTATCGTATGGTCGTGTGCGCTGATCCCTTGCACATTTTGTTCACTTCTAGACTTTTGTGCGAGCTGTAATGTTTGATCGAAAATTTCTCAGCTTTTTTTTCGATAGTCGCTTAGAATAGTTTAGGTTTGTGTCACCTTCCTGGAAAGTACTGTTTCAGCGTGAGAAATTTTTAACCAAACATTAGTACAAACAATATAACCAAGCGACATAGTCCCCGTTCAAAATCAGCCTTTATTCATCAGAAGCTAAGATTTTCTGCCAAAGGCAGATTGATCGTGAATCAAGTTTGCGACGGCCCGTCTTCTAAAGGTCGGAACCTCACGAAGCCGTCTTGAGCTACCAGCATACTGTTACCCTCGGTTTCATTTGGGTTTACCTCATCCTGAGGTTGGGAGTACGATGCCTCATAACTGCAGTTCCTCGGAGCTGGCTGAGGTGCCCCTATAGCGCAAGGATAGCTCCTCTCGTTAGGATCTTCCGAAAACCCGTATAAGTCAGTAGACTTTGGCCTATCAGGGAACCCGTTGTTTTTCCCTCGCTTCTGACTACCGCTGGAGTTAGCAGCAGAAGTTGATGGAGAGTTCCGCCGCTGAGAGCTCCTTTGGCAACCTTCCCCGTAACTCCTGTTAGGGTTGAGGGTTTGGATGCCAGAGGCGTGATAGGACGCGTTTTCTGTGTTATAGTTACCGTATTCATCGGGTATATGAGGCTGATGGTAGTGGTGTCCCATGGAAGCGTCATAACCCATCGTCATGCAGTTTTGGACGTTCTTATTCTTCGCTCTGTGCTTTTTACGCGGATTGCTGTTCGTTCTAGAAGATGCCCTGTCGTACGACATGTGTTTGAAGTTGTGTGAACTTCTATTCGAACCACCATTATAATTCTGGTTCTTGATATCACGAATGAAGTCACTATTGCTTCCGTATTGGATGACGTTATACTCGTGGTCTAAAGGATCGTCTCCTTGTAAGGACTGGATAGCTGGGTCGCAGTTGGAATAATGATCATCAGAAGCGGATTCTATGCCGTTGTAACCGGCCATGTTTGGATGGTGTTTGATCAAATGATTGGTCACACCTTGGCTGGAAGTTGCGTTGCTGGATTCCGTGGAACTGCTATGGCCAGCATTGGCTATGGAGCTGTGGCCGGAATAGTTCTCGGTGCCAGAATTATTATCGCAAGCACCAGCCAGAGTGTTGAGGAACCTTGGATGTTCTATTGCAGGACCGCAGCAAGGGTCAGGCATGTTTGGATGGTGGCCAGCCGATTCGTAAATCGGCTTACCAGTTCTTAAAGTATAAGTATGTAGGTTCGTGTTGGTATTGCAAATAGCTGGGTAGTCCGACTCGAACTGTTCATTACTAGACCCAGCGGTGCAAGGGAACAAGCCTAGACCCGATATTTTTTGACCATCAGCTTTCTCGTGCTGCAGAGAAGCCACGATGCCAACTTTGAGACTTATGACCCAGGAAATAAGAGCTACAATGCAGATCTCGATGAGTCGCAAAGAGAACTGGTAGCCCCATTGGAGCCAGTTGAATTTGGTCATGTTGACCTGACTTATTCCAAAGATTCCATAGATTTGCAACGTCGCCATTAGAACGAACAGCAGTGCCGTCGCTAAATTAATATGAATCGCTTGGTAAAGATTCTGAAAGCCGTGTATATACGTATGGCTCTTCTTCTGAAGAATCGACTTAAGCATTTTATATACATAGAGATAGCATAGACCTAGAGTCAAGCATGCCATGATAAATATTATTTGACAAGTTAGACCTAATACCCTTTTTTCTACTCCCTGCGGAGTCCTATATATTGTATTACTATTTTCAAAGATATGCAACATCAGACACGAGAGGAGGTGCAGACCACCCCCGATGATGATGGTTCTAGAACGGAAGAGGAAAGAACAGCAGGTGTTCTTGAAATTGATGCTATTGGTTAATAGGAACAGGATGGTGCACGCAAAAGCGATGCTCAAGAAAATCTCTGGGACATGAAGCAGGATTTCACTGATGAAAACTGGCAACGAATTGTTGATATTATAAGGATCATAGCACATATAGAATATCCTCATCAGACATACAAACACTAGGATTAGATGTAATATGATAAAGTAGTACTGGGTGAAGAGATGCGTAAACTTATTGTAGCAGATTATCTTAAATATAGAGAATACGGCTAGTATTGTAAAAATAACTGTGGCTAGATAAATGTGCACGTTCCAAGCGAAAGGCCAGGTAACTCCTGGCCTTTGCACTGGCCCATTCTTCGAGTCCTGCTTAAGATTCTTCTTATCCAAATTGACATTAGCTAGATTATGGTATCTCTCTGTGGACATCTCAGGATCTTTGAGATCGAAATGCACAGTCGTCGCTGGCGTAAATTCGTCATTCCTGGTCTCGTTTCTATCTTTATTAGTAGAGTATTGGAGGTTTCTCCTCGTATTCGTTTCTCCATTTTGGTCGACTATGAGCGGCCTATCTAGGTTGTTCATTTCTGGATCCAGGACAGCTAGTACCGAGCCTTCAGTAGAACTGTCTCTGCTTGAGTCACTGAGGGTGACTCCTTGTTCTTTCGTGACGTAGACGTCGCTTTTGGAAGTTTTCTCAGTGTGTTGAGGCTTGGCTGTGACGGTCCTCAGGAGGACGTCAGGGATGTCCTCTTTCCGTCCGTTGGAGCCGGAGAGGATGCGAGATATTGTGGGGATGTTAAGGGAGTTTGGCACGAAGTCCGTGAAGTTGGCCTGGTCCGGGCCATGCTTTATGTCACTGTCTAGTTCATCAGGCTGAAAAGAGAGAAGAATACATATTAGTTTCGGAATTTAAACACATTTCAAGTTTAGCATAGGGACGTTTTATTTTAAAGAACGTTTATTTAGTCAAGGAATACGGATAAATAGCTTTATTCGTTTGATATTTGGATCTAAGTATTTACAAGGCTTCTCATTCAAACCAATCCCTGTCTATATCCGTTCATCGAAAGTTAACAATGCAAAATCTTTAATACGAACTTATTTGGCTTCAGACAAAGTCCTCGAAAACCTCTGTTATACATTACTTATGCGCGAACCGGTATGTTAACCCCAATATCCTCCATAGAAAACGTTATATGGTTTCAGTCAAAGACCTATGCCTTTTACAAAGGAACACAGACTTTATTTATAAGGGTTTTTGTGTCACATTTGATATGAATCTTTATAAAAATAATCCATTATGTTCGCCAAGGGAACACATACCCAATGGCTACGAGATTAGATGACTGACTGATGACTGAATGATGAGGGAATTTTTCTTATGAACTACATTGGACTGAGAATATTTACTTTACATCTACCAAATCCCTTAGGTGTAAAGTTCTGTTTTCCTTCTGTTCTGAGTTCCTTAACAAGAGGTCTGAAGTAGGTACACCAAGTTCGTTAAGGGAAAACTGCCTTAAGGTTTTTAGTAGCTTTTACTTCTGAACTAGGTTTTCTGGTGAGTTTTGTTCTCAAACAGCCTGAAGTCCGTGAAGTTGGTTAATGAAAATCCTACCTTATGGCTAGGGGTGTTGAGTGGCTTTTTCTTCTGCGGCTCGAGCCCAACCGGCGGCAGCGGCGGCGCGGGCGGAGGCGCCGGTACTTGAGGTGACGAAGTCTCCTGTGAAAATAATATTATCTTAGCACTTAGTCTTAGTTTTGTTGTTGAAGTACTCTCGACAGAGCTAACCTCTGGAGGGATTGATTGATTTGTTAGGCTTGAAGTGGTTATATAAATCCGAGTCCTTGACACTGACCCAGTCTGCCGTCCTAATTCAAAAGGACGCATCTCAGTTTCATAGGTTTTGAGGAGCAAGCAATTTTAGTTTTGGACGTGGCATGATTTTGGTGATGTGCTAAATTTTCTTCGTGATTTTTAGAAAAAAATTATAAACTTAGATTTCTTTTTGGAAATATCATATGATCCATTGATATATTTTCTATGCAACGTTAAAAAGTGAAATTTGATTTTTTTGAGATGCGTCCTTTTGAATTAGGACGGCAGCAGTGCCATCTCGAATGTTAAGTACAATACTATTAACCAAACCAGGTTACATTTATTTTATGTAGTATTCTAAAAGGACAATGGTATCTGTAGAGTAGCTATTATGGGGAAAGAATTTTTGGAGGACCAATGCTCCCGTACAAATAAAATTATGTCTAAACAAGAGGAGGAAATTACAATTCTACAAGTCCAAACTAGAAACATTGGCCAACCAACGAATGGCACTGAATAACAGTATTTTTTCTTCCTACAAAAAGTACATCGCGCGCTTGAATGTGTGCGCGCCGTGTACGGACGCACTACAAGCAAAGAAATAATATTGCGCAAGAATGCTCCAGCATGGATCGCACTCACACAGACTTGCTATCGCGCGTCTGTGGGAATACGTGTCACGCGCTTCTAAACGGCTGAAGTTGGACTACTTGTTCGTCTTTATACTTTGCTAATGGTGTTGTTATTGACCAATTTTCCAAAATTGGAACTAGTAGCTCCGTGAAAGGGCCACAGGCTTTAAAGGACCATGGGCAACTTTGTATGGGAAGTGGACCAAAAACCAACAGAGCTGAGAGTTGTGTCATTAAAAAGCTATTAATATGTACTTAATTTCATTATATGGGCACCAAGTTCAATTATATGAGATATTCATATTTTAGTTTCTATGAGAAACGCCTACAACAGTACGCCTACGCTAGCTGACGCGGGTGCACAGAGCGGGCGCACGTGGCGGGCGGGCAAATATCGATACCTTTAGACTCAAAGGGCGTAAGCTCCATTAGAACCTACGGCGTTTACGTCCTTTGAGTCTAAAGGTATCGATATATGGCACTGCTTAACTTAGCGCTGCTCATAATATTTTGAATTTGAATATCTTCATTTTGCAATGGAATTGAACTTGATGCCCATATAATGAAATGAAGTACATGTAAATACCTATTTAATGACACAACTCTCAGCTCTGTTACTTTTTGGTAAATTTTAACGCATGGTCCTTTGTTTTTGTCTCAGTGGCATAGAAAATAATTACCTGTCCGGGAGGCCTAATGGGGATCCTCTCGTGTCCAGGCCCGAGAGAGGGCGGGGGGATCGGCCGCCGGTTAAGGTAGTTGTTCCCGTCTGTGTTTGTGCCTGGAATTCAGAAATAAGTCTTGTTAATACAGTATTAAATAGTTACACACACAATTTTCTTTGAGTGTTTAGATTCAGAGAAAGATTGTTTGGGTTCGTCGGAAATCACGTGGTTGTTCCGTATCTTCTCCTGTAGCGTCGATTTCCGCTGTGTCATTACTCAAGAACATAGACCAAGGTCATTACAACTGATTGAATCCCAACACAAAGCATAACGTGATGATGGGTTACCTCTAAGTGTAGGCTTGTCAGCGAACGGGTTCCGGTACTCGGGAGGCAGCGGGGGGGTGAAGAAGGCGCGGTTGGGGGGCGCGTAGGAGGGCACCGCGCCGTCCCCCACCCGCGCGAGTACCGCCGCGCCGTAGTTTTGTGGCGGCCTGTGGAAGAAGAGAGGGGTTAGTCTTTGGTAGCATGTGCTACTTATAACTAAACCTTAGGTTGCCTTCTAGCATAAGTGGCCGCATTCCGTCCGGTGGTCGGACCCGAACGTCAGTTTTGTTAGGAGAAACTTCTATACGTAGTACCAAAGTATACAGACAACCACGTAGTACGACTTCGGCCGGTTAGGAGCGCGCGACACGTATTTACACAGACGCACGACGCGCGTCTGTGTGAGTGAACGCCATACTGTGGCAGTCGCGCGTAGTTGCAAACACGCCAGCTTATCCTGAATCCACTATAAAAGCTGATGATGATGAAACAGAACATTGATGTGATGAGATTTTATGTGATTAAATAAAGTTGGATAAAAGATAAAATTTATGTGTTCTAACCAGTATATATTACACACACAGTATATTTACTGGAAAAATTGTAGTTGTTAGAAACACCAAAATCTTTATCACGTTTATTGATACAAAAAGTCCAAAGACATTGAAAAATTAAATGTGATCTTCTGTAGACAAAGCGGGATTCGAACCGGCGTCATTGGGGGTCGTCCACAAATTATGTCACACGATTTTTCAGATTTTTAGACCCCCCTCGCCCCATGTCACACTTTTTCTTAACATATTCATTTGGCTAAACCCTCCCTCGCCCTATGCGACGCATTACGTAATATATGGATAACCCCTTGTCATGCTGGGACTTAGCTTCTAAAAACCCTAAGTTAGTATACCTATATAAATACGCTGTTTAGATAAACTAACAAATACGGTATCTACTTGAGAACAGAAGTCTGTTCTTAACTGCCTTCTTGAGACAGATCTTGAGATCTATTGCGAGACAAATATTGATATACTTAGATATTTCCATTGCGTTTTATCTTCATCTTCAAATGAAAATGTTAAGAGTCCCGATAATTGTGTACAGTTAGCAGCACTTAAAGTAGATAAGCAAACGAAGTGCTCACAATGATCAGTAGAATCACAGTAGTAACACACAGCAGTAATTTTTCTGCCTACAAAAGTTACATCGCACGCTTGAATGTGTGCGAGCGGTGTACGAACGCATTACAAGCAAAGAAATAGGATGACATAATTAGTTGGTTTCTATTTGCTAGACTTGACAAAGATGCAAATGCCAAGCTACGTGCGCGACTTGGCATTTTCGTGTGACCATTACAGAGCAGAGAAAGTGCCCAAGTAGCACACAAGATTTATAAGCCTATTTCCCAACCCTATATAGCTCTATAGTGCTTAAACTGGAGGCAAAACGACTGTATAAGCTCTTAAGACCGAGCCAAACTTGTAAAGTATGAACCTTCATAAGTGATGTCACACCGGTTGCGTGGTGCGTATACAGCTTGTGGACTACTTGGTCACTCTTCCGTGCAGCAGTCTGTATATTCGCCGATATAGTTACACTTGACAAAGATGCAAATGCCAAGCTACGGACTTGGCATTTGCGGGTCATTACAGCCGCGGTGTCTGTCCATTGCTCCCTTGCCAACGAAACTTGGCGCCATCGCTGTTTAGTTACCCTATTCCGTATTAGCGGAGCAGATTAGAAAGCCTACGGCCACGTTATAGGGAATTAGGTAAAGATTCGTGTTCGCGTCTCTTTCTCTGACATACAAAAAGAAAAGATCTGAGCACGAATATTCGTCGACTCCGGATAATGTCGCCTTAGTAAACAAACAATATCGACACACAACCCATTTTCACAAGTAAGTGTAGGCGAGTAGTTCTTGACTAGACAGTGACACAACAAAGTTTAAACTGGAGGCTTATCATGGTTATCACCAGTTATACCTATGTCTAAATTATTTTTAGTATCTAAATTGGAGATGAAAATTTATAGACAGTTTTACAACATTGCAGATGTCTCGTAATATTACGTAATATTTTAACTTAGTTATCAAGCAGGCCTCAATGTTTATTATGAATTATTTCGATATAACTGAGCTTTTTATAACAAAAGTCTCATTTCTTACTCGAATTACCACTGCGTTACCAGATTTTATTTTTATTTTATATAAAGTTTATTAATTTCTTTTATTTTATATAAAGATAATTCAGGATGAGCATGAGTTCTGATGATGTTCTGAATTACAGTTCTGAATTAACAAACAAAAAGTGGCTTATGGGGTCACCCTATCGGGGTCGGATATCTATGATACTCGTATCATAGATATCCGCCCCGGGTGTCACTCTAGTTACGCCACCGCTGATGTGAGTAAATTGTAGAAGTTCGAGTAAAGGTTTTCAAGTTCTTTATCCGTAATGGAGGTACGTAGGTGATTGCACAAGTTGCATACGTGAGAGTACTGACAATCTTACCGATGCACTACTGACTAATGATGATGACATCACTAACCGCACGCTATAACGCGGGCAGGATGCGACCGCAAGACTGTCCAGTCTAGATTATGTCTGCGGTTGCGACTGAATCGCATTACATAATAAATAATAAATATTAGGGGACAATCTTACACAAATCGAACTAGCCCCATAGTAAGCTCAATAAGGCTTGTGTTATGGATACTAGACGACGATATATTTAATAGATACAAATACTTAAATACATCATAGTTTAGTGAAAAGGTCAGGCAGTTAACCAAATGGCTAATTAAACCAGTTGGCTGCGACATACATACATACAACTCGGTTTCGCACTGGCGTCTCACTCCGCGGCCCTCGCGATTGCTTTCTAAACGCTTAATTGTATGTTTCTTAGACTGATGCACTGAATAATGATGATGGCATGACATCACTGCGACCGCACGGTTGAAGCAGTCGGGATGCAACCGCAAGACAGTCCGGTCTAGATTTATAGCCGGTTGCGACAGAATCGTATTACGGAGACTTTACCAGTGAAAGTTTCTCAATATGAAAATGAACATCTAAGAGTGCGTTTCCACTGAGTAGATTGGAGAGGAACGCAACATGAGTGGCCAATTACACTGTTTCTACTGACGCGAAGTGATTTTAGACGCGGGCACTGTGATTGGTCACTCATTCGATTCGTAATTCGTAGTGCTTAATGTTTTTGAACCATCGACTTGGAATTTGTGAACGAATGTATATGTCCAGTTCTCAGGACTGTAAGATGTGAAATATAATGTGGAAGAACGTTTATTGGCTTATTATTCTTTCACGAACGACAGTGGCACAGAATAAATAATAGTACTATGTACAGAAGTTACTCTAGGCAACAAAACGGACGTTCGGGCATTAGGTCGTTTACCTTATTATTCCTTCTGACTAGACAACATATTTTCCCAAAAAACAGCCAAGTTTTACTCCTAAATATTAAACCATCAGACTGCACAAGCAAAATCGAATAAAAGCACTAAAAAACATTATGAAAGCAATCCAATCTCTGAAAGTGAAACCAATAAACGCGAGTTTTTCATCGAAGTTTAATATTCTCGGGAATGCCTTGCTTGCACGTAGGTACCTACGACAGACGCATCTGCAATTTAAATCTGGCTGGTTATTCCAAGTTGCTTTTGCCTTGCGTTGTTATTGTTGTTGCCGTGTTATGCATTCTAGATACCTAGGCTAGGTAAAAAGGTGCAGGGCCGCGCCGCCCCTGTGTGCGAAGTGTGCAACGCACACAGGCGCCAAGGCAATAGGGGCGCCGGAATTCGAAACACGACGACAATAAATAGGTTGCTTCATCGGTTTGCACACAGGCGCTGCCGAGGGTCGGCGCGGACCTGTAAAGGTGTGTCTGCCCACAATAACGTATCGAATCAGTGAAGAGATACATATTTTTAATTAAATATTTACAAATACATTTTGATGACGTTATTGAATGTAACTTTATCATAGATTCTGTGGTTTTTTTTCTGAACACAACGATGTATTCAAGGTTTTGGAGCGAAAACAAACTTTAAACGTTACCAATCCAGATTATTGTAAAAGTATTGATAATATTAGCAAACTTTGAACTTTTGTTTTGTTCGGAATTTTAGTTTAAAAGAGTACTAATAAATGGTTTAATTGCTTGTAGTGGAAAAACGTAGTTCAGCTTGAATTTTGGCAATTTGGAGAGAGAGGGGGATTTCATCACATTTTCCTGACTATAGAAGGAAAAGCTTAGAATCTATGGTATAGAATCCAAAATTGATCTGATACGGCCTATTGAAACTGCAATTGACAAGTTGATTCAAACTATCTCTAAATACAGCGTGAAGATAAACTACATTGCCAAAAGCCAATGACCTTACGACCATCATAACTAGGCCTGCCACCGCCTAACATATCCCAAGATATCACGGATCTTTCAAATAAACTACCAGTATACCCTGAGCCGCAAATACAAGCTATTTGTATAGATATGAGGGGTCTAGCGCGACCGTATGGAAATGTCAAAAATTGGCATACTGCCCGCTCCATTCAACGAGTTTATTTTCGAGATGTACAGAGCATTTTAATGAACGGATACAAAAAGATATTCTAGTACGCTCAGACACGATGCGAATGGACTAGCTAAGGTTTAAGGACGAGAACTTTAAGTCTTATGCACTAAGAATCATTTTCAATTGACCAGTCATGCCAACGAATACTTTGTTGGATTTGTTTATATTAGCGTATCCGTTAGTTTAAATAACATGATTCAAAACATACTATTAAATATCTTCCAGAATAACATTGTAAAGTAACAAATAAAAAACATATTGCTAATTTTTAGCATTAGTACTGCTACTCAGCGGTAGATGGCGCTACATGTATATCGTATCCGCGCTGCGACATATTCTAATAAGTAACAACTGGGTTTGTTCCTTCATCATAAAGCAGTGTTAATCAAGTGTGGAGTGCCAGTTTCAAAAACGAAAAATAACAATAACACTACTCGCCAATAGAGGGCGATTTTTTTTATTCAAAAAAAAATGTTTCAGGTGCTAAATTGCCGAAGTAATTATATATTTATGACTACAATTCCCGCCCCACATGATCCTGTCGTGTAAAAAAAATAATTTGACAGGATTAAAGGATTTTTCCCGTTTTGACAGCGGTTTACGCAATTCAATTCCGTTGGTTTATTTGAGCCATTTGAGGCATCCAAAGCCCCCGTGTCAGTGATTGAAAAATGACGTCACTTTATTGTTTTCGGCCTTCTCTAGCGGTAAAATGAGTATGGAAATGACAAGAGGGTCGTAGTTTTAAATTGTTTTTTTTTTCATATCGCTATAGGGGAGCATATTTTTAGACATGACAAATCGATTTATGGATGCGTGAAAATACAGATTTAATAACAATACTAGTCACAAAAGTGGCAAAGTCGACTCAACGTGATACATTTTTAATTAATTTCGCGAAACGATAAGAATATACGACCGCTTTAGCTTAGTTGGTAGTGACCCTGCCTACGAAGCACGAGGTCCTGGGTTCGAATCCCGGTAAGGGCATTTATTTGTGTGATGAGCACGAATATTTGTTCCTGAGTCATGGATGTTTTCTATGTATTTAAGTATTTGTATCTATTAAATATATCGTCGTCTAGTATCCATAACACAAGCCTTATTGAGCTTACTATGGGGCTAGTTTGATTTGTGTAAGATAGTGTCCCCTAATATTTATTTATTTCTATATCTCTCTTGTACTGAACGATTAAAACATATTTGCCGTTTTATATATCTAAAACCCTGTTAGTCTCTACACAACTCCTTAGAGGTTAGCCTAGTTTTAGTTATAGGACAGAAGATATATCTCCAAAAAAGGCAATCCTTCTTATGTTTGTAGTGGACATTTTGCGACAGATGATGATGATTATAATCCCTTCTATCCTTGTTTCTACATATACCAGGTGTTGCCTGTACTAGGAGCAAACAATTAAAACGTAGTTTGTACTCAAACTGAACAACATTTGTTCAGCGACATTTAAAAATACCTTCTTTATGTTTAGTACACTTTAAAGTTTATTTGAAACCGCAATGTATTACGATGTTTTTTATGTTTGTAGTATGACAAACGACGTCAATTAGACTGATGCTAACGTACATTGAAAATACTATTTAGTTTGTATAAAAAATATAAAATCTAAAGATTAAATAATTTTAAAAGTTGTTGAACGAAAGTTTTATTGTTTGACGAGTACGAGTCTACGTTTTAATTATTTGCTCCTGTTACAGGCAACAGTCGGTATATAGATTAGGTACGTTCAATTCTCCTGTCTGTATAGTCAGCATCAAATAATAAGTAACATCCAAAGCGCCATATATTATATCGCAACACACCTTTATTACTACAGGCATAAATATCAGTCACTTCACTATATAGGTATGTTGCGCTTTGAATGATACAGCCTGGAGTAGCTCACTCCGCGATTTCGCCGCGCGGCTACTAGTACCAAATGTTGCCTTTGCGGAGGGGCTTAGCCAGCGACCAGAAAGAGCACGCGTTATGCGATAGAAAGAGACGGTCGGATGCGGTGTGTTCCGGCCGGTAGTCGGACCCGAACGTCAGTTTTGTTAGAAAGATAAACTTCTGTACGTAGTACGTAAGTACTTATTATTCTTTAAGACGACATTAGATTTATTTAAAAACACCTAAAATAAAATTACACCCTAAATATAAAACAACTCCCCCATGCCATGTCTCTCCCGGGCGGCAGGGTGCCCAGAAGGCTGGCGGCATTACCACGCTGAATGGCAATGCCGATTCTTTGAGCTAAGAAGTAGCCAGCCCTCTGGTCGCCAGCTACCCGATAAAATAAAATAAATAAATATTAGGGAACAATCTTACACAAATCGAACTAGTCCCATAGTAAACTCAATAAGGCTTGTGTTCTGGATACTAGACGACAATATATTTAATAAATACAAATACTTAAATACATATAAAACATCCAAGACTCAGAAACAAATATCATCACACAAATAATATTCGCTCTTACCGGGATTTGAACCCAGGACCGTCAGCTTCGTAGGTAGAGTCACTAACCTCCTAGGCTAGTCGACAATAACAAGTCAGGGGGGGGGGGGGGGGGGTCAAGTCTGTGGGCAATTTGTTTATACAGTGCGAATGCACTGGATCCCCACGGCCCCCAAGTACGTACTTGTTCTGCCGGTAGTCCAATACACAGAGAATATAAACGGCGGTGTTGACAAGCAGCAGAAATCAGGCACTGTTTTTTACGTCTAATGTTACATGTTACTTACCCGAGTCCTATGTTTCCCTATTTGTCGGTATTTCATGCCGACTATACCAGAACTCGAAAGTTATAATTCACACTAAGTGCTTGTAACAAAATACGTGACTCCCGAACTGAAGTAAGCCTTACAAAGTTCCGCTAAATTGTTCTCAGATGGATTATGCTAATTGCCAATGTCGAGTGAATACTTTCCGAGTTTAATAACCGCGGTTACGCTGTTGAGCTGTTTAATCTTTTTGAGGTTATGTTTATATTTTATATTCGACCAATTTAAAGTTGGAAACAAATGACACTAGCTTAGTGGGGGTGACACCGCCTACGAAGCTTGCGGTCCCGGGTTCAAATACTAGTAAGGCCAAATATTTGTGTGATGAGCACGATTTGTTTGACCGCTTTAGCTTAGTTGGTAGTGACCCTGCCTATGAAGCAAGAGGTCCTGGGTTCGAATCCCGGTAAGGGCATTTATTTGTGTGATGAGCACGAATATTTGTTCCTGAGTCATGGATGTTTTCTATGTATTTAAGTATTTGTATGTATGTATCTATTAAATATATCGTCGTCTAGTATCCATAACACAAGCCTTATTGAGCTTACTATGGGGCTAGTTCGATTTGTGTAAGATTGTCCCCTAATATTTATTTATTTTATTTTTATTTTATTTGGTCTTGAGTCATGGATTGGATGTTTTCTATCTATTTAAGTATGTATCCATCTATATAAGTATGTATATCGTCGTCTAGTACCTACCCATAGTACACGCATTGCTTAGTTTAGGACTAGATCGATTTGTGTAAGATTGTCCCCGAATATTTATTTATTTTATTAATATTCTTAAACATTAATATTGGGGACAATGCTAATCTATTAAAACAGTTTTGTGACTAAGGACAACGTACCACGTAAAACACCGTAGATAACAGGATGAAATTTGAACGTTTACCCACGAGGACACGTAAATATGCATGGGAGAGGCCTATGTCACAGTATAATACAGTAATTTTTCTTCCTACAAAAGATACATCGTGCGCTTGCATGTGTGCGCGCCGTGTACGAACGCTCTACAAGCAAAGATTTACCAATGCTCCAGTATGGAGTGCACTCACACAGATACGGCCGAAGTCGACCTACTTGTTTGTCTTTAATGTCTTTATACTTTCCCTATGTCCAGGATTGGACGGAAGCAGGCTGATGATGATGAAGATGAGGAAATATGCATTAAGAAAGGACTGTACCAAAGAAACAAATTGAATTACCTAAACAGAATTACGTATAATAAATTCTCTTATACCGAACTGTTCCAGGTTTTTCCGTATTTCCCATTTGGCTGCTCACGTTGTAGGCTTCAATTGTTAAGTAAATTAAAAAAAAACGTCGCGGTGGGTAAAAAGTTTCCTAAAGAAAACGCGAGCGAATTCCAAAAAGATTTTTGCATATTGGATGTTCAATACACTTACGTCGTTTAAGAATAGAGCTGGCCAGAATTCAGTGCAGTAAAAAAGGACCAAGTCACTTATAAACGAGGTACAAAAGGGCGCAAGTCTAACACTGTCGCCATAGTCTATAGATATCTCTGGAATGGCTGGCTCACTTCGCGATTTCGCCGCGCGATTACTAGTACCGAATGTTGTCCCTCCGGAGGGGCTTAGCCAGCGACCAGAAAGAGCACGCGTTATGCGATAGAGAGAGATGGTCGGATCCGGTGCGTTCCGTCCGGTAGTCGGGCCGGAACGTCAGTTTTGTTAGAAAAAGAAACTTATGTACGAACTACTTGTACTATAGCTTGGCAACTTCGTTGGTGACACTCACATACCTTTAGACTCAAGGGGCGTAAACGCCGCAGGTTCTAATGGCGTTTACGCCCTTTGAGTCTAAAGGTATCGATATGTGCTTTTTGTTATGTGCAGCCGTAACTACTCACAAAGTTACCGCCAACACGAACGACGACCGACGGAAGCAGCCTCCGGACGCCCCCGTTCGTGTTAGCGGTAACTTGTGTGAGTAGTTACGGCTGCACATAAAAAAAAGCACACATGTGAGTGTCACCAACGAAGTTGCCAAGCTATAATATTTATTCTGCGCTATGGGTTTCCTCAGCAAATAAGTCGCGTTTTAAACTATTACGGCAGCATAGTAAATAAGACTTGCGCCTTTTCGAATTTAGCCCATATGAGACTCATTCCCTTCCTTACTGGCTGGAGGAACTAAATTGCCGCCGAAAGTTCCTATTGTGTCCAATCTATTGTCCCGATTCTTGTATAATTTGTTGCGAGGTTGAAAAGTTGAGTTCCTTGAGTAAAAAGTGCAAGGGGGAATACATTTAAGTTACTTAGCTAGGCACCCCAGCAGAGGGTAAGGGTAAAGAAGACAATAAGGGGACAAAAACGGGGGGGTGTAAGTTTTCACCTATTCTGATGACATAAAGGCATTGTAATCAATTACATATAATTTGAAAATGGATGAAAATAAAATGAAACAAGATAAAATCGGGGAACAAGTTCGACGAAACGATATCTAGTCTAGTCAATCTGTTAACAAATAATATAAAATATATATAACAAATAAATATTTCGAATAAATTTATTGTCTAATTTACCTCTAAATCTGAGATATTTAACGCAGTGGCGTTCTTGGGAAAACCGGAGCAGATTTGATTTACATTTTTCCTTCACAAACAGTAAAAAGAGTGCCTGAAATTTCTCATAACAGGCAAGCCGGTGGGAATCGGGTTTTATTGACGCCACGCCCGTTATTCTGTGCCTTTGCGTCGATCTTTGAAACTGACAATCTTCGGGACTCGAAAGACCTGTGTCCTGACAGACCGATGCAATACAGTGTTTCCTAACATTTATTGCCACATCACCCACAGGCCCCCTCTAGATTTGTATTATTACCCCTCCAAAAAACAGGTAATACAGACAGTATATGAAAGTATTCAAAGAAAAACGACTTAATATGAGTATTACCTCTGAGAAAACTTGATTACCCCCAGGTTCGAAACCACTGCAGTAATAGAATTCTGATATCAACGTAGGTCGCCATCAGATATATCTGAGCTGTCAGTGTACTCATAAATATCTGGACACGGCTCTAATGCTATGAAAATAGAGCCGTGTTCAGATATATATGAGTACACTGACAGCTCAGATATATCTGATGGCGACTGTACGAGCTACAGACTCCGTGTGCTCAAAGTAAATTGGTGTGTCCTGCGAACGATATTCATGGAATACACAAGGCAAGGCATAGGTATAGATAGATGGAGCGAGGAGCCTTGTCATTGTTCAAAATGACATTGTGGCAATTCGCAACTTGCGATGGAAACTGTTCTGTAACTTGCTACGTCAGGATCGCTACAACTAGCCAGACAAAATGTCACGAATATCTTCCATTATCATATTTTATGCCACACCTGGCCATAAAGTGGCTTTGTCCGCACGCTGCGCGTACGGAAAAAGCCGCTTTCTGGCCAGGTGTAGACATAAAATGATGTACACAACACGGCACGGGAGGTAATAAAGAAAGCCCTCGATCGCATATTTACGTCCCTCGCTTGCAGCTCGGGCCGCAAACTTCTGTGATCTCAGCCTTTCTTTGTATTACTCTGTGTAATGTACTATAGCAGCATTGACACAGAATAATAGAACTACGTACAGAAAACTTCTCTTTTTGACAAAATTGACGTTTGGATCCGACCGTCTCTTTCTATCGCATAACGCGTGTCTGGTCGCTGGCTAAGCCCCTCCGGCCAAATCGCGGAGTGAGCCACTCCTGTACCTTACCTCTAGCACAACTGTGACACGCGACTCTTTGTCGCGCGACAAATGCTAGCTTTCCCTATCCACTCAATATCGTGTGACAGTGACAGGTGATGCACTGTCGCGCGAGAAACGAAGTCGCGGCCAGTTATGCTAGACGTCCTGGTATTATTAACTAGTCAGAATTCTAGCTCGACATACGTGACCTCTATCCGTTGTCGGGTGAACTAAAGGACGCTTCAAAATTTGAGCGAACATTCGTCTATAATTTTGCTCTAATTGCGGGCTTAGTCCATTCTGCAGTTTTAATGACTTTGCAATAACAAAAGTAAATTATAATTTTACGAGCACTCTGCTAAATCTCTAATTTAGCTCATTAAGTTAAAACGTGAAGCATTAAAGTTAAATACCGTTTAAAGGGCACGTAAAAAGTTCTTCCGAACGATTTATCTTATGGAGTCGTAAATTTCGCATAAATTCTATATCTTACCAGTGGCTTGAAGCACAAATTACAGTAGGTCCACCCACTGAAGGCCAGTTCGTGTGACATATCGATCTAAACTAGCATTTCTATACTCTGTACTCTTAGGTAGGTACATACTTAAAAAAAAGGTAGATAAAAAAACCACGTGACTAGGGTCGTTCAGCCAGTGGTATTGTGCCACAGATACAAAACATTGATTGGCTCAACATGGTTTTTGTTTCTTTAAGTACCTTAAAGTACAGAGTATATACATTTCATACTAAGTTATTATCAACTTAACCAGTAAACTTTTACTTTCTTATTTGATCGCCAAGTGTGTGATAAAAGAAAAAAAAATTCACGTATAAAGTAGGATTTGTGAAATAGTTTATAATTATATTCATCTTAAGTAGGAAACTTCTAACTTTTTTTATTTCATCATCATGTTTGTGGTTTAAATAAACGTGACTGTTTTTGTTTATCCGTTCTGCATTCGACCAATATGGAATATTGTATTCTCAGTAGGTACATATATAAATGTCAAAATATAAATGAGAGTTTTCTAGAAATTTCTAAAAAACTGAGAGCTTTTCACTTTGATGACTGCGCTGGTGATGAAGAAGATAAAGAAATTTAATATTAGATTTTCTATTATTTTGATTTTGCTACTTTCTTTACTACATACTTGCATTTTTTTATGTACCTCGTTATTCTCGCACTAAATCCTAACTTGATTCACAAGTAGGCCGCAAATGCGAAGAATTTTTCAATTCTATCAAGGACCATTAAAACAAGAGGACTGTCATTCTCCATACTTTGGATCGTATCCCGACCGCAAGGGGATATCCAGACAAAAACTAGATGGCGCTAAAAACTAAACATTTAACGATGTTATAATTGCACAAAGAAACATAGTACGGTAAAAATTAGTTCGTAAACATCTAATAAATAAATAAATAAATTCTAACATTTAAATACTGTGTCACGCTTGCAAAATTGAATAATTGTAAATAATATAATTCTTATACTAAGCTGTTCCCCGATATTTACAACGCCATCTATGTATGCGTTGTAAATATCGGGGAACAGCTTTTTGTATGGAGAATGACAGTCCTCATGTTTTAATGGTCCTTGAATTCTATTTACAAATTGCTCCTTTAGTGTCAAAGTTGCGATTGCTCTAGTTTGCGTCAAGTTTTTTGTTGAGAATTTTAAGCTTCAAACACCAATAGATGGCGCTGTACCGATAAACACGCAAGAATTAACTCGCACGCCACAGTCGCCACCGAGGAATATTTAGGAAACTTAGGATAAACTTTAGATTTAAGTTTGGCCGATAGATGGCATTGAAGCATCCGTAAACTGGCTAACGGTGTGTCTTTCGAGAATTATAAAGACTCAACTCAATTAAAGCTCAGTCAGTAACCAAAGTAACAAAGTGAAGTGTATAGTGTTTAGTTAGTGTAATAGTGAGTTAACGAACTATAGGAAGTGCAGTGAAGTGTTGTGCCGCGTTGGAACGTTCAGGTACGAACATTTTTAAATATAGGTACGTGGTGTCTTTGAACAAGATATCCCAAAAAATAGGTGAAGTATTCAAAATAGGTGTTGTTTATGTCCCAAATCATCCCTAATAAATCCAGATTCACTTTCTTTCTTGCCTGTACCGATTTTAAAATGACAATAAATTAAAATACAATTTGATAATACGAACAAGTGACGTCATTTGTTCGTATTTTCTATGAAACGTCCGACCGGGCCACCGGTTTAGCCTAGTGGTTAGTGACTCTGCCTACGAAGCTGACGGTCCTGGGTTCGAATCGCGGTAAGAGCAAATATTATTTGTGTGATGATATTTGTTTCTGAGTCTTGGATGTTTTCTATGTATTTAAGTATTTGTACTCTTATTTATTAAATATATCGTCGTCTAGTGTCCATAACACAAGCCTTATTGAGCTTACTATGGGACTAGTTCGATTTGTGTAAGATTGTCCCCTAATATTTATTTATTTAAACGTTTTGACACTTCGTATAAACAAGCCGATTTGACCTGTAAGGAAAACTAGCCTATTAAAGCGGTTACATCGGAACCTACTGCCGTTTCTCAACTTTAACATAAAAACCCGATCAAACAAAACGTGACCGCTTTCCGTGGGTGGCTAATGGCAATGCGCAACTTTAAAATTGATACTGCGCGAAACAGGACCGTTATCTCTAAATCTCGATAGGTCGCAAGCTAATTTTTTAAGCGAGACTCCGTCGTAATGTTCTAATGCGATTATGTTTTGATGTTAACGCCCACGTCGGAATTGTTTAATGTAGGCTTTTGTAAAGCGTATGTAAATCTACAATATCTATAGGTACTTCATTTCGTTTATGACTGGCAGCACCACAGACCACTAAACCTAGTTTAGTGGTCTGTGAGCAGCACCTTGTAGTGCTTACGTTCACAGCGCGTACACATTCAAGCGCGCGATGTACCTTTTGTAGGAAGAAAAATTACTGGTATTATGCTGTGGCGTAGGCAAAAATGACTGTTAGAATTATAATTTAAAGTGAAACGAGGTACCAGTGGCGTGCCGTCCATAGAACTCGATTCCCGTCGGCCTGCCTAATATTAGGCAGTTCAGCACTTAATTCTAGTGCACTTAAAGAAAATTTAAGCAAAAGCTGCTCCGGCTTGCCCAATGATTTCTTTAACGCCACGCCACTGCGAGGTACACGTAACTATGATAATATTAATACAATAGTGAGGAACGCGATGGACTGGAGTCGACGTGGCAGAACGATGACCACCAACCACGATCATCAGTCATGCTTGATACGACAAAAAGAGTTATCCCAATAAAAACTGATGTATTTAAGAAACGAGTTTTATAATTTCGTAATCAAAATAGCAACGCGCTAACGCGCCGCAATAAATCTTTCCCGCCATTTAATATTAACGCGACAAATGTAACTAAATATTTTGATTGGCGCGATTAATTAATCAAAATGCTTCGAACGCAATTTGTCGGCCACGTCATTAAGACAATGGTTAAGGCCAATTTGTCGGCATTATATTTGATATTAATGGCAGAGATTTTGTATAAAGCCATTGCATAAGTATACGGTTATTGATTGACCTGATTTACAAAGCCAATATTGGTATACATTATACATTCATAATGAGCACCGCTACTAGTAGTACCAAATTATGCCTTAAAATTTGATGTGGTGATATTTCGTAATCATGTTTTAATAGAGTATTACATAGCAGGCAGGAGACTCAAGTATCATATCTCAGGTAATGGTCACGAAATGCCGTCACACAACAACTTATATTGTGGTGTATTATTGTATTAGACTGTTGTTGACATGTTACATCTCATATCACCAGCTTGGTCTTAAGCATTGACGTATATAAAGGACGTTGGTCCTAAAAATCAGTTTTAGGACCATCGGCAGTGGGACGCGCAGCGCACAGCGCAGCCGGACATCATAAAAATGCCTAATTGCGTGGTAAAAGGCTCCATTTACCGTTACGGGAAATATAGACCCGGGTGGATTTTCGTCCGCGACATTTGTATGCCATACATTTAGTTTGGCATACAAATGTCGCGGCCGAAAATCGACCCACCCGAACTGTACGGATCGCCCTCTCCTTACTTTTGAAATCATTGGTCTTGAGTCTAGTCGTATAGACGTGTTATTGGATTGTTGTTCCTATGTCATTAACATGTTGTTTATGTGTTGCTGTTGGTTCTCAGTACCTATGCTCGCGATAGGATGTGGGGGTGCAGAAGCGCCAATTGAATCAGACATAAGTATAAAAGAGCCCTTGAGGGCTACTTGCAGAAATAAATGATTTGATTTGAATTGATTTCAGTTATTGGACTGTTGTTTTCTGTTATTAGAGTAGTAGTAGTACCCTAATAACAGAAAATTACGTTGTTGGGATGATATTGTCGTGTTATTGGCGTGTTGTTGTGGTACTATTGTAGTATCGCCAGTACAATATTGTCGTGTTCTTGAGGCACTACTGGCGCGTTGTTGGGATACTATTATCGTATTGTTCGTCTGTTATAGGAGCATTCCATGAAAATAATTCGTAAGGGACACCACCGTTTTAATACTTCCGAGAAATAAATTCAGGAAGCTAATTATCAGCATTGTAATATCATAACTCGGCTTTAAGATTGGTAGCGTTTCTTAGCAGCTAATACGTTTTATTAGGGTAGCTGCCATAGCGTTTCGTAAGGGACAAAAAGTTGATGTTTTCATGGAATGCTCCTATTATCGTGTTCTTAGGATGCTATTATTATGTTATAGAAGTAATATTGTCGTGTTGTATGTTATTGGCGCGCAAACTCACCTCGGCTTGTGATAGGTGGGGTTGCTGTTGGTCTTGAGGATGTCCGCGTTGGGGACGGACGTGGGTAGGGCATGCTCGCGCTCCAGCTCGCTCTCATAGCTCTCCAGCGGCACGTGCTTGCCTGGCAACGGGTCCGCTGCAACAACAAACAAACATACATTAATATAATGTTCTACAAATCAGATCATGTAAACACTGCTAAAAAATAAATAAAGAAAAAATGGTGTAAAAAAGCATGCTCAGATATTTTTGTCTCCTCAGTAGTACGTAACAAAAAACTCAAGACCAAGTTCCCGAGTGGCGTGCCATGGGTGAGGCCTATGTCCAGCAGCGGACGGAATAAGTATATATATCGTCGTCTAATACTCATAATACAAGCATTTGATAAGTTTGGGACTGCATCGATTTGTGTAGGATGTCCCGCGATATTTTTTTTTTCCAGTATATTTTCATTTTCTTAGGTTAGGTATCATACCAGGTCGCTTAATAATTTTTCAATGTGTAATAAAATTTAACATAAATAAATATATCTAAGTAGGCAAAACGATGAGAACACAAAAAAGTATGCCTTTCTTTGAAATGTATGACACGTTCGCAAATAGGTACGAATGAATGTTTACTGAAGCAACGAATATCATGACACATACACGTTACGTACACAAAAGTGATAAATTCAAAGAGAAAAAGTTTCCAGTACAGTGATTGTACATATACAAATATGTGTATACAAATAAAAAATCGTGGCAAGACTGTTTGTACTTATCATAAAGATTTTGTCCAAGTCACAACGGTTAACACACAGGATACTTTTACCCGACTACGGCAAAAGGGATATTTAGCTTATTTCACCCCCGCGAACGACTGTGGGCATCCTCTAGCCGTTGAATATTCGCAAACATCTAAAAACAACCAACAAAACTAGTACAAGCATAAACAACCGCCTCGTTCCAAATTCAAATTAGCCGCTACTCGGAACGAACAATTATCACAGGCTAGTATCTTATTTCATCAAACGGCCATTTTGAAAATAACTCACGCAACCTCGCATCTCGCTTCAGCGCGCTTTGAAATTAAACTTCATTTACTAAGCGTTAAGATCGCGTTTGGTTTTGTTACGATTTTAGATGGGAGTTAGTGAGAATTATAACTGTTGTTTGCGCTTCCCACGTCGATATCCAATTCGGACTTCGCAGGAATTCCATCGGCATTGTTCTAAATTTGAAACTGTTGATAGTGTTGTCATTTCAAATGGCATTTGTTTGCAAACGTTGATTTTAGGGAAGTGCTTTTAATGGCGCAATAACAGCAGAGAATTTAATCACTGAATTGAACCGTACTGGACACTTCATCGCTAAATAACCTAAAAACCAAAGTTTCATTTGGCATGGTCAATATTTACGAAACCCCTAAGTTTAATTTAAATAAGTTTATTTATTTATTTTAGGAGAACCAACAGCTTTATAACAGTATGAACAATAAGTGGCATTTTCTCTGCGCGTAGTGCCTAGGGCGGTAAAATAAAGTATAAACCAGACCGCAAGGTGCTTATCTGAGCCGTAGGAGAGGACCATAGACATGCAATTTGATTTTTTTTTATAATACTCCCGTAGTGTGTATGTACATAACATAAGTACATAAGTAATTTCACGACTCCTGGCTAGGAAAGGAAATGGGATTTTTCACTCCACAGAATGGGTCGGGACGGGAAAGGCCACTTACGGGCCGCCATGTTCCTAAACTGTAACTGAGATTTAATATTTTTTTTAAGGGCCATAGTTGAACCGTTCCCAATTTATCTTCTTTGCCCTTATGGTATCAAGTTTATCTTTTGTGCAATAAAATTTAAAAGTATATGCAACCAGAAATCGAGATATATCTACTACCGTGTCGCTCTGTATTAAATCATGCATTTTATCTGCAGGTAGGATCGATGCCTGTTCTTTGTTTGACCCAGAAAAGTTTTATCTCTTTTCAATGCATTGTGTGCATGCAACTTGCGTTGCAAAGTAGGCGCTTAGTTCTATGTGGTGCCACAGAATAAGTAATAGTACTATGTACAGAAGTTTCTCTTTCTAACTTACCTCTAGCACAACTGTGACACGCGACTCTTAGTCGCGCGACAAATGCTACCCATCTCTTTCCACTCAATATCGTGTGACAGTGACAAGTGACGTACAGGTCCGACCAGACGGGACACAGAAAATGTTATTTTTTACTCAATATCAACTCTAACAACCCCCTTGGTTGTCTGGAAGAGATCGCTCTTTAGCGATAAGACCGTCTGTTGCCTACCTTTTTAAATTGTTTTAATTATGTAAGTACCTCTTGTAACGTGTTTTTCTGGTGTGCAATACTTGTATTATATTGTACTAGCGACGCGCACCGGCTTCGCAGGGGTGCAATGCTGATACTAAATGCATGTATTATACATATAAACCTTCCTCTTGAATCACTCTATCTATTAAAAAAACCGCATCAAAATCCGTTGCGTAGTTTTAAAGATATAGGGATATAGGGAATAGGGACAGAGAAAGCGACTTTGTTTTATACTATGTAGTGATGATGATTGTATCCACAAATACATGAACGTTAACTAAAAAATACTCTTAATAGCTTTTCCTTTTTCTTTTCCTTAAACGACTTCTTAGGCTTAACCCAAATTCACCCAACTCTGATAAAAATTAAAAGTGGCTTTTAAAATAATCACTTTTTAGAAAACGTATATCAAAATCTGTAGAACGCGTTCGACATTTTCTTAATGAGAAGTCGTTAACCCTTTCCTGTCTTATCTAAAGTCGTTGACATATTTGATTGTTATCTGTTTATATAAATTTTATCGTTACTTAATTAAACATATTTTTCCGGTTTCTCAACAATTAACACAATCATTAGCAAACTAGATTCCTGCCCTCGACTTCGTCTGCAATTTTGAGCATTTCTTCAATGTGTTTTTTTTATGATATAGGGGGCAAACGAGCAGACGGGTCGCCTGATGGTAAGCACCGTCGCCCATAGACACCTGCAACACCAGAATAGTCACAAGTGCGTTGTCGGCCTTTCAGGTGGGGGGGGGGGGGGGGGGGTAATTGATGTACAAAAAGTTTGTACGTCAATTAATATCGACACTGGAAATTTCAAATGTCGTAAGGGACAAAGGTCGACTTTTCAGGAGAGCCAAAAAACAAAATTCAATTTAAAAAAAATCGTAACTCGGTCGTTTCTTAACCGATTAGGATGATTCTCAGATTTATAATTTTCAAATAACTTTATCTACACCGAACTAATTATTGGAAATCTATAACCTTAATAGTTTGGGAAATAGTGTCCCTTACGCAGTGAATTTAAGACGAAAATGTCCGTTACGAATCTGAAATAACCCGTTTTTTTCTTAAAAATATTATCATATTGTCGTAACTACCAAAAGCGTATTTGTACATTGCGAATTTCTGTTGTAAGTTATATTTATGGTTTCCAGGTTAATGAAGTAAGTAACCATAAAATGTATGAAAATATAAATTTGTATACTAAATTTATATGGCACTATGTTGTATGGGTCAACTTTAAATTTTAGGAAGTTACGACAAAATTTAATCTTCTCATAACTTTTTTATTTGACGGGTTATCAAAATTTCAATCGAACAGATCGATAGAGAAAAAAATACTGATTCCAATGGTATATTTAGTGTACTTACGACAAAATGTCCCTTACGACATTTGAAATTTCCAGTGTCGATATGTAATTCCTATTTTGTTACCAATATCTTTGATGATTTTTATATTATTGGTTGATGTTTTGGTGGTTCTTGGATAATTAGGGCAAAATATTCTCGATGAATCATGAACAATAATCAATAACAGTTTTGTTTATCATTAAAAAATTGGCCATAAAGTAGGAAAGTTAACGACTTTTGTGACAATTAACGTATCCATATCCATACAAAATGTACAAATTTACTGGGACTTAAAGAATGTAGTAATATGTATAGGTAGAGTCTGTGCGGAAAGAGAATAGGCGTGGCGGAAAACGGAACTAACCTAACCAATATGGCTTTTTTTTGCAAATACGGCAGAAAAGCATTACAGCGCCCCCCCCATTTAAATCCTATTCTCTTTCCGCACAGACTCTACGCGATTTAATTCGTTCAAGTTGTTTTATTACAATGAGTGATAATCGCGGAAACCGAAGACAATATTATGTACAAACTTTTAAAAAATGCTCTTTTAACTATTCATACAAACTTTCACCCCATTTCATTTTGAGTTGATTTTCGGCAAATCCTTATCCCCTCACCTTTATCCTTTTTATACAGGAAAAATGCTTTTAAGGATAAGCAAGATTTGTGACACGAAGCGGGAAAAATATGGTACACTCAACGGTAAAATTGATTATGCGGATAAGTGCTCAAAAATATGTGACCGCTGACTTGTAAAAGTCTGATACTCCAGATCGTGGTCCCATAGTCAAACTTATTGGTTTTGTAAGTTCTACAAATCAGATCATGTATACACTGCTAAAAAATAAATAAAGAAAAAAATGTGTACAAAAGCACGCTCAGATATTTTTGTCTCCTCAGTAGTAGGTAACAAAAAACTTAAGATCGAGTTCCGACCGAGTGGTGTGCCATGGGAGAGGCCTATGTCCAGCAGCAGACGGAATAAGTATGCACATATATCGTCGTCTAGTACTCATAATACAAGCATTTGATTAGTTTGGGACTGCATCGATTTGTGTAGAATGTCCCGCGATAATTTATTTATTTTATGCCACACCTGGCCATAAAGTGACTTTTTCCGCACGCTGCGCGTTCGGAAAAAGCCGCTTTCTGGCCAAGTGCAGACATAAAATGATGTACACAACACGGGAGGTAGTAAAGAAAGCCCTCGATCGCATATTTACGTCCCTCGCTTGCAGCTCGGGCCGCAAACTCCTGCGATCTCGGCCTTTCTTTGTATTACCACCCTAGTTATGTAATGTACTATTATGCCACACCTGGCCATAAAGTGGCTTTTTCCGCACGCTGCGCGTACGAAAAAAGCCGCTTTCTGGCCAAGTGTAGACATAAAACAATGTACACAACACGGGAGGTAATAAAGAAAGCCCTCGATCACATATTTACGGCCCTCGTTTGCAGCTCGGGCCGCAAACATCTGCGATCTCGGCCTTTCTTTGTATTACCACCCTAGTTGTGTAATGTACTATTATTATTAATATGACATAACTAAAACAAGTGACTACAAAAATTAACAAGCTATTTTCCATTCCGAAACATTACCAATTCTAACCTTGGAATAAATATTCTATTTTGAAAGAAATTTCTATGCGCTTTTTATTATTACCACTGGGAAAGGCGCCTAATATAATTATACACAACTCCGCTTCAATTCAATTAACATTAATTACTATTAATTCCCAAACAGCCAAATTAAATGGAATATTACTTCGTGGGAACCCGTGGGCCGTAAAACTATAAAGGTCCACAAAAACTTGGCCGTTTAATGAAATTAACAAAAAATGCTGACCGACGGAATTTAATTAATATCTCGATGAAACGTGAGTGACGGTGCGGTATTGGAAAAAACGGTGCATTTTGTCCGTTCGTCTGTTAAAAGATTCATTTTAATCGAATTACTTAAGAGGGGAGCAAAAAGAACTGACATAACAGTGACAAATAGTATATTTTATTGGGATTTCACGGTCGATACGAGAGAAAATCTCACTTACTGATCACTGGTCAGGAGGAAATGGAAAAATTTACAAATTTATCTGCAGCCGGTAACTAAAAATGTTTCAGAGATCAGATAGCATTATTTATCCTGTCATTGCGGGGCGGCGGGTAATCCGTGGTATCTTTGGACCCTTTTAGAATAATTATATTTGTCTATGTTGTTGTTTTTTGTTTTGTCTTGTCTTAGTGTAATTCTATGGAACTTGTTCTAGAGTAAATTATTTCATTTAATTTCATTTGTGGCCCCAAACCCTTGCGATCTGGGTCATTATTCAATATTATCGCCCTGGGTGCATACTATATAAAATTAAAATACAAACTAACTGCAAAGATCGACACCAGTTAATCGCCAATTACTGACCACCTTCCAGTAAATGACCACTTTCAGCAAATACAGAAAATTTATGATTATATTCGCCAGGAGCATAGAAAAATATACCAGTATTTTTTATAGACCAGCATATAAAATTGGTCCATAACTTAACCTTTTCTAAGTGGCCAGTTATTGGCACTAAAACCTTTCTGCGAAATGTGAAGTTTGTTGAAATTGTTAATTCCATTTGCACCACTCGTGTTTCAAGTATTCGTATGTCACGTATTTATTTGCGGTTCTGTCCTCTGTACTAGTTTTTTCTCAGAATTTGAAGCAGGTAACTCATTGTATTGTATGTGACTCAGGTTTCCAACTTTGCGGTTAGCATCGACTCAATAATCGCCGGTGAATCATCGATAAACTACCGATTTTGTACCCTTCCTTAATTGCGGTAAAAAACCGGTAAAGTGTGAATCGGACTAGAGATGTGCCGCGTCCGGGAATATTTTTCAAAATTCTTTAAACCACTTGGTATACCCTGGAATATTCCTATTTATATGTCGAGTTTGCATGCCAAAGATTATGTATAAACAATTAAAATATATATTATTGGTTGTTATATCGGCCATAGTAAAATACACACTTCACACCCACATTGAAAATTCTAAAGTGTCAAAATATTTCGATTATCTATGTAGGTACTTGTGTTCAATGTATTCTGTGATTTTTTCAGCTGTTTACTCATAACGGTTCAAAAGATGTAGAGTGACAGACGGATAGGCAGCGGCGTCCTTAAAGTAGGTTTTGAAAAAAATGCTAAAAGTTTTAAACAATGTTGAGTACATTTGATGCTGGTGAATAATGAAAAAACGAGTCTTAATATTTAAGAAACAAAGTGATTTTGTAGAGAGCAAAAATCGCGTAAAGATTAAACTTAATTTACTGGAATAATGTCACTTCCCTGCGAAATATCTTTGTGTTATGCCTCGTTTGAACCGTCTTAGTAATTCAAGGGGTAGTCATTTTTTTTTTTTGTTATAAGTGGCAGACGAGCTGCCTGATGGAAAGCAGTCAACGTCGCCCATGGATATCTGCAACACCAGGGGTGTTACCTATACGTTGCCGATCTTTGAGAGCCCTGTTTACTCGTTTCTTGAAGTACCCCATGTCGTAGCGCGCTGGGAACACCTCAGGTGGGAGTTCATTCCACATCCTGCCAGTTCTTGGCAAAAAAGAGCGTGATGCCCGCTTGTTCTTGGGATGCCAAGCATCTAAAAAGTGTAGATGAACCTTATTCCATCATTATTATTGTTATTTAAGGGATATTTTAGGGCGTGTGACAAATAATGTATAGCGGAATAAAATCGCAAAGGTAATAAATAAAATACGAAAGTGTTCCTAACAAGCTTTTGTCTGTAACTTTGTCGGCATAGAATTAGAGTAAAAAATTACTAGACTAGTAGGAAGGAGTATTTCTATACTCCTTCTAACAAAACTGACGTTCAGGCCCGACCACCAGACGGAACGTACCGGATCCGACCGTCTCTTGCTGTCGCTTAACGCGTGATCTTTCGTCGCTGGTTAAACTACTCTGGAGGGACAAAATTTGGTACTAGTAGTCGCGCGGACGGTAGTAGGTAGCTCGGCAGTTGCATATGGGTGAATCAACTTTTTTTTTGCTTTATGCAAAGATTGCCCTTTCTCTATTTGTTCACCTTTTGCATGTTGTAACATGATTCAAATGGATCAAGATCTTCCATCTAGAGATTAAGTAAAAATAAAAATAAAACTCGTTTTTATAGTACATTACACAACTAGGGTGGTAATACAAAGAAAGGCCGAGATCGCAGAAGTTTGCCGCCCGAGCTGCAAGCGAGGGACGTAAATATGCGATCGAGGGCTTTCTTTATTACCTCCCGTGTTGTGTACATCATTTTATGGCCAGGTGTGGCATAAACAAATAAATAGTGTGACCCAGCGGACGAACCCTTATTTTCATACAAAAGTGGGGGACAGCTGGGTCACTACTTATAAACAAGTTATAATAAAAAATATTTGCATTACGTAGCTTTATTATCTGTCTTTTAAATGAGCATACACTTTATTAAAAAAATATCCGAATAAAAATTTCCTTTCAATTTTAGTCGGAGATGGTGAAATTTTGTTGGCAAAGAAAAGTTAGTTCACCCATATATACCCCCCCAGCAATTATACCCACTATCGATATTGTTACTCGGTAATGTTCCTCGAGTAATAGAATATACCTGCGTACTTCTCAGAAGGGAGGTCGCGTTACAAAGGATACAACACCGCTATCTAACAATGGTGTCTGTTGCATAGCGAGGAACGCCGATGCTACAGCTAATGGGATTACGAGGTGGAAATAAGCTTTGGGATTCGGTTTCTTACATTTAAGAAATGTCGGGAATTGCCAGTTGTGTTTATCCGTCATTTAATTTACTTACTGATTCAATACTCCATAACTTACTTGAATGTCGGTTGTTAAACATTTGGGGACATCCACAAATTATGTCACACGATTTTTCAGATTTTTTGCTAGGGAGAGGGTATACGTCGTACCAAGGACCATTAAAACAAGAGGACTGTCATTCTCCATACTTTGGATCGTACCCCGACTGCAAGGGGATATCCAGGCAAAAACTAGATGGCGCTAAAAACTAAACATTTAACGATGTTATAATTGAACAAAGAAACATAGTACAGTAACAATTAGTTCGTAAACAGCTAATAATAAATAAATTCTAACATTTAAAAACTGTGTCACGCTTGCAAAGTTGAATAATTGTAAATAATATAATTCTTATACCAAGTTTGTACATAGATGGCGTTGTAAATATCGGGGTGTTCCGCCTTTTTGTATGGAGAATGACAGTCCTCTTGTTTTAATGGGCCTTGGTCGTACTATTTATAACTTATTCTGTGGCATTATTAGAGTATTTTTTATGTCTCATGTACTTTTATAAATGACTGTAGTTTTTTAAACAAAGAAAGCAAAGGTCGTCGTCCACCATTTGTTTCCAATTATCAACAATTGTAAGTCTGGGCACATTAATTGAGGAGTTCCGTTTTTTTTCTCCCGCCCGTATTCAATCAATGATCACAGCGTTTAACCGACTACAGTCAAAGGGGTAATGGTTTAACAGTCTGTACTACATTGGGTGGTCTCGTATTAGGTTACATAGTTCTAATTTGCGCCGATAAATGCAATGTATCACGGTTGCCCAACATTTTAAAACAGGGCTCGGATATCGGTATTTTCTCCATACAAAAATACCGGTATTTTTTTCGATCTTTTCGTTCTTTGATTTATTATTTCATTTTTTAATCGAACAATCTAATAATACGAAATCATTACTGCAATACATGATTGAGGCCTACATAGAAAGCATAAAATTATTCAAAATATTGGACTATTTCGGGGTTTTTGCAAAATACCGGTTCCGGGCCCTGTTTTAAAATCTTCTTTTCTTTTTCGTTGCGCTTTAGGTAGAGCAGTCGTGGTCATCAATTTTTCATAGGATTAGAAATAGTATTATAGTAGTAAATTTAGATCTATTAATATTTAAATAAAACAAACCAACATTTCTTTACCAATCACTCTCCTCTTGTGTGAAATAAATAATGCGTCGACATTGACAAAATGCCCTTTGCTAAATCAGCAAGGAGTGAAAGCTATTACATAAAAAAAATTCAAGAATATACCAATTTTCCAGTTCACAAAATGAGAAGAAGGCTTTTATCGTACAAAACGTATCAATGACCCACAGGATTAAGATATCCTAAATCGCTTAAAGCCCTCAAACATATGAATAAAACACGACCCAAACGACTCATAAGGATTATACCCATAAATAACTATCAAGCACCTGTCTCCGCCCTTGACCTCCATTCTACTAAAAAAAAACCTATTTCCTACCAAATTCCTATACAATACGACCTTTTACACCTAAAGTTTCCGTGTATGCCAAACGTTTCCCATTTGTTTCGTAAACCATTAAATATTTATAGGAAACTTACAGACGAAAAACCCGAGCAAAAAGGTGGAAAAAAGAAACTTCTGGCATCTTTAAGAGAATGTCTTACTTTTATCGCATAAAAAGGTTTTGCGTATAAAGACGTACTTGGAAAGTGCGTGGCGTTAGTAAGACTTTGTTTTGTGCCAGATTGCCACAAGATATACATAGAATTGAAAAGCGTCCATTGAACTAGATATTCTTTTATTTACCTGCTTATTCTTGTTAAATTTTACGTTACCGTAGGCGTAAGTAGCATTTACGCCGACAAAAAATCCAATTCGTGATCATGAGAACGTAACGTAATAGTATATTACACAACTAGGGTGGTAATACAAAGAAAGGCAGAGATCGCAGATGTTTGCGGCCTGAACCGCAGGCGAGAGACGTAAATATGCGATCAAGGGCTTCCCTTATTACCTCCCGTGTTGTGTACAGCATTTTATGTCTACACTTGGCCAGAAAGCGGCTTTTTCCGTACGCGTAGCCACTTTATGCCACCAGGTGTGGCATAAAATTAAGTACACAGCTCAAAAGGTCAAATCAAATGAATTATTTTTGTAAGTAGGCTCTTTTATAGCTCTGATTCTATTGGAGTTTCGGAAAATGACCTTCTAGTGAGAAGAAAATGATCCTCCTCTACAAATTGTGCATCAAAACAGAAGATCATAAAAGCAAGGACCATTAAAACAAGAGGACTGTCATTTTTTGGATCGTGCCCCGATCGCAAGGGGATATCCAGGCAAAAACTAGATGGCGCTAAAAAACTAAACATTTAACGATGTTATAATTTAACAAAGAAACATAGTATAGTAACAATTAGTTCGTAAACAGCTAATAATAAATATATTCTAACATTTAAATACTGTGTCACGCTTGCAAAGTTGAATAATTGTAAATAATATAATTCTTATACCGTTGATGGCGTTGTAAATATCGGGGAACAGCTTTTTGTATGGAGAATGACAGTTCTCTTGTTTTAATGGTCTTTGATAAAAGCTAAAATCTAAAATATAAATGGTAAACAAAAGGCTGTCTTATCGTTAATAAGCGATCTCTTCCAGAAATCCAGACAACCTTTATATGTGTACTAGGCATTTACGGCGGTTTCGCCCGCCGTTGTTCCCGTTATTGTCCCAAGGGAACAATTAATCGGGATAAAAAGTATCCTATGTTTCAATCCAGCAGGCGTATGATGCTACGCTTTTTCGCGCGATAAATAAATGATAGAGCATCCGTCACGTTCTAACAAATAGTGTGTGAGAGTGACGGATGCTTTCACTTATTTATCGCGTGACAAAGCGTAGCATCATAAGCCTACAGGACTTGTTCTACTTGCATGCCAAATTTCAGCTCAATCCATCCCTCCTCATTACATCCAAACATCTTCACAAACTTTCGCATTTATAATATAATATGTAGGATTACATTTTCTCTTACATTTACGCTATCCGCTCCGCTTACACTCAGGTCGTGGCCTCAGAGCCTTTTCCAGCAGAATGTCGTCGGGTCAAAGCAATGAGTTTATCGGAACTTATTTACGATATTAAATTTGAAATTTTCTACCCGCTTTTAGGTAAAAGAAACTGGAAATCTTTTTAAAGGTTTATTAATACAAAAGTTCGTTCAAAGTAAGTACATATATGTATGGTAAAGTATTTACCAAGTCATAGTCGTCAAAAAGTGGCCATTTACTAAACACATAAAAAACAATAATAAATAAAAACCGAGTGCGAGTCGCCCACCGGGGGTTCCGTACAAATTCGTAGGTACATAATATTAAAGTACCCAATAAATTTTGATTCCCTTACTAAAGACTATTTTTTATGATTTAATAACATATGTTAATTTTCAGATTTTTTCCTATACTTGCAGTATAACACGGTATTACTTGCCAAATTTCATAGCTTTAGGTCAACGGAAAGTGCCTTATAACTTTCGTATTCCTTGAGTGTCGAAATATTTGTTTTTTGCGGTATAAACGGCCGTATCATAAAATAAAGGTTCTTGACAGACAACAAAGTGATACTATAAGGGTTCTGTTTATTCCTTTTGAGATACGGAACCCTAAAAATTGTAACACATTCTTTAATCGGTTAGCATAATGATGATAATATCATCATTATGATAACATAATATTATTATAGTGAGTAGATTTTTTTTACCAAAATTTCATGCAATTAATACTTTACTTCAAGTGAGCTTCCACCGATTGCTACGCCATCTAGTTTTTAGGTACCATACCAACCATACTACATTTTTTTGGTCAACAGGAACACTAATACAAGGCTATTTCTTGCTTACAGGAAGTTTTAAATACTGTAAAAGTCGTAGTATATAATTTAAACGGTATTTTGATATGGGTCACCTTATTATTAGACGAACGACAATTTTCAGCCACTTGTCCTCGAAACTTGGGCAAGCTAGACAAAAGGTCCCTTTCTTTAAATGGGGCACCTAAGTGGCACTCAGCGGACAATTATCATTAGGAATAAACATGGTAGGTTATTTGAGGAGTTTCCTCCTACATGATCGAAGTGTGTGACAGTTAAATAACTGTTTATTATCATGGTGGAACAACAGTTAAAATTCTGTTAAGCTATTATCTACTTTAATTTCTCTATTGTTTTGAGTGCGAAGAACGGTACATGACGTTTAAAAATATTACCAGGAATATTTCCAATTTGAATATGAATTTGGAAAGTACTAAGACTATACGAATATTTACCGGAATTCAGAAAAGAAATACGCGAAATCCTAGCGTAAATGAAAAACCACGATCAAATATTTACTAGTAATTTCTGAACTAGTACATACTGTAATTTAGGTAAAACTTATGTGAAAGGATATATTATAAGGTATTTTTGTAGCGTCCTTACGTTAACAGAGTGCGCCATCTATTGGCGAGTAGCGAACAACTTTGCGGCGCCAAATCTTTTTTTCTCGTTCAATTTGTTTAATTCTAATATTACTTATTTGGACTTCAGTATCATTTGAATACACATTGTTGGCATTGTAAATGCAAGAGTATGCTCGTTCGTCCGATTTTCAATCGAAAACGGAACAAAGGCTTGACGTATTTTATGCAGAGATATTTTAGTTTATTACAAATGAGTGACATCGGCTTTTATTTTAGACTAGAATTTAATAGCAACTTCTTTAGTCAATTGTCCGAGAGATGGCGCAGGTCACTGGATAATGTTATCGTACATACATCAAGCTGTTAAGACATTACTTGGAATTATGAGATCGCCATGGTTGTAAGATGATTTTTCAATTTAATGATGGTATTTCTGCCCGGCTAAGTCAGAGACCTATCATAATTCGAGTCTCATAGCTGTTGCGTTTTGCTTTAATAGATCTGATATATAGAGAGCTGAATGCGCAGTTTCTGTGCTAAAAATACGATCGCTAGACTAGCGAAGTTAGAAAAAGGGAGTAGGTAGACGTAATGTTCACCTAATATCAATGTATATTAACTTACGTCTAATGCCCTCTTTGAAACAACTACTCCCACGGATATCCCGCGCGGGGGCGCCACCTCTGATAACCTACACGCTAAGCACTTAAGTGTAGATTATTATTTTGAACCATATAGCACTCCACAGAGGAGATAGCACTAATAGGGGGAATTTCTCAGATACATAACAGCTTAACTTACTTAATGGGCTCATCCGTAAATAGGATATTTTCCAAAAACCAAAATAAATTCAATGTCACGTTATTTTCAAAATATCTAAGCAATTACGATTACAGGTGCAAAGTACATACAAAGACCAAATACGGTTTTGTATCTGCAATAATTGTGGTGTTTCCACATAAAAACATCTAAACGCATATCTTCCCAATCCAATAAGGTACCTAAATCTGAGTCTGTCATCATCATCATACATTTCAATCTAGGGAATGCAACTAGGTTGTTGTTTGTACTGAATAAACACGGTTCGGTTAAAACTCGAGTCTTTTTCCTACTAAAAATAATCGATTGCAATCCGTATTTAAACCCGAAGACATCCGCTGTTGAACATAGGTCTCTTAGACTCTCAAACACTATCACAACGAATGGTCGTGCGGATTTTTCTCTCCATCGGCTTCGGGCAATGACAGATCAAACCAGCTCTTTTTATGAAGTGTAAAAACGCTCAGAAAGTATGCATTTTAGAATGAAATACTGACTTGTGACGTCATGTTGTTGTTGGTGACTTATTTTTAGTTTTTGTCATTTTAAAAACTCAATATGTAAATCGAAATAATTGTTATTTTTTTTAGGAAAGCGTCTTATAATACAGCTAAAACTTTTACGATATACTTTATCCCATTGCACATGTAAAGTTTCATATAAATCTAGCATGTTGTATTAAAATTACAGCCAAATTAGAGTTGGATGGTGAAGCGAGCGTATAGCGTCCTCTTAAGAGGAAACAGGAGGGCAGTTTTTCCATACAAACGTAGTCCCCTGTTTCCTCCCTGGTTAATGCCAGTAGAGCAATAATTTTTTGTCCAAAAATCTATGGCTACTATTGATATGTTCCTATTTTTTCCTTTTTACGATAAATTGATTCTCAAAAGAGATATTAACCTTCAAAAACCTAAAAAAAATGCCAGATTTTCCGCTGTGTTCACACATCCAGAAAACAAATTTGACTATGTTATTAAAAAAAAGGAAAACATAGGAACACGGCCAAAGCCTTTCTTTAATGTTTAATGAAAAAAATAGTTAAATAGGTTAAGTTTTGGGAAAGAAATCAGGGGACTACGAAACATTGTTTTCATGAAATTTTAAAACGTATTTTCGGTCCAAGTTGCAGTTGTCTCTATCACGCTCTGCGGGAGAGAAGCGGGCAGTGCGGGACAGCGACACATTTTACAAATACCTAATTTTCAATTCTCTTGGCCTTACTGTTTCCTCTTAAGTGCAGATAACAGAATGGAACGAATGTTTACCGTTAGCGGAAATGGAATAGGGAAACTTCGTAAATTGATCAGGATCTGGAAAAGTATTTGCAATCACTAGTGTTCCAAGCAACCCAATCATTTTAACAGCGTTCGCTAAGTTTGGATTAGAGTGATGTTGCGTGCCGAAACTAAGAAACCGAGTTTTTTCCGTACGAAACATAACCGAGTTGCATTCTTAGTTTCATTCCCGGGAATGGTACATCTCTATTTTACGTGTCTATAAACATAGTGTTGCATTAAGGAGGTTAAAAGTTCAGGTGCAAACTTAACGCATTCACAAACGAGTTGTGAGAGTCACTGTGAGAGAATAATGAGAATGCAGAACCTTTTTGCTATTGCAAATCTGTTTATTGTCAACAGTATTTTGAGACACAAAATCTTCTTTTAAGTTCTTAAAATTAAAACAAGATAGTTTGCGTAATATATATACATAAAATAGCATTACTTTATTTAGGATTTGGGCATTTTTTTGTAAAACTAATCCCCAATAATTATGTTATTTATAAGAAAATCCTGTAGAAGTAATTTCGAATAAATCCCTAATATGAAAAAACGTTAACTAGCTGTTTATAACAAGTAACAGATTTTAACAAAAAAAAAACTAAACCATAGATAATCAAAAACAAAGCATACCTAACACATTCTACGACCTACGATCGAACAAACGTGATTGTCAACACCAATAGATGTTATCAAGAACACGATATCCATGACATCACGTCCACACATGTCATTTATATGTAGGTATACCGCCACCCTTTGTATCGCCTGCCCTTAATCAAAATACCCTTTAAATCTTATCAGAGGGGTCCTATTACGAACTTAATAATTCCGGACCATTTTCGTCAACTCACCAAGTTCGCAAATTGATGATAACCCCTCGATATCCTTGACTTGGCACAATGGTTCAACTTTGAACACTTCCGAGAGCTCAACATTTTTGTTGGGGGAATTTTGTTTTAATATACTGAATTTCGGAGTTTGGGCGCTTTAAAAAGCGGCGAAGTTTGCGATTATTACAGTATTCTGCACAATTACAGATTTATCAGGCTTGATACAAATTACATGTAGGTACATATATATTTTTATCGTACTGAATTAGAGAGAGTTTCGCAATAAATGTGTAAGCATTTAGGTGTAACATAATAAATAGCTGGCATGGCCAAAACATGATAGAATTCTTTGTGTTACCAATTACGTTACATTTATATTAAAATGTTAAATAACTTCTCCATTAATATTGTCTCTTCAATTTCAAGAAAACACGCTGCTTTTCGCATGCTTCACGCTCGTTGCAAAGAATTTAAAACGTATTCTAAAAGATAATAAAAACTCATACCAATCAAAATGATCGTAAAACGCAGTGCACATGTAAAAGGCTATCAAAATCATTTTGGCGGTACCAGGAAAGTGCTTTTAGAGTTATAAATGGCTTTATGCGCATATAATTCAGTATTTGCGAGTTGAATGCAATAGTAGACTGAGGTTAACCCCACTTCGCACGCCCGCAGTTGTAAAATTGCGGATTATGTAATTTCTCATGCACATTGCACGAAGATTGGGAAAACGTTATAGGTAAAAACTTAAGGAATGCCCTTCTTTTTGTATTAGTAAACTATTCGTATAGACAGTTTGATTGATGTTCCATTTTAGAAAAAGGACACCAGTTCCATTATAAATTCTGTACACTTACACTACTTCATGCAACGAGGGCTTTAGTTAAGTTTTTTACCTTTAGTAGAGTTACAATACAATACAATCATACTTTATTGCACACCAAAAGAAAATTACATTGCAAACTTATATAAAAATAGTGGTAAACAATAGGCGGTTATCGTGGCGTTCAGTGAGAGATATTGTTTAATGACTGTGATGCCGCATTTATTGCAGACGATTGTACAGAAAAATGATAACTGCAACAGTTTTAAGTCCAGTTGGTGTTGCTACCAAACTTTGCAGCGCCAATGGACTTAAGACTCATTACAGATTTTTTTTTTAGTAGAAAAACACTTTTACAGATCATTTAACCGGGTAATTTACTAAACAATACACAAATGAGGAGTACCGTCACATACAGCGGAATCTGACGAGTCCAGCTTGGCAATGTTTTTCTGTAATACGTTATACAATCATGGAAACATTAGTGAAAAACCCACTTCAATATAATAAAAACTCACCGAGATACTATTATCTTCAAATCACATTTTTAGACACTTTCCCAAATACGTGCCGAAACGCTTCCTACTGAAACCCATTATAACGTGACGTCACGAGAAAATTGTAAAGGGCTCATTACGAATTTTCTAGTTTACCCAGGAGTGATTCACTGCGCGAATTTGCCTCATGGCTTTGAGGCCACTGTAGGTGACTTGAGTCAGCGCCCAGAAAGAGCACGCGTTATGCGATAGAGAGAGACGGTCGAATGCGGTTCGTTTCGTCCGGTGGTCGGACCCGAACGACAGTTTTGTTAGAGAGAGAACCTTTTTTTTTAATCTTTATTTTTAGGGAGCTTTTGTCAGACTGACTATGCCAGCTCCGTTAAGCCTCTACCGTACAATATTCAAAGCAAAAATAAAATGAAAAATGTACATAAATACCCAAAAAAAACAAAAAGGTTACCAAATTTGTACACTATGTTTAAAAAACCCTATACAAATTTGGCGACCTTTGAGTGGGGCTCCGCCAAAATGGAATTGAAGAGGCCTACATTTTTGCACGTTAAGCCCCAAACTCTAGCAGGCTAGAGAGAGAACCTTCTGGTACGTAGTACTAATACTTATTCTGTGGCTTTAGGGCATGTCTCCAGAAATATGTCTGCGGTCACCTCATTCATCTGGCCCTTTTTCATACTAAATGTATAGAGACAGATGAATGAGTCGCAGACATATTTCTGGAGAAATGCCCTTTAACATTCATACACATATGTCATACGCCTATTGCTAAGTATAACATAAATTAAAGCCCATTAAAAACGGAAAGTTAACCCTCCGGATAGCTAACTATTTCGGGAGCGGAAGCAACAACGTTTTTTGTTACCTCGAGCAGTAAGTGTTGGTTTATTTATTTTTATTTCACTGTTTATTGGAATGTTTATACCAGTCAAGGTTGGGTTAAACAGGCCACAAGTTAATGGCTCAACTAGGGTGAGATGTTAGTGTAAACAATAAACATAGGGAACCAGCACGGTTCAATATAAACTGTGGTTAGAGCTGACACCATCGGAAATATTTAACAATTTCCGAGCGATCTTAAGGTAAAAAAATACGGATGTAACGATACACAGTTTTGCCGATACGATAACCGATATATAGTTGTTAATATCGGCGATACCGATACCGATATCTTAGCTAAATAATGAAGTATGAACTTCAGATATTTGTATGTCCTTATCATAACTAACGGCAATGACTACTGGCTATATTTACCAACCAACCAACCACCATTTAGTCAACCTTGAAAGTGTAAAGTAAAAATAAATGTTCAACTCAAAATTCAATTTCTTTTTATTAAGAACCAAAGATTTAATTAACATAGCAATTATCATTGCACAAGGTAATAGACCAATACATCGATTAAGTCAGAAATTGAAATTACTTTTTGCAGATTTTTTTTTCATACAGCAAATTCTTTTCGCGCTCTTCAAATATCGGTTGTATAATATCGGCGATACCGATATATCGGTATCGGTATCGTTACATCCTTAGTAAAAATATAAAAAAACCGGACAAGTGCGAGTCGGACTCGCCCGCCGAGGGTTCCGTACAAATTTGTAGGTGCATATATTAAAGTACCCTATACATTTTGATTCCCTTGAGTGAAGTCTATTTTTATGATTTAATTAAAAATGTATATTTTTCAGATTTTTCCCTATACTTGTAGTGTAAGACGGTATTACTTGCCAAATTGCATAGTTCTAGGTCAACGGAAAGTACCTACCCTTTGAATTTTGGTTTTATCGAGTGTCGAAATTAACATTTTTTGGCGGCATAAACGGCCGTAGGTATCTTTTTTATACGTTAAGTTGGAAGCTTGATTTTTACACAGCTTCAAAGGACTGTAGACCTAAGTGTATGGTTTTATTTTCAACTCGATACCTACCCGTTCCCGAGATAAAGGGTCTTCACAGACGGACGAATAGACAGACGGACAACAAAGTGATCCTATAAGGGTTCCGTTTTTGGTAATCTACGTTTTTAGGGTTCCGTAACCCTAAAAACGTAGATAACCAAAAAGGAGATGGCGGGACAACCTAGTTTTGAAAGGGAATGCCAAAACTTGGCCGGAGATAGGGAGATGTGGAAGGGCAGAAGGGAGGCCTTTGCCCAGCAGTGGGACACCAAATAGACTGATAAAAAAAATGTTTGAAAACGGAATTTGATTCTGCCATCCTCTCGTCCTACCTTTAATAAAGCAACATTTGAGAAACAGATTATTCTTGGATTGTAGAAAAAATCTACCGTTGAAAACCTCTATCTAGTTTTTTGACGTATTTTTCATTCAATAACCTGGCTGAGCCGGTTCGAATAAAAAGAGAACGGCGAGAATAAGCAAACTCATCAAAATAAGCAAGTTCATCTGTTTTATGCCCCTTGGAATTTCGTAAGTCCACTTTTAAAGTATTCTCTAGCCTAGTTCATAAATAATTGGTGCAGATATTATATTAGTATACACAAACCAATAACATCAATATAAGAGAAAACCATATTTTTAGTAAAATGGTTAAAAAAATATAAAATGCCTACCTGTCTAATATTTTTCAATATGCCTAGTTTTAATTGTTTACTTTATCTTGTTTTGTTATGAAGATTAAAAAGAAGTCTATTTCATTTTACCTGTGTAATTGGCGTAACAAAATGTCAAACCACAGCAAAGTCGAAGAAAACTCTTCATAAAATGTCAAGACCGTCCCTTAAAATGTGGTTTAGGCACTTCGCCTTCCAGGTAAGCATCCCTTAAGAGCCTAATTTATAAAACGGTATATTTTATTAGGAAATTAACCTTACTTAATACCTTTTTGTGTTGGAAATGCTGAGTAGCCCTTAGGAAAGGACGGCCGACTGGTCTTGGGTTTGCGAATGAATTCCAAGACGCCCTTACCTTGTGTAAGGCTATGTAGGATATTCATATGTTTTGTTTAACATAAAATATAATAGTAAATACAAAAGAGTATTTTACTTTTAAAATATTGCTAGGTACTTTCATTCCAATGTGTGTTTCATTTCACACATACAGTAGGTACTTTTTCATTTAATTTAAATTTATAACCTATAAGCGCGGATGCAAAATTCCTATTAGAATAGTTTACTGCTACTCGTCAACAGGTAGCGTCACAAGCATGCAAAAGTAAATTTGGTACTTTTTAAAAGAAGTTTCAACTAAGTAGAGTCTGCGCGGAAAGAGAATAGGCGTGGCGAAAAACGGAACTAACCTAACCAGTATGGCCACCGAACAGAAAATACGGCACATACGGTAGAAAAGCATTACAGCGCCCCCCAAAATTAATCCTATTCTCTTTCCGCACACACTCTAATACATTTTTGTAAATTTCTTGTCATCTCCGTTGCCTAAAGATTGTCTAGAAGACATCGCTTCTTTACCAAAAAGACCATTCGTTTTGCTATCTTGTTTTAAGAACTTCTTTTAATTTTTGGAGTGCAATAAGTAGTATTAAATTTTTAATTGTATTAAAAACATGCCCGCTTAATATTTATTAGCGGTCATGAGATTGAAAAAACTGCAGAAGGCAAAATTACTTACGGATAGGTTGTAAAAAATACAACCTCGCTATAAAAACGACCCAATACATTAATGCCGTTATAAAAATCCGGAGAAATATTAGTGCTAATGAAATTTTTACGACGAAGTAAGTAGTTGTTACTTATCTTAATTTAATTTAGAGCCTTGTAGCAGTAAAAGATTTTATGGCTTTCTTGATTTGTAATTATACGAATCGCCTGTTTTGGAGTTTATATTTTATCCATTTTGGCAGCTGCTCTGACGATTTTGACGAAAAGAAATAGAATAGAGCGTAGTGAAATATTCCCGAATAATTTAGGTAATTTTGGCCTCAGAACGGCATATGTCTAATTTAAACGTTTGGACCAATATGACAGACAGCAAATTTTTTTCGCGCTCTTCAAATATCGGTTGTATTAATCGGCGATGCCGATATATCGCAATGTAACGCGTGGCAAATATTAAGTATAATAATTTTTGTAATATTAAGTATTAATAATAAGTAGTATTAATAATAAGCGTTTATTTTCTTATTTTGTAACATCAATTGACCACTCCGTTAACTAAAGTAACAATAAAAAAAATTCGTAACTCCCGTTCAAACTTCTCGAATGTTTTTTTAAACATGTAATAAAGCCATTCCACATAAACGCAACCGGCCAATAAAACCTTAAAACAATGTCAACAAACTTTCCTCCCGGCATATGGCGTCCCGCAGGAAAAAACTTTGTTTGACAGCCACATTTACATGTCACTGTCCCGGACTCGGGGGAACGGAATTTTTCTCAACGTTTTTTGTAAAATTAGCATTCCCGGGTAACGTTCCAAAACGGATAACGGTAGGATTTTTAATTTATATAATTTTAAAGCCTACACAATTTATAGGTTTTTTTAAAGCATTTTAGATAACTACATTTTGGCAAAATTTGTGTTTTTTTACAAAATTATATCTATCGGTTCGAAAAAGTCTGTAAGGATTTTTTTTAACCGAAACATTGAAAATTTATAAAATAAAAAAATAAATAAATATTAGGGGACATCTTACACAAATCGAACTAGCCCCATAGTAAGCTCAATAAGGCTTGTGTTATGGATACTAGACGACGATATATTTAATAGATACAAATACTTCCATACAAATAGATCCATAACTCAGGAACAAATATTCGTGCTCATCACACAAATAAATGCCCTTACCGGGATTCGAACCCAGGACCTCTTGCTTCGTAGGCAGGGTCACTACCAACTAAGCTAAAGCGGTCGTCAAATCCCTGCGGACGGGTAGAAACAGACGGAACGAATGCCACTTTTAGAATTTAAAAATAACCCTTTGTCGTGAGATAAGTATAACTACTCAATAATTCTCTCAAGTACATTATTCAGTGCATATATAAAATCGCAATCAATTCCTTTCAAAAAATGCCACAAAACCTCAATCAAAGTTTTAATAAATCGCAGTTCATTCATTAATAACTTATGCTACATCAATATCAGACAAAGAACTGACATTTGCATTCATTTTGTACTCAAAATCATAAAAAGATTTCAACTCCTTAAAAGAAATAATCTATCACGAACAGAAACTTAAAGAGGCATATTAAAGGGATTTTATTTGAAAGGACTTAATCAACCAAAGCATCAAAAAGGGTCAAGTATTCTTAAGGTTCATTGAAAGCGCGTTTGTAAGGAACGCTAAGTACTGCTACTCAGCGAGAGGTGGCGCTAGCGGTCTCGCGAATGAAAACTCGTCGAGCTCTCGTTACGTCGAGTCGTGTTAATCGTCTTACATAAAAACTATAATGCGCTTAGTTTTTCGTTACATAAGCCCCTTTAATAGAGTACCTACGAGAAGGTGCATTAAGATTTAAGAAATGTAGAACGATCTTTACCAAAAAAAACGAAACGAGGCAAAGATTAAGTAGACAAGATTTTATGATTAATTAGATAAGTTATTGTAAGTAGTTAGCTGAATTAATGGCTATTATATAACTTAAAGTACCACGATCATTTAAATCTGCTTCAACGAACATGAATTTGCATAAACATAATTAGTTAAAAGTGATAACTTGCAGACGAAAAAAGACATTCTAGGAAAGAAATGAGAACTAGGTACATTACTAACGAACGCTAACAAATACTCCGAGACATGTTTAAAAGCAAAGCAAACCGTGGGTATTTAAAAATACTTTGACAATACCAAAAACCCGACGCGGTAAAAAAAGAAGCACTAAAATCGTGTGGTACGGTCACGTTTCACCCGACCAGCCTCGGCGAGGCCACTTTCTAAATCCAAACCCGACCTAAAGGGATTAAAAATTGTGCTTCATTGATTTATTATCAGCTAAAGATTATTTTGCGTCGTCTTTTTGACTGTAGAAAAATTTTACTCGTTTTGGAACACACCCCTGAATGTTTTAAGGCGGTTATTGTCAATCGGTGTATCGTCAGTAAAATAGATAGGGATGGTTGGCGACGACATATTAACAACGCTCAGAGATATTGTTCTGAAAATGATTTATTGCCGTTTCAACACCAAAGATATATTATTTTTAAGTTTCTTAAGTATTTTGCAAACTTATTTAATATAAAACGTAAACCAATGATTTATTTTTTGTTTCAAACTTTGTCAATAAAAGTAATCTCTGGAAACTGAAATGGATTACATTCGGCAGTGATATTTTGTTACCTAAGGGTAGAAGATAAATATAATTTCGGCCTCACTTTTATCAATGTCACTGTAAAATGAATTATTCTTTAGTTAGATTCTTTTATTAAAGTTCAATCTTTAGTAGTCCGACTGTCTGGAGATAGACATGGGATAAATATATTTTTCAAAAAGATTTTATCTGCGCTCGGTAAAAGGCTATGAGAAAGTTTTAATAATAAGTTTAATATTATTATACGCACGAAAAACTTCAGATAATTTGTTTGTACCTAAGATTGTCACGAGAAATTATGCGTCTTAGGACAGTACAATAATACATTTAACAGTTTAATATAATGGATATAAACAAAACAATAACTTAGGTTAGGTTAGAAATCGAAAGTAACTGCCTGTCTCTATGATACCTTTTCACAACCGCTAAACCGATTTAGATGAAAATTGGTATGGAGATAGTTATGTTATATGATAATGAGACCAAGGGAAGGACATACGATAATTTTTATCTCGTAATGGGAGAGGAGGAAAGAGTTTTAATGGGGAATTAATTGAGCATTTCTAATACATTTTGCCAATTTTGCAGAAAACTTCACAATGTATAAAATGGCATTTATTTTTAGAGAAGCTCAATTATTTCTCAAAATGCAAAACTCTAATTTTAGGCAGATGAAGCTAGTTAATCATACTTCTTAACTCATATTAGATACTAGTGAGTAATAATGTAACCACAAACGTAGCAAAGGACTGGAAATGTCAGTAGCGTTGTAAAATGAAATAACATACGCGCTACAAACACACCGTTTACGTTTAAATGTTAGAATGCTAGGAACGTTTTGGCATTTCAATCTCACTCGCTTAAAACGCAAATATAATGATGCATACATACAACATTTTATTAAAACTATCTGTTTACGCAAAATAGGTGTATATATATCACATGTCAAGTTGCGGAAGCCTGGCTAAACCTATAAAACTAAGTATAGTTATTCGAAGTTTTGGTCTTCATTTCAATGTTTATGTGTAGGTTTAACTCATATTAGATACTAGTGAGTAATAATGTAACCACGAACGTAGCAAAGGACTGGAAATGTCAGTAGCGATGTAAAATGAAATAAAAAAGTTAGGCTAACTTAAACACTAACACTATATAGTTCTGTTAGTTTCTTTATTAAACACATAGTTATCCGTGCGGGCGGAGGACTAGCCCCCCCCCCCCCCCCCCCCGCACAGTCAGGGATCATCCTGTTAGAGGGCCCCAACGAGGAGCCCTACAGGCCAATCAGAAAAAAAAAATCGAAGTTTTGGTCTTCATTTCAATGTTTATGTGTAGGTATACTACAAATTACTGTGCTATTAACTTTTTGTCTATTCTTTATTTATAAGAATAGCCTTATCTTTTATTATGCAACGCGGGCGGCCAACGGAAATAATGATTTTACGTTAATTTCAGACTTGTTTTAGAACGTACACTCTACAAAAATATAAAAATTAAAGTAATGACTATTTTGATGGAGCTCCCACATTGGTATTGAAATGTGACGTTATAAAACACGATAACATTCACTAACATTTCATAAAACGCGTAGTAATTAGTTATAACATGTTCGATAACAAATGTTTTATAACGTTATATAATGGCCAATGTGGGAGCACCATTAACCATTTCATTATCAAGTTCGGGAACAACTACCAAAATAATTATTTCTGTTCAGTTTTGCATTTGGTGTCTCAGTTGCCAAAATGAAAAAAAAATCAGGTATAAAAAACAAATATGATTATGTATACATATTGCCAATAACGTCAGGTTCATTGGTTTCTCACGATCCACTCTCTTGGAAATATCGTAAATAAGATTGGCATTCGGCTTAAGTATTTAAGGGTTTTTTTGTGATATCGGATACTCTGGAAACGTTTCGTTACTCTAAAGTAGTTTGATAAACTTTAATTTTACTCATTTAATACAATTTAGCTGACATTTTTGCAAAGACGGCTTTAGCACATATGTTTACTGAAAAAGGTAACCGTGTTTACTTTAAGACTAGCTAATTTATATCTTGATAAGCTTTCAAAATAATAAAAAAACAAGCGGCGATGTATTGTCGACGTGTTTTTTTCAAAGTCCGACGTATACGCTATAAATTAAATGTAATTGATACGCACAAGAAAATTTCGTAATTAATTGGACGAACGCGCTTTTAACTTGTTCTTAACGAAGTTAGTAACACTAGTCCCATTAATTATCTGTGGCATGTTATGCCGTTTTTACGGCAACATGCAAATATTATGTAAAATAAATCATATAATAACATTTCCTCAGTCACATTTATCATTAGGGCAAATCATAAATTGTCCGTTCCACTAAAAGTAAGCGTTGTCTTGAAATTCTGTCTTGGCGGCGGTCCAGTATATTAAAGGAAATCGTGAATTTACGAGTATGCGATTACGAACGCTCCCCGGTCAGAGATCCCTACGTGATGTTTTTCATTATAAAATACATCCTTGGCTGAATGAGCCAAGACCTCGTGTTAAAAAAAACATCCTTTTTTTCTACAGCAGTAATAGCTACGATATGATGTTATTATTATTACTTTAATTAGATTCTTTAAGTGATTTCATTTTACTTATAAGTCTTTATTTTTATAGTGTTTTTAACCTAGCGGTCAAAGATGTTATACCTACAAAGTTTATGATGGGAAAATACGTTTTTATTTTAGTTTGGGGTAACCAAAATGGCAACAAGGGCGAAAGGTCGTTTCTCGAAGAAATCTAATCGAGTTCAAAATTTAGCTTAATAATGTCGTTTTTGCAAACGATGAAAGCATTTACGAAATTCATTTTAGTTTCTAAATTATAGTAATAATTAGAAAGTCAACGCATTTTTTTTTAATTACTACTTCACAAAAATCTAATGCATAAAATAGGTGCACGGCAGTGCTTCGGTCAAGTTCGGTTTTTTTCGATAGTTTGATTTTTTTAGGTTTTGGTTTCGCATTTTAAACATAATTGGACTAAGGTTTCAAAACTATAGAAACCGCTAAATAACGCATACTTATTTGGCACAAATTTGCCGTTTGCTTCGTATTCATAATAATCTTAAAACAAGCTTCAGTTCTTTATTGCCTTTTCCGGCAACAAAAAACAAAAGAGCCAAGATCGTAATAATTGTGAAATAAGATTACATTTTCCTTGTTACGCAGGATTTACCGGAGTGATAATTCTATCACTTTATTTCCGACCTTTTAAATCGCTTATACAAATCAGTTAGCATCCCCTTAAAATTTAAAACCCATTAATTAGTAGGTCCTATTTTAAATTTCGTTTGCGTGTGGTCCAAACGACACCGTGACATCTAATACCGTCCTAATTGACGTGGATTTGACGGGGCCCATAAAGTAGAATTAGTCGCGTCGGGCCGTGCCTAGAGCGGCTAGTTTATGGTAAGTTTAACTGCGGGGGGAACAGTTATCTTAGCGGCGTTAGATGATGGGATTAGATGAAAGTGTTTTTTTTGACGCGGCTTGTAACTACGGTGTTCTTTGATAAATAAATACTTTTTCATGTGGAGTTTATTTTTATTATTGTATTTTATTTTGTACCTTTTCAAAACACTATGTTTAGCCGACAAAATCACTAATTGTGTTTTTTATTTTGACTCTCAGTTTCTTAAGCGTTATTTTTGCAGTGCAATTTATTTGGTATGATAATAACTTGACATAGGCTGCTGATTTAATAGGTCAATTACAGATATCTCCTGCATATTATATTAATAATTAATCACGGCAGCGTATTAATTATGAATGCAAGTGTCAGTTGCAATGATTCTCACAGATAACAAGTATGAATTAAAGAAACACTCACCTAAAACTATCAATATGAAACACAGACTAATGTACAAGATCATCAGGATTCTTTGGTAACTAATAAACTAAATATATCACACGCACAGACAATCATCTACGTGATTGTCGAAATTTTTTATCACAGTTCACATCACTAACTACACTGATTCGACCACACTGCGATCCCATCAGGCCATCACTACGAACATTTTTTGTGCTCAACAGGACCACAACTTTTTTCGGTCGTCCAACTCAAACTTTCGGTCATCGTACGTCGTCGTAACCGATGCACTGGTCACTTCCCATCACTAATAAACACTGTACTTTATTGAGATTCGATTTAAGAATCTTTTAACACACTTTGAGTTTGTTTCTGTTTTATTGTACGATAGTTTTGACGGAGCGTGCGACAGCAGTCCGTCGTCCGTGGCGGTCGGGACGCAACTGGCGTGAAGTTCGTCGGGATTGGTGTGGAATGCGCTGCGCATGGTTGCCACACCGACTCCGCTCGGGTGAACCCGGCCGAAGCGAAGAGGCTCGCATTAAGATTACACCCCCAATAGCCCGTGTAGTTTTAATTCGGTTGGTTGTCAGAACCAGTAACAGTCGTGCATTGTTGGTGGCGTCGCCCTCGGTATGGCATGGCATGGCCGCTCGTTTTCATAACATGACAGAGATTCTACTTTCCGAATCTTCCGTCTCTTTTGCTCGGGCGTTCCAAATTTAAGTTATAAAAAAACAGGTAAACGCATCGGGCTTACGGTTTCGAGACCCATTATTATTATGATACATCGAAGTTTGGTACAATCATCAATTTATGCATCTTTTGGGTACCAATAGTATCGAAAATGCATTTTTGTTGAGATCTTTAGTGAGATATCAAGAGTTTCAATATCCTGCATTGCACTGCACATTTACCTACTATAACAAAATATGTACCTACTGAAAAGATAATAAATCTTTAGAGGATCGACTTGGTCATAAAAAGTCTGAGAGTAGATTAAAAGCTATATGATTCAGGAAAAATATATTATCATCTTCGAGATAATAATAATTACCATATACGAAATTATCTTCTTGAATTTAATTCTTGCATAAAATTATTCCGAACTCCTCTGTGAATTCTTGGAACTATAAGATTTCTACCGATATCATCGATTATACAGAACAAAAAACAAATCACGAACTAAATTAATTCTTAGCAAAAGTTGATCTTTATTAGGCGTCCGATTTTATATGATTAGTTTGTGGTACGTACGATTTCAATTACGTGTCTTATCTCCAATCTAAGACATTGCTAATAAAGCAAAGTCGTATGTACATTGAAATCTCAAGCAAAACTTGCTTTTCTTTCGCATTGGGGCTGTTGGCACGGCAAAATAATATTTCTTAATGTGGCCGTGATCTTTTAATGTTTTCAATGGGGTTGCAGTTGCGAAATAGATATCAGATAATGCTGGCCAACACATTGGATATACTACAAACTAGCAATTATAAAAAAGAGGATGAATTATTAATTACACTTATGATCATATTCGGTTCGTCTTTTCAGGTGCCGTAGTGACCCCTAAGTTCGCCTAGGGTGCCTATCTTTGCCTAGTTGATTTTCCTGAACTTGCTTTACGACAAGCTACACTTAAAACTATTATCAAGTAATGTATAAGTACTGAATATTTAATAGTTTTATGTGCAGCGTAGGTATCTTAAAAGATTTTTAAGAAAATCAACTAGGCAAAGATAGGCACCCTAGGCGAACTTAGGGGTCACTACGGTGCACTCACTACCGTGCTCCCAGATAATTATTTAGTGATAGTCTAAATCAAACAGTGCTAGTCAAAACTTTTTTTGTCAATTTATAGACAGATGGAGTACCAAAACTTTACTTTTATATTATTTTATTAGACAGTGCATACCTATTACCTATGATCTATTTCGTCCCTTTTCGTGAATTATCTAGTCTCAACTAATCTAAGTAATCAACGTTAAACTTTGAAATTAACTACAAATTGGCATTAATATTGTAAGCATTTCAAATTTAAACTCGTTTCTGCCTTAGGTACCTTACCTAAGTAGGTACTTCTTTAGGAATCCATGTTTTGACCCTTTGACTAAACTACAACCACTAACAGCAACCTTTTGTTTAAACATGGTTAACATCAGGGTTGACAACAGAAGTCAACCGACCGTTATCTAAAAAACCACCCCCGACGTGGAAAAAACCAAACTGACAGGTCACCCTAATCAGTCAGTAAATCGAACCGAAAAACGGGACAAAATAAAAAAAAGCAGCTCCTTAACATCAACATTATGGTCACTTTCAAAAAATAAAACAGTTGGTAAAAATTTTTAGCAATCGTATGCCCAAGGCTCTAAAGATTATAATGCAATGGAGTTACAAAAACTGGGGTTAGCAAATTTGGTTTTAGGTAAGTGAAAAAAGGACCATGTAAGTGATATTAGACACCATAGATAAAGGGCGAAACAGAAACCTCTCATTTTTAAGGAGATAAAATGGACGATAGGAGAAGTATTGGCAGCATTGTAGTAAATTACTTTTAATTACACTTAAAAAATATTAATACAGCAAGCTACGTTTACCTTTGGTTTCGTAAACACATACAGGTCAGGTTCTATTAATTAAAAAACTTGCACGTGAATGTAACTTTATGACGCACAAACTGGTTGGTTTTTTAATAGAAAATCTTTAAATTATCTTCTAAAATGCTATGGCCGTATTCTGCGAACTTCGCTGCAGCACTACAGTGCACAAAATTGAGAGTCAAAGCCTGTTACGCATTTTATTCCGTTCAGAAAGTTCTGTTACATTACTATAAAACTAAATACAGCTATATTTAATCATAGGTTTACGCAATTCGATTCTAACTGTTATAAAATTTAAATTCAATAAAATACAGAATTTGAACCGAAAACTATTTTCGTTTAAATTTCACGGCACAAACACAAAATCGTGTGCCATTAGTAAAAACGCCTCTGCTTTTGAAAAAAGAACAAAAAAAGCAGGTAAGACGCTCGGGTTCGGCTGAATAGAAATATAAGTTTCATCAGCAAACTTGTTCGGGCGGCTCAAAGTGGCGCTATCGCGCGCGCGATAAAAGTGAATTTCGTATCTGGAATCGTTAGTTCCATTTTTATCCACTGACAAACCGATTTTGTGTTTCTATAACGTGCATAAAATTTCTATCTGTCATGGTGTATACAAATCCGAATAAATGTTGAACGCCATGCTATCTATGCAAACGGAATATTGTCACTACATATTTAAATTTCGAATGTTTGCGGCAGTGTTTTGTTTGATTTGTTTCGTTTCAGTTGCATTTTTTTTCCATTTCAAATGACAGACAAATTGTTTTTTGTTTTTAGAATAGTTAAATTCTATTTCGCCGCCTCGTAAATTGACTTTCGACTGTAGTTGGAAGGTTTATAGTAGTTAATCTAGTTTTGGTTGTGATTATTCTGCATCTCTTAGATATAGATTATAAATTATGCTTAGTCAATGATATTTTATAAGTAGATAGGTTACAAGCACTCCAAAAGTGAAGCACTGAAACCACGATAAATGTATTGGTGCCCTTTTTGTAGTGGGTAGTCACTCGCGGGTCAGTCAACGAAACGCACGACGATGTCAAGGGTGAATATTTACAAGATTCACAAAAAAAATGCCGTCGTGTGTGATCAGAAAGTGCACCAATCATAGCAAAAAGTGCAACAAAGCGCAAGGGATCACATATCACCTGTAAGTACGCTGAAATAATTTAATTTTATCATTTTTATTATTTTATTTTTCAAATACGACGCCATCTTACTACCATAGAGGTCATTTGAATGAAAGAGACAAACTTACGTCTTTGACAATGAGAGTGACAAGGATAACCAACCTTCTGCGTGCTTAATCTGCGAGCGCCGAGCAGGCTCCGAGTCAATCCGAATCTAGCCGATGGGTACACTCGGTTACGTTTAAAAATTAATCGCGCAAGTAACAAAAAGCTAGCTGTCTCTTTTTTTTTGCATTATTGTAACTATGCCATCTCTTTTATGCAATCTGTTAATATGTGTGAGTATGTACACCGTACAGTGAGGTACCAATGTGTGCTGCTGCTTTCTTGGAAGCATATTTCTCAGCTGGCGAGTATGCGTATAACGTATCTTCTTATAAAATATCATTGTGCTTAGTTGAACAAACGAAAAACTATGTTTTGATATGGCATTAAAATATATTTATGAATGTGGCATGATCTTTAAGAAACTTAAAGTGACAGCAACTAGCGTAATAAGACATTAAGGCTAATGTTATTTTGTGCAACTGCGTAATACACAGATAACAATTCGCCGGAATAAATAAAGGGATATTGACGTGGTTTAAAAACTATACAACTTTTTTATGTTACTTTTCTCTCAGTAAAAACAGCAAAAACTGATACCTACCTAGTATGAAAAATATTCTATTGTATTGAGTCATGATTCCGTACTTTCCGTTTTGAAAGTGTACCACTTTTTTGTATTTACATTCGATGATTCAGTGAACTTTCGACAGGCGCAAGCGCACCGCAGAACAAACATGGCTGACGGGCTGTTAACGATGATATGTTAACTCACATGATAAGAATGTTCAAAAAGTTACAGGTTTATGCTAGTTGTTGTGACAAGTGATGGTGATACGTGGAATTCTGTATTATTCGCTAGAATTAGACTTTATCAATTAAGCGTGATAAGAATAGGGATGACGACTGGGTTAAAACTATATAATTCTATTTAGTCCGTCAGTTATATTATGGAAAATTATGGGACACGTATTTTTCGGTTTATCAAAATATTCAAAATTGACAAAGTTATAGATAATCAAACTTCTGGAGTGGGGGCTTGTGACGTCACTCCTAGGTGAAAATTGTACCTAGGAGTGACGTCACTCGAAACTTCTAAGCACTCTATCCTCGTCATTTTTTGTTTGTCAAACAAAAGAAAAAATACGTTTACAATATTTTTTAATAATCTAACTGACGGACTAAACAGTTTTTTTAAGTCGGCTAGCCCATTGCATTTGTTTTTCTACCTGTAAAATATATTTTTTAATGTTCTTCGAGTTTACCCCTAGGCCAAATTAGCGGCGGACAGACGGACTGATAAGTAAACTTGACAGAAACAAAATAAAAAAGAAATACGAAAATAAAATACATCAAAAATACATGGACCTATCCATGCGTTGAAGAAATAGAAAATTCCATAGAAAATCCGTCTTTTGGTGTTGGCATTAAAGTGGCAAACTTGTGGCGGCATTAAGTTTAACGCGCCGTTATGCAATAACGACGTATATCAATATCAAAACTGATTAATAACTAATTACATTTCCGTATCCGTTGATTGAATTGAAACAGAGGTCGCCGGTTCGATATCCAGTAGACAATAGCTGTCTCGGTCTGTTAATGTTTATAAATAGCGATACTAATGAAGTTTAGTTCAGGGACGGTGTAGAAATATTATATTTTGAGGTTATTGAACGACGGTTAAGGGATCGTTTCGTTTCAGATACCTACAATAATAGGTTTGACGCTTTAAATCATTTTTGTTATTTTATGTAGTTGTTTGTGTTATGGTTATTTTACTTTGTCGTAAAAAACATTATAAAAACAATAGGTACCCCCTGAGCCTGAGGGTACCTCTAATGATTTTTCTATCTTATATTTTCTATCCAGTTTGGCCAACTTAGTGGCGTTTTAGACAATCGGAAATATGAATTTGTCAAATCGGTTCATAAACCACGGAATTCTGAGGTGACGAACATGACAATAGAACCGACTGAAAAACCTCATTTTTGTGAAGATGTACTAATATTATAAATGCGAAAGTTTGTGAAGATGTTTGGATGTTTGGATATTTGGATGTTTGGATGTTTGTTACCTTATAACGGGGTAACAACTGGATGGATCAAGCTGAAATTTGGCATGCAAGTAGACCAAGTCCTGGACTGAAACATAGGATACATTATATCCCGGTAAAGAGTTCCTTTGGGACAATAACGGGAACAACGCGGGCGAAGCCGCGGGAAAATGCTAGTTACTCATAAATAACAAAACATAAACTCATTGAGCAGCTGTATTTATGCATGTTCAAATGTATTTTTACAACGCTATAATAACGCGCAATAGAATAACAATAAGATGTAATCATTTTGAAGATACGTTAATAAAGTTTTAATAATTGAAACGAAACACTCCACTTAAGTTAAAAAGTAAGTATGAAGATACATTAATCAAAATATTGTTTTAAACTACACTGAAAGTCAAAGTTATTTGTTATTCAATTTAGGCATATTGCATATTCCTAGGAGTATTCAAAATATAAGCATTACAGTTGGCGAAACAAACGTTCCAAAGTTTCAAAGTATAATTTAAAAGATAATATTGTCTTTGAAATTAATAAAAAAATACAAATAAATAAAATGTGAAAACTATGCACAACCCTCGTTTTTTTTAATTGACAAAGTCGGATAAAGGCTACCCGCAATGTTCACAAAGATTATTTATTATCTTGAATACCAAATAATAATAGATATTTGCATGATGCGGTAACAAACTCAGAATATGTATAATTTGCGGGACCCCCTTGTTTCCCATAGAGAAGACATACTTATATAAAATCACCCTGTAGATTTGCCCGTGTGAAGAGCGGTTTCAGATAACACCACGTCAAATGACAACCCAAGACACTAATTAAGCCCCGATACATGTTGCCAAAACAAAACAAAAGACAACAGTTTCTAGAACATTCCCAAACGTAGTATCAGTAGTGGAATTCAGAAATTCACTGTCAATCTACCTCTGCTCTGCACTATCGGTGCAAAACTTCAATAAAACTTGCCAAGTGGTCATAATCATAATAGAGGCATGAAAATATTAATATCTTTATACTCAATTATTGGAAATCCGAGATTTCGATATACAGTTAAATTTAACACTGATCTGCCAAGCCAATATTCTTATTTCCTTGATTGTAAGTCCTCCTTTAGGTATGTCACCTTTACAAGTTTTGTTAAAGTTTTGCACCGATAGCGGTCACTGATTATCACCTATGTACAGTCAGCCATTAGATACATCTATACATTTCAGGGTGTTCTCAAATATCTGGACGTGCACTCTATCGCCTTGATAATAGAGTTGTGTTGAGATGTCTGTGAGCGTTGTTTGCTCCGTTGTATCTAATGGCGACTGTACTGTACAGCTAGATAATTTTAAAACGAGATGACGACGATATTTTGAATTAGATACCAGAAGCGGGCCAAATGCATTGGCCTGATAGTCGAATACGGTGGGGCGGCGACCCCTGCCCCGTATGAGTTTAAATTAAATGCCGTCATTATCGAACTGTGCCGAGACCAGACATTTTAGCTCTTCAAATTCGCCCGATATTGTTGACTTTCATAGCAATACATATTATAAGATCGTAGCCACAGAAATATATAGTAATAGAAGGAAATAGGTCGTCAATTGGTATGAGAACGAAGCGTGTAACGTTTTTCGCCTGGCGTTGGACGCTAAAAATGTAATTTAGTGATGAAAAACATACATTTTCCATTTCATTTGGTGGTATTTGAACAATTAATTATACCATTATTATCAGATTTGAAAATCTAATAATAGTATTGACGGAAACAAAAGTTAACGGCGTGAAAAGTAGGTCGAATCCGCTTCTTTTTAGCACGCGAGGTACCTACATACGCTTTTCAAATCAAATCAAATCAAAAATATTTATTTGCTAAGAATACAGTAGGTACAATGGTGTTAAATATGATTAAAATATTCATGTATTCAGCCAGTATAGGCGTGCAAATGATTAGAAGATAAAGTTAGACTACAATACAAAATAAATACAATCAATTATAAAATATAAGCATCATAAAATGTCCTTTACCTAGTTAATACTACATGACTCGAGAAAATCTTTCACACTGTAGAAGCATCCGTCGAGCAGCCATCTATTTAAATTTATCTTGAAACTATTTCCCTCTAAAGTCCTAATATTGTTGGGTACACGATTGTATATGGCGATGCACATGTTATAAATATTCGCCCTATACTTACATAATTTTATGGCACGCAGTTTTTTCTTTCTATACCTCGATATATTTCTGTGATCATAGCAAAACTATGTTTGTGCGGGCGTCACCTAACTACCGAACCGAGTTCCATGAAAGTTGGTATACAGATTATGATCCCGGTAAACACGTTACTTTTTACCCGGCTAAAGGTCTCTGCCCACTACAACGTATCATACCATGGCCGTACTATGAACGTATCAGACACGGTATGACAAATGCCGGTCGGTGACGGAACGCGCTAGTGGGCATAGTCTCATACTTTTCAATACAAAGAATATTTATTTTGCCTGAAATGTTCATAGTGCGGTCATGGTATGATACGGTGTAGTGGGCAGAGACCTTAAACCGGAGCAAAAAAGAGCCGAAAAGTCAGTGAGAATCGTACATTGAGAATCCATGTCAGCGACATCAATTTTGGTACAAAAATGTTTTATTTTGCGTAGCTTGATAATTACAAAGTAACAGTGTAACTATAATACTGATTCTTTTTTCATATTAAAATACCATAATGGGCCCTGATTTTAATTTTGAAAAGGACTTCTGAAAGGAATTCTGAAATACAATAAAAAATGTGTTTTTCAATCTCTTTATTAAAGTATCCTTTTTGCTTTGCTGTATTAATGTTTAACCTACTGTAACATAAACGAACAACCCACTGACACGTAACGAGGTTCAAAATAAACAGAGCCCAAATATTTTGTTAATTTACTTTATCAAAATATTCTATCGGATACACCTGCATTAAAGCAACGTGTTATTAAGTGTTAACACACGGCGGACAATCACAAGCGGTTCGGTCTGTGTTTAAGAGGAAACAGGAGGGCAGTTTTTCCATACAAACGTAGTCCCCTGTTTCCTCCCTGGATAATGCCAGTAGAGCAATAATTTTTTGGCCAAAAATCTATGGCTACTATTGATATGTTCCTATGTTTTCCTTTTCACGATAAATTGATTCTCAAAAGAGATATTAACCTTCAAAAACCTAAAAAAAAAATGCCAGATTTTCCGCTGTGTTCACACATCCAAAAAACAAATTTGACTAGATTATTAAACAAAAGGAAAACATAGGAACACGGCCAAAGCCTTTCTTAATGTTTAATGAAAAAATTAGTTAAATAGGTTAAGTTTTGGGGAAGAAATCAGGGGACTACGAAACGTTGTTTTCATGAAATTTTAAACGGTATTTTCGGTGCAAGCTGCAGTTGTCTCTATCGCGCTCTGCGCGGGAGAGGCGGGCAGTGCAGGACAGCGACACATTTTACAAATACCTAATTTTCAATTCTCTCCACCTTACTGTTTCCTCTTAAACTGAAAAATAGTTATGCTAGTTTTGTTTTGTTAACCCTTTATAAGCCAAAATCAAAATTGTGAAGCAAAAATGACCACCTTACAACATCATCTTTTGGCATTTTGTTCCGCGGTGGCATAGAATAAGTAATAGTACTCGTACAGAAGTTTCTCTCCCTAACCAAACTGTCTTTCGGGTTCGATCACCGGACGGAACGTACCGAATCCGACCGTGTCTCTCTATCGCATAACGCGTGCTCTTTCTGGTCGCTGGCTAAGACCCCCTCGCAGGAGCCTCAAGACCGCGCGGCATAGTCGCGGAGTAAGTCCCTCCTTGCGCTCCTTTTTTTTTTTTTTTTGGGTGGTCTGTGTCCCGTTTAGTCAAGTTTGGCCACTTTGGGAAAACTAGAGTTGTGCCCCTCTTCGAAGCGGAGGTGGGACGGGGCTTTTTATATTTATTTATTTTATTGATATATATTACAATGTCACTTACAGTTAAATATACTAGGCATAACATAATTTAATTTACCTTTTGTTGTATTTTTTCTTCGCCGCGGCACCTTGCGTGCCCCAGCCCCGTATGTCCCAGGCCCCTGACAATCAGACTACGCTCTCGTTACGCAATTTCACACTTTATGAGTCAAATTTGACAGCTGCATGCAAATCCACACGAATTAGCATTAGGGGTCCGGCGGGCAGGTAAATAAACCCTTTCGCGTTGACAGTTATGCGCGGTACATGTTTTAGAGTTGTATGTTTGAATATTAAGTATGGTTAGTCAGAAAAGGGTTAGGAAGGAAGATAGATTAATTTCATCCAAAATATAGAGTAATTAGTAGTACTCTCTTCTGAAATAAAAAAATAGCAGTTGCGTGGCGTCAATAGAACCGATTCCCACCGGCTTGCTTAATATTATAAACTAGCATTTAGTCGCGGCTTTGCCTGCACGATTCCCGTTATTATCCAAATGGAACTCGCTACCGGTATAAAGTATCCTATGTTTCAATCCAGGGCTTATTCTACTCGTATGAAAATTTTCACATAAATCCATTCAGCGGTTCCTCAACCTCATACACATCCAAACTTTTACATTTACAATACGAGTAATATTATGATACTGATACTCATTTATTCATAAAATATTTTTCAATTTCACATGTCAAGAAAAATTACAAAGAAAATATTCCAATCAGATTAATAAAATTAAATATTAGGGATTAGAGCACATTATTCCACTGATTTTACTCGTTTAGTAAATTTGAGGCATATCTGATCTGCTTTGGCTTGCCTATTTAAAAGGTGGACACTCATCGCCTCCCGTCACCCAGTACCTACTGGCCCAGTGAAGAGTTCGGTCGCTAGTGGGCGTTTTCCAAAATAAATACCGGGGTAGTTACTTTCTCAAAATATGGACTTTTGAGGTTTTTCTGGTTACCATTTTGTACTTAAATCTGTATGAACGTGACGTAGCGGAAAAAAATACACATACAAATTTTGGGACACTTTTTTTACGTATAAGTTTCGAATGTACTAGAGATTCGGAGCCAGAAAAACCTCAAAAGTCCATATTTTGAGAAAGTAGCTACCCCGGTATTTATTCTGGAAAACGCCCTAGTATATTTAAAAAAATGCTCTACTTTGTGTGTAGATACGATACGAGTAATGATTGAGCAAAGGTATTCAGAAGACGCATTTTACTCTTTGAAATAGCTTGATTTACGAAATCCCTGTTTTGTGTGTGACTTGCTTCCAAAGGTCCGCCATGTTTTATTAATATAATATTTGTTCAGTGCTGATACGTTCATTGTCTATTAAAATTGGCCACGGTCATTAGGAAAGCGGCGTTGACAGTCAAAGGTAATAAAACATCTAAATTATTGCTTTTTAAATTTAAAATAAACCGACATAGTTTATAGCGGCGGGTCGTAAATTAAATTTGAATTTTAATAATTGTGTCGTAATTTGGAAAACAAATATTTATCTATGAATAATTTTGGTTAATTTTAGCATGTTTTGCTAGTCAATTATTTGAATATACTTAATAGTTATGAGTGTAATATATTTTATTATATCTGAATTGCAAAAAAATTGATTAAGATGCACATTATAGATCACTTCAAGAAGTATTTTCTCTACGTATGAAAGGTTCGGCAGGTTTCTAATGTTCGATATACCTACCAGTGGCGTTGTGTAAAAGATATCCTTGGGCAAGCCGGTACAGATTTGGAGTACATTTTCCTTAATAAGAGCTGTAGAATAAGGTGGTCAAATGCCTGATATTAGGCAAGCCGGTAGGAATCGAGTTCTTCGGGCGCCACGCCACTGATACCTACACAAAATCTGTGAAATAGAATAAGATATTTGTCGTATAAATAAATACGCACATTTTATAGAAATAATGTTCTTGCTCAAGATCGAACACCTGTCGCATACCACGCAATTGAGTAAAAAAACAGAAACAGGGCTGAGAAAATTAGCTATTAAATAAAAAAAAACATCACAAATTGCTACTCGCGCCCTGCAACTCTTTAAGCAGGTAAGGGCTGTTTCACACTTGTGCGCCATTTTAGAAATACGATTATTTCAAACTGTAGGCGTAGGATGTAGGATGCTACGCTTTGTCGCGCGATAAATGGTAAAGCATCCGTCACGTTCTGACAAATAGTGTGTGAGACTGACGGATGCTTTATCTTTATCATTTATTAATCGCGCGACAAAACGTAGCATCATAAGCATTGGGTGTCCACCAACCAACTTCATTTGCGCTGAAATAAGTTAAAAGTCTCGTCTTTTAGTTGGTTGTTTTTTTGCTTAAAAGGTGACTCAGTTTAGCCGTTTATGGGATACTAGCATTTTCCCGCGGCTTCGCCCGCGTTGTTCCCGTTATTGTCCCAAAGGAAATCTTTACCGGGGTATAATGTATCCTATGTTTCAATCCAGGATTTGGTCTACTTGCATGCCAAATTTCAGCTTGATCCATCCAGTTGTTACCCCGTTATAAGGTAACAAACATCCAAACATCTTCACAAACTTTCGCATTTATAATATTAGTAGGATTCTAATTTGAAATTAAAATACCGGATAGTTTTAGACTTTTTTCGAGTCCGGGGTTATATTTTTTTAGTTTAAATTCTTGTTTGAACGGAGAATCCACACTCTAAAAAATCAGAGCCTACCAAGAGAGATTTTCTCTTTGTTAGCGTTAACTTGAATAAAACAAACAAGATATTAAACATATCAACGAAAGCCGATTAATTAAAACAGCAAGTTCATTGGTGATTAAAACAACAATCTAGAATCTTGATAATTTTAACAAACATATTCCTTGTTTCTATCATTATTTTCTTCTTTGTATGATTCGATCATGTTTAATTGGTTACCTTATACACCAATGTTTGTTGAATCAAATCAGAACATGGTTAATTGAACTATGATAAACTATCAATATCATCTTAGTTGATGCATCTAACGTCTTGTTAGGCTCGTATGGAATCAAGATGCTTGATTATAACTATCACAATCTTGTTAGGAGCAACCAATTTTTTTTTTGAGTGCAGCAACTCAAATTGCCTTAATCTAAACTCTTGTTGCTATTTAGCTATCATCACCACAGTATAATATCAGTAATTTTTCTTCCTAGAAAAGGTAAATAGCACGCTTGTATGTGTGCGCGCCGGGACCGCGCACTACAAGCAAAGATTCAAGAATGCTCCAGTATGGATCGCACTCACACGCGATCGCGCGTCTGTGTGAATACGTGTCGCGCGCGCCTAAATGGCCGAAGTTGGACTACTTGTCCGTCTTTATACTTTGTTATCACGACACAATTTGTGCTAGATGTCTAGAGTAGGTATTTAGCACCGCTTCAGAGGCTTAGGCCGTGTCGGGTCACCAAGCCAGATTAGGCTGTGACGTCACTAATCCCACATCTGTCCACTGGTGGGAGCAGCGACGTCATTGTCAATTTGTATCGGGATAAGACACCACAGACGGACAGCAAGTCAGCGCGAAGATGGGGCAGGATGGTGAAGTAAGGGAATCGCTATCCGGGTCGCATTATTATAGCTTGACAACTTCGTTGGTGACACACCCATGTGTGCTTTTTCAGAAAAAAAAATCAGAAAATATCAACGTGTAGTACATAGTTCGACAGCCCTTTCAAAAACATTTTAAGGTTCTTTTGATTAAGTGAACACCTTTGGAAATAATCACTCCGAAAGTTGTGAAAATTGTGTCCCGCCCCTCTATCTTCTAATCCGTGTGTCCGAAAAATATAAAAAAAATTACAAAGATAACGCCTAATTAGTACTTTCAACGAAAATTATTTTCAACAAGATCAGAATTACCGTTTTTGAGTTATTGTCAATAAACTGCGCTTCTCAACAAAAGGACGTTATTGCTATGAAGATACGCTCTTTTGTTGTTGTACTTTTTTACATCGTATTTTTTACCTTAAAGTTATGGATATGGAGCCCTACACTGAGGATGGTCCGACATGCTCTTGGCCAGTTATTTTTAAAATAGTGACGATATATGGTGGAACAGAATAATACACTATTTTTATGACACGTCGTAGTTTTCATTGATTGATGCCTAACCTGTAACATCCAAATTGATAATATTATAGCATTTCTTTGTACTAATCGTTATCAGAAGCAAATAGGCCGGTTGAGTCAGAGGCCGTGCTTTACTGATAACGCCTCAATGCGATCATTGACTACTGATAACAGCTATGGCGAGCCAGTTCAAAGAATTATGGGTGTACGTGACGCATAAAATATCTTATTCGTTGTAGAAATTTTATTATTTGACTTTTTCGACGCGACTTCGAACATAATAAATAAATATAGTTTAAGCTGTTGGTTGTCCATGTAAATAAAATAAATAATAAGTAATGTCATTTATTTAGTAAACAATAAAATTTGAATAAAACAATAACAATAAGAACTAAAATTATAAATTAAATACGAACTAAAGGTAGGTAGTAAATTTGCTCCAAATCGCTGCCAGTGGGGAGTATGCCCAGAAGGCTGGCCGCATTACCACGCTGGATGGCAATAATAAGTTGCAAATCACACGCTAAATGACATGATTTAGTGATTTATTTAAATAAATACTTATGAAGAAAGTGCAACATTACAGGATAATCCCAAGTTACAATTCCTTACAGCTAAGTTTTAGTTAAATTTTGATATACATTAAATTCAAAATTATACTAGGCATAAACAAGACACAATTTCAGTTCAGGTGTATAAGTATGGTTATTTATTATTAAACATTATGGATTTTTAATGACCAATGTTAATGTTAATATATTTATTTATTTATATGACATAATTTATTCTGAATTTTAATGTGCATTGTGTATAATGACTTTATTGTGTTTTAATTATTATTTATTACTATTAATTTTTGAAACAAGGAATATTGTTACTAACATAGCTCTAAGACAATTGTAACTAACCAAATCTTATATCGGTCTAAAGGACCTGAAATAAATGTTTTCAATTCAATTCAATAATGACCATATAGGTGTATACATATTGCTCCGCGCTATGTGACACCTTTAGGTGTTTTTGGCGTGGTACCGTGGCCAAGAACACCTAAAAGTATCGTGTGCTACACGATACTTTTAGGTGTTCTTGGCTTTGAAAGGGTTAAAAAGAATGATGAATATACATACCTATAACAATTGCGAATCATTCTGACCACATAAATGTGCCAGTAAGCATGAAACATATTTTTGTGAAGTGGTGGCATGCAATATTGTTTTAAGATACGTGTGCACATCGCTCAACAAAAAAAAACGAAATATAAACCTTCTCCTCTCCTTGACACAATAAATTAAAAAAAAAAGAAAAAAACCTTCTCCGATGTCGGTGGAAAATAAAATCTATGAGAAATAACAATACAAAATTACTCAAAGTCAAATAGACCAATTTCATATTTTTCAGACTCTTATTAATATTTACAAATTAACTATTATATAATTATGTGAAGTGAAGACACATCTCATAAACTGCTTTCTTACTTACATTATTACATCAACTATTGTATAAAAACACACATATTATCACATAACCATTGCTTTCACGTGTACCTACGCAACGATGGCATCCTACTTTACGGTTCACAGGCAATCATTAAGCCATCAGTTTTTTGTATGTATGTATGAAGAATCCAATTCGGCCGATTCGGCACGCTCTCACACAATTTCCGCATGTACTTTAATATTTATTAACGAAGATAAGACGCGTTGATAACGCAACGAGTTGCAGGAATTTCAATCAGGTTACTTTGGGGAAGAACGGTAAAAATGTTCAGGTCGAAAATCACTTGGCAATGTTGTACTGAAAATTTGGACAGATCTTGTAATCAGGGATGGGTAAAAATAAATTATTATATCGAAACGAGACTTTATCGCGTAAAAAAAATGTGTTCTCGACGTTTCGGAAGTAAGGATGTAACGTACATGATCTCGAAGGGACACATAACACACACACACACGTCGAGGGAAATATATATAATGTTTTACGTTGTTTCGTTTTGGTATAATAATTATAAAAATCGTGAAAGTATAAATCAATAATAAATAAAGTTCATTACCTAGATAAAGTGGACACAAAGGAGTAGAAATATCACTTAACTAAACCTTCACATTTCTTTTATACCTTTCCTTTTAGTTTATGAAACGATTTCCTCGCATTGCTGTTTTTTTACCCGACTGCGGCGAAGCCCAAAGGAGGGTAATGTGTTTGACCTGTATGTATGTATGTATGTCCGTTCCTGTGTCCGCTCGTAACTACTCAACGGCCCAACCGATTTTGATAAATGATACATCATTGGATTCGTCTTGATGGCGCGAGTGTCACTGGGTATGAAGTTCGTTAAAATAAACAAAATGGCAGATTTTATGCACTTTTAAAGTGCACCGCGATCGGGTTTTTTTTTAGTAAAAATATTTAGTTATTAGTTGATTATTTTATTGTAACATCGCTCTATGGTGCTATATAACAACCATTTTAAAATGATTGTAATAAAACAACTAAAACGGATTAAATTACTTGTATTACTACAATTTTTACGTCCCAACGTTACGTAACCCTTTTCAGCGTTTAGGATGTAAAAAATGTAGTAATATACGCTATTCAATACGTTTAAGTTATTTTATTACAGTGAATGATAATCGCGGAAACCGAACGCAATATTATCATTTCTAATTTTAATTTTATGGAAAGAAATGAGTTGTTTGTAACATTAGTACGTAGGTGTGACTTTTCATTAGCCACCGTGTTTTCTAAGAAACCAATCTGTTTATTTAGGATTCCATTACCGACCCTTTATGTAGTTTTTGTCCCAGTTTTTGGATATTTTGGGAGACACATTTCAACAGATGACAAAGAGTTAGAGCGTGCTTTACTAGTATAAGCCTAGCAGTAAAAATATTATACTTGCATACGAGATGAGTATGGGAACAGAGGCAAACCGAAAAGATGGCGGAACGACCTGAATGCATTCCTCAAGGACTGGTAGGAGCATGCTTTTGATAAGACAATAATCGCGTAACAAACATACAAAAAAAAAATAGGGTGCATTGGGGTACATCCGAGCACGGGGTAATTCTGAAAATGAAGGATTTCTCATAATGCTCGCAACATTATATTTACTTTAATACGCCAACATTGTACTAGACATACTGATAGTGCTTCGACTAATTATAAATCTCAAAAATGTTACATAGTTTACTGAAAATTCCTAATTTTCAAAATTACCCCATGTTCGAAATTACCCCAATGCACTATACAGATGAATTGAGAACCGTCCTTCTTTAGAAAGTCGGTTAAAAAGGGTCTCTTGACAGACGGACAGACAGACGATCAACAAAGTGGTCTTAAAATACCGCACCTATAATGTATTTTTTTTACCCTGATGGTTGACTGGTATAGAATGCCTTACGGCATTAAGTCCGCCATTTGTACTTGTATCGCACAATAAATAAATAATAATAAATCTTATGATGGTTCCGTAATTTTCTTTTGAAGTACGGAACCCCAAAAATACAACCAACTAGATAACTCCCTTTGTGAAGTCGATTAAAAATATGTACGTCAATACTGTTGTGAATTCGATATGATTATTCGTCTAAGACTAACACCTTAACTGTAGCTTTTGTACCCGTTTATAAGCGTAGTTAAAAATCGGAACAATGTGTAAACATTGTGTAAGTAATCAAACAAAGCTGTGGATTGTCACGACATTCTGCAAATGTGTAAAGTGTAAACAATCCCGCGTCAATTAGCAATGCGAGGAAATCGTTCAGTAAACATTATTGAACATATATATAGATACAAGAATGTAACATAAAATGTGGTGTAATTTACCCGCATCAAAAAACTACCAAAGAAACATCATGTTTCTTTCATACAGTAAACACTAGCATTTTCCCGCGGCTTCGCCCGCGTTGTTCCCGTTATTGTCCCAAAGGAACTCTTTACCGGGATATAATGTATCCTATGTTTCAATCCAGGACTTGGTCTACCTACATGCCAAATTTCAGCTTGATCTATCCAGTTGTTAGCCCGTTATAAGGTAACAAACATACAAACATCCAAACATCTTCACAAACTTTCGGATTTATAATATTAGTGGGATTATTGAAGTTCATCATATTGGTCTAATTTCTTAGGTGGGTCAGTGGAATTTGGAGTTCGTAGTAAAATGGTTTTCACTGATTAATACAGCCTCCCCCAGTCCTTTTTACCTCCGATTCCCACCAGTGCACGTTCGGGCAGGCAGTATCGGGAAATTTTAATATAGCAGTAACGGGAATTCCCGGTAGAAAAATTTCGCGGTACATGCCCTAGTGCCAGTGGGACGAAGCCAGAGGTCCCGGGTTGAAATCCTGGTGGTCGGCACCGAACGTCAGTGTTTCGTTCCGACCACCGGACGGAATGCACCGGATCCGAAAGTCTCTATCGCATAAAGCGTGCTCTTTCTGGTCGCTGGCTAAGCCCTAAAGGGCCACATTTGGTACTAGTGGCCCCGCGGCGAAATAGCGGAGTGAGCCACTCCAGTACCTCTAGCACACACAACTGTGACACGCGACTCTTTGTCGCGCGATAAATGCTACCTATCTCTTTCCACTCAATATCGTGTGACAGTGACAGGTGATCATCTGTCGCGCGAGAAACGAAGTCGCGGCCAGTTATGCTAGACGTGCAGTAAGCGTATAAATGCTACGCTTTGTCGCGCGATAAATGGGTGAATCAACTTTTTTTTGTTTTATACAAAGATTGCCCTTTCTCCTTATTTGTTCACCTTTTGCATGTTAGAACATGATTTAAATGGAACAAGATTTTACATCTAGAGATAGATAAGGTAAAAATAAAAATCGTTTTTAATAAATAAAATAAATAGGGTGACCCAGCGGACGAACCCTTATTTTCGTACAAAAGTGAGGGACAGCTATGTCCGCTGGGTCATTGCTTATAAACACGTTATAATAAACAAATTATAATAAAAAATATTTGCATTAAGTAGCTTTATTATCGTAGCATATCTGTCTTTTAAATGAGCATACACTTTATTCAAGAAATATCCGAATAAAGATTTCCTTTCAAATCTTTCAATGTTAGTCTGAGAAGGTTAAATTTTGTTGACAAAGAAAAGTTGATTCACCCAAATAAATGATAAAGCATTTGTCAAGTTTTGACAAATATGTGTGTGAGAGTGAGGGATGCTTTATCATTTATTTATCGCGTGGCAAAGCGTAGCGTTATAAGCCTACAAGCCAGCGAAACGCAAGTATTTACAGGACAGGTGTGCATGTGCACGCCGCCTGCGCCGCGTCGCGTGCGTTTAATCTCGGCGGCTGCGCGGGAGTGGGGCGGGGGAGATATGGGACGGCATATGTTGCTACATACATTATACAGTTTGTGACTGGTTCATAGATAACGGGGGTATTGCACACATGATCTTCTGTCCCTTTGCAAAAGAAAACTTAGATAGTTAGGTACTGTAATTTTGACGGAGATTTTTTTTTTCAGTCTACCCGCGACCACGAACACTGAACACGTGATTTAAATGTTCTATTACAATACATACTCAGAAAAGATTTTGCTGAATACTTATGCATTTAAAATGGACTCGTAATGATAAATAAAAACATTACCCTTGCGGAAGCAAGTAGCCGTCTAGAAAAAAGGTGCCGTAAAGTGGCTTTTACCGCACGCTATGCGCACGGAAAAAGCCGCTTTCTGGCCATGTGAAGACATAAAATTATGTACACGGGAGGTAATAAAGAAAGCCCTCAATCGCATATTTCTGCTCAAACATCTGCGATCTCGGCCTTTCTTTGTTTTACTACCCTAGTTGTGTAATGTACTATTATTTTATTGCGTAATTGCGTTTTTTACAAAATTATTTCTTATGACACATGTAAAAATAAAGTTTTTCTATGTTATTTCTTTGAAGAAATAGATTAAAGTAGCCAATTCGGAAACATTTTGACACAGTGATGTAGTTTACAACTTAGAGTCAAAGTCAAATGATTTATTTGTAAACATAGGTTTGTAGGTGTTATATTGAAATTGTTATAATTATGTATCACTATGTTTCGCCGCAGGGCATACAAATATTTTGAGTCAGGATGGTGCATGCATAATAATATTAATACACGTAAACTACGTTTAAAAATTAAGTTAGAAATTTAAACTACAGATTAAGTTATAAGTATAGTAGTATATATAGAGCAGAAATTAACGCATCTTAGCATCTGGGTAAGCGTATTCCACCTCCGACCTCTATCATTAAATAAAAAGCTTTCTCAGTATTCTTCATGTAAAAAAAATGTACATGGTGTTGGAAACCACAGTCCCCGGCATATGCCAAGCGGATCTGCACTAACACAGCCAAATAACAGCATTAAGTGCGATGTGTAGTCCAGTCAATGAGGTGGTTGAAGTAAGAAGTGATTTTTCCGTTCATGCTAGATGTTTAGTAGTAGAGTAGACGTCAGACATCACATCATTAGCTAATATACTATACGTCCCACTGCTGGGCACAGGCCTACTATCATAGACGAGAGTGTAGTCCCCACGCTAGCCCACTGCGGATTGGGGACTTCACATACACCGTTAAATTTCTTTGCGAATGTATTCAGGTTTCCTCACGATGTTTTTCTTTCACCGAAAAGCTTAATGGTAAATGTCTAAAAATATTTCATAAATAAAATTTAGCACTACATAGCGTCAAATGGTAACTGAAAAAATAATAAAAATAACTTACTCAATAACAACGGTTGAGTTATAATTTATGCCGGTGCCTCTTTTTAAGTATTCTAGATACTTGTGTAAACGGAAAACATGAAGCATTTGCGACTCATTGACTAGAGTACACAATGCCAAATAACACCATTAAGTGCCGCAAGAGTGCTATACGCGCCTTAAACGAACGCATAATCGCCTTAAATGTACGTAATTATACTCGGTGCGGCCTCTTAAAAGAACCACGGGTAATTTCATATTTCGTACGAAAATAGTCTTCATATATTTTGTATGATATGTAACTACATAATTATAAAAATACATATACTTAAGTATAGTATGATCCAATCAATTGAATTGAAATATCTGACAGGACAGAAACGAATGAATATTTATTAGAGGTAACTTTACTACCTCTCTGCCAGCCTCGTAACTATCTGGCCTTGCTTTCGCTCGGCCATCTATATGTACTCGGCCGGCAACCCCTTACTTCCCGGCCTCTGTAGTAATGTACTATTTTACCTAATTAGCTACATCCAGCCAGCGGCAATGACTAAACAAGTTGCAATCATCGGCAAAAAAAACCTAATTGAATACAAAGTCTATTCAGCCAGCGATATGGCATGCAAACTACTGTAACGAACAATTTTGCATACTACAAAATCGCCTATTTTCTTTACAAAGTCCTATCTACCTATAATTTCACAGGAAAAACACCCTTGTCCCTATCAACAATAAAAGCTATATTTCTATCAAGCGTTCTGTCAGATTCGAGGTTTAAAAACAACCGTTGAAACGTTTTTACAGACCAATAAACCGAAACAATGTCAATGATTAAGTTACGAAATTAGGTCGTAGTGGTAAAAAAATCGTTCGTCTATGGTTTTTTGCTGCCGCACAAAAAGATTCCTTTGTAGTGTGATTGTCTTTGGTTTTTATAGATGTATTATTAAATAACTTATTTAAATTTGTGTTGCCACTGTTCAAATGTTTATTTTTACAATGTATTTTGACCTGTGTCTTTTCCGGTTGATAAATTTAGAAGGTGGTTGGAATGAATTCCATAATAGTATTTTATGCAACAGTTGTATAAGAAGGTTCAAAAAATGCGAATTGCGTGAGTTGCGATACTCGCCGCATTCGCGGCTCGTATCGCAACTCACGCAATTCGCATTTTTTGACTTAATTATACAACGTTGCATACAATACTTTTTCTACGACAGGTTTTAAAATTATAAAATACAAACAAGGCATAACCTGCAAAGAAGGCAAATATGACGTATGACTGTCAGTATGTGTCTATGGTAAACTTTTTATTTTTTAAATGAAGTTGACACGCAGTGAATATATTAAAAATACTTTTGTTTTTATGTTGGCATCAATGAATTTAGTTCAGAAAGTTTTGTTTTTCTTAAAAGCCGTAGGATTTTAATTGTTTGTTAAGTTGGTAGTTGTGCATTTTTACCGTAAAGTTAAAATTGAGCGCTTAATCCTTGACCTCAGTTTAACCTAGATTTAGAAGTCTGTGGTTGCTAGCAATAACGTAAAGTGGCTATAACGACACTAGTGCTGTTATGGGGAATAGAGTATAGACTTCTCTGAACTCATATTATATATGTTCTTATATTAGTGTTCGTGACCAAGTAAAAGACAGATAACAGTACAGGAGTAGAAAAAGCTATTTTATCAACATTTGCATAACGAATTCAGAGGGTTTAGAAGAAATTCAAGCTATACATATTATTATCTTTTACACTGAAAGACTGAGGGTTACCTAATTAATACCTATGTTACCTAATTAATACCTATATAGTAACTCACAGTCTTTCCTGTAAGTGATAATAATATAGCTTGAAATGTGACGTATATACGCCACATTTTTTTTAAGGCTGGATGTAGATAATAACTTTCAAGAAATTATATTTCTCAAAACTACATAAGTCCAAATAGAGGGCCAATTGGCAACACAATATGGCTAAACTAACAAAATGGCACCAATCCAAACGCCATCGAAGTATTGAAACGCAATATCTATTCGATACGATGTTTTCATAATTTTATAGTTTATTTGAATACAGTTTGATAGTGAAACGTGGAATTCAAAGATAATATTGTTTATAACATTTTTTGATAATATTGATATAACTTCAACTCATTCTTCGCAATTTCCATTGAAGATTTGTATATCATAGAGTTTGTGTAATGGAAGCAGAACCCGAAAAAATCGGAAAATTAAAAAAATCTTCATATGGTATTACCGATCAAAATAGGTATAAACTCTTTTCTTCTTATTTTGTTTATTTTGGTGGCACTCAGGGAGAGGAATCGCTTAATTTTTTAGTAGTTTTATGTTACTTGAGACCAAAATATAGATATAAATCAGCAATGCGAGTTATAAGATAATTGCTATCTTGGAAAATATACGTTTTTTATGAGATAACCAAAATACAAGTCACCACTTCACTAGGTATACAATTAGTATTTATATACTTTTTGGTTCAAAAGAGAAACTGGTGAGTTTCTTCCGGCGCTTCTTCTCACCAGAAAGTCAGTACCCGAAGCGCCAAAAGAAATATTACATATTTAGAAACAGACTTGTAAAAGAGCCCTTGAGGGCTTACTTACAGAAATAAATTATTATTATTTTTTTTTATTTTATTAGTAGGAGTATACAGGGTGGAATTTATGTTTAATAGTGTAGTTTGACGACCGCTTTAGCTTAGTTGGTAGTGACCCTGCCTACGAAGCAGGAGGTCCTGGGTTCGAATCCCGGTAAGGGCATTTATTTGTGTGATGAGCACGAATATTTGTTCCTGAGTCATGGATGTTTTCTATGTATTTAAGTATTTGTATCTATTAAATATATCGTCGTCTAGTATCCATAACACAAGCCTTATTGAGCTTACTATGGGGCTAGTTCGATTTGTGTAAGATTGTCTTAATATTTATTTATTTATTATTTATGATTTGGCTAGTACAAGATGCATACCAGAAAAACGCATTAAACAAGGTACATAACATAACCATTTAAAACAGTAGTCAATAGACGGTAATCGTTAAACAGTGATCTCTTCCTGGTTGCCATTGACAATATTATATCGGTCTAAACTTCAATGTTATGCCAACCGTTTAAAAGCTTAAGTATTATGCAAAATTTAATAATCATGAAGCTTTGTAAACTTAAAATGATAACGCAAATAATCGTAAACGTTTCATAAACAAACCAGCTCTAAAACTCGAGACCTTAATGAAAATTGTTAATATTTGCCTCAAAGTTTGAATCTATTTATTTAATTCATTTGCAACTGAGCGGGGGTCAAGTCAGATTTAACTGAACTACGCTTCGATGGTCGTTAAATTCAATCAGAACTTGCTAAAGTATAGCCAAGTATGGGTCGGGTTGCTAAGTTTGTGGCTAAATAGTTTAGCTTATTTGCTTGGTCGGGTTTTGCGCAAAAAGTTTGGATTGTGGGACCAGGGCATAAATTATGGTTCAACGGCGGGTGCATTATTGACTTAAAAGCAAAGCAAGTGATTATGTATAGTCCGTTGATATAAGCCATTTTAAGCTTTAGGCATCCACTGTTGAACTGACGTCTCTCCCAAAGACTTCTACACCAATCGGTTGCACGCTTTTATTTTGTTTGCTCTTTCTTTTGTGGTTTATAAATTTGTGTAAGAGCATTTTACATACTTGAAATTGTTGTTTTTAATCAAAATATTGAAAACTTTATTTATTTTGGATAATCATAGGCATAATAAAAGAGGATAAAATAAAACTAAATATACCTCAAAACTAAATGAAACTACATAAAAACAAATGCTATTAAAAAAAATGCTGATAATTTGCATATTTTAAATCCCAAACGATTACCAGCTTTCGGTTATATTACTTAATATTTATGGAACGACACAGAAAGATAACAACGGACAGACTAACTAACCTAACCATGGTGTCTAACTTAAAATTTTCAATTGATCAAGGATTGTTTTAAATAGTACCATTATTTCAAGTAACTGCTCCAACAATGACAAATTTAACCTTATCGCCCCAAAAACCTATACAATACGCCTTAAAATTTAATCTCAACAGGAGAAATATTTTCACCCAAACTTAAAAGGACAGTCAGAAGATCCGGTTTGTCAACGGACAATTGCTTTCCCAAACTGGCCCTTATGGCTATGTATTTAAGGGTGGGATTTAAAGTCAGTTTGGGCGTTAAATTTGTCTTCCGGGAGGTTCATTACTCGTGAGGTTATCGCGTTTGTTCAGCGTTGATTTGGAATTCAGTTGGGTTTAGGCAGCGAGCGTAGCTATAAGCGGTATAGCTTTGGGAAGGAGGTCCTTTATTCCTGAGACATACCTGGTCAGGTATGGATAAATTCACTTTGGATAGTAAAGGATGTCGCGATCCTGATTGGAAGACATGATTTTATTGTACATGTTTCTGTATTCAAGAATAGGTATAGTTTGTGCAAACGTAAATTTAATACATATTTCATAAATTTATTTTTTATTTAATCAATACTATTATAATTCTACCGTAGCCTGATTTCTAGGACTTTCCATAACATAATTATTATTATTATCAAGACATTTCCATTCCAACCACGTAAAGACGCAACCGCCGTACATTTTCTAATAATACATATCGTTTTGTCTGAACCGTCCAAGATTCCGAGAACGCTAGCTGGGACAGGTATTAGAAATTTAATTTACTTGATTGAACTTATTTAACTCCGTAATATGATTATACAAACTTAGCTTGAGGCAATAAAAAATTAAACCAGCCTTGGCGGTTAAGGAAACAAGAAACGAAACTGAAATTCAAATTTAGAATATCCAACGTTCATTCAAATTTGGCACTTTATGAGAGTAAAGATACCGCATTCAAGAGTTCCCTTTTTAAAGTTTTCACTCCCAGTCTTTTGTTTTTCCGTTAATCCATTTCGAATTTCGGATTCTCGAATCGAATGCGTTTCCGTTACTTGTTCGAATAACAAACAAATCTAGAATGTCGTTCATTCGGTCACCCATTCATTTCGATTGCGTTCGGTCCGAATTGGACATTGCAACTGAACTGAAAGACCGGTATTTATTATTTTTATAAATGGATTTTCCGTTTCGCTCTACGTTTTCGCAAAATGAGGGAAATATTTTCTTTTATACTTAAAACGATTGTGATAAAATTCGAAGCGTACCTAGTCTAGCAAATTCAAAGGATTGCATAAATAATAAAATTTACTAATATTATTTAAATTTGCTGTTCGGAAATAGTAAACGTTATAAAACTTTGAATGCATCTAGTCTGATCCCAATAAACAAAATTGTGTTTTTTTTTTAAATAAAACTATTTTTAAAAGTAGTATTTTTACTCCTTTCCCTACTTCCCTCCCGATATCATACGTTAACGGTGGCAAAAAGACAAACGAAATGAAACTTAGTTTGAATAGGTATTCACAATTCACTGTGGCACCATACTCACCCTTATGTGTGACTTCCTAACTTACGTTACAACTTACAACCAAACCATTAGTAAAACTAATTTAATATTTCCCCTTTCCGATATAATCACATTTGAAATTCAACCATAACTCTTTGCTTTAAGACTTATTATTGCTTGAAGTCGAATTGTAATAAAATGTGGTCAATAGTTAAAAGTAACCATTGATTCATTAGGAATGTTCATTGGAGATTGAACTTTGTTTGTAAGTGTTAAAGTCGTATTTGGATTGTAGGCGGTGCACAATGGCACCGCAAATCAATGCTAAATAGACAAAATGTTCGTTTTACCTATGAAGTAACGGATGGTAGATTCATTTATCGAAATATCTTTTTAGATGCGTACTTAACTGTATTTTGCTCACTTTCATACGGATCATACGGATTCATATAAATTGACCTGACTTGACGTGAGTAACGTATCATGTAAGTAATGTTACATTATGAAATAAATAAATCTAATCTATTCCAATCTAAAGAAGCGCAGTAGTATTTTATGCAAACATTTATAATTTTTTTACTATGCATACATTTCTGTCAATATGCAGTAGGTATCATAATAAGCTAATCAGACATATATAAGTATTTCAGTTATATACTTTTTTATCAGAAATTATTAGATTTGAATGAGAATATTTTCTGATTTATAAAATATTTAACTACAACCTTTTTGCTAGGCTACGGTTTTCTTTCAACCACATTTTTATTTTATTTCAAAAGGTATATTGATAAATTACATACCAGGGTGAATCTTTTTTTTGACCCACACGACGATGTCCGCAACTTTTAATTTTCGTTGTAAAATAACGCCTTTAAATACTGTTTCGTCTATGTTTAAATTTATAGTTTATGTTAGAACGTTGAATGTCCCGCCTCATAAACCGCAAAATATCACATTAGAAGTCCGATTTCTTGGTAACTGGAGAGACATTTTCGGTAACGCCAGAGATGTCAAAGGTGTGGCTCTAAAAGTTGATTCGCCCGCAAATAACCATGCTAACATATGCCGACGGCCATCTTTCCCTACATAAGGACAGGTTGATCCGCTTCAACCTTCCCGCTGGTCCGCTGCTCACTTTGAGAAATCAGCATAACTTCAAGGTGGCCCGCCAAGTGAGCTGGTTCGATCCCAGGCGCTCCGGCGCCCACTTAGCCCGACCCTCTCAAGGTAGTCCGGGCCAAGCGACCTGGTTCGATCCCAGGGAACGCCACGGCCCCCACCTGGTCCGATTTTTGCAACAGTCAGTAAGGCTTGCAAGTATGTCAGCTTCAAAAAAAAGGCCAACCTTCCATCACACCTGTTTGTTTGAGACACGGCTTCGCATCGCTCAAGGCATACAATTTTTCAATTTTCGCTTTAAATAATTACGTATGATTTTGTGAGCAGCCATTTCTGCTTAAATCAGAATTCCATTTATCGAATTTCTTTCCTTTTTCGCACCAAGACCCATTTTAGGTTTAATGGTGATTACCTACCATTCTTGTGATGTTTATAATTTTTATTTCTCTATCTTTGAATAAAGGTATTATTAGTCGCTTATTAGCGATAAGACATCTGTTGTTTACCGTTTAATATGCTGTTTTAGATTTATCTAAAATAATCATTGTAATTTACATAATGATAACCTCAAAACCTTGACATGTAATATTTTATAATATTATCAATAAACGAGTATGAGTATGAGTATGTTTTTATAACCTGTTGTTTTGGTGTACAATAAAGAATATTGTATTGTAAAGTTGTGCAATGTAATATAGTGTTATGGTACCTATTTTACGCTATTTTGGAAGGGATGTTCAATGAATTTTGCTGTTCAGTCTGATATCTGAGGGCCGATTCAACCTAACCCAACGCCCCCAAGCTGAATCATAAACGAGATTTGAATTCGCGCATCTATACATTTTGCTATTCAATCTACAGGATGACACGAAACTAGCCCCGCGGCCGCTGCCAACTGTCATTTCAGATATCCGTCGGTCTTATGTATAGTCGGGAACACTATTTGTGTACCATACCTCATTTACAAAGCAATCCCAACTAACGAGAACTTGGCTATCTTTGTTCCATTTCTGTGTTTAAGTTTAGTGATATTATTGATAATTTTACACTAGTACAATTATTGAACGGGAAACTAAGTTTTTTTTATTGTAGTCTGATAAATAAAATCCTATACCGGGTTTTAGTATTCAATACCCAAAAAGGGTTGAAAATTCACGACATACGCTACATTAGCTATCAATGTCTATTAATTTATTTCAGATTCCCCCAATATTTGTTTACTATTTAATGATGATGAAAATAAGTGACATAAAAAATCTAACTTGTAAATAGGTACGCTTATATTATAAGGCTCAGCAAAATAAATCGTATCGTAAATCTTCCAATTAGAACCGGATATAACCGGATGTTTATTTTTGTCTACAATAGACATCACCAACATACCAAACGTCATTTCAATAAAAAGATAATTATTTCCTATCGGCGAATCCCATTTCATTTGCCTATTGTGTTGGGATTATTGCTAAATACCTGGAACAACCTCAATAATAAGGTCATAACCGCCGCAGTATTCGTAAGAAACTTAGTCGTTTTGCACAATGCTGCCCATTCACGTCAGAAAAGCTGCCATCAATGGATCTCGTTAGTGGAATGTCCTCACTATTTCCTTATTTGTTGTCCTAATAACATAGGAGATAAGAAAATAGAGTACAGTCGACAGCAGATACATCTCATTTCTTTTGTATATATGTGGTTTAATTTAGCTTTTACAATCAATTATTGTTAATAAAGTGTAAATTAAAATTATGACGTATTTACTTGAAATGAAAAAAAAAACAATGAAAAATGAACGTAGCCCCGTAAATTCCGCGTACTTCATATATTACAAATTGATACCTAATGAATCTTGAATTTAAATTGAATAAAATAAGATTTAAATGAAAATAGAAAAAGTGCTTGGAACTTATGACGAAGATAGTATCGAAACCAAATCCAAATAAAGAAATGTAAAATTTATCTCTAAAAAAATAATTGTAAATTATTATTAATGTATGTAATTAGCAATGAATTAATAATTGTATTTCTTTAGATTAAGTTAATTTATATTGCATTTCGTATGCCAAATGGCTCGTCATGGAATTGCTGCTTTTTGCTACCATTGTAACCTATTTATCACCTGTGATGACGAAAATAAAGACTATTCTATTCTATTCTATAACCCTCCTTTTGGGCGTCGCCGCAGTCGGTTAATAAAAGGTTTAAAACACTTACCTTTCACTCCTTTTTGCAAGACTTGAAAATAAAATAGAAACATTAGCCAAAAATCGACAATTAATAACGAATAACCATCAAAACTTATCATTTGATCTTCACAACCTTGATCCTTTTGCCATGACAACGTGAGCCACGACAAATTGCGAAATAATTAGAAGCAGAGAGTACGAGTTAAAATATCCCTCAAAATTGAAAATTAATAATGGATAGGAGTCACCCTTTCGAAAGGGTTCCAACCCTTTGACTGGTTTAATCTATGCTTACAACTGAATTACTAGGTGGGGCAATCGGGAAGCTGAATTATTCATGAATACTACAAATAATAAATATAGTAATTAAAAATGTATGAGAATAATTAAATATGCATGACACACTAGGTGTAACATTATCGACCATTTTTTTGCACCCATAAATAGTTTTCCGATAAATTCAACATTGATCACTATAAAGAAACTACATTTAATTTGGTTTAAATAATGATGAAAAACATAAACGAATGTTTACAAATAAGAATAGAACATTACACAACTAGGGTGGTAATACAAAGAAAGGCCGAGACCGCAGGAGTTTGCAGCCCGAGCTGCAAGCGAGGGACGTAAATATGCGATCGAGGACTTTCGTTTTACCTCCCGTGTTGTGTACATCATTTTATGGCACATCCGATTTTGATAAATGATACATCATTAGATTCGTCTTGATGGTGCGAGTGACTGGGTATGAAGTTCGATAAAATAAACAAAATGGCGGATTTTATGCAGTGTTAAAGTGCACCGCGGTCGGGTTTTTTTTAGTAAAAATGTGGTTATTGATCATGTCGAATAAAAGTTTTCTCTCCTAACTTAAACAATCATTATGTCTAAAAAGAGTTAAATTCCACTGGAAACCTATTTTTCTAATCTTACTAAATTGCAGAGGAGATATTCTGTCTTATCTCAGTGCACTACATAATTTAACTTAACGATTCAATAATTACGATTACGATAAATCGTTTCCATTCCAGACTGAGGTTTCTGCCACCCATGATTTATGTCATATTACTTTCTAGATTAATTACAAACACAAAGGTGCACAAAAAGTAGTCAAACGGATTATAGTTAATGAAATATCTAAACGAGTGCGCATATTTATTGCGTTACCTATTTGTGTTGCACTAACTATCTAGCGTTTATTAGCACTAATGTCCGATTACGCGCCTTAGAGTCTGTGCGGAAAGAGAATAGGCGTGGCGGAAAACGGAACTAACCTAACCAGTATGGCCACAGAACAGAAAATACGGCACATACGGTACAAAAGCATTACAGCGCCCCCCAAAATTAATCCTATTCTCTTTCTGTACAGACTCTATCACAGTTGCGATTTGCTGGCGAGTTTCCATACAAAACCAGACTCGCTGCGAGTTGGCCGCAAGCGACATTTGTATGGAATTTTGCTTCTAACTCTCCCGCAGCTCGCTCGCAAATAGCATATAAGACTCTCTGCCAAGGAAAGACACAGTAAGTATTAACGTACAGATCGATTCACAAAAGCTGGCACGAATGGATTGAACGAGTGAATGATAATGTTTGTATGAGTACGTCACAAAATGATTAAATACAAGTGGGTTCAATAAGCGATAATCGTGTTTTTAGAATGTCTCGTCTCGTAACTTCGTAACCCAGTCTGCATTGCGTACTTTATGTACAAAAAAAATACCTACGTACACAATCGTATCCTTGTTAATAAAAACTCCCTACCGTCAAATTTACCTTTCTGCCATATCTTTTACTCGCTTAGTCTTAATAATGAGCAGATTATATGTATTTTTTATTTTTTTCTTGAATAATTAAGGAGTGTTATGTACTTGTTTACAAAATATTTGGATCCTCTCGTATAAAGGTGGTTTTCCATCGGCAGGGCGAGACGAGACAAGACGAAGATTGAATTGAAATTTGTATGAAGTTTTCAATCCTTTCCTAGCGATTGGATTGGCCGGTGGAAAACCACCTTTAAGAACGTCACTCAACGGTGACAAGTGACAATACTTTCGTTCAATGCATTCGTGCCAGCTCTTGTGAATCGACCTTGTTTAACTTAAATAAATGTTTACACGACCTACATACCTAGACACTGTCTAGGTATGTAGGTAGTGTAAACATTTATTTAAGTTAAACACAGAAAAAGATCCTGGCACTGATTTATATGAGGCCATCCTTGATCGCCTACTTGATAAAAAACAGAATTAAAAGATATATTCAGCGTATGGCCATTTTCATATCTGGCTGATATATTTTCGGTGACTTTCCCTGTCCCTTTCTCTCCATTTGTACAGTGAAAGGGACAGATGCCGTTGATGACATATATTAATAGGTGTGAAAGCGGTTGCATATACAAAAAAGACAGCGATCGAAATGAAAACCTTTTGTAAACGATGTCTGAGCGAACATTTTTCACTTAATTTCATTTACAGAATTCACAGAATCTCTATAAACGTTTCTGAACTGAATAAACAATAAAATCCCAAATTCTCATTAAGTGTCGAAGTAAATAATAAAATTGCTAATTCAAAATTGAGGAGTGTCTTTTCGAAATGGCTTATTTCTATATGAGAGTTATAGAAAAATAAGCCCTTTTGAAAAGACACTTCGCAATTGGCTATTGAATCAATGATTGCCCCTGATTTCTATGCGTCGCGGTGTTTTAGGCGGCTAAGTTAAATATTTGTGCAAGTCAAAAGGTCCCCCGAGTTTATGTTTTAATGCCCCGTTTAGGTGCTCGCCGGGATTACAGGGGTAACGCCAACGCCGCTTGACTTGAGCCGTTGCAGTTCAAGTACACTGGCTTAACTCGGTATATTGTATTTTAAAATATGCGGCGTGTTTTTACATGCTTTACAGTATAGGTTCTAGTTTCTTCAATAAAAACTTTTCTTAAGTATGTACTTGTCGTCAGTATAAAGAAGTTTATTGGACATAGGCCTCCTCTAAGGAACCACCACCGTGTGCGGTCCTGCGCTGCCTGTATTTAGCGGTCTTGAGCGATCTTCATCATCTATTTTTTTTATATAGTATAACTGACCTGACCTGACTTCAATAGCGCTTGATGGTGACTACGAGGTCGTATACACGTAGGAACGTCTGTCTTGTTAGACACAGAGAAAGAGAGACTTCTGTACAAAGTTCTATCTGGGGGCACAGTAGTGCCCCCGTCAAGTCGAGCCAAACAAAGGCACGGTCGTACCATTCTTTTCTCGAAGCCATTCGGGCCATTTTCAACCTCCTGTAATTTTGTGCTTTACTTATTCTGTGTGTAAGTTATATTTGCTTGGAAATACAGTTGTGCAATTCTAAGCGCCTACTGTTTTGAATGTATTCTCACAAAGTGCGACAGTATTCAACAGTTTCAATAGCCATACACAAACAGATGAGTAAACGTGTGAAACGTGTAATGGTGGGTCGATTTCAGGCGTTTTTCCAGCGTTATATTTTATTTTATTAGTGTCACTCCATTTTTACCGCGAAGGACTATCGAGTAACGACAATTTTTGATCAAATCATGTGTAGCCTCGATACCGTCTATCGTTTATAATAAAAGTTAACTGTGATCACCACCGCTTGCTGCTATATATGCAGGAACACGAATGAAAAAAACCGCCGCGGTCGAAACGCTCTGAAATCGGGCCTGGTACGAGTTTTTGCTAGCCAAGTAGCTGTACTTAGCCGTGCTAAACGCACCCCAAAACATCCAAAGTGTCCGCCCCGTAGTTTGAGCAAATTTGAAGTTCGCCCCACCTAGCAATAGCGGCTATCCGGCTATTTCCCTAAGACGGGCTTGATGAGAATCGGGGTTTAAGCATGTTGGGTACTTTCGACATCGGCAATTTATGAGCCTACGTCCCTTGACATACAGTCTTGGAAATTAGGGCTAAGGAAGGCGTCTTGGAAATAGGGATGATGATCTTCGTTCGTTTGTATGTTTATGTTTTTGTTCGATAATAGGGATGATGACTGGGTTAAAAATATGTAATTCTATTTAGTCCGTCAGTTAGATTATGGAAAAATATGGGACACGTATTTTTTGGTTTATCAAAATATTAAAAATCGACAAAGTTATAGATCATCAAACTTCTGGTGTGGGGGCTTGTGACGTCACTCTTGAGTACAATTTGTACTCAAGAGTGACGTCACTCGAAACTTCTAAGCACTCTATCCTCGTCAGTTTTTGTTTGTCAAACAAAACAAAAAATACGTGTACAATATTTTTTCATAATGTAACAGACGGACTAAACAGTTTTTTTTAGTCATCTAGCCTATTCTGCCGAGTAAAAGGCGACTTTTTAATAAGAGTTTCCTTACAACTGACTAGTTTTTACACTATAGCACGGCAGAATTTATGACCCTGCCTATATAACGACGACCGGTTTAACCTAGTGGTTAGTGACTCTGCCTACGAAGCTGACGGTCCTGGGTTCGAATCCCGGTAAGACCAAATATTATTTGTGGGATGATATTTGTTTCTGAGTCTTGGATGTATTCTATGTATTTAAGTATTTGTATTTATTAAATATATCGTCGTCTAGTATCCATAACACAAGCCTTATTGAGCTTACTATGGGACTAGTTCGATTTGTGTATGATTGTCCCCTAATATTTATTATTATTTATTTATAAAATTATCTTCGCTTCGTTAACTTACAGTCTTCGAAATTAGGGCTATAATTAGGTGTAAAACGGCGTCTATCTATCTATTTGTTCATTTTTCGATCTGATTGATACCCGATCAAAGCTATGATTATCAAGGCGGGCTTAAAGCATTTTGAGTACCTACTTTATATATCCGCATCCGCAACGCAACCTCCGATTCCAACTGTTATTACTAAGTTTCACAGATCAAATTATATTAGGAACGAGTTTGACAGTCAACTACTGAATGACACTAGTGATCCTGTAGTGTAGTAGAACAGTTTCTCTTAAGAATAAATTGAAACAAACGAAACCACAGCCACAGACCTCTTCATTAAAACCCGCCCGGATCGCTGAAATATTCAAATGTCACTTAACAACTTAACTAAATGACTCTAGAGTTAGATTTCGCTAAGCACTAAACCTAAACACAATTCCTGTATACAGTAAATTAACTCACTTTCTGATTACTCTGCCATCCTTGCATAAAATGCCGTATTGTGGAAAACCACATCATAAACGGCGTAATTTGTCAGCAAGCCGGGTAAATATGCAAATATGATAAACACGTTTGTAAATGCAGTTTGTTTGAGACACTATTGCAGCTAAGGCATTAGTATTCGGCATAACAAACAAGTATAGTAGTAAAGTTTAGCCTAGTGGGAGTGACACCGCCTATGAAGCCAGAGGTCCCGGGTTCAAATCATGGTAAGGGCAAGTATTTGTGCGATGAACACGATTATTTGTTCCTGAGGTTTGTGTGTTTTTTATTTAAGTAAATATTAATCTATATAAGAATATATATTGTCGTCTAGTACCTATAAATACAAACATTGCTCAGTTTGGGATTAGGTCGATTTGTGTAAGATTATCTCCACAATATTTATTTATGGCATGGGCATGATTGCTTGCCTTCTATACAATCTTGTAACTTGTGGCGATAAGGGTAGCGGAATAAATTACCCAACAGACTAAATCATAATGTTTGAAAAAAGGAGTACTTTTTATGACATAACATTTTGTTAAATGACATTTGGACAAATGCTTAATTTGCGAAACATATTATTTGGTGAAATGAAAAAAGGTCAATTGACATTTTATTATTTAACACATTTACCAAGTGTAGTGTTTGCTAATTAATCATTTGCTAAGTGAATTTTTGTAAGATGATACCTTTGTCAAATGTCTTGTTTGCCAAATGATTATTTGGTGAAACGTTGTTTGTCAAATGACCATTTGTCAATCATTTTTTGGTCAAACATTAGTGAACCATGTTAGAGAGATACAGTCAAGTTCATTTACATCTTTAATGCCCCTGACAATAGGGTCGCGTTCAGATATTTTTGTTCACGTAAGTGTGTAGATAAATGAACTCGACTGTACCATAGATTTACTGAACATATCGTCGACCGTAGGCTGAATTACGGTAAGGGACAGGCAAAACAATGTCCCTTACCGTAATTCAGCCTACGGTCGAGGATATATAGTTTTCTGTAACTCGACAGTTGATATCTTTATTTTGTAACCCTGTGCTTTGTATTATTTTGTGCAATAAAGAGTTTACATACATACATACATACATATGCGCCTATTTTGCGTGATGGCTTAAAGGTTCTTGTCAACCCAACTCTACCACAAAGGTTAAGTAATCGGCACTCTTTCCCTCTCTAAGTCAATCTACTGCATGCTAATTCTGCTATAACGCCACTAAAACTAAACTAACCGGGGCACTATCGGTTCTCGAACATAATTCGATTTAGCCGTAATTGACATTTAGCCTCTTCAGCACAAGGACTTAAAGACCTTAGTTTCTCTCCAAGATAAGTCTTTTGAGTAAGCAATAGATGGCTATCGAGTTAGAGTTTGCTCCTGAATAATTTCTAGGTGTAATGGTTTATATCAATTATTGGGTACTACTCAATAGATTGAGGGAGATTCAAACTTCGTAGACTTGGCTTGGAGACTTTGGCAAGATAACTTGGCTGATTAACTCATAACGAGATAATCTTGAGATTTAACGGTATTACTAATAGAATATCTACTTTAGAGAGTAACTAAATTTTAGTATCTGGGTGAATCAACTTTTCTTTGCTTTATGCAAAGATTGCCCTTTCTCCTTATTTGTTCACCTTTTGCATGTTTTAACATGATCTAAACGGAACAAGATCTTACGTCTAGAGATAGATTAAGGTAAAAATAAAAATAGTTTTTAATAAATAAATAGGGTGACCCAGCGGACGAACCCTTTTTTTATACAAAAGTGAAGGACAGCTATGTCCCCTGGGTCACTGCTTATAAACAAGTTATAATAAACAAATTATAATAAAAAAAATTGCATTACGTAGCTTTTATTATCTGTCTTTTAAATGAGATACACTTTATTCAAAAAATATCCGAATAACAGTGTCGCATATAGGTATAAGTTAATCATGTATAAATAGGTAGGTGTAAGAATCTCTTTGAAATTAATTGTTTACATTCAATCATAGCAGATTATCATTTCTATAAAACCTTTAGCTGATTTATATGTCGTCATTTACCAATGATAATTGTCTAAACAAAACCTATGTAAAATCCAATCATACAAGTATATAGAATAAGCTATTTTATTAAACGCATCCAAACAAGGTTTGTTTCACTAAACGCGAGGAATCGAAGTATTTACGTATCCCCACTCCATCGTGATACTTCGTCTCCGCGCACCCCGCGCACCGCGGCTTCTGATTGGTAGAAATAACAGGCGTATGATTGGTCGAAATAATGTTTCCTAAATATTTTATACTTTTACAATTCTTATTGGAATTCTTGATTAATGTTTGTGTATAATTATGTGTCTATGATTGTAACCTGATTTATAACTGTGTTTATTCAATAAATAAAAGTTGGTTACACTCCACCTAATTACACGGCGCCTGCGCGTCCTACGCAGTGCCTTCCCGCGCATGCGCGAACGCATTGCGCAACAGATCACACACACAGGTATAGAATCAGCTGATTGACTCTTATAAAACAAGCAATCAAACGATTCTAAATTCATTCACTTTACACGGCTCAGTAGAGCAGTTTACCAACTTTAAATATGTAAACAAGTTCTTCTTATTTAAATCCTATTAGGATGACCTTTTCAAAATACAGTCTGCACTCAACAATTGGTCCTTCGAGCCGGATCCAGAGCGACGATCACTAAGGCGCTCAAGATTTAGAGGACCAGGGGCTCAAACAAACAGCAAGAAAGAAACACGTACGCGCTGAATGATCGAGTTCAGTATCTTCGTGAAATTAATTTTTCACTGTACTCGGTTTACCGATTGTACGCCAGCTTTCGCTGAAGAGGTGCCGCCTCGAGTCTCTCGGCGGTTACCTATCAGGATTCTGGATCTTTCGGGACCCGCTTCCTGCAACGCGTCGTGTTTGGACCTTAAGGCTTAAGTGCCTTGGTCTTTTGGTGACTTTAGTCACGAAGAACGCCAGCTTAACTGAGCACGCAGTTTCTAGTCAGCCACCTAGCGGTGTTAACGGGCTGACCAAGTCTCTGCGCATCGAAGGATCTACGCCACTGCGAGTGAATCAACTTAGGGTTAGGGTTAAAATCAGTGTTAAATTCAGTGTTAATGATAGGATTAGGTATTGTGTTAGTGTTAGGTATTTGTTAATGTTAGGTTTGTGTTAGTTTTGTTAGTGTTAGTTTCATGTTAGTTTGTTAGGGTTAGGGTCCCCCACGTGCGATATGTCAGAAACGAAGAATCTACGTTCCAAGGGACCGGTTCCCGAGGGAGAGGAGACTCCGTCCCAGGGAGAAACCACTAGCTCAGATACGACAACATGGAGCAAAGGCACCGGCCAATCCGCAGACACAGGCAGTACCGCTAAACAATCCGTCGCGAGTAAAAGCAGCGCGAAAAAATCCGTCACTAAAAAACCCGCCGCGAAAAATCCCGCGCTTCAAGAAGAAGAGGAGGAGGTAGACGACCAGGAAGGTAGCACGCATACGTTAATAAACGCGAACGAGGATAGGGTCGCGAGCAGTAGGTTAGCAGTACTTATGGCCGAACTGAACATGCGTAAAGCCGAACTAGAATTAGCTGAGCGGGCCGCGGCCGCCGCCAAGAGTAGATTAGAGATTGTTCAGCTCGAGGCCGAACAATCTACCTCAGGCGCCGGCGCCCCCTTAGTACCGGAAAATAGAATTCTAGGTTGGGTAGCACAACAGAACAGCTCTAGACCTGCGAGCCGTAACCCCGAACCGCCGCGTAGGGTAGATCGTGCGTATCATAACGCGGACATGCTAGGTAGGCAGTTATACGCGCCGGTAGCACCGCGAAACATTCCTGACCTCCCGACCTTCGACGGGTCAATTTTAGACTGGGTAGCGTTTAAGGCCGAGTTCGAAGACACGGCCCCCTTATGTACGGACATAAATAACGTCAGCAGGATACGTAGGGCACTCCGAGGAGAGGCACGCATCGCAGTCAAATCGATTATGTACACAGTGTCGGATCCATATATAATAATGGATGCATTGGAAAAACACTTCGGCGACCCCGAAGAAATCGTTTTGACTGAGATTTATCAAGTTAAAAAGATGCCGCGCCTGGCCGAGGATAGCACTAATATCATAACATTCGCGGGTCACGTGGCCAACGTAGTGGCCACAATAAAGTCTCTTCGACAGGAAAAATACCTATACGCCCCGGAATTAGTAAACAAAATTGTAGACAAATTTAATTTAATCGTACGGTACGAATGGGCAAAGTACAAAAACGCGCATCAAAACGAGCCCGATTTAGTTGCGATGTCTACATTTTTGAGTGAGATAGGTAGTGCGGCTCGGAAAACACACGGTAGGCATCCTAGAACGCGAGCTCACGTACACACAGTGAGTCACGAATACGATAATCGCGATCTTTCACCACCGTGCGAAAAAGCGTTTTCCCGACCGCGACCTACACCACGACCTCGCGATTATAGCAATAGTAGCTGTTCGGACAGTGAATCGTATAGGAATCCCATTAGGACGGTCGCGCAAGTAAATCAACGTCCTAGTAAGAAACCCGCTACTGCGCACAAACCACGCCCCCGCCCGACATTTGAGGCCCCCGCGCCGACTGCGGCGGTACAGTGCGTGAATTGTAAGAAAAATCACAATTTGAGTGCGTGTGCGGATTTTATTAAGACGTCGATTGCGGAACGATGGGAAATTGCGAGAAAACTGAAATTATGCTTCAGGTGTTTAGGAATTGCGCATAAACGCCCGAATAAATGTAAATATCAGCCATGCGGTGTGGCTCAGTGTGAAGCGGGTCATCACAAACTTTTACATGGTTTGATTGCAGCGGCGACGCCCGCAAAAATTAATGTTAGCAGCGTTAATTGCATTTCGCGTTCGAATACCTTTCTTAAAGTAGTCCCGGTGGAACTGACAGGCCCTTTAGGCACCGTTACGTCTCACGCGTTGTTGGACGAAGGAGCAAGCGTAACTTTGATTCAACGCGATATAGCCGACCAAATAGCGCCGCGACACAATAACGAACCACTTATGATAGAAGGGGTAGGTGGTCATATCATGAACGATAAGGATTCGTGTAAAATCAAGCTAAATATTCGCGGATTTTGTAGTAGAAATCTAGAAAGCCTAAACGCACATACCATTGCTCACCTACATTTGTCTCCGCAAGAGGTTTCACGTGATATGGTGGAAAAATGCGAGCATTTGAAGGACATAGTAGAGGAGCTGTGTTATGAGCAGGCTACACCTACAATCCTTATCGGCCAGGATAATTGGGAGCTTATAGTGTCGCGACAAATCTTAGCCGGAAAGAAAAACTTACCAGTAGCTAGCTTGACGCGCCTCGGCTGGGCGCTACACGGGACGTACGTAGCGCCTAAGCACGGCATAGCCACGGTTAATCACGTAAAAACGCTCACTACGGAGAGTGAAATTCTTTCAACTATGAAGGAACACTTCAGCATAGAATCGTTAGGGGTAGAAAATCGTACGCAGAAATCCGACCCGAACCAACGCGCGTTGGACGTTCTGAACGCAACTTGCACTAAGATACCCGATGAGAATAGGTACGAGGCAGGTCTGTTATGGCGTTCGGACAACGAGACACTACCCGACAATAGGAATCACGCGTTACGCCGTCTTTATAGCCTAGAAAGAAGGCTCGATAAAGACGAAAAATTAAATAAAGAATATACCGCGCAGATCGATAACTTGTTAAAAAAAGGTTACGCAGAGGAGGTAAATTCGGATCCGCCGGCGGACGCGCCTAGATTATGGTACCTACCGCATTTTCCAACTATTCATCCGCAAAAGGGAAAAATGAGGTCGGTATTCGACGCTAAGTCTCAAGCCTTCGGAACCAGTCTTAACGACAAATTACTAGCAGGCCCCGACTATTTAGAGTCGTTGTTCGGGGTAGTTGTTAGGTTCCGCGAGGGAAAAACGGCCATAATAGCGGATGTTAGAGAAATGTTTTTGCAAGTAGGCGTAATAGAAGCTGACCGTGACGCATTACGTTTTTTGTGGAGGGGGGAGGACAGGACGAACCCGCCTAAAGAATTTAGAATGAAAAGGCTAATTTTCGGCGCGGCGTCATCCCCGACCACGGCATTATACGTGAAAAACAAAAATGCAATGCATCACAAGGACGAGTTCCCTAAGGCAGCCGAAATTACAATCAAAAACACGTACATGGACGACATGTTGATTGCACTTGACGAAAACGAAACCGAAGTAAAAAAAATTGTTAACGAAACTTACGAGCTTAATCTCAAAGCATCTTTCGAATTGCGCGGTTTCGCATCGAATAACCCAAATGTCATAAGCGACGTCATTGCAAGCAACACGGACTCCTCCGTAATAGGAAAAAACGAAACCGAACGGACGTTAGGTCTTATATGGAATCATAAAAAAGACACGTTAGGTTTCAACGTTAGTTTACGCAACACGCCGGAAAACGTGTTAAACGGTTCAGTTTTGCCTACGAAACGGCAGGTGACAAGTAGCGCAATGTCGATTTTCGATCCTATAGGGTACATCAGCCCGATATCGGTCTTAGGAAAGGCGTTAATGCAAACCGTTTGGAGGACAGGTATAGGCTGGGATGATCAAATCACCCCAGAATGTCAACCGGCGTGGTTGTCGTTTATAGAAAATATACAGCAACTGCGAAACTTAGAAATACCGCGTTACGTATTTTCCAGCCAACGGAAAGGCTGTTTGCATATATTTTGCGACGCATCGGAGAAAATTTACGCTACCGCGGTATATTTCGTAAGCGACGACGCGCTCGGGCAAAAAGTATCCACGCTAGTAGCCGCCAAAGCGAGAGTAGCGCCTCTCAAAACGATTTCTATACCGCGTTTAGAGCTACAGAGCTGCGTACTAGGTACCCGCTTAGGTAGTACGGTAGCCAAAGAAACAAGTTACGAAATCGAGAAAAGCTATTATTGGTCCGACTCGCGCACCGTATTAGCATGGATTAAGGCCGACCCGCGTACGTTTAAGAGCTTCGTTGCTCACAGATTGGCGGAAATAGAAGATACCACAACGCCAGCTGACTGGCGCTGGGTACCGAGTGCGTTAAACGTCGCCGACGACGCCACTAAGGATATTCCGACCCAATTCGATAAGAACCACCGATGGTTCCACGGCCCTGATTTTATTAGGCAAAATCAGGAAAATTGGCCTAAAGAAAAATCGCCACCGACGGCGATAGCGCTCACCGGCGAAGAGCGAATCGTAAAAAGCGTGCATACCGCGAACGTAAAAAAATCCGACGACAATTTAGCGTTTCTGCCTAACATAGATAGATTTTCTAAATTTACGCGATTGGTTCGCGCGTCTGCCTGTGTCTTGGTTGCGGCTGAGGTATTTAAAGCCAAAATGCTAAAGAGAAATCACGAAACAGATATGAAAAACGAGCATATAAAAATGGCGGAGATACTACTAATGAAAAGAAGCCAGCAAGCATCATTTTCCGAAGACTACAGACACTTGGAAGCTGGGCGGCCGCTACCGAAAAAGTCACCACTGCACAAGATCGCATTGAGAATAGATAATGCGGGCCTGATGACACTGGACAGCAGGATTGATCGAGACGTATCCAGCATCCCGGTACTTCACGCCAAAGAAAAGTTCACCCGACTACTGATTCAGCACTACCACGAACGTTTCAACCACGGTAACCATGCCACCGTAATAAACGAGCTGAAACAGAGATACTTCATAATCGGATTACGCAACACAATTCGATATATTTGCAACAAGTGCCAATGGTGTCGGACCTATAAAGGGACTACCCTCAAGGTCCCCGTAGGCGACTTACCAGCTGAGAGGCTCAAATGCAATCAACCACCTTTTACTGCCACGGCCTCTGACCTATTTGGGCCTATGACAGTAACGATTGGACGCCGACATGAAAAACGATGGGGCGTATTATTTACGTGCCTCACAACCCGAGCCGTTCACCTCGAGCTAGCCGCGTCACTATCGGCTTCCTCACTCATACTCGCACTACGTCGTATGATGGCAAGACGCGGAAATCCAACCATTCTCTACACTGACAACGCGACCAACTACGTCGGATCAGAAAAAGAATTAAATGAAGCTCGAAACACGCTCACAGAAACAATAAAAGTCTTCGCGCCGGCCCGCAACATAATATGGAAAAAAATCCCGCCCGGAAACCCAGCAGCTGGAGGCGCCTGGGAAAGGATGATCGGCTGCGTCAAGGCAGCGTTAAGAATAACATTACGAGATCGAGCACCGCACGAGGAGGTCCTTCACACACTCATTTTGGAGGCGGAGCACATAATCAACTCTCGACCTCTGACCCCCGTCAACCCCGATCTCGAGCAAGAATCGCTAACCCCAAATCATTTCCTGCTACTGCGATCCAATGCCATGAACCCATTCGGCACCTTTAAAGACGAGAAAATGTCTCTGAGCTCTTGGAAAACAGCGCAAGCACTAGCAGACGTATTTTGGAAACGATGGATAAGCGAATATAGACCGACCTTAATGCCCCGCGCCAGTATGAACCCGAATAACTACAAGTTACAAGAAGACGACGTCGTAATCATAGCTGACAACACTATGCCGCGCGGATTATGGCCTAGAGGCATTGTAGCAAAAACCTATCACGGCCCTGACGGCCACGTTAGGCAGGCCGATATCCGCACGCGAGCAGGCACATTCCGCCGCCCAGCTTCCCGTCTAATAGTTATATGCTCCAAAAACGGAGGTGCTATCGCACGTGGGGGAGACTGTCGCATATAGGTATAAGTTAATCATGTATAAATAGGTAGGTGTAAGAATCTCTTTGAAATTAATTGTTTACATTCAATCATAGCAGATTATCATTTCTATAAAACCTTTAGCTGATTTATATGTCGTCATTTACCAATGATAATTGTCTAAACAAAACCTATGTAAAATCCAATCATACAAGTATATAGAATAAGCTATTTTATTAAACGCATCCAAACAAGGTTTGTTTCACTAAACGCGAGGAATCGAAGTATTTACGTATCCCCACTCCATCGTGATACTTCGTCTCCGCGCACCCCGCGCACCGCGGCTTCTGATTGGTAGAAATAACAGGCGTATGATTGGTCGAAATAATGTTTCCTAAATATTTTATACTTTTACAATTCTTATTGGAATTCTTGATTAATGTTTGTGTATAATTATGTGTCTATGATTGTAACCTGATTTATAACTGTGTTTATTCAATAAATAAAAGTTGGTTACACTCCACCTAATTACACGGCGCCTGCGCGTCCTACGCAGTGCCTTCCCGCGCATGCGCGAACGCATTGCGCAACAGATCACACACACAGGTATAGAATCAGCTGATTGACTCTTATAAAACAAGCAATCAAACGATTCTAAATTCATTCACTTTACACGGCTCAGTAGAGCAGTTTACCAACTTTAAATATGTAAACAAGTTCTTCTTATTTAAATCCTATTAGGATGACCTTTTCAAAATACAGTCTGCACTCAACAAACAGATTTCCTTTCAATTTTAGTCGGAGAAGGTAAAATTTTGTTGACAAAGAAAAGTTGATTCACCCATCTGCACCTAGGCATGTTTTTAAACGATTTCACAAAAAGAAATAAGGCCTGTAGAAATGAGAATTTTTAGTATGAGAGAACCGGGAATTCCCGGTACTGACTCTCCTTAGTGGAGCCTCGTCCTTAGTTGAGCCTTCTCTTGTCGGTTTTATTTTTTATTTAATATAAGTTGTCACAAAACTCGTGGTATTGTTGTTCAGTTTAATTGATAGTGTTTACCGTACTTCCAAATTTGTTCGATTTAAAAAGATAGGTTGCATTTAAATACTGTGTCACGTTTGCAAAGTTGAATAATTGTAAATAATATAATTCTTTTACCAAGCTTATACATAGATGCTTTTTGTATGGAGAATGACAGTCCTCTTGTTTTAATGGTCCTTGCCTCAAGGGATCTTTTACGGACCTGATTCTATTAGCGCTTCGGAAAATGACCTTCTGGTGAGAAGAGAACACGTTATAGTTTGTTACTGGTAAAAATACAAACAAATTTCGTCTTCAATGAAAAATGGCAATGATATCTTGGAGAACGACACAAATTGACACTAAACGAACACTATCTAGGGATATCTATCTGACTATCTAGGGTGTGCAAAACCGAGAAGTTTTAGTATGGCAGTACCGGGATTTCCCGGTTCTGTACGCTCTACAACTATAGCTATAGGTCTTCGTGGCGGTAGGCATGCCTCGGCAAAAACCTCAGCACAGGATTGCGGTGTACAAATACAAATCTTTCTTTAAAATCTTTAAATAAATCATTTAAAAGTGAAATTATAATCAGACTAAATAAATTCATAATCAGAATTACACAATAAGGTTTCGTTTATTAAGCTCTTTTTACATAAATTCGAGGGAGTCCAAATATTTCCAGTTAATATATAAATAAAATAAAATAATTTATTTCTGCAAGTAGGCCCTCAAGGGCTCTTTTACATGTCTTATATTCTATTCTCTTCCAGGACCTTCTGGTGAGAAGAAGCGCCGGTATATTGGTTCGAACATAATGATTAAAAGGTCATAACTACCAAACTCGCAAGGACTATTCCATGGTAAGCGGTTCCGTTCGAGAACCCTTGTTATCTCTGCACGGATCGCTTGCAAATCTCCTTACATGGAGTTAAGCCGTATTTTTTTTATTGCTCTTTTAGTGGAATCGCATTAGTGCAATTATTTAGGGGTTCCATTTTGTTACTTTAAATGGGTTTGGTATGGGTATATGTATAGAGTATTGACACTATTGACAGGGCAATGTTGTGTGGTAGAAATAAACCGAGATATTTTCTCTATGATTTAAGATGAGTTTTGATGTTTTTTTGGCGTTATCGTTGAGTTCCGGATCGTTATGATTTAATAGTTGACATTAATTGTTTCTTAAGAAATCAACCATTCAACCATTCAACCATTGCTAGTAGCCAAGCCATATCGTTAACTGATACATTGACGCATTGCCTAAATTTCATCCAGGCAGTTAACTAAATGGCGCCGTTTAGTAAAAAGGCTAGGCAGTTAACCAAATGGCTAATTAAACCAGTTGGCTGCGACATATCTATGTTCGCGATGGTCAGATAGGTACTGAGGGTGGTACTCGTGGTATATATATATTTCTATATTTATTTATATTATAGAAAATGAATTAAAGAGGATAATAATATTAGCGTTATCGTATACTAGACTGCATAGAGGTGTCTTATTCATTCTGTCTAAATCGTAAAAAGTCGTAAGAACCTACCGTTGAAATGTCTGTAATGTTAGTCATCTGTAATCTGTATATTGATGATTGCGGTGTTGGTGTTATTGACATTCCTAAATGACGAAGCTGTCAGTTCGGAATTAAATTGAGACGACATCTTTTTAACGAAGTTAAGTAGGATAATCAATACGGGATTCTATTAAATCGTGGTTTAAATGTAATGGCCTGAAAGACTCTCTACAACCTTTTATATTTTTACGCAATATAACGAGAGAGAGAGAGAGAGATGTTTTATTAAGAGGTATTTCTATAACGAAAAAAGTTGTTAAATAGCCTATTGTCTTGACTCTATGGCCGGTGTTCCTGAGAAACACTCGGGTCAAATTTAAAGTGTGCGTAATTGTTTGTACGAGCGTGTAGTGACCAATGTTTGTTATTCTGTTTGGTGTAAGTCCGGCGTCTCGGCGGTTGGCGGTGCACGATTATTTGAACAAGTACACAAAGCTTTGCTGGTTTACACTAGGGCTGTCAACTAGGCAGCTTCATTAAAGACACTAGCAATTCGTTGTTAGCATGTTAGTATGTAAGACATTGCAATGACCTGGAAGGGTATCATATACCCACTGTATTTTAAGATCTACTGTATGGACAATGAACATGATAGCAATAAATGAATATGAATATCGTAACCTCGGGTTTCTATGGCCCAGTGCACACAACTAATGGTCTAAACTAGGGGTCTCCAAACTACGGCCCGAAGGCCGGATGCGGCCCGCGAGCCTTTGCAATTCGGCCCGCGGGAAGAAAGCGGGAGGGCCTACGGTCCGGCCCGCGAGAGCGGTCATCTATGATGCTTTGACCCGCGATAGCTAGATTTTTATAATTAGCCTAACCCCCTCGGGTTACCCTCGGGTGGCCCTCGCCACAGAGAGAACGCACGTTCGACGCTCGACTAATTTATAGTTGTTGGCAGACGCTAGCAGACGCCGACCGCCATACATTAATACTGAATTTGAATTGACAGAACCTGTATGAATTAATAATCGGGGCATTTCTGAAGTTTGTTTTCACACACATTCGGCTTCTGGCAAGATATAAGTGTGCGTTTTGAACCTAAGAAGGCAATTCCTATGTGTTAAGTAGGTATAAGAATAAGAACGTCTGGGCACCCGGCTTGGAGGCTGGAAAGCAAGGCAAGTGGGGCCACATCACCTCTGTTTTCGTGTGCGAACTATGTGTATTGTACAGACCGAACAACCAGTTATTGACTGCATTGCTCAGTGTAGATCATTTCGGTTGCATATAGGGCGTGCAGTACCAGGAAATTTTAGTAGGCGAGAACAGGGAATTCCCGGTACTGCCATACTAAAATTTCCTGGTACTGCGCGCCCTAGTTGCACATCTTCGTGTTTTTTTTTCTTCGTTTTTTTGTGTAATGCCTCAATGCAACTGTAATTATGTGTTATGCGAATAAAAACTTTCTATTCTAACCTTTTATTTAGTTTAAAAAAAGGCTGACCACACTCAAACATGGACAGTGCCAACCCTAATTTCGCCTTCGTCACCTTATTTGATATTCCCTTTTAATTTCCACTGAATTTAAATTCACGCCAAAGGGATTTGGGAGTGTAATGTTGCTGAATACTTTGTTTTTTATAACCAGAAATCAGAGCAATTCCAAGCCTGAGAGTCCAATGGGATTCATTTGATTCAATTTTTTGTTGACAATTGCGGTCGAATGTTTTAAAAGATGGTTTTATTTTGGATTGGGTGACGGTGTAATCTGTTATGTCTAGGGTTGGCTCTTTGAAGATTTTTCAGACGGGTTTATTAGATTTTTTTTCAATGTTTTTGATAATGAGTTGGTGTTAGGGCTGTCATCGCTATGTAATTTAGGGTCGTCGCTTTCTATTTTTAAACAGAATTATCTTTTTTTTCTAACGAGCTAATAATGAGTTCATAGGTTATAGGTGCGCGCTACTCGTAGTTTTCCTCAAGTCGATGTCTGATATGCACCTAGTTTACGTGATAGTAAGGTTAAGGTTGTCAAAAATGAGTTTGTTTATATTAGGATCGTGTCAGTTTATAGAAACTCAACCTATTTGAGGTAAAAGTCAAATAGTTAATTACCTCAAAAAGTGTAAATACGAAAACCCAAAGATACACCATAGGCAAAAACCCTGTCTTTGAACGGAACTCAACCTGAATTTATTCCCTTATCCCCCAGAATTGAGGGTGGCAGATAGTCAACACCCTGACAGGCCTTTCAGCCCGTAAACAAAGTTTTCCTCAAGGATTTTTCCTTATATTTATCATTGTATGTATGACAGGGCGTTTTACAGGGCGCGCTCTCGTGTCAGCCTGACAGGTGGGGAGTTTTCCTTTGTTTTTATTAAATATACTTTCTAAACGCGAAACGACGTAAGTCACGGCTTAGTATATGGAGATAGGTTTTTGTGGTAGTGAGGCAAAGGTCGGTGCAAATAGGCACGTCTGTGGTACATTTACTGTTTTAGTTGGATGAAACTATTTTTTTCTCGCTTTTATTTAACTTACCTTCGTAAGGTACACGTCCGAGTGCTTGACACTGTCCCAGTAGTTGCCCCCTTGAATGCTAAGTCATTAGTAATTGGGGTGACAGCAAGGTGTCAAACCATTGGGCATTAGTGTCAAGCACTAGCACTACGGCTACCCCATATCAAAACCTACTAACTGCTTCAGACAAATTTAAAAAACGAGCTTAACAACATTTTTAAGTTTATGTTTTACGCCCTTTTTAAAATTTGGTCTGAAGCACTTACTACGTTTTGATATGGGGCAGCCGACTAGAAGGTTTACCTTATGTAAGTCGGGGGTTTCAAAATTTGCAAAACATTTTTCATTGCCGCTATCTGTTTTTTTTATGTTGTAAGTGGCAAACGAGCAGACGAGCTGCCTGATTGAAAGCAGTCAAACTGAAATTTGACATACATATGTTTGGTGTCTGAACCTGAATCCCAACTGATATTACTAGTTGTCAAATTATAATGGGGACTAGATTAAGGGTTTGTGAATTACCCTGCTATACTAAGGCATCTGTGATAATCATAATGAAAGATTGAAAGAATGAAAGAGTGTAGGGGAGACCGGGTATGGTTGTCTCACGGGTTGGTTGTCACAGCAGCCATTAAATAATACTAAACGAAGGAATAAGTGCATCGATTGGTGAAGTAGGGAAGGAGGTGAAGCTCTTGCGATCTTTTAACACCGAGCGATGCAATTATTCCTTCGTTTCGTATTATTTAATGGCTGCTGTGACAACCAACCCGTGAGACAACCATACCCGGTCTCCCCTATGTACCACGCGTGCTAAAAAGAAAGGCCAGGGACCTTTGCTCGCCGTCAACTTCAGTCACCGTTCACATTATTATCAGGTTTAAAAATCTGATAATAATGGTACAATGAATTGTTCAAATACCACCAAATGAAATAAAATAAAAATGTTTTCCATCACTAAATTACACTCTTGTAGAGTCCGACCGAATTCTCGGTTTCGGTTTCGGCCTAGTTTCGGCTAAAAAACGGGTTTGGGCTTAGTTTCGGCTTTGGCTGCCATTTAGCCGAAACTACGGCGGAAACCGAAACTGAACTTGAGGGGTTTCGCGCTGCGATCGGACCGTCTTTATTGCGAAAAGCACTGATTATTTATTTGAAATAAGAAGTAAAAAAAAATATGTTATACAGCGTGGGAGGGACTATAGCGACAAACTTTAACTGTAGATTCTAACAACTATTAGGAGTAAAAAATGTTATGTGATGTATAGTCGAAAAACGCTTACTTTCCGAGATATTCATTATTTTGTAAATGAAAAATCCCAAGTGTGTAACAAGCCCTAATAAATCTGACTAAGATAAGATACCTTTACTATTTATTTAAAATCCTTTAACTAAACAGGAATTAACCTTCGCAGTATTTGATGGTAAGCGACTACGAGGCCAAAAAATTGACCTTTCGTTTCCATTTTAGCTTTTTTTTTCTTTTTGATAACTTTTCAGCCAGTAAGGACATGTTTATAACGAGGGGCTTAATTTACTGATTTATTTTGTTCCATAAGACTATTAATGTAAAATGACAATATTCGACCCATGTTGATATAACATTATTTACTCGTCACACCACCAGGAATTCATGGCTAAAGTATGTCGGTATAGTCCCTCCCACCCTGTATTAATGATAATTTCAAATATCAGAGACAATATAGAGATATATGTTATTTAAAAATGAAGACTGACTGATTATGATTGACATTTTTTTTTCAACTTACGACAACATGACCAGTGACGGTTTCGGCCGAAACTGAGATCAAAGCCGAAATTCGGTTTTCGTTTTGGTTCCGGCCGTGAAAACCAGTTTCGATCGGATACTCTTGACGTCGAACGTCAACCGCAAAATCTTACACGCTTGGTTTCCATACAAATCTACGAACAATTTTCTTCTATCTCGACATATATTTCTGTCTGTGACGCACGTAACAAACTAAGCGTATTGCGAATTTTCTCAACTTCAAGTAAAATTACGTCTTCCGCCCTTGTCTCAGGGGTGGCGGTAGAAAGAGACAGCTGATACCGCTAAGTGGCTGTAATTATGGCAATTAAACAAGCCTCCATAGAGCGCGTTCCGTATAAATTACCTGAAACAAACAAAGAGGAAATTAATTAGAGCATTCAGTAACGTCTGCAAGGAATACGAGAATATGTTTGTATAAAAAAGTAGGCAAAAAGGAATAATCATCGAACCGGCACACAAGATTTGTATGGGTCCGTATTGGCTTTCATATTTTTTTTAAGTCAATGTTATGTTTGTCATAATGTATCACTTGTCATATTTATTTTTTCTCTGAAACCTTTATTTTATCAGAATTGTTATAAAACAAACCTAATCTAGTTAACCTAATTAAATGATATTTTCAAAAACCCTAAAAACTTATCAGTTTCGGAGGGAAAGGAAATTATGACTGAAAAACTATGAGAAACTTTACTTTATGACTAAGTACGACTTTATATAATTGTGCATTCAGCCACGCACCCGATTTCATTTGTATAGAGGTATGAGGAACTTATTATATACAGTGCGTTACCAGCAAGCAGGCTTTTTTTAAAGTAGGGTAAAGTAACGTTGTTTCTTAACCTAACCATAACCTTCATTTAATTCATCGACTAAAATTCCAATTTCATAAATTTTCTAACAAAATTTTAATTGCAAGCAATGTACAGCAAAGTACTAAATTGACAATTAGATGTAAATGCCAGCCCTTCATTCTATGTTTATAACGAAGACATCAAGATAAATGCCTGCATCTACCTATTTCAACAATTAGAGATACCAGGATTGCTACACTTAAGAAAACTACGGAAAAACAACACTAATAAAATAAAACTTAAAAAGCAATACGAGTACTAGACATTTGGACCTGTTTGAAGTGATTGAAAATCCTTTCTTCAAGTTGTACGTGCACAATTCCGTTTATAGGCCTTTCAGACTAACCAGATAGGACCATGCATTCTCTGGACCTCGCTGGACAGCCATTGTTATCAAACGAAGATTATGTGGATGCCGCTGATTTCGAAACCACTCTCGATAAAGTCTCAAGGCTTGAGGAACATTTCCACGTGTCGCACAAATCATGTCAGATAATTCACATGTGTCTTTAGCCATTTTAACGCAAAAAATATCAGTTTTGCAAATAAATGTTTGTTTTGTAATTTGACAAGCCAATGTCAATACTTTTGTAATTGTCATGTCAAATTTTAGAAAAAACTCTTTAAGCTGTGTAAAAAACTCCATACATAAACGTAATGATAAGGACGGAATTAATTGTGGGATTGTTTTTCTCAACTTTTCACCTCCGTACCACGACATGCCTTGTACCAAGTGCATCAGCGATATGAATAACGATAATTACGTAGTACACCTACTACATTTAAAGTGCGGATCTAGGAAATTGAATTGTGCAGTTAATTCGCATAATTAGGATTTGCTAATACTTGCAAACGATTGCTAATGAAGCATATTATTATCAGTTTTAATAAAAGCCCGCATACCGGTAACACACTGTATACATAAAACAAAGTCGGGTTAGTTACACCATTTATAACTCTAGAACGAGTGGACCGATTTTTATGATCTCTAACTTTTTTGGTTTGTCTCTGCCCTGAATAACAGAATAACTATTAAAACAACTAAAAAATTAAAATTTCACAGGTGGAACGAAGATCGCCGGGACAGCTAGTTAGAAGATAAAACATTTCTTTTGTTTTAACGGGTGTATATTAGAAGATATTTTTTTTGGTTTCAAAACAATCGAAAACTCTATAAAGGTGAACTTATTCCTCTAAGTAACCTCATCGAGCGAACCTTTCATTTAATAAATGTGTTAAAACGGTTACACACAAGTAAGTAAATGCCACATATGTAATACTTTCTCGCAAGGCCTTAGTTCAAGTTTAAAAAGGTTCCCCAGTAAGGTTGAGATCGTGCAAACCCCTAGGACGGAGCTTGTTCGTTAGAACTGTTACTATCTTACAATTTACTATATACTAATTGCTGCATTGTTTGCTCCTAATTAGTGGTTATTTATTAGGGCTGCCCTAGGTGGGCAGAGTAGCAACTCTTATAAAACGGTTTTATTATTGGATTTTACAGACTTCAAAAAGGAAGATTTCTAGTCTCAAATATGGTAAACATTCAGTTGGATTCCTTTGTTTTCCTCTAATTTGCTCTATCGTTAGAACTAGTATAGAAGATTGGAGAAAAACAGTTCAATTTGCTCTATTGCTAAAATACGTAGTTAGAGCACATTGGAGGGAAATGTCAAATTTGCTCTATTAGTAGATACAAATCGTAGAGTATTGTGGAGAATGGAGATTCACCAGTTGAGAATCTACATAAGACGTATTGATTTTAAAAAGTGGGCGTTAAGGGGCAAACTTCAGCATCAGTTTTGTTAGCTGTTATCATTCTATACATAATATTTCCATGGGTTTTATGTGTTTGAAAATCCCATAAGAAGTAAAGTAAATGAAAACAATTACAGTCAAAATCTGCTTATTATTGTAGTTCAAACTTACAATAGACTTTTCTTTCCTACTTTTCAAAGGGCTAATCTGTGTTGTACACAAGTGTCGCTTACGTAATTTCTGTGCGGGTTATTAACGCAAAGGGTATAAGTGACCCTAAATCAGTTCCCACGGCTCAATTAAGGTTCATTTGCATTTTTATTGCTTTCAGCCATTATCAGTCATGGTTGACTGAGTGGGATTTACCCGACTGCGAGAGCAAAGGATGTTTTTGCCACAGTATAAGTATAGTACATTACACAACTAGGGTGGTAATACAAAGAAAGGCTGAGATCGCAGAAGTTTGCGGCCCGAGCTGCAAGCGAGGGACGTAAATATGCGATCGAGGGCTTTCTATATTACCTCCCGTGTTGTGTACATCATTTTATGGCCAGGTGTGGCATAAATATAATAGTCGCATGACTCGAATTTGTGCGTGGCTCAGGATGTCAATAGGAGTGGCACGCACTCATCGATAGCACTAACATAGTATAATAGCAGTAATTTTTCTTCCTACAAGAGACACATCGCGCGCTTGAATGTGTGCGCGCCGTGTACGAACGCACTACAAGCAAAGATTTAAGAATGCTCCAGTATGGATCGCGCGATCGTGCGTCTGTGTAAATATGTGTCGCGCTCTCCCAAACGGAAAAACAAAAAACCCAATTATCCATCTATTCCATAAATGAGTTCCTACATATTAAATCTTTAACTTGGCTATATTTAACAGAGTCAACCTTGAAAGTGCAAAGTAAAAATAAATAAATTGTCATCTCAAAATTAAAAAAATATATATGAATCAAAGATATAATTAACATATAGTAATTATCATTGCACAAGGTAATAGACCAATACATAAATTAAGTCAATAATTGAAATTACTTTTTGCTGATTTTTTTTCATACAGCAAATTCTTTTCGCGCTCTTCAAATATCGGTTGTATATAATCGGCGGTTGTAATATATGGGTATCGGTATCGGAATCGTTACATCCCTAGTTAAAAGTATATTATATATGATGATAAAAATGAAATTTGCTAATATTGGGCAAAAAATACCGATTCCGATGACATTTTATGTAATTCGATTAAAAACGGAATACCTAACACTAAAATTGTCGGTTACAATAATTTCGAGTCCGGCACTTAAATACAAATGAAACGTCCACAATTTTCCAAATTCGAATAAGTAATTACTTAACCAGTTCGAACTGTAAAAAAGCCAATCGTATAGATTTTATTTCTCGCACATTTCGTTGGCCGCGCAATAAAAAGTCATATTTATGTATGAATATAAATGCACTTAAGCCGTTTTTGAAGTAACATTGTCGAGTCAATTTTCACTGGCCGCAAACAGATTTCGAACATTTATAAAGAACATTAAAAAAAGACTCATCAGGTTATACATATTTTTTGTAATTTAAACCGTATTTCTTAGTCAATAAGGTCTATTTTGCAATGAAATGGTTCAGGTAGTTAGGGTGATGGGAAATTGATAAGTCGATATTTTTTATTACGCAGCCTTTTTGGGTGCTATACTGGCTGGCAATGATCAACACCTAATTGGGTATATCAAGTTTTATTTTTCTAATTATTTTGAGAACTAACTTTTATTTATAAATTACAAATTGGTGAGGCGGGAAGACAACCGAGGGGACTAAAATAGTATTGGTAAATCAAGTAGTAAAGAAAGTAAATTAGACATTTAGACATAGAACATAAGGAGGTGGCCTAAAGGTGGTAAGGCAAAAACTTACCCGACTGCGCAAAATAGCGATTTTTTTATGGTTAATGTGACGAACCATACGACGAGTTCTCGTTAAACCTTATGCTCCAAAGTTCCGTTGTGTCACAGAATAAGCATTAGGTGACCATTTAGGGCTGCCGTCCGTTAGCGATGGGCCGACGAGCGACTTGGAATTATTTCAATATTCGATTGTTTAGTAACTATTAGAGATGGGCCGACTACGGATTTTGCCGACTAGCTAGTCGGCCGACTAATCGGTTCTCAATTTGCCGATTAATCGGCCGACTAGTCGGCATTGCCGATCATAGTTATTAGCTATGTTCGGGTGCAATCGGAAACGCTCGGTTCGCTTCGTCTCCCCACACTAACCCGAGTACATAACTGTAACTCTATTTACTATGAGTGATGTGCCACCAAAGTTTAATTATTAAAATTAAAATATTACATGTTACTTAATTAAGTTGATTTTTTGTTGAATTTGAGTAAAGTACGTAAAAATATAAAACAATTAAGCCAAAAATATGGTTTAATTTCTTCTGTGTCCTATATTCTGCCCTAGGCAATACAGCCGAATATTCGGCATTTTTGCCGACTACTCGCCGACTAATCGGCCGACTACAAATGATGCCAAATAGTCGGCGTTCCCGACTAGGCGTCGACTACTCGGCCCATCTCTAAACTATTTATCCTGCCATTCGAATAACAAAATTGTAGTATACTATTTACAACAATCGAATGAATGTTCGATTTTTCGACTTCGGTTAATGGATTTCGATTTCATTCGAATTGTTATCGACTTATTCGATTTACGCGAATGAACTTAAAAATCGAATAATTCGATTACTTTCATTCAAAGTCTCCCATCGCTACCGTCCGTTGTAGCTGTGAAAAATCAAATTTATAAGTTTACGTAAAAAAATATTATGGTCGTTTATGCCGCAAAAAACGTACATTCGACAAGGAAACCAAAATTTACAGGGTTCCGTTGCCATAGAACTATGAAATGTGGCAAGTAATGCCGTTTTATACTACAAGTATAGGGAAAAATCTGAAAACTATTAATCAAATCATAAAGAATGTCTTTATTTAAAGTATTCGTACGGAACCCTCGGTGGGCGAGCCCGACTCGCACTTGTCCGGTTTTTTATTTACTATCGAGGAAATCGGAAACGGCTCTAACGATTTCGATGAAATTTGACGCATCGGCTTTTTCGGGGGCGAGTGATCGGTCTAGATTCTGCCATAACGCAAAAGGGCACAACTAACATTTTTTTTCGACAGTGAGCTGTATACATATTCGGAATCAGTGAAATTTACTGATTCCGAATATGTATAGAACTCAGTGTCGAAAGAATGTTACATGTGCCCTTTTGCGCTATGGCAGCAGATTTGTCTTATCGCTGGGTAAATGCCTGATTTTGAGTTGTCATGTGTTATACTCTGAGCAAAGCTCGCTTGCCCATGTACGTATCATTGTAAAATTCTGTGCAGTATACCTAGGCAATCAGAATTATTGCTATTATAAAATATTTACCCAATATATTGCAGTCCATATTTACACAAAATCACCAACTCATTCAATTAAATTTATTTACCCTTTCAAATATCGCGTCGCAAATAAAATAAATAAAAATATCACAAAGTTCGGTGGCGCAATTTCATGCACGTGAATTCTCGACTTTTTCAGTTTTGAGAGAGAAAGAGACGTCTGTACCATTTCAGAGAAATTCTAAATCTATAAAAACATAGATTCACTTTGTGTTATTGCTAGATAACAATGTTTTTCACCTTTTATTGGACCTTAATACCTCAAATTGCTAGATTGTTTTCTACATAATTCATTCACATACGAAAATTATGGACATACATTTTGTTTAGAAGCTAAAGGTACGTTTTTGTTATGCACGTGCATTACTTGGGATGCATTTAGATGAATTCGTCACCATTTGTAATGACGTTGTTAAAAATAAAAAAATAGAGATTTTTGAGAGATGACCTGAGATATTGATCTCAGATTGGTTAAATATTTCATGTTTCATCACCTAGAAACAGAACTTTTTCTTTCTAAAAAAGTAACACTTTGCTTCCTTTGGATTGGATGTAGTGTAGGTTGGCATTTCTTACAGTTGAAAGTCTTGACTAAGTTACCAAGCGACAAAGTTTACCATGATTGGCTTTCCGTGGCTTCGTAATGGTAGGGTAGACGTAGCCCGAGGATCGTCAACTTTGGTGCGTCGTTAATTCCACTGGACAACAGTGATTTTGGTGCCTTTGACACAAGTAGGTATGCTTTTGTAATTATTTGACGACAATGACGGTTTGTATAAACAGTTTTTTTTTTAAATAATTTCTAGTTATTGAAAAAAATCGCTATCTTTGTACCGCTATACTTTATAAAGTATACTGTAAGTATTACTGTTTAAATACAAAAGTTGGTAGTCTCGGTTTACTTTATATGAAAGAAACATTTTTTGTCTCTTCATTGGTTTTTTAATGCGGGTAAATTACACCACATTTTTATGTTACATGTTTAGGTTAATACCTATTAAAAGCAGAATGATACGGAAGTCAAAGTAGGTGGCAAAGTTGAGGGCGCTTAGCGGGTGCTACGGTGGACGAGTGGTTGAGTCGCTGGGCCGGAAATCCAGAGGTACCGGGTTCGATTCCCGGTCTGTACACAGGTGAGTGCCATTAAATTTTTCTGTGTACTTTGATTTCTTGTATCAATATATGTAGTCTCTGTTTAGCTACAAAAAAAATGAGCTGATCTACGCCCATGATTGACAACTGAATTTATGTATTATCAAGTACACAAAAAGGTGAAAATAATTAGAGTACATTAAAAGAAAAACTTTTTCGGGCTGTGTTATCAAACAGTGATCTTAAGTAAATTCATGCCAAATATTACTGCTCGTTATTGTCCAGGTAAAAGTATTTTGTTTTAAAAAATATAACGCAAGTCCGTACGTTTGATATCAATGGAGGTCTGAATGATTGAATTTTCAGGTGAATTTTAATCGAATGAAAGGTTTATTAGCTAATTGAATTCTCGCCAAAGAGCAAACTAATAACCGAGTGCTGTTTGTTTGTCTGTCAATACCTTTGCGGTTAAAATCAAATTGGGCTGATATTTAGAAATTGTTCTATTTATTAACGCTGTACAGTTAATTAATTTATAATCAGACTTGCTGATTTGATCAATGTTAAATACAGATATGATTATTATTGAGATTATGATTTGAATTAGTAAAATTTTATTGGGTTAATTTTCGGCGTTTCAACCTCGGCGTTTTTAGGGTTCCGTACCCAAAGGGTGCCAACGGAACCCTATTAATAAGCCTCCGCTGTCTGTGTGTCCGTGCGTCACAGGGCTCTAGCTTTTGAACCGTAATAGGCAGAGACTTGAAATTTTCACAGAAGGTGTAACTTGTATTGAAGCTAAAAGTTCAAATAACAAAAAGAAAATGAAATCAAGAATTACCCCCATACAAGAAACGTGTATTTTAAAGTTTAGAATTTTGTGTTTATTCATTTGCTTTTTTTCATATTGGTTATTATTATGTAACAAACAAGCATACCGCCCATTGAACTATCAAATGTGCGGCACGAGGATTATAACATACAACAGAAACGTCTGTTTTCCAACACTCTATCAGATGCATCTAATAAATGTTAAAATTTAACCAAAACCGGGCGGATCAGGATAAATCCGGTTACACCCGGTTATATCCGGTTATAGCCGGGTTATGCAACCCGTCCGCTCCCGTGGCGTCGCTAAGTGATTGCAGCTCGCCGGTTAAACTCTTTGTCCGCAAGGAATACTTATTTGTAAAGGAGCGGAGATTCAAACGGGATCTAGGGAACGATAACTCTTTTCCGATACGAAACTACTAATACTATTTAAAAGTAAATATAGAACGAAAAAAATAATAACTAAATATTTTTACTAAAAAAAACCCGACCGCGGTGCACTTTAAAAGTGCATAAAATCCGCCATTTTGTTTATTTTAACGAACTTCATAACGAGCAAGCAAGCTGAAGTGGCAGTGGGCTGGCCACATCTGCCGCAGAACTGACCATCGCTGGAGCAAGAGAGTACTGCAGTGGAGACCGCGTACAGGTAAACGCAGTGTGGGACGCCCCCCGGCTAGATGGAGCGATGATCTGCGCAGGGCGGCTGGCAGCAACTGGATGAGTATAGCTGATGATCGAGCAAAGTGGCGCGTCTTGGGAGAGGCCAACGTCCAGCAGTGGACTGCCGCAGGCTGATGATGATGATGATGAACGAACTTCATACCCAGTGACACTCGCGCCATCAAGACGAATCCAATGATGTATCATTTATCAAAATCGGTTGTGCCGTTGAGTAGTTACGAGCGGACACAGGAACGGACATACATACAGGTCAAACACATTACCCTTCTTTGGGCTTCGCCGCAGTCGGGTAAAAACGGATCACTCACGTTATACCAGTGGCTCTTAACCGGTGGTCCGCGAACCACTGGTGGTCCCTGGAAGCATCCGAAGTGGTCCGTGAAGCCATCCGAAAAAAATTACCTCTAAACCTATTTACTTTCTATTGCCTCCAAACAGTTGGTGGTCCGTGGCAAGGCACTGATTTTGTCAAAAGGTTCCTCATCACTAAAAGGTTAACAACCACTGCGTTATACAAAGACGAGACATTCACTCGAGATTTTTCGGGATTCCCTTAATCATGAGAAGTATTAAAATTTACATCATAGGTACATATTTTAAGGTTAAGCACAGCTACTCGCGTACCGAGGGTTCTGTACCACCACTACTATGTGTTGATACATATCAAATCACATAAATCCTCAAATTTTGGTAGGTGACAACATAAAAATGTTTACCGTTTAAAAAAAACAAATTTTATTACTAACTAGCTGTTGCCCGCGACTTCGTCCGCGTGAAATTCGAATACCCATGTGGGTGGTTAAAGGTGCATATACCTATTTTACCGCAGGCTAATAGTAGTACCGCTTTCTACATTACCAAAACCACGTAAAACTGGCCGTGCGCGAAGCAGTAACTACCCCCTAAGAAGCAACCCCTTTTGTTCCCCTGGGGATGAGTTTCGAAAAATGGTGAATTCATGTTTGTTTTATTGAAGAAACGTAATAAGTCAGTAGAACGACTTTTTAAGAATGTGTGGATATATTTTCTTGGTTTTTAGTAAATAGGATTTTTATGTAACATTATACCTCTAACTGTAAGAACCATTCTCTATACAAACTTTAATACCTTTAAAATATGAATTTCCAGAAAACACTTTTTTATTCTTTTTACGTTGTATATAAATAATGTACTCAGCATATTTCAAGTTTCTCGGTTAAGTAGTTAATGACTCTGTCCAAATTCAAATTTTTCACCCCCATTTAACTCCATTTAATTAAGTATGAATTTTGAAAACCGGCAAAGTTACTTTTCTTGACATATACTGAAGGGTTTATATATCAAGTCCCAGATCTCCTACTTTAAAAATCATGTCCCAAGTATACAAATTTCAACTCCAACTTTAGTCCCTTAGGGACTGAATTTTGAAAAACTGTGGAATCACTTTTCTTTCAATTGAACAAATAAGAACCTCTGCACATGTAAAATTTCTAGATCTATAAGTTTTTGTTCTGTCTTTCAAACTTTCAACCTCTATTTAATTCCTAAATTAGATGAATTTCGGAAAACGGTAATAATGGCTTTTCTTGGCTCATTATAAAAAGTATACCTATGATGTCTGTTGGCGTGTAACGCCATCTACCGGTACATCAACGAAGAGGAGGAGTTACCAAGGCCCGCCGCGCGGGGGCGCGGCGACCGCCTCTTCACTTTACGATCCACGAGCGCACGGCACATACGCCATTTCTTTTGCCATTAGCACATTTTATATAAAATTCGCCTCAAGTTACCAAATTTAATTCTGTTTGAATATTTAATCATTATAAATAAATCAACTTTTGTAAAATCCAAATAAGAAAAAAGTCATTGAAGAGCTCCCGCCTGCTGAACCTGAAATCGTCACGCTAACCTACAAACATTGGACCTCCTCGCCGGATCCCATCTACCAGCGCCAGGATCAGCAGAACACGGTCAGGCCATCCATCCTTCACCTTCCTCTCCATAATTCGCATTGTGCTAATACCGTGTTCGTTATAACCTTTCAGTGCACGTGTCGCGTAGTGTAGCGCGGCCGCCATTTCGTGCCATCAACGCGTTTTCAGGACAAATTGTAAGTACTCCACTCTCTCACACACAATATGCCCACTCCTAAATCAGGATTATCTCCACTTCCTATAAGTATCGACTACAATGACTTACGCAACTTGACGCAAAGACGAGGCACAGTTAAAGGTAAACTCACCTTGTTCGTTAAATATGTCGCTACGCTTAATGGCAATTTAACTAACATTCAAAAAGTCGAGTTACAATTACGCATAGGAAATGCCAAGTCCTATTATCAAGATTTCGATACAGTACAGAGTAGGATCGAGGAGTTAGCCGAGGAGAGCGAGCTTCCTAGTCACTTAGAGTATCGCGAAGAGTTCGAGAGTCAATATTACCGGGTTATGGCCGTAGCAACCGGGTTTGCCGATGCTAGTGACAGCCCAGCTGCCGCTGCCATCAACAATCCTGTGAGCACGTGCCCGATTAAGCTACCTACTATATCTCTTCCGAGCTTCGACGGTTCATTCCAGCAGTGGTTAGGTTTCAGGGATACGTATACGTCTCTCATACACAACTCCAAGGACATTGGTGCCATCCAGAAGTTTCACTACTTACGCGCTGCCTTAACGGGAGACGCTTTGCAGGTTATCAAGTCCTTAGAGTTCTCAGCAGAGAACTATACGACTGCCTGGGAGTTACTCGAAAACCGTTATAACAATAATAGGTTACTCACACACAATTACGTAAAGTCACTTTTTAACACGCAATCATTAAATAAAGAATCAGCACCTCAAATTAGAAAGCTGATTGACTCTGTGGTACGTTCCCTTCGTGCCCTGAAGACGTTAGGAGAGCCTACGGATTCCTGGGACACGTTAATTATCTATTTAATTGTAACGAAACTAGATGCAACCACGGAACGCGAGTGGGAACAGTATAAAGGGTCACTCAACTTAAATAGGCAAGATTCTTCATCAAAAATAAAGCTGACTGATTTGACTACTTTTCTACAAAACAGGGCCGATATGTTAGAATCGATCGCTGCCAATCATTCTAAGAATACGCACGCACATTCATTCGAAATAAGAAAATCATCAAATCAGTCACCATTACAACGCACACAAACAACTAACAGCTTTGTTTCTAGTTCCACTGTCACACACGCAAACAAATCCAGCTCCAAGCGTACTTCTCCACGCATTTGTCCAATGTGTAGCGCCAACCATCCGCTTTATTCATGCAATAGCTTTCTTAATCTAGAAGTCGCAAATAGATTGAAGTTGCTTGAAGATAAGAAACTATGTCACAACTGCTTGCGCGCGGGTCACACAGTGGACAACTGTTTTTTCGGGCCATGCAGGATTTGCCAAAAGAAACATAACAGCTTGATTCATAGTCTGAGCAGTGACGGCGTCGGCGCATCGACTTCGGCTGGCAGCGCAAACAATGCACCGCCGACGAGCTCTGTCCCCGCCACCTCGGCTAATCATCACACACTCACAAGTCTTAATTCACGCACACAGTCATCAGAGTTGCAACCGGTCCTTTTGTCTACGGCATTAGTAGATATTCCCGATAGCAACAACACATTCCAACGGGCTAGACTGATTTTAGATAACGGTAGTCAGCATAGTTATGTCACGCAATCATTCGTAAATAAATTAAACGCACCTATGATACAGTCCACTTACAAAATCACGGGCGTAGGTCAATCTGTCACGCAAAGCACACACTCGTGTAATCTTGACCTGCACTCCACCACAAGTAGTTTCCATGCACGCATCAATTGTATGGTACTTCCTTGCATAACAGATCAGTTGCCATCCGCAACAATAAACGCGCAATCTATTCGTATTCCAGATAATATTCTACTCGCAGACCCTAAGTACTACGAGCCGTCACAAGTCGACTTGTTACTAGGCGCGGATATTTTTTGGGATTTGTTAAACGAAGGTCTTATACGTCTCGCAGAGGGGCCTTGTTTACAAAATACGAAACTCGGGTACATTATTTCCGGGCCCATACTTAATAAACGCTTAAAATTAAATAAAACCATTTGTCATTTCACGCAGACTTTAGACACACAATTAAAACAGTTCTGGGAGCTTGAAGAGATTCCTAAGATAGGAGACGGACTGACTGACGACGAACGCGCTTGTGAACAACTGTTCGAATCTACTACGCAACGCAATGATGATGGTCGTTTCTCCGTGCGAATCCCGTTAAAGGAATCAGCTGAGGCACTCGGTGATACCTACGAGATAGCGAAAAGTAGGTTTTTATCTTTAGAACGGAAACTCGAGCGCCTACCAGAATATAAAAAAATGTACTGTGACTTTATGCGAGAGTACATTGAGCTAGGACATATGTCGCTTATACACACATACACAAAGCCTTATTGTTTTCTACCACATCACGGTGTATTTAGAGAACATAGTTTAACCACGCGTTTAAGAGTCGTATTTCATGCAAGTTTGCCTACTAAAACAGGAAAGTCGTTTAATGACTTGCAATTAATTGGACCAACACTGCAAAACGACATATTTTCTATCTTGCTTCGTTTTCGTGAAAATAAATATGTCGCATGCGCAGATGTAGCTAAAATGTATAGGCAAGTTCTCATACAACCAGACCAACGGAACCTTCAGCTCATCTTGTGGCGAGAGAACCCTTCGGACCCGCTAAATATCTATCAGCTAAACACTGTTACTTTCGGGACCAGTTCGGGGCCATACTTAGCCATTCGATGTCTACATCAATTGGCTAAGGAATGCAAGGACGAAGAGATCTCTCGTACCATTTTGGAAGACTGTTACGTAGATGACCTTATCACGGGAAATAATGATAAACGCGCTTTAATAGACATATGCGAAAAGGTCACCGACGTACTGCAGTCGGGCTGTTTTCCCCTCCGAAAATGGGTGTTTAACTTTGACGTTTCGCAGTTTTCGTCATCAAAAATTACGTCACGCGAACTATGTTTAGGTGATAACTGCCAAAGTAAAACACTCGGATTGGGACGGACGAATAGCACAGACGAGTTCCATTACACAGCTAATTTACAGCATGACACGACACACATTACAAAACGCAAAATATTGTCTGTTATCTCGCAAATGTATGACCCACTCGGGCTACTTCAGCCAGCAATAATTATTGCAAAAATATTATTGCAACAATTATGGCTTTGTAAACTAGATTGGGACGACAAAGTCCCCGATGATGTCGCATCATCTTGGTGTAAATATATAAATACGCATACACAACACATACCTACTTTGCGCATTCCTCGTTATGTAATGGGTGCGTGCGCGCAACGCACACAGCTGCACATTTTTTCCGACGCCAGCCAGGTAGCATATGGTGCTTGCGCCTATGTACGCACACATTCGGGAGACGATCACGATAACCAATCAATTACAGTGCAGTTATTATGTTCAAAGAGTAAGGTCGCTCCCTTGCGGACGGTTACCATTGCGAAGTTAGAATTGTTAGGTGCATTGCTAGGCGCCAGGTTATATGCTAAGATTAGTCAATCGCTTAAAGTGAAGTTTGATTCTGTGACTTTCTGGACGGATTCAACTATTGTTCTGGGCTGGTTGCGGATGTCGCCGCACACTCTTAAAACATTCGTTCAAAACAGAGTGGCGGAGATAAATGAATTAACCGGGAGCGCGCAATGGCTACATGTAAGTAGTAAACATAACCCTGCAGATTTAGTTTCGCGCGGACAGGAACTCGACGCGCTTAGTAACAATACGTTTTGGTTTAACGGGCCGTCGTTCCTACGCGAACCAGAATCGAACTGGTTATTTAACTCGACTTCACGCACTTTGAAAAATATACCTAATGATTTACCTGAAATAAAATCGAATACAATTAGCCTGACATGCCAAGTTGATACCGACGTATTTCAATTCGATAGGTTTTCATCTTTTAATCGCTTAAGGCGCGCGGGTGCTTATGTTTTACGATTTATAAACAACACACGCATTAAGAACAAAATAAATCGTAAAACTGGCTCGCTGTCTGTTGACGAATTAGATGCGTCGGCGCAACTTTTGGCACGTTTTTCACAAATGAAATCTTTTCCTGTGGAATATGAAAACTTAATTAATAACTTAGCTATGAAACATACACGTACAATTGCTAAATTAAATGTATTCCTAGACGCACATAAATTGATTAGGGTCGGAGGCCGTATTAGTAATTCGCCTGATTTTTCATACGATAAAAAACATCCGATCTTGCTCAGTTCGAGACACCGATTCACGCAACTTTTGTTTCAGAGTGAACATAAACAATTGCTTCACGCGCCGCCCCAGCTGCTGCTTTCTTCAATCAAAGACAGCTGGTGGCCTCTCGGTGGTTCGAACTTAGCAAAGAAAGTGGTACGCAACTGCATAACCTGCATCCGCATGAAAGGAAAAACTTTCACGCCTATTATGGGTAACTTACCTTCGCAACGCCTGGATCCAGGCTTCTGCTTCATGCGCTGTGGTACAGATTATGCTGGACCTGTGTACGTACTTAATCGTAAGGGTCGTGGGGCTAAATTAGAAAAAGCGTACATATGCATAATAGTTTGCTTCACGACGCGCGCGGTTTACCTCGATCTCGTGACTACTCTAAGTACTGAGGGATACCTACTCGTACTGAAACGCTTTATTTCTCGCCGCGGAAAACCGGATACGATTTTTTCAGATAACGGACGGAATTTTGTAGGATCGATGAAAGAGCTTTCATTGTTCTTAGAAAATAACGCCGAAAATATCTCTAACTGTGCCGCTAATGACAATATTAACTTAAAATTCGCCCCTCCCTATGCTCCACACATGTCTGGGCTGAGTGAGAGAGCGGTACAGTCATGTAAACACCACCTGAAACGCGTTGTTGGAAACGCACATTTAACTTATGAGGAGTTCAGCACGGTATTAGCACAAGTCGAAGCCGTCCTGAACTCCCGACCCATGCATCCTATGTCCACAGATCCAAATGACCTAGTTGCACTAACTCCAGCTCATTTCCTTATTGGCCGACCGTTGACAGCGCCGCCCTGCAAGGATATGACAGTCGAGACGGGCCGTCTCCCACGCTACGAGAGGCTGGAGCAACTAAGGCAGCATTTTTGGCAACGATGGTCAAAAGAATATATTTCCGAACTACAGACCAGAGCTAAATGGCAGACGCACGGCCAGGACATCGTACTCGACTCCCTGGTTCTGGTCAAAGAAGATAATCTACCACCCCTCAAATGGCGTTTGGGGCGGGTGGTAGCTTTGTTTCCAGGCAAAGATCAAGTATCCCGGGTCGCAGAAATCAAAACAGCGACCGGGCTCATACGCAGAGCATTCTCCAAGCTCTGCCCACTCCTGCTGCAGCCTGAGGAGGATGCTGCACCATCTACATTTTCCCAATCACATTGAAAGCGGGTGCTTTCAAGGCCGGGGGCATGTTGGCGTGTAACGCCATCTACCGGTACATCAACGAAGAGGAGGAGTTACCAAGGCCCGCCGCGCGGGGGCGCGGCGACCGCCTCTTCACTTTACGATCCACGAGCGCACGGCACATACGCCATTTCTTTTGCCATTAGCACATTTTATATAAAATTCGCCTCAAGTTACCAAATTTAATTCTGTTTGAATATTTAATCATTATAAATAAATCAACTTTTGTAAAATCCAAATAAGAAAAAAGTCATTGAAGAGCTCCCGCCTGCTGAACCTGAAATCGTCACGCTAACCTACAAACAATGTCTTAGATCTCCTATTGTAAAAATCATATATTCCCGATACAAACTCTCAAACCCTATTTAAGCTTTTCGGGGATGAATTTCAAAACACGGTGAAAATAGGTACTCTTCTTTTAAAACAATGAAGAATTTAAACATGACTTTTCATACCTCTTACTTAAAAAGATCGTACACTCTCTATACAAACTTATAACTCCTATTTAAACCCCTTAGAGCAGCGGTCGGCAACCTGCGGCCCGCGGGCCGCATTCGGCCCTTGAATCGCTCACTTGTGGCCGTATATTCCGGTCTGTATTGCCGTCGCTTTATTCCGAATAGTATAAAATCACAAATTATTAACAAAATGCGGCCCGCGTCAATTCCTTAGCTACTATATGGCCCTTGGCTGCTAAGCGGTTGCCGACCGCTGCCTTAGAGGATGAATTTCAAAAAACGGTGAAACCACTTTTCTTTTATTCTAATGAAGAGTCTAAACATGATCTTTCAAACTACTTACTTTAAAAATCGCAGACTTTCCATACAAACTTTCAACCCCCATTTTAACCCCTCAGGGGATGAATTTCGAAAAACGGTGCAACTACTTTTCTTTCATTCTAATGAAATCTAAGTATGAAGTTTCAAACCTATTACTTTAAAAAACGCAGACTCTCCATACAAATTTTCAACCCCTATTTTAACCCCTCAGGGGATGAATTTCAAAAAACGGTGAAACCACTTTTCTTTCATTCTAATGAAGAATCTAAGCATGAAGTTTCAAACTTCTTACTTAAAAAGAGCGAAGAATCCCGATACAAACTTTTAACCCCCATTTTAACCCCTTAGGGAATGAATTTTGAAAAACGGTGAAATTACTTTTCTTTTATTTTACTGAAGAATCTAAGCATGAAGTTTCAAACCTCTTACTTTAAAAATCGCAGACTCTCCATACAAATTTTCAACCCCCATTTTAATCCTTCAGGGGATGGATTTCAAAAAACGGTAAAATTACTTTTCTTTTATTTTAATGAAGAATCTAAGCACGAAGTTTCAAACCTCTTACTTAAAAAATCGTAGTCTCTCCATACAAATTTTGAACCCCTATTTGAACCCCTTAGGGGATGAATTTCGAAAAATCCGTTCTTATCTCTCACCTACGTCATATGACCATTCTACTGTGAAAGTTTCAAGTTATTCGCTTCAGTAGTTTCGGCTGTGCGTTGATGAGTCAGTCAGGACTTTGCCTTTTATATATATATATATATATAATATATATAGAAGATGAGCACTTATTACGTTTTTGTTTTGTATCATTAGTTCGCCGCGCGGCTACTACCTAGTACCACATTTTGCCCCACTGGAGGAGTTTAGTCAGCGACCAGAAAGAGTGCGCGTTATGCGATAGAGAGAGACGGTCGGATCCAGTGCGTTTCGTCCGGTGGTCGGATCCGAACGTCAGTTTTGTTAGAATGAGAAACTTCTGTGCGTAGTACTATTTATTACTCATTCTGTGCTAAGAGTGTCAAAAATCGAGCGTTTAAACCGCCTCACTTCTGTGGACACACTTTTGTAGTGATGGACTTCTAATAAATAATCTGAATATCCCATTAATACCAGCAGGGATTTCGACAAAAATGTGTCCACATAAGTGAGGGGGTTTAAACGCTCGATTTATAACCCAAAAAGGTCAAAACACAACTAATCCAATGTTTTCAAGTTAATTAGGCGATATTGACTCGAGCTCCTCTTACTCAAAGCGGGTAAATTTCCATCAAACGCCCAGTGAATCGACTAGTATTTGTAACATAATACAAGTGTCCAGGCTTCGCTTGCGGTCGCTCGGATGGCGGCACCATAGAGCTACAATGATTTTACAATCTTCTAAGCGTTTTATAATAGACATAAACATGGTAAAATGATCGCAAAATATCCGCCGTGGTTCGGCATTCATACTCTAATGAAAAATATGTGGTTACACTTGCCACTTCGACTTTGTTGGACCAAAGTAGCATGACTACAGAATAAGTAATAATACTACGTACAGATCTCTCTCTCTCTCTAACAAAACTGACGTTTGACTCCGACCCCGGACAGAACGCACCGGATCCGATCGCCTCTTTCTATGGCATAACGCGTGCTCTTTCTAGTCGCTGGCTAAACCCCTTAGCGGGGGCAGAATTTGATACTAGTAGCCGCGCGGCGAAATCGCGGAGTGAGCCACTCCTGCCTCCGATTACGAATCAAACAAAGGCTGTCGTCAAACTTCTTCTTCATCGTTCCCTCATTTCTGAGGATCGCGACCACACATTGTTAATCTCCAAAGGGTGCAGTCATAGGCCGTATGAACCGCGTTCTGCATGCTGCAGCCAACCAACTTCTAAATGGAGACAGACCATCTTGCTGGTGCTCTTCCCTGAGCGCGCTTCCCATTTATTTGGCCTAAAGTTATTTTGTTTCTCCAGATCATGCTTTGGGGACCGCATTATGTGTCCAAAGAAACTGAGGGCTCTATTGACATGAAATGAAATAATTTATTTCTGCAAGTAGGCCTCAAAGGCTCTTTCACATGTCTGATTCTTTTGGCACCTCGGCAAATGACATTCTGGTGAGAAGAAGCGCCGGAAGAAACTATTATTGACAAACTACGCATCCTACATTTTTTCGGTCATGTCACTCGGAAAGTTCACTCGATGGAACTTGATGGGATGGTCTTCTTCCTGGAGTGCCATCTTCCATCGAAGGTCGGCGATCGATTTAGGCGACTTGTACCCTCGATACCTCAGATCTGAATAGCGAAAGGGTGCTTTTATTGTTGTACCACTTGCGTAGGTTCTTAAGCCAGGATGTTCGCCTTCTCCCAACATCGCGTTTGCCCTGAATCAGCTATAACAGACGGAACGTCGACGATCTCCAACGACTTGGCTAAACCTTGTGCAATCTGTGCAATCTCTCACGCAATGTCCTGTGAAAGAATGTCCTCGAAATACCACTAACAGAGACTGAGAAACATCGAGAAAGCAGCCAGTACGACCGGACCGAACCGCGACCGCTGTGTAGAAAAGTTGTAACAGAATTAACAGTTCACGGCAGGTCTATAAATTCTTCGGTCTAATCACCTCGCCGCAAATTACCCGCCGTAGCTCGATGTCGGTGCTCTATTGATTACGAATTATACGGAATCTGGAAGCAGGAGTCAAAATATGTCACCATGACCGTCGATTTCGAGTTCACGAGTCGAAATATAATAGGGACGATTTGATGGACGGCGATATTCTGACGAACACCGGCTCCATGTATCGGCCGATATATTTGGAGGTCAAATTGTGAGGTGTGTAGAGGTCAGACTTGAGCATGACCGATCGTTTGACATATTGAAGGAAAAATTGGTTATTTGCTTGTAATCAATTCAATAGAAACTATTTTAAAATTTGCGAAAATTAACTGAGGTTCACCATTTTAGCGCTTTTGACGATTTTTAAAAGATCAAAAACTAAAAATAAGATGTTTTGACCACCAAGGACAAAATTGACCCCCCCCCCCCTATTGGGGTATTTTATTTCAAAATGTACGGTGAGGCAAAACTTAAGCTATGTTCAAATACCGTCTTAACCTGTCAGTTGGTGACGAAATATATTGAGTTTGACACTAATGGTCAGTTTTGTGACGACCTGTTAGCCGGTAGTTAAGAGGACATCACACTAATATTATAAATGTGAAAGTTTGTGAAGATGTTTGTATTTTTGGAGGTTTTGGATGTTTGTTACTAAATAACGGGGTAGCAACTGGATGGGTTGAACTGAAATTTGGCATGCAAGTAGCCCAAGTCCTGGGTTGAAACATAGGATATTTATATCCCGGTAAATAGTTCCATTGGGATAGTAACGGGAACAACGCCGTCGAAGCCGCGGGTAAATTCTAGTTTAAAATAAAAAAGCCTGACCATCTGGTGTCAGGTCTAAACATTCGTGTGGCGAATCAACTCGCCGCAAATTATCCGTGCCTCGGTGTCGGTACTCTATTGATTACGGTCGCGGATCGACTCCATATTTTCTGCGTAGCTGTAAGAAATTGAGTTAACAGTCGATCGTGAATGACGGTAATGGGATAGGCTTGACGTGATTTGTAACACGAAATGTATCGAATTGCGTAATTTTGTAGAAATTGATCGTCAACCAAAAGACTGCTGGGCTGAAAGCTGAACCTTGTTGGAGAAACAGATGGAAAATGAGCTTGAGGCTGGCCTCCATCCAGATGGACAGATGTAGGGCTGCCATCCGTCCGGGTTTCCCCGGATTTGTCCTAGCTTAGAGAGCGTCCGGGGAACGTCCGGGCGGGGTTTTATTTGTAGTCCGGGATTGCTACTCGGCCCGCGAGAGCTAACGCACCTCCCCACCCTCTAAAAAAACTACATTGCTGTTGACGTGTCCGGGTTTTAAGCTCCAAACTCGGGGGATTTACGCGTTTTGTCCTATAGGTGTCAAATTTTGGAGATGGCAGCCCTAGACAGATGAAGTGACTTATCTTTCTCCAAGTTTTATTCAGTCGGTAGGGACCCGATACTGTCAGAAATGTAACTTCCACCGTGGTATTTCTATAACATATCACAGAAAAAAGTTGCAAAAGCCTATATATAGGTTATAGGTTAACGCGGGCTTATTTTCCGCAACTCGACGACAAACATGCGCCTGTTTTGCGGGATGGGTTGATGGCACTACTCTTGCCAACCCAACGCTGCCAGAAAGCCTAGCAGACGCTTGTAAAAGCCTATTGTTATCAATAAATTTTCATTTTTCATTGGGTAGGGACGCGATGGCGAGAGGCATGATGCCCTTCGAGGCGGTAAAGGGCCTAGTAGGCTCAAAGTTGATCTCAAACCGAACGGACAGACCCAAATGGACATAAATCATAAACGCCAAACATAAATTACCTGATGGTGACCAGAATCCGATGAGGGAAGAAGAGAGAGAAAATCTACACAAAATGATATTGAATCACGTAAAAATGCCAATTACAATATTCTCAGATAAACCTGTTTCTCATCACGATAGAAAACATTCTACATGATTATATTTGATATGATAACAACAAGAATATTACTATCGTTGCATTTTAAGTGCCATTATTCTTCGCACAAAAGGCTTCTGAGAGTTGTGAGTCTATTATTAACTTGAAATTTTCTTAGTATTCAACTCGTGTTTTGCAAAGAAAATTACTCTGCTGCGATCCATAGTAAGTAACGTATAAATTATGTAGGTATTAAGTACATATAAATAAGTTAAAACTTATACTAGTACTTTTGAATGCGAGCTTAAAGAAGAACGCCAAAATGGTTGAGCCGATATCAACCACTCTTGGTACATGAATAGGTACATATCCAAATTGTTATGGGATAGGTTTTATACGACTATAGTTAAGCGAGAATTGGGGTAAGGGACAGGCAAGTCAATGTCCCTTACACCAATTGGAGCGATAGCGAATTATTATTTCATCAATCAATGTTTCCACGAATATTCTTCAATACAAATGTAACATGTCACCGCAAGTCATTCCCTATGTTTACCGGCTTGAAATAGTGCGCATTAAGATTTTTATCGCGGTACACTCGACTCCGATTCGATTAGGAATGTAATATCGAAAGCAATATCGGACGCAAATTTGCCCGCACTCCCGTTTACATTTTGTAGTACTAGAGTTAGTAAGCATATTTAATAACATACATATTGAAAACGCGATGTTAATTTTCCAACATCATCATTCTGAACATCGTACACACTTGATATAAGTTTGTTTTTAATATTATAATATTGCTGGGTTACTACATACATTGAAAAATTAAACCTGCCCTAGTGCAGTCAAGGCTAGGTCTTATCAATAATCGTTTAACTTATCACTCTTTTATACGTCCTTTGTTTAGTCTTCATGCCGCAATCAACTAAATCAACAGACTACTGAAGAAAACAAAACAATAAAACATAATACAAATTTACTTTATTGCACACCAAAAAACCACATTACTAAAGATACATAACATACAATACAACAATTTAAAACGGTAAACAATATTCGTTTTGATTAGCGAACTGACATAGAATTGCCACTGCCATATTATTAAATGAAATATAGCGTTCTTGATCTATTTCCTGAATATCAACTTAAACTTATTTGTCAATTGAGCTAAATGCCTCGTCGTGGTTAGACTGTGTTTTGAAAATTTTGATTTGATCTTTATCCAAAGATAGAAAAAACTGTCAAAATCGTCGTCAACTCTTCGCCTACACTCTAACACAGAGTTTCTTAGTCTTGTTTTGATCACGGACCCCCTACATTATTTTGAAAAACTTACAGACCCCCTTTCCGAATATAATCAGAGAAAAAGAAAATCAAGGGCACATGAAAGTTTGTGTTGTATGCATAGTCACGGACCCCCTAAGTGGTCCATGGACCAAAATTTAAGAAGCCCTGCTCTAACATGAAATAATCCAGCAGTTGTGACAGTGTGTGTGTGCCGTCTCGCATTATCACTAGCCGCGCCAGCGAGACGGAACACGATAAGGGAGCTGCTAGCGAGCAGTTGCGATTACATGGTTATGTCTGAAGCGTGCCGAATGCTTCTGAACTTCATATTATTAAGTAAGTGAATAACGTGAAACAGCGCTCTAGGCCAATTTACGAACGAACTTCTAGTAAACATCGTCGTCTGCTCTTAGCCTATTCTCTAACACGAAATAACCCAGCAGTTGTGACAACCGCCGTCCCGCACTATCACTAGCCGCGCCAGCGAGACGGAACACGATAAGCGAGCTGCTAGCGAGCAGTTGCGATTACAGTGGTTATGACTGAAGCGTGCGGAATGAGATACACATTAGGGCCAATAATATTATGAGCTTTTTAATATGGATGACTTTTTATTTTCTAGCACGTTCCAGGTTTTCGACGTTAGTTAGGGTAGGTGAAGTACTTACCTACGGTGGAGTGGTTAACACCGTTCCCGTGGTCTCGCCCTATAGCACGGAGGCGGCACATAGAGAGGTTTTTAGTGGGTAAACCTGGGCCTCATCAGCCAACAAGGGAGTCCCACATAACCATCAGGGTCCGCCCCCGCACCCTGGTGGTATGCGTAACGCATTTTCCCCTCTTAAAAAAAGGGGGAAGTACTTACAGAGTACCACATAACCATCAGGGTCCGTCCCCGCACCCTGGTGGTATGCGTATTTTCCCCTCTTAAAAAAAGGGAAGTACTTACAAGCAGCATACACACATCAACTAGCGTTAAGCGACCAGCTTACTGGAGGTGCTTTTTATTTATTAGCGAGACTACGTCCTGCTATTTATTTAAAGGTCATAGATACGAATCCGACCGAGTTCAGTGGCGTGCCATGGGAGAGGTCTATGTCCAGCAGTGGACGGATGATGAGATACAAAACCCAAGCGAAACTGCGAGAAAAACTACTAACGCATAAAAGTACAATAGAACATATAATACCAGTTAAACGTGCGGTTTTATCGCCGAAGGCGATCTCTTCCAGGCAAATTTACGACTTGATACATTTAAGATACCTACATCTTAAAGTGACAATTTTACGATAGTTTTAACGAGGTCGTGTGAAACTGAGACATAACTACTGAATGGCTATCCGGCTGTTAGATTATGTCTAGCACGCGACAAATTTATCTACATCTTGTACAAAGTATAAAGGCGCGAGGAAGAAAGGAGCGCGCGATACCTATTAAAGGTCGAGGCGCATACGGTGCGATCCGTACTGCAGCATTCTTACGCATTCTTAAAACTTTGCTTGTAGTGCGTTCGTTCATGGCGCACACTCGTCATACAAGCCGCGGGAAGTATCATTTGTAGGAAAAAAAATACTGCTATATACTGTCTTGTATAGAGTAGCGCTAGAGACCTATAGGTCTCCTATATCCCCCTATAGGCGACACTAAATTTTTCATTACGTCAAGAGACGTCCATTGCTAAACATAGTACGCTATATTTCCAGAAAGAACGATCGTACGCGTTTTGCTAGTTTTTTTCCCAATTCGAGCACTATTTTAAATGGAAATAAAAGGAAAATTTAGTTTGATAGTTGAATAACAAAAGCAATTGAAAAACGATTGCCGCCATTTACGTTTCACCAATTGAAACAGGATTCAAACAAAATGGGGACCCGATGAAACAAATGTATAGCAACAACAAGCTTTATCTAACCTTGCAAATTAGGTCTTTTATTGGCAAAACATAATAAAGGTTAACACTTTAACATGCTGTATGAAACTAACTTCTAGTCTAATCAAAACAAATCAGCATATCAATAAAATGCTTAATTTGTACCAGTATAAAATTGGGTATTTTATTGGCAATACTAGCATTAACGTCCCGAACGAAACAAACCTCTAGCCTCCCTAAGAAGGCGCTTTAAAAATACCCAACTCAAAACGAGCCGCGTTCCAAATTCAAAATTTATAACATTTACAAACGCCATTCAAGACGGCCATGATTGGCCGTGGAGGGGAACACAAAAAGGCGAGGAATGCATGTTTCATTAACAGTATTGTGCCAAGACGCCACGGGTTCGCTACTTCGCTCCGACGTCCTTTTATTGGATACGAGGTGATTTAAAATGAGAATATGCAATGAGATATCGATTGGGGCTCTATCGGGTGTCTGAATAATTTCCGTTAAGACTGAGTGCAGCGGTAATGATTTATACGTCTGGAGGCAGGCAGGTCAGAGACGAAACTAAATTTGTAAGTGCCTTGAATGCATTGACGAGTTCAGTTGAGGTAAGTTTAATGCATATCCGACTGAGTTACGGAACTGTGTGTGTATTATGGGCACTTGAATTATAAATACGCCCATGTTGCTTACAATAGCAGTAGTAATATGTTAAAAACTAGCGTTTACCCGTGGATTCGGTAAGATTAGGTCGTAAGTATCACTGTTCCGAAGTCAAAGTACAAAAGTAAAATAAAACGTTTTAAATTAGTAGGTCCACTTTATTTACGACCCCGGCCCCATCATCAGATCCTCGTTACCAAACTGAAATTATCATATGTTGTATTTTCACGAGAACTGAAATATTGTGCATTTTATAGTGAAAAATTATATTTTAATTTTTAATCTTTCTACTCTGACGTAAAGTTGTTTTTTGAATGAATGTTTTCGTCGTACAACGTGAAACGATGCCGTGACGTGACACCACGCGATATCGAAACGTTTTTATGTGTAAGCGACCTTAGGATTCTTAAAACTGTTCGAAAATTCTAATCGATAGCAGTAGCAGTTCCTGAGATATCTGGCTATGACAGACAAACGGACAGACACACAGAGTCGCACCATAAGGGTTCCTTTTTTAACATTTGGTACGGAACCCGAAAAAGCTGAAGCAACATTTCCAAACTTAACTAACAACAAGCTGAACAAAACTAGTAAAAAAACGAAATGAACTATTTATCGGTGGGAATGGGCTTGAACTTGAAACGAGACCAGAACCAGACAGAGACTAGTCGGATTTCCAATTTCATTAGGTTAAAAAACTGATTTTTCTGTTACCAGCTTCCGATTCTATTCTGAACTAAAACTCGTATTGTTTTCCGCAGATTGGATACATGTCATATCCAGTGGATTTTGATTTTGCAGATATTGCTTACAATGTCCGTAATGACAATATTTCTCTCTTTTATACAAGCTTCGAGGAAGTCACAGAGAAATTCGCTGATACCAGATTACTTGTACCTAATTTTAAACATCAAATTTCAGAGTTTAACTATAGACACATGAACAAAGTGACTTCCCCTTAGATAGAGACAATAAGAAAAGTGCACACAATCTTATATCATAACTTTATAAAACTAGGTCAAATTTATATTACTCATTAGTCTGTACTTAGGCTAGATTGTAGTTGTATACGTATTTAATAAGTTATTATTTTATACGCTAATAAAAAAAAAACAGACTATTTATTATTGGATTTATATGGATTATAGAATAGGTAGATACCATTTTTACCCAAAAATTAGCAACGAACATTAGAATGTACATGGGTACTTATTATTAAACATGGGATGTTTATTTCTTATAACTAATTAAGAAATTGTTAGCATAAGGTTAAATTTTGTACTTATGGTTACGCATTTTTTTAAAGCTTAAAATAAAATAAAATAAACCGGACAAGTGCGAGTTACACTTTATTGCACAGACTAGAAAACAATATAAAACAATTATACTTTATTGCACAGACTTGTTATAGGTTTTCCTGTATTCTATGTAGGACTATTTTCCATATTTTTTTCAAAATTCTACGGCCAATCATTTTGGAGATAAGGGGGAATGTTCAATTTTAGCCTATTTTCTTAAATAAGTTCAAAACTTGGCTGTGACAGACAGACACACGAGTGATCCTATAAGGGTTCCGTTTTTTCCTTTTGTGGTAAGGAACCCTAAAAACGTAACAAACAGGACAAGTCAAACAATATACTCCTAAATAGCAAGGCAAATTGCCCGAGTAAGGTGCAGGCTGAAAAACAGCGCTGTGCAGCCCAACACGCTCACAGCATACGCTGAGCCTGAGCCTGTTGCCACAGTACCTACTTGTTTCTTTAAGTTTAAGCTAGCTTTGATATTTAATACGATGTAATTGTTTGTTTGTGTTTCTTGTGGCAATAAATCATTTTTAATTTAATATTAAAAAAACAACTTAAACGGATTAAATCGCGTATATTACTACATTTTAAGTCCCGACGTTTTGTAACCCTTTTCAGTGTACGTGGTCGCGGGTATACTGAGAAAAGTGTGATAAGGCACTTAAGGAAAAATAAAAATCCCTGTGACCATCGTTTGATTTTTATATCGAAATTTCTTGACTTGTCAGTGGTCAAACCAAGGCTTGAATGCTTATCTTTGCTTATCAAATTAAAGTTTACAATTCCCGAAAACGGGAAAGGTGTTTATACACTACAAGAAGGTACAAACAATGCGTATAATCGCAATTAAAACTGTGGGTTATTCACCATGTTGGGAACGCTACTAAATTATATTAACTAGTTTTATGTATCTTTAAATTTAATCTTGCCCAACAATAACCCTGAATATTAAACTATATTTATCTAGGCGCTATCCGGCTCGAAGGACCAGCGGTTCGCTTTACATAATCACATTTGCAATTTACACCACGAATATACATATTAATTCTAAACACCAGGACAAACTGACAAACTGGACCGCTTTTGATTATAATTTGGATGGTTCTATATTCAATTTTGTAGTTTATATGTTTGTTAATTGAAATAAGCAAGATTGCGAGCTTTAAGGGTTGGCAACACGCACGTAATCAAGTATAAGTAATAGTACTACGAACAGAAGTTTCTCTTTCTAATAAAACTGACGCTCAGGTCTGACGACTGGACGGAACGCACCGCACCCGATCGTTTCTCTCTCTCTCTCTATCGCATAACACGTTACTTAGCCCTTTTAACTTACCTTAAAAATATATAAATCCAAGCAAATTTATCCCACAACTGTAATGAATAGAAATCCTTTGAAATATCAAAAGGCCAGTAAGTAAATCCAAACTAAAGTGAAATATTTAATTCATAAGCGGATAAATAATTAAGATTCGGGCTTTTTTACGTGAATTCGACCCAAATAAAACAAAGGGTTAGACAAAGGATCTGATGAGCGTCTGACGACGGAAAAAACTGACGGATGATAAAATATGATATTTATAGGTATTGTGTATCAGTGGAATGCTAGGCGACAGACTGATATACACTGTATATCTGTCGCCTATCGATATATTTGTCTGTATATTATACAGACAAATGTATCGATATATTTGTCTGTATAATATACAGACAAATATATCGAGATAGAAGGAAATACGCATGGCAATCAAGTGTTTGAGCGTTTTCCAAAAAAAATACCGGGGTAGCTACTTTCTCAAAATATGGACTTTTGATGTTTTTCTGGCTCAGAAACGTTAGTACTTTCGAACCTTATACGTAAAAAAAGTGTCCCAAAATTTGTATGGGATTTTTGTCTTTCCACTACGTCACGTTCATACAAACACTATGCAAAATGGTGACGTAATGGAAAAAAAATTGGGACACTTTTTTTACGTATAAGGTTCGAAAGTACTAACGATTCTGAGCCAAAAAAACCTCACAAGTCCATATTTTGAGAAAGTAGCTACCCCGGTATTTTTTTTGGAAAACGCCCGTTTAACGTTTTTCGCTTGGCGTTTGACGCCAGAAGTGTAACTTGGTTTGTAGAAAACATCAATTTTCCATTTCATTTGCTGGTATTTGAACAATTAATTATACCATTATTATAAGATTTTCAAATCTGATAATAATATTGACAGCAACTGAAGTTAACGGCGTGCAAAGACGGTAGCCGCCACTTCTTTTTAGCACGCCAGCTACATACACTTTTTCCTTTTACCTCGATAATATGTACTACTTATAGTTCACTTTAACAATCTAAATTTCTTCCTTTCACAATACTTCCATTGAAATAAGAATCGTTTTAAAAACGATTAGTAATTATTAATTAGGAATTTTTAAATTACCTAATCTATTCTATAATGTGGTAATGTAATCTTGTCTTTAATTTCCGATTGTTTAATCAAAAGTAGTATGTTAGCTAGACCCAGGAGAAATTTACCCAAATCCGCGTAATACTGGGATGTTTCTCTAGGTAACGAACTGCGTTTATTCGTGGCTAGACACTGTGGTGAGGTCGCTGTGGTCTCTAGGTTATAATTATTATAATTTTCTATTAATGAGAAGCACGTAATCTACTTCTAAAGCTTGATTGTTTGTCAGGATTTTGCCAATGTTTGGAATAAAAGGTCTCAATTTCGGCATAGCATTGCATTTACTATGTCTCCGTCCGAATTTTGTTTAGGACATCTAAGCAACATCAAAGAATTAAATTAAAATCATCATGGCGGCGTTTGCAGACAGATTCTGAGCTACTGTGATATCAAAACCTCTTTTTCACAAGATCATATCTTACTCAACAGTATCATAGCAAAAACAACCTTAACATTGGCCGAATTAGGTTCAAATTTTAGAATAACTAAAGCAAAGGTATGTGGTCGGGAAAAGGAGACGATATCTTTGTTTTTCAGGTATTCGTCGACAGTTCCTTTTTCTTTTAAAAACGGGTGATTGATGATGCTTTTGATAATAATGGTATGTAAGCCCCATTAGGTGGTAGATATCATCAGTAAAATGTTAGTGTTTTACCCCATTGTACTCATAAATAGTTGGTCAAGAGTCAGATTTGCACATGAAGAATTTCGTGCCGCCGTTGAGCGAAGAAAAAAACACGTTTATTGAATGCCCATTAATTTTTGTTTTGTTTTTGATATTTGTTGTTTCAGTGTCAATAGAAATACACATTCTGTAAATATATAATTATTATTGCCATTATTAAAATCGATCAATACGCCAAAAACACGTTTCTTGTATGGGGCTTTAATTTTTAATAATATTGCATTTTAATTTTAGGGTTCCGTACCTCAAAAGGAAAAAACGGAACCCCTATAAGATCTTTTTGGTGGATACCAAGTCATGTTCAGTTTGTCAAGATCCTTTATCTCGGGAACGCGTGGGGGTATGGAGATGAAAAAGTATGTACTCAGGTCTACGATTCCTTGAAGCTGTGAAAAAATCAAATTAACGGTTAACGTAAAAAAACATATGACCGTTTATGCCGTAGAAAAGTATATATATTTCGACACTCTCAAGGAAACCAAAATTGTTATGGTACTTTCCGTTGACCTAGAACTACGAAATTTGGCAAGTAATACCGTCTTATACTACACGTATAGGGAAAATTTTTAAAACTATACATTTGTAGTTAAATCCCGAAAAAATAGTCTTTATTTAAAGTTTTTGTACGGAATCCTCGGTGGGCGAGTCCGACTCGCAGTTGACCGGTTTTATTCAATAGGTGCGATTTATCTTTTTTATACTTACCAACATCGAAATCCCAACTATTAACTAATTAATAAGACATTGTGAAACATAAGTACTCTAATTAATTTCGTTGAATAAAGCGCCCAATCGATATGAAAGGCCTATCCGATTTGAAGTCAGACAGGAGCGTCCTTTAATAGTGAAATGTCGCTAAATCGGACAGTGTCGATAATTAGGATGTCTGGCTATAGAGTTAAGGCTGGCCACAGTTGGAGACTTAAAATACATACAATAAAAACAACCAGCTGGAGTTCTCGTTTTTTTAGGAAATCAGTTAATAAATGATATATTGTAAATAAAACACTTTATTGCACACCAGAAAAATGCATTACAAGAGGTACATTACATAATCAAAACATAAAAAAATACAATATACAAAAAAAAACAATCACAATTAAAAAAAACCTTAAACTAAACCAACCTACGCCGGACCAGAAACCCCGTCCCCTGCCCTTCCCGACGCAAAGGTACCCATAACGCTCGCCGCGTTGCGACGTTGAATCGCAATGGACAACCTTTGCATCAGGAACGACCCGGAGCGAGGATCAAGACCAGCCTCTCGTAAACGCCGCCCAAGTTCCGACAAAAACGATTTAGCCTCCGAACACCAACACCCGGACGTCTCCGCAGCGAGAGGAACAAATACGTAGCCGCTCAGCACCGAATATTTTTTCCGCTTCCGCACAGCCGCCAGCTCGGCCGCTGCCCCTGCCAGTCGTATAGTGCGACCAATATGTGAGGCCGCGAAGGTGCTAACACACGTGGCGTCCCAAAGAAGGCACCTACCCCTCTGCCAGGGTACTAAAGTTAGACCATCAGGCCTCTTCCCGTCCGAGCGGCTGAGACCTGGAGGCTCCAGAACACACGGTACATTAGCCGAGACAAGAGCCCTCCTGATGATGTCATTCAGGGCGTGGTGACGGGGGAACCTCCCTGCACAACGACAACAACACAACGCATGATGACCATCCCTCTCCACCATAGTACCGCAGATGCATAAGTGAGGTTCGCAAACATCACAGCCCAGGCGAAGAGCAACGGCCACCCGCATCGAGTCATTGTCGAGGAGAGTACCTAAATGCTAAATTGTAAATAGGTATTAAAAAGACAAAATACAGAACACACAATTTAAGGGCTTCAGAAAAAAAAACTCAATTTCGTCGCCTGCTGTGTCACACCGTATACCTAAATGCTCTCTCTTTCGTTCTGAAATATTCGGATTTGGAGCTACCTAGGTACTGTGCTATAAGAGCTAGTGAGCCGTTGACATACCGCGGAGCTACTGTGCTAAAATAGTGATACATATCTTTGAGAGGTAGAGATTCATATCAGTAAGACACCGTACTTATTGTGTAATAGGTACTAGTATTTACTGCTCAACCACATGTATGATATTATTAATTATGATGTTCAATATTATTTATTTTAGTTTTAAGGATTGATTGGTATACCCTATCAGGGTTCATGAGATACCTTTTTATACTGTTTAACAACTTTGTATATATTACCATGGTACAATGAATAAATTAATAGGGATGACGACTGGGTTAAAACTATATAATTCTATTTAGTCCGTCAGTTACATTATGGAAAAATATGGGACACGTATTTTTTGGTGTATCAAAATATTAAAAATTGACAAAGTTATAGATCATCAAACTTCTGGAGTGGGGGCTTGTGACGTCACTCCTAGGTGAAAATTGTACCCAGGAGTGACGTCACTCGCAACTTCTAAGCACTGTATCCTCGTCATTTTTTGTTTGTCAAACAAAAGAAAAAATACGTGTACAATATTTTTTAATAATCTAACTGACGGACTAAACAGTCTTTTTTAGTCGTCTATTATAAATTACTATTTCTAAGTTTTCTAACTGACACTTGCGGCTGCTGATAATGCTGATTGCGATATTAGTCTCCGCGACTCAGTCGCAGTTCATCCGCCACCCTTATATCCCGGCAGAGGGCACGAACGGCCTAATTGGCCATTTTAGACCTAGTCATTTGCATTGACTAATGATTGCTGACGGCCGAATAGATTCCAAATCGCGACAAATTTGGACGTCATTAGGTATTAATTGCTTTATTAGGGGATTTAGGTATTAAAGTTCTAATATTTCTAGTAAAATACATTTTGGCCATTACCGCTAGCTAGGATATGAGATTGTAATACCGGTATTATTTACAGAAGCAATACCGGTATCTCTTTATACAGGGTGTTAGGTAATTAATGGATACCCTGTGACTTGTAGATAGAGGGCACTTAGGTCTTCGCCCACGATACACTTCCTACTAATAATGTTATAAATGCGAAAGTTTGTGAAAATGTTTGGATGTTTGTTACTAAATAACGGGGTAACAACTGGATGGATTGAGCTGAAATTTGGCATACAAGTAGACCAAGGCCTGAATTAAAAGGAACTCTTTACCGGGATATAATGTATCCTATGTTTCAATCCAGGACTTGGTCTACTTGCATGCCAAATTTCAGCTTGATCCATCCAGTTGTTACCCCGTTATAAGGTAACAAACATCCAAACATCTTCACAAACTTTCGCATTTATAATATTAGTGGGATTCACGGACAATGAATTCGGGTCATTTTCTATATAATTGTTCATAGAAAATGACCGAAATTCATTGTCCGTGAGTGTATTAGTGGGATTTATTTATTTAAACTTGATTGCACAATAATAAAACAAGTGCAATTGGCGGACTTAATGCCTTCAGGCAGCGGTCGGCAACCAGCGGTCCGCGGACCGCATTCGGGCCGTGAACCGCTCACTTGCGGCCCTATATTCCGGTCTATATTGCTGTCGCTATATTCCAAATAGTATAAAATCACAAATTATTAACAAAATGCGGCCCGCGTCCATTTCCTTACTTGCCCTTGGCTGCTAGAGTCTGTGCTACTAACCTAACCAGTATGGCAAATACGGTAGAAAAGCATTACAGCGCCCCCAAATCTAAATCCCATTCTCTTTCCGCACAGAGTCTAAGCGGTTAGCGACCGCTGCCTTGAGGCATCCAATTCGCTGTACAGCGAACTCGCGTCCCACGTTCCGCAGGGTTGTCCAAAACAAGCTGCCGATATTACGGCCGTCCCCGTTATCAGGTACAAGAATGCCGAGCATCCCTGCCCTTTAATTAAATTCCGAACCCTTCTAATTGTCCGAATTTCCTAACAAAATATTAAATACCTACTAATTAGTAATGTTTTTTGTAAGGTCGGTTGCGTTAGAAATACGAGAGAAATGGTTCAGACCGGTGAAACTATAAACGTTGTTTTTGTTTAAATTGTTACAAATTTTGGTTTCATTTCTGTAATTTTGGATGGATTCGAATTGGATTTCGTATTCTGCTATTCCGCTCACTCAAATATTCTGCATAGCACGAACTTCAAACGAAGACATTAAATTTGGACATTGTAATACAACAATTGAAACGAATTAAATGGCGTATATGACGTAATTTTATATCCTGACGATCACATAATTTTAACAATAATTTTATGTTTTCCGCGATTAGAAACGCTGAAAAGGGTTACGAAACGTTGGGAATGTTGGGATGTAAGAATAGTTATATACGTTTAAATAGTTTTATTACGATGAGTGATAACTGATAACCGCAGAAACTGAAGATAATATTATGAAGACATTAGGAGTTTAGGCAGGAGTGACTCGCTCCGCGATTTTAAAGAGCACGCATTAGTACGCGTTATGCAATAGATAGAGACGGTCGGATGCGGTGCGTTCCGCTCAGTGGTCGGATCCGAATGACAGTTTTGTTAGGGAGAGAGAGACTTCTGCACGTAGTACTAATACTTCGTCTGTGGTTTAGGCCCTGACACGCTGGCCCTAGAAGTACTCGGGTTATAATTCGCCTGTTGACTCGATTTTTTTCTGTCGTAAATCGATTCTACTATTTGTGAGGAACAAATATCTATATGACACCTAATACATTTGTATAAGTATAACGGCCACAAATTGTAATCAAAAGTAGCAGATCGCACTGAGCATTGAAAACGCTCTATACAAAACGGAAGGAACTTATGACGTCATCCGCTCCATCGCTGTACTAAGTCTGTATGAAAAAAAATAGCATTACTAGTTCTTGCCATTTTGAGCACGAAAAAGTGCGTTTAAGCACATAGTTGTTACATTTATTTTTTCAGTGTTATTTAAGCATTCCGAAACTAACTTTATATTTTTTATACATTTTTTGTTTATTTCTTTTGTGTTATGATAATTTAGTATATTCCAATCCATGTGACTATATTATGTTGTAAAATTCAACATTAGTAAACATCCAAATGGGTCGCACAACGGACGTCGGTATAATAGTACGGTTGGCAACCCTAATTTGCACTAGTTGACCTGTAGGGCAATTCAGAAATTCGCCGTCAATATTGTCTTTAATAATTTAAGGGATGTTTACAAAAACAACATAACTGACTAATGGTTGATACTTAAAGAGAAACATTTTTAATGACAGTATTGTGTCAACCAGTTTAGTTACTTATGTTGTTTTTGTTAACATCCCTTTAATTTAACTAGTAATTCGTAATCTTCGGCCACATAGTCGCTTAGCATCGGGCGCTACTGAGCTCAATTGGTCAGCGCACAGGTCAGCAAAAGAATAAAAAACCAGCTAAGTGCAAGTCAGATTCGCACACAAAGAGTTCCGTACCACCGTCGAGCATTAAACGCCAAAAAACACTTGTCTTGGACCCTGGAATAATAAAACAAAAAAAATAAAAATAAAAGGGGGGGTATTTTTATTTTTTTTGTTTTATTATTTGTTATTATAGCGGCAACAGAAATACACATTCTGTGAAAATTTCAAGTATCTAACTACTAAATTACGGTTCAAAAGATACAGCCCTGTGACAGACGACCAGTCGGACAGCGAAGGCTTAGTAATAGGGTTCCGTTGGCACCCTTTGTGTTCAGAACCGTAAAAAACTGGGGCTAATACACTACAATACAATCATACTTTATTGTACACCAAAAGATAAATATGCAATGCAAAATTATACAAAAACAGTGGTAAACAATAGGCGGTCTTATCGATAAAGAGCGACCTCTTCCAGACAACCTTTGTGTAGCGGAGTTGATATAAAATTAACAAAACTAAATGAAGTAGGTGGTGAGGAATAAACGATGAAACGATGCAAAAGACGAAGAATGCACACAAATAACTAAATACAAGGGAAGCAATACACATACGTAAAAAAATATCTTTTGACGGACCACAGCGAGACTTCCGATTATGAACTGGTTTGACGCGCGAACTATTAATGGTTCGCGTGTCAAATTATATTATGGACACGATTGACCGTGAGTTTGTGAATTACCCTGCTGACCAGTACGCTGGCAGGGTAATCACTCAGAGCGTCATCAAATATTCCGCCGCTAGGTACGGGTACTAATAACTTCGCAGGGTGGGATTACTTGCAGTATACCACTCAAATAAATACTAAATTATCATCATCATCAGCCTATATACGTCCCACTGCTGGGCACAGGCCTACTCTCATAGATGGGAGTGAATGGGCTGTAGCTAAACACTGAATTTAGAGAAATCGTTCAATTCCTGGATCCAATAATCTAAACGGAAAATGGATTTTTTGGATGAAAAAATGGGACCAATCTGGAAATGTTTAATTAAAAAATATACGTTTGAAATCCCACTAATATCATAAATGCGAAAGTTTGTGAAGATGTTTGGATGTTTGGATATTTGGATGTTTGGATGTTTGTTACCTTATAACGGGGTAGCAACTGGATGGATCAAGCTGAAATTTGGCATGCAAGTAGACCAAGTCCTGGATTGAAACATAGGATACATTATATCCCGGTAAAGAGTTCCTTTGGGACATTAGCGGGAACAACGCGGGCAAAGCCGCGGGAAAATGCTAGTTGGTTTATAAATGACAGAATTATGAAGTACGTGTAACAACCTATATAAAAAGGATTTGTTTCTCAATTACAAATAAACAAAGTATATGGTAAAAAGAAGAGAAATCTTGTGCTGCAGGATGGGTATTCCACAGCCATCTTCGCATCCAAATCTCGTTCCCCTAATTCTAATGGAGACCGCTCTGATGATTGATATTTGTATTTTGACTTTGATCCAGTTTATTATTTGTGAGTGTGGCTTGGACCATTTTTCATATAATAGCTTAAGAGATGTTTTTTTATGAAGGATTCATATTCAGTTCCGACAACGCCATCACAAGAGACCACAAGGGGAGTAAATAAAGCTCTAAGATCTTCTGCAGCCAGATCGTATTTGCGATGTTTTTCACGAGCGTTTGTTTCTCAATACATATATTTTTTCGTGAGTCACATCACAATTGAAGGACGCTTACTATTTTAAGCGCATACGTAAACCCTATCGGGAATCCGGAGGCCTATGTCTTAGAATGAAATAAGAAAAGATTTTATCTAACCAAATACTTGCAAAAAAAGTATTAGAGAAAATAGTATCGATAAAAATCAAATACAAACGTACTACAATATATTTTAGTAACGTCCTTCTCAATGCTTTCGAGAAACGGAGGACACTGTCAATAACCGTAGTCCTGGCGGTTGACAATACTTTCAAAACCTCTAATAACGCTCATTTTTTCAATTTTAAAAGTAACCTTGTTACATGGTACGTAAGGTTTAAATTAGAAGAAATACGTTAAAGAGATATGATATGAAAAAGGTAAACGGTTGGGCTAGTATCTGCTCAATACATCTACGGAAATACACCCGAACAGGCCTTTTATCAACTTGTCACAATCAAAAATATACTTTATTTGTAGCGTAGTAAGGTTCGTTTTGTTATGAAAGCGATCGTATATTCATTCATTAAAACGCCTTGGGCACATTATTTCCAAAACAGCGACACCGCAAATACAAAAACATTCGTTCCGAATTCAAACTTCTGAGAAGGTTTACTGGCAGGCAATTCTTTTTGTTCGGAAATTAAAACAGTGATAATTACTTCGAAAAGAGAACACAACCCTCGAATCGGACCTCATTGTTACGTTTTTTTCTTGTTTTTTCTTTTGGTGGCGTGGGATGCGTTGTAAATTAAGCAATTTTATTCTGTTTTCGAACTTATTGTTCAAATTTTGTAAGTTACCGTTCAATGGCACTCTGATGACACTTTGAAATATTGCAATTAGGCTTTAGAAACGCTTGCTCAAGATTTATTTACTGTAAAATTAATTGACTTATTTAGTTTAAATGGAGGTTATTTTGAATACAAGTATCAATCAATTTGAAAGGTTTCAGTTGACTTGAATTTGATAGAAATTGAAAATAACATTTATTAGGACGATATCAAGTATTAAATTTTATTCTTCAATATACCTTATAATTAACTTTTAAGTTGGAGTTTCTTGCACAGAGGTAGTTTAAATGGAACAGAGTTCAGTAGGTTATTTATATCCCGGAAAAAACATGTTTCCCGAAGGATAAGCAAAATACGTTTGCCAAGCGAAGCAAAGTTATATCAAAATATGTATGTATTCATTTCACGTGTCCATTTTATCAAAACTCGCATAAAAATCTTGTAGAATTTGCATACGACTGGTAAGATTTCATGAATTAAATATGTGACTTGAGATATCACCTATGCTGGGATAGGGTGCTTGCATACTGGTATGGTAAACGGACCAGTGTTTGACACGCTAATGCCCAATAATTGACACCCTATCACCTCTATAGGGAACGTGCACGAACTATAGGTGGCAGCACTAAACGACAAAAGAGACACGGGTGGACAATAAAGGAAACTATCACCCCTGTCAAATCAAGCTGTCAATGTCAATGACAATATGTAAGTGTCGATGTCAAATATAGCAAGTCGTAGCTACACTGACGTTAATCGTCGTTCATCGTAATAAATTACGGCGTTTTCGTCAATGTTGCCCCAGCATGAGAGGGTACTTGATTTAGATTGGCGGCACCAGTTGGCAGCACCTTCGTCGTGCACGTTCCCTATTGCGATTGACTTAACATTTTAACATTCAAGAAGGTAAGTACTGGGCCAGTGACAATGACAAGCAGGGATACATTTATTTATGTTTATTTAGGTAAATGTAGTGTAGGAAACCATCAAATTAGATGGTGATGGTGTTCAATGCGACTTTGGCGGACGATTAGGTACTTTGGGAAGATCTATATTCAGCCAGGGGCGTAGCGAGGGTGGTGCAGGCAGGGCACGCGCCCTGGGCGCCAACAGGGAGGAGGGCGCCAAAACGAAATTTACTAACTACATACATACAAAAAACTACCATCAATCCAAAGTCGCAAACATGGCGAAGTAAAAAATAAAAAAAATGCAAACATACAAATTCAAAATACACGTATCAACTGTCCTGTGTGCTTTCACCTTTACAGGTAACAAGATTAGTCACACGAATATAGCTCTTAATACTTTATCATAAGGTGCTAGTGCCAATAACTTATATAGGATGTATGAGAATCTCGTTTGAATCACACGGGAATATCTAATTTGAGCAGCGTCGCATTTTTAAAGGAAATTTTCTTGAGGGAGATATCGATGCGCAAATGTTATTTGGGTGCGAAAATTATAGAATCAAATATGTCCGTGTTTGGTGAGACAGTTCTTGAGGAAAAAGTTTATTTTTCCAAGTTGGTAGTAGGTTGTTATATGTATAATTGGGAAGTATTTGACATCGATCTCATTTGTTGCGCAAATGTTATTTGGGTGCGAATATTATAAAATAAAATATGTCTGTGTTTGGTGAGACAGTTCTTGAGAAAAAAGTTTATTTTTCCAAGTTGGTAGTAAGTTGTTTGATGCATAATTGGAAAGTATTTGATATCTATCTCATTTGTTGCGCAAATGTTATTTGGATGCGAAAATTATAAAATCAAATATATTTGGTAAAGACAGTTCTTGTCAAGAGGTTCATTTTCCAAGTTGGTAGTAGGTTGTTTTATTCATAATTGGAAAGTATTTGACATCAGTCTCATTTGTTAGTAAGTGAGGATGCAGTTGATGATATTATGTTATGTCTCAATTGAAGAATGAAAATTCTCTGACTTGAAGATGTCGAATAAAATACTTAATCAATACCTACTGAAGATGCCATGAAAAACCCTCTAATATTTTTAGTTTCACAATAAGTTCGGAATTTTTTTACCCCACATTATAATTCCATATTGAGCGATAAGTGAGCGTTAGTGATTGGCGTTGTAGGTGTTAGGTTTACTATTTGTCTTTGTGTGTTGCCTTCCGTTGTCTTATTTTTATGATTCAGACAAGTCCGTAGGAATTAGCATCTATAGCCTTGGCCGCTAACAATGAAATCAATGAATGAAAACATAAAGAAAAATCATTAATACGCCAAAGCATCAACTGGTTAAAATAACTTCGTAACTATAATAAATTCGGTAGTAATTAAAATGGTTTTATTCGTAAAGAAAAATCCAAACTAATATTACAAATGTGAAAGTTACTCTGTCTGTCATGTTTTCACGCTTCAACTGCTCAACCGATTTAGATGAAATTTGGTATGAAGATAATTTCAGAATATAGGACGGACATAGTATAGTTTCATCCCGAAAATCATTGAGAGGATGAAAAGGGGGATGGAAAATTGTCTGGAGAACAAGCATTACTCAAATAAGGGATATATAAAACTCCAATTCTACGCATACGCAACTCATACGCATAGTGCGTAAGCACTCGCAGGCAAAAGCTAGTCCGTATTTACAAGGTATATTGTCGCTAGTGCCTTAATAGAGGCTTCACCACTCCTTAAATTAAAGCTTTGACAATACTACAATGGGCCATTTCTTCTCCAAAACCGGAACCGTGTTTAATTAAACTATTCCTGTTAGTGCCGCCGCAGTACTAATGTTGTAAGCAGTATTTAACTTTCATAGTAATTACCTACTTCAATAGCTGAAACAAATGACAGTATGAATAAATGTTATTCAAAACCGGAACCGTGTTTAATTAAACTATTCCTGTTAGTGCTGCCGCAGTACTAATGTTGTAAGCAGTATTTAACTTTCATAGTAATTACCTACTTCAATAGCTGAAACAAATGACAGTGTGAATAAATGTTATTCAGCACATGGACTCTATGAGCGAGCGATTCGGAAAACATGAATAACACTGCACGTGACCACAGTATAATAGCAGTCATTTTTCTTCCCACAAAAGGAACACCGCGTGGCTTGTATGTGTGCGCGCCGAACGAACGCACTAGAAATAAAGTTTTATCGGAACGCACTGTCTGCGCCTCGACCTAGAATACGTATCGCGCGCTCCTAAGCGGCCGAAGTTTGACTACTTGTCTGTCTTATACTTTGACGTAACTTAAAACTTTAGGTGAGTAAGTCTCATAAGGTTCTTAGGATTCTTGAGTAAAATATCGATACAAGTGAAATTATGGGCTAAAATGTATCAGAATTTGATATTATGGATTCAAATATGTTATAGCAAAAAATGGATCAAGCTACTGTCGAGCAAATGCCTGTTGTCATGTCAAAGTGATTTTTCGAGACCGTGGCCTTTGGAGTGTCATATATTTAGTAAAAGAGATTTTCGAAATTTTAACCAATCAAGGTTTTCTTCTTAAGTATACCTTTGTATTCTGCAGCGCACAGTTACTTGTATTATTTAATATTTCAAACACTGAAGTCAGCAGTCTACTAGACCTGACCGCATCTTTTCATGAAATTGTTGATTCACACATTACAGCGTTTATTTCAGTAGAGTCAAGAAACTGTTCGTAATATTTAAGTTTTATTGCGAGCATCTATTGTGCTTTACCAAAGTAAGCAGGGTACAAGAATTATTGGTTTTGCAAGAGTAAATAACGGGAAGACAGCAAATATAGCTGCGTTGCATTTTCATTTTCCACGGCGTAGTACACAGCTAGTGATGTGCCGTTGGTACTGAAAATTCGGACAAATTCGATTTTTGAATGTTTCATTTTATGTGATTTAGATTTAGATTTTTTTTAGGAATCTATCAGGTGTCTAGTAGGTACTTCGGAGTAAAATTATTAGGGGCGTAGGTCGCGTGGCAAAAGTTAGTGAGTTTGAGGAAAGCCTGAGAGCTACACGCTTTATTAACTACAACGAACGTCAAGAGTAACTCTTTAAGTTATGATGATGAAGCAAGAAGTTACGCTAACTACAGTAGAACCCGCTTAATACGATCACGTTTAATACGATTTCTCGCATAATACGCCATATACGTTCCTGCAACTTGAGGTATGTTTTCATACATTTTTATCACGCTTAATACGCTTTCTCGCTTATGACACGTTTTTGGCTGGGTCCCTTCAAAATCGTATTAAGTGGGTTCTACTGTATATTGACTTAGTTTCACGATCAGTCAGCCTTTTCAGCCTTTTCGCGACCACCGACCTTATGACACATCGAAAACGTCAAGGTATCATGTTTTACGCTTGTTAGTCACGCTATCTTAATTTAAAAAAAATAAAACCGTTTAAAAAAAAACAAGCTTTCTTCACTCAAACTGAATTCACAAAAATACCAATCTACATTTTGAAGTAAAAGGAATCAAATTATGATAAACCTTTAAAACAATTCCAAAAATGTTAAATCTAAGGTTCAAAATCGACACTATAAATCCGACTCTATGACGTTAGTTACAGGGTCCAAAATGGAATGACAGTACCAACAGACAAACAGGAACTAATATGCACCGCAGCTGAAAGCACAGCTGTCACGCACATGACTACAACGATGTGTGATTAATGCCAAATATTTCGTGATAAATGTAGTGGAAGTTACTCTAGTGCTTGCACCTTTAAAGTGAAGCTTCTTAGGGAGAAAAATTAAAAGTCATATTAATACTTGGAATCATCATATTTACTGGGAATTATTTGGTACAGAGGGCGCTAAAAGTAACGTATTAGACTTAAGTGTACAATGATAAATTTGATGCCGTTCTAATAAACAGCCGCAGTATAATAGCAGTAATTTTTCTTGCTACAAAAGGTACATTGCGCGCTTAAATCTTTGCGCGCCGTGTACGAACGGTTTAGACGCTTTATACCGAATCTGGCATTATGCGAATCTGACATTATGCGAATCTGGCATTATGCTAATCTGACATTACGCGAATCTGGCACAAAGCGTCAGAAGGGTAGGAACGTACTTACTACAAGCAAAGAAATTAGAATGCGTAAGAGTACTCCAGTATGGATCGCACTCAGACAGACGTGCTGTCGCGCGATTGAAAAATCAATGGGTTCGCAATTGATTTTTCAATGTGCTTGCTCAACGTATCTATACCTAAGTAGTTAAAAGTGATATTTTAGGGCCTTTTACAAAGCATTACCGGTCAAACTTTATTTTAATTGCCTAAATCTGGGGCATAATTTAATTAGTTCAAGTAAATTATAAAAACGTGAATTCAATTATAAGTTTTACATTTATATTTTCAAGAAATATATTAAAACTTAACGATCTCACGTCCATCATTTACGAAGTTTTTAATTGGTTAAGGAAAAATAAACCCACTTTAAAGTACCTAATTGCGATTCAGTTCTACTTACATAAGGCAGTTACCTTCTTCATCCTACTTTCTTAAAGCAAATACAAATATCTTCATCATAGATTTATCTACATAATTAAGTTTCAGTATTGTTTTTAAATTTCGTATTCCAAGAATTCAAAGTTATGGTCCGAATTTCGAAAATTTTAAACCTGTCGCATCACTAGCAACGCAAGTTTTGTCGACGTTAATAAAATTGTTTGTTCTATACAATTTTTAAGTCACATAAAGTACAATTTTTAATGCGACGCGGCGCAGCGGGATCCTTTTAATGTGACAGATGCAGAATATGGGACGCGGAACTTAAACGGTTGATATAATACTCGACTCGCACAGTTTGTTCTACCTACTACCTGTACTACTCTGTTTCTGGAGTGGAGACCGCGAACGACTCGCCTGTGGGAAGACTGGTGGAGTGGGCCACCGCGATAACCCACACAAATATTATCTCCTCTCGACTACACTTTTTTGAATAGGTTTTTGTTGGCGAACTACTTTTCTTTGTCTGATGTTTATTTTGTTTTGATGTTTTTTTTTAAATAAGTTAGTTTTTTTATATTGTAGGATAAGTTTGACATTGTATTTTTTTTGTTTAATAATTGTATTAATTAGTAATTGGATTATAAGTAATGAACAAATTGTGTTTTGGATTAGTAATGGAGGGGTTCAACGAATAGTGTTTCAGGACCTAGCCGGAACCCAGTTCTGATTTAAACTTAAACCCTGGAAGTGTCCAGGGACTTGCAAACTTAATATCTAAATCACGACACCCAGGCTGACGTCACAAATGAGGGGACTGGTTGAAAAATTGGATGACATGGGCAGAGTTTCGGTAGCGTAGTTGGTAACGGCGCCTGTGTTTGGCCCGGATAGCCGAGGAGATGCAGGTTCGAATCCTGCCCGAGACATATATTTTTTTAATTTTCTCTTCTAATTAAATATTTAATATCTAAAGTACTAAAACTAAGGACAGACCAGCTTCAATACTCACCGACTCGCTGGCTGCTTCCTCGCGTCAATACAATCAAGTCTTTAGTGTTGTCAAGTCAATATCGAGAGTAAGTTAAGGGTCGAAAGACCAGCTCCAAGCTGGCCGGCCAAATCCAATGACGGCGCACTTCGCGCAAACAACACGTCAGGTATCCAACCCACCGCAAGTTAACGCGCACAAAGAGGGATTCTAGCACTTAAAGCTAACTATAGTCGGACTACGCTAAGTTTGCAGAGGTCGAAAAAAGGTTTTATTAAGAAATGTATATATGGCAACATGCGGAAACTACGGCAAGAGGATTATCTAATCTTGGTCCTTGGCAATAATTCTTCCCTTTATTACAAAATGGGTCTACATGTCTTGTGAAATAAATATCTGGGACAATCTTGCACACATTGATCTAGTTTCAACTAAACTAAGCGATTTGTTCCAGGGTCTTGGATAATTCCTATGTATTTAAAATATGTACATGTGTGTAGCATTGCTTAGTTTGGTTGGAACTAGATCAACTTGTCCATGAATGTGAATGTTCATTTCAATAGGTATGTAGACACATTATATATAAGGTCCTAATTTATTAGTTGCAGATATTTTTACAGCTGATAGTACTCGGTCTCTGGAGTATATTAAAGCATGAAACATTATAGCTTTTACGATGTTTTTTTTGGAGAAAAAGGAAAAACAAATTTGCTACGTAATAACACCCTGTTAATGTGATTACTAAATGAAAACTCATTGAACAGATTCTAGTAGCTCTTTTACGTACCACTTAACTGTAACTGGCCACTTCACGTCGATAAAATTGTCAATGTCAACCGCCGTACCGTTACGACATTTACGACAAACAATTGTTGACATGACAGATAGTGTTATTGTGACATGTGATAATGCACATGGTGATTTTTTTTAGACGAAATTATAATTAATTTTTTTGTTAGGTAAATGAAATCAAAAAAGTTATATGAAAAGATTTCTTAATTTCTATTTAAAGTTAATTATTTTAATGTAAAGTATAATGTGTTAAAATATCTGCTACTAATAAATTAGGACCTTATACTTATTAAACGGAAAAATAATTGCCAAGTATCAAGACTAATTAATCACCTTGCTTGTGATGTTGCCATGTGTGTTTTTTGAAATAAAACCTGTTTTCGACCTCTGCAGACTTAGCGTAGTCGGACTCTAATAGATTCTCCAAATCAAATTAATCTTTCCTTTGACCTCTCATCGACACGACATGCGGCTAAAAAGGTTATTCTTTTACGCTCTCATTTTGGCACCTAGCGAGTGTTGTCATATGAAAAGTCTTAGGTCGTCACGCACACACGGCCGGTGTGTTGGGCGGTCTTAACAAAGAGTAATTTTCATCCATTTCAGTTTTTAATGTTTTTAATCCAATAACATTTCCTGTAAACGACAAAAACAAAAAAACGATGAACATGATGATGATATCAAAAGTAACTACGATTCTGATTGCTATTTTACCTATAAAGCTCAGTCTCCAGGTTCAATATGATAGTAAATATATTGGGAGCAATCTAATTCACCTTAATATAGATCGTACACCGTCTCAGTCCCATGACGCAAGCTCGAAGTAGGTTGCATTTGCATAAGTATCGCTCGTTTTGTATAAAGAGTTTTGTCATTAGAAAACTAATTTGCTAACTAAGTATAGTTCATGGAGAGTTTGTTATCTAAGCACAGAATAAGTAATAGTATTAAGTACGTACAGAGGTTTCTCTTTCTAACAAAATTGACGTTCGGTGGTCGGACCACCGGACGGAACGCACTGGATGCGACTGTCTCTCTGTCGCATAACGCGTGCTCGTTCTGGTCACTGGATAAGCCCCTCTGGAGGCGCAAAATTTGCTACTAATAGCCGCGCGGCGAAATCGCGGGGTCAGCCACTCCTGCTTATGTTCAGGTGTCTTGTTTAGGGATGTAACTAGGGATGTAATGATACTGATACCGATACCGACATATCGGCCGATATATCGGTATCGCCGATATTATACAACCGATATTTGAAGAACGCGAAAAGAATTTGCTGTATGAAAAAAAATCTGCAAAAAGTAATTTCAATTACTGACTTATTTTATGTATTGGTCTATTACCTTGTGCAATGACAATTACTATGTTGATTAAATCTTTGGTTCTTTTTAAAAAATAAATTTGAATTTTGAGTTGACAACCTATATTTTTCTAATATTTTTACTTTACACTTTCAAGGTTGACTCTCTGTTAAATATAGCCTAGTTTTAGGTATAATAAGGACATACAAATATCCAAGGTTCATACTTCATTATTAAGCTAAGATATCGGTATCGGTATCGTATCGGCAAAACTATGTATCGTTACATCCCTAGATGTAACGAATATCGGTTTTTGAACATTCGCGAATGCGAATACGAATAATCGACGTTGATATTCGCGAATGCAAATGCGAATACGAATATTGGTCATACAATTTTATGCTACTAGAAATAAACAAAATTAATAACTATGAAAATACAATACTTAATTTTCAATTATGATTAAGCATTTGTAATAAAATAAGTAATGAAGTTTTTGGAAAATTTCTTTAACTAAAGGTTATGATTATCCATGCGGTAGAAAAATTGGAACTGGTGATTAAAAATAAATACCCTATTTTTTATTTATGTCGGTACTTATCGAAGCGCGAGTTTTTAATTACTCGTTGATAGTTCCGAAATCCGACTCGAACTTGGCCGATTTTTTTTTTCATAATTTTAGGTACTAAAGTGCACCAAAAATATTTGCAATATATTCGCAACTATTTTTGCGAATACGAATGCGAATACCGAAAATCATGCGAATATTCGCAAATACGAATGCGAATACGAATATTCGTTACTTCCCTAGTATTGTTCAGCCAAATGCCTGACGCTCTGTACTAGTTCTGTGGGTCTAGTGAAAAGGGATACAAGTCAAATTTATACCAGGACCAAAAGGTCACAACTCCATATTACGCCTTAAGTTTTTTGGCTTCTAGGTTAAATGTGACTTCTACCCATTTTCACTAGAGCCACAGAATTATTTAAGCTCGATAGCGTGTCTGTTTGAACTATGGATTAATGTCATTATAATCTGAAGTCAAAATAATTGTAAAATTAATTCAATATATAATAATAAATTAAAGATAATAATTTAGGTTTACCTTATTAGTTTCAGTTGAATTTTTACTTAATTTTAGTTTTATTTCATTTAAGATAAATTGAGTATCATTATAATCTAAAATCAATATGCACAGCATCAAATTATATCTGCTACTAACTGTATGAAAAGTTCCGCTCAGGAGTCTCTTTCGTGGGGGAGACCGGGTATGGTTGTCTCACGGGTTGGTTGTCACAGCAGCCATTAAATAATACTAAACGAAGGAATAAGTGCATCAATTGGTGAAGTAGGGAAGGAGGTGAAGCTCTTGCGATCTTTTAACACCGAGCGATGCAATTATTCCTTCGTTTCGTATTACTTAATGGCTGCTGTGACAACCAACCCGTGAGACAACCATACCCGGTCTCCCCTACCTAGTCCAGCTCAACATTAAGAAAATAATTAATAAATTCATCATGCACTCATCATGTCTGTGTCATTAAACGCAGGTTTATTTGTGTCGAAATCGCACGTATCTTAAAAACATTTATTTTAAAATTTGAAAAAAAAAAATAAAGATATTTCTAAAAAGGTAACATTTCAAAAGCTACACAATTAAAAAAAATCGTAATACGTAAGCGATACTCATGTCTAAATACCGGCTTATTTCCTGAGGAATTAGTATTTACACGGATTATAGGTAAATATGAGCATATTTAGCTAATACCCACCTATAGTGTGAACAAGATCAAAACAGTAATTCCGAATCTAAAAGTTTATTCTCTCTGCACATCGTAACAGAATGGTAGAACATGATATTTTGCATTCGGATACTTAGTTGGAAGCAGCGCGTAACAAATGCTACTTTTATGGATATATCCGACGGTACACACTTACGAAATGGACTGAAAATATCTATTTTACATATAAACTACCTCCTTTTCGTTTTAAAACTTTTAACACTTCAAAATTGAACAATTCTGCTTATTCTAAAATGCTTCAGATTCTCATCGATGTTCGTATTTTGATACGAACACATTACCTTTAAAATACGATCTCACGTCGATTGTTTTAGCTTACTTATATTATAACGAGATGTTCTGATTATCTTAAGCATATGTACCTATTAATGATATCAAGTTCATAGGTGAAACTATAAGTAGTTTTATACCTACATAACACGAAATTGGAAATTTTGTTAATACGAGAGCGGGGATTTCTACTTCACTGTAAACACTCCTTCCTTAGTATCTTTTTCGTTACATGTCAATGATTATCGTTTGCTTTATTGGTGAGGAAATCGCTAATGGTTACTCTTACCTTTCTTACTATCTTCTATACTACCGTACCCTCCTTTCTATTCTCAACACATATTACAACCCCCCCCCCCCCCCCCGTTGATTTTCAAAATATTTTTTTTTTTGCTTTCCTCTCAATCTTCCCTTGCAAAATAATCTGCCTTAGCATTAGCCTAAAATAAATGTGATTACCTATTTGTCTCATCCCCACTATGTTGATATCGTAATGTTATTATTTCTACAAAAAGACACTTATCTTCGCAGCCATTTAACAAAACGTTTTTCCTGGCATAGTGTCGTACCTGGCGGCCCGATAAGGGCCCATAAAAAGGCGAGGTTTCACATATTTCCGTATGAATATGTCCCCAAGTTTGTTCGAGCGCTAATGCGGCTGTTTTGTTGGGTTTAAGCGACTGTTTTCCTTGAATGGCTTCGGAAAAGTTTCTTGTTTGGCCAAACGTTTGGGGTTCACTGCTTCGCACGGTTATGATGAAAAAAGGAATCTTTTCAGTGTAAGATTTTCTGTTATGAGACTTTTATACAGCGATTAACCGAGCTCCGAAACCAAAGAAATGAGTGCTGTTGGAGCATTCCACGCAAGCGACACTACCTTTTTAATACTTTTGACATGTAAAATAAGGAAGCTGAATATTTGTCCTCGGCCGCTGGCCTGGCTTTGTTTCACTGGAGAGCGAGCTCTCGCGAGCTGTGCCATGGGCTCTTCCGGGGGTCGGAATGGACGGGCCGGATTTGGCCCGCGGGCCGTAGTTTGGAGTCCCCCTGAATTAAAGGCTAGAATAAGAAATTTAGAGGAGGACTAGAATTATAGCAAAAATTAGGCTGGTTAAGCCGGACCATCATAATATTTATTTATTTATTTATTAATACATGTTAACATGACATTACAGTAAAAAAACCAATGCGTCATGAAACGTAGAAATAAAATAACTATTTAGGCGACGAAACGGCGTGGCCCCGTTGCATCGTCGTCTCTGGTGTAGGATTGAGATGTACGAAGGTTGGTAGCAATGAAACAAGTGCGCTAGACGAGAGCTCGTTTATTACTGATGCGGGGATCACGTTACATTGGTCTGGACGGTTCGATGACGTCATGCGTAGTTCGCGAACATACCATCTCCTCCCGACATAATTAAGGGAATCTGAGACCAAGGAAACACAACTTAATAAATTAAACCTTATAACTAATAGTCTTAGACCTAGGTCGCAATTGATGACGACCTTGGGGAGCGGGCGGCGTGTTACTCGCCGAGGCGACGTCGTTACGTTCGTTATCCGTTAACGGTGACTCATCTACTATCGTCGGTCGCTCATTCCCAATGTCCTCCTCCACTGCTTCGGCATCCTCCCACCTTTCCTCGTTACACATCCCGCCTACGGAATCTGAGTTCAGTGCTATCGGGTTTTCTACTTCAACATCTATTTCTTGTTCTGGTGTACAAGAGGCTGAGGGGGAAGAATCCGTCCTTATAATAGGTGATGTGGACACTGCACAATCGTCATTATCAAAATCTCCGTTATTGTTCGTATATCGCAATATCTGGTCAACATGGCGTCTACATGTTATATTTTGACCTTCCAAGCTGACCAGATACATTCTACAGCCAATTTTCTTTATAATTTTACCTTTGCTCCAATATGGCTTCCGGTTTTCAAAACATTTTGTCCAAACCTCATCATTTACATTAAATGTACGCGCTTCTTCATTCACTTGTGCGAGCGTCGAAGAATGCGCGCTGTGAGTGGTTTTATCTCGCGGCGGTACTATGAGATCTAATCTCGAACGCAACTCACGACCAAACATTAACTTAGCCGGAGTTACTCCCGTTGTACAATGTACCGTTGTGCGATATTCGAACAAATAACTTTGTAACTTATGATTTAAATTTTTTATACATTGCCGTTCTTGTTCAATTATTGACTTAATCATTTTTTTACAATTTCTTACTGCACATTCAGCTAACCCGTTACTAATCGGATGATATATAGGTGAAGTTACGTAATGAATACCACTCGTTTTACAAAACATCACGAATTCCTGTGATGCAATCTTAGAATCATTATCCGATACTATAGTCTCTGCCAAACCGAATCTCGAGAATAACAACAATAATTCTGTGATTAAATGTTTTGTGGTTGTACTGGCAGTCATATCTATGCATTCTACCCATTTGCTAAAAGCATCTACCACAATCAAATACGTCCTTTGAGCTACAGTCATGTAATCAATGTGAATACGATGCCACGGCCCGGGCGGGCGAGCCCAACTGGCCGGCGGCGCGCGCGGCGGCGCCGCTCGCAGTGCGCTGCATACGGCGCACGCGCCGATCAGCTGTTCGATGTCGCGATCAATGCCGGGCCACCACATGCGTGCTCGAGCATTGCTTTTAGTCTTAACTATGCCTAGGTGGGTTTTATGCAACTCGTTCAGTAACCTACTTCTTAACGACTTTGGTATGATAACTCGATGTCCCCTCATTAAACACCCCTTTTCCATTTCTATATCATTCCTACAACGAAAATAAGGAGCGGTGTTAGGACATTCTACTTTTCGCGGCCAGCCTTCTTGAACATATTTACTTATAGATATTAAGGTTTTATCCGTTGCCGTCGCATTTTGAATATCCTTGTAAGTAAGCGGGGTTAACTGTTCAAGTTGTAGTGCGTTGACCGTTAGTAGATTGCACTGTTTTACAGACGATGACGCCGAATCGTTATCAAACGGGCCCGCGCGCGAGAAGTAATCGGCGACAACATTATTCTTACCCGAAGTATATTGGATTACATAGTTATACGCCGATAAAAATATAGCGTATCGCACTAAACGAGAAGCTGTCATTACCGAAATACCATTCTTTTTCCCGAATATAGCCAATAACGGTTTGTGGTCACTTTTAAGTATAAAAGGCTCAGTGCGGCCATACAAATATTGGTGAAATCGCTTGACTCCAAACACAATCGCCGCCGCTTCCTTGTGCAATTGGCTATAGTTCCGCTCGCTACTTGACAGAGAGCGCGAGCCATAAGCGAGCGGGCGCTCGACTCCATCCGCACCTACCTGCGCGAGCACGGCCCCGAGCCCTGCTGGCCCCGCGTCCACGCTGAGCACCAGCCGCGCGCTGGGGTCAAAGTGCGCCAGCACGTGCTCGGATGCCAACTCTCGCTTCATCCGCTCGAAGGCGGCTTCGTGTCGCGGTGTCCACTCCCACCCCGCGTCCGCGCGCAATAGTTCGTGAAGTGGACTTAAAATACTAGACGCATTCGGTACGAAATTACGGTAATAGCCAGTTAAACCTAAAAAACTCTTAAGCTCCTTAATATTACAAGGCCGCGGCACTTTTAAAATAGCTTCTACTTTTTTAGGGCACTTATGTAGGCCTTTTTTACTGATAATGTGACCTAAATACGTAACGCTGTCTTGAAATAGTGCACATTTGCTCTTTTGTAGTCGCATTCCGGCGTCCTGGAACCTGTCAAGCACTAACTTTAACCTGCTCAAGTGTTCCTCTTTAGTTGCCCCGGTAATGCAAACATCATCTAAGAAAACGGCTACTCCCTCGATTCCAGCTAACAAGTTCTCGATTGTCCGTTGGAACAAGGCGGGCGCACTAGAAATGCCATAGACTAGTCTAGTATATACAAATAATCCTTTGGTTGTATTGATTGTGGTAAGCTTTTGCGATTCTTTCGTCAAAACTAATTGGTTATATGCCTGACTGCAGTCTAACTTCGAATAATGTTCTCCACCGCTCAATTTAGCAAAAAGGTCCTCTATACGGGGTAGAGGATATTTATCGACATAAATATCGTTATTAACCGTTAAGGAGTAGTCTCCGCAAATCCGTACGCTGCCATTATTTTTCAAAACCGGCACTATAGGTGTTGCGTAATCAGAGTAATCAACCGGTACTAAAATACCTTCCCGCGTTAGTCGGGCGAGTTCATTTTCTACCTGAGGTTTTAACGCGAAGGGCAACGGCCTGGGTTTGAAAAATTTAGGTTTAGCGTCTTCCTTTAAATGAAGATTTACTTCGAACTTGTTAAAGCATCCAAGCTCGTCACGAAATAATGGTTCATACTTATCTAACAATGTTTTTATTTCCGAGTTAATACAATTACCAACAGCGATGTTATGATTTCCGACTATAAAACTTATTTGGAATTTAACCATAAATTCACGGCCCAGTAACGGATTCGCCCCGTTTTGAACGACGTAAAAAGTTAATTGCTTTGTCATGTTGCGATATGTTACATCTATCGCGAATCTACCCTCTGGTGTGATTTTATGGCCGTTATAGAAACACATTTGAATATTACATTTTTCTAACGGAATTCCTGCGAAATGTTCTGAATACAATGCGTGACTAATGACATTCGTACTTGAGCCTGAATCTAGTTCCATCTTCAATTTTACGTTCTTATTAAGAGCAACAGGAATTAAAATAGGATTATAATTGACGCACCTTAAATTGAAAAGCTGGCATTCCTCACAATCACTGCACTCCTCGGGCGTCTGTAATTGCGATGACGGCCCCATTTCGATATTATGCACCCGATTAGAACCGCACACCTTTTTAAGATGTCCTTTTTCGTGACACTTTTGACACCGGTAATTTCTAAACCTACACCGCTCCGCCGCATGATTACGAAGACCACAAACGTTACAGCTGGGCGAAGTACCCGCGCTGCCTGCCGGGCGGCTTCCGTGGCCGCCGCGGCCCCCGTTGCCTCTGTGACCTCCGCGGCCGCCACTGCCGCTCCTCGTCGTACTCGTCCTGAAGAGAGGTTCTTCTTTGAGCACCACAGGCGCCGCCCGTGCCTCTCGGGCACAAGCCGCCTGCTGAGCTAACTCCAACGCCTTGGCAAACGTCAGTTTATTGACGTCCTGCTCGCAGAGCCGGTCACGTTCTGGGCCCGCGTTGAATCCAAGAACAAACCGGTCGCGGAGCATCATGTCTAGAGCGGATCCAAACTCGCAGTAAACTGCAAGCCCACGTAGTCGAGCCGCCCAGTCTTCGACCCTCTCGCCTTCTGCTTTGACTGCGTTGTAAAATTTTGCCTTGTCCGTGAAGGTTGACCTTTTCGGTGTAAAATGACCGTTGAGTAATCCGATCAGCTCGTCGTACTTCGCTGTTTCTACGACCTTCGGGTGTGCGAGGTTAGTAAGTAGCCGATATGCGCCATCGGAGAGATGCGTTAATAACACTGCTTTCTTTTTTTCTTCTGTGTCGATGGCATTTAACCCTATAAACTGCTTTAGTCGACTAGCAAATATTTGCCAATCCTGAGTATTAGGGTCAAAACTGGGAACACTGCCTAAATATCCCGACATAATTTAACCGCGCGCGGGTAAGACACAGCCTCGATCGCCAATGAGATGTACGAAGGTTGGTAGCAATGAAACAAGTGCGCTAGACGAGAGCTCGTTTATTACTGATGCGGGGATCACGTTACATTGGTCTGGACGGTTCGATGACGTCATGCGTAGTTCGCGAACATACCAAGGATTCGGCAGGTTGCCCCGAAACCGTCGAAACACGACACCCTTCGGCCAGAAGTCAGCACTTGCGATGGTTTCCTGCAGCGGCCGCGGCACGCGCACCACAAACGAGCTGAAGTGCACATAGTGGCGCGAACGCAGCTGGAACACCCTCAGCGAGAAGCCGGTCTTCTGACGAACGTACTCCGCCACCTCATCAGCCGTGGCGGTGTAATGTAGGCGCGATACATATAGCGCCTTGCCCGGTGTGGCGACCCGCAGACCAGAACCGACCGGTTCTGCAGTACCACACTGACTCTTGCGCGGGTTGCGCTTCCTCGACACCATTGTGAAGCCCTCCTTATCCACATCGGTGCGCGGGGGCTTCTCCTTTGGAGGAACCCGAACTTCACGCGCTCTTGAGGGCGCGTCTCTCCGATTGGCTGCGACAGACCGACCGGCTACGGCATCAGCATAGCGATGACGTGATTTAGACGAAGGGGCGGGGGGAGGTCCGGCGCGGAGGGGGCACGCGGGCAGTATATATTATTGTACGCCCCATAACTCATTTCGGAGGACCATCGAAGGGATTTAACGCACCCGCGGGCCGGAGATGACCACGCTCTGCTACCATGTTACAGTAAAACCACTCAATTGTATTAAGAGCAGTTTATTCCGTGGACAGTGCGCGTGAGAGGTATGTTATTGTACTCGTACGTAACTAGTAACCGTCATCAGAAAAGGAACGCTACTACAAAAGCTGCCAGTATTGTAACTCCAACAGTACTTTGCCCACCGCTTGCATTAATTAAACGATGGTTAGATATAGTCCACCCAACTCAATTTAAACTCTTGAAGCCTGTGGATATTTTGATGGCAATGTCGACCTTTTTTTAGCGGGGCTGGCCAGTATTTCGATCAGCGAATCAGCATTGCCAATATGCAGGCAATCCGGCCAGCCTTCTGGGCACACTCCACACTAGCAGCGATTTAGAACAAATTTAGGTTAGTTTGTATATAATTTATAGCCTTAGTTCTTATTGTTATTATTTTATTTAAATTTTATTGTTTACAGTAAATAAAAGTCGTTCAATCTTTTTATTACATCGAATACTATGTGAATACAATTCTCAAGCATTGATGGTATACGAAGCAGAATCAAAGCTGTATAAGGGGTAATACAGCTATTGTAATTCTGGGTTACGCGTTATAAGGGATGCATAAGCGCTTGAATATAGCCCTTATACAGCTTGGATGCTCCTGGGGATAGCTATTCATTCGTGTTGGCTTGCGATAGCCCAGTCGGCTTCTGCCGAATCAAAGGAAATGATTCAACACGTAAGGAAATGATTCAACACGTAAGGCTCTTTGATGTGTGCATTACAAAGGCAATACGCGCCAATGCAGGCCAGTGCGCTTGGACGGATGTGTGGGTGCATAGGCGTATTAGATGTGTGGTGCATCAGTGAATCAAAAACATTCCAATTTCGAATTCAATTCAATTCAATTTATGTAACCATAACACAGGACTATAAAATAAATATAATAAATTGGTGCAGCTCTGTTTATATTTCTGGTCGAACACGCTATACATATAGGAGAAATGGAAGTGCCTATGGTACTGACATACAACTTACAGCCTAAGCCACTGAAGATACCGAGATGACATTTGAAACATTATTTAAGGGACGTAGAGCTCTACTAAGAATGAATTTTTCGAAATTCAACTCCTAAAAGCCTTGAAACCAGGGATGAAAAATTGTATGGAAAAATCCGAAATTCACGCGTTGCGGGTGGCATTTGAAGTCTGTAAAGCTGAACCTAACCAGGTCGTCACTATTCTGACGGCCTGGTTAGGGTCGCCGGAAGTCGGTGGAGGTAGGAGGCGTGCGACCGTTTGTTGTAGCAGTCTTTGGGGGAGACCTATGTTCAGCCGTGGACGTATCAAGGTTGAAAGGATGATGATGACGATGATGGGAGGCATTTGACACTTTAAAAAAATACCTGAACATAATCCGGGATTAAAATGTCTTCTATCCAAGCCATCTGTGAGAAACTTTAACAGAAACTGAACCGTATTTCCCAGTTCTTAAGGTTAAAGTTTCTTTGATAATCTTCACTCCTTTGTCGACGAAATGTGCGGAAACTACTTAAGAAACTAACTCCGTGAAAGTTTTTTTTCTAAACACAGAATCTGTCGGCGGCTTCATAAATTAACTGTCAGAAACTGTTTTTACTTGTACACCTAGTTAACTTTAGTTTAGTTCGTGTTACTATAGTTTTAGAGTCTATTTTTGCTTGTTTTGTGACTGTTTAAAAGAGTAGTGAATTGTACTGTTCACTGAACATTATGAGTTTGATTTTTGACAGATTGTTAAGTGTTTGGAAGTCGGAAATCGTATTTTTGTGACGCCGCTGTTGCGGTTGACATATCTTTTGTTAAGTTTTCTTAGTTTTTACGTGTTATATATCATCTCTTTCTTTTAAATCACTTTAAAACTCTACATTAAATATCTTTCTTCGATTATACTTGAAACAATAAAAAGAACTCCTAAATAATGAGTGAAGTTATATTATAACAAAACTTGCTCTTTATATGACCTGTCTGCTTGATCGGAAACTATGTCTGATTAATATCCTGCCGTCAAACTGTTTATACAGTTTTGCAGGAAACTGAAATTTTAAGATAAATATGTATTTAATAAATACATTAAATAAAATATTCACATTATTGTCATCATCATTTTCAACATCATCAGCCGAAACCGAAAGGCGCAGCGTGGGCAGGCCCCGCAAGGTGGACTGATGATCTGGTAAAGATCATTGGAGTCCGGATGCGGGTGGCACAAAACCAGTCATGGTGGCGTTCTTTAAAGATGGCTCATGGCCAGCAGTGCCAGTCTTACGGCTGATCAACATTTTCATCAGCCTATATATAGGTGGGTCACAGTGCGGATTGGACATCCCCATTATTAAGTTGATTCAACACGTAAGGAAATGATTCAACACGTAAGGCTCTTTGATGTGTGCATTACAAAGGCAATACGCGCCAATGCAGGCCAGTGCGCTTGGACGGATGTGTGGGTGCATAGGCGTATTAGATGTGTGGTGCATCAGTGAATCAAAAACATTCCAATTTCGAATTCAATTCAATTCAATTTATGTAACCATAACACAGGACTATAAAATAAATATAATAAATTGGTGCAGCTCTGTTTATATTTCTGGTCGAACACGCTATACATATAGGAGAAATGGAAGTGCCTATGGTACTGACATACAACTTACAGCCTAAGCCACTGAAGATACCGAGATGACATTTGAAACATTATTTAAGGGACGTAGAGCTCTACTAAGAATGAATTTTTCGAAATTCAACTCCTAAAAGCCTTGAAACCAGGGATGAAAAATTGTATGGAAAAATCGGAAATTCACGCGTTGCGGGTGGCATTTGAAGTCTGTAAAGCTGAACCTAACCAGGTCGTCACTATTCTGACGGCCTGGTTAGGGTCGCCGGAAGTCGGTGGAGGTAGGAGGCGTGCGACCGTTTGTTGTAGCAGTCTTTGGGGGAGACCTATGTTCAGCCGTGGACGTATCAAGGTTGAAAGGATGATGATGACGATGATGGGAGGCATGGAATCTGGAGAAACTGGGAATCTGGTATCAATCAGTCAGTTCTAGTTTATAGTAGAAATTATCAAGGTGTCCGAATATTCTTAAAGAGAATGAACAAAAATTCGGACACCTCCGTTTCTCCTATACCTATATGTAAAGCGTGTTCGACCACAAATATAAACAGAGCTGCACCCATTTTTAATATACAGGATGGTTTTCGATAATCTGTACATATGAAAAGGGGTGAAATTTCAGCCAATTTTATCAGTAAAACCGTTTTTAATTTTTGTTTGTCATTCGTTTCTTTTTACAGATTTTTAAACTTTTAGTGAAATTTTCGGCAGTACATCTGTTTGCCGCGGTATAACTTTTGATCTAATTGCTTCAAATTGTAAGAAAAAATTGCAGGATCATGGCAATAGACACGTTATTTAGTAGCAATAACAATAAACTACCGACTTGAAAAAAATTATAATTGCGAAAAACGGCTGCAAGCTTCAGTTTTTTTACGGAAAACACCGTTTTTCTCGAAAGTTTGCGAATATTGTGATAATTTTTTCATGCTTATTTTCGTTTAGCACTTAATTTTGATCTTAAAAACATTTTTTTCTTACAGCTTTGAACAATAAGATCAAAAGTTATACTGCGTCAAACAGATGTACTGCCCAAAATTTCATAGAAAACAAAACAGTAAAAATTTGCAAAATATTTTTTTTTGCCCAGAAACAAAAATTAAAGTAATAAAATTAGTTGGAATTTCACCCCTTTTTAACCCCCGACGCTAAAACGACGGGGTGTTATAAGTTTGACGTGTCTGTGTGTGTAAATGTGTAAATGTCCTTGTGGCATCGTAGCTCCCAAACGGATGATCCGATTTTAATGCGGTTTTTTTTTAATATGTACAGATTATCGAAAATCACCCTGTATGTTTACTTTATAGTCCTGTATATGGTTATAGTAGAAATTATCAAGGTGTCCGATTGTTTGTCCATTCTCTTTAAGAATTTTCGGACACCTTAGATAATTCTTACTATACAATCTGCTTACCTTTTAATAAAAAAATCGCGACCTTATTCGATAGCAACCAGTCTTACAACATTACCAACAACTTATAAAATTATAATCGATATACATATATTACATATTTTTGCACGTGGATTCTGCCTTCGGAATATAAGAAGGCTTTACCAATGTTTGTGTCGTTTTTAGGCCCATGTTTACGCTCCAACATGTCAACAAATGTTAATAGCTTTCAAATATTTTCCTTATCCCGTACTTACCGTATTAAATAAACACCGACCGGATTTTACGGTTCCTTTCCTAAATCAAGGGTTTTTGCGCCAAAACACTATCATCTTACATACCCATAACTAACTTACGAAACCTCATGCCTAATTCTATAGCTTTACTTAAAAATGAACCTTAAAGTAGTATTAGTAAAGTTTAGATTGTGAAAGAACGCAAAATGAGCGTAGGTGCTTGGAAAGGATCCTTTGACACTTTAAAAAAATACCTGAACATAATCCGGGATTAAAATGTCTTCTATCCAAGCCATCTGTGAGAAACTTTAACAGAAACTGAACCGTATTTCCCAGTTCTTAAGGTTAAAGTTTCTTTGATAATCTTCACTCCTTTGTCGACGAAATGTGCGGAAACTACTTAAGAAACTAACTCCGTGAAAGTTTTTTTTCTAAACACAGAATCTGTCGGCGGCTTCATAAATTAACTGTCAGAAACTGTTTTTACTTGTACACCTAGTTAACTTTAGTTTAGTTCGTGTTACTATAGTTTTAGAGTCTATTTTTGCTTGTTTTGTGACTGTTTAAAAGAGTAGTGAATTGTACTGTTCACTGAACATTATGAGTTTGATTTTTGACAGATTGTTAAGTGTTTGGAAGTCGGAAATCGTATTTTTGTGACGCCGCTGTTGCGGTTGACATATCTTTTGTTAAGTTTTCTTAGTTTTTACGTGTTATATATCATCTCTTTCTTTTAAATCACTTTAAAACTCTACATTAAATATCTTTCTTCGATTATACTTGAAACAATAAAAAGAACTCCTAAATAATGAGTGAAGTTATATTATAACAAAACTTGCTCTTTATATGACCTGTCTGCTTGATCGGAAACTATGTCTGATTAATATCCTGCCGTCAAACTGTTTATACAGTTTTGCAGGAAACTGAAATTTTAAGATAAATATGTATTTAATAAATACATTAAATAAAATATTCACATTATTGTCATCATCATTTTCAACATCATCAGCCGAAACCGAAAGGCGCAGCGTGGGCAGGCCCCGCAAGGTGGACTGATGATCTGGTAAAGATCATTGGAGTCCGGATGCGGGTGGCACAAAACCAGTCATGGTGGCGTTCTTTAAAGATGGCTCATGGCCAGCAGTGCCAGTCTTACGGCTGATCAACATTTTCATCAGCCTATATATAGGTGGGTCACAGTGCGGATTGGACATCCCCATTATTAAGTTGATATCAAATACGCTGCATTTGAAAAACTATTATGATCAAAATTCTTGTAAGTTCAACATACTAAAAGCTTGCTGGCAAAGTATAAAGACGAACAAGTAGTCCAACTTTGGCTGTTTAGGAGCGCACGACACGTATTCACACAGACGCGCGTTAGCACGTCTGTGTGAGTGCGATCCATTGTAGAGCATTCTTACGCGTTCTAATTTCTTTGCTTGTAGTGCATTCGTACACGGCGCGCACACATTCAAGCCCGCGATGTACAGTCAACCAATTTGATTCCTAGGCCACTATAGAACTTTGTCGCATTAACTAATAGAGAATTACAACGTCAATGCGGGTCAAACGATTGATTGATTCATTGTGACACGGTTCTATAGTGGCCTAGGAATCAAATTGGTTGACTGTACCTTTTGTAGGAAGAAAACTTAATGCTATTATACTGTGTTGCTGGTGAGGATATATTTTTGTCACCGACACAGTATTTACCGCAGTAACCTGATCCCAAACGTCTCTTAGCCCACTATCCGAAACTTGCTAACAAAACACCTCCTCGGACTAAACGTCTTAGTCTGGTACTTCAATACTGTCGGTTACGACCAATTGTGTAGGGAACTGTGTAAACTGTGGCGTAGATTAGAAAGTAACAGATGGATGGTGACATCAAGGTGGTGGTAGTGATACCGTGGCTTTAATTGCTCTTTCTAAGGGTGCGACCTAACCGTCATAATATCATGCATTCTTTTTATCATATGAGTGGATGAGTGCATTAATAGTTTTTTTTTTATTAGTTAGAAAGAGTAATAACGCCCACGGTAGTGACGTCCTATGTGCACAAAAATGAAAATGGCCTAGATATAAATTTAATTTGGTTTATTCGATGTAATAAAACAATACAAAATCACACTAATATTCAAAATTTAACTAAAACCCTAAAGTAGAAAGAATATACACCTAAAATAAGAGCCTAAATTAAAAATTTTAATGTATCTTTACCTAAAACTAAAATAAGTGACAAATCTAATTTATAAGTGAATTTTCAAAATGGTGGATTATAAGTACTTACTTCAGCGGAGGCTCGCCATTTTACGCTGTTGCTTGTGTTTTTAACCATTGAATATTCAAAACTTACTCTAAAAGCAAAATGCAAAATTTATGCAAAATAGCGCACAGTTTAACAATATCTTACATGGGCGTTTTCCAAAATAAATACCGGGGTAGCTACTTTCTCAAAATATGGACTTTGAGATTTTTCTGGCTCAAAATCGTTAGTACTTTCGAATCTTATACGTAAAAAAAGTGTCCCAAATTTATTTTCCCATTACGTCACCATTTTGCATCATGTTTGTATGAACGTGACGTAGTGGAAGAAAACAATTCCACACAAATTTTGGGACACTTTTTTTTCGTATAAGGTTCGAAAGCACTAACGATTTCGAGCCAGAAAAACCTCAAAAGACCATATTTTGAGAAAGTAGCTACCCCGGGATTTATTTTGGAAAACGCTCACATACAAATTGAATACCTTAGAAAAGATGTTTGGTTGACTAACAATTAAGTCCAGTTCAATTAATATGTTTGTTTTCCGCAACTCTGTGTATTGTAAGCTATCCTAAGTGTAGCAAGTGCGAAACGATACTTACGAGTGTGTGAATTTTCGTAGAATAGAATAGAAAAGTATTTATTTGGATAACACATCATCACAGTTACATATATGAGACAATACACAATAAAAAGAAACACAAAAACAGACGTGCGACCGTAATGGTCTCCACTCAGCAATGCAGTTGGCTGGACTAGGCATGGATCTGCCAACGGCGCTGGTTTTGCGTCTATCATCTATTTTTTTGATGTTGGCCTCTGCAGCGGGCCTCCGCGACCCGTTGCTGCACGTCGAATTGTAACGTTCGGGGCCATAAATGGGTCATTCTCCAAAAATTATCATTTCCCTGTGCACACATGTTTGTGAATATTCAGAAGATCCCGCATCTTTCAAATGGCATTTTTGGTCGATTTGTGGAACTTGGCCGGAAGTAGGTACATGACAACCAAAAATACCATTTGAAAAACGCTTCTGAATATTCACCAATATGTGTGCACAGGGGAATGATATTTTTTTAAGAATGATCCAAATATGTATCCACGAATCAAAACCCACCCCAAGACATGGTGAAATGTTTAACAAATCATTATCGCTGGAGATAGCACAAATAGATCTACGTTGTGTAATGAATATAAAGTAACCCATAGCTCTTTCCAATTATGTGAGAAATTACCTAGTAAATATTCTATAGAACTGAACATATCATGGCCCTACCCTGGTGGGTTACAGAATGTGGGCATATAGGGCACGTGCACAACGACGGTGCTGCCAACTGGTGCCGCTAATCCGAATCTTGTACTATCATGCTGGGGCCACATTAACGGGAAACGACGTAATTATCGCGATGGAGTAAGATTAATACTAGGGTAGCCGGGCATTTTCCAAAAAAATGTAACATACGTCATGCGTTCTCAAAATATAGATTTTTTTTGGGTTTTTCTTACTAAGAATCCTTTGTACTTTTGAACTCATACAAGAAAAAATGTGTCCCACAATTTCCATTCTAGATCGTCACGTTTTTGTATTTAAGATTTTTTTATTTCTATGCATGTAACTCGAATCGAATGGAAACTCATTTCCCCATACAAAAATTTGGTACTAAATTTGCGTGTGTGTTAGGTTCGAAACGTTGTATCCGAACGGTCGTCGAAACGTCAACAGTGAATTTGTATCAGCTGTTTTAAAATATGAAAAATAATTATTAAAAGATAATTAAATCGACTGACGCTGTGTAAATTGTCTAAAACAGTGCTAAATGTAATGTAATTAGTGTTTTCTACGGAATATTTTGTCGTTAATTCGCGCACTGACCATTGTTCCTGGAGCAGCTGTCAACGGACGATCGTTTGAATCTGGACTTAAAACAGGGGGAGTACATTTTGTTCAATTATATACTTATAAACACACCATAATCCCCGTTATTATTTTTTTTTTTTTTAACATTCTTACACCTACTCCACATAGCTCACGGTTACTGTGAGCAACGTCTTACAAAATACACTGGCACCGTGCAGTTTCTCTTTGTTTGACGAATAGTGGAAACAAAGTGCGAGACAAGGCACATTCGCCACAGACATTGCCCTACACTGATACACTGCACACAGCTAGTCTAGTCTTCCTTGCTCTTAATTACCTTGTCGGCAGATATCTAGTTATAACAATAATAACATATCTGTGTCGCATTTCAGCGCATCGGCGCAAGGCCTGTCGAGATGTCATCGAGCGTGATGACCCGCAAGGCCACGGCGCGCCAACAGGAGCTGCAGCTGAGAGCTACCCTGGAAGAGCTTCAGCGCACCAAAAAGGAATGCGATCAACTCATCCGCGAGCGGGAAGAGAGTGAAGTGGAAGTTAATAAAGTTGTGGCAAAAAACACAGACTTAAAGAACCAGTTGGCCCAACTTCACTCAGACTACATGGACAGTGTCGATCAGTGTGAACAATTACAAAGTGTTGTGGAATCTTTCCGGGACTGCGCCTCACACTATGAAGAAAAATTGAGACGCATTACTGAACTAGAGTGTGAGCTTGTTGAGACAAATAATTTGGTCTCCGAGCTCCGCAGTGAGTGTGAGTCTCATCAGGCTGCCCAAACACAAAGCCTTTATGAGGAGCTAATGAGCAGCAGCAACAGCGCAGTGGCAGCTAGGCCTAACCCAGAGTCTTCAGTAATAGACCTAACAAAGGATGATTCTCTCACTTTCCATCATTTTAGCAGTGCAAAGAAACTGAAAAAGTATGTTAAATTGAGGAAATTTATAAAGCGCTGCCAAAGACTAAATAAGTCAAAACACAGTGTGCAGCAGAATGTAAAACTGATAAAAGAACGCAGTGTCTTAGTGAATAAATTGAATGCTTGTAGACTTAAACTAGAGTGTAGTGTTAAATCATATGACAATGACACCAATAGGCTGCATACTGACATTAACAAACTAGAAGAGTCTCTCCGGACTATAAGTGCTAAATATGAACACAGCCAACTGGAGATCAGTGAGCATGTGAAGGCTGCGTCGCAGCTGCTGGACATGTGCCGGGAAAATGAGGAACGCTTCGACTCACTAGTGAACAAACATATGTGTACTTGTGCCACTGGGAGTCTCCTCGCTGCCCCGGTGCCTCAGCGCGAACTCTGCGAGGATCCCCGGCTCGAGTCTTGTGTGGTGCCCCGGCCTAAGTCTGGCAGGAGTTCCCAGCCCAGGACCTGCGAGGCTCCCATGAGCTCTGCGCCCGCGCCGGCGGCACCCGCATGCCCTGCGCCTGCGGCACCCGCACGCGCTGCGCCCGCTCGCTCCCCGGCTGCGGCCGCAAACGCCGGCCCTGCGGCTGCCCTCGACGGCCCTGCGCCCGCCCGCACCGCGGCTGCAGCCGCCACCGCCGGTCCTGCGCCCGCCAACGCTGGTCCTGCGCCCGCCCGGCCCGCGGCTGCGGCCGCCCTCGACGGCCCTGCGCCCGCCCGCACCGCGGCTGCAGCCGCCACCGCCGGTCCTGCGCCCGCCCGGCCCGCGGCTGCGGCCCCCCCCGGCGGCCCCGCGCTCGCCCGCCCCGCACTCGTGGTGGCTCCGGCCGGCGCTGCTCCCGAGGCGGCTCCGCGCCGCGTGGACACGACGCCGCGGCCGCGCACCGGCGCACTCGCCGAGCCCCCCGCGCCCGTGGTGTTGCCCCGCGCTCCGTCGACAGTCATTTATTCTGATGACGTAGGCGTGGGCCTCGGGTCCTTACTGAGCCAATGTCTGCGGCAGAAGGTCCGAAATAATTGTTTGCGTGGTGCTTCCATTGATCGCTTCGTGGATCGGTTGTCGAAGGACAGGTTTGATGGAGGTACCACTCTAATTGTAATATTAGGTAATAGTCTAGGACTTAAGAATTCTAAATTGATATCGCTGCTCCGTGTCCTGACAGACATTGAAGAGCGTGGAATTCATAAAATTATTCTCTGTGCACTTCCCTACTCGAAGACTGTGTCCGATGAACATAACGTCAAAGTGTCACGTTTGAATTCCATGCTGTACAATGTGACATGTTACAATAATAAGTATCATTTCTTTGATACTAACAAGTTTTGTAAAACTTTCAGACTGTATAAGTATAGAATGTATTTATCTAAAAAATGTAAACGAGCAACAGCAGCGCTTCTCGCATGCAATGTTGAACCTGGGCACATTGACTCGACAGGCAGTAGCAGCGCCGCCCCGGCCGCCGCCGCCGCCGCCGCCGGCGGCGCGCGCGCGCCCTCTCCCGCGGGCCGCCCGGAACATTTAAACTGACGCGGGCGACAACGGAGAAGCACCGAGAAGTGAGTTTTATCCACCAAAACTTGCAGGGCTTTTCCAGCAAAGAATTAGAGGTGGGTCTTTTCTTGGACTCTCAGGGTATTGATATTTTCTGTGCAACGGAGCACTGGCTCAAGGAACATGAACTGGCCTTACTTAATTTTTTTAACTTTAATGTAGTTAGTTCGTTCAGTAGAAAGAAGGCCATTCGCGGGGGCTCACTGATTATAGTAAAAAACAAACATAAATGTAAGGAAATGAAAGACATAGTGAAACTTTCTATTGAGCGAACTATTGAAATATCTTGTGTAGAAATTGAAAGTCACATTATAATTTGCTTATACAGGCCACCGTCATCTGACTTTAGCCAGTTTGAGGCCGTAATGGAAGATGCTTTGAAGCAAGTCTTTGTTAGTAGTAAATTAATAATAGTATGTGGGGATTTTAATGTCAACATGCTAGACCTTGCACACCCCCATACGGTTAGGATATTAAGCCTATTTAAATCGTTTGGCTTGTATCCTTTATACAATGAACCCACTAGGGTTACGGCCAGCACGGCGACATGTCTAGATAACATATTTTGTAATTGTGAAGCTACTAATAAAACGATTCTTAATTGCTTTAACTCTGATCACCGCGGACAGAAAGCCTTTTTCGTAGTAAATGTTCATACCGAACAGCAAATTATTACATATAGGCCCATCACGGAGAGTCGCATGGAACGATTTAAAGATAACATACTTTGTCGAGTTCCTGCGCTCCCGACTAACAGTAGTGATCCTAACGTACTCTTTAAAGAGTTATCAGAGGTGATTCATGACGTGCACAAAGACATATTCAAATGTAAAACTTTCAAGCGAGGCACAAAAACAAGGTTTAGTGACTGGGCCACATCAGGTATACATAAGAGTAGGAACAGATTGTATGAATTGTACGAAATGAAGAGCTACATACAAGATGATAATTTCACAGAATATGTTAGAAATTATTCGAAGATGTTTAAGAAAGTTTGTGCCGCCGCCAAGTCTTTATACTTAGGAAATAAAGTTAAGTCAGCGGAAAATAAAGTAAAGGCAGTCTGGAACATAATAAACACAGAGACTGGCAAAACAAAACCCCGTGAAGGCCATTACCGACTTAAAGTCGAGGAACAAATCCTGACCGCAGACTTGGACGTAGCTGGCGCCTTTCAAAACTTCTTCACAAACATTGCTGTGAATACTACGGTAAACCTGAATTCTTCTGTAGCGAAGGCTAGCTCTTTTCTAGATCCTATTAGTACCAGATATGATAGGGAATTTCACTTCCAACATACAGATCCCTATGAAATAATAAAAACGTTTAAATCCCTGAAGCTGAAAAACACCGAGGACCTTTGGGGTATTTCTGTCAGAGTCATGCAATCTGTCATCGATATTGTGGCGCCATCTCTAGCCATTGTGTTTAATGCTTGTGTAGATAAGTGTATTTTCCCCGATCTGATGAAATATAGTAAAGTCATTCCTTTGTTCAAATCGGGCAGCAGGGATGATCTTGGGAATTTTAGACCGATTTCTATATTACCAGTTCTTAGTAAAGTCTTTGAAAAAGTCATACTAAACCAATTGCTTCGTCATTTTAACAAGTATGAACTACTGCACGACCAGCAATTTGGTTTTACAAAAGGCCGCTCGACGACGGACGCCGCAACGGTGCTTATTAAACACATCTATGATGCGTGGGAAGTGTCACAAGATGCGATAGGGATCTTTTGCGATCTTTCCAAGGCGTTCGACTGTGTGGAACATGAGACACTGGTTCACAAACTAAAGCATTACGGCCTGTCGACCGAGGCCTTAAACCTTGTCATGTCTTACCTTAGCCAAAGAATTCAGAAAGTGGTTGTTAACCGAATTGAGTCTAGTGGTTCGACTGTAAAGCTCGGAGTACCGCAGGGCTCGATTTTAGGTCCGTTTCTCTTTCTTGTGTATATAAATGACCTTCCTTACCACATAGAACAAAATTGTAAAATAGTTTTATTTGCTGATGACACCTCATTGATTTTCAAAGTTGATAGACAACTAGATGACTATAGTCACATCAATGAGACCTTAAAATTAGTGCTACAGTGGTTCACAGCAAATAACCTGGTTCTGAATGCAAAGAAGACAAAGTGCGTGAAATTCTCTTTGCCAAATGTAAGAGAGGTTGACACATCTATATCTTTAAACGGTGAGAAACTTGATCTTGTTAACAATACACTCTTTCTTGGGCTTACCCTGGATCACAACTTGCAATGGGCGCCTCATATATCTACTTTGGCTAACCGGCTGAGCTCTGCCGCTTTTGCTATAAGACGAATAAGGCAATTCACTAACGTGGAAACCGCTCGCCTTGTTTATTTCAGTTACTTCCATAGTATTATGTCTTATGGCATACTGATCTGGGGTAAAGCAGCAGACATAGATACCATCTTTGTTCTACAAAAAAGAGCGATTCGATCCATATATAACTTAGGATCTAGAGATTCGCTGAAAGAACGTTTTAAGGAAATAGAAATCCTCACAGTGGCTTCACAGTACATATTAGACGTGATAATGTATACGCACAAGAATATCAGCTCCTTCAAAAAGCAGTCTGATGTCCACAATTTAAATACGCGGAACAAACATAAGCTGTTTGTCCCAAAAATCCGTCTACAGAAAGTAAGAAAATCTTTCGTGGGCAACTGTGTTAGATTCTACAATAAGGTACCCCTAGATGCATGGGAATTGCCTTATAGTTCGTTTAAAAATTACATTAAATCTGCGCTTTTGAAGAGAGCTTATTATAAAGTCCAAGATTACTTGGATGACAAAGAACCATGGCCAAAGCATCAGTCGCAGCAGTCGTCGAAATAGGGCAGTGTCCCGGAGAGGTTTAGGTACATGATGCCTACAGATGGCGTCGCTGCTACGGGCTGTATCGTTCCATTGTTACATTTATTTTTATTGTAATTTTATTTCATTATTTGCATTTTGACATACTGAATACATACCTGTTATGTATACTGTAGCTAGTTGTAATGACTGTTAGCTTAATAGTCTATTTCTCGACGTGAAACATACGTTTCCCATTTTGTATTTCGACGTTTGGAGTTCCTTTACACCTCCAAAACATAATGTTTTGACAACGGAGACTCCTTACATCTCCATTAATTTTAGTCTATGTTTGCCTATTTTCTATATTTTTTATCGTGTTTTGACGCCTAGAGACCCTTTACATCTCTAAAAATGTAGTTTTAAGTTTTGTAATGTAATGGATCCGGAGATTATATACGTCTCTCGGTAAAATGTAAAAAAAACTGTGCCCAGTTATTTGCTTGTTGCATTTTATAAATATTGTCATCTTATGTTATAATGTCACAATTGTTGTAATGTTGTTTTTAAAAGAGAAACTGGTGAGTTTCTTCAGGCGCTTCTTCTCACCAGAAGGTCATCTACCGAAGCGCCAAAAGAAAAGAATCAGACATGTAAAAGAGCCCTTGAGGCCTACTTACAGAAATAAATGAGTTTGAGTTTGAGTTTGAGTTTGAGTTTGAAAGTACAAACGATTCTGAGTAAGAAAAACCCAAAAAGTCTATTTTCTAAAAATAAACCAAGAAAGTATTTTTTTTTAAAAACGGTCAGCCACGACTTATTAATCTTATTATCTTGACATTTATAACAACAGTACGATTTTTCAGGTCTGATAATAAGCTTCCCTTACAGCCGCATAGTCTCTTTTATCCATTTAGTGCTGCCGCCTATAGTTTCTTCATGTTCACTATAATTTGCATCTAAGAGGATACCAGCAGGTAGGCATATCTTAACCTTCTGTTACTTACTATATAGTTTCCTAGTTATTCTATGCCCCAGGGAGCTAAGCTAGTTTGGTTCCCCGGAATTGCTCGGCGGTCTTCAAAGCCCGCTTTAATTAATTTCGGGCATCGAATCTAGCACCTCGGCTTAAGAGGATGCAATTTGGTAACGTCTCGTTCATGGCTTTTGCGATGTTTAGTTTAGAATTGCAGTTGAAATATAATAAATAATATTCAATGGCGTCTGGTTCCTCAATTCATCACGAGGTGAAGGTATTCATTTGTATCAGGGCATTATCATTTTGGTTTTTTTTATGTCATGGGAAAGGCAAACGAGAACACAGGTCACCTGATGGTAAGTGACTTCTGAGGCCCATGGACATTTGCAATCTTAATATGTATGACAAATGCGTTGCCAACCCTTAGGACTAAGATAGAATACCTCTAAGCTAGTAATTTCACCGGCTGTCCTACCCCCACACATTTTTTGTTTCACCGCCCTGGGTGCGTAATATATTATTAACCCCCATTTTCTATGTTCCTCATCATCATGACATCAATCAATCAATCATAGTTTATTTGTATAAAATAGGTAATAACAGTACAAGTACAGTGATTTTAATTGTTTACGGTCAACTAGGTACCTATGTTCTGCCCTAAGGGGTACACAAACTTAAGACTTCATTCTAAGTAGGTTAAATTACCACGCTTAATAATTATGCCCTAAATATAATAGATACAAGAAATCAAAGTACACAGAAAAATTAAATGGCACTCAACTGTGTACAGACCGGGAATCGAACCCGGTACCTCTGGATATCCGGCCCAGCGACTCAACCACTCGTCCACCGTGCCACCCGCTAAGCGCCCTCAACTTTGCCATCTACTTTGACTTCCGTATCATTCTGTTTTTAATAGGAATTAACCTGTACACAGTTGAGTGCGTTTTAATTTTTCTGTGTACTTTGATTTCTTGTATTGTATCTATATATGTAACATAGAAATGTGGTGTAATTTACCCGCATTAAAAAACCAATGAAGAGACAGAAATGTTTCTTTCATATAAATTATGCCCTAGTTGAAGTACAGATTAGGTGTTTTTAATGAGAATTGTAATCATATAAAAAATGTTACACTTAAAAATAAAAATACCTGTGCATGTAAAAAATTTTTGAACAATTTTATAATAATAATGATGTCAATGTACCACTAATCATCCGAATTTAAAGTGTGCCGTAAATAATCCTGCATTGAATAATAACATTTATTTCTAAGTACCTAATTTTAATAATTTATTCTTTAATTAGAACATTGGTAACCTTTTGAATTCAGCAGGTTCGTATTGTGTAAAGCCTTTCAAAGATACAGTTAAGTATCAAGTAAGGAATATGATCTGAAACTGAGCAAAGAGCGAGCACTTTTACTTTTTACTCATAATTAGTAGCGAGTAAAAAAAAAACAAAATGACAGCAGGTTCGGTACATCAGGCCGGCAGACGTGCAAACATACAAGTGCTGTAAGCGTATCCGAAGCCCCGCGCCGGCCGGGTTGCGTGCGACGGTTTTAGGGATCCGTAGAACTGACTAGATGAAGAAATATATTACGACATTTTATACATGGTCATACAGCTTTTTAGAGTTGTCTCTTTTTTGGACCTCCTATGTAAGGAATACTTAAGTAAGGCCTAAGTAAGAATTATTTTCATTCTGGACACTTGTAGGCATATGCGGGGACAAGCTAAGAGAAACTGTTTAACACGTTCGCTGCGATATAAGGCCTAAATACCCGATGCATGTACTCCCGCTCTGTGCGGAGGCGAGAAACGGTGAACTTACCCTGGTGCGGCGGCTGTATAATGAGTATTTCTGTATGTACAAAAGAGACAAGTATAGGTTTGAGTTAAGGACCTTAAGGGCTACTCGATAAAGCATTAAAACTGTGCTAAGGTTTTCCGGCCCGATAACGCACTGACTGATTTTTTTTTCGATTCCTTGCGGGTAATGGGCCGAAAGGCCCATCATCGATTACAAGGTCACTCCACCCCTTCCCGCACTGAATAGGTGATTGCATTGGTTTACTTCCGACTAGTGTTGTGACGTACTTAGCGGGAACCGACGTAGATACGATAGTGCATTAGTCTAGCTCTAGTATTTGTTTACGTTTTTAGATTGTGGCGACTCTCTTCCAGTAATATTTGATCATAAATATTACAATAATAAACACATTACGTAAGAGAAATTCTTAGAGTTCTAACTGTAAGACAGTCACACAAAAGGATTGTAAGTTGTAAAGTTTAATTTCTTTGGAAATAAGTTTAAATCTGCCGTAGTAAAAGGTCGCCTTTTACTTGACCAAATGTTTAGTCCTTGTTTAGTACTAGGAACCTTTTAGGACCCTTTAAAAGAAACCGACTTTATGTTTCTTAGCGCAATTGTTCTACCGCTAGTTGTAAAGTAATTGGTTTTTAAATATTTTAGAGATTGTAAATTAAGAAATTGCAGTAAAATAGTACATTACACAACTAGGGTAGTAAAACAAAGAAAGGGCGAGGTCGCAGATGTTTGCGGCCCGAGCTGCAGGCGAGGGACGTAAATATGCAATCGAGGGCTTTCTTTATTACCTCCCGTGTTGTGTACATCATTTTATGTCTACACTTGGCCAGAAAGCGGCTTTTTCTATACGCGCAGCGTGCGGAAAAAGCGACTTTTTAGCCAGGTGTGGCATAATAATATTTTCTGTGTAGAATATGAGCAATAATAGTTACTGTCTGTCATGTTTCTATCATAAAATTTGTCTCTTTTTTTCTTTGATAAATTATATTCAAAATAATATGTCGATAACTTATTTCCCATCACTAATACTTCCTCAATTAAACCTATTATTCAATGCGGTTTCGGGTCACAAGACCTTACATATATTTTTGCATATATCTCTCAAGTGAATAATAGGAACCCGAGGCGAAGCAAATACTATGACCACCAACTCGTCTACTATGGATATTGATAGGTAGGTATCCAATTTCTTACGTTTTTGCTTAGTTATAGTCATTTATATCTGTCGATACCTTACCGGGCCAATAAGCCCCATATCGCCGCGGCGGAAAGTTTAAGTACCAGGCCGATCGGCCAGTTAACGCACCGTATAAAAAAATGCCAGTTTTGATCCCGCAGCGAACGTGTTAAAAAATTGATTCTAGTGATAAAAATCAAAGTATCGAAGAATCATTCTCATATTATTTTACTTATACCTAAATGTGAAAGTTTGTGAAGTGAAGATGTTTGGATGTCTAGATATTTTGAGGTTTGGATGTTACTAAATAACGCAGTAACAATTGGATAGATTCAGCTGAAATTTGGTATGAAAGTAGACCTACTCCTGGATTGAAATATAGGATACTTTATATCCCGGTAAATAGTGTTATAACCGGCAAACGGGAACGGGGACGTCCCCCTCGCCGCTGGAGAGACGATATCGTGTCAGTGGCCAGTAACCTGTGGGCCCGCCTGGCCCAAAACAGGAACGACTGGCACAAGATGGAGGAGGCCTTCGTCCAGAAATGTAGTACTTATAAGTTAAAAAATATATAATTTTAATTAGTGTTTAATGTTTACTTTTTTTTTTAAATTCTAACGTTGTTTTAATTCATTTTTTCAAACTATGTAATTGTTATTTAATTTTGGGGAATAAAGGCTTTTTTATTTTATTTTATTTATTTATTAAATAGTTCCTTTGGGATAGTAACGGAAATAAACCAGGCAAAGCCGCGGGAAAATGCTATCTAGTAAGTTAGTTCTTACCTGACCTTTTTATGTTAAAACCTTTGTATTTATTAAACTCGGTTTTATCAAATGTCAATTTAGTATGATTCAATGGCTTCAAATAATAATACGGTTCACGCTTCACCGAAGCTGTTTTAAGTGCTGAGTTTTAAGCCGAGTTAATCTGTTTTAAAGAACATTATGATTGCTGTTTTCCTTTTGTGCAGCTTTTATTACGCTTAAATAGCGGTTGCTCAGACGGTAGAAATGAACGAAATACAGTCAAGTTTATTATTAGTAAGCTATGGTATGGTGTGGGTTCGAATCCCGGCTACTATCAATGAGTTTTTCGGAACTTATATACGAAATATAATTTGATATTTACTATTAGATTTTTTTTTTTTATTTTAGGTGAAGGAAAATCATCGTGAGGAAACATGTGAGCATATAGCCAAGAAATTCAAAGATGTATGTGAAGTCCCTAATGCGCAGTAGGCTAGCGTGCGTGAGGCACGGGTTGGATACCGGTATTTTCTCCATACAAAAATAACGGTATTCTTTTCGTTCTTTGGTTTATTATTTCTTTTTTAATCGGACATTCTAATAGTACGAAATTATTGAGATCTACAGCATAAAGCATAAAATAATTCAAAATATTGGGCTATTTCGGGGTTTTTTCAAAATACCGGTTCCGAGCCCAAGTCTACAGCCCATTCGCTCTGGTCTACGATGATAAGCCTGTGCCCAGCAGTGGGAAGTATATAGCTTGATGATGTGATATTACTAGTAGAGGCACTGAACTGATGCCGACTGTACGGTGATCATGATACGTAGTAACCTGTTATCATAAAATATACTTGTTGGGGAGATAACGTTTTCAATTATTTCGATCCTATGCGATATAATTTTAAATTACATTTTTAAATAATAATACATCAACCCGTAATTATATATTTTATGCCACACCTGGCCGGAAAGCGGCTTTTTCCGGACGCGTAGCGTGCGGTAAAAGCCACTTGTATCCCTTTAAAACGGGGATTTTACTGCCACCTTAATAGTAGATTGTGTCACAAGGGAGCAAAATGATGTATGTACGGTGAGGGCGTACGTTGAATCCTGAACGAAGCGAAGGATTCTAAAGTAGAATCCGGAGCGTAGTGAGGGATTCAAGTGTTAACGCCCGTGGTGAAAATAATTTTGCTACCTTGTGACTCATACTGCTTTTCACACCGACTATGAGGAAAATTCAAATACAAACGCTACCTACCAAAATAACGAAATATATAGTTAATCAAAGATCATCACACATTATTATTAAAAATGAAATGTTAAATTTATTGTTTTACTATTTTATAAAACGATTATTATCGTTTACGTCACGTATGACATATTCTAAATGGGTTCAAATAAAAAATAAACAGTAAAATATTTTTATCCAATGACTAAAACCAAAATAACAACAAAAATATTGTTATTGTGTGATGTACACAACTAGGGTGATAAAACAAAGAAAGGCCGAGGTCGCAGATGTTTGCGGCCCGAGCTGCAAGCGAGGGACGTAATTATGCGATCGAGGACTTTCTTTATTATCTCCCGTGTTGTGTACATCATTTTATGTCTACACTTGGCCAGAAAGCGGCTTTTTCCGTGCGCGCAGCGTGCGGAAAAAGCCACTTTATGGCCATGTGTGGCATAAAATATTTTATGACACACCTGGCCATAAAGTGGCTTTTTCCGCACGCTGCGCGTACGAAAAAGCCGCTTTCTGACCAAGTGTAGACATAAAATTATGTACACAACACGGGAGGTAATAAAGAAAGCCCTCGATCGCATATTTACGTCCCTCGCTTGCAGCTCGGGGCGCAAACTTCTGCGATCTCGGCCTTTCTTTGTATTACCACCCTAGTTGTGTAATGTACTATTAAACTGTTTCGATAGCTCCGTGAATAAGCCTGACCCCGTGGGCTCCATGAGCTGGCGCCCAGCTCGTCGTCGTCGTCGACACCCTGCGCCCGTGTCGACGCAAATTAAACAGTAGTCCTTGAACAGAAAAGTACCACTTTGATCCCTCTTATAAGGGAGCAAAGTTCTTTTTTCTGAATAGGAGGTGTGAAAAATAAATAACTAGACAGAGCCTCTCCAACAGATGACTGGAGCATTTGTAGCGGGGCGGTTGCTCTATACTTACCGCACGCATACTATAGCTTGGCAACTTCGTTGGTGACACTCACATGTGTGCTTTTTGTTATGTGCAGCCGTAACTACTCACACAAGTTACCGCCAACACTAACGAGGGCCTCCGGAGGCTGCATCCGTCGATTGTCGTTCGTGTTGGCGGTAACTTGTGCGAGTAGTTACGGCTGCACTTAACAAAAAGCACACATGTGAGTGTCACCAACGAAGTTGCCATGGTATAGCTGACCAACTAGCGTTAAAGAAACCGGCGGACTAGAGGTGCTGCCATGTGTATGCTCTTGCTCTTATCCTAACCGACGCAAGGCCGCAGGCCGTTGCGTAACCAGTTTCGACGCGTGCGCAGCGGAGCGTGAAGACGTGTTTACACGCGGTTTGACGATAGACTGCGTTTGTGGGGCGCTGTTCGGGACACTGACTCCAGGTGACGTGAAATGCATTGCGATTAGACGCATTTATCTAAGAATAGACTAAAGAAGAGACCTGAGCTGTCTTAGAAAATTATTTGCAAAAAACATGTCATTGCACGCAGACAAAATGCATCCAGCTATGAAATAAAAAACAATGACCCTCTTTATGTTTGTATGGAAAACCGACCGACTCGAATCACATTAATTTTCTTTTTGGGCAGTGTACCTGTATATGTTTAAAATTCACAATTACTTATAGAAAGAAATAATGAAAGACAATACATTTATTGGTACAAACAACAAAAATAACAACACAATAAAATAAATTGAACGGTTGGACCATCACATCACAATCTAGACATTCTAGAAGCTTATTTTCTATAGTGTAGTATCTAGTATTCTACGACAAATTCCATCCATTAAACTGTTACCGAGTATATAAAAAGGAAAAAAAAAACTCCCGACTACTTAGAATTAGCTGACTAAAAATATGAATTAATAAAACAACCCCACAAACGGAAACATACATAATAAAATTCAAAATATATAAATCGTATAATAACATTTTGCATCGAGGAGAAACTATAAATATATTCTGATAACCTATCTATCTTATATTCTGATGACCTATCTATCTTATATTCTGATGATCTATCTTTCATAATCTTCAAAGCACACATACACAGGTATAGGTATCTATTTTATTCAGTACCCTACCTGCCTAGACGCCAGCAAAATTACTTATTCCAACTACCCCACAACAACGTACAATTCTGACCAACTACATAGACATACACATAATACACGCCCGGCGGAAATCCTATTAAGAGCACGTCTGTGCCTTCACGTGTGCCTTTGGCCTCTTCCAAGCACATTTAAGTGTCCTCTGCATGTATAATTATAAACGATTAGTTTGGAACTAGTGCTTTGTAGTCCAATCAACTAGGTTATATTCTGTTTGGACTGCCTAGGATTGTATTGTAGAAACTAGATATAATTCTGCCGTATACAAGTAAATAGGTTTATATTTGGATAAACCGGATAGATAAATTAGTAAATATAAAAAAAAAGATAGAGAGCCACACTGCCATGGAATAAGTAATAGTACTAAGTTTCTCTTTAAGTATAACAAAATCAGACGGGTCCGGCCACCGGAAGGAATGCACCGGATGCAACGGTCTCTCTCTATCGCATAACGCGTGCTCTTTCTGGTAGCTGGCTAAGCCCCTCCACGGGGGCAAAATTTGGTACTAGTAGCCACGCGGCGAAATCGCGGAGTGAGCCACTCCTGACAGAACAATTCTAACACATTTTTCGTTCCTCCATTTTTCTACGGTACCCTATTTCTTGGATGTCTATCGGTCTGTGAGGTTTGTGTGGGTTCTATTGTGCGCCTGCCAAGAAAGGGTAGTCGGGTTCAAACCCGGGCAATGTGATTTGTATGGTTAAAGGGCAATATCCTTATACAAGTGGGAATATGAATGTTTCATTCAAGCAGAATCATTTGGCAACAAACTCATACATTTTTGTTTTAAGTTAAATTTGAAATAACCACATTTTTGCTTAAAAAAACCTGACTGCAAAAAATACTGCGCATTAATGTGCATAAATCCGCCATTTTGTTTTTTTTTCACACTTACGCCTCGCGCTATCAGGGGAATCGAATGATTTATCAAAATCGGGTGTGGTGTTGAGTAGTTACGAGCGGACATAGGAACGGACAGATATACATAATACATGCTTACAGTCGAGTTTATTTACATATACACATATAAGAGAACAAAAATATCTGAACATCCTTTTATGCTCCTAATAATAGGGTTGAAGGAAAAAGTGTATGTAAGTAGGTACCTCGTTTGCAAAAAAGAAGTGGCGCCGACCTACTTCGGACACTGTTAACTTCAGTTGCCGTCAATATTATAATCAGATTGGAAATCTAAATCAATTGTTCAAATACCACCAAAAATGGAAAATTTATGTTTTCCATCACCAAATTATTTTGGCGTGAAACGCCAAGTGAACAACGTTACACGCTTGGTTCCCATTAGGGATGTAACGATACACAGTTTTGCCGATACGATACCGATACCGATATATAGTAGTTAATATCGGCGATACCGATACCGATATCTTAGCTAAATAATGAAGTATGAACTTCAGATATTTGTATGTCCTTATTATAACTAATGGCAATGACTACTGGCTATATTTACCAGAGAGTCAACCTTGAAAGTGTAAAGTAAAAATAAATAAATTGTCAACTCAAAATTCATTTTTTTTTTATTAATAACCAAAGATTTAATTAACATAGTAATTATCATTGCACAAGGTAATAGACCAATACATAAATTAAGCCAGAAATTGAAATTACTTTTTGCAGATTTTTTTTTGATACAGCAAATTCTTCAAATATCGGTTGTATAATATCGGCGATACCGATATATCGGTATCGGTATCGTTACATCCCTAGTTCCCATACAAATCGACGAACTATCTCGTTCTATCTCGATATATTTCTGTGGTTGCATGCCTTTGCCTTTATCGGCTTCTGGCGACCTTAACCACTATTAAAACACCGCAATTTTATTAAAATACTGCATTAAAAGATACTTAACCGTCTGTCTATAGCAGCGGTCGGCAACCTGCGGCCCGTGAACCGCTCACTTGCGGCCCGCGAGCCTCCATGCCTATTTTGTATGTAAAGGTCGCTATATTCAGAATGGGCTAGACGACTAAAAAAAACTGTTTAGTCCTTCAGTTAGATTATTAAAAAATATTGTACACGTATTTTTTCTTTTGTTTGACAAACAAAAAATGACGAAGATAGAGTGCTTAGAAGTTTCGAGTGACGTCACTCCTAGGTACAATTTTCACCTAGGAGTGACGTCACAAGCCCCCACTCCAGAAGTTTGATGATCTATAACTTAGTCGATTTTTAATATTTTGACAAACCAAAAAATACGTGTCCCATATTTTTCCATAATCTATCTGACGGACTAAATAGAATTATATATTTTTAACCCAGTCGTCATCCCCATTGTTTTTTTTTTTTTTTTTTTTTTTTTTTTTTTTTTTTTTTTTTTTTTTTTTTTTTTTTTTTTTTTAAACTTTCGGGCATTGTGATTGTCGGGCCGGGTGGTTGGCCGTTGCGGTCACTGGGCTCGAACCAGTTCGCTTGGCCAGACCACCCAAGGGCGTCCGACCGTGTGCCTTACACACGGCCGACACGCACAACGGACTGGGTATGTGCCGGGGGGTGCCTGGAGTCGAACCAGGTCACCGGTCCCGGCTTACCACGATAGGTGTCGGGCTAGGTGGGGGCCTGCTCGCCTGGGGTCGAACCAGGACGATGGCCAGGGCCACCTTTGACTTTTCGCTGATTGCTCAAAGTGAGCAGCGGACCAGCGGGAAGGATGAAGCGGATCAACCTGTCCTTATGTGAACTTGTGTATCGAACTAATGGGAGTTTTAGTTGCCGGTTCGCTAAACCTAGCCCAGCTAAGAAGACTCCGGCAAGAAACTTAGCTGGGCCCGAGCAAGGTCGGAGTGAAGTTAAGCCAGGACATTCGGGTCCTGGGGCAAATCGGGACGCGGCCCATCCCCATTGTATAAAATTATAGATTATTAAGAAAGTGCGGCCCGCCTCAATTTCGTTAGCTGCTATGTGGCCCTTGGCTGCTAAAAGTTTGCCGACCGCTGGTCTATGGCATCAACTTTTCATCATCATCATCTGCTTGCCCTTGTCCCATTCATTTGCGGGTCAGCGCAGCATGTCTTCTTCTTCCTTAACAATTAGGGCATGCAATACCGGTTTTACTTGTATGGGCCAATACCGAAAAACCGATTTTTCGGTATTGGCCCCATAAAACCGGTATTGCATGCTCTAATAACAATCCACACAATCCATCCACCTCTTCCTTGGTCTACCTCTTCTTGCAGAACCTGAAGGCTTCCAGTTTTATCAACACTTTTGTTGTGATTTCAGCCGCCATCAATATTCTCAGTGATCCCAGGTGACCGACCTCGCTTCGTCATTGTCGCCGCGTTGACACAGTTCAGACACTTAGGAGATTAATGCCAGATGCTGCGTTACCCGACTACGGAGACAAAAGTGGGTTATGCGTTTGAAACTGCACCGACCACAACATGAATACTAGAAGTGCTAAACATAAAAAAATCTCATTTAATGTGATTCGAATCTGTCGATTTTCCATACAAAGCAAAAGAGTTTGTGAGAATTGTTTGTTTCTACGGCATCAATTATGTTTGAAATAAATTTTATTTGCGTGAAGTGACATAGGTACAAGGTATTATTAAGAGTTTTTCATCAAATTTTGGTGATCTCAAGACAGTATACCAAGGTAATTTTTCTCACATATTTCTTACTTTTATATTACAAATCCAACATCTTCAGCTACAAACATTATACGTATAAAAATCAAACACCTAAAAGGGTCAAACATTGAGTCACGTCGCACTACACTGACCATGCTAAATTGATCCGCGAAGCGAAAGAAATCGCTAGAACCCAGGTTCTTTTAATACTGGATACGTTGGCCAACTTATCCGATTACATAAGGTCGTATGTTATTAGGATATTTTTTGTAGTTACGCTTTTTTTGTATAAAAGGTCGGACATTGAGCCGAATTCCTACCCAACAGCGCAGTGAAGCGTAAAAGATCGTGTTATACTCGAGTATCTTTCAGTATTCTATTTAAGATCGAATTCTGATCATAATCTTATGGCAATTTAGATTTTATGTTATAGGATCTAAAGTTCAAAACTCAGCAACAAAAAGCCACGGACAGAGGCATATTTAGGCGCAGTCAGTAATCCCGTATTTCATCCAGCGCTATGACCATCACAAATTGTGATCATGAGAATATAATACCTATAAAATACAACCCTTAATTCTCATATTTCCTTGGAATTATAAATATGAAATACTAGCGACCCGCCCCGGCTTCGCACGGTGTTTCTCTATTATATTATGCATGTATTATACATATAAACCTTCCTCTTCAATCACTCTATCTGTTAAAAAAACCGCATCAAAATCCGTTCCGTAGTTTAAAAGATTAAAGCATACATAGGGACATAGGGACATATGGACAGAGAAAGCGACTTTGTTTTATACTATGTAGTGATTTACTGTGAAGGGGCATGCGAATAGAGTGTTCCATTTTAGTTTGCGCTATCTGGATTAGGGATAAATATTAAAAAAACATTAAGTGTTAAGATTGAAATATTCTTAAACTTATCCATTTTACATAGTTATACGTTTTTAGAGATGGACTTGAGGTTAATTGGATGAGGTATCGTAAAGGAATAAGTTCGCCTTTCTATACACGGTGGATTCTAATCGGTAATCAGGAATAGACAAATATTAATATCTAGCTAAAATCAAACTTAATAGGCGTGGTCTCACACAAATACCTCACTGTTTAATTAATTAAAGGTTAAAACATAATTTAAACTAATAACCACTGGATACATGGTCACCTATATTAATTATTGAAGTAAAATCACGTAATCACGATACGTCAAGTGCCATCGCTTTCGCGGAAAATTTGACAGATCTTAAGTAAATAAACTTTTCTACGAGTATGAGTAGTTAGGGCGTGATAGATAACGAATTAAAATTGATAAAATGGCCGAAAATGAAAAGAATGCAATTCCGACGATTTAAGTAGCCGCCACACGAAGGACTGACTCACATGAAACCTTCTCGCTGCTTGCCTATTGCTCCTACGAGGATCCCGAGCAAAGTATCTTAAAATGCATCGATCCAGATCGTCAGGACGACGTCGAGGCCGGCCGGGTGCTTGAGCGTGGTTTGGCACTGTGAACTGTCCGAAGTCACAGAGGTTTTAGTTCATGCGGTTTATCAAACTGTGCGTGAGAATTGGTACGTTTGGATGAATTTCGTGGAATAATTCTTGAGTTCATCTTCAGCTGTTTGGTTTGTATTGATAAACGTACCTACAATATTGTAACGCTCGATATTTTGAGCACAAATATGGTCGAGGCATGTTTTTTTAATTACTAATTTACTTTTCTCATTCAATATTTGCGACTTCTATGACTTTGTTTACATACATGACAGTGACAAGTTATTACTCATAAATTATCATTGTCATTAATTTTTTAAAGAGGTTGTAATCTTACAGATACAGATTAGTAGGGTGACAAGGAATTTAGGATAAAAATGATTTCGAAATAAAAATTATCACAGAAAAAAAAATTGTTTAGATGTAACTAATTACGACATCAACGTGACCGCTATCAATTACTGAGTTAGAAAATCTGGTACCTGATTACCGATTAGATGCCATCGTGTATATACCGTTATTTCGTAACATTAAAATAAAATAAATAAAATAATTTATTTCTGTAAGTAGGCCCTCAAGGGCTCTTTTACATTGTACTTAATATACCTACCTATTGTGTATAGGTTAGGTTAAGGCTACGTTACCACCAGGGATGTGAAACAGCTCAGCGGAGCGAGGATAGGTATAAATGAAGTGTTTCTATTGGTTCATGACAAACACATCCCTCGCTACGCATGCTCGTTCTAGTTTTCAGGAACTCGACGTCTGATATGCGCCTATTTTGCGTGATGGGTTAAAGGCACTACTCTTGCCAACCCAATTCTACCAGAAAGCCTATCAGACCCTTGACGTTCCCGACGACTTCTAGGAGCGACCTATTATTTTATTTATGCCACACCTGGCCATAAAGTGGCTTTTTCCGCACGCTGCGCGCACGGAAAAAGCCGCTTTCTGGCCAAGTGTAGACATAAAATGATGTACACAACACGGGAGGTAATGAAGAAAGCCCTCGATCGCATATTTACGTCCCTCGTTTGCAGCTCGGGCCGCAAACATCTGCGATCTCGGCCTTTCTTTGTTTTATCACCCTATAGTTGTGTAATGTACTATAATAGGTCCTAGGTCGTTAAACAGTGTGTAAACACTGTTTCATAAAATAATAGGTCCTATGATAATTACCTACATGAATACTTTGTACTTCCAAAATGTGTTCTGTCTTGGTAAATTATAATGAACTTATTGTTAGTATCTTACCAACAATAAAAATAAGCTCCAAATATACACTCCACACTTACCTGAAAAAATAAGATAAATTATTAGTAAAAAGTTCATACACGCATAAATTTAAAAGGTAGTTATATTTTAGGCCTGTCTGCAAAACATATATACGCGTACGCGTTAAACTTTTAAATTTATGCGTATTTGTGGCTGGGCAAGGGCCTCTTCTCTATTCTCATTCGCTTGTTGTAAACGTATATCTTGTAATGTATTAATGAAATCTCATGTATTATTACTTTCATATTTTTTTAATACTTAATATTTTTGAAAAGACAAAATGGGAGTTTCTTTCAGCGCTTCTTCTTACCAGAAGGTCAGTATCCGAAGCGCCAAAAGAAAATAATAGGATCAGACGTGTAAAGTAGCCCTTGAGGGCCTACTTGCAGAAATAAATGATTTTGAATTTGTAAGAGTTCTAATAAAATCCGTACAAAGTAACTAAAGCTAAATTCATATTAAATATACTACTAAAACTAGATTAAAATTAAGTAAACTAAAACTAAAATAGCTCTAAAAATGGTCCCCGCGGCATCCTAAGATGCTGGCAGCATTTCCTCGCTGGATTGTGAGGCTTATGCGTTGAGCGAGGAAGCTAACAGCCCCAGTTCTAATTAGGTAAACGCGTTACTATAATTTTATGTTAAGTGCTATAATAGCGAGCTTATCATCTGCCGGATATTACTTTATATTCTTTTATATTACTCATCATAATGATAAAGAACAGAATTAAAACTGATTGAGTTTACTCAACTGATTTAAATATCTCAACTAAACGCATACTAGGGTTGCCATTGCCATTGAAAATATAGTATTTTCTAGCCCAAGGTAAGGTAGACGTCCAAGTACGTGACTCAGTCCCAGTAGTTGCCATCTTGAATGTAAAGGGATGACCCCCCCACAAAGTACGTCACACGATCCCCCCCCCCCCCCCACCCCTATGTCACAATTTTTCCTAACATATTACATCTTTTTAATATAGGCTGTCTGTCACATTCGGCTAGACCCCTCCCCCCATGGGTGTGACGGATGATATGGATGACCGTTTTTTTTGAAGCCTGACAAATTTGCAAGCCTTACTGGCTGTTGCGAAAATCGGACCCGATACAAAAATCGGACCCGATACAAAAATCGGACCCGTGCCAACATCGAACCCGTGCAAAAACCGAACCCGTGCAAAAATCGTACCCGTGCAAAAATCGAACCCGTGCAAAAATCGGACTCGATATGGATGACCCCCAACAAAGTCATTAGAAGATAGCAATAGAGGTGACATCAGAGTGTCAACTATTGGTTGTTCTGGGACGTTTACATTATAAAAAATATAGTACACTGAAAGAAATGATTAAAGTAAAACGTGTAGATTGGGTACACTACACAAAATATGTAGGTAGGTACATACTTCTTACTAAGAATCCACCTGGAATTTCAATTGGGTGATGCAATTATTTTAGGCGTAACAAGTTTATTTCGAACCAAACGCCTGGAGACGTTGGATGTTAAATAAAAATTAAAACTAGCATCTTAAAATCGGCCAACTCAAACTTCACATGTAATGATTACTAGGAATATAATATATTACTTTATATTATACGATAGTGCGGTCTGCACAGGACCACTTTCTGTGGCAATCTGAGGAGGCTTATTGTTCAATAATCAAAAGCAACACCTATGTTCAGCAGTGGACACCCGAGACTGATAGATAGATATATTTCTTCAACAGTATATATATACTTGGTACACGCACAGAACTAAAATATAGAACAATACTAAGTACTATAGTACGTTTGGCAACCCTATCTGTACCCCTAATTTAAACCACTCAACCAATTTGAAAAACACACAAATGACATAACAAAACTTAACGTCATAAGAAGATGTTTGTTCCAGGTAGATATAACCTTTTTCCACGCCATACGCGTTTTTGAATACCTGCTTCAAGAAAAAAACTTTTGTAGACTGACAAATGTTAAAAACTGGTCATAAAATGGTAACAAATGTTAATGGTTTAGATAAAAACTGGGCTTGACCCCCGGGGTGCTCGGTATTACTAATTCCCAAGCCGTCACAGCGTGATACGACTTAAAGTAATGTCGTTTTAGTTTTAAAATGATTATGATGGAGTATAATTCAAATAATGATGGCCTATCGAAGACAGATCGATAAAGAATTTTATAATGTAACGAAATGTCGTCGAAATTGTAAATGTCGCATTTGTTTACTTAACGGTTTAAAGTACAGTTGTTAATGTTCTAAAAGTTAAATGTCAAAGTTATTTCATATCAACAAAAGGCAACGGTTATTTTATTAGTCAACAAAAAAGTTGTTAATATTTTATAACCCATTATCTTTTCACAATAAGAGAATTCATTCACAAAAAGTGTCCCTTTGTCTTTTATTCTGAGACGCTGAAGAATATTTTGTTCCCGTGTATTAGAATATGATAATCTAAATACATTCGAATCACCTTATACATTATCGAATAAATCTATCTCTTGAATAATTTCATCGTATTTTGTGCAAGAAATCTCACGTGGAAAAACAAAGCTGCCACAAAATCTCGGACCATTTTAAATTAAAAGTATTCAGAAGCGATAATGGTAAAGAATATTGTAATAAACAATTTTCTGGTTTTCTAGCAGCTTCCGGCATCAAACATCAAACCAGCACTCCGTACACTCCAGAGCAAAATGGATTAGGAAAGGATGAAAAGGAGTCTGGTTGAGCGAAAACCAGAAAATTGTTTATTACATTTACATATTACTTGTACCAAATTTTACCCCCGCGGTTACTTGTACCAAAGTTCACCCCCGCGGTTACTTGTACCAAATTTCACCCCCGCGGTTACTTGTACCAAATTTCACCCCCGCGGTTACATGTACCAAATATCACCCCCGCGGTTACTTGTACCAAATATCACCCCCGCGGTTACTTGTACCAAATTTTACCTCCGCGGAGGAGCTTAGCCAGCGACCAGAAAGAACACGCGTTATGCCAGGGATCACCCATTAGTTATTCCGGGGTTCGGGTTTTAAAATAAAATGTCCATCGCGGTCCGTTTCTTAGAGCCTTATCACATTGCGATTTGCGAGCGAGCTGCGAGCGAGTTCCATACAAAGTTCCATACAAATGTTGCTCGCCGCCAATTGTTTTTGTATGGAAACTCGCCCGCAGCTCGCCCGCAAATCGCAAGCACTCTTAGTTACGTCCTCCCGCGAAATTGAGGTAAATAGGCACAGCCTATTCCGAGCTCTGGTGATAAGGCCCTTAGTAGTAAGATTAGGACCTCAAGAGGTCCGCACAAAATAGGTCGGCGATCCGGACCGCGGTCCGCCATTTGGTGACCCCTGCGTTATGCGATAGAGAGACGATCGGCTGCGGTGCATTTCGTCCGGTGGCCCGCACGTCTATTTTGTTAGAAAGAGGAACTTCTGTACGTAGTACCAAGGACCGTTAAAACATGAGGACTGTCATTCTCCATACAAAAAGCTGTTCCCTGAATTTACAACGCCACCTATGTATAAGCTTGGTAAAAGAATTATATTATTTACAATTATTCAACTTTGCAAACGTGACGCAGTATTTAAATGTTAGAATTTATTTAATATTAGCTGTTTACGAACTAATTGTTACTATACTATGTGTCTTTGTTCAATTATAACATCGTTAAATGGTTAGTTTTTTAGCGCCATCTAGTTTTTGCCCATAAAAACCCTTGCGGTCGGGGTACGATCCAAAGTATGGAGAATGACAGTCCTCTTGTTTTAATGGTCCTTGGTAGTACCATTACTTACTCTGTGCCAATGTCAGTGTCCCGAGATACGACTTTGTGAATATGTATACATATATATATCACATAATTATCATACTTCTCGACAATCCGAAATAAAATCTATTATTCATGGAAAATGTATGAATTGAATGAGCGACGCTACAAAGGATACCAAACTAATTCTTTACTCTGAAAGAATTCTGCAAGTTTCGCTCGGAGCGGAGTGATGACCTTTGTGAAATACCTATCTCAGAAAATGCAGATGTTTGGAAAAGTTAAAATTATGGCTTGTTTACTTGGGTTTTGACGGCTCGGATTCTAAATGAAGTTTGCTTGCGGTTCGTTTTTTGCTAGAGATTTATGACTAGATAGATTGTAATGGAGTTCAGCTTTTTCCAAAAAGAGTTTTACTTAAATATTGTTTAATACTTCTAACTTTCCGGTACGTCACGAAACGTATTGATTTGACATTAACTTTCAATTTTGTCACGGCCTTAGTGCTCAAAACCAGGGCTTGGAACCGGTATTTTGCAAAAACCCCGAAGTAGCCCAATATTTTGAATTATTTTATGCTATTTATGTAGAGCTCAGTCACAAATATTTAAGTAATGATTTCGTATTATTAGATTGCCCGATTAAAAAATTAAATATTAAACCAATGAACGAAAAGAACGGAAAAAATACCGGTATTTTTGTATGGAGACAATACCGCTATCCGAGCCCTCAAATAACAACTTTTTTTTATAAACAAACGCTCAGTTTCTATAATTGCATCATTTCTCTAAGGCATTCAACTTTTTTTAAGCAATTGTAGACGTCGGCTTCTTATTACCAAAGTAATTTACTTGTCAATAAAAATATACTGACAAGTCTTACGCAGAAGATTACCTATAAACACACGCGTAAATAGATACTCATATATTAAGAATTTAATATTTGAAGAAATTGTCATCGTAAAAGTTTTATAGTATACAGAATTATTTCAATATCGTAATTCATTTCATATTGAAATGAAACTCTATGAAAAATGATTCTCTAGTATATAGGTTAGAAGTTTGATATTAGTTTACGCTTAGAATTTAATAAAAGTGGCGGTTTCTGTAGAGTTTGATTTATTAAAAACACGCTTACTCAGTATCATTCATATATGAAAGTATTTGGGTAATTCTCATATCGTTTCAACCACCCGTTACGGCCGTGGCTAAATTATTTGCGATTTTCAAAGCTATACAAATTTGATATTAATTAAAACGGCTTTACATTTTAGGGCTTTAACACACTTGCGATTTGCGGAGCGCGAGCGACATTAGGGCCGATACAGACGCACTGCAACCCAACTGCAACTCCCTACGATTTGCATGGGAACTGCATCACAACTGCACGCCGAGTGCGCAGTTGTGATGCAGTTCCCATACAAATCGTAGGGAGCTGCAGTTGAGACCATATACATCTCTGAGGAATGTAGATTATATTATATTAAAAAATCTGTTTTGTACTTGCAAATGTCTTGACGCTTAGAGACGACATACATCTCTAAGAAAAATTGTTTTAATTTTAGTTTTTAAGTTTTGTGAGTCACAGATAATTTTTTTTTTTTTTTACATTTCTGTAGATACGTTCGTTTTGTGTAAACTATGTAAATTTAATGATAGTTCTATAGTCTATTTCTCGTTTCCCATTTTCTATTTTGACGTTTGGAGATCCTTTACACCTCCAAAACATGTTTTGACAACGGGGGCCCCTTACATCTCCATTAATTTTAGTATATGCCTTTTTATTTTCTATTTTTCTTAGTAATTTATCTTGTTTTGACGCCTAGAGACCCTTTACATCTCTAAAATTGTAGTTTTATGTTTATTGAAATGTATTTAGTTAAGTAGTTGTTTGTGATATGCAATGTAATATTGTCACAATTATTGTAATGTGTTTAAAAGAGAAACTGGTGAGTTTCTTCCGGCGCTTCTTCTCACCAGAATGTCATCGGCCGAAGCGCCAAAAGAACCAAAAGAATCAGACATGTGAAAGAGCCCTTGAGGCCTACTTGCAGAAATAAATTATTTCATTTCATTTCATTTCATTTCATTTCATAAATTATTTCATTTCATTTCATTTCATTTCACTTAGTCGGCCATTCTCACGAAGCATGTCTGCGGTCACCTAATCTGCCGCCATAACGCAAAAGGGCACATCTAACTTTTTTTCGACACTGAGTAATATACACATTCGGAATCAGTAAACACTGATTCCGAATATGTATACAACTCAGTGTCGAAAAAAAAATGTTAGTTGTGCTCTTTTGCGTTATGCTGTTTTAATACTAAATGTATGGGGACGCGGTAATTAGACGCAGTCATACTTCGTGAGTATGGCCGTTGTATGGAACTTCGCTTCTAACTTCCCCGCAGGTCGCACGCAAATTGCAAGTGTGATAAGGCCCTTACAAAATAGCCGCAAATGACATTTGAGTCAAACAGAATTTGAGTTGAACAGAGCCGTCAATAATACGACTAGGGATGTAACGATACCGATACCGATACCGATATATCGGTATCGCGGATAATATACAACCGATATTTGAAGAACGCGAAAAGAATATGCTGTATGGAAAACAATCTGCAAAAAGTAATTTCAATTACTGACTTATTTTATGTATTATCTTGTGGAATGACTATTACTATGTTAATTAAATCTTTGGTTTTTTTTAAATAAATTTGAATTTTCAGTTGACAATCTATATTTTTCTAATATTTTTACTTTACACTTTCAAGGTTGACTCTCTGTTAAATATAGCCAAGTTTTAGGTATAATAAGGACATACAAATATCTGAAGTTCATACTTCATTATTTAGCTAAGATATCGGTATCGGTATCGGTATCGCCGATATTTACTACAATATATCGGTATCGGTATCGTATCGGCAAAACTATGTATTGTTACATCCCTAAATACGACCAACAATAAGTACGATGTACAGAAGTCTCTCTCTCTAACAAAACTGTAGTTCGGGCCCGACCACCGGACGGAACGCACCGCATCCGACCGTCTCCCTCTATCGCATAACGCGTTATGTTCTAATGCGACTAACGCGTGCTCTTTCTGGCTAAGGCCTACAGGGGGCCTCAATACCACGCGGCGAAATCGCGGAGTGACTCACTCCTGATGACGGCTGAAACACTCGTAAGAATTAAGGTCATATTTCATATTCATTTATTCAATAACAATAGATAAAATGTTTCTGAAATAAGTATGTACACAGAATTAACAATTTAAAATATCTAAAAACGAATTATAAAAACACACAATACAAAATCAATAACTTTAAAATTACGCTGTTCAAAATAAAAGAAGTACAATATATATTTATTCTAAAACGAAGTATTCCATACATCATCCAGGCTGTAACAACACCGTTTTAAAAGGAAGTCTCGGAGAAGAAACTTAAAACGCCTGTAGTTCCTTATACATTTCCTTTTCATTTGGTCTCTGTCCACTACACCGTATCATACCAAGACCGAACTATGAACGTATCAGACACGGTATGACAAATGCCGGTCGGTGACGGAACGTGCTAATGGGCATAGTGTCATACTTTTCAATACAAAGAATATTTATTTTGCCTGAATCGTTCATAGTACGCTCATGGTATGATACTGTGTAGTGGGCAGAGACCTTTACCTATTTCGATAAGGTAGGTATACCTAGGTAAAAAACTTTAATAAAGCCCCTCTTGCGTGTACTTGTGTACATCATGAAATAAAACGCATAAGCATAATAATAGTACATTACATACCGAGGCCAGTAGAGTAAGAAATGCCTCAGATCTCATGGAACTGTCGGCCGAGGCGAAGCCGAGGACGACAAACATGTGATCTGAGGCTTTCTTATTTACTGGCCAAGGTTTGTATATTATTTTTCTGTTCGACGGAGCCAGAAAGCGGCATCTTGAAATCGGCAAGGTGACGCTTGCCGGCCGGAGGGCAGAAATTTATATAGTAAAATCAAGGACCATTAAAACATGACGACTGTCATTCTCCATACAAAAAGCTGTGCTCCGATATTTACAACGCCATCTATGTATAAGCTTGGTATAAGAATTATATTATTTACAATTATTCAACTTTGCAAGCGTGACACAGTATTTAAATGTTAGAATTTATTTATTATTAGCTGTTTACGAACTAATTGTTACTGTACTATGTTTCTTTGTTCAATTATAACATCGTTAAATGTTTAGTTTTTTAGCGCCATCTAGTTTTTGCCTGGATATCCCCTTGCGGTTGGGGTACGATGCAAAGTATGGAGAATGACAGTCCTCTCGTTTTAATGGTCCTTGGTAAAATTCACATCACAATAATAAAATTGTAAGTGGACAGGATTAAACAAACTTGTAAGCTACGCAAATAATGAGTTCGCAAACCGTACATCATATTACAAATTTCAAAAATGGAATGTCTATCGGACTTTGCTCACTCATGCAAGTGGGGCTTTACTAAAGATTTTTACATATAAAAAGTGTTTTGTAGATTTTACGCGTCTTTAAGTAACCTTTTAAATTGTGTCAAATAACATTAAGCCGAACCTGAAAGCGTTTTTAACGCAAAATAATTATATAGAAGCTGTAAAAAGGTCTGCATTAGTAGACTAGAAAAACATTTGCGGTAAAAGAAATAACGAATGTAATTATAGATAAATAGTGGGTAAAGAAAAAGCTTGAAACGTGAATATTTTTTAATGCGAAAATGGATTCCACTTAGTATAAATAACTTAAATCATCAAAAGCGTACGTTGATTTAACGTTATTTTAAGTGTTTTTATAAATACGAATTTTACAGCGTAAAAAGGCGTCGCCTATTCTTTGAAACCATGTCGGGACAGCTTTTCTACGAAGTCTTATTATTTATTAACGGTTTTGTATTTTGCTACTTTTCTCTAGCGACTTATTTCTGGCATGTTTTTTTTTCATTCGTGGGAAACTTTGTTTATTTCCATGTTAAAAAAAACCGGCAAAGTGCGAGTCGGATTCCCACACGAAGGGTTCCGTACTATCGACGAGCAAAAATGCGCCAAAAAAGACGTTCTTGTATGGGGCTTGCAAGGACCTTAAAATAAATAACCGGACAGAGCATCGCTAACAAAGAAGTGAAGCATGTCTAATCCGCCGGCTACCTATGTGTGCATGCTGCTCGTAATAGGAAAAAACTAGTTGATGTGTGCGTGCGGCTCGTATGTACAAGCAGCCGGCGCATTAGAAATGACTTCAGTTCTCTGTTGGCGAGCCTGGCCTCCGTCCGGCTATTTATTTTAAGGTCCCTGGGGGCTTGCTATTATTTGTTGTTATAGCGGCAATAGAATAGTACATTGCGTAATGCGTATCTAGCTAGGTAAGTGAGGAATTACAAACGAGTGTTTGTTACAAGCCCGAGGCGACGCCGAGGTGACTGGTGCCGCCAAGGCGCCAATCTAGATCAAGTGCCCTCTTATGCTGGGGCCACATTGACGGAAACGCCGTTAATTCATCACGATGAAGGACGATTAACGTCAGTGTAGCTATTTCTTACTATATTTGACATTGACAGCTTGATTTGACAGAGGTGATAGTTTCTTTTATTGTCCACCCGTGTCTGTTTTGTCGTTTGGTGCTGCCACCTAGTTCGTGCACGTTCCCTATAAAGAGTCTTTAATTCCACAGTTTACTGTCAATGAATTTAACCGCATACATCCTGCTAATTACTCATTTTACCGACTCCTAGAGTGCGACTAGGCTAAGTTTGCAGAGGTAAAAAAAAGGTTTTATTTAATAAAACGCATATGGTGACATCACAAGAAATACAATTAATTAGTCTTGATACTTGGCTCTTTCCGTTTAATAAGAATATAATGTGTCTACATACCTACTGAAATAAATATTTAGGACAGTCTTGCACAAATCTATCTAGTTCCAACCAAACAAAGCAATGCTTGTATACATGTACATATTAAAATATCATATTTAAATACATAGAAATTATCCAAGACCTGGAACAGATCGCTTTATTTGGTTGAAACTAGATCGATGTTGCAAGACTGACCCAGATACATTTTATTTTAGTCGGTATGTAGACACATTTTGTAATTAAAGGGAAGAAATTATTGCCAAGTACCAGATTAAATAATCCTCTTGCAGTTTCCGCATGTTGCCATATATATATTTATTAATAAAACCTTTTTTCGACTTCTGCAAACTGAGCGTAGTCCGACTTTACGCCCTTAAAGTCAAAGCTAGTTAATTTTAAAACACGCCTAATAACAGAGCAATACACACAACATTGTAATTTTATTTTTTCCAACATAAATAACTTATGACATGAAACGGAGGCGTACCGGCAAACATGCAACTCTTGTTACAAAATTACGACTACCTACAAATTTACCTAACAATTTCATAAAATAGCTAATTATACGGTACACCTAGCACTCACAAAGGGTCAGGCAGTAATTCACTCTTTCAAATGACGTTTTCAAACATAGGAAAAGCGACTCTAAACCGTTGCGAATAGGTTACTAAAATCCCGTGGCAAGAAACTACATGTGACTTTTTGTTTCGCAATGCGAATGAATGCGTTTCTAAGGGATGTTCAGATGCAACGTTTTTGCTTGCGCTTATAGGTTTTAAATGCATTTCCCGCGCAAGCGAATCTCGACTTTATCCACTTGTAACTAAGATTCTTTCTGGGTAGTTTCGATTGTGTTTAAGGGCGTTTTTATGCGAGATTTTTAATGCTTTTGGGACATCACTATTGAACCCTGTTTGGTATATCCGCCCTTTTTTCCAAGCACCAGATGTGAACGTTGGTTCATTGTGAGCTGTACTCGACTGAGTGCCCAATTATATTGTTAATTTTATAAATATCGACCTTTGAAATGGAACACGCTGGTTGGAATAATAAGCCATTATGTCAGATGAAAAGTTTCAAAGATGGCGTCGCGAAGTGTCAGGTTTCTAGGTGAGAATTAGCACAAAGCCGAGGTTTGAGATTTTATTTTCCTTGCGAATTTGCTTTGAATAAAGGAGCGGTTTTATAACAACCCTACTAAGTGTTATGGGCTAATTATGTTTATGAATTCAGAAGCGTCGAAGGCAAACTTGTTTTGATTAAAGACGAGTAGCAAAAAAAGCGGAGGATTCGTTCAAAATTGGGACATAAACATAAACCAAATTGCTGCCTATTACATCTAATATTAATTGGCAAGATTATAATCAAAGAGAAATAAATGTAGCGTGAAATAAGGTCCGAGTGCTCGACACTGCCTCAGTAGTGCCATCTTGAATGTTAAGTCATCAGCAATAGGGTTGACATCAAGGTGTCGACTATTGGGCATGTCACTAGGACGTTTATCTTATTACATTAACAGTAAAAACTAGTTTATTACATGTTTGTAATATAAAACAGTTCAGATTCAGATTCAGATTCAGATCATTTATTGGTAAATGTACATCTCATTTACAAGTCAGTGTGCTTAACATATCTTTACAATGGTATAGAGTTCTATGACTAATATAAGGTACTGATAGACAGCGTATTTATAGCCTAAACCCCTGCATATATCGGGATGAAATTTGAAGGGAAGTAGTGGTGCACAAAAAAATATTATTAGAATTGCAAACTCTAAAAGTATGGAGTGTAGATGTAAGGAGGGAACAATCTTATAAAAATAAAATAATTTATTTCTGCAAGTAGGGCCCCTCAAAGGCTCTTTTACAAGTCTGATTCTATTCTTTTCTTCTGGCGCTTCGGGTAGTGACCTTCTGGTGAGAAGAAGCACCGGAGGAAACTCACCAGTTTCTTTTTTTTCAATGTTTAAATATAACAACAAGTATGACGTTATTACATGTGATTTAATTAAAACGTTACATTGAAACCACATTTTTAGAGATATAAATGGTCTCAAGTGAACTAAAAGACCGAAATTAACACGATTGTACTAGTTCGGAGCGATCCGTTCAATGAACGAACGCGCACAAGCCTTATACTCGATACGCAGAGATTCTCCGTATCTCTACCCTCCTTATCTAAAAGGTTGAAACTGGAGTTAAAAACTAGTATGAAAAGGTTTAAAATTCACACGGACAAGGTCGTGTTTCTGTAAAATAGGGGTCATTATTTATGAAGACGTAACACTAGAAAATCAATGTAACAAAGATAAACAGCTTATACGCCCTTAGAAAATATAAAGTATTCATCATACATTAGTCACAGAGAGCGTGCGTTAACGTGAAAAGAAAAATAATGTAGATGCATCAGTCTTGGATCAAATAGAGTGTGTTAGACAAAGTAAGGTTGTAAATATAAGTAGATAAAATACGTTGAACTCGGAATTTAATTTGCTGTTGATTCAAAGATGAAGGTGAAAATAGTATTATTAGAAAACAAAATACAACAACGCTAAAATTAAAAAAGCCTGTAACGAAATTATTTTTATGCGACTCCAAAAAAAATTTATAATGTTTTTACTAGAGATATACCGACTAGTCGCCGAGTAGTCGGCAATAGGGCTTCCAAATAACAGTATTAGGTAGCGGCCATTCTCACGAAGTATGTCTGCGGTCACCTAATTACCGCGACGCTGTTTTCATACTAAATGTATGGAGACGCAGTAATTAGACGCAGTCATACTTCGTGAGAATGGCCGGTAGGTACCTACTTGTATTATGTAGCTATTACCGGAATCCCGGTATCAGCCATAAAAACAAGCGATTATAGAAGTCCTAGTAGGGCATAGACGCCAATTAGTCGGAACTTTAAATTCTACAGGAAAATCTTTCACCTCAGTATAATACCTAGTAATTTTTCTTCCTACAAAAGGTACACCGCGCTCTTGTATGCGTGCGCGCCGTGAACGACCGCACTACAAGCAAAGTTTTACGAATGCATAAGAATGCTTCAGTGTACGGACCGCACAGTCTGCGTCTCGAACTTGAATACGTATCGCGCGCTCCTGAGCAGCCGAAGTTTGACTACTTGACTGTCTTTATACTTTGGTAACACCACGCGCCACGCATCTGTTGCTTAAATTAAACTTCGTACGTAAGTACTTATTCAACTTCGTAAGTATATTACCTATATCTGGAGGACATCAATTAGTATGTATGTATGAAAAGACTTTATTGGACATACATACAATCATACTGAAACGGTGCAAAAATCAATAGTCATGTTATGTACAAAGGCGAACTTTATTTTAGTTTAAGTTAGTTCAATTGTAGTTTATTTTTATATTACATATATTTTTATACTCTTCACTTTACCCCTCGTTCCTACACCCCCCACTCTTCTAGATTAAACTAAATTCTAAAATATTTTGTCTCGGGCAACAATTTTAACTACATATTGTAGTAATTTACAAATTGATGTGCCAACTAGGTAGGTACCGAAAACAATATTAAAGTTATATTTTATGACTCCAAAACTGATTCAGCTAAAAATCACATTAAGAGTGACCTCCAAAAAGCTCCCCATGATTTTGTGCCTTAATTAAATCAAATACATCTTACGATAAAAAGAAATCCTTTGTAAAAGGGAAAGCTTTCGATATCGAAAACTGAGTTACCACTAAACGGACTAGGGATGTGTAAATAAAGTGAGTAATATCACAATGAGGGTCAATAGAACATTACACAACTAGGGTGGTAAAACAAAGAAAGGTCAAGCGTGTAACTATTTTCGCTTGGCGTTTAAAAGTGTAATTTAGTGATGGAAAACATAAATTTTCCATTTCATTCGGTGGTATTTGAACAATTAATTATACCATTATAATCAGATTTTCAAATATGATAATAATATTGACGGAAACTCAAGTTGACGGCGTGCAAAGTAGGTTGTCGCCACTTCTTTTAGCACGCGAGGTCAGTGTTGCCATATCTTAAAAAAAGAAATCTGAATGGCATAGTTTAAAAAATCTGTATAAAAGTCTGTAAGAGACCAGATAATGCAAAACCTGATGAAATCTCGAATTATGTTATTTATTTACCAAATATCTTCAAATACATAAATGTCACTAAATATAGCCGTCCCTCTCACTCTTCCGTCATGTGATAGCTGAGGAGAGGAGAGGTTGGCATGAAGGCTTGTTAGGCTCGATATCCCATCCGGTGTGCTTCTGTAGACCGTATATAGCGGTGTCCCGCTCGCACACCAGATAGATTCCTACATGTGATGCAGTGTAATACTGGCCGATATGTAATATTTGGACATAAAATAAAAATAAATCAACACGTATTTGTTAATTAAAAAAATATTTTTAATTGAAAAAAATCTGTACATAACCACAGTAAAATCTGTTATCTGTAACGGCACCCTAAACTCTGTAGATACAGATAAATCTGTATATATGGCAACACTGCGCGAGGTACATACACTCTTTCCTTCTACCTCAATATAGGTACAGGGTGGGAGGCACTATACCGATATACTTTAGCCATGAATTCCTGGTGGTGTGACGAGTAAAAAAAGTTATGTGATGTATAGTCGAAAAACGCTTACTTTCAGAGATATTCATTATTTTTTAAATGAAAACTCCCAAGTGTGTAACAAGCCCTAATAAATGTGACTAAGATAGTTTTACTAATTTTTTGAAATCCTTTAACTAAACAGCAATTAACCTTCGCAGTATTTGATGGTAAGCGACTACGAGGCCAAAAAATTGACCTTTCGTTTCCATTTCAGCTTTTTTTTTTCTTTTTGATAACTTTTCCTCCTGTAAGGACATGTTTATAACGAGGGGCTGAATTTACTGATTTATTTTGTTGCATAGGACTATTAATGTAAAATGACAATATTCGACCCATGTTGATATAACATTATTTACTCGTCACACCTCCAGGAATTCATGGCTAAAGTACGTCGGTATAGTCCCTCCCACCCAGTATTTCTGTGTCGGCCATCCATAGTATTACTTAACGGAGCTCTATTTTGCGCATCCCTAAAAGGGAGCCTTCAAAGGGCCTTTAATCTAAAAGGTATCGAATTACCCGACCTTGGAGTCGGGTTTACGCCTGTTGGACGAATGGTTAAAAAATGTTAATTACTTACTCGGAAGGAAGCTTTTTGCAGTGTGATTGGATTAACTTACATGATTTTACTTTTATGGGTAATAAATTAAAAATAACGGTATTGCATGTGGGTGAATCAACTTTTCTTTGTCAACAAAATTTAACCTTCTCCGACTAAAATTGAAAGGAAATCTTTATTCGGATATTTTTTGAATAAAGTTATGCTCATTTAAAAGACATAATAAAACTACGTAATGCAAATATTTTTTTTTATAATTTGTTTATTATAACATGTTTATAAGCAGTGACCCAGCGGACATAGCTGTCCCCCACTTTTGTATGAAAATAAGGGATCGTCCGCTGGGTCACCCTATTTATTTGTTAAAAACGAGTTTTATTTTTATTTTTACCTAATGTGTCTCTAGATGTAAGATCTTGTTCCATTTAAAGCATGTTGAAAATGCAAAAGGTGAACAAATAAGGAGAAAGAGCAATCTTTGCATGAAGCAATGAAAAGTTGATTCACCCATGTCCTAATTGGTTAAGGGCCTTATCACACTGGCGATTTGCGAGCGAGTTGCGAGCGTGGTTTCATACAAAACTAGCCGCGGCGAGTTCGCCGCGATCGAAATCTGTATGAAAACACGTTCACAACTCGATCGCAAATCGCTATAGCTTGGCAACTTCGTTGGTGACACTCACATGTGTGCTTTTTGTTATGTGCAGCCGAAACTACTTACACAAGTTACCGCCAACACGAACTGCTGTCTGCGGAGGCTGCCTGCGTCGGTCGCCGTTCGTGTTGGCGGTGACTTGTGTAAGTAGTTACGGCTGCCCATAACAAAAAGCACACATGTGAGTGTCACCAACGTAGTTGCCAAGCATAGTGTGATAAGATAGGGCCCTAAGAATTCCGAAAGTATTTCGGTTAAGAGTTCCGAAAGGTTTTGTATTGTTCCTAAACGATTTTATGTACAATAAAGTGCTTAAATACATACATATACGAGGCAGTGAAAACTCTAAACGTACCAACTTAACTAAATGCTTAATCAGATTTAAACAGTCCTTAACTTGGGAAAAAGCCGCTTTAGTCGAGCTCTGAATAGTTTTTACGTTTTCTTTTCAACGAAAGTATTCACTTGGAATACAGATTATGCTTCTGTGGAGAAATTAACCGTTTTACTGTATTCTACAGAGTAATGGGAGAAATTACTTAAGTACCGCTAAATGACATTTGTCATGTTTTGATTAAACTGATCTTGTAATATTATTTATGATTATATGATTTATATAAAATAATATGGAAAAGTTAAATAAAAATGTATGATGCATGAAATAATTACTCAATATCATTGTAAAGATATGTTAAGCACACTGACTTGTTAATAAGATGTACATTTACCAATAAATGATCTGAATCTGATGTAATTATTCACGTAAAGTGGGTAAGGTCTGTTTAAAAACTGAAAACTAAACAATGATTTAACAGCTTGAGGGTCGAAGAATAAAAAAAATTGAACCGAAAAGAGACACGAAAAAAACTTCGTGAAATGATAATTTTATACACGATAGACTTAGCTTAGGTATACATAGTAGTGGTAGTTTGAAGCAT